>OV702298.1:22109519-23359519 GCA_916181665.1 Avena sativa
GAGTACTTGCGAACATCAGGTTGATGCCGCTGCCGCCGTCCATGAAAACGTGGCTCATCTCGAAACCTCCGATCTACGCCTCCAGCACCAGGGTAGCATGACCTGGGTGAGGGATCTGGCAAGGATGATCCGAACGGCTGAACGTGATGCAGGACTCCGATCCGCTGAGGTACTCAGGGATGGCGGGTGGAGTTGTCACAGCTAGGTTGATCTGACCGGTGATTTTCTTCTGCACCCTATTCGTGGGGCGCCCCTTCTGGATCATCAGTGCTCCTTTCGGGGGGGGGTACCTGTTTCGAGCATTGTTTTGTGCTGGTGCGACTGGTTGGTTCGGGCCTCCTATAGGTGGCGGTGGAGGAGTTCCATGCGCTATCTCACCTGGTGCGGGTGCGTTCCCGAATCCAGGAGGTGGAGCTTGTTGCCTCATCTGGACCATGCTTTCGCTGAGCTTCTGAAACTCACGGCAGTCCTTGAGCATGTGGCTTGCCTTCTTCTTGCCATCCTGCTTGTCGATGTAGAAGTGGATGGTGCATAGACCCGAAAGTTTTTCGTATGCTGAGGGTCCGTTATCGCGATCGCGGCGCTTCCATGACTATGCTGGGCGTCCTCCATCGCGGAAATTGCCTCCGCGGTATCTGCTACTATTGCGGTTGGCGTCGTTGCGGCGATCGGCGTAGCCGGCCGCGACCATGTCGGGTCCATCGCGATCGTCGTAGACGCGCGATCTCCTCTTGCTACAGCGCTCTCGTTGTCAGCCGTAGTCGTCCTCTTCCTCCGATTGCGGCCGGTGGACGGAATCTTCGCCGTCAGCCCACCTGTTGGCGATGTCCATGAGGGGGTCGAGTGTCTTGGGTTTGATGCGCCCAAGTTCCTCCTTGAAGTCCTGGCGCTTGACGCCGTCCTTGAAGGCGTCGATGGCCCTCTCTTTGGAGATTTGCGCCGAGGTGTTCTTGGTGTTGGACCAGCGTAGTATGTACGAGCGAATGGATTCGCCCGTTCGTTGAGTGCAGGCCCGCAACTCCTCGATCGAGGCAGGCCTCTTGCTGGTGCCTTTGAAGTTTCGGATGAAACTGTAAGCCAGCTCCTCCCAGCTTCGGATGGACCCTGAAGATAGGCTGCTAAGCCAGATCCGAGCGGCGCCTGTCAGCTGCAGCTAAAGGCATTGCATGGCGGTTTCCTTGTTTCCGCCGTGTAGCTTGACGGACGACAGGTGGTCGCTGAGCCACGCCTTTGGGTCTTGTGTGCCGTCGAACTTCGGAGTATCCGAAGGAAGCTTGAAATTTCTTGGCATATGTGTTCGTCGAACAGATCTGCTGAAGCATCGGGCTCCGCAGAGTTCTCCTTCGTCTTCGTCCATCTCGGATTCAGACAATCATGCG
The DNA here is from genome assembly GCA_916181665.1 of Avena sativa. Taxonomy (NCBI): domain Eukaryota; kingdom Viridiplantae; phylum Streptophyta; class Magnoliopsida; order Poales; family Poaceae; genus Avena; species Avena sativa. The sequence continues at coordinate 22,110,899 of OV702298.1, forward strand.
CGCTTGGCTCGCGCTTTGTCGATTTTGCGCTGTGTGAGCGCGTCTCTAGCTTCGTAATCGCGGTTGCGGTGGCGCGAGATCTTGTGCCTTCGGGGAAGGTCATGGTCCTCCTCTTCGGATGAAGGAGTGGGGCTGCGGTCGAACCTGACCGGAGGTTTCTTCTTTGGCTCCGTAGGAGCTTCCTGATGGAGCGATGCTCTAACGAGTCCGAGTCCGGTAAGTGCGGACTTGTGCATGGCTCTTTTCGGGTCCCCCTCCGGAGGTGGGTGGGACGCTAGATACGCGGTGGCTGCCATGATCGCAGCCTACGGCGTTTTCGGGATGACGTTGCCGTCGGCATCCATCTCCATGAAGGATGCGTGGAGGGTTCGGGTCACCTCACGACGCTCCTTGGGATCCATGTTCTCCATCCGAGAGCGGTGCTTGTTGCCTTGGTTGCCGTTCGAGCTGGAGCCGATGCCCATGGCGGAGAGCGTAGCTCGTCGCGCGCTGGATTCCGAGGCTGCTTGCTTGCGTTTGTCAAGCACCTCTTGCATCTTTATCTGCTTCTTGTGCTCCTCGATGAGGAGTAAGTGCCGTGAGGCGTCTGCAGGCAGGACCGTGCTGCCCGCCACGTCGGCGCATGCCTGGGCCCATCCTTCTTTGTTAAGGCGGATGACGTGGCCGGTGTTATCCCCTTTGGGTGGGGGGGGACTGGCTTCTTCTGTTCCCGCTTCTGTCCTGCGGGTTAGGTGGCGGGTTGGGCGGCGGGTTGGGCGCTTGCTGATCCACGTCGCTCTGGATGACTACGGCGCATTGGTAGCGCTCGTAGATTGGTCCGCTGCTGTCGCAGCTTTCGGATCCGGAACCGTAGGTCCCTTCATCCGATGGCGGATCACACAGATCGGAGTTGCAGCTGCTGCTGTCGTAGGACTCATCTGTTGATGATGATGTGCATAGCACAGGGTGTGGGGCCCATGAAGCGGGCCTGATCGATGGCAGGGGCACCCGCTCAGGGAGGCGGAGGGTGCCAGTTTGCCCCACTTGAAAGCAGAAGCTCCCGAACAGGATCTCGAGTCCGTCGCCTACGGGCTCGAAGTCCTTCATGGTGGCCGGCGAGTGGGCGGTGAAGTCGAAAGCGCCGAAGAGGAGGTGACTCTCTGTTTCCGCAGAGTTGTAGATCGTTCGGGTTGGGACCGTCACGATCGCACAATCAGCGTCCCCAGTTCCCACAGACGACACCAATTGACGAGGTTTGACCTCGTCAATGCCCATTGTTATGGACTTGGGTTTTGGAGAAGATGGGGATGCTGGAGATCGCGGAACGGTTAGCAAACAAGCAACACGGGACATGAGGTTTACCCAGGTTCAGGCCCCCGGATGGAAAACCCTACTCCTGCTTGTCTGCTCTTGATTACGGCGGAACCGGTGATTACAGGGGTGCACAGATGCGATCTAGCGGGGAGGTGTGTATGCGAAAGTATGGGAGAGAGATCTAGGTCATGCCCTCCTGGCCTTTATATAGACTTAGGAAGGTCCCAGACACAGATCTAGTCGGTTACAGGTTCTAGGGTTTACCCCTTTGAATTTTCTATCTACTCTAGTCTTGCTCTCCAAGGATCCGAAGGCGTCACGGGCCTTGGCCACCCGAAAATCCTCATGGACCAGCGTATATTTGCCGTGGGCCTTCCTTGGGCTGGACCAGGTATGCTGAGATTGTATACCCGTGGGGTATAACCATGTCAACTTTTCTTTGATCTGTCTACACTTTGAGATGTTTTTATATCCTTTCTGGAACTAGCCTATTAACAAGATCCCACAGTGCCAATTGCCAGTTTTCTTCTGTTTTTGGTTCCAGAAAGGCAAAAAATCAATATTCTTCCCAGAGCAACACAGAACCACGAAGCAGAGACGGAGGGGGGCCACAGGGTGGACGCACCCCCTAGGCGAATGCAAAGGCCCGGAGGCGCCCATAGGAGGTGTGGGCCCCCTGGACCCCCACCGACCTTGATTCTTGCGCCTATAAGAAGCCTCCGACCCAAAAACCCTAGGGCATCCAGAAGAAATCCACAAAAACCTCTGTAGCGCCGCCGCCACCGAAGGGGAGATTCGAGGGACAGAAAGTCTCTGTTCCGGCACCCTGCCGGTATGGGGAAGTGCCCCCGGAGCCATCTCCATCGATCTCCATCACCATCTTCATCACCGTTGCTGATTCCCATGATGAGGAGGGAGTAGTTCTTCCTCGAGGCTAAGGGCTCTACCGGTAGCTATGTGTTCATCTCTCTCTATGCATGATCTTGTTGTGGTCATGAGCTTTGTAATCAAGTAGATCTACCTTGCTACTCAAGTGCTTCAATAGATCTCTGCTCTCCCCATGTGTGTGAAAGTGACAGCGTGCACAAAAAGATTTCCATAGCCTAGATTGCATTATTTTCAAGTACTAGTTGTTGGTCGTGTTCCTCCTTTAGATCCGATCTAGATTTCCTCTAGTAGTTAGTTTTCTTTCTAGTTTGCAAAGTCGAAGTAACCATCTAGTTTCCGCCGCCATCAAGTCATATCTGAGCCAAGCAAAGATTCCTGCTAGTTTACTTTATGCCATTTCGGATTCATTAAAAACAATTCGGTGTCCATCTCTGCCGTGGCACAAAAACCTGCTATTTTTCTACCGCGCGCCTGCCGAGTCCTGTCGCGGCACGTTTCCTATAGTTTTTCTGCCGCGCACCGCCAGAGCTCTGCCGCGGCACGATTTGAGCCTGTATTGCTGCCGTGCACTGCTGCATCTACCGCGGCACAATTTTGACCTGATTTTTTGCTTCGACAACTCCACCACCACTACTTTTGATCATTGTTTTCTTACAAACCTTAGCCACATCCATTCATTCATAGGTGTTAGGAACTTGCCCATTGATACTAGTTTCCGCTCCTCCAGGTTTCTCATAGGTTGTGGGTGCTATGTTTATAATTTGGCCGTGATCAAAGTGATCCATAGTATATAAAAAAAGAGAATATAGCAAAAGAAAAAGCAAAAATAAAAAGGATCGTATAAAAAGAGAGAGAATTGTGCAAGAGGCCTAGTGATTTCTTTGTGCACCGGTAGATTGAGCAATCTTGTGCCTATGACATTGAGCCTTGCTAGTGTCTCTGGAGAGTAGTGCAACACCCTTCATAGTTGCATTGCCACGTTTATCTCCACGTGTGTGTTTTTTGGGTTTTTGTACGATCAACACTAGGACTTGTTTGCGGTGTAGTTAGGATTCCATACCTATAGTTCCACCATAAATAACCTATGTGTCCTATGATCATTCTTTATATCCTTGATATCCACTTCATCACATCGGTGCATCAGTCTTGATCTCGTTTTGGTTACGCATCTCTATTCACTTTGGAACGGTAAGATCTACTTTCTTGTCAGTTGTGAGTGAGCTGAGTGTTACACCAAATAGATTTTGTTTATTGCACTAATCTACTAATCATGTCTGCTAGTGATTCTGATCTTGTAGCACAGAAAAAGAAGGATGAGGAGCTTGTCAACTGGCGGGAATATGAAGCATTGAAGTCCCATTTGACACTTGTGTTCAACCACACAACAAATGCCATTGACAAGAGTATTCAGGACGTGCAAGTGACTTTGGGAGCAAACGTTCAGGATGTGGCTACCATAATGACACAAGTGACAGATATCAACACCAATGTCACAACTTTGCAGCGTTCTATAGAGGTTTTGACACTTGCACTTGAGCAACGACAGCAACAACCAGTGAATGAAGAGCTAGATGATGATGCCGATGGGAGTGTTGCTGGTGCTGCTCCACCACTGGGCAGGGGACGGTCTCATGCCCCTACACCCGTACCTCTACATGGTCGTGGTTTTGCCCCTGTTGGCCGTGCTCAGCGTATACTTCACCAGCCGGTTGATGATGGATTCGGCAAGCCCAATGACGAGGTTCGATCTCGTCAATGCCCATTGTTATGGACTTGGGTTTTGGAGAAGATGGGGATGCTGGAGATCACGAAACGGTTAACAGGCAAGCAACAGGGGGACACGAAGTTTACCCAGGTTCAGGCCCCTGGAGGGAAAACCTTACTCCTACTTGTCTGCTCTTGATTACGGCGGAACTGAAAGTTACAGGGGTGTGCAGATGCGATCTGGCGTGAGGTGTGTATGAGGTGAGTTGAGTCGTCCTCCTCACCATGCCCTCCTAGCATTTATATAGATAGACAGGTCTCGGGCATCAGGTCGAGTCGGTTACAGATTAGGGTTTGCCCCTTTGAAATTCTATCTAATCTAGTCTTGTTCTCCAAGGATCCGAAGGCGTCATGGGCTTAGGCCACCCGAAAGTCTCCGCAGGCCGTGTATGTTGTCATGGGCCTTCCTTGGGCTGGACCAGGTATACTAATGTCGTGTACCTGTAGGGTATAACCATGTCACCAAAATTCTCAATTCCCAAGTTTGATGGCTCCATTGATCCCGAAGATTACCTCACATGGGAGTTGAAGATTGAGAAGCTCTAGCGCTTGTATAAGTACACTGAAAAAAGAAGGTCAAGATTTCAGCGTCAGAATTTGATGGTTATGCTTTGCGTTAGTGGGATGCCCTTGTGCAACATAGAAGGGATGACAATGACCTTCTGGTGATGACTTGGCGAGAGGTGAAGCGTATCATGAAGGAACGCTTTGTACCCACCAACTACTTGCGCTCAGTTTTTGACAAGTTGACACAATTGAAGCAAGGGACCATGACAGTTGATGAGTACTACATGGAGTTGGAGATGCTTATGCAACGTTCTAGAATCCGAGAGTCACTTGAGATGACCATGCAACGATTTCTCAACAATCTGAAGTTACCAATCAAGAGCATAGTACGTCGTCACAAGTATGAGAACATGAACAAGATTTTGCATCATGCTAGAGAGGCCGAGTCACAGCTAGCTGAAGAGGAAAGGGTACGTGCATGTTTTCCGTCTACTAGACGTTTTACAAGGTCTACACCTCCACCGATGGCGCCTTCTATCGCGCTTGCTAGCCACCCCTCACCATCGGTGGCCAAGCATGCCCATGCGCCATCATTTGGTTCCAATGCGAAGAAGCCCGTTATTCCTGCTACTAGCTCGGGCTCTAATATGTCAACTGCCGTACTCGCGATGTGAAGTGTCACACTTGCGGAGGTAGAGGTCACTACAAGAGATATTGTCCAAACCGCAAGGTGATTATTGTCAATGATCAAGGAGAGTATGAGAGTGGAGATGATGTTTATCCTCATGATGATGGCGCTGTTATGACAGTGAGGAAGGTATGGACGCTTTCCCTGAGCATGTGCCAACCATAGTGGTCTCTCCATGTATTCTTAGTGTGCATCCCATTGTTGACTCTCAGCGCTGCAATTTGTTTCAAACTGAAGCTCTCGTTGGCCCTAACAAAGCTTGCAAAGTTATTATTGATGGAGGGAGCTGCAGGAATATTGCAAGCATGGAGTTATTTGCCAAGCTGAATTTGACTTATTTGCCTCATCCCAAGCCATACAGTGGTTGCGTGACAGTGGTGAGATGAAGGTAAACCATATGGTACGCGTGAATTTTGAAATAGGCCCATATAAGGATTCTATTGATTTTGATGTGGTTCCTATGACTGTTTGCCATTTGTTATTGGGTCAGCCTTGGCTGTATGATCGCCATGTGCAACACAATGGCCGTGCCAATACTTATCACTTGGAGTTTAAGGGCAAGAAGATTAACCTGCAACCAATGACACCACAACAGATTATGAATGAGTCTAGATAGAAGATAGAGGTGAACTTGAAGGATGCATCTATTGATAGGCGAGATAGTGTTGCAGCGGTACATGATGTAATAGATCCTACAAAGACTGATATAACGAAAAGAGAGAGAGAGTGCCTAACCTATTAATGCTATCCACCAAGGAAAATATGAGAGAGTTTCGAGAGGATCCTACAGCCATGCCGCTTGTGCTCATGTATAAGGGTGAGGTTTTAGTTTCTATTGACATGACCCCTATTTCTCTTGGTGTCTCTACTGTTTTGCAGGATTTCGGCGATGTGTTTTTGGAGGATGTGCCCGCTGGACTTCCACCCATGCGCGGCATAGAGCATCAAATAGATCTGATTCCTGGCGCCACATTGCCCAACCATGCACCCTACAGGACCAACCCCGAAGAAACTAAGGAGATACAGAAACAAGTACAAGCATTGCTCTACAAAGGGTACATTCGTGTTTCTCTTAGCCCTTGTGATGTTCCTGTTATTTTAGTTCCTAAGAAAGATGGTACATGGCGCATGTGTGTAGATTGTAGAGCTATTAATAACATCACTATTCGATATCGTCATCCTATTCACGCTTAGAAGATATGTTAGATGAATTGAGTGGTACTGCTATTTTCTCTAAGATTAATTTGCGTAGTGGGTATCATCAAATTAGGATGAAAGAAGGGGATGAGTGGAAAACTGCTTTCAAAACTAAATTTGGTTTGTATGAGTGGCTAGTTATGCCTTTTGGTCTTACTAATGCACCTAGTACATTCATGAGATTAATGAATCATGTTTTGAGAGAATTTATTGGTTATTTTGTGGTTGTTTATTTTGATGATATTCTTATCTGTAGCGACAACAAAACTGAACGTTGTAGTCATATCCGATAAGTTTTGCAAGTGTTGCATGATAATAAATTGTATGCTAATCTTGAGAAGTGCACATTTGCAAATGATCAGGTCATATTTTTGGGATATGTTGTATATAAGCATGGGGTAGAAGTAGATCAATCTAAAATTGAATCAATTCAGAATTGGCCTATTCCCATGAATGTTAGTCAAGTGTGTAGTTTCCATGGATTAGCTAGTTTCTAAAGGCGCTTTGTGAAAGATTTTAGCACTATTGCTGCACCATTTAATGATTTGACCAAGAAAAGTGTGCCATTTGTGTGGGGCGCAACCCAATATGTTGCATTTGATACATTGAAATGTTTGCTTACTTCTGCACCATTACGTGCATTACCTGATTTTTCAAAGCAATTTGAAGTTGAATGTGATGCTAGTGGTATAGGTATTGGTGGAATTTTGATGCAAGAGTGTCTCCCTATAGCATAATTTTTCTAAGAAACTTACTGGTGCTAGATTGAACTATCCTATATATGATAAAGAATTTTATGCACTTGTTAGAGTTCTTGAAGTTTGGCAACATTACTTGTAGCCAAAAGAATTTATCATACATTCTTATCATGAAGCTTTGAAGTATCTAAAAGCTCAATCAAACTTGCATAGAAGATTAGCTAAATGGTTTCAGTTTATTGAATCTTTTCCATATATCATTAAGTATAAGAAGGGTAAAGAGAATGTAGTTGCTGATGCTTTGTCTAGGAAAAACATGCTATTAACCAATCCTAATGTTAAAATTACTGGATTAGAGAGTATTTGTGCACTTTATGCAACTGACAATGATTTTGCTGAACCATATCGTTTGTGTGCTCTTAGAAACGCATGGGATAAGTATCATATACATGATGTATATTTGTTTAGAGCTAACAAACTATGTATTCCAGAATCGTTGTTGCGTTTTTTTAGTGCAGGAATCACATGCTGGTGGTTTTATGGGTCACTTTGGGTGTGAGAAGACATTGCTCATGCTTGCTGATCATTTTTATTGGCCCAATATGAGGCTTGATGTGTACAGATTTGTGAGCCGATGCATTACATGCCACAAGTCGAAATCTAAGTTGAAGCTTCATGGTTTGTATACCCCTCTCTCGGCGCCTACTTCACCATGGGAATACATTAGTATGGATTTTGTGCTAGGTCTACCTAAAAATCAAAGAGGGCATGATTCTATATTTGTGGTAGTAGATAGATTCTTTAAGATGGCTCATTTTATTGCCTGCCACAAAAGCGACATGCGTCGCATGTTGCTAACCCGTTTTTCAGGGACATCGTGAGATTACATGGAGTACCAAGGATGATTGTTTCTGACTGTGATGTGAAGTTCATGAGCTACTTTTTGAAGACCTTATGGGGGAAGCTGGGAACGAAGTTATTGTTCAGTACTAATTGTCATCCCTAGACAGATGGTCAGACAAAGGTGGTGAATAGAACATTGTCACAGCTATTGAGGACTATGATAAAGAAGAATCTGAGGGAGTGGGAAGAATGTTTGCCACATGTTGAGTTTGCTTACAATAGGGCAGTGCATTCAACTACTCAGATTTGTCCTTTTGAGGTGGTGTATGGTTTCAAACCATTGACGCCACTGGATTTGTTGCCTCTACCATTACATGAGAGAGTTGATATGGAGGCATCAAGATGTGCTGAATATGTGAAGAAGATTCATGAGAAGACTCGAGAGGCTATTGAGAATAAAGGCAAGAACATTGTTGCTGCAAGGAATCAAGCAAGGAAGGAAGTGTTGTTCAAGCCTGGTGATATGGTCTGGGTACATTTGCGCAAGGACATGTTTCCATTGCTGCGCCAATCCAAGTTGAAGCCACGTGGTGCTAGTCCTTACAAGGTGTTATCCAAGATTAATGATAATGCCTACTCGATTGATATACCTATTGCTGAATTTGGTGGATCTAGCAACAGTTTCAACGTTGTTGATTTATCACCATATGATGGAGAAGACCTTGGAGCATCGATGTCGACGCCTTTTGAAGGGGGGAGATGATGAGGACATCCCTACAAATACACCTACCCCAATTACTACTGATGATGTTCCTGTTGCTGCAAAGAAAGATCAATCCAATGAGATAAGGATTGGACCAATTACAAGAGCTCGTGCTAAGCTACTAGAACAACAGGTGAACTTGTTTCTTAATGAACCTGATGTTTTAATTAATGAGAACTTTATACTGCCTAAGTCTTTGTATTATTGTATGATCAGGTACATGGTAGAAGAAGGCATAGCACAGAGCGAGGAGCTGAAGCAAATGGAGAATGGCATGTTGATCAATGAAGCAAGCGCATGGGAGGAGAGGGAGGAAGTGAAAGGAGCTAAAAATGAAGAGATCAACACATGGCAGGATCTCTACCGCGATAGAGAAATGATGCCAAATCCTGCCGCGACACAGAAAAGGCGCCATATCCTGCCACGGCAGGCTGACGCGGAACAAAAGCAGGCTAATCCCTGACGTGGAACAAAAGAGGGCTAATACCCTGCCGCGATAGGACCAGGCTTGTGCGCCTTAGGCCGAACCCAAGTGGGTCGGTTTGTATCTTAGTTGTACTCGTATGCGTTATGGACTCTTAGTTCTGGCCGCCCCTTAGCTCTTAAATAGATGGGGCGCCACATCAAGCTAGTTAGACCATGTTAAAATATTTTGGAGTTGTTTATATCTAGAACCTATGGAATTACTTGTGATCGATTTCTACCAACTACAATTGAGTGTGATCTGTTGTTCCACTGGGAATCAGTAGATTGCAAACTACCGTTCGTGGTCGACAGCTGCTTGCGCAAGAGCGTGGTGTTGTGAATATCCCACAGGGTTCAAGAGTTGTTGCATTGGCATGAGGGTTCGAGTGGGAGATTTCATAGCTACAAGCTAGCTATCATCCACCCACCATCATCATAGACAAGTGCTTGCTGAGAAGATCGGGCCACCCCATATCATCTTGGTATCAGAGCCTTTATCAGAACGTCTCTAATATTGTCTTACAAACCGATACATACACACACGCATACACAACTCTAACACCCCCCTCAATCTAAACTGTTGTGAACAAGGTTGAGATTGGAACTAAATCATCGAAGTGTGAGCTGAGTAGCCGGCTTCGTGAACACATCAACCAACTGATCATCGGTGGAGGTGAACTGAACATCAAGTGTGCCCAAAGCAAATTTCTCATGCACGAAGGGGAAATAAACCTCAATATGCTTCGTGCGGGCATGAAACACTAGATTGGCAGACAAGTACGTAGCACCAATGTTGTTGCACCATAAAATAGGAGGTTGGGAGAGAAACACACCAATCTCCTTCAACACCGACTGTATCCACATAGCCTCTGCGGTGCCATTGGCTAAAGACTTATACTCTGCCTCAGTAGTGGAGCAAGAAACCGTCGATTGCTTGCGAGAACTCCAAGACACAAGATTGGGACCAAGAAAAACTGCAAAACCGCCAGTGGAACGGCGATCATCAGAACATCCAGTTGATGGCTTAGATATGTAGAGCTTGTTGGGAACCCCAAGAGGAAGGTATGATGAGAACAACAACAACTTTTCCTCAGTTATGAAACCAAGGTTATCGAACCAATAGGAGTAAGGAAACAACTCCAAGGTGTTGCTAGCAACTTGGAACCTGCACAACACAACCATGATACTTTGCCCCAACTTATAGTGAGGTGTTCAATCTCACCGGTTTGCTGACAACAAAGGATTAAATGTATAGTGTGGAAGATAGTGATTGCTTGTAGAAAGTAAACAGTAAATAGTAAACAATAGATGGTATATCTAGAAGCAAAGGAATGGCTGGTGTCAACACCCGGATTTTCAATCCCAGATGCCTGTTATGCCATACATCGCAATCCCAGGATTACCATTTTTGTGAGACATAACAGATTTGGATACCACAATACATCATTCATTACAAACCATACATAAGGTCTTACACAAATAAGGATCTCATGATCCAGTTCTTAATACAACTCAAACAGCGGAAATACGTAATAATAAAGGTAGCGTAGGCGAAGCTCCATCTTCGGGGTCACAGGCAATGCTGACGATGGGAGATGATCCTAGTTGTCGTAACCTTCCTGGGTTCCATCATCCTGGTACTCCTCTTCATAGTCTGGCCACGGGAATAGCCAGGGACAAAGCCATGAGTACTCTTTAAGTACTCGCAAACTAATACTAACAAGTGAAGGTTTTTTTTGTAATAGGACATTAAGCTCTAGGGTTGTTTTGCAAAAGCCAGATTTACCTCTACTAAGTTTAGAAATGAAGAAAGCTAGTTGAAGTTTTATAACACCTAAGTGGGAACTTGTATTTCATATCACAACTCTGTTGTGGTTAAGTCAAAATCTCAATCCTTTTCATAAGTCATTTTGAAAACATTTGACGGGGGAACAGTATGGCCACTCCAACTGTCCATAACCGCGGACGCGGCTATTCGAATAGTTTGACACTCTGCAGAGATTGTACACTTTCACCACAACATTCGATACATCCGTCAGGAACAAATCCTGAATTCACCATACTCAGTGTGCGGATAATCAATCCTAACCTTTCAATTACACGCCCTAGTATAAGCACCTCTACTGTGAGTTTGGCCTCCCAACCATGACCAACTGTCATCTTGGGTACTTCACAAGGTAGCCTCAGCTCAGACCTTGGCCATGAGGGAACTAATACTAAGGTATATAAGTTTCTAGTCAAGCCCTACCCAATTCTCGGGTATTATGGTTGTACGGTAAAATTTGAATGGTATCGCATCCAGACAACCATCAGTTTTATAAAGGGCTAAGGCTCAAGCCTCAACGTTTTCATCATCAAAATCATCTGGTGTTCGGAAACACATGTCAAAACATCTCAGTAGAATGATCCATCATTCCAATGTTTTCATAACCATTTTTCCACCAAGTATTCCCATCTAAAGTTGATCAAGTTTTATGCTCAGCACTAGCATCTACCAGTGGGGGTAAGTACTAATGAGGGGTGGTAAACTAGTGGAGTTTAACTAATTTCAATCTCATGCCTTAGGATGACATAAATATTATCTAGCTTAGGACAAGTTTTATGCTCTTTATGCAACCTTCTTTCTAGTATCTACAAAATCACTTAAGTAAGCTCTAAGTACTAGCTTTGATAAAGAAATAAAGTATAAAGCTTGCAAGTAAAACTAGGAATGGGGTTATCAAGTGGGTATGATCACATATGCTTAGGGCATATGGTTGGCATGGTAACAAGCAAGTATTGGCTTGCATAGGTATCAATATAAGCTTGCTAAATTGCATATGTTAGCTTGCCTTGTGCAGAGCAGTGGTCGAAGTTTTCCTCGGCTTCTTCTTCGTAGTATCCTCCTTCCTCCTCGTATCCTTGGTCGGTACTAGCGTCTATAAATAAATACGAGGTACACAATCACCAAACAATACTTAACTACTTGCAATCATCACACAAAGGGGTCCTATAGATGATCTAGCATCATCACTAACATTACAAGATTAAAGCTTGGTTTACTTTCTTTTATTTTTAGAAAAGTAATTTCTACTCATTGAAAAACTACTTAAAATTTAATATTCTCCAAACCAAACATGGGATCATGTTGACACATGTCATCACCACATATTTGAGTCCATGGGAATGTGATTTAAAGTGGTTTCACAATTTAATAAGGTTTTACCCTTTTATTTTAATTAAATAAAGTGGCTAGAAATGCTTATGTGGCATTCTTTTATTACTTGAACATTATTTCTGTAAGTAAACCCATATATTTTTATATATTTGTGATTTTTGAGAGTTGGAATCAACTCAAAAGCTAATATGGTTTAAATTTTAAAAAAGTTTGAATGCAGAAAAGCTTCTGCCTTGTTATTTTTACCAAGGTTGATCTATAGGTTCAAATGATTTGAATCCAATGGGCTTGGGTTAAGCATTTCAAGACCTTTCTAACAAAATGGTTTCATTCAATTTGGTTCACTGAATCGAGCTGGGTTGATTTTTGAAACTAGGTACATAACTGTGTTTGAATGAAAATGGAAAAATCCAAATTCAAACGAGTGGGCTGCGTGGGAGACGATAATGGGCTGGCCTGCTAAGCACAGCGCTTACGCGGGCTGGTTAAGTTGCTGTCCCCACGCGTCAGTGAGACAGGGGGTGCGAAGCGGTACGGGGCATTGTGGTGCATTGGATTAGAAGTAACATCAACGGCGGAGGGTCGTCGTGGACGATGAACTAGTCACCGGCGAGCTCGAACCCTAGCGACGCAGTGGGGGTCGTGGGAGGCTCACCGGGGCTCAGGCGCAGTGAACGACGAAGTCGACGACGGCAAACCTCCTGGTACCGACAGCTTCTCCTGGAGTGGACAAAATCGACGGCGCCCTTCTTCTCCAGAGGCGGCCTGCTCCGGCGCAATTCCGGCGATGCGCTGCTCGCCTTGCTCTGGGAACGGGGTGGAACGATCAGTGAGGAGAGGGGAGTGAGATGGTGTGAAGAGTTTGAGCGGGGGAGGCCTCTATTTATAGTCTCGACGACGAGACCGAACGGGATGGGCAGGCGACGGTGGCGACATGGCTACGGGCTGCTGGAGGCATGGCCGGCGGTGGCGATCGATCGGTGGTCTCCTTGCGATGCTCTATGGCTTTAATGCGCGTGTAGGGGCGGTGGCAAATGGTCTGGAACATGTGATGCTCTGCGCGGCAGAGGCGGCATCTTCGACGGCGAGCGGTGGCTGTGAGGCATGCGGCGAACGGGGATGTCTGGCGGTCTCCTGGGACGGTGGTGATCGCGTTTGCACGCGGCGAGGGAGGCGCGCGGTCGGTGGGCGTGTGTCGAGGGTGGCGCTCTGGCGCATGCTCGGCATGGTCGACAGCGGCACGGGCGCGGTGTCCTGGTTGCTCTGGTCGATGTCTTCGAGGCAGGGCTGGTCGAGAGGGGGCGGTGAGGCATGGGTGATCTCCCAGACAAGGTTGGCACGACTAGTTCCTCTCCTAGCTTACTGTCTACACTAGGGTGGCATGGGTGGCTTCGGTTGTTCACCATTGATGACATTGCCAAGCTTACATTGGGGCTAGGGCTTAGTTAAGTTGGCTAGATGATCTACTGAGGCTAGTGTAACCAGAGAGGGAACAAGTTAGGCTCAAATCACTGCTCCAAATAGTGTTTGGATTTTATTTGATTTGCATCTGCAAGGTGTTTGATGAAATGGCCGCATGAATTCAAGTTTTGAATTTTGAAAAGATTTTTGGTGGGTGTGCTAGGTAGGTGCTGGTGAGTCTGTAGATGCTTGTGTTTTGAAAGTTGAGCTTGTTTGAGTGGTTTTTGAAAAAGTGGGATCTTCCCATATGATATAGATTCAAGTTTAAACTGTCATTTAAACTATGCATTTGAATGTTTCTGGATGATCACAAGGTGGGCCTTGATACTTTGTTATGAATACTATCAAGGGGTGCAAAGATCCAAACAAGTTTCTATTAAGTTCTAAAAGTTAGAGACAGCCAAAGTAGGCATGGGAGTTAATTTGGCAAAAGTGACCATTCCCTTATTTTGTTTCTTTTGATTTATTTGTCTTTGGTAAAAGTGTGGGGATTGTTTAGATGATGTTTAATTCACCTAAGGATCATTTTCCAAGCAAAGAAACACACAAGAAAGGTAATTCAAAAGAATTCAAAATGGGATGCATACACACATGCATGCTTTCATATTTTTATTTAGAAAAGTTTTTGTTAACCCTAATTTTGATGATTAGTGTTTGATGATTCTAGTTTAATATTTTTGGGGTGTTACAGCTGGGTTTTCAAGAATTTAAAACCAACCCTCGAAGGATGGAAGGCTGGTTTTGTTCATGATATTACATTGCTTCTTCATAGGTTAAAGGATAGACATAAGGATTTCCTGTCATTATGGCTTGTCAGTCTTTACTAGCTCTGATAGTTTTAGTTTATCTTCTCCTGTACATATGTTTGTAAATAATCCTTGGACTGTTCTTTAATAAATAAAGGGCTGTGGGGGACTCCCCTGCAGTAGAAAATTTCAAAAAATTGCAGCGGGGCAATTGACAGATTGAAAATGCATAACAATGCATATACTAGACATCTTGATTCCTACGAGATTTGTTTGGGCATTACAACAAGATGCATAGACCATAATCCAACTGCATCTATGACTAATAATCCACCTTCAGGTTATCATTCGAACCCCTTCCAGTATTATGTTGCAAGCAACAGATAATTGCATTAAAGAAAATGTGTAAAGTAAACAATACAATTTCCCTTGGAGAAAGGATTGTTGTTTTCTCCCTAGTAGCAATAGCATATCTATAACCTTAGAGATTTCTGTCACTTCCCCAGATTACTAGAGGCATGGACCTACTATCGAGCATAAATACTCCCTCTTGGAGTTACAAGCATCTACTTGGCCAAAGTATCTACTAGCAACGGACAGCATGCAAGATCACAAATAACATAGACATGATAGAATCAATAATAAATCTGACATAGTACTCAATATCCATTGGATCCCCGCAAACACAACATATAGCATTACAAATAGGTGATCTTGATCATGAACAGAGCTCACAAGATCTAAACATGATAGCACAAAGGAGGATAAACAACCATCTAGCTACTGTATGGACCCATAGTCCAAGGGTGAACTACTCACGCATCACTCCGGAGGCTGGCCTGGTGATGAAGAAGGCATCCGGGATGATCTCTCCCCTCTGGCAGGGTGTTACGTTGGAAACGTATTTATAATTTTTGATGGTCCATGCTTGTTTAGTATCTACTTTGCTTTACTTGTCTACACTTTGAGGTGCTTTTTACATGTTTTCTGGTACTAACCTATTAACAAGTTGCAACAGTGCGAGATGCCTGTTTTCTGCTATTTTTTGTTTCAGAAAAGTTAGTAAAGAAATATTCTCAGAATTGGACGGGACAAACGTCAAAGTCAGTTACATTCCATGGGGAACAAAAAGCCCAGAGGGGAGACGAGGAAGCGGGCCAGGGCAGCCAGACCCCCCAGGCGCGGCCAGGGGTGGGCCCGCGCCTGGCTAGGGTTTGGCCCCCATGGTCGCCTCCTCGGCCTCCCCCTTCGCCTATAAGAAGCCCTTGATGCAGAAACCCTAAGCACCCGATCAAATCTCCACAAAACCGTCTGTAGCCGGCGCCACCATAGTCCCTAGATCGAGGGGGGGGGGATATGAAGTTCTTCCCGGCACCCTACCGGAGGGGACATCATCGCGGAGGCCTTCTCTCCGGTATGATGCGTGAGTAGTTCCACCTTGGACTATGGGTCCATGTAGTAGCTAGATGGTTGTATCTCCTCCTTTGTGCTTTCATGTATAGATCTTGTGAGCTCCGTTCATGATCAAGATCTAATCTATTTGTAATCATGCATGTTGTGTTTGCGGGGATCTGATGGATATTGAGATTATTATCTTGGTTTGATTAATGGTTTTGTCTTTATTATTCTATCATGTATGTGTTGTTTGTGATCTTGCATGTTCTCCGTTGTTAGTAGCTATCTTGGCCAAGTAGTTGCTAGTGACTCCAAGAGGGGGTATTTATGCTCGATAGTGGGTTCATGCCTCTAGTTTCCAAGGGAAGGGACAATAATCTCTTCGGTTGTAGATGTGTTGTTGCTACTAGGGAGAAAACAATGGTCTCTTGTTCATGGAACATGTGGACTGTTTACCTTACACACTTTGCTTAAAGCAGTTGTCTGTTGCTTGCAACTTAATACTGGAGGGGGTTCGGATGATAACCTGAAGGTGGACTTCTAGTCATAGATGCAGTTGGATGGCGGTCTATGTATCTTGTTGTATTTCCCAATCGAATCTCATAGGATATTTCTGACTAGTAATTGCATTGTTATGCCTTTCTCAGTTCCTGTCAATTGCCCTGCTGTAATTTGTTTACCCTTCATGTCATGTTGTTTATCTAAGGAGAGCACCTCTAGCGAACTATGGACCCCGGTCCAATCTTTACCATTGATACATCTTTCGTTGTTACTTGTTTACTTGCTGCAAACCATTACCTTCCACACCATAAGTTTAATCCTTTGTTACAGCAAACCGGTGATCTTGACAACCTCACTGATTCGTTGGACAAAGTCTTGAGTTTGTGTTGTGCAGGTCTCCATGTTGCTTGCAACACATTTGAGACGTTTCCTTCCTCCTTCAGGTTCGATAACCTCGGTCTCTACTGAGGGAAACTTGCTGCTGTTCTCATCACACCTTGCTCTTGGGGTTCCAACGAAGTGTCCCACGTCAACACTAGGTGCATGCATCAAGATTTCTGGCGCCTTTGCCGGGGAGGCTAAGGACGTCTTCACAAGGGGAGTCCTTCACTTCCTTTCTCTTTACTTTGTTTATAGTTTGCTTTATTTATTTTTCTTGGTTTTGTTTGCCTCTTTCCAAAAAATACAAAAAAAATAGTCTAGTTTGGTTTGCTTGCTTTATTCAAAAACACAAAAAAATAGTTCCTGCTCTAGCTGCTGCTGTTTTTGGCTTGCCCACCTTTGCCAAAATGAACTCCGCTGAGAACACCAAGTTGTGTGACTTCACTAGCACCAACAAAAATGATTTCCTAAGAACTCCTATTGCTCCACCTGCTCCTGATGCTACCGTTTATGAAAGTAAGCCTGCTTTGTTGAATCTTGTGATGAGAGAGCAATTTTCTGGTGCTGGTTCTGATGATCCTGCTGCCCATCTCAATAGCTTTGCTGAACTCTGTGAGATGCAGAAGTATAAGGATGTAGATGGAGATATTATTAAGCTCAAGCTTTTTTCCTTTCTCCTTGAGAGGTAAAGTTATAGAATGCTTGCTTTCTTTGCCTAAAAATAGTATTGATTCTTGGACTAAGTGCAAAGATGCTTTTATTGGAAAGTATTATCCTCCTGCTAAGATTATATCTATGAGAAGTGACATTATGAAATTTAAACAACTTGATAGTGAACATGTTGCTCCAGCTTGGGAAAGAATGAAGTCTTTGGTTAAGAATTGTCCCACTCATGGACTCACTGCTTGGATGATTATCCAGACTTTTTATGCAGGTTTGAACTTCTCCTCAAGAAATCTGTTGGATTCAGCTGCTGGAGGTACCTTCATGGGCCTCACTTTGGGTGTGGCAACAAGGCTCCTTGATAATATGATGGTTAACTACTCTGAATGGCATGTTGAGAGAGCTCCACATGGTAAGAAGGTAAATTCTGTTGACGAAACTTCCTCTTTGAGTGAAAAGATTGATGTTATTATGGCTATGCTTGTTAATGGGAAAGATCCTCTATATCCTAATAGTGTTCCCTTAGCCTCTTTGGTTGCTCAAGAAGAGCAAGTTGATGTGAACTTCATTAGAAACAACAATTTTGGCAACAATACTTATGGTAATTATATGCCTTATCCTCCTAATAATGGAAATTCCTATGGAAGCTCTTACAATAATGCTAGAAGTGCCCCCTCTAAACTTGAAGTCATGCTCAAGGACTTTATTAGTAAGCAAATCACTTTCAATAAGACTATAGAGGAAAAGATTTTAACTGTTGAGAAAAATATATCCTCTTTGTCTGAAGCTCAGTCTTCCTTGATTAATAAAATGGCTTCTAAACCTGAAACTATGGAAAACACCTTTCCTACTGCTCATGCCATACAAGTTACTATTGATGAAAATGTTAGGCTGTTAGCTCAACTTCATGCTAAGTGGGAAAGAGAAGCTGAAATTGATAGGAACAATAGTGTGTGCACCATCACCACTAAACCACAAGTAGTCCCTATTCCTCCTCCTACTATGCCTAAGCCTATTGAGCCTACTACTAGTGATGCTAAGTTTGACTTTGATATTGATGGTTGCAATATTTTTGAAGTGATTATGTTCTTGCAAAATCTTGCTAGAAGTTCTGATGCTAGTGATATGCATGTTGCTTTGACTAAACATATTACAGATGCTCTTGTGAAAATTAAGGAAGAGAAGCTAAAACACAAAGCTTCTATTCCTAGGAAAGTATAAGATAGTTGGTAACCCATTATTAATATGCAAGTGAATGACTTTGATCTCAAAGCTTCATGTGATCTTGGTTCTAGTGTCTCTATTATGCCTAGGAAGATTTATGAAATGCTTGATTTGCCACCGTTGGAAGATTGTTATTTGGATGTCCCACTCAATGATAATGCTAAGAAGAAACTCATGGGGAGTATTAATGATGTTCTCATTATGGTTAATAATGCTTATGTCCCTGTGGATTTCTATGTTTTGGATGTTGAATACAATGCTTCTTGTCCTATTACTTTGGGAAGACTTTTTCTTAGAACAGTTGGTGCCATCATTGATATGAAAGAGGGCACCATTAAATATCATTTTCCATTCACGAAAGGTATTGAACACTTCCCTATGAGGAGAGATAAGTTGCTTTTTTCTCCTCCTTTGAAAGCAAGACTTGATGTTAATGCTTCTTCATTTGAAAATACTTGATTCTTCTTGCTTCTTGTGCCTAATTTAAAGGCGTTAAAGAAAAGTACTTGTTGGGAGATAACCCAAGAGTTTTCTTAAGTCTTGGAAGCTATTACTTCAGTAATGACCTCTCCTTATCATTTTTGTTTGTTTTTTGTGACAAGAATGACCTCTAGTGAGAGGGAAGTAAGATTTGGGGAGTTGCTGTCCCGAAACAGATTTCTGTCCTCCACCAAAAAATTTTGTAAGGAGTCTCTGTAACTTGGATTGAGCTCAAAATTTACGAATAAATCCCCCAGTATGTTAGATAACTTTCGTTAGTTCAACACTTTTTTATTTGAGCAACATAAGATGTTCAAAAAATCGGTTTCTACCTGTTGGTCGGTTTTGACAGATTTCTGCCATTATTTGCATTTGCTTCTTATTGATTCCTTTTTGAGTTCTCTTTAGGTGAATTGAGCTTTTTGAAAGAGTTAATATAGTATCTTTTGTTTTTAGTGAAAAGCCTTGCTGTTCCAAAGCTTTTCCAGGGGTCTAATATCTTTTGAATAAACTAATGTTGGTAATGAAGATTGTGTGAAGTTTTGCATGAAGGAAAAAAATTAGGTGTAGAGAGAGAATGATGCAATGAGATGAAGAATGGACAAAAGATCAAGCTTGGGGATGCCACCATGGTGTCACCCCAAGAAATATCCAAGAGGTACAAGCGTCAAAGCTTGGGGATGCCCAAGGCATCCCCTTCTTCATCAATAAAAAGCTCAGGTCTGTCTAGACACTTCGTTTTTATTTTTTCATGATCAGTTGTGTTGTTCTTGGAGCGTCTTAGTTTTCGTTTGATTTGCTTAGTTTGTTTAGTTTGCTTGAATAAAGTAGTTTGTACCCCCATTCTCGCTGTGTTGTTTTGCAAATAAGTTGCTTGGTGTTGGAAAGGAGTAGTAAGTTCTTGCTTGAAAGTGCAAGAGGAGCTTGCATTGACTATGACTTAGACTTTAGCATGACATGCTAGGTGTTTTTTTGACCTTATGCTTAGTGATTATTGTTGTAGCATGTCTTGTCCAAACAATTGGGATTTCTTAGTGTTCCTTGAAGAAATTATGCATTGTTTTAGCATGCAAAAGCATAGTATTGTGGTATTCTCCTTTGATGTTTTATTTGGGTTGACTTGGGACATGCTCACACCATGTTATGACTATGACAAGTCACCATTAGCCTCTATGACCATTTAGTCCATGACTTGTAGTACCACTCTTTGCTTTGATTAGTATGCTTTGTTGCACTGCATGATTATGGCCATTATGCTCTCTTAGTTGGTTGCTCCCAGTCTTTTGCTAGCCTCCACTTGTATGAGTAAGTTCTACTCATGCTTCCAACTCCCGAGAAACCAAGTTATTCCAAAGTGTCCACTATAAACTCCTATGCATGGTGTGTTACACCATTCCAAGTATATTCTTGTTTTCAACTATCTTCCAATTAAAAGCTATTTTGTTATGTGAAAACTTAGTGATTAAATCCCTCACGAACTTGATGGCACACTTTATATTATTTCCCCTAATAAATTTGAACCATTGTGACAACTTTTTTGTATATGCTTGCACTTATAAGTTGGAATTAGCAGAACCGTGCTGTCACGGGGAACGTTTTCAACATTGCACTTGTACTTTGTACTCAGTTGATATTATGTTGTTTTGTCTATGGATGTCACCGGTGTGAAATAAAGAGGGAACTTGTAAGTCCATGGAGTTTGTATACTGTGTTAGAGAAACGCCTAGGACGCTAGCCTAAGACATGCCTAATCATGGTGGAAACTTGCAGCATTACCATAATGAACTATCTATGAAGCATACTCAATAAAAAGCTATGCATATGGTAAATAAAAAGATTGCTGAGATGCCCATTATCTGCTTGCCTTGTCATTTTGGTTATGGGAAAACTCCTGTACTATGTGCAAGGGGTACCCCGTTGGCGGTTCTCAATGATATGCAAATACTTACAATGACAAGAACTTACCTGGACCCAAATTTGAGTATGCATGAGGTGTGGCCCTCGTATTCAAGGGACTTGAGATTAACAACTTGTACTTCGTCAAGCATATACTCCATCTTTGCCACTTTAACCTTAACCACTTCAAGATTCTTATGATAGGGGCAATGAGGGATGAAAGCTAACAAGTACCATAATTTTTGGAAGCTCCTTTTGAAACTTCTAATCCCTGCTTCCTTTACAAAAAGGCCTTCCTTCCACCATTATTGAGTCTCCACCTTCTACCTTTAGGCACCATTAAGAGAGCATAGTTGTCATTTTGTGTGCAGTGTTCCAAAGCTTATTGATTGATGCATATTGTGATATTAATTGTTCTTGTGCTATTTGTTTCTAGTCACCCTTGTGAACTTTGAAGGTGTCCTATGCATCTATATTGCTACTCTATGAGGGACAAGCTAATTGCCATTATGCTATGTTTTCTGTATGTGAAACAAACAAACGTTTTTCAATGCATGTTATTCATGATCTTTGTTTGTAACTTGACATGTTGCATGCATAGTTACTATGTCCTATTGTTAGAACTTCATCTTTCATGCACATGTTTAGAGTTCTTTGATCCCAGCTTTCAATGCTTGCAAATGGTTGGATCTTTATTGTGAGGGTGCATGTCACCTCAAAAATTATTCTTTTATCACTTACCTACTCGAGGACGAGCAGGAGTTAAGCTTGGGGATGCTGATGTTGGGGATATGCTATATGGGTATCCTTATCGCATGTCTCTTATCCGGCTAACCCGGGTGGCCCATAGTCGGTAGCATGGCCTATGGCCTGCTGGGTGGCCCAGTTAGGTGGATCCAGAAGGGAGGCCCATGCCGGATAAAGGAAGGCTACGGTGGAGTCACCAGCGTACCCGGAGACTTGGAGTGCAAGATACACAAGACTAGTGATAGACGGTGTAGGACTCTGTGACCTGTCCGGCTAGGACTTTTCCCTGTAACCCTAGGACCTGGCGACTATATAAGTAGGGCCTATGGGAGACTTTAGGGCAGAACAATCTCAGACAACTCCATACAACCTCGCACAACAAACCTATCTCTGTAACTCGGCGTATCGCCCTTAAAGTGATTTATAGCAGGAGTAGGATTCCGCCACCGTTGTGGGATCTGAACCTGGGTAAGCTGTGTTACCTCGTACCCGTCAACCGTCCGCCTTACCCCACGTCTCTCAACACGCACTGTGAGGACCCCTCCATGGCGTACTCGTCGGCAATACCACGACAGTTGGCGCCCACCGTGGGGCAAGAGGCACTTCAGGCTCTTCAGCGGGCGAGGATCAAGATCTTCGCAGGAATCGGCGAAACCGTAGCCATCGGACGTGTTCTCTTCTCCGGCAACGTTCCGATCGTTCCTCCTGACGAGTTCTGGATCCCGGCGAAGACGAACCCGACGCGGTGTTCGATCGTTCCTATCGGAGACATCCACCTCTTCATCGGCGAAACCGACTCAGGCACTAGTTCCCTGGGAGTCGGAGGAGCATCAAGACCCGCACGGACCGCCTACGGGCAGGATATGTTCGCGGAAGGATTGATGTCAGATCTCTCTTCGGAGTTTGCCGACAAACATCGGAAAGCACCAAGGCCCGCACGGAGCGCCTACAGGCAGGATACGTTCGCGGAAGGATCAATGTCGGATCTCTCCTTGGAGTTTGCCGGCAAAGATCAGAAAAATTCAAGACCCACCCAAACCGCCCCTGTGCAGGATATAAAGGTGGAAGATCACTACAAGCCCGCCGGCTTCGTCCGTGCGTCTGGACAGCAGAAATCCAAGTTCGTCGGCGTGGTTACCATCTTCGATCTAGCGCGCTGCGTTTAGAGAGAGGGCGAAAACCCCCACAACTACCTGGCCAGATGGCTCCGTATACGAGCCGATCTGGCCCACTACCCCAATGATGATGCTATCTATCACTTTGTGGAAGGACTGGACCATGGCACGCTTCTCCGACATTCTCTAAGACGGAAGCAGGCGTCAGGACGCCTTACCTTCGAAGGCATGGTGAGCACCGTCAACAACTACGCGGAGGCCGAAGCGGCAGCTCAGACAGCGCCTCCCGCCGATTGACGGAGCCCCTTCGATTCAACCACCGCCTCCCGCCGCCATTGTCGCAGCAGCACCACCACCTCCGGTCATCGTCGAGCCCGTTGCACCTCCACCGCCCGTCATCGAGGAGGTCCTGGCACCCTCCGACTCTGTCATTGACGCGCTTTATACTGATTCTAGTGCAGATTCAGAGGAGATAGACTTCAGTCCAAAAGAACTAGACTCCGCTATGCAGGAGATGGAGGAGGAGTACTCGCGTGACGAGCAAGCCAACAACGTCGTCACGTCCCGAGGGGTGTTCGCCACCATTGGGACAAGGATGGATGAAGATCAACCCGGACGAGCTCCGCCTACAGCGCTGGACAAAGGGAAGGGGCCACTTATTGCTGCTGACATTGATTGCGCAAAGGTTATGCCTCCCCCGCCTAACCCAGTGCAACAGCCGCAGGAACTCGGCACCGGTCCGAGCAACAATAATATCGCAAACTTGCCGCCTCCAACATCCACGTCGGCAGCAGCCCATGTTACTCCAGCTGATAGAGTGATGTACGACAACCTCCTCGTCGAGCCACTAACCGTTGCTCATATCCGGAACATGACTCAGCTTGACGAGAAGCGCCAACAGCTGCTGGAGGAGGCGCAAGCCATCGCGGAGCAAGGCGCTAAACTAGATCGAGATCTGGTCAACGCGCAAAAGTCCATAGAGAAAGCTAGAGCAATGGAGGCCAAGTACAAGACTTTGCTACAGCAGCAGAAGGCTAAGAAAGCTTTGGCTCGCGTCATCAACGATCCTGGTGTACGGTGCAACCTTGGATGGGCCCCCTCGAAGCCGGCACAGGCCAATCCATATATTGACAGTGAAGGCAAGAAGGTGATGCCCACCCCACTCCTTAACCTCGCCATTGCCAAGACCCTTCTGGAGCAGGATAGATCGCCTGAGGCAGTAGAATAGGTCTATGACCTAGTGTCCAAGGCGGTAAAGCAGCAGGAAGAGGCCACCTCTCAGAGGCTTGAGTCTGACCCAGCGCTCTGCCGATCTAGCCAGTACAAACCGCCAAGAGACAGATCTCCTCAGGATGTCGGGTCTCGGACGGGTTCATCAGAACAAAGACGGAGGGATGCGCGCAACAGGAAGGATGCTATCCCCATATCCTCCGACCATGGAGAAAAAGCCCGACCTCGTCACCCATCGCCACCGCCCCGATCCCCCCGACATCAGGAAGATTACAAAGCTCACCATCGTACGGATATGCCCCCACCAAAGCAGTGCGTCATCGTCATCCGCGACAACACAGCGCAGACCCGTCATGATGAAGAGCGCCACCAAGGACACAAGAGAAGGTCACACCATGACCCTCCACGCCCGACAAGCAACCGTGACAGGCGTGAGGCGTCGCAGGAGGGTAACAGCAAGAAGGCTAACCCACCGCCTCCTCCGCCTCCATCGCCGCCAAGCAGTCACCATGGCGGAAGAGGCCCGCATCGTTCATGCAGCCATCCCCTGTTGACAAAAAGAAGAAGAACCCAGAGCCATACGATGCACGTTCGCGGATCGATAAGATCCATGAGGCCCGGGAAGGACCATACCTGGGACCACGTTGCTTTGGACCTGCAATACGGTCCGCAACTTACCCCAAAGGTTTCTGGATTGACAAGACCATCAAGCCCTATGACGGCACCGCCAAGCCAGCCACATGGTTGCAGGACTACGGCAACGCGGTGGAGATTGCCGGAGGCAACCCCAACATCGCCGTCAAGTACCTCCTGTTAATGTTGGCGGGCACGGCCCGTCAATGGATCGACGACTTGCCGGAGAAATCTATTTACAACTGGCTGGACATGTGTAACATCCCAAAAATATTAAACTAGAATCATCAAACTCTAATTACCAAAATTAGGATTAACAAAAACTTTTCTAAATAAAAATATGCAAGCATGCATGTGTGTATGCATCCCATTTTTGAATTCTTTTGAATTACCTTGTTTATGTGTTTCTTTGCTTGTAAAAGGATTCTTAGGCGAAATAAACATCATCTAAACAATCCCCACACTTTTCCCAAAGACAAATAAATCAAAATAAGCCAAATTGAGTGAATGGTCATTTTGCCCAATTTAACTCCCATGCCTACTTTGGCTGTCCCAAACTTTCAGAACTTAACAGAAACTTGTTTGGATCCTTACACCCCTTGATAGTACTCTTAACAAAGTATCAAGGCCCACCTTGTGATCATCCAGAAACTTTCAAATGCATAGTTTAAATGACAATTCAAAATTGAATCTTTATCATATGGGAAGATCCCACTTTTTCAAAAACCACTCAAATAAGCTCAACTTTCAAAACCCAAGCATCTGCAGACTCACCAGCACCAACCTAGCACACCCACCAAAAATATTTTCAAAATTCAAAACTTGAATTCTTGCGGCCATTTCATCAAACACATTGCTGATTCAAATCAAATAAAATCTAAACACTATTGTGAGCAGTGATTGGATCCTAACTTGTTCCCTCTCTAGCTCACAGCAACCTTAGTAGATCATCTAGCAAACTAAACCAAGCACTAGCCCCACTGTAAGCTTGGCAATGCCATCAATGGTGAACAGCCGAAGCTCACCATGTCACCCCAGTGTGGACAGCAAGCTAGGAGAAGAAACAAGCCTAGCCAACATGTCTAGGAGCAAGCCAACACCCCACCGCCACTACCTGTCCAGCGCTCGAACGTTGCCAACCCCTGGACCACACGCACAGACCGTGCCCAGCTCGCCAGCAACCATGCCGAGCATGCGCCAGAGTGCCTCCCTCAACACACGCCCACAGACCGCGCGCCGCCCTCGCCGCGTGCATACACGATCACCATCGTTCCAGGAGACCGCCAGACATCCCCGTTTGCCGCCCCATGCCTCACAGCCACCGCTCGCCGTCGAAGACGCTGCCTCGGCCGCGCAGAGCATCGCACGTTCTAGACCATTTGCCACCGCCCCAACATGCGCATTAAAGCCATAGTGCATCGCCAGGAGACCACCAAGCGATCGCCACCGCCGGCCATGCCTCTAGCAGCCTATAGCCATGTCGCCACCGTCGCCTGCCCATCCCGTTCGGTCTCGTCGTCGCGACTATAAATAGAGGCCACCCCCAGCCGAATTGAGCACACCATCTCACTCCCCTCTCCTCACTGATCGTTCCACCCCGTTACCGAAGCAAGGCGAGCAGCGCTTTGCCGGAATTTCACCGGAGCCCGCCGATGCTGGAGAAGAAGGGACACAGCGATTGGAGTCGCCCCAGGAGAAGCTGCCAGTACCAGGAGGTTCGCCGTCATCGACTTCGTCGTTCGCCCTCCTCGCCGACCCTCGCCTGAGCCCCGGTGAGCCCCCGACGATGCCCACCTGTCGCGTTAGGGTTTAGTCTCGCCGGCGTTGCCCGACATGGACGACGACCCTCAGCCGTTGGATTAGAACTAGATCGAACGCACCATATTGCCCCGTACCGATTCGCACCCCCTCGTCTCACTGACGCGTGGGGACAACAACTTAACCAGCCCGCATAAGCGCTGTGCTTAGCAGGCCGGCCCAGTATCGTTTCCCGTGCAGCCCAGTCGTTTGAATTTAACCTTTTCCATTTTATTCCAAACACAGTTCTGTACCTAGTTACAAAAATCAACCCAGCTCGATTCAGTGAACCAAATTGAATGAAACCAATTTTGTTAGAAAGGTCTTGAAGTGCTGAATCCAAGCCCGTTGGATTTAAATCATTTGGATCTGTAGATCACCCTTGGTAAAAATAACAAGGCAGAAGCTTTTCTGTATTCAAACATTTTTCAAATTTAAACCATAATAGCTTTTGAGTTGATTCCAACTCTCAAAAATCACATTTAACCATACCTTTCAGAATATATAAATATATATAGGTTTACTTACAGAAATAATGACCAAGTAATAAAAGAATGCCCATAATAGCTTTTAAATTGTGACACCACTTTGAATCACATTCCCATGGACTAAAATATGTGGTGATGACATGTGTCAACATGATCCCATGTTTGGTTTGGAGAATATTAAAACTTGAGTAGTTTTTCAATGAGTAGAAATTACTTTTCCAAAAATAAAAGGAATTAAACCAAGCTTTGATCTTGTAAGGTTAGTGATGATGCTAGATCATCTATAGGACCCCCTTTTGTGTGATGATTGCAAGTAGTTAAGTATTGTTTGGTGATTATGTACCTCGTATTTATTCATAGACGCTAGTACCAACCAAGGATACGAGGAGGAAGGAGGATACTACGAAGAAGAAGCCGAGGAGAACTTCAACCACTGCTCTGCACAAGGCAAGCCTAATACTACTAGTTGAATGTGCAAGCTAACACTTGAAATTTAGCAAGCTTACTGATACTGATGCAAGCCTTACTAATCAAGTTGACCTATGCAAGCCAATACTTGCTTGTCACCATGCCAACTATATGCCTTAAAGCATATATGATCATAACCACTTGATAAACCAATCCTAGTTTTACTTGCAAGCTTTATACTTTATTTCTTTATCAAAGCTATTACTTAGAGTTTACTTAAGTGAATTGTAGATTCTAGAAGGATAAATGAAGGTTGCATAAAGAGCATAAAATTTGGCCTAATCTAGATAAACTTGATGTCATCCTAAGGCATGAGATTGAACTTAGTTAAAACTCCACTAGTTTACAACCCCTCATTAGTACTTAACCCCACTTGTAGATGCTAGTGCTAAGCATAAAACTTGATCAAATTTAGATGGGAATACTTGGTGGAAAAATGGTTATGAAAACCTTGGAATGATGGATCATTCTATTGAAATGTTTTGGACATGTGTTTCTGAACACCAGATGATTTATGGTGATGAAAATGTTGAGGCATGAGCCTTAGCCCTTTATAAAACTGATGGTTGTCTGGATGCGACACCATTCCAATTTTATCGTACAACCACAATACCCGAGAATTGGGTAGGGCTTGACTGGAAACTTATATACCTTAGTATTAGTTCCCTCACTACCAAGGTCTGAGCTGAGGCTACCTTGTGAATATTGTCCACCTGTGCAGTAACCAAGATGACAGTTGGTCATGGTTGGGAGGCCAAACTCACAAGAGAGTTGCTTATACTAGGTTGAAAGGTTAGGATTGATTATCCGCATACTGAGTATGGTGAATTCAGGATTTGTTCCTGACGGATGTATCAAATGTTGTGGTGAAAGTGTACAATCTCTGCAGAGTGTCAAACTATTCGAATAGCCGAGTCCGCGGTTATGGACAGTTGGAGTGGCCATACTGTTCCCCCGTCAGATGTTTTCAAAATTACCTGTGAAATGATTTGAGACTTTGACTTGACCACAACAGAGTTGTGGCATGAGATACAAGTTCCCCCCTTAGGTGTTATAAAACCTTAACTAGCATTCGTTGTTTCCAAAACCAGTAGAGGTAAATCTGGCTTTTGCAAAACAACCCTAGAGCTTAGTGTCCTATTACAAAAACACCTTCACTTGTTAGTATTAGTTTGCGAGTACTTAAAGAGTACTCATGGCTTTCTCCCTGGCTATTCCCGTGGCCAGACTATGAAGAGGAGTACTTGGAAGATGGACCCCGGGAAGGTTACGACAACTAGGATCATCTCCCATCTTCAGCATTGCCTGTGACCCCGAAGATGGAGCTTCGCCTACGCTACCGTTATTATTACGTATTCCGCTACTTGTGTTGTATTAAGACTGGATCATGAGATCCTTATTTGTGTAAGACCTTATGTATGGTTTGTAATGGATGATGTACTGTGGTATCCAATTCTATTATGTCTCGCAAAAATGGTAATCCTGGGATTGCGATGTATGGCATAACAGGCATCTGGGATTAAAAATCCGGGTGTTGACAACATGCAAGAAGCGTTGACCAAGAACTTTGAGGGTACATACAAGCGTCCCTGCACCGTGGGCGATCTACAGCGGTGCGTGCAAGAAAAAGACGAGACATCTCGCACCTACCTCTCACGATGGCTGGATATGAAGAATTCCTGCGCAGAAGTGCACGCTCAGACCGCCATGGCCGCCTTCATCGATGGGTTGGAAAGGGGCACGTTGCTCCGACATAAGCTGAAGCGCTTGCAGGACAATCACCAGCTTGACTTGAATCAGATGATTCAGCTAGCTAGTGAGTTCGCAGCTGTTGACGATGCTCGTGGCTCTTTGCCGACAACGGCCGTTCCAACCCAAGCTCGGAGGAACAACAGTACAAAGCGGAAAACCGCTCTAGAAGAAAAGCAATCTACCGACATGGTCGCTATGACTTTTACAGGACGAGGAGAAGGCAGACAACATGGCCGAGGAAGGGGAGCTGGCCGTGGGCAGCAACGAGGAAGTGAAACCACCTCGGCGCCGCTCCACGTTCCCCAAACCTACAAAGAGTACCGCGATATGTCGTGCCTCGTACACCTCGACACCAACGGCAAGGCCACCCATACCAAACGACACTGCAAGTTCGTCAACAACCTCAAGGAAGACCGGAGTCTGGCTACAAGCAAAGTTGGAAGAACAGACCGCGGGGCAAGGGAAAGGGAAGAAGAAGGAGGAGGATTCAAAGGATTCAAGTGACATGGACGAAGACGTTGACCCCAAGCACGCCACCAAGAGCGACGACAAAGGCAAGAACCCCTTCGCAAAGAAGGCTCCAGTCTACCATACTTTCCTTGGCACCCCCACCGTCCGACAACAGAAGACTTCTCTCAGGATTCTTATGGCCACTCTCCCCCCAGTCCCCCAGTACCTGCGCTGGTCGGTGGTTCCAATAACTTGGGACAGGACGGACAACCCAGACCTTGTGCCCACGGAGAACCAGTACGCCATGGTCATCAACCCCTTGATTGACGGCGTGGAGTTCACCAAGTGCATGGTGGATAGTGGAAGCAGCATCAACATCATGTACATGGATACACTACAGAAGATGAACTTGACGGAGGCAAATGTAAGGCGGACCAACACCGTATTCCACGGTGTAGTCCCTGGTCGGGAGGCTCGGTCCCTTGGGTGCATTACACTTCAGGTTGCCTTTGGCGATGTTAATAATTACCGCCAAGAGCGCATGACCTTCGAGGTAGTCCCCTTCAAGAGCGTGTACCACGTCATATTCGGCCGCGACATATTCCACACGTTCATGGCCAAGCCATGCTTCGTCTACAACAAACTCAAGATACCCGGACCAAACGGTGTTATCACCGTATCCGGAAGCTTTACCAAGGCAAGGGACTACGAGATCAATGAAGCAGCCATTACAGAAGCTGTCCTCTACAGCGAAGAATTCAAAGAGATCCAGAGCAAGGTCAATGACTCAGAGATGCCCGTTTCGAAGAAGCAGATCTCTGACTCCGCTCCTGTGTTCAAGGCCGCCATCGAAACCTAGCCGGTGGAACTTGTGGTAGGCGATGCCTCCAAGACCGTCGCGATTGGGACGAACCTGGATCCCAAATAGGAAAGCGCGCTCGTCAAGTTCCTCTGTGAGAATAGGGACATCTTTGCCGGGCAACCTGCCGACATGAAAGGTGTACCTAGGGAACTTTCCGAGCACAGCTTAAACATAGATCCAAAATGTAAACCAGTGAAACAACCTCTACGACGCTTTGGAGATGAGAAGAGACGCGCCATTGGCAAAGAGATAGCTAGGTTACTTAAAGCTGGGTTTATCCGAGAAGTCCTTCGCACCCGATGGGTGGCAAATCCTGTACTTGTCCCCAAAAAGGGAACCAATGAATTAAGAATGTGCGTTGATTACACCGGTAAGAACAAAGCATGTCCCAAAGATCCGTTTGCTTTGCCTCGCATTGACCAAGCCATTGACTCGACGGCTGGTTCAGAACTTTTGTGTTTTCTAGATGCATACTCAGGATACCACCAGATCAAGATGAGGAAGTCGGACCAATTGACCACTTCATTCACTACCCCATACAACACGTTTTGCTATGTCACGATGCCCTTTGGGCTGAAAAACGCAGGTGCTACCTACCAGCGGACAATGCAACGTTGCCTTCACGATCAAATTGGTCGAAACGTTCACTCCTATGTGGATGATATCGCGGTGATGTCTAAAAAGTCAAACGACTTAATCTCCGACTTAAAAGAAACCT
The DNA here is from genome assembly GCA_916181665.1 of Avena sativa. Classification (NCBI taxonomy): domain Eukaryota; kingdom Viridiplantae; phylum Streptophyta; class Magnoliopsida; order Poales; family Poaceae; genus Avena; species Avena sativa. Next base: position 22,142,169 of record OV702298.1, read on the forward strand.
TTGATAATCTCAGGAAATACAACATGATGCTCAACTCTAAGAAGTGCGTCTTCAGGGTTCCAACCGGCAAATTGTTGGGCTTCATCGTTTCCCAACGTGGAATCGAGGTCAACCCGGAGAAAATCAAGGCCATCTTAAACATAAACCGCCCGACATTCCTAAAGGACATTCAACGACTAACAGGTTGTGTTGCAGCAGTTAGTCGGTTCGTCAGCCGGCTTGGAGAGAAGGCCCTGCCACTGTACAAGTTGCTGAAGAAGGCGGACAAATTCACGTGGACGGACGAAGAAGACGCAGCATTGAAGCATCTCAAGGAGATTCTTTCCTCAGCGCCCATCCTTGCAGCACCCGAGCCTGGAGAGCCCCTGTTAATTTACATGGCGGCAACCAACCGGGTTATCAGCATCGTCGTCGTGGTAGAACGGAAGGAACCGGGCTATGAGCACGTAGTTCAATGACCAGTTTACTACGTAAGCAAGGTCTTAACGGAGTCCAAGCAGCGTTACCCACACTACCAAAAGATAGCTTATGGAGTATTCCTTGCTTCTCGGAAGCTGAGGCATTACTTTCAGGAGCACCCAATAATAGTGGTGATCAAGACTCCACTGTCTGACATTATCAACAACAGCGACGCTACAGGAAGGGTCGCGAAGTGGGGCATTGAACTTGCCGCCTTCGAGATCACCTACAAGAGACACAGCGCTATCAAATCACAAGCCTTGGCGGATTTTGTTGTAGATTGGACGGAGATGCCAGACGCTACTCCGTTGCCAGAACCAGAGTACTAGGTGATGCACTTTGACGGATCAAAGCTGCTCAACGGCTTGGGGGCTGGTGTATTGCTACAGTCACCAACAGGAGACAAGCTATACTACGTTCTACAGATCCACTTCGAGGCTACAAACAACATGGCGGAGTATGAAGCACTCATTCACGGACTACGTGTAGCCAAGGATATTGGCATCAAGCGCATAGTTTGCTGTGGAGATTCCGAATTGGTTGCCCAACAGGTGGCTGGCACCTGGAATGCGCGGAACCCTATGATGGCGGCATATCGAGACGAAGTGGACGAGATAGCCAAGAGCTTCTTGGGCTACGAAGTCAAGTATGTGCCTAGGGAGCAAAACGAGGCGGCTGATCTGCTGTCCAAAATTGGGCCAGGGTGCAAGCGAATTCCGCCAGGAGCTTTCCTAGAGCATCTGCGCACACCATCCGTGAAGGGAGCCGACATCGACAACCCGGATAGAGCTGACTCTTTCGTCAACATAGAGACTAAGGTCCCTCTGGCTTGGACAAAATCGTTCATGGAATACCTCGAACACGGAACTTTGCCCGATGATGAAGTCGAAAGATGGAAAATAGTACGACGAGCAAAGGGTTATACCATAATCAATGGGCAACTCTATAAAAGGAGCACTACTGGTGTATACCTAAAGTGTGTTTCCCAGCTAGAAGGTATGGAAATCCTGCGCGAAATCCATCTCGGAGATTGCGGGCATCACGCCGCTCCCCGATCGTTGGTCGCGAAAGCCTTCCGGCAAGGATTCTACTGGCTGACCGCGAAGGCGGACGCCGACAAGCTGGTTGAGACATGCACGGGATGCCAGTATTATGCCCGACAACCACATGTTCCTGCTGAAGAATTGCGAACAATACCAATAACTTGGCCATTTGCAGTCTGGGGGCTAGACATGGTGGGACCGCAGTTGAGAAATTCACCAAATGGATAGAAGCTAAACCCATTAGAAAGCTTGATGGGGCAACTGCCCTCAGGTTTTTCCAGGATCTAGTGGTGAGATTTGGTCTCCCACATAGCATTATCACCAACAACGGCAACAACTTATCACTCGGAGAAGTAGAGGCTTATTGCTGGGAGAAAGGCATCCGACTTGACCTTGCATCTGTGGCACACGCACAATCCAATGGTCAGGTCGAGCGAGCCAATCGATTAATTCTGCAGGGAATCAAGCCATGTCTTGAGGCGCCGCTACATAGAGCAGCTGGAGCCTGGGCGGAAGAATTGCCATCTGTGTTGTGGAGTTTACGAACTACACCCAACAGATCCACCGGCTACACCCCTTACTTCATGGTATATGGAGCAGAAGCCATCTTGCCTTCCGACATCCTCCATGATGCACCAAGAGTTGCCGCCTACGACGAGGATGACGCTGAAGAATCCAGACACCTAGATGTGGACCTTCTTGAGGAGGAGCGCATTTTGGCATGCCAAAGATCCGCCATCTACCAGCAGAAGCTAAGCAACTACCATAGTTGCCGTGTTCGGCATCGCTCGTTTAAAGAGGGGGATTTGGTGCTCCGACTTGAGCAGAAGAAGTCACACAAATTATCCCCGCCATGGGAAGGACCGTTCATCATAAGCAAGGCGCTGCTCAATGGGTCTTACTACCTTGTTGACAATCGTTAATTAAAGGATAGACCCAACGAGGATCATAAGCGTAAGCGACGTGACCCGGATGATGACTACCCGGAGCTTGATCGGCCATGGAACATAGCACAGCTACATCCTTTTTACACTTAGCATTTTTATCTAATTTTGTACCTTTTATATGATCAATGAAATAAAGCTCTTTGGTTCACTCATATTTCTGAGTCTTTTACCTCCTTTAGTGTTCATTTTTGGATCATGTAAAACCTTTATGCACAAGTCTTGCATTTGCACTTGTGAAAATTCCGCCTACGGGCGTTAGCTTAAGTTTTCTGGTTTACACATTCTTTGTCGTTTTTATGTGGATTCTGGAGTAGTGACTTTTGGCACTTGTTGTCGGCGATTTTGTGCTCGGGTTATTAATGGTGACATTGGGCATCATCACCTAAGCGCATGGTTCTGATAACGAGTCTTCCGACTCACGAAAAGTCAAGCATAAGAACCAAAGTAATGGATAAGCCAGCACTTGCTTAAAAATATATACATGCTGGAAATTAGTTCTTAAGTAGCAGGACATAACAACCATTGTTTTCCGCCTTAAGTTACGTCGCCAAGTTTTTTCTGTGCATACACCAAAGGTGAAACAAATATTACATAGTGTTTTTCATTCCTTGGGCGCAGGAGACTTGGAAGCAGCATCGTCACCAGCCGGAGAATCACCCTCAACATCGGCACTATGATGAGACTCGGAGGAATCTTGGTTGACGCTGTCGATGGTGTTCATGGGCACAAAGACGTCGATGTCCAACAACTCGGCAACTCTGGTGTCATAACCCGCGAGTGATGACAAGATGGCTTCATGATCAATTTCTTTGCCGTCATCATCAACGTCGGGGATGCCATAGGTCACCGTGTCGATGTCAGCATCTTTGTAGTGTGCCTTCACCATTGACAGCGCCATCCTTGCGCCAGCCCGTGAACATGAAGCTTTCCAGCTTGTGACACGCTCGAGGGCTCGGCGCAGAATCTCCGAGTACTTCATCACGGAGTCCGAGGCCTTGATGTATATCTGGAGGGGCTTGGCAATCTCTTTGGCCTGGGTGATGGCGGTATTGATGAAGTTGCCGGCAAGAACCATGCATTCCTTGTCCGAAGGAGGCGAGCGGGTTAAACCCATAGGAGCTGCAAATTCCGACAAGGAGCGCATGAGTTCAGTAAACTCTAAGTATCCAGACTACAGAAATACAAGGCGGAGGAAACTTACTGAAGATGTTGGCCTTAGCCTGCCAGAGGGTATCCGCCAGGGATTCTTTCTCTTGTTGGAGGAGCTTAAACGCCTCGCTGTGGCGTTGGTTTTGCTCATCAGCAGCTTGCTTCTGATCTTTTAAGATCGCAAGCTCCTCCTTCAAGCGATAGATTTCCACGGAGGCGGAATCCTATAGGGCCTTCATGGAATCCTCATGCATCTTCAGCATCTCTTCCCTCTCCTTCATAAGGATTTGGTTTTTGCTGTCCAGCTGCTGAATGTGCTTGGACTGCTCGACAATGTCCTTGGCCTTGGCGACATGTTCTGCAAGTCGGAGAAAACAAAGTACATAGTGAGTACTCGGAGAAAGTGGGCACAAAAACAAGACGGAATGCGCAGAAATAAAACAGACTCTTGTTTTTGATGATCTGTTCCTTCAAGATGGCAGTTTTACCCTTTCCGGCTTCAAGATCTGCGCCCATCTTCTGGTACTTGTCGTTGGCTATGCCCCTCAGAGCATTCTTGTTTATGGAAAAAAGGAAAAAGTTAAACCGTTGTTCAGTCTGCTTGGAGCACCTAGTCGGAACATTCCCACCTAGGCGCTCGGGGGCTACAGTGAGAGTTTTTAACTTAGAAATATGCTTAGCTTTTCTTTAAGCATCTAGTCGGAGCTAATTCAGTTCTCGATTAGAAGCTTGGGGGCTACAGTATAATTTTTTTAACTCAGAATCTGCTTAGCTTTTCTTTAAGCATCTAGTCGGAACTAATTCAGTTACAACTAGATACTTGGGGGCTATAGTATTGAAAATTATAAACACTGCGTATGCTACTCTTAAAGCATCTAGTCGGAGTAATTCATTCCATCTAAATGCTTGGGGGATACAGTGAGAGTTTTTTCTAACTTAGTCACTCTTAGAGCATATAGATGCAAAACCTATGGTTTTCCGTCTACATCCTCAGGGGCTACAGTGGGATACTCATATGAAATGCAAAGGGCAAAGTAAAACTTACAAGTGCAATGATCTTGAGGTTCGTAGCGCTCTCGGCTAGCAGCTTGCCAAAGGAGATGCTATTTCCTTGCAAGATGTCCGCTTGTCGGAGAAGCTCCTCAAGACCGCACGTCGGAGATGACGGTACTCCTCCAGGAACCAGAGTTGTGTTACTCGGCGTGAGCGCCGCGTAAACTATCTTTGGGTACTCAAAGGATTTCTGGGGAGCCGGGGCGCCGCCTTCGGCAGAAGTACCAGCCTCCACCACTGCCTTGCCGCTACCGATGGCATCCTTAGCCAGAGCTTCAGCCATTTGAAGAGCGGTGCTCTCCTACGTCGCCTGCTCGCTGACAACAGCGAGTTCGTTAGAGGCGCCAGAATCCACTTCCTTGACGGAAGGGCCTGGTGCCTCCTTAGCTTGTGAGCTTGTTGGGGCGGACGAGGGCTTGACGGAAGGAGTAGAAGGGGCGATGGCGGGGGAGGCATCGCGATGCAGCATGTCTTTGATATTTCGAGAAGCCCCCAAAGTCTTGGAGGTCTTCTTGAGGCTGGTCGTGGCTTTCTTCCTGAGACGTGCAAAATGCATAAGTACAGGAACAAGACAGACAAAATAGACAAATGTTGGAGATTGAGAAGCTTACACTAGGGGGGCGCTTTGGCAAAAATCCCGGTGGCTTTTCTCTTTTCTGCCTCTAGGGCGGCGGTAGTCTTCTTGGAGGCTCCACCCTCCATCTTCTTCTTCTTGCCTCCGTCGGCAGCGTCCGAGGTGGAGCTCTTCCGCTTTCGCGCCAACGGGACATCGTCGTCGGACACGACCGTGACTTCCTTCATCTTTGGATCATAGATTTGGGCAGCCAGGTTGCCCTCATCTAGATCGCTAAGCTATTAAGTGAGAAATCACCGTGTTAGATAAGATGGTATTGGCAAGACGGAAAAACTGGAGCAATGTCGTACACGGAAAATAAATACCTACCTTTGGGCACTTGCTGTCTACGAACATGTCGTAGGTGATGGTGAAGCCACACTTCTTATCCTTCATCTTGACGATGTCCTTCAGGCGGAGCTTGACGAAGTCGCTCGAGAAGTTATCCACGGAGATTCGGAGGGTATCCCTTCGATCACTGGTATACTCGTGCATGAACTTCGCGTTGTGCTGCAGAGGTTGGATTAGTCTGATGAACCAGCACATGGCTAGGTCCAAGCCGGTCAAACCTGTCTCTACGAACCATTCGATCCGCCTTATTGCGCGAGAAGCGTCGAGGTCGGAGGGAAGGGAGGCATGGGATCTCCATGTAGAAACTTCAGCGGCGGCTCCATCCACGAAGTCCGGGTACGTCACTTCTCGGCCCGCCAAAGGAATGTCGGGGCCATAGAAGTACGTCCGCTGCCAGTTCTTGCAGGACTCGTGGCCGACGATGTCGGGGAATCGCCGGCCAGGTCGAATCTTGAAGCTTATGGTGCCGCAGTTCCTAAGCTCCTCCTTACTATGTCCGGCTTCACGTTTGACGTTGAAGAAGTACACGAACAAGTCTAACCTAGGCCTTATACCTAGGTAACCCTCGCAAAGTGCCGCGAAGTTTCTAAGCACTAAGATGCTATTGGGGGAGAGGTTATGGGGTTGGACCTTGTAGTGGTTCAAGACGGAGAGGAAGAAGTGGGAGATGGGCAGGGAAACGCCATGTACCAGCTGAGCCTTGAGGTACACCTTTTCTCCGGCTTGGGGAGAAGGTGTCACCTCGCCAGCCGGCGCCGCTCGCCAGGCGAGCCCCTCCGTCGCGGGGAGGTAGCCTTCGGCTACCATCTCGTGGATGTCGCGGTCGGTGATGTCCGAGCCGCGCCAGTCACCCTTATCCGAGTCTGGCTCTTCTTCCAGTGGCTCTATCGCCGCCAGATTGTGGTCACTGCCGGTGGACTCGATTATCGCCGATGCGGGGATGACCAAGCCCTCTGGGGGCACGACGACGGAGCTCGCCGGCTTTGCCGCGGCTTCGCTCGACGCCGCCATCGATGGGGAGGAGCTGCTGCTGGCCATGGAGTGATGGAAGGATGCGACTGACGCAGATGGAAGCTAGGCTTTTCGAGGTTTCTCGCGGAGAGCTCGAGGAGGCGTGCGGCTGGAGGAAGAAGACGACACGAGAAGAATGAGGTAAAAAGTGGAAAATTCCCCATGGTTACTATTTATCATCCTCGACGTCAAGATTCGTGCAGCTAATCGGACGGTTGCCGCGTAGACGACGTGTTCGCGAACGTGCGCGGAAATTTTTCCACGTCTCCAATCGCCGCCGCCAACGGTTCGTATCGCTCGCGCGGGAAAATCGGATATGATTGCGTTCTCTGCATGTGTGAGTTACGAGGCGTCGCTGACCTAAGCCTACGTCGTCCTAGCTGACACGGGTAGATGAGCCGTCACATCGAAGATTCCGGCATGGACGGATTTAATCCGACTACGGAAGAGTACGATGGAAGATTCAGCATTTCTCCGGCTTACAAATCGAAGACGGAGACAACCTTGTAGGGTTCTTTGGGAGGACTAGAAGATGTTGCTTGACGATCTGCCGACATCCATCTAGACGGAGAATTCCATGTGAAGAGGCAAGACGGCGCAAGACCTCGGAGTTCTCCGGGGGCTAATGTTGGGGATATGCTATATGGGTATCCTTATAGCATGTCTCTTATCCGGCTAACCCGAGTGGCCCATAGTCGGTAGCATGGCCTATGGCCTGCTGGGCAGCCCAGTTAGGTGGATCCAGAAGGGAGGCCCATGCCGGATAGTCACCAGCGTACCCGGAGCCTTGGAGTGCAAGATACACAAGACTAGTGATAGACGGTGTAGGACTCTGTAACCTGTCCGTCTAGGACTTTTCCCTGTAACCCTAGGACCTGGCGACTATATAAGTCGGGCCTATGGGAGCCTTTAGGGCAGAACAATCTCAGACAACTTCATACAACCTCGCACAGCGAACCTATCTCTGTAACTCGGCGTATCGCCCTTATAGTGATTTATAGCAGGAGTAGGATTCCGCCACCGTTGTGGGATCTGAACCTAGGTAAGATGTGTTACCTCGTACTCGTCAACCGTACGCCTTACCCCACGTCTATAAACACGCACTATGAGGACCCCTCCATGGCGTACTCGTCGGCAATACCACGACAGCTGATACGTTGGAAACATATCTATAATTTTTGATGCTCCATGCTTGTTTAGTATCTACTTTGCTTTACTTCTCTACACTTTGAGGTGCTTTTTACATGTTTTCTGGTACTAACCTATTAACAAGTTGCAACAGTGCCAGATGCCTGTTTTCTACTGTTTTTGGTTTCAGAAAATTTAGTAAAGAAATTTTCTCGGAATTGGACGGGACAAACGTCAAAGTCAATTACTTTCCATGCGGAACAAAAAGTCTAGAGGGGAGACGAGGAAGCGAGCCAGGGCAGCCAGACCCCCCTAGGCGCGGCAAGGGGTGGGCTCGCTCCTGGCTAGGGTTTGGCCCCCTAGTCGCCTCCTCGGCCTCCCCCTCGCCTATAAGAAGCCCCCGATGCAGAAACCCTAAGCACCCGATCAAATCTCCACGAAATCATCTGTAGCCGCCGCCACCATCGTCCCTAGACCGGGAGGGGGGATCTGAAGTTCTTCCTGGCACTGTAACATCCCAGCAATAGAGCTTAGAAATAAGCTGAACCCAGACGTGTGCATTGCATTCATGCATAGAAAATCCGAATAATTTTCGCGCTTTTGAACAAAATCTGTCAAAGTGATTGAAGCTTCTCTCAACTTGATGGAATTGAAGTAGATCATCAAGTTGACTGCGATAAGTTTCGATATGACCTTTGCTAAAACCTTATTTTGGGTAAACATGATTTGATCTAAGGGTAGATCAAATATAATAAAATTAAACCATAATGCATTGCTGAATGATTAATATCTGATCCTTAAGGGATCATATCATAATATTCACCCCAACAACTCATGAATACCAAGTTAAGACTACAACTCAAGTAACAAGAATGTAATAACTAACTATTGACCTATTCAATCATTATTTATTTCTACCATGAGGAGCATGGTAACACTTCACCCTAACTCTTTAGTTAGGAAGGAAACCAAGCCAAGACCATTCACCACATATCTTTATTTCCATATCAATCCTTACCATCTCTATTGAACCCTATTCTCATATTTTTTGTTCATCAATGTTGAGTAATCAACTATTGATTCACCAATTCTTAACCTATCAATTATTGATCTATCAATTCTTGTACATATCATAGCATTCACTTAAGGCCTATAAAGAAAGAAGTAAGAAGAGGTAAGTAGTAATGCTAGTTTTGGATATTATTTGTAGGATGGGAGTGATTGAAGGGAATCAAATCAATATGGTAATTGAAGGAGTTAACTCACTCCTGAATGGATAGAAGAATTATATGGAAGATCTAATTATATGGTAACAAATAGGATTATAAGGATGAACATTGAAGATAGATACCAAGGAGTAATCCTATGGGATTAAGTAGGCATGGTACATGAATAACAGCCCTTAATCCAATAGAGATACTAAGAAGATAATTCCAATACAACTGCAATGTTGTATTGATGAAGCCTTGATTAGCCAACTAGAAACCTAAATCATAAAAGATCAAAGGAGTATAATGATCATGCTTTAGTCACCAAGATTGAATGCTTATATCATGTATAAGTGATATTGGTGGATAGAACCTGATCAAAACCTAGTCTAAATAAGTTATCCTAGAGTAGTCATTACTTGTCACATTAATATAATGTGAGGTTGTAGTATGAGTTATTGGAGTTAAGTAGATATAAGATAGAATAATTAAGCCGAAGCTAGAGTAGCATGGAGTTATTGAAGTATCATTATTCCTCTTAAAGATTAGTAAGCTTTTGAGGAAAGTAGTTTGATATATACATCTACTAGAGTAATATTAGTGGTCGATGATTATGGAAAGGTATGAATGGAGTTAGAAGTAACTACTTGTTGGGTTGGAGGTTATCAACAGTATAGTAGTTGATATAACCAAGTATAGATATGAGAGGATTAGGAAAGGTTTTTAGTGTCAAGCTCATTGGATTTATAAATGGATTAAGAAGAATTAAAGGTGGATAAGAATATTATTGTGTAGCAAAGCTCATCATGTTAACACATGGTGATGGATATGAAGAAGTAGTATATCTAGGAAAGGAATTCCTTAATTAGAAGTCCAAGATTGTGAATTATGGAAGATAGGAACTCTTGGTAAACACTAAACCCTAAATCTATAATCAAGCTTAACATCCATCTCATATGTTGGATAAATCATTTTGTTTTCACAATGCTTTATAGGAATATTTCCCTATAGCAAATCACTTAATGTAACATACCTAAAATCATGTTTTCAAAGATTGCATATCATCCATGCATGCATAATCATTTAGGGATCAATTTCAAAGTCATTTCAAAGAAAACAGAAGCACTGAGTGCTTATTATTTTATGTAGACAAGCCTTGATCCAATGCTACTCTCTAGTGAGACAATATTTGTTTCAAACCAAGATTTGTTTGTTCATAAGTTGGTTTGGTTAAGTTCCAAAGCTTGGACAAAAATTTCCAAAACAAAATATGGTTTTAAAACCATTTTCATATCTTTATCAAATCTTGTGCTAAGGCACTGTTTATTTTAAAATTTCAAAGGAACCAAGCAAGTCTAGTGAGATAGCATGGTTTTATACTCAAAAATATGCAGGTTTCACTTTATAAAAATCCAGAAAGATTTGGAATTCAAACACATTTGAATTCATTTGAAAAGGTTTCCTGAAAATCGAATTAGAAAAAGAAAAAGGTTAAGAAAACAGAACAGGGCCAGGCGCTACCCATTCGACCCAGCAACCAAAGCAGCCCACCCGAGGTTCCCCCTTCCTCTCTGTTTCTCACCGTAACAATGCGCACCCACCCGCTGACAGCCCGACCCTACCTTGCCCCATCAGCGTCGTCCCCAATCAACGCGCGCCCGAGCCGCTCCGCCGTTACCTCGCCGCAGTTAAGCCCCGCGTAATTACCATTGATACAGAGAGTAATCCCCACCCCGCTCCTGGCTACTTAATCCCCTCTTCACCACGACCATTTCCCCTCACCCCACTCACTCGCTCCGCCACCAGGCTGTCTTAATTTCTCGTTGCATCGCCGCAGACATAACCAGCTCCGATGACTGATTCCGGTAAGACCCGAGCACCCCTTGGCCTCTGCTTCAAACGAGCGTGACCAACATGTTCTGCGCATCTACTGATGCCTTTCTTTTGCCTTCTCGTGACCCAGGTCGTCGCCTCCGTCCACCTCTGCAAGCAACAGAGCCGCCGCTCAACTCCGACGAGGAGTACCGGTAACCTCCGAGCGCCCCTTGCTTCCTCTTTGACACTGTCGTGTTCGCCACAACCTTGTGCATCCTCTGACACCACTGGTTCGTTCTAGGGCGATCCACATCGTCGGCAACAGCTCCACCCGCAAACACCCGACGCCGCTAGCAACTCCGACGAGGTCCTGCCGCTGAACCCGTGCGCCCCTGTCTCTCCCTCGACTACCTTGAGCTTCACTATAGTCCTGCGAACACGATAAGCATCTTCACTCCTCCCCACACGATCTAAATCGCCAGCAACCTCTCTGACAGAGCGTGCCACCGCCACTTGCCGCCGCCCATCTTTGGTCGCATGCTTAGCAGCCGTAGGATCTAGATCCAGCGCTTAGGATTAGATCTGTGGCGAAGCGGTATGTGTCGATCCGGACCGTGCGTGTTAAGTTAGATCTAACGGCCCACGAGTGTGATCTGGTGCGAAACGGTATCAACCAATCAGGACATGACGCGTGGCTAGTTCTTTGTTTTAAAAATCTGAATTAGATCTATTAGTGATTCAAACTTGTAAAATTCATAACTTTTGATCCACATGTTCAAATTTTGTAAATTTTATACCATTGGAATTAGGAGAAAGAATCCTATCTGTTTATGCAATGTGTTTAATGTTTTTCCTCTGTAAAAATGGTTATTTTTGCAGAGACATATGTAGGCTTAATTTGAGTATGGAAATTATTTGAAAAATGTTTTAAGATCAAATCAGGTTTATTTTGAGTATCTTGGTATTTTTTATGTTTTAGTACTGTTTACTTGTCTTGTTTGGTGTAGAAAAATCTTCACATGGAATTTGCATACATTCACATATTTTTGTTTGTATATTTTGTTATGTGATTTTGGTGCCATTATTTTATGTGTAGATTTTGGTGCTAATAGTGATTGTGGTTGTGAAGATTGTTTCTACTCCCCAAACTACCAAGGCAAGTGGTGCTTCATGTTTTTATCCCTATAAACTCACCTATGCATTAGAAATATTTTGTTTAGGACTTGCATGAATATTTTGCTAAGTATCTATATGCTATGCTTGGGAAATCCTAGTAGTTGTAGCAATGTTAGAATTTCCTTTAAGTTAAGATACTTGCTATTGCCATGCTTAGCCTAGCTAGTGCAACCAAGAGTGGATTATATAAACATGCTATGAGAAATATTTCTAAGTCTCTGGACTTATGTTTTGCTTAGTAAAACAACTAAGTGAATGAAACACCTGGGTGGAATGGAAAGATTGGTTTGTGTTGAGTGGTTACACAAGGCCCATTTCTATGGTTTACCTTGTGTATCACACTTGTGGAAAGCCACCCAGGAACAAAGGGATTTGAGATGCCAAATGTTAAGAAGCTTCTAGTGCAGCCACATGGCATTATGGGCTCTGCCTGGATCACATAGGTTGCAATAACTTAGCCATTTGGACAGTTGGTGGTAGTGGGATGATAGGTTTGGAGCGCGTCCATTTGGTCTAAGGGAAGGCTTCTGAAAGGTCCTGTCTTGGTGAAAATCAAGTCTTGTGGGGAAAGTGCACAACCTCTGCAGATGGAAGAATCTAAGTACTTAGCCATGTCCCTGGTATTGGACAACTTGAGCATGAAGACATGGAATCTATCAAGAATCTCCTCATCCCAATTTTCTAAGTTAAAACTTGTGGTTGAACAAGGGTGAAGGTTCACCAATTTCTATTGGTGTTTCCTTGGGAAAGCTTTGTCAAAGAAAAACTTAGTGTTTTCAACTGATAGGTAAAACCTATTTTGAGCAAAGCAAGCCTAAGCTACACTTAGCAAAATTCATGTAGTATCTAGATGCGAATATTCTACTAAGGTATCACTTGCCAATACTATTCCAATGTATTGATCCACTATGGCTGTAACTTGTGATGTTGCAGGTTACTCTGATGATGATTAGGGGTTATGAGTCTACACTCAACATGCTTGCCTGTGGCACATGAAGATGAAGACTTATTTATATTATTCTATATTTGAACTCTTGTATTAGGCCTGTGGCCATGGAGTTGTAAAATACTATGTTTGTCTCTGAAATGATATGTAATAATGACCTTTGTATCTGTGTACTTCATCTTAAACTGTGGATGCTAACATTGATCCAGGGACTAGCATTGCAATCACAGGGATCTTTACCTTTATAAAGGTGGGATCTTACAGATGGTATCAGAGCACTGTGTTGCCTGTAGGATTATAACCCTAGGATTGGATTAGAAACCACTAAGGAAAAATTTCAACACTTTGAAAAAAATTCTACACTTGTCTTTTCTTCTCGTAAACTTTTCTAATCTTCTTTCTCATCTCTATTGGTAGAAGGATGCTTTGATAGCCTTTAATCTAGAGAGTGAGAGTTGTAATGTGCTTTGTTAGTTGGACCACCACACTTAACATTATATTTCCAAAATTTTGACTAAGTTATATTGAACCTTGGATGCTTGTAATGGATTTATGCATACCATGACTTGTGTGTTTGTTTGCCAATGATATGCTTGTGATACTTTGTCTTGTGTATTTTATATTGATGTTGATTCTAATTTCTCTCTATCTTATAAAATAGATGCCTAATGTTACTATCAGTATGGATGAAGAGTTCAAGGGAACTCGCTTTGGCACTCGTCTCGTTGAGCTCACTAGTGTGCTCAATCTTCCGCTTCCTAGCATCATGATGCTTCCCCTCACCAAGTTTGAGAGTAAGGACCTTTGGGGCTTCAAGGTTACTCAGCTAGGACGCCAGATTGAGCCAGCCACGGAGGCTATCACCTTCAAGCTCATGCATGATGACAAGAAGAGAGGCCTAGAGGTAGTCATGCAGGATTTACTTGGGTGTCTGTTAGGGAGACACTCTCGGGAGATTATAGGTACTCACTTACACGCTTTCGGAAGACACGACGAGGATGGTGAGGCTATTGAGGTCGAGGATGCTGCTAGAGAGACGGCAGAGCCGATTCGTCTGTACCTTCAGGACCTAGAGGTTCTACTTAGGCACCAAGATACTGATAGGAACAATGTCATGCTTAGCAATGATGAGCTCCAGGTGCAGCTTCGTGAGAAGGACAAGCTCTTCGCAGAGAAAGATGAGATAGTCAAGGAAATGGAGGCCAAGTTTGAGAGTCAGGATAGGAAGTTCAAGAGCCAAGAGAAGAGAGTCCAAGATAGGAACAAGAGGATTCGAGAGATGACTACAGAACTAGAGGCCAAGGACTTCGAGCTCGAGCATCAGCAGGGTGTGATTGAGAGGCTTCGTTCATAGAAGAGGGCTCTCAAAGCCAAGGTAGAGGCCTTGACTACCAATGTCGAGGAGTACAAGACCGCTATGGAGAATGCAGGTCTTACACTTGTCGATGAGGAGGTTGATGCAGAGGAGTAGTGATGACTACTCATTTATCTTTTATTTACCATGCTTTTGATTATTGAGTCGCAATGACCATCCAACATGTGGATGGCTTGCTATTGGTGTGTTTACTTTTCAAACTTGTTGTTTATGTCGTTGAACTTTATGTTATTTTGATGCTTGATTTGTGATTGACTATGTGATGTATTGTGCATAATAAGCATCTATGGGTATCTCATTCTTATCCTTGTTTGAAAACCACAGATGCCTCCTCGACATGCCAACCCTAACCCGAACAACAACAATGTCACCCCCGAGATGCAACAGCTGATGACAGCACAGGCACAACTGATGCAGATGATGACTACTTTCATGCAGAATCAGAACAACAACAACAACAACAACAATAACAACAACAACAACAATCAGAACAATCCACCAGGTTTTGACATGCTCACCAGATTCCTAAGACTGAGGCCTGCAAAGTTCTCAGGAACTACTGATCCCATGGTGGCCAATGATTGGCTACGATCAGTGAACAAGGATTTGGTAACTGTCGGCTATACTGATGAGGAGAAAGTCAGGTTTGCAACACACTTGTTGGAAGGACCAGCAACCACTTGGTGGGATAACTTCCAGATCACCACTCACATTGAGGATGTCACATGGGCTATCTTTGAAGATGGTTTCCGTACAACTCACATCTCATCTGGAATGATGAGCTTAAAGAAGAAGGAATTTCATAATCTGAAGCAGCGCCACCGCAGCGTGGCTGAATATATTGAGGAGTTCAACAATCTGGCGCGTTATGCACCGGATGAAGTTGATATTGATGCCAAGAGGAAAGAGAAGTTCCTCGAAGGACTGAATGATGAACTGAATCTGCAATTATCTGTGGCCTATGTCCCCACCTATTAATCTCTTTGTGACAAGGTTGCCATATTGGAGAGCAAGATGAAACAGGTTGAAAGCAGAAAGAGGAAACACAACTCTGACAAGCACAGCTCGGGATCGTCTCACAAGCATTCCCATTATGATGATAGTGGGAGTTCCGGATCCCACAAGCATGTAAAGTACAACAGCCACCACAACCACAACCGTCATCATGACAACAAGCATCATCGTAGTCATGACAATCACAAGTACAAGAATCACAAGAGTGGATACAAGAACCACCACAATGGAAGTGGAAGTGGTAGTGGAAGCCAGCCTGTCAAGAAGGATCTTAGTCAGGTTGAATGTTTCAAGTGCAAGAAGATGGGGCATTATGCAAATGAATGCCCAGAAAAGAAAGTTGAGGGACCCAACAAGCCCAACCCTTTCCATAAGGGACAAGTGAACCACATCAATGTGGAAGAAATCTATGAGGAGTCTGATGCTGTGGCTGGTAAGTTCAAACTCAATTCTATTCCAGCACTTGTTCTTTTTGATACTGGTGCATCACATTCATTCATATCAAAAGCATTTGTTGATAGAAATGGGTTTCCAACTGAAAACATTGGGTGTCCAATAAAAGTAAGTTCTCCCGGTGGAGAAATGATAGTGATTCTTGGATGTCGTGATCTAGTGATAGAATTTGGAAAGCATAAGTTTCCAGTGAGTCTAATAATCCTAGATTCCCAAGGACTGGATGTAATTTTGGGAATGGACTGGATGACCAAGTATGAAGGAGTATTATATTGTGCTAATCGAACTATCGCACTCACAACCCCGAAAAAGAAACAGATAAGATTCAAGTCTAACTTTGAATCGAAAGGAAGTAAGCTAAATTCTCTTAAGGGGGTTAGCATAGACAGTGTGCCAATTGTGAGTGAATATCCGGATGTGTTTCCGGAAGAATTGCCGGGAATGCCACCAGATAGAGATGTGGAATTTCTGATTGATTTGCTACCAGGATCAGGACCAATAGCAAAGAGACCTTACAAGATGTCAGTTGATGAGTTGAAAGAACTTAAGAAGCAACTTGGAGAACAGTTGCAGAAAGGATTTATTCAACCAAGTTCTTCATCTTGGGGAGCACCAGTTTTGTTTGTGGAGAAGAAAGATAGAAGTCAAAGGTTATGTATAGATTACCGTTCACTCAATGAGGTGACTGTCAAGAAGAAATACCCTTTGCCTAGAATCAATGACTTGTTTGATCAGTTAGAAGGAGCCTGTGTGTTCTCAAAGATTGATCTCCGGTCAGGTTATTTCCAGCTCAAGATAAGAGAACAAGACATACCTAAGACAACTTTCACCACTAGGTATGGATTGTATGAGTACACCGTGATGCCATTTGGTTTGACCAATGCACCAGCTTACTTCATGAATATGATGAACAAGGTGTTCATGGAGTTCCTTCACAAGTTTGTTGTCGTTTTCATCGATGACATTTTGATCTACTCCAAAAGCAAAGAAGAACATGAAGGACATTTGCGTTTGATACTTGAGAAGCTTAGAGAGCATAAGTTGTATGCCAAATTCAGCAAGTGTGAATTTTGGTTAAATGAAGTTGGATTTCTTGGACACGTGGTGTCAGGAGATGGTGTAGAAGTTGATCCCTCAAAAGTGTCAGCTGTAGCTGAGTGGGAATCTCCTAAGTCAGTAAAGGAGGTTCGTAGTTTCCTTGGCTTGGCAAGATACTACAGAAGATTCATTGAGAATTTCTCCAAGGTAGCTAAGCCAATGATGGAGTTACTAAACAAAGACAAGAAATTTGCTTGGTCTGAAGGATGTGAACTCAGTTTCCAAGAATTGAGAAGAGACTAGTGACAGCACCAGTCTTATGTCTGCCAGATTTAGAGAAAGATTTCCAAGTGTATTGTGATGCATCTCATCATGGATTAGGTGCAGTTCTAATGCAAGAAGGGATAATTGTGGCTTATGCCTCGGGACAACTCAAAACTCATGAGGTAAATTACCCTACTCATGATTTGGAGTTAGCATCTGTTGTCCATGCACTCAAAACATGGAGACAGTATCTTTTGGGAAAACGATGTGAAGTGTTCACAGATCACAAGAGTTTGAAGTATATCTTCACCCAGAAGGAAATCAATATGAGACAAAGAAGATGGCTAGAACTCATCAATGACTATGACTTGAGTTTGCAATACCACCCCGGTAAAGCAAAAGTTGTAGCGGATGCTCTAAGCCGTAAGGTTTTTGTGAATGGCCTTACTAAGGGAGAATTGCCAGATGATCTGTGTGCCCAATTTAGAGACCTTAGATTGGAAATTGTGCCTGAGGGATATCTCATGACATTGAATGTTCAACCCACATTGTTGGACAAGATCAAGGAAGCCCAAAATACAGACAAGGAAATTGAAGAGATTAAGGAAAAGATTGGCAAGGGAAAAGCCAAAGGATTCCATGAATACGAACAAGGTACTTTATGGTATGGAAAACGTATCTGCGTTTCGCAAGATCCGGATCTTCGAAAACTGATTTCACAAGAAGCGCACACCTCCCCATATTCCATTCATCCAGGTAACACCAAAATGTACATGGACATGAAGGAAAGATTTTGGTGGAATAATCTCAAGAAGGACATCGCCGAACATATTGCCTTGTGTGATGTATGTAGTAGAGTAAAAGAGGAACATCAGAAACCAGCAGGATTGCTACAACCACTACCTATTCCTGATTGGAAGTGGGACAAGATTGGCATGGATTTCATCACCGGATTGCCAAGGACCAAGTCAGGATATGATTCTATTTGGGTAGTAGTGGATCGCCTAACTAAAGTGGCTCATTTCATACCCGTGAAGACAACCTACACAAGTGCTAAGTTGGCCAAGATATACATGAATAGGATTGTGTGTCTGCATGGAGTACCCAAGAGTATTGTGTCTGATAGGGGAACCCAATTCACATCTCATTTTTGGAGGCAACTACATGAGTCATTGGGAACGAGATTGGAATTCAGCACTGCTTTTCATCCTCAGACTGATGGACAGACAGAAAGGACCAACCAGATTCTAGAAGATATGTTAAGGGCATGTGCCCTAGACTATGGAGCCAGTTGGGATGAAAGTCTTCCTTACGTAGAGTTCTCTTACAATAGCAGCTATCAAGCCAGCATTGAGATGGCACCATTTGAGTTTCTCTCTGGGAGAAAATGTACCACCCCATTGCTATGGAATGGTGTGGGAGAAAGAAATTTGTTCGGACTGGAACTAATCAAAGAGGCTGAAGAGAAAGTTAAGATGGTAAAGGACAGATTGAAGATAGCACAGTCCTGACAGAAAAGCTACGCAGATCCTAAGCATAGAGAAGTCACCTATGAAGTGGGTGATAGAGCTTATCTTAGAGTGTCACCACTTCGTGGAGTTAAGAGATTTGGAGTCAAAGGAAAATTGGCCCCAAGATATGTTGGACCATTCAAAATTCTGAGTCGTAAAGGAGAAGTAGATTATGAGATTGAATTGCCAGAATCATTGTCTGCCATTCACAATGTGTTTCATGTGAGTCAGCTAAAGAAATGCCATCCAGAGATGGAAGAGACTTCTTTGAAGGATACTATACCTTTGGAGGAGGTTCAATTGGAAAGTGATCTCACTTATGAGGAAAAACCCATCAAGATTCTTGAGACTGCAGAAAGAATTACTCGGACTAAGACTATCAAATTCTGCAAAGTTCAACAGAACCATCATTCCGAAGAAGAAGCAACATGGGAAAGAGAAGATGATCTTCGGAAAGACCACCCTCACCTATTTGCTAGCCAATCCGAATCTTGAGGGCGAGATTCACCTTAAGGGGGTTAGATTTGTAACATCCCTAAAATCATGTTTCCAAAGATTGCATATCATCCATGCATGCATAATCATTTAGGGATCAATTTCAAAGTCATTTCAAAGAAAACAGAAGCATTGAGTGCTTATTATTTTATGTAGACAAGCATTGATCCAATGCTACTCTCTAGTGAGACAATATTTGTTTCAAACCAAGATTTGTTTGTTCATAAGTTGGTTTGGTTAAGTTCCAAAGCTTGGACAAAAATTTCCAAAACAAAATATGGTTTTAAAACCATTTTCATATCTTTATCAAATCTTGTGCTAAGGCACTGTTTATTTTAAAATTTCAAAGGAACCAAGCAAGTCTAGTTAGACAGCATGGTTTTATACTCAAAAATATGCAGGTTTCACTTTATAAAAATCCAGAAAGATTTGGAATTCAAACACATTTGAATTCATTTGAAAAGGTTTCCTAAAAATCGAATTAGAAAAAGAAAAAGGTTAAGAAAACAGAACTGGGCCAGGCGCTACCCATTCGGCCCAGCAACCAAAGCAGCCCACCCGGGGTTCACCCTTCCTCTCTGTTTCTCACTGCAACAATGCACACCCACCCGCTGACAGCCCGACCCTACCTTTCCCCGTCAGTGTTGTCCCCAATCAACGCGCGCCCGAACCGCTCCGCCGTTACCTCGCCGCAGTTAAGCTCCGCGTAATTCCCATTGATACAGAGAGTAATCCCCGCCCCGCTCCTGGCTACTTAATCCCCTCTTCACCACGGCCATTTCCGCTCACCCCACTCGCTCGCTCCGCCACCAGGCTGTCTCAATTTCTCGTTGCATCGCTGCAGATAGAACCAGCTCCGGCGACTGATTCCGGTAAGACCCGAGCGCCCCTTGGCCTCTGCTTCAAACGAGCATGACCAGCATGTTCTGGCGCATCTCCTGATGCCTTTCTTTTGCCTTCTCGTGACCCAGGTCGTCGCCTCCGTCCACCTCTGCAAGCAACAGAGCCGCCGCTCAACTCCGACGAGGAATACCGGTAACCTCCGAGCGCCCCTTGCTTCCTCTTTGACACTGTCGTGTTCGCCACAACCTTCTGCATCCTCTAACACCACTGGTTCGTGCTAGGGAGATCCACATCATCGGCAATAGCTCCACCCACAAACACCGACGCTGCCAGCAACTCCGACGAGGTCCTGCCGCTGAACTCGTGTGCCCCTGTCTCTCCCTCGACCACCTTGAGCTTCACTGCAGTCCCGCGAACACGGTAAGAATCTTCACTCCTCCCCGCGCGATCTAAATCACCGGCAACCTCTCTGACAGAGCGCGCTGCTGCCACTTGCCGCCGCTGGCGCCACCCATCTTTGGTCGCATGCTTAGCAGCCGTAGGATCTAGATCCAGCGCTTAGGATTAGATCTGTGGCGAAGCGGTATGTGTTGATCTGGACCGTGCGTGTTAAGTTAGATCTAACGGCCCGCGAGTGTGATCTGGTGCGAAACAGTATCAACCAATCAGGACATGACGCGTGGCTAGTTCTTTGTTTTAAAAATCTGAATTAGATCTATTAGTTATTCAAACTTGTAAAATTCATAACTTTTGATCCACACTTTCAAATTTTGTAAATTTTATACCATTGGAATCAGGAGAAAGAATCCTATCTGTTTATGAAATGTGTTTAATGTTTTGCCTCTGTAAAAATGGTTATTTTTGCAGAGACATATGTAGGCTTAATTTGAGTATGGAAATTATTTGAAAAATGTTTTAAAGATCAAATAAGGTTTATTTTGAGTATCTTGGTCTTGTTTATGTTTCAGTACTATTTACTTGTCTTGTTTGGTGTAGAAAAATCATCGCATGGCATTTGCATACATTCATATATTTTTGTTTGTATATTTTGTTATGTGATTTTGGTGCCATTATTTTATGTGTAGATTTTGGTGCTAATAGTGATTGTGGTTGTGAAGATTGTTGCTACTCCCCAAACTACCAAGGCAAGTGGTGATTCATGTTTTTATCCCTATAATCTCACCTATGCATTAGAAATATTTTGTTTAGGACTTGCATGAATATTTTGCTATGCTTGGGAAATCCTAGTAGTTGTAGCAATGTTAGAATTTCCTTTAAGTTAAGATACTTGCTATTGCCATGCTTAGCCTAGCTAGTAGCAACCAAGGGTGGATTATATTAACATGCTATGATAAATATTTCTAAGTCTCTGGACTTATGTTTTGCTTAATAAAACATCTAAGTGAATGAAACACATGGGTGGAATGGAAAGATTGGTTTGTGTTGAGTGGTTACACAAGGCCCATTTCTATGGTTTACCTTGTGTATCACACTTGTGGAAAGCCACCCAGGAACAAAGGGATTTGAGATGCCAAATGTTAAGAAGCTTCTAGTGCAGCCACATGGCATTATGGGCTCTGCCTGGATCACATAGGTTGCAATAACTTAGCCATTTGGACAGTTGGTGGTAGTGGGATGATAGGTTTGGAGCGCGTCCATTTGGTCTAAGGGAAGGCTTCTGAAAGGTCCTATCTTGGTGAAAATCAAGTCTTGTGGAGAAAGTGCACAACCTCTGCAGATGGAAGAATCTAAGTACTTAGTGATGGGGATATGCCTACCGGGGTATAACCAGCCGGACGTTTCCGACTGGCCCAGGTGCCTGCGAGTGGGCCTGCGGAACGGCGACTGGATCAAGACCTGGCGTGGACTCAAGCGATTGGAAGATGAAGACCCAGAAGTGTAGATACACCCAGTCGGAATAGGTTTAACGATCGCTGTGACCTTAACTGATTCGGTTTAGATCTGTAAACCCTAGGGGGTGAGTCTATATAAACCTCCCTAGAGGGCGCATAGGGGATAAGTTCCATCATACACCCAAGCGACTCGCTGCCTAGCCGTCGAGCTCGCCCCATTGTACTCTCACCATAATACAATCTAGCAGGAGTAGGTATTTACCCTCCGGGGGGCCGAACCTGGGTAAATCCTTGTGTCTCCGCCCTCATCTCGCACCGCAGATGGCTGGCCGCCCTTGCCCCATGTTCTACTACTCACTGCCGATTGCAGCATCTGCCGTGGTCATTCCCACGACAGTGGCGCCCACCGTGGGGCCTGGACGGTCTGGCCGTTGTTCTACGGCGAGATCCAATCTGCACATCAACGAGTCGATCGCCACCGGCCACATGATAGCGATCGGCGAGATGCTCCAAATCTTGCCGAGCAGCTACGTCCCGGCGGCGCGACCCGTCACACATAGCATGATCCTGCCGGTCGGCACGATCAGCCTCTTCGTCGGCCTCACCGACGTCATCGTCTCGGAGGACTCGGCTCGCATCCGCGAGTCGCCGCCACGCGATCGGCTCTCTGAGAGTCACGTCCGCACGATCCACCGCCTCGCCTCCGAGTACAACTCAGCCCACAGCGACGTGGATGAAACCACCGCAGCCGCGAAAGACGTGGCCCTCAACGACGACGCCGACTCGGCGACCCCGGCGTCACTCGCCGGATCCATTGTTGCCGCGTCGCCCGCAGGCTCCATCACCCAGGTCTCCAACATCGGAGACTTCGAGGATCCCTCTATCCTTGGGATCCTCGACTTCGACTCTGGGTCGGAGAACTCCGCCGACCTCCGCGACGGAACCGGCCGCCATGCCGCGACCTACATGGCGACTGGCGCCAGCCCACCGGAGGATCCATTCTCCACTCCGATCCCTCCCAATGCGACAGCAACGGAGGTCGAGGAACTCCGTTTGAAGCTGGCGGAAGCAGTTCGCAAGGAACAAGCCGAGCGCGAAAAATTCCGCCTCGAGCAGGTGATGGCACAGGAGCTGTCGCGCTACCACCAGCTCCAAATTAGGTCGCGCCTGAACCCCACCGTCCAGGGGCACGCCCTGAACTTCGATGATGAGAGCGACCCGGCCCGCGCGGCCGAGCGCGCGATCTTCGAGAACGCGCCGCCAGGAGGGAGCGCTCGGCCCCACCAGGGTCGACAGCCAATGGCGCCCCACCACCACCCAATCGCGCACCACCCAGGGACCAGCCGAGGATCGTGGTCTCCTCACGGGAGCGAGACGCGAACGGCCTACCGCTGTTCTCCACCCCGATGGACAACCTCGTCGCGGGCCGATTAGCAGTCGACAACATCGCGGCCACCGGTGACGGCGCCCTACAGATCTAGTACGCCAAGGCCCTGCTCGCAAAAGCAGTCGAGCAAAAAAACGCAGGCGTCGACTCACAGGGTCGGATGTACTCACGTTCATCGGGCAGCAGAGCGGCCTCAAGCGGCTGCCCCATGACGGCAAACACCCTCAACTGCCCGCCACCCGAACCACTGCAGCTCCAACACCGACCCGCGAACGCGACACTCTCCACCAACGACCCCCGACCATCGACCAACTTCATCGCCGCCAAGTCAGCCCGTCGACGCCCGCACCCACATCATCAACAACCAGAGTTGGCACGCACGCCAGCCCGACGACCTGCGGCATGCCCTAACCAACCACCGCGACGGCGAGCCGAGGGGGTCGCTAAGCCGACTCGGGCCCCGGTGCTTCGGACAGATGATCCGAGGCGAAAGATACCCGACGAACTTCAAAGCACCGAAGGAAATAGAGAAGTACGACCCCTCGTACGATCCCTCTGTGTGGCTGGATACCTACCTCATGGCGATGGGGATCGCCGGCCACACCGATCTACTAGCCGCCCGCTACCTCCCCCTGATGATGGAGGGGGCGTGCAGGCAGTGGATCAACACTCTCCCCGCGGATAGCATCGACTCCTGGGAAGAGACGCGCGATGCCTTCGTCAGGCACTTTGAGGGTTCATACACCCGCGCCACCACCATCGAGGACCTGGAACGATGCGTCCAGGGACCTCGCGAGTCGACCCGCGGCTAGGTCCAACGGTGGCAAGAACTGTGGTACAACGCGGTCGGTATCCACCCAGACACCGCAATCCACTGCTTCAAGACCTCGTGCCGCTACGAGCCCCTGGTCGCCAAGCTCAAACGAGCATACCGCACACTCGACAACATACCAGATCTCTTGGAGATCGCCAAAAGATACGCGGAGGAAGACCCAAATCAAGAAACCGACGACGAGTTGGGAGGACAACGCCGCACGAGCGGCAACGACAATGGACGACGGTCCGATCTACGCTACAGCAGCACTCTCCTCACCGGCAAGAGCCGTAGTGACGGGCGAGTCGACTTCGTCGCAAACGCTGGATGTGCAGCGCGAGCCCAAGAGCTTCCACCGCGATGGGGGGCAACGCCGCGACGGCGGCAACTACAAGGCGAAGCCAAGGTTCGACCCCACGGCCCTCCTTAACCAACCTTGTGCATTTCACAGCAGGGAAGGAAAACCCGCTACGCACACGACCGCCGACTGCCACTCCCTCAAGGAGATCGAGAAGGCACGGCGAGCGCAGGAAGACCCCAACAACAACCCGCCAAATGGCGGAAAGTTTGGCAGCATGGCCAGCTCGCTCCACACCTTCACAGGCTTCAACACAAAGCGCGAAAAGAAGGTCATCGCCCGCGCCGTCGCCGTCAACGCGGTGGCCCAGGTGGACGTCCCCCAGTTCCTAAACTGGTCTGAGCAACCAATCACTTGGAGCCGCCAAGACCACTCGCCACGAATCGAGTACCCAGGCCGAGTCGCCCTGGTGGTCAAGCCCAAGGTGGGAGACTACTGGCTCCCCAAGACATTGATGGACGGCGGCAGCTCCATCAACATCCTGTACCTGGACACCTTCAGGCGACTGCGGCTCCCGCAATCGATGGTCGAGATGACTTATACCATGTTCCACGGCATCGTCCCCGGTCGGAAGGCGTACCCGATCGGCAAGGTCACGCTGCCAGTCACCTTCGGCACATCGGCAAACTTCCGCACCAAGCATATCGCCTTTGAGCTGGTGCCCTTCGACAGCCCCTACCACTGCGTCTTGGGGCGCCAGGCGTTTGCCAAGTTCATGGCGGCGCCCCACTACGCGTACAACGCGATGAAGCTCCCCAGACCGCGTGGCGTCATCACCATCCACGGCGACCCCGACATGGCCGCCGAGTGCGAGGCCAAAGGAGGCGAACTCGCCGACGCCGTCATCGCGGCAGAGGCCAACCACGCTGACGAGCTCGCCAAATACGCGAGCAGGATCAACAACGATGACCCCACCATACTCAAGAAGCCCAACTCGGAGGGCGGCAACACCTCCGCCTTCGAGGCAACGACGCACACCCGCACCGTCGAGCTGGTCCCAGGCGACTCCAGCCAGACGGTGACGATCGGGACGGGCATGAGCCCAGCATAGGAAGGTGCGCTCACGCTTTCCTTCGTGAGAACAGGGACATCTTTGCATGGAAGCCCTCTGACATGCTTGGTGTCCCTAGGGAACTCGCTGAGCACAAACTCAACGCCGACCCCAAAGTGCGACTTGTCAAGCAGTCGCTGCGGCCCTTCAATGAAGAGCGCTGCCGAGCAATCGCCGAGGAGGTGCAGCGTCTACTCGCTGCAGGCTTCATCCGGCCAATCAAATACTCCAAGTGGCTGGCAAACCCAGTCCTGGTCGAGAAGAAAAATGAGACCTGGAGGATGTGTATCGATTACAGAAACTTAAACAGCGCCTCCCCGAAGGAGCAATTCGTCCTCCCACAGATCGACCAAATAATCGATTCCACCGCGGGCTCGGAGTCGCTATGCTTCCTCGACGCCTACTCTGGGTACAACCAGATCAAAATGGCCGTTGAGGACGAAGAGAAGACGGTGTTCATCACGCCATTCGGAGCCTTCTACTACACTGCCATGACGTTCAGCCTCAAGAACGCCGGGGCGACCTACCAGCGGTGCATGTAGGAGTGCCTTGCGAGCCAAATTGGCCGCAATATCCACGTCTACATCAACGACGTGGTAGTGAAGTCCGCTCGCCAGAGCGACCTACTCGCTGACCTGGCGGAAACATTCGCCAACCTGCGGAAGTACAAGATAAAGCTAAACCCAGGCAAATGCACCTTCGGTGTACCAGCAGGGCAGCTACTGGGATACGTCATCTCCAAGCGAGGGATCGAGGCGAATCCCACCAAGATCGACACGATCGCTTGACTCGGCAAACCCAAGTGCCTGCGCGACGTCGAGAAGCTGGCCGGGCGAGTCACGGCTCTCAGTCGCTTCATCCCCCGATTGGGCGAAAAGGCGATGCCTCTGTATCGCCTGATGCGCAAGAACCCCACCTTCCAGTGGGACAAGGAGGCGGATGATGCGCTCCACGACCTCAAGAAGGTGCTACTCGCCGCCCCCGTCGACAAGGAACCCATGCTGGTCTACGTCGCGGCCTCCGAGCGCGTCGTCAGCGCCGTCATGGTTGTCGAGCGACCAGAGGAGGGAAAGGAGCGCCTAGTACAGCGACCAGTGTACTATATCAGCGAAGTCCTCACCGAGTCACGCCAGTGCTACCCGCAATACCAGAAACTGGTATACGCGGTCTTCAGAGAACAGCGGCGACTGCCACACTACTTCCAGCAGCACCCGATAACGGTCGTCTCCTCAGCACCGTTGCAGGACATCATCCGCAACCGTGAGGCAACCGGTCGAGTCGCTAATTGGGCCGTCGAGATCGGCGTCCACAACATCAAATACGAGCCGTGCAAAGCGATCAAGTCACAGGCTCTCGCGGACTTCATCGCCGACTGGGAGGAGGCCCAGCAGCCAAAAAAGCTGCCATACCTCCATTACTGGAGCTTACACTTCGACGGCTCCAAGAATGCGGACGGTGCAGGAGCAGGGATCGTACTAACCTCTCCGAAGGGCGACAAGCTACGCTACTTCCTCTGCCTCGACTTCACCCCTGCACCAACAACATGGCCGAGTACGAGGCACTACTCCACGGCATGCGAGCTGCTAAGGAGATGAATGTCAACCTCCTACGCTGCTACAGAGACTCCGACCTCGTCGCTAGGCAAGTCGCTGGCACCTGCGACGCCGTCTCCCCCACCATGGCGGCATACCGCCAAGCAGTGGACAAGTTGGGCGGACACTTCGCAGGCTACTCCGTCGAGTGGATCGACAGGCAGAAGAACGAGGAGGCCGACGCACTCTCTCGTATTGGCTCGTCTCGACTCGCACCACCCGCCGGCGTCTTCCCCGACACCATCACCAAGCCTTCCGTCTCTCCCCCAAGGGAGATTGACATAGGAGTCCCGCTGCAACCAGAGGCAGCCCTGGTCGCACTCATCGCTGAGCCAGAGGACTGGACTACACCGTACATCGCCTACCTGGAGGGAGGCACCTTGCCAACAAACGAAACAGACGCCCAGATGATAGCATGCCGCTGCAAATCATTCGTCATCATCGACAACGAGCTCCACAAGCGCAGCGTGACCGGCATG
Organism: Avena sativa; assembly: GCA_916181665.1. Taxonomy (NCBI): domain Eukaryota; kingdom Viridiplantae; phylum Streptophyta; class Magnoliopsida; order Poales; family Poaceae; genus Avena; species Avena sativa. The sequence continues at coordinate 22,169,595 of OV702298.1, forward strand.
TTCCAGCGCTGCGTCCAACCCGCTGAGGGACGCAAAATCCTCCACGACATCCACTCCGGCGACTGCGGCCACCACGGCGGCGCCCGCTCTCTGGTCGCCAAGGCTATGCGACACGGTTTCTACTGGCCCACCGCACACGCAGACGCCGTCGACATTGTCCAGCGGTGCGCCGGGTGCCATAAATACGCCAACCAGACCCACGTGCCGAGCTCAACGCTCAAGACAATCCCCATCACCTGGCCGTTTGCCGTATGGGGTATGGACATGGTAGGCCCTTTCAAGAAGGCCCCCTCCGGCTTCACCCACCTCTTGGTCGCAGTCGACAAATTCACCAAATGGGTGGAGGCCAAGCCAGTCCAGAAATGCGACGGGAAGACCGCCACCAAGTTCCTACGCGAGCTCATCTATTGCTACGGGTTCCCAAACAGCATCATCATGGACAACGGCACCAACTTTGCCAAAGGAGCCATGGCCGAGTTCTGCGAGGAACATCACATCCGACTGGACCTCGCCTCAGTCGCTCACCCGGAGTCCAACGGCCAGGCGGAACGAGCCAACCAGAGCATCCTCCATGGCCTGAAGCCACGGCTCCAAATACCACTTTAGCGCACCGCCGGGTGTTGGGTCGAGGAGTTACCCTCCATCATCTGCGGTATCCGCACCTCCGTCAATAGGTCGACAGGGTTCACCCCCTTATTCATGGTGTATGGCGCCGAGGCAGTCATGCCCACCGACCTAGAGCACGACTCGCCCAGGGTGGTCAACTACACGGAGGCCGCAAACAAACTCGCACGCCAGGATGGAGTCGACCAACTCGACGAGGCACGCGACCTAGCTCGCTCCCGCACCATCATCTACCAGCAAGGGCTCCGCCGCTACCATAGCCTACGAGTAAGGACTCGCACCTTCCAGGAAGGCGATCTGGTGCTACGCCTCATCCAGGACAAGAAGGGCATGCACAAGCTCTCCCCCCCTTGGGAGTAAGGACTCGCACCTTCCAGGAAGTCAACCTCTGGTACAGTGACTGGCACGGCCAAGTTGCGTGTTCCGAGGGCACTGGGTTACCCCAGGACTCGTAACGTCCACGAAAAACGCCAACCCGGAGCCCCATTGGAGTCGCCTAGCTCAACTGGCTTAACGCCCTCGCTCCTCACAGCGACCAAGGTCCTCCGCATCCTCGGCACAGCGACTCGAACGACCAAGTACCACACTCGGGGACTGACGACCAGTCGAGCACGAGCGACTATGGAAAAATGCTAAGTATGAGAGCGTGCCCAGGACTCGCCACGCGACTGATCCTTCAGATCAGGCAGGAGCAATGCGCTTACTCTAACGCGCTCAGTCCTCACCTACCCTGGAGCTGTGACTAAAACCACCAAGTACCACGCTCGGGGACTCGGCCACTCGACCTCGTTCGCGCAAGGGAAACGGTCAAGTAAAGAGCACCCATGGGAGTCACCCTGCGACTGGCTCTCCGAGCTCGGACGAGTCGACCTCAATAGAAAAACAAGTGACAAAACAATCACAATCACAAACACATAACAAACGAGGTAAACCCCATAAAAAGGGCAGACGCGCTCGGGGACTCGTCCAATCAGCATTCAAAATCACGAAACAGTTCACAAAATAACACGAGGCTTCATTATAGCAGAACAGAGTCATTCCAAAATACAAGTTGAGTCCAATGAACAATTGTTACTAACGCCTCCGGGCACAATGTTTCTACTCCGCAGGTTTCGACGGCAACTCGCCGCCACCCCTGCGGTTGCGAATGAAGGGAACGTACGGGTTCGACGGGTACGTCGTCAACTCACCCTCCATCGCTGCGCGGAACGGCTGCTCGACCTTGAAGTCCCGATGCTTCGGCTCAGGATCGTTGGGGGAGATAGTCGTCTTCTAATAGGGGAGGAAGTCGCCCGTCGCCCAGACGTGATCGGAGTACACCGCAGCCCGGTCCGTCAGCTTCAGCACCTCGGCAATCTCCACAGAGCCCGTCGACGAGGGGTAGCCACTCGTCACATCATCGAGGTCGAAGTCCTCCGGGAAGTGGGCAAGCCCAAGGCTGAGAGCCGTCGCCGCCCCGCGCCGGAAGGCCGACCGCGTCATGAATTTGACGACTGATGACGCCTTCTCCAGATAACGCCATACTTCGACGAGGTCGCTGGGAATCACTTCCGTGGGCGATATCTCTTGAAGATATGCTCGAATGCAGGTCGCGGACAACGCGGCCGAGTCGACCAGAGTGGTCACACATCGCCGCGCATCGTACGATTGCGCTTCCTCCGAGCTGTCAATAATCCGACCTGTGGACAGAGGTCGGCAGTGAGTACAACAACGACTCCACAATGCAGCTATTACAGGCAGAGGAAGGAAAGTTTACCAATTAGAGGACGGCAGAGGCCCGTGATGAAACTCTGAAGTGATGAGAAGTCGTTCTGCAGCCCAACAACGAGGGCATCAGAGACCTTTCTCTCTTCAGCGGCAGCCGTAACAGCAGCTTTCGCTCGCCCATCCGCCGAGCTCGCCTCCGCCTTCGCTTCCTTGAGCTCGCGCTCCAGATCAGCGATCCGCTTCTCGGCTGTACTCAAAGCAGATTGAGCCGCCGTCAGCTCACTTGCTGGGACAAGGCCCTGGCGGACCTCCTCTGCCTTGGCAGTGATTGCTTGGAGTCCCTTGTTCGTTTCTTGGACGGCAACAAGTTCCTTCTCCATGCGACAATTTGCAGCAAGCCGATCGGCCGATTCACGCTGTAAGCCCTGCGCACAAATCAAACTGTCAACAACAATGAAATCCTAAGTGCCCACCCGCTGAAATTCAGCGACTAGGCACTCGGGGAGTGGAGATCAAAAATCCTAAGTGCCCACCCGCTGAAATTCAGCGACTAGGCACTCGGGGACTGGACGGTACAAAAAACACTAAAAGAATCCGACCACTGAAATTCAGTGGCCCGATCCTCGGGGACTGGACATACCTGGATGGCTGTGCCCAGCATGCCGTGGAGCTGAAGCGCGTCCACAGACGCAAGCAGGACTGGAGTGTGTCCGCGACGCTGCTCGACCTCCATCTCGGCGACCCCAGGCGTCTGGCTCGTCGGTGCTGCGCCACTCGTTGTGGCCGCTTTGGCCATGAAGTGGGGGAAGGTCGCAGCGGATGCCCCAGCGCCACTAGGAGCCGACTCGGCCACTCCGGGCGAGGAAACAACCTCCTTGTTCTTCAAAGCCACCTCTCCACAGTCGGAGAATCACTTGGAGCAACTGCCGTGTCGTCAGAGACCGTGACGACATCGTCGCCTTTCGCCCTCTTAGCGCTGTCTGCGGGAGCAGCGACTTTATCGGCTTTCCTCTTCCGCTAGGGGTCTTCCTCGGCGATGACTGGCGGAACCTTGGCCACAGAAGGATGGCCGATCTTTTTAACTCCAGTCCTGTGAAACTACGACGTGAGCAAAATTTTCCGATTACAACGAAAGACAAGCAGATGAACAAGACTTACTTGGCGACTGGTATGAACCGCAGACCCGTGCGGATGCTGGCCGGCTTCTCCAGCTCGGGGCCCAGTTTCCGACTGAGGCCCATCTCAAACACATCGTGTTCCCAAGACACGGAGGGCCTCTTCGAAGATGAGGCCGCGACAGGAGCCTCCGTGATGACGTCTACGGGAGCTTTCCTGGGAGGCGAAGCTGCTGCGGCTAGAATAGTGCCCAACCTAGAGACCGGGGCGAATGGGGGTGGAAGCGATGCCAGAGGTACCTCATCTAGGGGAGCGGCGGTGTCCGGTGCTGCTGTCGTACGCGCCGCTTCACCCTTAGCCGAGCTGGTGGCGTCAGAACTAGTCGCAGAACAAGGCGGAGACGCCTGCTTCGCCGGCTTCGTCTTCCTCCTTGGCGGAGCTTTCACCTCCTTCTTCTCCTTCTTCTTCTTCTTCTTCTTCGACGGTGTGGCCTCACGACGCGAGGTGTGCTCGGGGAGGTCGTCATCATCGTCGTGAGGTTCGAGGCTCCTACTCGCCTCAAGCTCGCGCTGATGTTGCCTGCGTGTTTTGCGAACCATCGGGGTGGCGTCTTCCACGGGTTCGTCTTCGTCGTCATCATCGTCATCACCCACATCGCTTCCGACGTCGCCTTTGGCGGGTGGCGACTCGCTTCCGTCCTGGACGGACGAGCTCGAGTTCTCGTCGTCTGCAGGTGGAAGCCATCCTTCCACCACTTGGAACAACTACAATAAAAATGAAACAATCATCATAACTGCGACTGCATCATCTACGACTGCGAATGGTGACAAAGATAGCGACTTACCGTCGGAGCTGGGCGCCTTGCGGTGTAGGGGGCGACCCCGTCCTTCGCGTCTAGGTACGCCGCCTGGGTGATCTTCTTCAGGGCCAAGATGTAGTGTTCGAGTTTCCACTCGGCGAGGCAGGATTTTGTCGGGTCGTCCCTACCTGCATACTCGTACATATAATGGTCACGGCGGGCCAAAGGAACGAGCCGCGCCCGAGCCAGCAGTTGTAAAGATTGATGGTTTGGAGGCCCTTCTTCTTCAGGCCGCGGATGGTTTGCAACATTTCGTCGACAACCATCCGCTGGTCCAGCGGGAGCTTTCCGACCTGGAGCCGACGCGGTTTGGGCCGGTTGGCGGAATACCTTGGAAGCGCCACCTCGCCGTCTGGAGTCGCCTCGGTGACGTAGAACCAGGATTTCTTCCACTCGTTTGCCGCCTTGGCCGGCAGCATCAGGTCGAAGAACGACGCCTTCGACTTCAGCTGAAACGTCAGGCCACCCGCAGCCAGCATCGGGCCGCCTGATTCTTCACGACTAATCCTCCCATGGAATAGGTCTTGCCACAAAGGGAAGTAGGGACTGCAGCCCAGATAGCACTCGCAGAACGCCACGAAAATGGCGGGCTGCTCGATGCTATATGGGCCCAGGTCTGACGGTTGGATCCCGTAGAAGGCGCAGAAGCACCGGAAGAAGAGAGAAGTGGGAAACCCCAGCCCCCGCTCCAGGTGGCTGGTGAAGCAAATGAATTCTCCCTCGTGCGGGTCCGAAGTCACCTCTCTGGCCGCGGGGATGCGCCATCTGCCGGCACGCAGAATCCCGGCCTCCTCGAAGGACGCCAGTAGCGCCCTAGTGCACTTGAATCTGCCCCATGGTTCGGTGGAGGGGGCCATTGGTTGGAAGATTCGTGGAGGTCAGGGCTCTCTGGATCGGTTGGATCGCGATGCGGAGTTGAAACGAAGATGGGCGAGATCGGAGGAAAGATGAAGGAGTGTTTCCTCGCTCGCCCGTCATTCTCCTTATATAGCGGTTGTTATCCGCCAATTTCGGGAGCCGTTACTACGCAGTAATTACGCCAAAAGTTACCGTTGGATTACCCCAACGGCTAGTTTTGAACCCACTTGACGGTCCAACTTCATCTACTCGACTCGTCGCTCCGCGCGACTTGACGATTCGCCGACCCGATCACTACAACAGTGACTGAATATTCGCCGACCCGTTCGCCGAGCTGCGACCCGATCGGTCGCCATTAGTGCGACTAGAATAACTAGTTTTTCCTTTATTCAGGAGTCCGCCGCCGATTCGACTGGGTGTCCGCATTGGACCCATGTACACCGACTACCAGCAACCACCTGCGACCAATCAGCGACGGCCTCGGGGACTACTGATGGCGATATGCCTACCGGGGTATACCCAGCAGGACGTTTCCGACTAGCCCAGGTGCCTGCGAGTGGGTCTGCGGAACGGTGACTGGATCAAGACCTGGCGTGGACTCAAGCGACTGGAAGCTGAAGTCCCAGAAGTGTAGATAGGCCCAGTCGGAATAGGTTTAACGATCGTTGTGACCTTAACTGATTCAGTTGAGATCTGTAAACCCTAGGGGGGTTAGTCTATATAAACCTCCCTAGAGGGCGCATAGGGGGTACGTTCCATCATACACCCAAGCGACTCGCTGCCTAGCCGCCGAGCTCGCCCCATTGTACTCTCACCATAATACAATCTAGCAGGAGTAGGTATTTACCCTCCGGGTGGCCGAACCTGGGTAAATCCTTGTGTCTCCGCCCTCATCTCGCACCGCAGATGGCTGGCCGCCCTTGCCCCATGTTCTACTACTCGCTGCCGATTGCAAGATCTGCCGTGGTCATTCCCACGACACTTAGCCATGTCCCTGGTATTGGAAAACTTGAGCATCAAGACATGGAAGCTATCAAGAATCTCCTCATCCCAATTTTCTAAGTTAAAACTTGTGGTTGAACAAGGGTGAAGGTTCACCAATTTCGATTGGTGTTTCCTTGGGAAAGCTTTGTCAAAGAAAAACTTAGTGTTTTCAACTGATAGGTAAAACCTATTTTGAGCAAAGCAAGCCTAAGATACACTTAACCAAATTCATGTAGTATCTAGATGCTAATATTATACTAAGGCATCACTTGCCAATACTATTCCAATGTATTGACCCACTGTGGCTGTAACTTGTGATGTTGCAGGTTACTCTGATGATGATTAGGGGTTATGATTCTACACTCAACATGCTTGCCTGTGGCACATGAAGATGAAGACTTGTTTATATTATTCTATATTTGAACTTTTGTATTAGGCCTGTGGCCATGGAGTTGTAAAAGACTATGTTTGTCTCTGGAATGATATGTAATAATGACCTTTGTATCTATGTACTTCATCTTAAATTGTGGATGCTAGCATTGATCCAGGGACTAGCATTGCAATCACAGGGATCTTTACGTTTATAAATGTGGGATCTTACACTTAAGCACATCTCTGTCATTTCCAATTATCATAACCATATGTTCTTAGGAGTTATCTTTATCAATTCTTCTCCATGAGACATTCCAGAAAATAACTTTCTATTTTAAAGGGTCATACCATTAAAGATCACAAACATAAATACAATATGTTTAGCCATAAATCTTTACTCACATCAACAAAAGAATATAAGTATATTAAGAACCCTAAACTCTAGGGTAAGCATTTACAATTAAAACCCTAATTCCTATATTAGTTATAATAAATTATATATACCTTGTTATTCCCCAGATTCATGGGAGTAATATTAACCATATTAATTCTTTTGTATATCATACATCAAATAATGATATAGGATCATAATATAAAAATTTCCCTCCAAACTATAAGTTAACTAGAATTAAATTCTACCATTACATAAAGAAACATCATAATATAAATCCATGGTTACTCATGGACAGAAAATTAATAACAAAGGCCCTTACAAAATATTAAAAGGATCTATATAAAGAAAATAAAGAAATATAACATTATTTAATAAAAGCTCACAAAAGGCTACAATATACATTTTTGTATTGCTAGAATTATTTAGCAAATAAAGCATATAAACAAAATTTAAATCAAAGATGCAAATTCAAATATGAAAACAGAACAGAATATAGAAAAGGGAAAGAACTAGGAAAAAACAGAAGGAGATCAGATCTGGCCCATGGCCCAACTTTCCTCCTTCTTATCTATCGCCGCTAGCAGCCGTAGCAAACCATCTGTCAAGTTTTTCCACGGCCCACATGTCCCAACATTAGCCCAATAGGAGCCCGTACAGTAAGGTTCCCAACCTTTAATAAGGTACAGATCCCTGTGTTTACAATGCTAGTCCCTGGATCAATAGCTAGCATCCACAGTTAAGATGTAATATCAAGAAACAAAGGTCATAATACAACTTTATAACCAGGAATAAAATAATTCATTACATCTTACATAGCTCATTTGGCTATCACATTACATTGCAGCAGAATATCTATATAGCATGGAGTCCTTCATCTTCAAAGTGCCACAGGCAGTCATGTTGGTTGTAGACTTGTAATCCTAATCAACACACTTAACATCAAACAAACCTGCAACATAATAAGTTGCAGCCACAAGGGTCAATACATTTGAATTGTATTGGCAAGTTTCACTACTATGTAGAAATAAGTGGATCCTATCATTACATGCATATTTGGCTAAGTAGGGTTTAGGCTCTTTTGCAAAAAGCAATATAGTTTTATTCTATCTTTTCAAAATAGTTTTTGATCTTTGTCAAAACTTTCTTGGAAAACTCCAAGTGCTTCAAAATCCCTTGTTGTCACCCTCAAGTTTTTAACTTTGAGAAATTGGAATGTCGAGATCTTCCATAGCTTAAGGCCTTAGTTGCTCAGTATTGTCCATAACCGGGGACACGGCTAAGTACTTAGAATTTGATCTTCTGCAGAAGTTGTACACTTTACCCACATGACACAATCTCATCTTGTTGCCACCAGTGGCCGTTGGATAGGTACTCACCAAGATGGAGTACTGGCAGATTGAGAATGTGACAAAGTCTTTCCATAGGAGTCCTCCCAATACACAATGCTAGCTTGTCTTCAGGCACCAATGTAGGGTTCCTAGTTCCCTAGCACAAACCTAGTTAACCTGAAGATGCCAATGCATGGGTCTTCCACTATGTAGATGACTAAGCCAGAGCCCATTTAGCATGTGGCTGTACACGGAAGCCACTGTACGAGAAACATGTTCAATCTCTAAGTCCCTGGGTGGTTTTCTTCTAGTGCACAACAAAAAGAGATAGCCATATAAACATGGTTCCTTTTGTTGCCACCTTGTCCAAAATGGAGTATCCTCTTTCCACCCAGGTGGTTCATTGAGTACTTGTTTTATTATATAAAACATAAGTCTTTTCAATACTTCATAATATCATAAAATGTATCCCATCCCAATATATAGCAGGGCTAAGCATACTACAACTACAATGTTTCCACTAAGGAACATATATGGGGTATCGTATTAGGATTTAGCATAGCATAAAATATAGAAGTCATCATCATGCATGTTTCAAAAATCCACTAAGTGTAATGAAAATAATAGGACTTGGATGATAGTGTCACTTGCCTTTTTGGTAGAGAATGTTGGTTCACTTCTTGATCTTGCTAATATCACACTCTTATAACTTCACTACAAATCAATCAAGCAAACATAGATTCAACTAACACTCCAACCAATATTCAAACAATTCATCACACATAAAATAATAGAAACAAGGTCATGCATGAAAGCATGCAATAGATAGTTTTATTTGCAAAAGTGGTTTATACTAAGCTCTAGACATTACAAATTTCAAAGTGGTCATTTACTAAAGTGGTAAAACCATTTGCAAAAGGGTTTTATCTATAAACCATTTCTTAAATCAAGTCATTATTTCATGTGTTGGAAAATGCTTTTAGCAAAGAAATAATTTTATATTGTTCACCAAATAAGTTGTTAATTCACAAAACTTGGTGTTTAGGGTCAGAAGGTTTGAATCAAAACATTTCCCAAAGGTTTTACTCAAAAATCATTTCCATAGCAAATCAATATTTTTATTTGACTAGAAATGAGCTAATTCAAGTTTTTATTCCTAAACTTCACAAAATTCATTTTTGAATCCATGAGTTGGTTCCTATGGTCATTAAGTTCACAACAAACCAATTTGCAAAGATTTTAACCCCAAAATCATTTTAGAATAATTTTTATAACCTAAACAATCATACACAAGTTTTTGCAAAAACAAACATTTTACCAGAAGCTTTTTACTAAACAAATGGCATGGTGGCTAGGGCTTGTCTTGCTGAATCCATTGATATAAAGTTTGAAAAATTTGGACGTGTAGATTTAAAATTATGGAATTTACAAAATCACATATCTAATAGATCTAATCTGTTTTAATTCAAACGAGCTAAGCCACGTGTCTTAATTCTATTCGTCGAAAACGTTTCGCGTGGATCAACAACGTGAGGCGTTGGATCAAGTCACATCGCACGGCTCTGGTTGCGTACCTCTTCAGTGTTAAGTGATTCTATCGTAGCCTCAGGATCAAGATCCAACGGTCCTAATCTAATGACCTAGAACTGGCGGCGCTGGACTCTGTCGCGCGGCGGCGGCCTGGCAGTGGCGTCGCCGGCGATGCAGGAAGCGAGAAAGAGAGAGAGGGGGCTCACCTGATTCGCGGGACGATGCTGATGCTCAACGTGCTCTTGGGGAGGCAGGGGGCGCACGGGGTTCACGACAATTGCTCACCGGAGTTGCGCTCACTGTTGGGTCCGTATGGTTCTTGTCGGAGGCGAGGCTATAGGCCATGCCAGAGCAAAAGAAGGACACGGTTAGGTGCGCATGAAGATACTGCACACGCAGCTTGCAAGCAGAGAGAAAGGGGCGTTCAGTTCTTACGGGGAGGGGTCGCCGGAGAGGTGGCAGACACGGCGGCGCGGTTGTGCTTGTCCTTGTCGACGCTCTGGGGTGAGCGTGGTTGAACGGAAGGTACAGGGAGAAGCGTCAGAGGCTGGGGATCACTCTCGCGTGAAGCAGAGCTTGCGGGGGTTAGTGTGCTAGCCGGAATTGGTCGGGGACGTCGTCGGAGCAGTGGCAAGGCAAAGGGAATTGGGGGCAGCCTGGTGGTTCTTGTCGAGTGGGATCTGAGGGGAAAGAGAGGAAATACGCAGGCGGTTAAATGGGTGCGGTTACTGGGAGGAATCAAGGGAGCATTCAACGTGTATTCATCGCCGGCGTAAATGGCAGCAACGGCAGGGCGGGGTCTGCGCGAGGAAGAAGAGAGTGAGCTGGCGGTGGGGCCGTTTGGCAGCGAGAGAGGGAAAAGGGAAATGGGGTCCACCTGTCTGTCGCTCTGCGGGTGCGTGTTTAGGTGGAAAACGCTTCGCGCGTGGGGGAAGAAGCTGGGCTGGAGTTGGGCTTCTGGGCCAGGTTTAGTTGGGTCGAGTCTGACTCTATTTTTTTTCCTGCCCAATTGCTTTATCTTTTTCTATTTCTATTTTCTGTTTTGAAATTCAAACAACAATTCAAACACTCACATCAAATCAAACTTCCACTAAACTTTGTATCCTTTTTAGTTCTGTTTATCAACACAAATCAAAGTCCAAAATAAAATAATACTTTTATTCTTTTAGGATCTATTTAATAATTAAATAAAATAGACCTTAGTTATTAATTCAAATAGGATTTGTTTTAATTAAAAACTCCATTTGAAATCTAAATAATACCAAAATCATTTCAGTAGGTTTTATTTGAAAATGTAAAACACTTGGAAAACTTTATTTAAAATAAATTAACAAGTTTTAGTGTTTATTTAAAATGGAAAAACCTTTACTTTAATAAAATTGGATATTTAAATCCTTATTATTTTATTTAAATAAACCTTTACTCTTTTTTTTATCAAAACAAAATATTTTATTTTAAAAGCTTGGCCAAGATTAATTTGGCTCTTTAAAATATAATCTTTATTTATAAATCTATCTTTGCTTTTGAAAACCAAATCTTTTTATTTTAAAGATCCAAAATAGTAATTCCAATTATAAAAACATTCTTTATTAATTGTTTATCTTTCTAAATCCCTTTAGGATTATTTGTTCACCAATTGGTATGGGTTTTTGGTAAGGGCTTTATTAGCTTTGGAAATTCAATTTCCTTATCTTATTATATTCATAAGATTTTATCCATGGTTCCAATTTAAGTGAAACCAATTTCTATGGCTTTATAATATTTCTATTTGTCTTTCTTGATCCTTTGTGAAGGTTTGTTGATCAATTTTTGATATGGATCAAATCCATGGATTTGGAGATACTTTGGAAAATGATTTTTATTCCATTAGGGTTTAGGGTTTTGGATTTATTTTCAAAATGTTTAAATTTTCTAGATACATTCATTGAGGAATGCATTTCTCTTGATTTGGATTTTTGTTGGATTCAAACTTTTACCAAAGTTTGTTCAAGATGGGATTTTAAGTTTCCTTTTAGAAACAAAAGTTTCTTTTCACCCTGATTTTCAACAAAAAATTATTTTATTTATTCTATTTTTCACATTACAAGATTTGGAAAATCTTGGGATGTGACAGACTACCACCCTTAAAATAAATCTCGTCCCGAGATTTGGGAAGGCTAAAGGTTACAAGTTGGCTCAAAAGCAACTAGGGTACTACCACCCTTAAAATAAAGTCTCATAGGGTTACATTGATGGTTCACTTGACTATGGTTCAACACTTGATATCCAGACAAGGAATCCTTATTTGACTCAACTGAGTTATCTAAATCCTGACATCCACTTCTTCTATCTCTTCAAAGTTTCCATCCATGTCAATGTGGTTCACGTGTCCTTTCTGGGTCACATTGGAGTCATTTCCATTGGCTCTTCTAGCATCCTTTTTCTTTTTCTTCTCAGGACAGTCTGATGCATAGTGTCCAAGTTCCTTGCAGTTATAGCATTGCAACTGGCTAATGTCTTTCTTCTTGAAAGTGTCATGTTGGTTCTAACCAAGGTCATCTCCATTCTCATTATCATTTCCATTATTCTCATTTCCATTGTTGTAGTGGTGATGCTGATGTGGTTCAGAATCTTCATTGCTCTTTTTGTATGAATGTTTCTTCTTTGATGATCCTGAATTATTCTTGAGTTTATGCTTCCTCTTTCTATTCTCAACTTGATTCGTCTTGTTTTCCAAAATGATGGCTTTGTCACAGAGTGATTGATAAGTTGGGACATAGGCAACAGCTAGCTGTAGGTTCAACTCATCATTAAGTCCTTCAAGAAATTTTTCTTTTCTCTTAGCATCTGTGTCAACTTCATCCGGTGCATAGCGTGCCAGATTGTTGAATTCTTCAATATACTCAGCCACACTGAGGTAACGTTGTTTCAGATTGTGGAACTCCTTTTTCTTCAAGTACATCACTCCAGGTGAGATGTGAGTTGTTCTGAATCCATCCTCAAAAATATCCCAAGTAACATCTTCAAGGGGAGTGGTGATCTGAAAGTTATCCCACCATGTTGCTGCTGGTCCTTCAAGTAGGAATGCTGCAAACCTAACTTTTTCTCCATCGGTGCAGCCAACAGTCACTAAGTCTTTGTTCACTAAACATAACCAATCATCAGCGTCCATTGGATCAGTTGTTCAAGAGAATCTTGCAGGCCTAAGTTTTAGAAACTTGGTGAGCATGTCAAGTGCTAGAGGATTATTCTGATTGTTGTTGTTGTTGTTGTTGTTGTTGTTGTTCTGATTCTGTATGAACGTGGTTATCATCTGCATCAGTTGTGTCTGAGCTGCCATCATCTGTTGCATCTCAGGGGTGATGTTGTTGTTTTGGTTGGGGTTGGCACGACGAGGAGGCATCTGTTGGTTTGATAGGGATAAGTATTGGTGGATAGGTTTTTAAGAGGTTTAACACACAACTCAAAAACAACCAAGTTCAATCAAACAATCCAACCATCAAACAATCAACAAGCAACTATTCACTTAACAACTTATGAGATTAACTCATGAGTTGAAGGAATCAACAAGTTTTCTTGAAAATAATAACTTAGTATAATCATACCTCATAGGTCAATATGATCCATACTCTAACATGATATCAATGTATTTGGTAGGCAATCTAATGTCTCTTGGTTCTCACTTGTAGTCCTTAGTGATATCCAAGGTTGAAGTCCTTGGTGAAAATGTTGAAGATGTTGAAGTCATTAGAGTTGAAGATGTTGAAGTCATTAGAGTTGATGAAATATTTTGCACATGGTGAAGTCTTTGGCCATGGGTTAGGTTTTATCCATCAAGTTTGAAAATAGAAGAGATGTAGAGTTCAAACCAAAATGGTTGAGGAAAGAGTTTACAAGATTGTTTTGTAAATAAGTTTTGGAACAAATACAACTCCTATTTTTTCTAAGGGGTTTTGTCCAATCCTAGGTTTACAATCCTACAGGCAACACAATGCTCTGATACCATCTGTAAGGTTCCCAACCTTTAATAAGGTAGAGATCCCTGTGTTTACAATGCTAGTCCCTGGATCAATAGCTAGCATCCACAGTTAAGATGTAATATCAAGAAACAAAGGTCATAATACAACTTTATAACCAGGAATAAAATAATTCATTACATCTTACATAGCTCATTTGGCTATCACATTACATTGCAGCAGAATATCTATATAGCATGGAGTCCTTCATCTTCAAAGTGCTACAGGCAGTCATGTTGGTTGTAGACTTGTAATCCTAATCAACACACTTAACATCAAACAAACCTGCAACATAATAAGTTGCAGCCACAAGGGTCAATACATTTGAATTGTATTGGCAGGTTTCACTACTATGTAGAAATAAGTGGATCCTATCATTACATGCATATTTGGCTAAGTAGGGTTTAGGCTCTTTTGCAAAAAGCAATATAGTTTTATTCTATCTTTTCAAAATAGTTTTTGATCTTTGTCAAAACTTTCTTGGAAAACTCCAAGTGCTTCAAAATCCCTTGTTGTCACCCTCAAGTTTTTAACTTTGAGAAATTGGAATGTCGAGATCTTCCATAGCTTCAGGCCTTAGTTGCTCAGTATTGTCCATAACCGGGGACACGGCTAAGTACTTAGAATTTGATCTTCTACAGAAGTTGTACACTTTACCCACATGACACAATCTCATCTTGTTGCCACCAGTGGCCGTTGGATAAGTACTCACCAAGATGGAGTACTGGCAGATTGAGAATGTGACAAAGTCCTTCCATAGGAGTCCTCCCAATACACAATGCTAGCTTGTCTTCAGGCACCAATGTAGGGTTCCTAGTTCCCTAGCACAAACCTAGTTAACCTGAAGATGCCAATGCATGGGTCTTCCACTATGTAGTTGACTAAGCCAGAGCCCATTTAGCATGTGGCTGTACACGGAAGCCACTGTACGAGAAACATGTTCAATCTCTAAGTCCCTGGGTGGTTTTCTTCTAGTGCACAAAAAAAAGAGATAGCCATATAAACATGGTTCCTTTTGTTGCCACCTTGTCCAAAATGGAGTATCCTCTTTCCACCCAGGTGGTTCATTGAGTACTTGTTTTATTATATAAAACATAAGTCTTTTCAATACTTCATAATATCATAACATGTATCCCAGCCCAATATATAGCAGGGCTAAGAATACTACAACTACAATGTTTCCACTAAGGAACATATATGGGGTATCCTATTAGGATTTAGCATAGCATAAAATATAGAAGTCATCATCATGCATGTTTCAAAAATCCACTAAGTGTAATGAAAATAATAGGACTTGGATGATAGTGTCACTTGCCTTTTTGGTAGAGAATGTTGGTTCACTTCTTGATCTTGCTAATATCACACTCTTCTAACTTTACTACAAATCAATCAAGCAAACATAGATTCAACTAACACTCCAACCAATATTCAAACAATTCATCACACATAAAATAATAGAAACAAGGTCATGCATGCAAGCATGCAATAGATAGTTTTATTTGCAAAAGTGGTTTATACTAAGCTCTAGACATTACAAATTTCAAAGTGGTCATTTACTAAAGTGGTAAAACCATTTGCAAAAGGGTTTTATCTATAAACCATTTCTTAAATCAAGTCATTATTTCATGTGTTGGAAAATGCTTTTAGCAAAGAAATAATTTTATATTGTTCACCAAATAAGTTGTTAATTCACAAAACTTAGTGTTTAGGGTCAGAAGGTTTGAATCAAAACATTTCCCAAAGGTTTTACTCAAAAATCATTTCCATAGCAAATCAATATTTTTATTTGACTAGAAATGAGCTAATTCAAGTTTTTATTCCTAAACTTCACAAAATTCATTTTTGAATCCATGAGTTGGTTCCTAGGGTCATTAAGTTCACAACAAACCAATTTGCAAAGATTTTAACCCCAAAATCATTTTAGAATAATTTTTATAACCTAAACAATCATACACAAGTTTCTGCAAAAACAAACATTTTACCAGAAGCTTTTTACTAAACAAATGGCATGGTTGGCTAGGTCTTGTCTTGCTGAATCCATTGATATAAAGTTTGAAAAATTTGGACGTGTAGATTTAAAGTTATAGAATTTACAAAATCACATATCTAATAGATCTAATCTGTTTTAATTCAAACGAGCTAAGCCACGTGTCTTAATTATATTCGTCAAAAACGTTTCGCGTGGATCAACAACGTGAGGCGTTGGATCAAGTCAGATCGCACGGCTCTGGTTGCGTACCTCTTCAGTGTTAAGTGATTCTATCGTAGCCTCAGGATCAAGATCCAACGGTCCTAATCTAATGACCTAGAACTGGCGGCGCTGGACTCTGTCGCGCGGCGGCGGCCTGGCAGTGGCGTCGCCGGCGATGCAGGAAGCGAGAAAGAGAGAGAGGGGGCTCACCTGATTCGCGGGACGATGCTGATGCTCAACGTGCTCTTGGGGAGGCAGGGGGCGCACGGGGTTCACGACAATTGCTCACCGGAGTTGCGCTCACTGTTGGGTCCGTCTGGTTCTTGTCGGAGGCGAGGCTATAGGCCATGCCAGAGCAAAAGAAGGACATGGTTAGGTGCGCGTGAAGATACTGAACACGCGGCTTGCAAGCAGAGAGAAAGGGGCGTTCAGTTCTTATGGGGAGGGGTCGCCGGAGAGGTGGCAGACGCGGCGGCGCGGTTGTGCTTGTCCTTGTCGACACTCTGGGGTGAGCGTGGTTGAACGGAAGGTACAAGAAGAAGCGTCAGAGGCTGGGGATCACTCCCGCGTGAAGCAGAGCTTGCGGGGGTGAGTGTGCTGGCCGGAATTGGTCGGGGACGTCGTCGGAGCAGTGGCAAGGCAAAGGGAATTGGGGGCAGCCTGGTGGCTCTCGTCGAGTGGGACTGAGGGGAAAGAGAGGAAATACGCAGGCGGTTAAATGGGCGCGGTAACTGGGAGGAATCAAGGGAGCATTCAACGCGTATTCATCGCCGACGTAAATGGCAGCAACGGCAGGGCGGGGTCTGCGCGAGGAAGAAGAGAGTGAGCTGGCGGTGGGGCCGTTTGGCAGCGAGAGAGGGAAAAGGGAAATGGGGTCCACCTGTCTGTCGCTCTGCGGGTGCGTGTTTAGGTGGAAAACGCTTCGCGCGTGGGGGAAGAAGCTGGGCTGGAGTTGGGCTTCTGGGCCAGGTTTAGTTGGGTCGAGTCTGACTCTATTTTTTTTCCTGCCCAATTGCTTTATCTTTTTCTATTTCTATTTTCTATTTTGAAATTCAAACAACAATTCAAACACTCACATCAAATCAAACTTCCACTAAACTTTGTATCCTTTTTAGTTCTGTTTATCAACACAAATCAAAGTCCAAAATAAAATAATACTTTTATTCTTTTAGGATCTATTTAATAATTAAATAAAATAGACCTTAGTTATTAATTCAAATAGGATTTGTTTTAATTAAAAACTCCATTTGAAATCTAAATAATACCAAAATCATTTCAGTAGGTTTTATTTGAAAATGTAAAACACTTGGAAAACTTTATTTAAAATAAATTAACAAGTTTTAGTGTTTATTTAAAATGGAAAAACCTTTACTTTAATAAAATTGGATATTTAAATCCTTATTATTTTATTTAAATAAACCTGTACTCTTTTTTTATCAAAACAAAATATTTTATTTTAAAAGCTTGGCGAAGATTAATTTGGCTCTTTAAAATATAATCTTTATTTATAAATCTATCTTTGCTTTTGAAAACCAAATCTTTTTATTTTAAAGATCCAAAATAGTAATTCCAATTATAAAAACTTTCTTTATTAATTGTTTATCTTTTTAAATCCCTTTAGGATTATTTGTTCACCAATTGGTATGGGTTTTTGGTAAGGGCTTTATTAGCTTTCGAAATTCAATTTCCTTATCTTATTATATTCATAAGATTTTATCCATGGTTCCAATTTAAGTGAAACCAATTTCTATGGCTTTATAATATTTGTATTTGTCTTTCTTGATGCTTTGTGAAGGTTTGTTGATCAATTTTTGATATGGATCAAATCCATGGATTTGGAGATACTTTGGAAAATGATTTTTATTCCATTAGGGTTTAGGGTTTTGGATTTATTTTCCAAATGTTTAAATTTTCCAGATACATTCATTGAGGAATGCATTTCTCTTGATTTGGATTTTTGTTGGATTCAAACTTTTACCAAAGTTTGTTCAAGATGGGATTTTAAGTTTCCTTTTAGAAACAAAAGTTTCTTTTCACCCTGATTTTCAACAAAAATTTATTTTGTTTATTCTATTTTTCACATTACAAGATTTGGAAAATCTTGGGATGTGACACGTACCCCTTCGGCCTCTATTCCTCGTTGTCTTCCTCACCGTCAGAAGCTGCTGCGTGGCACCACGGCCGTCGTCGATCTTCGTCGCGCTACGATGCGCGCCGCCGCTGGTGAGGATGGGGATAAGAACGCCCACGTCTTCCTCTATCCATTCGTACCCGTATCATCTCCTCTCATCCTCTGTATCTCTCTCTCGCATAGGACACTGAAAACCTAACCGTCGGAGTCGCTTGTCGTCGCCGTTTGATACCACCCCAAGACCAACTGGAGATGCCACAAGCTCCGCCATAGTGGACTTTGTCTGCTCGGAGGAGGAATCGAGCTGGGAAGCCCGAAATCATGTGCATCGAACTTGTCTGTCCGCCGCTCGCCGTCGACCATGGCAACTCCGTCTGAGCTTGCCTCTCCTCGCCGTCACCACTACAAGCTTCCTGGTGAGCTTATGCTTGTAATAGTCCTCTCCGATTTGCTCCTAGCCATCTATAGCTCCCCATACGCGTGAACCTGAGCTGGCCACCATCGGAGCTAGTGCTCCGGTGACCATTCTGGGACGGCACGACTATTGATCGACTTACCGTTGCACCCTTTCTTCAACCCACCAAACCATGCGAGCTGAAACGCCGTAGATCGCCGTCGGCGACCTTGATCTGGTGGTGGAGGCCGCGTTGATGTCAGCATGACATCGTGCTGAGGTCACCCTGCCACCTCAGCGTTGTTTGACCAGGTCCTTGTTCCGCGTGGCCCACCAATGTTGTCGCGACCCACCAGTCAGTGTTGTGTCTAGGTTTAGCTGGGTATAAAAAGTACTTCCTGTTTCAAAAATAAATAAAACAATATACATTCAAACATAAATAAATTCCAGAAATTAAATAAAATGATTAAGACTTAGAAATTTAGTAACTTTTGTTTTATAGTTCAAAAAAATATGTTTAAGATATGAAAATGTTTATAAAAATAAAATCTACAACTTAAAATTATTACCAAATATTATTATGTTAATTTTTTAAATAAATATTACTTAATAAAGATTTTATAAGTTTTAGTACCTTGAAAATTCATATTTTAATACTGGTAAATGTTAAAAATATAAATAAAATACCTAAAATCCTAAAAAAATAAGAAAAATAATTTAAAACTTTAATCATGCATTATTATTTCACTTAATTAAATCTTT
The DNA here is from genome assembly GCA_916181665.1 of Avena sativa. Lineage (NCBI taxonomy): Eukaryota > Viridiplantae > Streptophyta > Magnoliopsida > Poales > Poaceae > Avena > Avena sativa. The sequence continues at coordinate 22,188,840 of OV702298.1, forward strand.
ATTATTTATTAAATATTTTTAAAGTAATAAAACTTATCAAAATCATATTTTATTATTTAAAAATCATAAAAATACATATAAAATACCAAAATGATCACAAAAATAATACCTACATGTTAAAAATATAATATTCCACTTTTGAAGTAAATAAAAAACATAATACTATAATAACTTGAATTTAAACTTGTGTCCTTAGTTAATAATTCATATAAGGGGTAAATAAAAATTGCTAATATTTCTAAAATTAGCTAGTTAAGTCTAGTAAATAGTATTAGTCTTAAATATTGATTTTATGAAGTCAAAATGGTTCAACACATTTTAAATATAATTTTATTAAATTATCATTCAACCATAAGTGTAGATTATTTTATAAAAAGATCCTTATCAATTATAAAACCTTCAAGAGTGATATTTTCAACCAAATAAAACCTTTTATGATTGTTCACTCACAACCTTATAATGTACTAAATCCAAAGATAATGCATAAGTAGTAAATAATATTGTTTACTTGTTCACAAACCATAACCACACCCTTATAAGGAGATAAATCCTTTTATACATTTATAATGTTAGGAAACCCCTACTCAAATATAAGTAATGCCATTCTTAAGTAACCTTAAAGGAAACAATATAAAAGTGAAGAAATACAAATATTATAAGCATTACATCCGAGATTCATCTATGTTTTATTTAAAGTTAACTTTAGTCTACAATACTTTAAATACTATACTAAAGACTTTGTTATGTGTTTTATAGTTAACTTTGGTCTGTTATAAAGCATCTCAAAACATAACTATTCCAGCAAGCACAAACAACATCAACCACCTCTGATTACCACAAGGATTGTTTAAACCTTATTAAAGAAATCTTCTCTTCAAAAGTTATTTGTTTTGCCACTTCAATCAACATATGACAATTAGTCGAAATCACATTACTTTATACTTTACTTATATACTTTGGATTGATAACACTTAATTTCTTTATAAGTGACATTACTTGCAAAGTAAAAATTTAAAGGTAAACAATTATAGTCTAAACACTCTCGATTAGCATTTCACATTTGTGTGTATCTCATTGTTTTATGATATTGTAATTACCTATTGTTTCACACACACTCACCAGCCTTAATAAGAAGCACAAGTGTGAAACTTAATCTAAAAGGGCAACACGTCCCAAAGAAACCATTTCCAGTATCCAAACCCTAGATCAACGTTATCCCTGGGATTCAAGTTTATCAACTTGCATTACATTACATATGCATAAAAGCATCTTGCTTCTTTAAACATTAGTCCTTATCGGACCAATGATGCTGATTTCAGATATTGGATCTTATATTGTCTTGAAGACCGTGAGTGCATAATCTTGCAATCACAGAAGGCAAGTTCACACTTGCTCATGTCCTTTGATTATTTTCTATAAAGTATTTTACAAATCCAGTGTTGTCATCACCTGCATTTGAAAAAGGTCAGAAAACACTATTTTCATAATAATATGATTATAGGTTATTTGCCATGAGGCAATAACTTACTATAAAAGTTTTGGTGGTAAAGGAACATATTATTTAGGACTTAACAACCAATGTCTCCTGTGATTCTTGTGCCGTATATCACGCGTTAACCATGAGATTTGGAATGGGACGGAGAAGTCAACTATATCTTCTTCCTCTCGCATGTAGCCGGATGTGTAGGTCGTGGCTGTTATAACTTGTAGCGTGCATATTAATGGGTAATTCGTAGAGGATATGCAGCATATGGGTGGGAACCCTCATCATCCCACGATAGTTCTGGCATCTAACGGTCTGTACAAACCATTGCCGTAATTCAATGTGTGGGCATGGTGTACACCAAGGAGGCATGCGAGGTCGCAAAGGGGGTAGTGATTGGCTTGGATCATCTTCTAGGCCCCACATCATGGAATTGTGGATGGGAATAAGCTGCCCGGTTGTGCAACAAAGAGTTGATCTCTCATGGGTAAAGTAACGCACCTCTGCAGAGTGTAAGAACTGTAACTTGTTACTGCCTGTTCCGGGAAGGAGCTGCGAACACGGCGGGAAAGGAACTCCATGAAAGTTCTGGTAAACCCGTGAAGGATGACGGACATAGCTTTTCAGAATAAAAGCAACCTTTGAATAAATGTTTACAAAAACCTGCATTGCCTACGACCTATGGTTTGTGGTTGTAGATATAGTGCATCAAACACTCCTTTTCTAGTGAACTTGCTGAGTACGCTCGTACACAACGTATCTTCTTAACCCTTGCTAGATTGTAAAGCCATTAAGACGACGTCTACATCAAGTTATGCTCCAGGAATCATCATCAAAAGCTAAATCTCTTCAATGAAGTCAAGAAAGTCAACATATACATCAACTCAAGTGAAGACGAAGTTACTAATTAGATAGGAATATAATCTCTAGCCATAGAACCTATTTCTGTAGTGTATTGCAATTGCAGTAATGCCAGTCCATTAGTTAAGATACTAGTCGTAATAGTATGATAGTTTTGAGTTGTTTATTTCTGATTCTTCTTTGCAAGAAGTTTCTTTCTCTCTCTTTAACCTAGAGTGTTCTATGGATCTTGTGTAAAGAGTTGAGTTGTAACCTATAGTCATGTCTTGGACCTGCTGTGTTTCTGGTGTACCACTCTGAGGGATGTAATACTAGTGAACGGTATTTCATTGGTGTTATGTCAACGACTATAGTGTACTACATCATGCAGTGGTATGCTGGGTCACCGCAGCTGGTATCAGAGCATATGCTTTGACCTTAGGATTAAAACCCTTTTAGGAAGATCTGTAGGTTGGATAGTGACTATAGGAGCCATCTTATCTAAACCAAATAATCTTATGACTTGTGATGAGTATCCACTTGAGGATAACCTTGTCACGAGATGTGTAAATCATCTTTCTTAGGAATAGTTGTCCATCATTCCTCCGTACAGTGTTGTTTAGTGTCTTCCGAAGGAGGCATAATCCACCAAGATACTGTAGAAAAAGTCAATCGGTCATAGTAGATTAGGATCAAGTGTAAGACATCAGTTGAAGTAGTTTAAATGGTATAGCCTAACCATAGAATTCAAGTAATACAGTGGAATCTGGTGGTTAGTTGATAATCAAGGACAATATGATGAATATCATCAGGATAAATGTTTAATATCATATGGGATTAACTTGAGAATTCTACGTGATGAAGTGAAATTTTGTTAAGACTTAATAATAGTGTAGTGAGAAACAAAGTCATCATGGTTAGATTAGCTTTTAAATCATGATGAATGGGTAAAACATAATGAGATCATGGTGATATTAGCTCCAAAACCATGATGAGAGTATAATATGAAAAGTAATTATTAAATTATCTTGATGTAGAAGTAAGGAAATAACATGGTAGAACCATGATTGAAATCGTAGGTGCTAGAAATTTCCAATAATCTTTGGTTTAAGCTAGCAAATTTAATCTAATTAGTCATTTGGAGTGATCAAATGAGGTTATTTTACTAATAAAGAAAGGTTGGTTATAGTTAATCCTTCCAAAAGTGAGACAAAAGGTTAGTCGAAAACAAATTGAGACCACTTTGCTTAAGGTTATCCTATTGCAATTGAGCAATTTGGGTAAATTATGAGACAAAGAATAGTTTGACCTTAAGTGCTAAGTATCACGAGGTAAACCTATATGAGGAGGTGTCATATACAACACAACTAAGCCTGAATTCTGGAGATATTATACTCAATTATTATACTTCGGGCTTAGAATATTCTGTGTTATATGTACCACATTTGGATTTATTGGTTTTTCTTGGATCTTCTTGATTGACTAGATCTGTACATGAAGTTTGACTTGGTGTGCAAATGCATGTTGCAACATCCAGTTACTACGTGATGTTATAGACCTAGATAGGAATGGGAATTCTTGTAAGGGAGTGACGAGTTTCAAATACAAAGATGAAGACTTACATGAAGAATGAAGTAAGTATAAGGAGTATCAATATAATTTGATGGATGGATCAAGTTCAGATCATTACTAGCCAGCACCCAGAAGGAAGATTAGTGTAGGAAATATATGGAGCAACAAGAAGTAATGAACTTAAGTTCACCCAAAATAGGTGATGTTGCTAAGAAGTTAATGAAGTAGTAGTACCAAGTTCATGGAAGTATCATGAATAAGTACAAACAAGTAGCTTTGGAACCAAAATGGCATTCAAGCTCTGACAATTCAGAGAGAATGTCAGAAGTATGTCAAAAACCGTAGAGTAATTCATACACCCTAGGATGGTCCACAACTGGTAATTGTCCGTAGCTAGTATTTGGTTGACTTAGTTAACCAGATTATCTTGATTGTTGCATAAAGAGCATAAAACTTGGCCTAAGTTAAGTAAGACACAAAGGAGTATAAAAATTAAAGCGATCAGCTTTCAAGGCGCTTCGCGAAGTCAGACCTATCAAAGTGAAAATGTCCAAATAGAAAGTAAGACAAATAATGATGGAAGATTCATTTTGGAGATCCACAATTGTGTGGGTATACCGAAAGTTCTTTCGTAAAATATTAAATAGGTTAAGTATAAGTTGAATAGAGACCATAAAATCCAATGGATAACAAATTTGTAGTTTAAAGACCATTAGTAAACCCTAAGGGGGAGAGTAAACAAAAGTGGAAGTATTGTTATCTAACTTTCCAAGTAAAGGTTGGAAAAGAAGTACTTAGGGTAATAATAAAATATTATCTAAAGTTTGATAAGGTAAAAATTTGAAGGAGATAAAATAGATTAATCTTAATAGGCTAATTCTAGAGGAAACAACTCTTAAGTGATTCATAAGGAACTTTGAAGGATTGAGACAACAAGTTGGCAATTCCAAGTATGATGAGAATACAAGAAAACTATCTGGATATGGGATACTACAATTATTCCCATTTGAGGTTACCATGGAGTGGAGAAATGCAGTAACTAATACAAGTCAATTACTTACACCGAAATGTGAGAGTTTGCGAACTTAGAGGACGAAGTTTATTTTAAGGGGGAGAGTCTGTAACATCCCAACAATAGAGCTTATAAATAAGATGAACCCAGACGTGTGCATTCCATTCATGCATAGAAAATCCGAACAATTTTCATGGTTTTGAACAAAACCTGTCAAAGTGATTGAAGCTTCTCTCAACTTGATGGAATTGAAGTAGATCATCAAGTTGACTGTGATAAGTTTCGATATGACCTTTGCTAAAACCTTATTTTGGGTAAACATGATTTGATCTAAGGATAGATAAAATATAATAAAATTAAACCATAATGCATTTCTTAATGATTAATATCTGATCCTTAAGGGATCGTATCATAATATTCACCCCAACAACTCATGAATACCAAGTTAAGACTACAACTCAAGTAATAATAATGTAATAACTAACTATTGACCTATTCAATCCTTATCTATTTCCACCATGAGGAGCATGGTAACACTTCACCCTAACTCTTTAGTTAGGAAGGAAACCAAGCCAAGACCATTCACCACATATCTTTCTTTCCATATCAATCCTTACCATCTCTATTGAATCCTATTCTCATATTTGTTGTTCCTCAATGTTGAGTAATCAACTGTTGATTCACCAATTCTTAACCTATCAATTATTGATCTATCAAGTCCATATCATAGCATTCACTTAAGGCCTATAAAGAAAGAAGTAAGAAGAGGTAAGTAGTAATGCTAGTTTTGGATATTATCTGTAGGATGGGAGTGATTGAAGGGAATCAAATCAATATGGTAATTGAAGGAGTTAACTCACTCCTGAATGGATAGAAGAATTATATGGAAGATCTAATTATATGGTAAAAAATAGGATTATAAGGATGAACATTGAAGATAGATACCAAGGAGTAATCATATGGGATTAAGTAGGCATGGTCCATGAATAACAACCCTTAATCTAATAGAGATACTAAGAAGATAATTTCAATACAACTGTAATGTTGTATTGATGAAGCCTTGATTAGCCAACTGGAAACCTAAATCATAAAAGATCAAAGGAGTGTAATGATCATGCTTTAGTCACCAAGATTGAATGCTTATATCATGTATAAGTGATATTGGAGGATATAACCTGATCAAAACCTAGTATAGATAAGTTATCCTAGAGTAGTCATTACTTTTCACATTAATATAATGTGAGGTTGTAGTATGAGTTATTGGAGTTAAGTAGATATAAGATAGAATAATTAAGCTGAAGCTAGAGTAGCATGTAGTTATTGAAGTAGTATTATTCCTCTTAAAGATTAGTAAGCTTTTGAGGAAAGTAGTTTGATATATACATCTACTAGAGTAATATTAGTGGTGGATGATTATGGAAGGGTATGAATGGAGTTAGAAGTAACTACTTGTTGGATTGGAGGTTACCAGCAGTATAGTAGTTGATATAACCAAGTATAGATATGAGAGGATTAGGAAAGGTTTTTAGTGTCAAGCTCATTGGATTTATAAATGGATTTAGAAGAATTAAAGGTGAATAAGAATATTATTGTGTAGCAAAGCTCATCATGTTAACACATGGTGATGGATATGAAGAAGTAGTATATCTAGGAAAGGAATTCCTTAATTAGAAGTCCAAGATTGTGAATTATGTAAGATAGGAACTCTTGGTAAACACTAAACCCTAAATCTATAATCAAGCTTAACATCCATCTCATCTGTTGGATAAATCATTTTGTCTTCACAATGCTTTATAGGAATATTTCCATATAGCAAATCACTTAAGCACATCTCTGTCATTTCCAATTATCATAACCATATGTGCTTAGGAGTTATTTTTATCAATTATTCTCCATGAGACATTGCAGAAAATAACTTTCTATTTTAAAGGGTGATACCATTAAAGATCACAAACATAAAGACAATATGTTTAGCCATAAATCTTTACTCACATCAACAAAAGAATATAAGTATATTAAGAACCTAATTCAAACCCTAATTCCTATATTAGTTATAATAAAATCTTAGTATAAATCTTTACTCACATCAACTAAATTGTAGGGTAAGCATTTACAATTCAAACCCTAATTCCTATATTAGTTATAATAAAATATATATACCTTGTTATTCCCCAGATTCATTGGAGTAATATTAACCATATTAATTCTTTTGTATATCATACATCAAATAATGATATTGGATCATAATATAAAATTTTCCCTCCAAACTATAAGTTAACTAGAATTAAATTCTACCATTAAATAAAGAAACATCATAATATAAATCCATGGTTTCTTATGGACAGAAAATTAATAACAAAGGCCCTTACAAAATATTAAAAGGATCTATATAAAGAAAATAAAGAAATATAACATTATTTAATAAAAGCTCACAAAATGCTACAAAATACATTTTTGTATTGCTACAATTATTTAGCAAATAAAGCCTATAAAGAAAATTTAAATCAAAGATGCAAATTCAAATCTGAAAACAAAACAGAATATAGAAAAGGGAAAGAACCAGAAAAAAAGGAGATCAGATCTGGCACACGCCCAACTTTCCTCCTTCTTATCTGTTGCCGCTAGCAGCCGTAGCAAACCATCTGTCAAGTTTTTCCACGGCCCACATGGCCCAACATCAGCCCAACAGGAGCCCGTACCCCTTCAGCCTCTATTCGTTGTCGTATTCCTCGCCGGTAGAAGCTACTGCGTGGCACCGCGGCTGTCGTCGATCTTCGTCGCGCTACGATGCGCGCCGCTGCTGGTGAGGATGGGGATAAGAACACCAATGTGTTCCTCTATCCATTCATACCTGTATCATCTCCTCTCGTCCTCTCTATCTCTTTCTCGCATAGGACACAGAAAACCTATCCGCCGGAGTCGCTTGTCGTCGCTGTTTGATACCACCCCAAGACCAACTAGAGATGCCACAAGCTCCACTGTAGTGGACTTCGTCTTCTCGGAGGAGGAATCGAGCTGGGAAGCCCGAAATCATGTGCATCGAACTCTTCTGTCCGCCGCTCGCCGTCGACTATCGCGACGCCGTCTGAGCTTGCCTCTCCTTGCCGTCGCCACTACAAGCTTCCTGGTGAGCTTATGCTTCTAATAGTCCTCTCTGATTTTCTACTAGCCATCTGTAGCGCCCCATACGCATGAACCTGAGCTGGCCATCGTCGGAGCTCGTCGGAGCTAGTGCTCCGGTGACCATTCCGGGGCGGCACGACTATTGATCGACTTCCCGTAGCACCGTTTCTTCAACCTACCAAACCACGCGAGCTGAAAGACCGTAGATCGCCGCCGACGACCTTGATCTGGTGGTGGAGACCGCGTTGACGTCAGCATGACATTGTGCCGAGGTTATCCTGCCACCTCAGCGTTGTTTGACCAGGTCCTTGTTCCGTGTGGCCCACCAATGTGGTCACGACCCACCAGTCAGTGACTGTGTCTAGGTTTAGCTAGGTATAAAAAGTACTTCCTGTTTCAAAAATAAATAAAACAATAAACATTCAAACATAAATAAATTCCAGAAATTAAATAAAATGATTAAGTCTTAGAAATTTAATAACTTTTGTTTTACAATTCAGAAAAAATATGTATAAGAGATGAAAAGGTTTAGAAAAATAAAATGTACAACTTAAAGTTATTACAAAATATTATTATGTTAATTTTTTAAATAAATATTACTTAATAAAGATTTTATAAGTTTTAATACCATGAAAATTCATATTTTAATATTGGTAAATGTTAAGAATATAAATAAAATACCTAAAATCTTAAAAAAATAAGAAAAATAATTTAAAACTATAATCATGCATTATTATTTCACTTAATTAAATCTTTATTATTTATTAAATATTTATAAAGTAATAAAAGTTATAAAAATCATATTTTATTATTTAAAAATCATAAAAATATATATAATACCAAAATGATCACAAAAACAATATCTATATGTTAAAAATATAATATTCCACTTTTGAAGTAAATAAAGAACATAATACTATAATAACTTGAATTTAAACTTGTGTCCTTAGTTAATAATTCATATAAGGGGTAAATAAAAATTGATAATATTTCTAAAATTAGCCAGTTAAGTCTAGTAAATAGTATTAGTCTTAAATATTGATTTTATGAAGTCAAAATGGTTCAACACATTTTAAATATAATTTTATTAAATTATCATTCAACCATAAGTGTAGATTATTTAATAAAAAGATCCTTATCAATTATAAAACCTTCAAGAGTGATATTTTCAACCAAATAAAACCTTTTAACATTGTTCACTCATAACCTTATAATGCACTAAATCCAAAGATAATTCATAAGTAGTAAATAATATTGTTTACTTGTTCACAAAGCATAACCACACCCTTATAAGAAGATAAATACTTTTATACATTTATAATGTTAGGAAATCCCTACTCAAATAGAAGTAATGCCATTCTTAAGTAACCTTAAAGGAAACAATATAAAAGTGAAGAAGATACAAATATTATAAGCATTACACCCGAGATTCATCTATGTTTTACTTAAAGTTAACTTTAGTCTACAATACTTTAAATACTATACTTGAAGGGAATATGACCGAGAGGCAATAATAAAGTGGTTATTATCGTATTCCTTGTTTATGATAAATGTTTATTTTACATGCTATAATTGTATTAATACGGAAACGTTAATACATGTGTGTTTAATAAACAAAAGGAAGTTCCTAGTTATGCCTCTCTTATAAACTAGCTCGTTGATTAACAAGATGATTAAAGATTTCCTGATCATGGACTTTGGATGTTGTTAATAACGAGGTCACAACATTAGTGTAATGATGTGATGAACATTCATCCGAAGTATAGCATTACGATCAAAGTCATTGAGTTTATATTGCTATAACAACTTACGAAGTGATCCTAATCCTTAGACCATGAGATCATGTCAACCACTAAGACCGGAAGAGTTTCTTGATAACATCAAACGTCATACCGTAATAAGGTGATTATAAATATGGGTTCAGAACTACTAAAGTGTTATGTTGAGGCCCATGGATCGAGAGTGGAATTTGTTCATCCCGATGATGGATAGATATGCTCTAGGCCCTCTCGGTGATATCACATTGATTAGCTTGCAAGCAAGTGATTTGATCACTAGAATGTTATATCACGGGAACGAGAAAAGAGTGCATGTAAGTAACGAGATCAAACTAGGTATGGAGATACCGATGATCGAATCTTGGACATGTAATATATCACGAAATAAAAGGATTAAGATACTAGCATAAAAGGTTTCGACGATCACAACAAAGTCATTGTTGAATGTGTGGGTGTCAATATGGGTCTCCAAATCCCGCTTGTGATTATTGATCTGAGAGGGGTCTCGACCATGTCGACACACTTAAGAGACACCGACATCCATTTGGAGCAAAAGTTTCATGCCGGAAAGAATAATAAGCGCAGGAATTTATTTCACTAGATACAGAAATAGGTTTTTGGGTGAAATTGCAGAAAGTGTTTTTGCATGTGAAATGAAATACTATCAAGGGGTTATATGTAAATTTTTTCATTAAAGTAATTGACAAAATTCTGAATAAATAAAAGGAGTTTTATTTAATGAGAGTTTGCATTAAATTTGGTGGAAATTTAATGGGAATTTGAGTGGGTTTTTGAGTGGAGGGAATTGAAAGGCATTTGAGTGAGCGGAGTGTCCACCCACATGAATGCGGAAGAGGTGTGGGCAGCCCCCATGGCTGGGTGCCATGCCCCTTGGGTGCCCCCTCTCCCCTATAAAAGGCCCCCTCTCATCCTCTCAAAGCACACCTCATCGTGAAGGATCTCTCTCCCCCTCTAGTATTTATCCCCCATGGTCTCAGACTAGCGAGATACATGTTCCCGGTGGCTATTCAGCAAGAAAGAGTTGTGCTTCCGCTGCATCACTGGAACGAGGAGGTGGAGGTTTCTCGGTGCCTCGGACGTGTGTGCGAGCACGGATGCGCCGCTGGTTTGCGGCGCTAAGACTTCCTCTCGATCTTGAGATCGGCAAGAGATCGTCTACATCAACCATGAGTTTGAACTCGTTAAGCTTTGTCGGTCTTCAAGGGTATGTTATCTACGGATATACATCCGCCCGTTGTTTGTATCTAGTAGATAGATCTTGGTACATAGTTGTTCCTATCGTAGGAAATTTTTTGTTTTCTATGCTACGAACCCTATAGTGGTATCAGAGCCGGATCTATGCGTAGATGCTTTGCACGGGTAGTACACATATGAGTATGTGGGCGATGATGATCATTTTATTGCTTCTTAGTTGTACTTTGGATATTGGTGGCATAGTGGGATGAAGCGGCCCGGACAAACTTTACATGTGATCCCACATGAGACCCATTCCATGCTTGACATGCAACTAGTTTTGCATAAGTGGCTAGCGGGTGTCTGTCTCTCCTACTGTAGTCAATATCTAATTTACAACTAGTTGTCAAAAATTTGGTTATCCTCATTGTGGTTCATGTTCGTAGGTAAGAACGGTTCTATCCTCGAAAGCCCTAAGCCACGTAAAACTTGCAATGGATAAATTAAAGGCGTCTAGTTTAGATTGTTGCTGGGATAGTGTCATGATATGGTGATGTTGTAAGTAGAAGTATGAGATGATACTCTTACAACACACATAACGTGTAGGTTCCATATACCTTGGCCTTACACATAGAGGTATGATAGAGATCATACCACGGTGCACATGATGGAGATCATATGCGGGAACCATATCATTTCACTTACGAACATGTGATGTTTGATTGCATCTTATATTGCCTGTTTGGCATTTTATTAGCATAATAAGATGATCCCTCATTTAGATATAAGATAAGAATGTGTTCTTCCTTAAGTATGCATCGATTATGTTTCGTCGCTCCAAGACATCACGTGATGATCGGGTATACTTTAATCCACAAGCATATCTCGGGTGTAAGACAGTTACACACGCGAATACTAAGGTTCTTACTTGGCGATCCTAGCATGTACATACATGGCCTCGGAACACGGACCGAAAGGTTAAGCATGAGTCATATGGTATATATGATGCCCATTTTATGCTCGCCTTTGAAGCTACACCGACTCACGTGATGATCGAACTTGGTGTAGTGGATTTGGTTCATGTAATCACCAAAAAGACACGAGGGATGTCGTTTTTGAGTGGGAGTTCATTTCTAATTTGGATTAGTAGAACTCAATTTATCATAAATTAAATCAAAGTGAATTTGCATAATTTGTTGTAGTCATTGGCATTTGTTCACCACTTTATGCTTAGTTGTAATTGAGATAATAGAACTATAGAATTCTGGATATTTACTTTACGAACTGGTATCGTATTGTGTTAAGTGTCAATCTAAAGTTTAAATTCCTATTGCAAACTTTCAGCAAACTCTGTTTACTTCGTGAAATTTAATAATTGGTATTAAATCAAGAGTAACAATTCCAGTGTTAGTATCTTAAGTATCATGTTTGCCTCCATGATTCTTGATTGTTTTGATATCAAGTTTATCTAGGAGCAGAAAGAATTGTTTTAGAAACCATCATGTGTGGCAGATATAACGATATTTGAAACAATGTTTTGGTTGCAATATGATAGTGTATAATATATGTTCTCATATTGGATGAGAATTTGCAAAGGTTGGAGATGCTAGACATCCTAATCATCCAAAAGGGTTTTGGAAAGTAATGTTATACTCACGATTCTCCTTTATAAGCTAAAGTAGCTTGATCATGAAAGTCGTCATGATAAGGATGAATATAAGATGTATGTAAAGTGTTTACTACACTAAAAGATTACTAAAAAATGGATTTTGAAAGAACGCCGATCATTTGATGATGGTGATCTACTTCAAAGTGCGATTCCAAAGGTATTATTATTTGAATATACACGCTTTGGACTATGTGTCATGTATATGGCGCCACTGTTGATGTTGATAGATTCTTTTAAAAGGAAAAGGAAATGCTGAAAGAGAATCTATAAAATATATTTGGCCAAAAAGAAAAGATTGGAAATATCCAATTTAGGTATATAGATGATATACATGTTATGGTTGTATTCTTTGCTTGTTAAACAATGTGGTTCTTGGGTATTAGATACCGAATTGGTTGGTATGAAATTTCATACGGAATGACGCAATTCATGAACCACAATGGCCTAAGTAACTAGCAAGAGAATATGTGATGTTCATCGAAAACAAACAAAACGGTGTTTGTATTTCTTGTTGACATCAAAGCTTGCCTTCAAGATTTGTTTTAATAATTGTTATTTAAATCAGGTATTATGAGAACAAAGGTTGTTCAAATAATTACCGTATTCCATATAAGACGGATGATTTACAAATCTAGTTGGAGAAATCACATCCATAAAGCTAATGCTAAAATGTCGCAAGACAAATTATTGAAAGATCACTTATGAAGTGACATCGCCATTTAAATTATATTGGAAAGAAAACATGAAGAATCTCCATATTCATGGATTTTTGGATTCTTTGATTTGATCAAGCGACGCTTGTGAGATTTTCCTCGGGATAATTAAAACTTCGTTCAAAGGACAAAGAAGAACGAACGACTAAAATATTGGAATTTATACATATCGTTGTATAGTCGTAAGCGATGGATTTCAACTTCATATGTTTTCTCTGGAAATTTTAGTGAATGTTCACTTAATGAGAAAGAAGTATGAAATATTTGAAAACATTCAAATACTTTCAAGATGAAGTGGAAAATCATTGTAACAAGAAAATAAATGATTTATGATTTTATCATAAAGGGATTTATTTGAGTTACAAGTGTAACAAGAAAATAAATGAAATTTTATCATAAAGGGATTTATTTGAGTTACAAGTTTAGCAAAAGCACCTAGATTTGCATCTCCCGAAACACCATAGGAATATGGAGTGTTTGAGATTTGTAATGAAACCTTGTGTGACATGGTTGGATCAAAGGTGTTATTTATAAAATTGCCATTATGTTTTAAAATATTAAAGCTTTAGAGACTATCGCTTTTACACTGAAAAGAGCTCCATCTTGATCCGTTGAAATGACACCATGGAAGTTATGGTTTGGGGTAAAACCCAAGTTGTCATTTCTTAAATTTTGGTATGCTAAACATAAGTAAGATGTTTATAACTGAAGTCGGATGAGAATGTATTTGTAGGTTATTTCGAATAACAATTGGGTATTCCTCCATAACACCAAGGACAAAAGGGTTTGTCGCTTGAAATGTGAAGTTTCCTGAAAAAGGAATTTTTCGTAAAAGTTAAGTGGCAGGACAATAGAACTTTGATAAGGTTAACGAACCTTAGCTAAATGTGCTGAGTTGCGCAGCACCGGAAAATGTTCCGGAGGCAGCCAGAATGCTCATGGATCAAGTGCCTCAAAGGTTGCGGTCACGAAGGTCTAAAGTTCCTATTGAACCAAGAAGGTCGGATAAACAATCAAATGATTGAGATTTGTGAGCAAATCATTATTGTTTGACAATGATGAACTGACTACAAATAAGCGATGATGGTCCCTGACGCTGTCAAATGTCCTGAAGCCATAAAATCCGTGATAGTTCCATACACGAGAAATCAAGTTTTGAACTTGGAAGACCCTCCCGAAAGGTGTAAAAAACTATCAGTCGTATTTGGATCTATAAAGAAACAGACATGGATGTTTCACATCTATGAAATAGTCGACATGTCGGTAAAGTTTTTACGACAATGTTCAAGGAGTTTACTATGACAAGATTTGATCTTTCATAGCGATATTTAGTCTAGACGGATTAAAGTAGCAACCACTACATATAATTTGGTATATGGTAGATGAATAAACAAAATAAAGTTCTTCTAATAGAATGGTTACCTAGGACGTGTACATGACATGATCCAAAGGGTATTGTTAATTCAAAGGATGCTAAAAGGGCATGCAAACTTCAATGGTTGAAGTAAGCATCACGAAATTGGAATTTTCACCATGATGAAAAAGGAGTTTTCATCAGAAGACGATGAAGATGCTTGCATTTGCAAGAAATTAAGTTGGAGAGCTAAGACATATTTCTAATACATTATGTGGAGGACATCTTGTTGATTATAAATGATGTATCTTTTATTGACAAAGGTTAAGAATTTCATTTCGATGAAAGACTTAGGCAAAACCCGAATATTTAGCATGAATGTCTATAGTGGATAGACTGTAACGCTAATATGGTTATGCCAAATGTACATATATGAGATATTGAAGGAGTTCAATATAGAAACGACAAGAAACGGTTCTTGTCGCATGGAAAGGAATTGAATCAAGATTCAAGTGTATCGACACTTGATAAGTGAAACAAGATTCAAGTGCTTTGACATTTGATGAGTAAATTCACGAGAATGTTTTGATCAATCATACCATGATATGTACACATCCAGATATGTCCTATGCTCTAAGTGTTATGAGCATATACCAAAATGAATCATAAAATGATCATTGGACGATAGTAAGGATATTCTTATGATCTTTTGGAAGAACTAAGAATATATTTGTGTAGAGGTGACAAACAATTACAAATAGTTCATTGTAAAGTGTTACATTGATACTAGTTTTGTGACAAGACACAAATTAAGTTCATCTCAATTTAAACTATGGGTGGCACAATGAAATGGAAAGTAGTTTCCATGACGGATTTTGATGAATTCCAAAGTTAAGACATTGTGACGGATACTACGACAAAAGGCTAAGTATATGACTGCTACAGTAGTAGCAAAGGAGGGCCTTTGTGTCAAGTAGTTTGTTATCAAACTAAGGTGTGGTTCGCAACGGGCTAATACTAAATATATATTGTATGACAATAGTATCGACATGATTTAACCCCAAGGAACTAAAGGTCCCACCAAAATACCAAATTTATACAATTCCATCTCATTGGAGAATGAGTGATGCGTGAAGATGCAAAGACATGCAAATACACATGGACCTGAAAGTGTCAGATCCATAGATTATGTTAACCACTTGCAATTGCGTATATGGAACACCAGAAAGCCATAGGTGTTCAATACGCAAAGTTTTCAAACTAGATTATTGTCTCTAGTGCAAGTGGGAGACTGAAGGGAATATGCCCAAGAGGCAATAATAAAGTGGTTATTATCGTATTCCTTGTTTATGATAAATGTTTATTTTGCATGCTATAATTGTATTAATATGTAAACATTAATACATGTGTGTTTAATAAACAAAAGGAAGTTCCTAGTTATGCCTCTCTTATAAACTAGCTCGTTGATTAACAAGATGATCAAAGATTTGCTGATCATGGACATTGGATGTTGTTAATAACGAGGTCACAACATTAGTGTAATGATGTGATGAACATTCATCCGAAGTATAGCGTTACGATCAAAGTCATTGATTTTATATTGCTATAACAACTTACGAAGTGATCATAATCCTTAGACCATGAGATCATGGAAATCACTAACACCGATAGAGTTTCTTCATAACATCAAACATCACACCGTAACAGGGTGATTATAAAGATGGGTTCAGAACTACTAAAGTGTTATGTTGAGGTCCATTGATCGAGAGTGGAATTTGTTCATCCCGATGACAGATAGATATGCTCTAGGCCCTCTCGGTAATATCACATTGATTAGCTTGCAAGCAAGTGATTTGATCACTAGAATGTTATATCACAGGAACGAGAAAAGAGTGCATGTCAGTAACAAGATTGTAACACCCTCAGAATCGGACCTATGCAAGTTTTAGCGAAACCCGCCAAACCCGCATAGAAACGATTCAAAGGTGCCCACCAGGCACTTTCGTGCGGGTGGAAAACGAAGTAATAACATTACACAACAGTCCTCGATGGGACCCCCAGAACAGATATATACAACAGCGACTCAACGAGTCAAGAATACAGATATAATATACAAAGATCCAAATCACCTTGAAAACGGTAGAGCGTCCGACTACGGACAAGATGCAAATGGGGGCTAAGAGCCCTGAAGAATAACCAATGGCGTCCATAACCCTGCCCAGGCCAAGCCGGAAGGGTAACCCTGCTAACAACGTCGATCTCAAAACCTGCTTAAACAAAAGGGGTGCCGACAAAGGGCGAAGGAAAAAGAGGAGCGTCAGGGAGAGAGGGAGGATGGGGATGCGGTGTGCTGGGAAGTGGGGCCCGGGGGCGGGTCCCGCGGGACAGGGGAGAGGTGGGAGGATGGGTCGGATGGGGCCAGAGGGGAGGGTGGCTGCGTGGTGAGCGTGTGAGGCGGGGCTGTGGCCAGGTGGGGCCGGGGTGGGTGACGTGTGTGTGTCGGTGTGTTGTGTGGTGGGTGGAGTTGAGGGAGTGGGGCAGGTGGCGGCATGGGATTGGGTAGAGGGGAGGGAGAGGGTGAGGTGGCAGCCAGGGATTGGTGGGGGTGAGGTGGAGGAGGCTGGGTAGATTAGGACAGGGTAAGAAAAGATTTAGGGTGGGGTCTAAGCTGGACCGATTTTTATTCTGGGGGTGGTCGTTCGGGTCGAATCGGCCCGTTCGACTGCCCCACTAAAAATAATTAACTATTTTATTTATTTCAAACCGGGCTTTTGCAAACTGATAGCAGACAAAACAAAATATTCCGGCGACCCGGGTTTTGCGTTTGAACGAAGACGGGGCGTTTTAGAAAACACAAAATAGGTTTTTCCGAAATTAGTTTTATGCAAGCACATGCAAGATGATGACGATGCTCAAATGCAATGTGGCATGATGACATGAGCATGCGGTCATGATGATGCAATGCACCAAAAACAACGCGTTTTTCTAGATATGCTCTGGGCCCTCTCGGTAATATCACATTGATTAGCTTGCAAGCAAGTGATTTGATCACTAGAATGTTATATCACGGGAACGAGAAAAGAGTGCATGTCAGTAACAAGATCAAACTAGGTATGGAGATACTGATGATCGAATCTCGGACATGTAATATATCACGAAACAAAAGGATTAAGATACTAGCGTAAAAGGATCCGACAATCACAAGAAAGTCATCGTTGAATGTGTGGGAGTCAGTATAGGTCTCCAGATCCCTCTTCTGATTATTGATCTGAGAGGGGTCTTGATCATGTCCACATTATTCACGAACCGTAGGGTGACACACTTAAGAGACACCGACATCCATTTGGAGCAACAGTTTCATGCCGGAAAGAATAACAAGCGCAGGAATTTATTTCAATAGATATCGAAACAGGTTTTCGGATGAAATTGCAGAAAGTGTTTTTGCATGTGAAATGAAATACTAGCAAGGGGTTATATGTGAATGTTTGTCATTAAAGTAATTGACAAAATTCTGAATAAATAAAAGGAGTTTTATTTAATGAGAGTTTGCATTAAGTTTGGTGGAAATTTAATGGGAATTTGAGTGGGTTTTTGAGTGGAGGGAATTGAAAGGCATTTGAGTGAGTGGAGTGTCCACCCACATGAATGTGGAAGAGGTGGGGGCAGCCCCATGGCTGGGCGCCATGCCCCTTGGGTGCCCCCTCTCCCCTATAAAAGGCCCCCCTCTCATCCTCTCAAAGCACACCTCCTCGTGAAGGATCTCTCTCCCCCTCTAGTATTTATCCCCCATGGTCTCGGACTAGCGAGATACATGTTTCCGATGGCTATTCGGCAAGAAAGAGTTGTGCTTCCGCTGCATCGTTGGATCGAGGAGGCGGAGGTTGCTCGGTGCCTCGGACGTGTGTGCGAGCACGGATGCGCCGCTGGTTTGCGGCGCTAGGACTTCCTCTCGGTCTTGAGATCGGCAAGAGATCGTCTACATAAACCAAGGTGTTATAAAACTTTCAACTAGTTTTCTTTGTTTCTGAACTTAGTAGAGGTAAACCTGGATTTTTGCAAAACAACCTTAGAGCTTAGTATCTTACTACAAAAACCCCATTAACCTGTTAGTATTAGTTTGCGAGTACTTAAAGAGTACTCATTGCTTTGTCCCTGGCTATTCCCATGGCCAGACTATGAAGAGGAGTACCAGGATGACGGACCGCAGGAAGGTTACGACAACTAGGATCATCTCCCATCATCAGCATTGCCTATGACCTTGAAGATGGAGCTTCGCCTACGCTATCGTTACGTTATTCCGCTGCTTGAATTGTATTAAGAACTGGATCATGAGATCCTTATTTGTGTAAGACCTTATGTATGGTTTGTAATGGATGATGTACTGTGATATCCAAATCTGTTATTTCTCGCAAAAATGGTAATCTTGGGATTGCGATGTATGGCATAACGGGCATCTGGGATTAAAAATCCGAGTGTTGACAAGTTGGTATCAGAGCCATCCTGACCATAGGAGACCCTAGTTAGAATGGACGTTTGAATCAAAAACTTAGTTTCAAAACCAAAGGAAGTGAGTATTTACAAAAACTTATTCTCATTCTTATCACTTGGATTCTTTCATGAAAATTCATGTTCCTCAAAAATTCTTGAAAAATACATAAAATCTGACACACTTGATCACTCTACTAACTTACTCATCTTATATTCTTATAGATGGACGTGAAGTACAGCAAGTTTTATTAGCTGGGGAATGGAGGAGACCTCATCTTTGAGCTTGACTTGGACCAGCTTTCGGAACTTCTGGAGCGTCCGCACCCCGAGTTCTTCGGATCTCAGCTCAATGATCAGGAAGGAGAAGATCTGCAGTGGTTAGTTTTTGCAAGTCTCTGAGGAAAGATTGAACCCCCACTGCAGAGGGAATTCAATTCACCTTAAGAGAAAACAACTGGCTCGATGGACTGGCCAGGGAAATGCAGGAAGCTCTTGCCCGTCTGTGTGGGAAGAGTATCAACCAGATCAAGTGTACCCATTTTGAGTTCTACCCAAGGCGTGATGTTATGGGACAGCCACTGGAGGCCCCCTACCACCACGAGCTGAAGAGTCAATTGGACCACCTCAGCTTCATGATGTACGGCCGTCAGAAGGAGTTGGACAATGCCCGTGCCTATGCTAAGCACAAGTATGCCATCGCCAACAAGAAGGATCAGACCATCGCCATGCTAGTAAAGGATCGCAAGTCTTGTTGCTGTCAGCTCGACAAGAAGGAGCGCATCATTGCCCGTCTTCGCCACCGAATCACGGATTTGGAGGAGACCATCCACGAGAGAGACATGCAGTTGGAGGAGAGGAAGAATGCAGAGGAAGACCTTCGTGGAGACCCCTACTCCTATCTCATCGATGATGATGACTTTCTGGAGGATCAGGGCATGGACTTCTTCAACGATGAGGATGATTTCGCCTTTATCGATGATGATGATGATGAGGATGAGGATGATGAGGACACTGACTCTAAGGAGTAGTAGCACTTTGAGCACTAGCGTTAGTGAATTGTATTTGGTCCCGCTGTATCGTAGCTTCACAGAATGGTTCTTAAAACCATCTGTTTTTCTTTGTTGTGGTGTGTGTTGTATCGTGTGCTATGAATGAATGAAAAGTAAGTTGCTAGAAAATTTGAGTCAAACTTTAAAAACTTTCTAACCGTGTCCCCCTGAACCTTAGAAATTTCCCTCTACTCTCTTGATATCTCAATCCTTAGATGCCTCGCGGAGGAAGCAACTCAGCCCCGGACTCGATGTTGCAACTCTTGCAAATGTTGGTTTCGGACCGCGAAGCCAAAAGAGTCGAACATCAAGCCAACCTAGCCACCCTTCAACAGATATCTCAAATGGCCAACAACAATCAAGGCCATGGAAATCAGGACAACCATGGATCTAAGCTCAAGAATTTCTAGAACACCAATCCACCTGTTTTCACTAAGTCAGAAGAGCCCCTAGATGCAGACGATTGGCTGCAAACCATGGAGAACAATTTGGAAGCCGCAGGAGTGGAAGCTAATGAGAAAGTTCTGTTCGCCACCCACTATCTAGCCGGAGATGCAAGAGCATGGTGGAACAACGTTCGTGCAATGACCGGAGGTCAGATGATGACTTGGGAGGAATTCAAGGTCAAGTTCAGCAGAACCCATGTGCCACCGGGTTTGATCAAGAGGATGAGAGATGAATTCAGGGAATTGAAGCAAGGAAGGATGACAGTAGTGGAATACCGTAACAAATTCTTGTCATTAGCTAGGTATGCCCCGGATGAGATCGACACTGAAGCCAAGAAGAAAGAGAGATTCTTGAATGGTCTGCATGATGAGATGCAGATGGTGTTAGTCAATATCCCCTTTGCTGATATTGAAGCCCTAGTCGACTCTGCCATTCAGATGGAAGGAAATATCAACCAAGCCAATGAGAACCGCAAGCGTCGCATGATGCATCAGCCATGAACCCATCATACACCAAAGTATCGCCCCAACCCATCTCCAGGATTTGCCCCGAGAATCAACAGACCCCCGATGAACTGTCCGACTTATCCCAACCGTGGAAACCCAAGGCCCGGAGGAAACCACAACAACCCCAGCAACTCCAGCAATTTCAACCGTGCACCACCCAAGTTCAACAACAATGCCGCCACCACCACCAACACTGCCCCAAGGACCGGAAGCAATGTTGTTCCTATTTTAGCAAAGGACAAGTCACAAGTGACTTGTTATGAATGTGGAACCAAGGGTCACTATTCCAATGAGTGCCCTAAGAAGATTGCCGCAGCCCCCAATGCAAATGCCCCAGCTCAGCAGCAGCGTCGTGTTCAGCCCGGAAGAAGGTTTGCCCCAGGGAACTCGCTTAACCGCAACGGTCGTCTCTTTCTCATGCATGCTGAAGAAGCCCAAGAAGCGCCAGCTGTCGTGATGGGTATGTTTTCTGTTAACTCAGTACTTGCAAGAGTGTTGTTTGATTCTGGAACATCGCACTCATTTATCACTGAAGAATTTGCATGCACTAGTAAGATTCAACCAACCAAATTGAAGCATGTTATGATTGTTCAAATACCCAGTTCAACCACCAAAGCTAGGCAAATTTGCAAAGCCGTCCCCATCCGAGTCCATGGCATAGATTTTTATGCCAATCTAATAGTACTCAGAACTAAAGGTTTGGAAGTAGTACTAGGAATGGATTGGATGTCCAAACACAAAGCATTAATTGATTGTGCCAAGAAAGACATAACCATGACAAGTACAGCCAGAGTATCAGTCGAGCATGTGTCTGAAACCTTGCCTCGTCAATTCAAGTGCAACAAGAGTATAGCCCAACCTACCACTGACCAAGTCCAGATAGTCTGTGAATACCCCGATGTATTTCCAGATGTTTTTCCCGGTATGCCCCCAGATCGGGATATCGAGTTTATCATTAAACTAATCCCTGGAACCGGACCCATAGCTCAGAGACCATATAGTATGAACCCGTTTGAACTAGCAGAACTGAAGCAGCAACTGGACGCCATGCTGGAAATTGGACTGATTCAACCAAGTGCGTCACCATGGAGATCACCTGTTTTGTTCGAGGACAAGAAAGATGGAGGTAACCGTTTGTGTACGGATTATCGGAATTTGAATGATGTTACCATCAAGAATAAGTACCCACTGCCGAAGATAGAAGATTTGTTTGACCAGTTGACTGGTGCCAAAGTGTTTTCTAAGATTGATCTTAGAACTGGCTATCATCAACTCTAGATTCGCGCAGAGGATATTCCAAAGACTGCCTTTACCACCAGATATGGATTATACGAGTATAAGGTCATGTCTTTTGGATTAACCAATGCCCCCGCTTATTTCATGAATCTCATGAATAAGATTTTTATGGACTTCCTGGATAAGTTCATCGTTGTTTTTATTGATGGCATTCTGATCTATTCCAAATCAGAAGAAGAACATGAGCTACACCTAAGGACCATTCTTGGGACCCTTAGAGAGCATCAGCTGTATGCCAAGTTTAGCAAATGTGAATTCTGGTTACAGGAGGTAGGATTCCTCGGACATATTGTATCAGCCGGAGGAATTGCCGTTGACCCTGCGAAGGTGAAAGATGTCGAAGATTGGCAAGCCCCAACCACTCAAACCCAAGTTCGTGCCTTTCTCGGATTAGTGGGATACTACCGCAAGTTCGTAGAAGGATTATCGAGTATTGCCAGACCCATGACTCAATTGCTGAAGAAGGACAAGAAGTTTGAATGGAGAGACAAATGTGAAGCGAGTTTTCAAGAACTCAAGAGAAGATTGATTTTAGCCCCAATTTTGATCATGCCGGATATCACAAAGCCCTTTGATGTGTATTTTGATGCATCCAAGGTCGGCCTCGGATGTGTGCTAATGCAAGAAGGCAAAGTTATATCTTATCTATCCCGACAACTGAAGCAGCATGAACAGAACTACCCAACCCATGACCTCGAACTCGCAGCCATAGTTCTAGCCCTGAATACATGGAGGCATTATCCCATGGGCAACCGTTGTGAGATTTATTCAGATCACAAGAGCCTGAAGTATATATTCACTCAAAAGGAGATGAATATGAGACAGAGAAGATGGATTGATCTAATCAAGGACTATGATCTGGACATTCACTATCATCCCGGTAAAGCCAATGTGGTAGCAGATGCCCTTAGCAGATTGCTGTGCCGCTTGAACTCCATGATTCTAAAGGATCAACCAAGTTGGCACAAAGAGATGGAAGATTTCAGAATGGAATTGGTAAGTGAAGGATTTTTGGCAAGCATAGAACTTCAACCCACTTTGATCAGTCAGATCAAGGAGGCGCAGAAAGGAAATGCTAGTATTGATGGAATCAAACGTCGTATCGGTACAGGCAAAGTACCCGAATTCACGGAAGATGAAGAAGGAGTTCTGTGGTACAAAGGACGCCTTTGTGTACCAGTAGATTCAGAATTGAAAGAAGTGGTTTTGAAAGAGGCTCATGATACTCTTTATTCTATCCACCCCGGAGGAACAAAGATGTATCAAGATTTGAAGGAACAATTTTGGTGGCATAAGATGAAGAGAGAAATCGGAAGCTATATCGCCAAGTGTGATATATGTCAGAGAGTCAAGGCGGGACATCAAAGACCCGTAAGACTGTTGCAACCGCTACAGATTCCAGAATGGAAATGGGATTCCGTTGGAATGGACTTTATCACCGGATTGCCTACTTCTAGTAGGGGAAATGACTCTATCTGGGTCATAGTTGACAGATTGTCCAAATTAGCCCATTTCTTACCCGTCAAGACCACATACCAGAGTTCGAAGCTAGCAGAGTTATACATCGCTAGGATCGTCAGTTTGCACGGAGTTCCCAAGAACATTGTATCGGATCGAGGAAGTCAGTTTACCTCGAGATTCTGGAAGAAAGTCCAAGAAGGTTTAGGAACCCGACTAGATTTCAGCACCACGTATCACCCTCAGACCGACGGATAAACGGAGCGAGTAAATAAAATACTCGAAGATATGCTGAGAGAATGTGTGCTGGAGTATGGATCTAAATGGGAAGACTGTCTGCCTTTCGCATCATTTTCATACAACAACAGTTATCAAGCTAGTCTGCAAATGGCCCCATTTGAGTTTATGTATGTAAGGAAGTGTCGCACCCCTTTGAACTGGTCGGAAGTAGGAGAGAGTCAGATTTTCGGACCCGACATCCTACGAGAAGCAGAAGAAAAAGTTCACAAGATTCGTGAGCACCTCAAGACCGCCGAGTTAAGACAGAAGAGCTATGCCGACAAGAGACTTTGAGACCTTGCTTTTAATATCGGAGATTTTGTGTACCTTAAAGTGTCGCCATTGAAAGGAATGCAATGTTTCCAGCTGAAGGATATTGTCTCTAATAAAAAGGAAGATTCCTAATAAGGAGATTTCTACTTTGCTTGCTAATTATTCCTTCAATGGTAGGGTTCCAAAGAAACTTGGTGATCCAGGTATACCAACTATTCCTTGCTCCATTAAGAATAATTATGTTAGAACTGCTTTATGTGATTTGGGAGCTGTTGGGGATATGCTATATGGGTATCCTCATAGCATGTCACTTATCCGGATAACCCGGGTGGCCCATAGTTGGTAGCATGGCCTATGGCCTGCTGGGTGGCCCAGTTAGATGGATCCAGAAGGGATGCCCATGCCGGATAAAGGAAGGCTACGGTGGAGTCACCAGCATACCCGGAGCCTTGGAGTGCAAGATACACAAGACTAGTAATAGACGGTGTAGGACTCTGTTACCTGTCCGGCTAGGACTTTTCCCTGTAACCCTAGGACCTGGCGACTATATAAGTCGGGCCTATGGGAGCCTTTAGGGCACAACTTCAGACAACCTAGTATCGATTCATACAACCTCGCATAGCGAACCTATCTCTGTAACTCGGCGTATTGCCCTTATAGTGATTTATAGCAGGAGTAGGATGCCGCCACCGTTGTGGGATCTGAACCTGGGTAAGCTGTGTTACCTTGTACGCGTCAACCGTCCGCCTTACCCCACGTCTCTAAACACGCACTGTGAGGACCCCTCCATGGCGTACTCATAGGCAATACCACGACAGTTGGCGCCCACCGTGGGGCAAGAGGCGCTTCAGGCTCTTCAGCGGGCGAGGACCAAGATCTTCGCGGGAATCGGCGAAACCGTAGCCATCGGCCGTGTTCTCTTCTCCGGAAACGTTCCGATCGTCCCTCCTGACGAGTTCTGGATCTCGGCGAAGACGAACCCTACGCGGTGTTCAATCGTTCCTATAGGAGACATCCACCTCTTCATCGGCGAAACCGACTCGGGCACTAGTTCCCTGGGAGTCGGAGGAGCATCAAGGCCTGCACGGACCACCTACGGGCTGGATACGTTCGTGGAAGGATCGATGTCGGATCTCTCTTCAGAGTTTGCCGGCAAAGATCGGAAAGCATCATGGCCTGCACGGACCGCCTACGGGCAGTATATGTTTGCGGAAGGATCGATGTCGGATATCTCCTCGGAGTTTGCCAGCAAAGATCGGAAAAATCCAAGGCTCACCCAAACCGCCCCTGTGCAGGATATAAAGGTGGAAGATCACTGCAAATCCGCCGGCTTCCCCCGTGCGTCTGGACAGCAGAGATCCAAGTTCGTCGGCGTGGTTACCATCTTAGATCTGGCGCGCTGCATTCAGAGAGAAGGCGAAAACCCCCGCGATTACCTGGCCAGGTGGCTCCGTATACGAGCCGATCTGGCCCACTACCCCGATGATAACGCTTTGTATCACTTCGTGGAAGGACTGGATCGTGGCACGCTTCTCCGACATTCTTTAAGACGGCAGCAGGCAACAGGGCGTCTTACCCTTGAAGAGATGGTGAGCACCCTCAACAACTACGCGGAAGCTGACGCAACAGCCCAGATGGCGCTTGCGCTCAGGGACGGAGAACCTCCGAATCAGCAACCGCCACCACCGCCTCCCGCCGCCATCGTCGTAGCAGCACCACCACCTCCAGTCATCGTCGAGGCCGTTGCAACTCCATCACCCGTCATCGAGGAAGTCCTGGCACCCTCTGACTCTGTTATTGACGCGCTTTATGCTGATTTCAGTGCAGATTTAGAGGAGACAGATTTCAGTCCAGAAGAGCTAGACTCCACTATGCAGGAGATGGAGGAGGAGTACTCGCGCGACGAGCAAGCCAACAATGCCGTCACGTCTCAAGGGGTGTTCGTCACCATTGGGACGACGATGGATGAAGATCAACCCGGACGAGCTCCGCCTACAACACCGGAAAAGGGGAAGGGGCCACTCATTGCTGCTGACGATGATCGCGCAAAAGTCATGCCTCCTCCGCCTAATCCAGTGCAGCAGCCGCAGGAACTCGGCACCGGCCCGAGCAACAACAACACTGCAAACTTGCCGCCTCCAGCATCTACGTCTGCAGCAGCCCAAGTTACTCCAGCTGATAGAGTGATGTACGGCAATCTCCTCGTCGAGCCACTGACTGTTGATCATATCCGGACCGTGACCCAGCTTGACGAGAAGCGCCAGCAGCTGCTGGAGGAAGCGCAAGCCATCGCGGAGCAAGGCGCTAAGCTAGATCGAGATCTGGTCAACGCGCAGAAGTCCATAGAGAAAGCTAGAGCAATGGAGGCCGAGTACAAGACTTTACCGCAGCAGCAGAAGGCTAAGAAAGCTCCAGCTCGTGTCATCAACGATCCTGGTGTGCGGCGTAACCTAGGATGGGCCCCCTCGAAGCCGGCACAAGCCAAGCCATACATTGACAGTGAAGGCAAGAAGGTGATGCCCACCCCACTCCTTAACCTCGCCGTCACCAAGACCCTTCCGGAGCAGGATAGATCGCTTGAGGCAGTGGAATAGGTCTATGACCTAGTGGCCAAGGCGGTGAAGCAGCAGGAAAAGGCCACCTCTCAGAGGCTTGAGTCTGACCCAGCGCTCTGCCAATCTAGCTAGTACAAGCCGCCAAGGGACAGATCTCCTCTTGATGGCGGGTCCCAGACGATTTCATCAGAACAAAGACAGAGGGATGCGCGCAACAGGAAGGATGCTATCCCCATATCCTCCGACCACGGAGAAAAGGCCCGACCTCGTCTCCCATCGCCACCACCCCGATCCCCCCGACATCGCGAAGATTACAAGGCTCACCATCATACGGATATTCCCCCACCAAAGCAGTGTGGCATCGTCATCTGTGACAACACGGAGCAGACCCGTCATGACGGAGAGTGCAACCAAGGACACAGGAGCAGGTCACGCCATGACCCCCCGTGTCCGACAAGCAACCGTGATAGGCGTGAGGCGTCGCAGGAGGGTAACAGCAAGAAGGCTAACCCACCGCCACCTCCGCCTCCATCACCACCAAGCAGTCACCATGGCGGAGGAGGCCCGCGTCGTTCATGCAGCCCATCCGCTGTTGACAAGAAGAAGAAGAACCCGGAGCCTTACGACGCACGTTCGCGGATCGATAAGATCCACGAGTCCCGGGAAGGACCATATTTGGGACCACGTTGCTTTGGACTTGCAATACGGTCCGCAACTTACCCAAAAGGTTTTCGGATTGAGAAGACCATCAAGCCCTATGACGGCACCGCCAAGCTAGCCACATGGTTGCAGGACGAGGTGATGGTGGACAACGTGGCCGAGGAAGAGGAGTTGGCCGTGGGCAGCAACGAGGAAGCGAAACAACCTCGGCGCCGCTCCGCGTTCCACAAACCTATGAGGAGTACCGCGATATGCCGTGCCTCGTACACCTCGACGCCAACGGCAAGTCCACCCATACCAATCGACACTGCAAATTCGTCAACGACCTCAAGGAAGACCCGGAGTCTGGCTACAAGTGAAGACGGAAGAACATACCGCGAGGCAAGGGCAAGGGGAAGAAGAAGGAGGAAGAGTCCAAGGATTGTCACATCCCAAAATTCTCCTAATTTTGGAATGTGAAATAAATAAATAAGTTTGATTGATTGTTTGACTATGTTGAAAATTCTCAAAGAAAAGAAACTTTTTGAATAGAAAATCCTCTCAACCTTGAATTCAAAATCTTATATTCTTTTGTTATGACCTAAGTAGCCATATAGGCAAAAGGGCATGGATTGATTATGGATTGTAGAATTGGTGTGCAAGATTTCAAAATGAAAATCATGAAGCATTCATAAGCATTTCATTACATCCATGCAAAGTTCTCACAAACGGAATCCAAATCCTGGTATCTAAATCCTATAGTTGAATCGCCCAAATGTTCCTGAAGGTAATTAAATTGACTTTATAAAACCCACTGTTGCTAAGGCATAAATTATTGATAATTATAGCCTAAAGAGATCCAATTAATACTACAAAATTTTAGAAACAAAATTGAGCTCATATGGAGCTATTATGAAAAAGTTATGGAATAAATAGAAACAAATAAAGATATAAATAAAATAGAATATACAAGGATTTAGAAACCCACTACTTGCAAACTAGTAAAAAGATTACAAATATGATCCTACAATGATCTATTTGATTTTAGAAAAATTTAGAAACAAGAATCATATCATTTGGAGTTGTATGCAAAAGATATGAGGAAAACAAGTAAATAGAAAAAAACTAACGGGCTGGCCCACCGGACCGACCGGACCGAGCCAGCCGGCTGGACACGCGTACGTTGACTCCCAGGTTCGCTTTAAAAAGCGTGCAATCAGTTTTTGTCAAACCTATCTCTACTCAAACTTTTATAACTTTTTATCTATAACTCCGAATTGACTTCCGTTCGTTTCTACTTGTTCCCTACTCCAAAACCTATGTCCCCACCATCCTAAATCCCCATATAAACTCGTGGAGCCACAGCTATACGAGTTTCTCTTCTCGAAATCCCGAATCTACATATGCCCGAATCTTATTTCGCTTTTTAACCCATCTAACCTTCGTCGTTTGCCTTCGGTCAAAAAACGAAAGTTGTAGGAATCGTTGAAATCTTTCAATCCCGACAAACCTCACCTCTTTTCATCCACCATAGCCAGAAAATTTCGCATCGCAATATTTCAGATCTGACGGTGTAAATCCAAGATGTACTCGCGCTCGTTGCTTCAAATCCAAATTCCTTTGGTGAGAAGGTAGGAATAATGATTCCCCACAACTTTTATGTTCTAAGTTTTTCAATTTGACTTATGGATTTGTCTCTCTAACACAGATCTATTTCTTGTCTATTCTGAGCCAAAATCGGGTCAATCTCTTCTTCTAGCCACCGGATCCTATCCAGACGGTCGAGATCCAATCAAACCGGTGCGTGCCATGTCGTCATCCCGGTCAGTTTCCTCATCAATGCCACGTCATCGTCAGGTCAGCATCTAGTCCCAGTCAGCATTCAAAGTCAACCTGTCCAGTCAGCGGAATATTCTCTGGAATATTCCGTTCGAATTTAAAAATTGCACATTATAGATCTAACTTGTAAAATTCATTAGAAATTTATACCACGTCCAAAAATTGCGTATAATATATCAAATTAAAGATAATTTTACGTAGAATCATCTTATCAGAATAGATCCAACTTTTATTGTACGTGGTTACTGCAGTAATTTAATTAGTTTTAATGGTCTTTTAGGTTAATAAATTCATAGGAAATTATCTGTAACTCCGAAAAATATGAACAATATATCAAATTGAAGCTATTATAATGTAGATTAATAATATCTGGTTGGATCCAGCTTTTGCGGACTATTTACCCCGTAGCAATTTAATTAGTTTTAATGTCTTTATAAATCATTATATTCATTGTAAATTATTTGCATATCACAAAAATATAAATGATATACCGATGGAAAGATGGTTCCATGTAGATCACCAATATGCAAATGGTTCAGGCAAATACTATAAGGTTTTGCAGTAATTAAATAAATGGTTTAATGGCTTATTTAGAGTAATAAATTCATAAGAAAATAAATAATGCTCAGAAAATTACAAATAATATGTCCCTGGATTCACAATTACGTGGAGATTACAGATATAATTTTAGTTTGATTTTTAGGACACAGAAACTATATGAATCATTTAAAACCCATTAAACACTATTGAAATCATACAAAAAGATCTATAACTCCGATTAGGGTGAATCCAACGCCTACGGGTTCGTATTAACGTACTCTATCCAGTAAACCCAAGAAAAAAAATTAATTTGACATTTAGAACAGGCGTTACAACAGAACTGTTAAAAACCCTATATTGGCAAGTAATTATTAATAACAAGTACTCCATTGCATTAATTGGCCTCTTGCATGCATCATATACTTCAATATTGTTTAGAGAACTAAAGTAACAACCATTGTGACTTATTAAATTTTCATGCATGCATTTTTTGCATTTGTTTTGATCTCTATGTGCTATTGTTTATGATTGTATGCAATTGTTTGCTCGATAGATTGCGAGGAGTGCAACGTGTGCGATTGCAACTACTATGATTGCAAGTATTGTGGTTATGACGAGTGCAACCATTATATATATGAGGATTGTGAGGATTATCTAATCGACTACATCTACAACAAAGGCAAGTGGTGCTATCTTGGTCATAAATGTCCTATTGTTTTCCTATGCATTGTAGATGCTTTTGTAGAATTGCATCTGTAGGAATTGATGTGTATATGCTATGCTATGTCCTATTATGTGGTAGGGTTTTCCTATAGATGAACCACCGTTGGTAGATGTGCTTAGCCATGCTATGTTGATGGAGGACTGGGTTACATCACTGGAGTTGTTTTTAAATGCATTGGTTTGTGAAAACTAAAAACAACTTAATCAACAAATCTCCTGGGTGTGATGGGATTGATAATTTTTGGTGGTATCATTGCGGAAAGGCAGCCAGGTATCAAGAGAAAATGATTGGTTTCTATATTTGGTAGCTTACGTGTACAACCATGTGCCAATAATGAGATGGGCGGTTGGTTGGACTCAGTAGGTTGTGGTAACTCGAACCCACGTATCCAGAGATGTAGATAGTGTAGGTTGGACCGGTGCGTGTCAGGTTTGGGGAGCTACTTCCCGAACGGTTCCTTCTTGGACTTCTCCCTATCATCACCCAATATGAGAGTGGTGGTACGAGCTGGGCTGGCCAAGTCACATGGGTAAAGTGTACTAACCCCTGCAGGGTGTATAAACTAAGTGCTTAGCCATGTCCCCGGTTATGGAAAATTTGACCGACCTGATACTGATGCTATGATATTTCTCACTCATCCTTATTTCTTAATTGCTTAAAACTTGTTGGGTGAACATAATTGGGTAGGAGCACCTGGGAGTGAACCAGAGTGTCCATTTTATCGTATTGGAAAACTACTTTGTTACAAATGTTAGGATAAAACTGTTGCTTTATGCAAATGAGCCTGAACTCCACTTGGCCAAATAAGCATGTAGTTGATAGATCTGTTGTTAACCACTTTAGCCTACTTACCATACATTCAATGTATTGACCATTCGTGGCTGCAACGTTTAATGTTGCAGGTTATATCGTATCTGAGTGATCGTTCATAGGTCGCGAGACTCCACTCAACAATTGTTTGTCTGTGGCACATTTGAAGGATGGAGATCTACCTTGTATTCGTTTTTCGCTGTGTACTTGAATAAATAAAGTAAATTCTGGATCATATTCGTTGTATTTATGATGCACAGTTATATTTGGTATCATTTTGTACTGTGTGTGCCAGTGAACCGATCTAGGGATTGGCACTATACACATGAACTCAGCCTTATCAAGCGAGGGTGTTACAAGGATTCGAGTGACATGGACGTAGACATTGACCCCAAGCACGCCGCCAAGAGCGACGACAAGGGCAAGAACCCCTTTGCAAAGAAGGCTCCAGTATACCACACTTTCCTTGGCACCCCCACCCTCCGACAACAGAAGACCTCTCTAAGGATCCTGATGGCTACTATCCCCCCAGTTCCCTAGTACCTGCGCTGGTCGGAAGTTCCAATCACTTGGGACAGGGCGGACCACCCAGACCTTATACCTACGGAGAAGCAGTACACCATGGTCATCAACCCCTTGATTGACGGTGTGGAGTTCACCAAGTGTATGGTGGATAGTGGAAGCAGCATCAACATCATGTACCTGGATACACTGCAGAAGATGAACTTAACGGAGGCAAACCTAAGGCGGACCAACACCATCTTCCATGGCGTAGTTCCTGTTCGGGATGCCAGATCCCTTGGGTGCATTACACTTTAGGTTGCCTTTGGCGATGTTAATAATTACCGCCAAGAGCGCATGACCTTCGAGGTGGTCCCCTTCAAGAGCGTGTACCACGTCATATTCAGCCGCGACATATTCCACACGTTCATGGCCAAGCCATGCTTCGTCTACAACAAACTCAAGATACCCGGACCAAATGGTGTCATCATCGTATCCGTAAGCTTTACAAAGGCAAGGGACTGCAAGATCAATGAAGCAGCCGTTGCAGAAGCTGTCCTCTACAGTGAAGAATTCAAAGAGATCCAGAGCAAGGTAAATGACTCAGAGATGCCCGCGTCGAAGAAGGAGATCTCCGACTCCGCTCCTGCGTTCAAGGCCGCCATCGAGACCAAGCCGGTGGAACTTGTGGTAGGCGATGCCTCCAAGGTCACCGCCATTGGGACAAACCTGGATCCCAAATAGGAAAGCGCGCTCATCGAGTTCCTCCATGAGAATAAGGACATCTTTGCCTGGCAACCTGTCGACATGAAAGGTGTACCTAGGGAACTTGCCGAGCACAGCTTAAACATTGATCCAAAATGTAAACCAGTGAAACAACATCTACGACGCTTTGGAGATGAGAAGAGACGCGCCATTGGCAAAGAGATAGCTAGGTCACTTAAGGCTAGATTTATCCGAGAAGTCCTTCACACCCAATGGGTGGCCAATCCTGTACTTGTCCCTAAAAAGGGAACCAATGAATTAAGAATGTGCGTTGATTACACCGGCTTGAACAAAGCATGTCCCAAAGATCCGTTTGCTTTGCCTCACATTGACCATGTCATTGACTCGATGGCTGGCTCGGAACTTTTGTGTTTTCTCGATGCATACTCAGGATACCACCAGATCAAGATGAGGAAGTCGGACCAATTGGCCACTTCGTTCACTACCCCATACAACACATTTTGCTATGTCATGATGCCCTTTGGGCTGAAAAACGCAGGTGCCACGTACCAGCAGACAATGCAACGTTGCCTCCACGACCAAATTGGTCGGAACGTTCATGCCTATGTGGACGATATCGCAGTGATGTCTAAAAAGTCAAATGACTTAATCTCCAACTTAAAAGAAACCTTTGATAATCTCCGGAAATACAACATGATGCTTAACCCTAAGAAGTGCGTCTTCGAGGTTCCAGCCGGCAAATTGTTGGGCTTCATCGTTTCCCAACACGGAATCGAGGTCAACCCGGAGAAAATCAAGGCCATCTTAAACATAAACCGCCCGACATGCCTAAAAGACATTCAACGACTAACAGGTTGTGTTGCAGTAGTTAGTCGGTTCGTCAGCCGACTTGGAGAGAAGGCCCTGCCGCTCTACAAGTTGCTGAAGAAGGTGGACAAATTCACATGGATGGACGAAGAGGATGCAGCATTGAAGCAGCTCAAGGAGATTCTTTCCTCAGCACCCATCCTTGCAGCGCCCGAACCTGGAGAGACCCTGTTAATCTACATGGCGGCAACCAACCGGGTAATCAGCATCATCGTCGTGGTAGAGCGAAAGGAACCATGCTATGAGCACGGAGTTCAACGACCAGTTTACTATGTGAGCGAGGTCTTGACGGAGTCCAAGCAGCGTTACCCGCACTACCAGAAGATAGCTTATGGAGTATTCCTTGTTTCTCGGAAGCTGAGGCATTACTTTCAGGAGCACCCAATCACAGTGGTGAGCAAGACTCCACTATCCAACATTATCAACAACAGCGACGCTACGGGAAGGGTCGCGAAGTGGGGCACTAAACCTGCCGCCTTAGAGATCACCTACAAGAGACGCGATGCTATCAAGTCACAAGCCTTGGCGGATTTTGTTGCAGATTGGACGGAAATGCCAGATGCTACTCCGTTGTCGGAACCAGAGTACTGGGTGATGCACTTTGATGGATCAAAGCTGCTCAACGGCTCGGGGGCTGGTGTATTGCTACAGTCACCAATAGGAGACAAGCTACACTACGTTCTGCAGATCCACTTCGAGGCTACAAACAACATGGCGGAGTATGAAGCACTCATTCACGGATTACGCGTAGGCAAGGATATTGGCATCAAGCGCATAGTTTGTTGTGGAGATTTCGACTTGGTTGCCTAGCAGGTGGCTGGCACCTGGAATGCGCGGAACCCTATGATGGCGGCATATCGGGACGAAGTGGACGAGATAGCCAAGAGCTTCTTGGGCTACGAAGTCAAGTATGTACCTAGGGAGCAAAACGAAGCGGCTGATCTACTGTCTAAACTTGGATCAGGGCGCAAGCAAATTCTGCCAGGAGTTTTCCTAGAGAACCTGCGCACACCATCTGTGAAGGGAGTCGACATTGACAACCCGGATAGAGCTGACTCTTTCATCAACATGGTGACTAAGGTCCCTCCGGCTTGGACAAAACCATTCATGGAATATATTGAACACGGAACTTTGCCCGACGACAAAGTCGAAAGACGGCAAATAGTATGACGAGCAAAGGGTTATACCATAATTAATGGGCAACTCTACAAAAGGAGCACTACTGGTGTATACCTAAAGTGTGTTTCCCAGCTAGAAGGTATGGAAATCCTACGTGAAATCCATCTCGGAGATTGCGGGCATCACGCCGCTCCCCGATCGTTGGTCGCGAAATCCTTCCAGCAAGGATTCTACTGGCTGACCGCGAAGGCAGACGCTGACAAGCTGGTTGAGACATGCATGGGATGCCAGTATTATGCCCGACAACCACATGTTCCTGCTGAAGAACTGCGAACAATACCAATAACTTGGCCGTTTGCAGTCTGGGGGCTGGACATGGTGGGACCGTTACAAACGGCACCTTGTGGGTTTACGCATCTGCTTGTAGCAGTTGACAAATTCACTAAATGGATAGAAGCTAAACCCATTAGAAAGCTTGATGGGGCAACTGCCCTCAGGTTTGTCCGGGATCTAGTGGTGAGATTTGGTCTCCCACACAGCATTATCACCGACAACGGCAACAATTTGTCACTCGGAGAAGTGGAGGCTTATTGTTGGGAGAAAGGCATCCGACTTGACCTCGCATCTGTGGCACACCCACAATCCAATGGTCAGGTTGAGCGAGCCATGGATTAATTCTGCAGGGAATCAAGCCACGTCTTGAGGCACCGCTACATAGAGCAGCTGGAGCCTGGGGGGAAGAATTGCCTTCTGTGCTGTGGAGTTTACGAACTACACCCAACAGATCCACCGGCTACACCCCTTATTTCATGGTATATGGAGCAGAAGCCATCCTGCCTTCCGACATCCTTCATGATGCACCAAGAGTTGCCGCCTACGACGAAGATGACGCTGAAGAATCCAGACGCCTAGATGTGGACCTTCTCGAGGAGGAGCGCGTTTTGGCATGCCAAAGATCCGCCATCTACCAGCAGAAGCTACGCAGCTACCATAGTCGCCACGTTCGGCATCGCTTGTTTAAAGATGGGGATTTGGTGCTCCAACTTAAACATAAGAAGTCACACAAATTATCCCTGCCATGGGAAGGACCGTTCATCATAAGCAAGGCTCTACTCAATGGGTCTTACTACCTTGTTGATAATCGTGAACTGAAGGATAGACCCAACAAGGATCATAAGCGTAAGCGACGTGACCCAGATGATGACTACCCGGAGCTTGATCGGCCGTGGAACATAGCACATCTACGTCCTTTTTACACTTAGCATTTTTTATCTAATTGTATACCTCTTATATGATCAATGAAATAAAGCTCTCTGGTTCACTCATATTTCTAAGTCTTTTACCTCCTTTAGTGTTCATTTTTGGATCATGTAAAACCCTTATGCACAATCTTTACATTTGCACTTGTGAAAATTCCGCCTACGGGCGTTAGCTTAAGTTTTCTGGTCTACACGTTCTTTGTCGTTTTTATGTGGATTCTAGAGTAGTGACTTTCGGCACTTATTGTCGGCGATTTTGTGCTCAGGTTATTGACGTTGCCATTGGGCATCATCACCTAAGTGCATGGTTCCGACAATGAGTCTTCCGACTCACGAAAAGTCAAGCATAAGAACCAAAGTAATGGATAAGCCAACACTTTCTTAAAAAATATATACATGATGGAAGTTAGTTCTTAAGAAGCAGGAAATAAACAACCATTTTTTCTGCCTTAAGTTAAATCAACAAGTTTTTTTCCGCATATACACCAAAGGTGAAACAAATATTACAAATTTGTTTTTCACCCGTTTGGCGCAGGTGACTTGGAGGCAGCATCGTCACCAGCCGGAGAGCCACCCTCGAAGTCGGCGCTATGGTGGGACTCAGAAGAATCTTGGTTGCCGCTGTCGATGATGTTCATGGGCACGAAGACGTCGATGTCCACCAACTCGGCAACTCTGGTGTCATAGCCCGCGAGTGACAACAATATGGTTTCGTGATTAATCTCTTTGCCATCATCGTCAACGTCGGGGATGCCAGAGGTCACCGTGTCGATGTCGGCATCTTCGTAGTGTGCCTTCACCATTGACAACGCCATCCTCGCGCCAGCCCATGCACACGAAGCTTTCCAACTTGTGATACGCTCGGGGGCTCGGCGTAGAATCTCCGAGTACTTCGCCACGGAGTCTGATGCCTTGATGTGTATCTAGAGGGGCTTGGCAATCTCTTTGGCTTGGGTGATGGCGGTGTTGATGAAGTTGCCGGCAAGAACCATGCATTCCTTGGCCGGAGGAGGTGATCGAGTTAAACCCATTGGAGCTGAATTTTCTGACAAGGAGCGCATGAGTTCAATAAATCAAAGTATCCAGACTGCAGAAATCCAAGAAGGAGAAAACTTACTGAAGATGCTGGCCTCAGCTTGCCAGAGGGTGTCCGCCAAGGATTGTTTATCTTGTTGGAGGAGCTTGTACGCCTCGCTATGGCGGTGATTCTGCTCATCGGCAGCTCGCTTCTGATCTTTTTGTTGGAATTATTCCCTATAGGCAATAATAAAGATGTTATTATTATAATTCTTGTTCATGATAAAGTTTATATTCCATGCTAGAATTGTATTAAGAGGAAACTTTGATACTTGTGTGGTTTATGAACAACACCGTGTCCCTAGTACGCCTCTATGGACTAGCTCATTGATTGATGATGGTTAAGGTTTCCTAACCATAGACATGAGTTGTCAATTAATAATGAGATCATGTCATTAAGAGAATGATATAATGGACAAACCCAAATCAAGCAGAGCAATTAGATCATGTCATCGTGTTCATCTTTGCGAAGCTTTTTCTTATGTCAAATATTATATTCCTTAGACCATGAGATAATGCAACTCCCTGGTATCGGAAGAAAGCTTTGAGGTCATCAAACGTCATCCTATGAGAGGGTGATTATAAAGGTGTCTCTCAGGTGATCGGAAAGTACTTGTTGGGTTGTATGTATTGAGATGGGATTTGTCCCTCCCAAGTCGGAGAGATATACTTCGGGCCCACTCGGTAATCGATATCAACACCGCTTGCAAGAATGTGGTTAAGGAGTTGATCACAAAGTGATATCGGATTACGGATCGAGTAAAGTACTTGCTTTGAACGAGATTGAACTAGGTATGCCGATACCTGTTGGAATTATGCCCTAGAGGCAATAATAAAGATGTTATTATTATAATTCTTGTTCATGATAAAGTTTATATTCCATGCTAGAATTGTATTAAGCGGAAACTTTAATACTTGTGTGGTTTGTGAACAACACCGTGTCCCTAGTATGCCTCTATGGACTAGCTCATTGATCAATGATGGTTAAGGTTTCCTAACCATAGACATGAGTTGTCGATTGATAATGAGATCATATCATTAGGGGAATGATATGATGGACAGACCCAAACTAAGCGGAGAAATTAGATCGTGTCATCGTGTTCATCTTTGCAAAGCTTTTCTTATGTCAAATATTGTATTCCTTAGACCATGAGATAATACAACTCCCTGGTATCGAAAGAAAGCTTTGAGGTCATCAAACGTCATCCTATGAGAGTGTGATCATAAAGGTGTCTCTCAGGTGATCGGAAAGTGCCTGTTGGGTTGTATGTATCGAGATGGGATTTGTCCCTCCCAAGTCAGAGAGATATACTTCGGGCCCACTCGGTAATCGATATCAACACCGCTTGCAAGCATGTGGTTAAGGAGTTAATCACAAAGTGATATCGGATTACGGAACGAGTAAAGTACTTGCTGTGAACGAGATTGAACTAGGTATGACGGTACCGACGATCAAATCTCGGGCAAGTAAAATATCGCGAGACGAAGGGAATATATATGGGATTGATTGAATCCTGGCATCGTGGTTCATCCGATATGATCATCGATGAATGTGTGGGAGTCAATATGGGTTTCCAGACCCCGCTGTTGATTATTGATAGAAGATCATGTCTGCGCATTCTCGAACCCGAAGGGTCACACACTTAACGTGTTTCGACGCTAGGATAGATTGGATAATTGGTTTATGAGTTTTTGTTCGGAGTCTCGTATGGGATCCGGGACATCGCGAGAGGTTCCGGAATGGTCCGGAGAATAAGATTCATATAAGGCAGTGCAGTTTTTGGAGTTCGGAATTGTTCCGGGTTAATCGGTATTGTACCGGAAGCTTCTAGAACCTTCCGGAAGGGGACCAACATGGCCCCACCTTCCGGGAGGGGGCATGGGCCTATGAGGGAGTGCCCTGGCCACATTGGGCCAGAGGCACAAGGCCCCATAGGGCCCAGCCGGCCAAGAGAGGTTTAAACTCTAGATAGAGCTTCTAGAAGGAGGGGGAAAACTTGCCCCCCACTCCAACCCTTGGGGCCGCCGCCCTAGAGCTTGGAGGAGGGGTCAAGGGGGCCGGCCAGCCCCATATATAGAGAGGGCAGGGGCGCAGCCCTCCTACACACCTTCCCCTCCAACCCTAGCCGCCCTGCTGCCTTTCCTCTCTCCCTCCCGACTGTTTGTAGGCGAAGCCCTGCTGCAGAAATTCTCCACCATATACACCACGCCGTCGTGTTGTAGATCCAATCCATCTCTCCACCATACTTGCTAGACCGAGGAAGGAGGAGACGTCGAGGTGCTACACGTGTGCATCTCACGGAGGCACCGCCACTTGTGGTGCTAGATCGGATCGGATCACGAGGAGGAGAAGCGAGTACGACTACATCACCCACGTTCCAACGAACGTTCCGCTGTGCGAATCTTCAAGGGTATGAAGATCTAATCCAATCTCTCTCGTTGTTTGCATCTCCTAGATTAGATCTTGGCTTTCCCTCTGTTTGCATCCGTAGAAAATTTTGATTTACTATGCCGCGAAACCCTTCAATACCAACGATCGAATCTCGGGCAAGTAAAATATCGCGTGACGAAGGGAATATATATATGGGATTAAATGATCCTGGCATCGTGGTTCATCCGATATGATCATCAATGAATATGTGGGAGTCAATATGGGTTTCCAGATCCCGTTGTTGATTATTGATAGAAGATCATGTCTGCATATTCTCGAACCCGTAGGGTCACACACTTAACGTGCTTCGACGCTAGGATAGAATGGATAATTGGTTTATGAGTTTTTTCGGAGTCTCGGATGAGATCCAGGACATCACGAGAGGTTCCGGAATGGTCCGGAGAATAAGATTCATATAAAGGAAAGCGGTTTTTGGATTTCGGAATTGTTTCAGAATGTTCGGTATTGTACCGGAAGGTTCTAGAAGCTTACGGAGTGGGACCAACGTGGCCCCACTTGTCGGAGGGGGTGTGGGCCTACGAGGGAGTGCCCTGGCCGCATTGGGCCAGGGGCACAAGGCCCCATAGGCCCAGCCGGCCAAACCCTAGGGGAAACCCTAGGGGATCTTCTAGAAGGGGGAGGAAACTTGCCCCCCACTCCACCCTTGTGGCCACCGGCCCTAGGGCTTGGAGGAGGGGCAAGGGAAGCCGGCCATCCCTCTATATAAAGAGGGCAGGGGTGCACCCTCCTCCCTCACCCCAAAACCCTAGCTGCCATATTGCTGCCCTCCTCTCTCTCTCCCGACTGTGCGTAGGCGAAGCCCTGCCGCAGAAACTCTCCACCTTTGCACCACGCCGTCATGTTGTAGATCAAATCTATCTCTCCACCCCACTTGCTGGACCGAGGAAGGAGGAGACGTCGTGGTGACGTACGTGTGCATCTCTTGGAGGCGTCGCCACTTGCGGCGTTGGATCGGATCGGATCGCGAGGAGGAGGAGAAGGCTAGTACAACTACATCAACCACGTTCTGTTGAATGTTTCGCTGCGTGATTTCTTCAAGGGTATGAAGATCTCATCTATCCCTCTCGTTGTTTGCATCTCCTAGATTAGATCTTGGCTTTCCCGTTCGCATCCGTAGAATTTTTTTGATTTACTATGCTGCGAAACCCTTCACTTTTAAGATCGCAATCTCCTCCTTCAAGCGGTTGATTTCCTCGGTGGCGGAGTCCTGCAAGGCCTTCATCGACTCCTCATGCATTTTCAGCATGTCCTTCCTCTCCTGCTTAAGAATCTTGTTTTCGCTATCCAGCTCTTGAATGTTCTTGGATTTCTCGACAATATTCTTAGCCTTGGCGATGGTTTCTGCATGTCGGAGAAAGAAAAGTACACAGTGTGTACTCGGAGAATATAGGCACATATCCAAGTCGGAATGCGCATTAGAAAACAGACGCTTGCTCTTGGTGATCTATTCCTTCAAGAAGGCAGTTTTACCCTTTTCGGCTTCAAAATCAGCGCGCATCTTCTGGTACTTGTCATTTGCCATGCCCCACCGAGCATTCTCGTTCTATGGAAAAAAGGACAAAGTTAACCGTTGTTTAGTCTGCTTGGAGCATCTAGTCGGAAATTTTCCACCTAGACGCTCGGGGGCTACAGCGAGAGTTTCTAACTTAGCAATATGCTTAGATTTTCTTTAAACATCTAGTCGGAACTAATTCAGTTCTCGATTAGAAGCTTGGGGGCTACAGTATAAAGTTTTTAACTCAGAAATCTGCTTAGCTTTTCTTTAAGTATCTAATCGGAACTAATTCAGTTACAACTAGAGACTTGGGGACTACAATATTGAAATTTATAAACACTGCGTATGCTACTCTTAAAGCATCTAGTTGATATAGTTCATTCCATCAAAATGCTTGGGGGCTACAGTGAGAGGTTTTCTAACTTAGTCACTCTTAGAGCATATAGATGTAAAACCTATGGTTTTCCGTCTACATCCTCGGGGGCTACAGTGGGATACTCATATGAAATGCAAAAGGCAAAGAGAACTTACAAGTGCGATGATCTTGTGGTTCGTAGCACTCTCGGCCAGCAGCTTGGCAAAGGATTCGCTATTTCCTTGCAAGATTTCTGCTTGCCGGCGGATCTCCTCTAGACCGCATGTCGGAGATGTCGGCGCCGCACTAGGAACCAAAGCAGTGCTACCCGATGTAAGTACCGGATAGACTATCTTCGGATAGACTATGGTTTTCTTGGGTGCGGGGCGCCGCCAACGGCAGAAGTACCAGCTTCCACGACCGCCTTGCGGCCACCGATGCCATCCTTAGTCGGAGCTTCAGCCATTTGTTGAGCGGTGCTCTCCTGTGTTGCCTGCTCACCGACAACAGCGAGTTCGGTAGAGGCGCCAGAATCCACTTTCATGGCGGAAGAGCCTGATGCCTCCTTAGCTTGTGAGCTTGTCGGGGCAGACGAGGGCTTGACGGCAGGAGTGGCATGGGTGATGGCAGGGGAGGCGTCGCGATGCAGCATGTCCTTGATATTTCGAGAAGCCCCCGATGTTTTGGAGGTCTTCTTGAGGCTGGTCGTGGCTTTCTTCCTGAAACGTGCAAAATGCATAAGTACAGGAGCAAGACAGATAAATAGTCAATGTCGGAAAATGAGAAGCTTACACAAGTGGGGGTGCTTTGGCAAAGGTAATCCCAGTAAATTTTCTCTTTTTTGCCTCCAGGGCGGCGGTAGTCTTCTTGGAGGCTCCACCCTCTGTCTTCTTCTTCTTGCCTCTATTGGCAGCGTCACAGGTGGAGCTCTTCCGCTTCCGCGCCAACGAAACGTCGTCGTCGGACACGACTGTGACTTCCTTCATCTTTGGATCGTAGATTTGGGCAGCCAGGTTGCGTTCCTCTAGATCGCTAAGCTGTTTAGTGAGAAATCACCGTGTTAGATAAGATGATATTTGCAAGACGGAAGAACTGGAGTATATGTCGTACACGGAAAATAAATACCTACCTTTGGGCACTTGCCGTCTATGAACATGTCGTAGGTGATGGTGAAGCCACGCTTCTTATCCTTCACCTTGACGATGTCCTTAAGGCGGAGCTTGACGGAGTCGCTCGAGAAGTTGTCCACGGAGATGCGGAGACTATCCCTTTTGTCACTGGTATACTCGTGCGTAAGCTTCACACGGTGCTACAGAGGTTGGATTCGCCTGATGAACCAGCACATGGCTAGGTCCAAGTCGGTCAGACCCGTCTCTACGAACCACTCGATCCGCCTTATGGCCCGAGAAGCGTCGAGGTTGGAGGGAAGGGAGGCTTGGGATCTCCATGACGAGGTTTCAGCGGCGGCTCCATCAACGAAGTCCGGGTACGTAACTTGTCGGCCATCCAGAGGGATGTATGGGCCGTAAAAGTACGTCCATTGCCAATTCTTGTAGGACTCGTGGCCGACGATGTCGGGGAACCGCAGGCCAGGTCGAATCTTGAAGCTTATGGTGCCGCAATTCCTAAGCTCTTCCTTGCTATGTCCAGCTTCACGTTTGACGGTGAAGAAGTACACAAAAAGGTCTAACCTAGGCCTTATCCCTAGGTATCCCTCGCAAAGTGACGCGTAGTTGCTAAGCACTAAGATACTATTGGGGGAAAGGTTCTGGGGCTGGACCCTATAATGGTTCAAGACGGAGAGGAAGAAGTTGGAGATGGGCAGGGAGACGCCGCGTACCAGTTGAGCTTTTAGGTACACCTTTTCTCCGGCTTGGGGTGTAGGTGCCGCCCGCCAGGCAAGCCCCTCCGTCACGGGGAGGTAGCCCTCGGCGATCATCTCTTGGATGTCACGGTCAGTGATATCCGAGCCGCACCAGTCGCCCTTGTGCGAGTCTGGTTCCTCCTCCAACGACTCCAGCGCCAGATTAAGGTCGCCGCCGGTGGTCTCGATAACCGCCGATGCGGGAATGACTAGGCCCTCTGGAGGCATGACGATGGAGCTCGCCGGCTTCGCCGCGGCTTCTCTCGACGCCGCCATTGATGGAGAAGTGCTGCTGCTAGCCATGGAGTGAGGATTGGGTGCGACTGGTGCAAATTGGAGCTAGGGTTTTTCGAGAATTCTCGTGGAGAGCTCGAGGAGACACGTGACTGGAGGAAGAAGATGATGCAAGGATAATGAGGTAAAAAGTGGAAATTTCCCCATGGTTACTATTTATCATCCTCGGCGTCAAGATTCGTGTAGCTTGATCGGACGGTTGCCGCGTAGACGACGTGTTCGCGAACGTGCACGGAAATTTCGCCACGTCTCTAACCGTCGCCGCCAACGGTTCGTATTGCTCACGCGGGAAAATCGAACATGATTGTGTTCTTTGCATGTGTGAGTTACGAGACGTCGCTGACCTAAGCCTACGCTATCCTAGCTGACATGGGTAGATGAGACGTCACATCAAAGATTTCGACATAGACGGATCTAATCCGACTACGGAAGTGTACGATGGAAGATTCAGCATTTCTCCGGCTTACAAGTTGAAGACAGAGAAAGTTTTGCAGGGTTCTTTGGGAGGACTACAAGATATTGCTTGACGATTTGCCGGCATCCAACTAGACGGAGCATTCATCTGAAAAGGCAAGACGGCGCAAGATCTCGGAGTTCTCCGGGGGCTACTGTTGGGGATATGCTATATGGGTATCCTCATAGCATGTCACTTATCCGGATAACCCGGGTGGCCCATAGTTGGTAGCATGGCCTATCGCCTGCTGGGCGGCCCAGTTAGATGGATCCAGAAGGGAGGCCCATGTCGGATAAAGGAAGGCTACGGTGGAGTCACCAGCGTACCCGGAGCCTTGGAGTGCAAGATACACAAGACTAGTAATAGACGGTGTAGGACTCTATGACCTGTCCGGCTAGGACTTTTCCCTATAACCCTAGGACCTGGTGACTATATAAGTCGGGCCTATGGGAGCCTTTAGGGCACAACTTCAGACAACCTAGTATCGATTCATACAACCTCGCACAGCGAACCTATCTCTGTAACTCGGCGTATTGCCCTTATAGTGATTTATAGCAGGAGTAGGATTCCGCCACCATTGTGGGATCTGAACCTGGGTAAGATGTGTTACCTCGTACCCGTCAACCGTCCGCCTTACCCCACGTCTCTAAACACGCACTATGAGGACCCCTCCATGGAGTACTCGTCGGCAATACCACGACAAGAGCTGGAGTTAGTGTTATGCCTTTTTCTCTCTATAAGAGACTCCAGCTACAAAAGTTGATACCAACTAATATTTCTTTGCAAATGGTTGATAAGTCAAATACTATTCATGTTGATATATGTGAGGATGTTCCTGTTCAAGTTGCTCA
The DNA here is from genome assembly GCA_916181665.1 of Avena sativa. Lineage (NCBI taxonomy): Eukaryota > Viridiplantae > Streptophyta > Magnoliopsida > Poales > Poaceae > Avena > Avena sativa. The sequence continues at coordinate 22,233,795 of OV702298.1, forward strand.
TAATTGCATGGTCTTAACTGATTTTGTTGTGCTTTAAATGCCTGAAGATGATAATATGTCTATTATTCTTGGGAGACCTTTTCTTAATACTGCAGGTGCTATCATCAATTGCAATCAAGGAAAAGTAACATTCAATATTAATGACAAAGAGCACACTGTCTATTTCCCCAAGAAGGTTGTTAAGAGCTATTGCCTGAATTCCATTGAAAATATTGAGAGCATAAAGGTTGGAGAAATATATTGTCCCATTCCATAAGAAAATTTTGAAACTATTATGATTGGGACCATTGCTATCAAGTATGAGGTAACATAATCACCTTGTGGAATGCAAAGTTTTGTTTCATATAAGATTGTTTTGGTAAGAAGACTTGATCAACCTTGTTAACAAAAGGATTTTAATGAACAAAATAATGTTTCCACTTTGGTTATACTTGCTTTCTTTTTACTTTTCTACTTCCTAGTCTTTGCTTTAGCTTTAGTTTTGCTAGTTGTTTGCTTGTTTGAGTTTCTTAGAGCTCCTGTATTTTGGCTTTTGGTTTGCTTTTGCTTCTTCTAAAAAAGTTGTTTCTGTGAGAAAATCAATTTTCATACCCTGGAAATTTGCCAAAAATAAAGTTTCCCGAAAAATCCCAGAAAATTCAAAATAAATTTTTCCTTGAAAAAAGGGGCAGAGTGGCACCTGAGGTGACCCAGGGGGCCACCCCAGGCTACCACACCCCTGGTAGGCGTAGCCTACTAGGTGGCGGCGCCTGGGGGGTCTGGCCCACCTAGGCCCCTCTAGGATGCCTCCTCAAAGCCATCTTCTTTCTCTCTCCCGAAAAACACCAGAAAACTTGCTCAAGCTCAAGTTCTTACTGTTCTTGCTCGCTATTTTTGATCTTCTTGTTCATCCCATCTCAAGTGCTGATTTTTGGAGGGATTGCTCCTTGGTATGTGCCTCCTCCACTTGTCCAATTAGATTTGTGATTGGTAGATTATATCTTCAGTATTTTGCTGCTATAGGTGACAGGTTGTTTGAGCTTGCATGCTTGTTCTTTTCTTAGAAACTTTGTTTTGATGCATGTGTAGTCCTCTAGCAAGTTCCTATAGTAGTTGCTCATCATTTATCAACATAGAAATCACTTGGTTTGATGGTTGTCTAAAAATTTCAGCAAGGAAGATGAGTGCTTATCCACTAAATCAATATGACTTGATGGTGCATGAGCCAATGAAGGTTCATCGTGAGGAGGAAGTTTTTCCTTCCATATATCCATGCCATGAATTTATGAGAGATGTGGGGATCCTCCAAGATTTCCAAACTATGGTTACAAATGCAGGGTTGGAACGCTTTGTTGAAGGTGAACCGTTCCAATATGTTAAGATAACCATGGCTTTTGTGCAGGACTTCCGGATCACTTGGTCTACATCTAATCCCATGGTCCATTACAAAATATATAATATACCTGTCGACCTGCCTTTTGCTGATTTCTATGCCGCAATTAGAGTACCTCAGTGGGGATCTTGTGAGAAGATCAAGGAAAGGCCAAAGTTACTTATGGATTTATATGCTAAAATTTGCCAAGGTTTTGACTTCTCAAAGGAAAGTGGTAAAATTCGGAACATTCAGCTCCCAGCTATTAGATACTTTGCCTATTTCATTACCAAGTGTGTTCTTGCTAGAAAGATTGCTAGAAAGTTGTCTTCTTTTGATCTAGCTTTTATTTTAGCTACTATGAATAGGAATAGATCCTATATCCTAGGTTCTTTGATAGCTCACCGTCTCATCACCAACCGTGAGAAGGGTGGAATTTGTGGAGGTCTCATTGCTTCTAGGTTGGTAGCTTTCCATGGTTTAGAGCCTCACTATTCAGATTTTCGGTTTCCCATAGAGAGGCTTGATATTGAATCCATGATTCAGCATGGTTTTGTTTCCTTGGGGGATAATGTGAGAAATTTGCCATATGAATTATCGTTTGCCCAGCAAGGTCGGAGAAAGGGTAGGACTGAGAAAATAGTTTACTTGCCTGCACCTTCTTTGTTTAACTTTGATAACAGGCAAGGATGGTCGCTTATGGAGGAGGAGGTTGACACTTATGTGGGGGAACTCTCCCAGCAAGAGGAGAATGTTGAAGAGGATGCCGAAGACAATTCGGTTCAGCCCTCCAACTTGGGAGAGTCTTCATACCAGCAGCCCTCATTTGATTGGGGCGCGTCTTCTTCTTCATCGCAGGTGCCTAACTATGATCATTCCTATGATGACCCACCAGCATGGGGGTACTATCCGCATTATTGAGCCCCACTTAGGCCAAAATCCTAAGCTTAGGGGAGGTATACTGACATCACACTCATCTATATATCATGTTCGGTCGGTTCTTTGTATATCCATTGTTTTCGCTTTCTTTTTGGTTTTTGTTGCTTATTTCTAAAAACCCAAAAATACCAAAAATATTTTCGTTGTTTCTTTTGGTTTGTTTCTTTTCTTTGGTTTGCCTTAAAATAAAAATCCAACAAGATTTTGCTTTTTTTTGTTTGGTTTTTCTTTGTTTTCTTGTTTCTAAAAAATCGAAAATACCAAAAATATTTTTTGTTCTTCTTTGGTTTTGTGAGTTCTTTGAAGGGTTCAACCATCCTCAGTGGATTTTGGTTTCATGTTAATTATTCAAGTTACACAAGTGAAGGGTGATAATGAAGATTAAGACAACTCGAGGTGTGGTAAGAGGCTGGTAACGAACTCTATTTGTTTCATTTTTGTACATATAGTCATCATTGTGAGCATGCTTAGCCTGTTTGTGTAAGGTGTATGTCATTATGGATGCTTAGTAGTTCTTGCTTGTCTGTGATCAGCTCCAGCTTGCCAATAGTTTGTAGCATGTCATATGAATGTTTGATTGCATTGTTTTATTCATACTTTAGTATGACATTGTGGTATCCTCCTCTGACTGTTCATGTGAATCTACTTGGCACATGCTCACGCATGCATATGACTAATCAATATTCAGTAAGCCTCGATGATTTATTTTGCCTCAGAGTTCTTGTATCAATTTCATGCCATAGTTAGTCATGTTTTGTTGCAAGCATGATTATGACAGCTCTTGCTCTCTCGTTTGTCGCTCCCTCTCTATTGCTAGCCTTCACTTGAACTGAGTATGTGATCTACCTTTGCTTCCAACTCCCCAAAACCAATTTTGCCTGCGGTGTCCACCATACCTACCTATTAGCATCATTTGCTACTTCAGTGCATATTCTATATGCCATGTTTTCTTCCAAAATAAAATGTTTGTCTATTTTGAGAAAGTTAGTTAGTAAAGCTCTCACGAACTTGATGGCACACTTTATTCCTTGCGCTTAATAATTCTAAACCATTGTGACTAGTCCATGAAAGTTATATGCTTGCTAATTATATACTGGGAGTCAGCAGAACCGTGCTGTCACGGGGAACGCTTTCAACACATGTTGCTAATTATATTCCTTGCTCTTTTGTTTACGGATGTCGACGATGTGAAATAAAAGGGGAGGTTGTGAGTTCATGGAGTTTATACATTGTGTTAGAGAAATGTCTGGGCCGCTAGCCTAAGCCATGCTTAATCATGGTGGAAACTTGCAGCATCACCATAATGAGCATCTATGAAGCGTCCCCAATAAAAAGCTATGCATATGGTAAATAAAAAGATTGTTGAGATGCTCATTGTCTGCTTGCCTTCTCATTTTGGTTATGGGAAAGCTCATGTACCATGTGCAAGGGGTACCACGTTGGCGGTTCTTGATGATATGCATGTATTTACAATGACAAGAACTTTCAGGTGACCAAATTTGAGTAGCATGCGGAGAGACCCTCGTACTCAAGGGACTTGGGATTTCCAGTCTATGGTCTGTCAAGCATAAGATTCAGAGTGGACCTCACTTTCACCTTAACCACATGAAGATGCCTATGATAGGGGCAATGAGATCTCAAAGCTAATGAGTACCTTCCTTTCAGCATTGGGAAGCCTTTCAAACCTTCACAAAACCGTTTTCACAACCTTGTTGAGTCACCACTTATTATATGAGCACCTTCTTGAGAGCAAAGTTTTCATTCTTGTGTTTGTTCCAAAAATTGGTTAATTATGTCATGACTTTGATTCTTGTATCTCTGATATCTTTACTTCTAGTCTTCATGTGAACTTCAGAGGTGCCTTGGCATTTATATTGTGCTCTTCAAACAAAGCAAGCGAGATACCACTCTATCATATCTTATTATGAGCATTGCAATGTTGCTTATGTTTATGTTTCATGCTACTTATTATTATTGAGTTGGTTTCTCTTCATAGCTTGCAATGACTGTTGAGTAGACTTCCTTATTATGAATTGTCTAAGCATCTACTCTTGTGCTGAGAATATTTACATCATATGAAGCAAAGTGTTCGTGAAAGTTCTTTTATCGCACTCAGTTTTCAACTGAATTTCTTGAGGACAAGCAATAACCTAATCTTGGGGGGAGTTGATACGTCCAAAACGTATCTATGTTCTCGAACACTTTGGTATTGTTTCTCCTCTATACTTGTGTGATTTGGATACGACTAACACGGACTGACGCTGTTTTCAGCAGAATTACCTTGGTGTCTTGTTTTTGTGCAAAAAATGAACTATTAGGAAAAATCCCGGAAAATATGCCAAAAATTATATTTCACCAGAAGATCCACGGATCCAGAAGAAGAGACGGAGGGGAGGCCTGGGGGGCCAGACCCACCCCAGACGCGGGCCCACCACTTACCATGCCTGGAGGGGGTGTAGCCTCCCCAGGCACCTCCTCGGCCTCCCTCTGCGCCTATAAGTTGCCTTTCGACCTAAAAACCAAGGGGGGTTCGATAGTTTTCCAGAAAGAGTTCCGCTCCACCGCTGCCACCAGAAACCAAGATTTGGATCCAGAAACTCCGTTCTGGCACCCTGCCAGGACGGCGAATTTGGAGAGGATCATCGCCATCGTCATCACCAACGCATCTCCATCAACCACCGATGTTTCCCTCATCCATGAGTGAGTAATCCACCGTTGTAGGCTTGGGGATGGTAGGGATTGGATGAGTTCTATCATGTAATCGAATAAGATCTGTTAGGGCATAGTGCCTAGTATCTCTATTAGTGCTATTTGACTTTGTTGCAACTTGTTGTGCTTAATGCTTGTCACTAGGGCCTGAGTGCCATGATCTCAGATCAGAACTTATTATTGAATCATTATGATAGTATTGTTTGTGATCTTATCTGCAAGTTGTGTACACATATCATTGTCCGGATCCAAAGGCCCCAAAGTGACAATAATTGGGATAACCAAAGGGGACGGATGTGGTGTGAGGATCACATGTGTTCATGGAGTGTTAATGCTTTGCTCCGGTGCTCTATTAAAAGGAGCACCTTAATTTCCAATAGTTCCCTAGAGGCCCCGCTGCCATGGGATGGCTGGACAGAAGATGTTGTGCAAGTTCTCATTGCGAGCACGTATGACTATGTTTGGAGCACATGCCTAGGATTGTTTAGTACTTGGATGCTTGTTATTATTTATCTACAATGCCCTAGATCTTAAAGTTACATGTTTAGACTCGTCCATGCAACGCCCGTCCATCCATCCCTATGCCTACCGCACTCAAATCCTACTGTTACCATTATTGTTACTATTGCTCCTGTTTCACCGTTGTTGTTGCTGTTGATGTTGCTTTGCTATAGCTACTGATAAACTTATGTGAGCAAGAACTATTTCTAGGTGCAGCTGAACTGACAACTCAGTTGTTAAGGCTTGCAAGTATTCTTTGGCTCCCCTTGTGTCGAATCAATAAATTGGGTAATACTGCCCGCGAAGACTGTTGTGATCCCCTATACTTGTGGGTCATCAAGAAACACGAGCAGAATAATTGTATGGTAATTCGTGACTCTTAGCACGCTGACAATCATCACACACAAAAGACTCAATGTTTGAAGAACATGGCAAATTATTGGAACTAACAATAGTATGAACTAACTTATTTGACGGATGACCAAGACACTGATGCCACTGCTCGGAAGTCAGCCGAATGAAGGATGACGCGTGATGCCCAGAAGCTATGGCGCGGCTGAACGGGAGAGGGTCAAGACCGCCATGACTCCTACCGCGAAGAAGAACCTTCTTCTTAACCTTGTCCTTGATATAGAAAAAGGATTTATGAAATTCAACAAAGATTTTATTGTCGGAAACAAGGCGATAGACGGAGTGCAAACTATTGCTAAGTTCAGGGACATGCAGAATATTTTTAAGCTCAATGTGAGAGGATGAACCAGGAAAATGAGAGTGACCAACAAGTGTAATAGAAAAACCTGCATCGTTAGCGACTTGCACTTGATCTGTGCCGTTGTAGCGCTCATGGATGTCCATCCTGCCCATGTCGTTGGTGAGGTGGTCGATGGCGCCAGTGTCGAAGAGCCACAGCTAGCTAGGGCCTGGCTGGTAGGCGGCAGAATTACAAGCACGGGGGTCCTCGTACTAGAACGCTTGGTTGAAGTGATTTTTGCACTAGAGGGCCTCATGCCCCCCAATACTTGCAGACTTGACAACGGGGGCAATCGCGCTGGCGGTTATAGCGCCTGCCACAGCGCCGTTTCCCTGGCCGCCTCCGCCATTACCACCACCACCGCCCCCCCTGGTTGGAGCGGTTGCCACGGGGGGGCTGCTTTTGCTGGCCGCCGCCTTGCAGGCTAGTAGGGTTATGACCCACAAGTATAGGGGGTGTATCGTAGTACTTTCGATAAATAGGAGTGTCGATCCCAACGAGGAGCAGAAGGTGTTGACTAGTGGTATGGAGCAAGAAATCTCTGTAAATACTTAGCAAACGGATTTTTAGGGGTTTTTTGATAAAGCAACAAAACAAAGTGCAAGTAACAAAGACAACGAACAAACGCAGCAAGTGGCCCAATCCTTTCTTAGCAAAGGACAAGCCGGTGGAAATACTTATAAGGACCAAACATTCTCGAGGACACATGGGAATTTTGTCAAGTGCTTTCGCTTCAAATAGCTGAGTACTCTTCTTTGGTGTTGTAAGTGTTGTGTGGGTGAACCTGTGCTAACATACCAACCTTACTTGGACTAATACATACTTGTGATTAAACCCCCTGCAAGCATTCGCAACTACAGGAAAGTAATTAAGATATAAATCTAACCACAACCTTAAACTCTGAGATCCTATGCTCCCTTGTGGAAAGGTGTCCTAACGGGGGTTCAGGTTTCTGTCACTCCGGCAACCCCACAATTAGTATCCAAATACACCATGCATCCCCCTAGTCCCATAAATGGTGAAGTATCATGTAGTCGACGTTCACATGACACCACTAGAAGAATAGCACCACAACTTAAATACTAAACCATTGAATAATAACTCAACACAAATCCACTACTAACAACATGACTTCTCCCATGTCCTCAAGAACTAAACGAACTACTCCCAAGACATCATATGGATCAAGATCAAAGATGATATGATAATCGATAACAATCTGAACATAAACAATAATCCAATGGTTCCACTCACAAGCATCAACTACAATAGTAATTAACACCGGGAAAGTTTCCCCTAAGAACTAAAGCAATATCCAACATAATTGTTACAGTGGGATGGAGTGGTGATGATGGTGCTGGTGGAGATGATGGTGTGGATGATGATGATTATAATCCCGATGAAGCCTAGCTTGCGATGGTGTTGATGGCGACGATCTCCCCTCTCCAGGAAGGAATTTCCCCGGCAGAAATATGTCTGCCGGAGAGATCTTTCTCTCTCGGTGTTTTCCGCCCCGCAGAGGCGGCGGAAATCTATCTGTGGTCGCCCCCTGGTGTTAGGGTTCTGTAGGTAAGATATAGGCGAGAGGGCGGAGTCAGGGGCCAAGTAGGTGGGCCACACCTTCCCTAGGCGTGGCCCAGGGGGACCCGCGCCTAGGAGGGTGTGGGCCCCCTGTGGCCCTTCTTTGCCTCCCCTTCTGGCTTCCTCTATTGTCTGGGAAAATATAATTTTCCCATATTTTTCTGGTATTTTTCTGATCTTCGCGAAATTGCATCAAAACACCTCTTTTTTCCATCAGAATCCAGACTCCGGCAGTTCATCCTCCAAGAATCATCCAACATGCATAAACATATGAAAATACATAAGTAATACCTCATAATAAGACATATATCAATGAATAGAGGCAAATTATGATATAGAATGGTGATGCAAATTGGACGTATCAACTCCCCCAAGCTTAGATCTTCGCTTGTCCCCAAGCGAAAACTGTTGATAAAAGAATATGGACAAGAAGCATCACACTTACCATTACACAGCTCATAGAAGAAAGCAACTCACCATTATAACTTAGCTTGCAACAAGTATAGGAGTCACAATAGAGATGCATAAAGATAAATCATAATTGGAATTGGCAAACTTAGTTCTTGGTCAGTGAACTGCTGGCAAATAGTTTCACAAAAAGCTTTTTGTAGAAGTTTTCAAAACAGGAGCACTCTTTGCTCAAAAAGGTTTTTCAATGAAGACTTTCAAAGTAATACTCAATAGATAAGAGTTTTGTGCAAACAAGGAAGATAAATAACATGATTGAATAAATCACCATATGAATGCTTGAAACACAACAACTCAAATGCTTGCTAGAGATAGAGAGGAAGTAGGTTTACTGACTCAACTTGGAAAATAGGATAAAGGTCCCTTCATAGCGGGAAGCAGGGATTACATGTCATAAAGAGCTTCCAAAATATTATGGTACTTACTAGCTTCGAGCCCTCATTGCCCCTATCGTAGGCATCTTGTTATGATTAAGGTTAAAGTGAACAAGGATGGAGTATATGCTTGACGAAATATAAGTTGGCAATCTCATGTCCCTTGAGTACGAGGGCCACTCCTCATGCTACTCAACTTTAGTCACCGGTAAGTTCTTGTCATTGTAAGTACATGTGTATCATAAAGAACCGCCAACGGGGTACCCCTTGCACATGGTACAGGAGCTATCCCATAACCAAAATGACAAGGCAAGCAGACAATGAACATCTCAGTGATCTTTTTATTTACTATGTGCATAGCTTTTTATTGAGGATGCTTCACAGAATGCTCATTATGGTGATGCTGCAAGTTTCCACCATGATTAGGCATGGCTTAGGCTAGCGGCCCAGGTGTTTCTATAACACACATACATCACTCCATGAACTTACAAGTTCTTTCTTTATTTCACACCGTTGACATCCGCAAACAAAAGAGCATGATATCAACTATGTACAACGTACAGGTGCAATGTTGCAAGCGTTCCCCATGTCAGCACGGTTCTGCTAATCCCAAGGTATAGATGCAAGCATATACAACTTCTATGACACAATGGTTCAAGTTTATTAGGGGCAAGAAAAATAAGGTGTGCCATCAAGTTCGTGAGAGCTTTACTAACTAGTTTTCACATAACAAAATACTTTTTAATTCGAAAGATAGATGAAGCTTGAGAATTTGCTTGGAATAGCAATAATGCTAATAGGTAGATATGGTGGACACAAATGGCACATGTTTTGGTTCAAAGGGATTGGATGCATGAGAAGTATGCCTTCTCAAAACAGGTTTTTGGCTAGCAAGGCTGGGTAGCAAGCAAGAGAGTTGAAAGAAACAAGCAAACATACGAGTAATAAAGCCAAACATGCAATCTTCCTTGAAGACACAAAAGATCTTAAATAAAGAATACTAAGCTTATGAGCCAACAAGAAATAAAATAGATGATACAAAATACCTATAAGCTTTTTCTCTTTTCCTTTCAAACCTCAAAAAGTGTTGCTATTGACCAGAGCTCGGTTTGCCAAAACCAATTTAGATTTACTTGATGCTCCCAAAGTGATGCCAATACTGATCAACAAGATCCAGAATATAATAGAGATTGCAAACTAAAAATAAGAAGTGCAAAAGTAAAGATGAGACTTCTCATTAATATTCCATAAAGGCACTCACACCAAGGGATACATAGATAACCAACTAAAGGAGATATACTTCCACATGCAAACCAACCTATAAGATAACTTCTCTACCAAAGATATGAATCCACTAAAAAGGTAAAAGATAAAAGATGATGATGGTGATACCGCGGCACTCCCCCCCAAGCTTGGAAAAAGCCAAGGGGATGCCAAACCTGATGATGAATTACTCCTTCGGTGGTGGTGGTGTTCTCTTGATAAGCTCTTCAATAAGTTCCTTCAAATCCTCAATCTCAAAGGTCAGAGTACGAATCAACTCTGAATTCTGCTCAATGTGGTTCATGATCATGTCGGGACTAGAATTCCATTCCTTGTTATTATTTCCCCATTGTTCCTCCTTAGAGTGTTCCTTCCCTGCATGGTTAGAATGAGTGGTACGAGGAGGAAGTGTCCGTGGAGTGAGGATATGACGCGAAGTTCTCCCTCCTGTAGACATCCGTGTTGTCCTCCTAAGCTTTGTAGGTTTTCCCACCACTCCAATGCTTGCGACGGTAGCGCGGGTGTCCGGATGCTTGTCCTCTTCCATGTCTTCTTCATCCCCAACCAAGATCTCCTCCTCCTTGGGGTTTTGAGGATCATCTTCTTTGGGCTTCTTGCCTTTATCGTTGGCGGAGACCATGGTGCTCTAAACTTGAGAAGATTTCCTGACAGAAACAGATTGAAAAGAAAAACACGACGAGAACACGATACAAGAACCTCGGGGGATCCAGGGGGTTATATATTACGAAGTTTCAATGCATAAGGAAGGTGTTGATACGAAAACAAGGCGGAGACGAAGCTCGGGGGGCTCACACCCCCCTCAGGCGCGGCCAACTAGGCCCACGCCTGGGGTGGGTTTGGCCACCCCTGCCTCCGTTTCCTCCTCTGTTCCGTCTCGTAACTTTCCTTATGTATTAAAAACATCAAAAATATAAAAAGATTAGGTTTTAACGAACCTTCTTTTTTCACCACTTTTACCTATTCAAAGACGAACTCTGTAGACTCCTTTCCTCCTTCTCCTGGAAATTCCTTTCTTCACAAGGAAATACACAAACTTCAATGGCAACATTATTGTAAGCAAAAACAATAAACCTTTAGGTTCACACTACAACTGAAATCCATCAAAACAAAAGCTTTTGTAAGAGGCAAATGCAAATGATAACAGAAATCTGTCAAAATAGACCAGCAGCTAAAGATTGATTTTTCCAAAAACCTTCTGTTGTTCAAATCAAAAAGTGCAAAACTAATTAAAGTTGGGAGACAACTTGTAGAACAAGCTCATAAAAATACAGCTCCATCCAACATACTGAGCTCCCTCACCAATTTTTACAATGCAGCACAAAAATCTGTCCCAGGACAGCCACTTTTCACAACTCCTCTACTTCACAAAAGTAGTTGAACTTGACACAAAAACCAAAACAAAAAGGATAAGGAGCGGCTATTACTGAAGTAATAACTTCCAAGACTCGAGAAAACTCTTGGGTTATCTCCCAACAAGTACTTTTCTTTAATGCCTTTAAGTTAGGCGTGAAACTTTCAAAGATGCTCACATAGGAGATAAATATTTGGAGTGAAAGAGAGCATCAACAAGCAAATAACCAAAACATTTGAGTCTAACCCACTTCCTATGCATGGTAGTAGCATGATAAAATGAATTGTTGAAACAAAAAGCCACTAGCATAGGAAGACAAAACAGATGCAACTTCAAAGCTTTTAACATAAAACAGGGAAACTTAACATTATTGAGATGCATAAAACCATGTTTCCCTCTCTCATAATAACTTTCAGTAGCACTTTGAATAAAGTTGACAATATAAATGTCACTGGAAACAACTTTATCATTAGAATAAGCATACTTACAGTCACCAAAAAGAGGTCCAAGGTCATAAACTGGATCAATAGAAGCAAGTTGTTCCGTCCTGAAATCTTTATTAGGTAAGCTATTTTCATAAGGAGCTTTAGCAAATTTGGAAAAGTTAAACTCATAAGAATCTCCATCAAACTTAGTTAAAACTTTCTCCTTCTTACAATCTATAATATCTCCACAAGTGTTCAAGAAAGGTCTACCAAAAATGATAGGACAAGTTTTGCTAGCTGCTGAATTAAGCACTAGAAAATTAGCAGGATACTTAATCTTACCACAGATAACTTCCACGTCTCTTACGATGCCAATGGGGCAAATGGTTTCCTTATTAGCAGGGTGAATAACCACATCAATTTCCTCAAGCTCAGAAGGACAAATTTCATGCATAATTTCCTTGTAAATCTCATAAGGAATAGCACTAGAACTAGCACCAATATCACATAAACCATAGTAGCAATGATCACCAATTTTAACAGAAAGCATAGGAACACTAGCTTTTCTAGCTTTACTAGGATGAGAGATAATGTTAGAAGCGTCTTCACAAAAGACAATGTGCTCATCCTCTATATTTCTAGTGACAAGATATTTCATAATAGCTACCATGGGTTCAACATTCAATTGCTTATGAGGTTCCACGGTTTTCTTTGTACCTTTATTATTTGCACTAATAATCATAGAATACTCCTTTACCTTAGCTGGGAATATTTTCTCAATATGAGGTTCAGGCACAATATGATTAGTAGTATAAACTTTAGCACTTCTAACAGGAACATGACTAACAACATCTTTATAAGGAGCATGGTACTTATTCCACTTCTTCTTGGGAATTTCTATGTAAGAGGCAAAGGCCTTAAAACAGTTGGCAATACTTTGGGAATCAAGACCAAACACATTACTAATATCACGGAAGTCATCAGTTCCCATAAAAGATTTAATGCATTCATAATCATAGTTTATACCTGACTTTCTTCCTTTGTCATTCTCTCAAGCTTCAGTGTTCTCTTGAATACGGTCTAAGAGATACCATTTAGCTTCTTCCTTCATACGTGTGAATTATCCAGCATAAGAAGCATCTAGTAAATCTTTATCACGAAGAGAAAGCCTAGCATAAAATTATTGATAATAATATTGTTAGGGAGTTCATGAATAGGACATTTAAGAATTAGTAACTTCAATCTCCCCCAAGCTTGAGTTGTACTCTCTCCATCATGAGGCCAAAATTTATATATTAGATTTCTATCCCTATGAATCTCATTGGGAGGATAGAATTTAGAATAAAAGAGAGATGCCATTTCCTCCCATTCCATGGATTGTCCATTCTTCAGCAGCTTCTACCATTCTTCAGCTCTCCCTTTCAAGGATATGGAGAGTAACTTCTTCTTCACCTGTTTAGTTGTGATACCTGCACACTTAAACAACCCGCATAATTCATGGATAAAAAGCAAGTGATCACCAGGATGGACAGTTCCATCCCCTAAATAATAATTATCCATAACACGATCAATAATACTTGTAGGTATCTTAAAAGGATCTATCTCAACAGGTGGTGGTGGTTCATCTACTACCCTAACAGTGGTAGTAGTTTTCCCAAATAGAAAACCAAGTGGGTTATCCATATTAGAAACAAAGCAACAAACAGAAACAAAATCAATACTCACAGTAGAAGTTTCCCTTACCAGTTCCACTCTTCAATAGTGCTTCACTCCCCAGCAACGGCGCCAGAAAATAGTCTTGATGACCCACAAGTATAGGCGGGGTATCATAGTACTTTTGATAAATAGGAGTGTCGATCCCAACGAGGAGCAGAAGGTGTTGACTAGTGGTATGGAGCAGGAAATCTCTGTAAATACTTAGCAAACGAATTTTTAGGAGTTTTCTGATAAAGCAACAAAACAAAGTGCAAGTAACAAAGACAACGAACAAACGCACCAAGTGGCCCAATCCTTTCTTAGCAAAGGACAAGCCAGTGGAAATACTTATAAGGACCAAACATTCTCGAGGACACATGGGAATTCTGTCAAGTGCTTTCGCTTCAAATAGCTGAGTACTCTTCTTTGGTGTTGTAAGTGTTATGTGGGTGAACTTGTGATAACATACCGACCTTACTTGGACTAATACATACTTGTGATTAAACGCCCTGCAAGCATCCGCAACTATAGGAAAGTAATTAAGATATAAATCTAACTACAACCTTAAACTCTGAGACCCTACGCTCCCTTGTGGAAAGGTGTCCTAACGGGGGTTCAGGTTTCTGTCACTCCGGCAACCCCGCAATTAGGAGCCAAATACACAATGCATCCTCCTAGGCACATAAATGGTGAAGTATCATGCAGTCGACATTCACATGACACTAGTAGAAGAATAGCTGACATGGTTATACCCTACGGGTACACTACCTTGGCATACCTGGTCCATCCCAAGGAAGGCCCATGAGAATATGTGCCAGCCCATGAAGACTTTCGGGTGGCCAGGACCCATGACACCTTCGGATCCTTGGAGAACAAGACTAGAGTAGATAGAATATTCAAAGGGGCAAACCCTAAAACCTGTAACCGACTCGATCTATGACTGAGACCTGCTTACCTCTATATAAATGTCAGGAGGGCACGATGAGGAGGATCTCTCTCGCATACCACCGCATACACACCTCCACACCAGATTGCATCTGCGCACCCCTGTAACTTTCGGTTCCGCCGTAATCAAGAGCAGACAAGCAGGAGTAGGGTTTTGCCTCCGGGGGCCTGAACCTGGGTAAACCTCGTGTCCCCGTGTTGCTTGTTTGCTAACTGTTCCGCGATCTCCAGCATCCCCATCTTCTCCAAAACCCAAGTCCATAACAATGGGCATTGACGAGATTAAACCTCGTCAATTGGCGCCGTCTGTGGGAATTGGGGGTGCTGATTGTGCGATCGTGACGGTCCCAACCAAAGCGATCTACAACTCCGCGGTGACGGAGAGTCATCTCCTCTTTGGCCCCTTCGACTTCACCACCCACTCGCCAGCCACCCTAAAGGACTTCGATACCGTTGGCGACGGACTCGACATCCTGTTCGGGAGCTTCTGCTTCTAGGTGGGGCAGACCGGCACTCTCTGCCTCCCAGAGCGGGTGCCCCTGCCGTCGATCAGGCCTGCTTCGTGGGATCCACACCCCGTGCTATGCACATCACCATCGACAGATGAGTTCTATGACAGCAGCAGCTGCAACTCAGATTTGTGTGATCCACCATCGGATGAAGGGACCTACGGTTCCGGATCCGAAAGCTGCGGTAGCAGCAATCCGATCTACGAGCGCTACTAGTGCGCTGCAGTCATCCAGAGTGACATGGATCAGGAGCACAACCCACCACCCAACCCGTAGGGTAGAAATGGCAGGAATATAAGAAGCCAGTCCCCCCCACCCAACGGGAACGACACTGATCGGGTCATCCACCTCAGCGAGGAAGGATGGGATCAAGCACGCAAAGCCGTAGCAGGCAACAAGATCTTGCCCGCGGATGCCTCACGGGACCTGTTGATGGCATACCACATGCTCCTAATCGAGGAGGACAAGAAGCAGGTGAAGATGCAAGAGGTGCTTGACAAACGCAAGCAAGCAGCCTCGGAGTCCAGTGCGCGGCGAGCTGCGCTCTCCGCCATGGGTATCGACTCCAGCTCGCACCGCAACCATGGCAACAAGCACCGTTCTCGCACAGAGAACATGGATCCCAAGGCACGTCGCGAGGTGACTTGGGCCCTCAACGCTTCCTTCATGGAGATGGACGCCGACGGCAACGTCATCCCGAAGACACCGCAAGCTGCAATCATGGCGGCCACCGCGTACCTCGCGTCCCATCCACCTCCGGAGGGGACCCAAAAAGGGCCATGCATAAGTCCGCGCTTACCGGACTCGGACTCGTTGGAGCTGCGCTCCATGGAGAAGCTCCTGCGGAGCCAAAAAAGAAGGCTGCGGTCAGGTTCAACCGCAGCCCCACGCCCTCATCCGAAGATGAAGAGCACGACCTTCCTCGAAGGCACAAGAGCTCGCGCCGTCATAGCCGCGATTACGAAGCTCGAAGCGAGCTAACCCAGCGCAAGATCGACAAGGCACGCGCCAAGCGCGTATGCTCGTCTGAATCCGAGGAGGATGACGATGAAGGAGAACTCTGCGGAGCCCGATGCTTCAGCAGATCTGTTCGGCGGACACGGATGTCGTGGAACTTCAAGCTTCCTTCAGACACTCCGAAGTTCGACGGCACACCGGACCCCAAGGCGTGGCTCAGCGACCACCTATCGTCCATCAAGCTACACGGCAGAAACAACGAAACCGCCATGCAATGCCTTCAGCTGCAGCTGACAGGCGCAACTCGGATCTGGGTTAGCAACCTATCCTCGGGATCCATCCGAAGCTGGGAGGAGTTGGCGTATAGTTTCGTCCGAAACTTCAAGGGCACCAGCAAGAGGCCTGCCTCGATCGAGGAGCTGCGGGCTTTCACCCAACAAACAGGCGAATCCATTCGCTTGTACATACTGCACTGGTCCAACACCAAGAACTCCGCAACGCACATATCTGAGGAGAGAGCTATCGACGCCTTCAAGGACTGCGTCAAACGCCATTACTTCAAAGAAGAACTTGGGCACGTCAAGCCCAAGACACTCGACCACTTCATAGACATCTCCAATAGTGGGCCGATGGCGAGGACTCCGTCCATCGAGCGCAACCGCCGCAGCGACGGCAACCGCAGCAACGACGGATATCGTGGAAGCAACTTCCGCGACAGAGGACGCCCAACGCAGTCATGGCAATGCCGTGGCCATGACAATGGACCCTCAGCATATGACAAATTGTCGGGTCCATGCACCATCCACTTCTACATCGACAAGCAGGATGGTAAGAAGAAGGCAAGACACATGCTCAAGGACTGCCGCGAGTTCTAGAAGCTCAGCGAGAGCATGGCCCAGATGAGGCAGCAAGCCCCGAACCCTGGATACGGAATGCACCTGCACCAGGTGAGATCGCACATGGAGCTCCTCCACCACCACCTGCGGGACCTTCGAACCACCCAATCGCACCCGCGCAGAATAACGGTGGGCACGGGTACCCCGTGTCGAAAGGATCGCTGATGATCCAAAAAGGGTGCCCAACGAATAGGGTGCAGAAGAAAAACACCCGCCAAATTAACCTGGCCGTGACCGCTCCGCCTGCCATCCCTGAGTACCTCAGCGGATCAGAGTCCTGCATCACGTTCAGCCGTTCGGATCACCCTTGCCAGGTCCCTCGCCCAGGTCATGCTGCCCTGGTGCTCGAGGCGCAGATCGGCGGGTTCGATATGAGCCGCGTCTTTATGGACGGTGGCAGCAGCATTAATCTGATCTTCACCAGCACCTTGGCAGCAATGCGGATCCCGTTGTGCAGCCTGGAACAATCTGATACAATGTTCCACGACATCGTCCCAGGGAAGGGTGTATTCCCCCTAGGAAAGATATGGCTCGACGTCATCTTCGGCAAGCCGGATAACTTCCGATGCGAGCGACTCGAGTTCGAGCGACAGAGATCAAGGAGAGCGAGTGGCTCACCAACACCGTGATGGTCCCCAAAAAGGACACGGACATCCTGCGGATGTGCGTGGACTTCACATCGCTGAACAAGTACTGCCCGAAGGATCACTTCCCTCTCCCTCGGATCGATCAGATCATCGATTCGACTGCAGGATGCGAGAAACTATCCTTCCTCGATGCCTACTCAGGCTACAACCAGATCCGACTAAAGGTCGAAGATCAGGAGAAAACGATGTTCATCACGCCGTTCGGAGTGTTTTGCTACAACACAATGCCCTTCGGGCTGAAGAACGCAGGCGCCACGTACCAATGGTGCATGCAGGCATGCCTGAAGAACCATATCGGCCGCAACATCCAAGTCTATGTCGATGACATAGTCATCAAAACAAAGGAGGACAAGACGCTCATCGACGATCTCTGCGAGACGTTTGATAACCTCGATCGATACAAGATCAAGCTAAACCCAGAAAAATGCGCCTTCGGCGTCCCATATGGTCAGCTGCTGGGCTACTTCATCTCCCAGCAAGGGATCGAGGCGAACCCGAAGAAAATCTGGGCCATAATGGCCATGGAGAAGCCGAAGAACCTCAAGGGCGTCCAGCAGCTTGCTGGGTGAATCGCGGCATTGAGCAGATTCATCAGCCGCATGGGCGAAAACGCTCTCCCGTTCTACCAGCTGCTACGCCAGGCAGACAAATTCGAGTGGACGCCCGAGGCGGACGACGCATTCGAAGATCTAAAGCAGCTGCTATCTACCTCGCCCGTCTTGGTCATGCCAAAGGAGCGCGAGCCTTTACTGCTGTACATAGCAGCCACACACCAGGTGGTAAGCACCGTACTGGTGGTCGAGCGACCCGAAGAAGGCAAGACCCATGGGGTCCAACGCCCAATCTACTACCTCAGCGAGGTACTGACGCCGACAAAACAGAAGTACCCTCACTACCAGAAACTCGCCTATGGCGTGTTCATGACGGCTCGTCGGCTGAGCCACTACTTCCAGGAACATCAGGTGATGGTCGTCAACGAGGCACCCCTGAACAGCATCCTGAACAACCCGGAGGCCACAGGACGTGTGGCCCTGTGGGGCATCGAGCTGTCACCTCTAGACATCGTCTACGAGAAGCACCACGCGATCAAGTCTTAGGTCCTTCCAGACTTCCTCATCCACTGGATGGAACTGTAGCTGCCAGACACGCCGGACATGACATAGTCACGGACGATGCACTTCGACAGCTCCAAGCGCGAAGCTGGAGCAAGAGTCGGGGTCATACTGACCTCCCCGCAGGGTGACAAGATGAAGTACGTCCTCCGAATGAAATTTCGAGCTTCCAACAACGAGGCCGAATACGAAGCCCTCATCCACGGCATGAGGATAGCCAAGATTTGCGGCGCGACACGCCTGGTCATCTACGGAGACTCGAACCTCGTCGTCCAGCAGACGATGAACAAGTGCGACGCACACGCCGCCAACATGATTACGTACCGCGCACTCTATAATGCACTCGAAGGAGACTTCGACGGCTGCGAGCTTCGGCACATTGGGAGAGAAAGCAACGAAGAAGCCGACCGACTCGCCAACAACGGCTTCATCTGTGCACGGGTGCCACCAGGTGTGTTCCTCGAACAGATCTGCGTGCCATCCATCAAACGGAAATTCCCAAAGGGATCACCCGAAGAAGCAGAGCACTCGGGGGCTGCGCTACCCGACGGTCAGGAAGGACCCAAAATACTCGACACATAGGTCGCAGTGGTCAACCTGATGCAGGTCATGGCAGTCGAAGAAACTTGGACACGGCCATACCTCAGGTACCTGATAGACGGAGAACTGCCTGATAGCCCGACAGATGCCCGGCGCATATCTCACTGGTCCAAGTCCTTCACCATCATCAATGGCGAGCTGTACAAGTGCAGCATTTCAGGTGTACTCCAAAGGTGCGTCACCATCGGTGACGGCAAAACCATCCTCCAAGACATCCACGAGGGCATTTGCGGCCATCATGTGGGCAGCCGCGCCCTTGTCGCCAAATCTCTATGAGCCGTATTTTACTGGCCAACGGCCATGAACGATGCCAAGGACATCGTCCGAAGATGCAATGGGTGCCAGAGGTTCGCCGACAAACCGCACACACCCGGATCAGAACTTAGGCCCATACCTCTGGCCTGGCCTTTTGCCCAATGGGGGCTCGATATGATTGGCAAACTGCCAAGGTCCTCGAAAGGAGGTCACGTCTACCTCCTAGTCGCAGTCGACAAATTCACCAAGTGGATTGAGGCCATGCCCGTCACTAACCAAAAGAGCAAAACTGCCGTCAAGTTCTTCGAGTCCATTGTCTACAGGTTCGGTGTGCCGCACAGCATCATCACCGACAACTGGTCGAACTTCATCTCCAAAGAATTCCAGGACTTCTGCGAAGACCTCGGAATCAACATCACATATGCCTCCGTGGCGCACCCGCAAACGAACGGGCAGGTCGAAAAGGCCAACGGCCTTGTCGGTGCTGGCATCAAGAAGCGCCTAATGAGCCCACTTGAGCGACTCGCAGGAGCCTGGACACAGGAGCTACCCTCGGTCCTCTGGAGCTTGCGCACGACACCGAACAGCTCAACTGGCTACACGCCCTTCTTCATGGTGCACGGAGCCGAAGCCGTGCTACCAGCAGAGGTACGCCATAAGGCCCCACGGGTCGTCGCCTACAGCGAAGCTGAATCAATGGCCGCACTCGAAGACGCCGTCGACACACTCGACGAAGCACGTGACATAGCAGCAGCTCGATCAGCGGTTTATCAACAGAGCCTCCGCAACTACCACACCCGACGGCTGCGCCCAAGGTCCTTCGTCGAAGGAGACCTAGTCTTGCGACTCAAGCAAGAGCGACCGAAGAAATTCGAGTCACCATGGGAAGGACCCTACATCGTCACTGAAGTCATCCCAGGTGGCTCCTATCGCCTCAAGCACGCGGAGTCCGGAGTTGCATACTCCAACCCATGGAACGTCGCACAATTGTGACGCTTCTACCCCTAGCTACCTCCCTCTTTTACTTTCAATAAGACTATTTAGCCAAGGCTACTCAGTCAAACAATGTACCTCCTCCTTACGATATGAATAACACTAAGTGTCTCGCCCCAAAAAATTTCGTCTATTATTCGCATTTTTATTCATGTTACAACACACTCGGGGGCTCCCCTCACCTCACGACTTTGTCGACTGAGAAAAACGCGTGTACACCTGAGTAGCTAACCACGTCAGGCTAACGAAAAGGACGCGCACACAAAAAAAGCACAACGTGCTAACAACAACAAACCTTTACAACAAAGGGCATGACACGCCCAGTCGAATAAATACAAATTTTACATCTATCTTTTTACAGGACCTACCTATTCTGAAGAATCAACCGCGCACGCTGCTCAAAGAGGTCTACAATTTGTTCGGCATACTGCCTTATAGCCGCATAATGTGGACGCATATCCCACACACCGCCATCCGGCCGAAGAGGCGGCCCAGCTGCCACAGCATTAAGGTCCACATCAGGACGATGTAGCCGCATGAGGGAAAGCGCAGCCTTTACCCCTGCAACTAGCTGATGCCGCACCAGCTCCCTGACATGATGCACATCCCAAAACTTTGCCAGCAGGCCCCATAGAGTCGACGATGCCTCATCCAGAGGAAACATCACGTGAATAATCGACGCAAACGAAGCCTTCACTTGACGCAGCACCCGTGACACCTGGTGAACACGATCCTGCACAGTCGCAAGGACCGTGGCACGATCGCGGTCCATCCAGAAAAAACCGCCGGCCTCCATGTCCTGCTGGGTCAGGTAGTTGATCCGAACAGTAACATGCTCCTTTTCCTCCTTAGGAACAAGGTTAGCACCTGCAACAATGGCAAAGTAAGATGACCGGCTAGCAGCCGCATCCGAAACAAGGAGCAGCAGCTTGAAAAACTTACATTGAAGTTGTTCGGCCAGACGACGCAACTCCCCCATCAAATACTCCTCTCTGGCAGCACCCCACTCTGCCTTCGACTTCCAAACGTTGGCGTGGCCGCGCACTCCAAGCAATTCTTTCTCAAGACTATGAATGCAGTGACAAAGAAACAAAAGCTGCGACGCACCATCCAAAGATGGCTGCAGTTGCGGCGCGGGCGAAGTACTAAGGGATCATCACCCGAAGGTCCCTAGGGGAAAAGAAGGCAGCGATATGAACAAACACTCAAATGGACAAGGAACTCGAAGATTCATTATATGCAGCAAAAATCCACTGCGTGGCACAAGGATTGTTCATAGACATAATTACAACAAAAGAAACAAAAGCTATCCTACAACAACAAGACCTAAGAGGCCGCATCCTGGGTAGCCTCGGAACCAGACTGCCTACTCTTGGCCTCCCCCTGCCGCCTCAGCGCGTACTCAGCCAGCAAGTCAATCAACTTCGGCCCATAACATTTACAGCGAGCAGCATAGAGGGCGAAGGCTACCTCGGATCCGTCAGCAGCCGTTGGCATCTGGGAGGTGACCCGATGAAGATCCAGCTCCGCTCCAGACGCCAGGGCCATCGCTAGCCCGACGGATGCACCGATGCCTTTCTGCTTGCGCTTGTATGTAAAGGCGCGTCAGCTGACAGCGCATCCGCTAGTGAGTCGACATCATCGAGGGCGACACCCTTGGGAATGAGCTCCTTCTAGAAGCGCCCAAGAACCTCCTTGGCCTTGGCGACTGAGCCGACCACGGTACTGCAGCGGCCTTTGACCGCCGCAGTGGCATCATCCAGAGCACTCCCGTGCTCTAGAGCACTGCGGTCAAACTCGACGCCTGCGGCATCTATACAAACGGAAGAGGCAATGTGAAGAAAAGGAAATAGAATAAAAGACAAGGAAGCCAACAAGGAAAAGACAAAACCACTCACCCAAAATAGCCTTGGCAGCTGCCATCAGCTTGTCGGCTACCTCCTTCTCGCGCAAGGCCGCAGCGGCGGCGAGTTGCTCCTCGCAGTCCGTAGCCTCCTGCTGCAAGCGCTCCTTGGCCACGGCTACGTTGGCTAGATCTTGCTCGAGGCGCTCCTTCCCACCAACGGCGTCCTCGGCCTTCTTCTCCGCTCGCCCAAGGCTCTTTTTGAGAGCATCAAGCTCGCGGAGGGTGGTATTGTTGTCCTCTGCAAACAGCAGAACACTTATCAGATCAAAGAAAAGGAAAATAAAAGAAGACTCAAAAAGACCAAGCCATGAACGTACCCTAAAGCTGCTTAAAGCTGGCCTCCAATGCCAGGTGCTGCTGCACTAGTTGGTTGGCGCCTTGCATAAAAGGCTGCAAAAAGACACTACTCGTCAAAAGAAAGGCTCGGGGGCTACGCCCAAAGAACGAGCAAGACGGAATACACACACAAAAGAACGCTTGGGGGCTCCCCCCCGAGGCAAGTACAAACAAAAAAGAAGAAAAAAAGGGCATGATCAGCAGATCACCCGAAAGAGGCTCGGGGGATCCCCCCGAGGCACGAAGAAAAATGATCAGCAGATCATCCGAAAAGGCTCGGGAGCTCCCCCTATGGAGGAAAACAAAAGCACTTACGTGGTTAGACGGCGACTCCGGAGGTTCGCCTGCAATCTTCTGAGGGACCACCACCTGAACCTCCTGAGGAGAAGGGTTCAGAGCAACACCCTTAGAGGTGGCCACCATCTGAGGAGGAGGAGGAGCAACCTTCGACTCCGCCACCATCTCCCAAGCACCATCGCTGGAGGAGCCATCGGAAGAATGGCTGCAAAAGAAAACATCAGACAAGAGCAATCAAGCAAAATCAAAAGAAAGCAAAAGGCAACTGGAAAAACTTACGAGTCGAAATTGCTCAAGTCGAAGACAGGCGGGGTCCTCCTGCCTTCTTCTGTTCCTTCTTCCGCTTTGCCGGTGGGTGTGGCGCTACAGCCTGCACAGGAATGGCAGGAATAGGAGAGGAAGAGCCCCCATGATCCCCACTGTGACGCTCAAGGCACAGCGGGTCCCTAGGCGTCGGCGGAATCGAAGCATCTGACGTTTCACTCGAGCTCCGCATCCAATTCCGAGTCTGCTCCTCGCTAGACTCAAAAGCCTCCTCAGCCGGCAACCGCGCCGAAGGAAGCTCAGACATGGAGTCCACTACCTCATTGTCCGGTGCATCCGGAAATAGTTCGGGTAGTGGCGGCGACATGCCCGGCACTTTGAACTCCTGCGCAAAAGGAAAAGCAAATTTGTAAGCACGCAAGCAATTACAAGGAAAACGCAATCAAAAAAAGCGCTACGCGCACGTCCCAGATCTACACCTGCGGAACCGTACGAGAAGCAGTGAATGGAGAAGTCAGCGCCTTCCCCGGAATATCCTCTCCAACCTTGTACTTCAGCAGCGGACGAAGATTCCCGTCGAGGTCCCCC
The DNA here is from genome assembly GCA_916181665.1 of Avena sativa. Lineage (NCBI taxonomy): Eukaryota > Viridiplantae > Streptophyta > Magnoliopsida > Poales > Poaceae > Avena > Avena sativa. The sequence continues at coordinate 22,257,529 of OV702298.1, forward strand.
TTGGAAAAATCCTAAGCCGAAACCCTAGTCGGATCACGACGACCAGAATAAAGGAACATCGGGTGTGCCCTAGCCTGAAGCGGCTGCACCCGACATTTAAGGAAGGTGCGGATGATATCCACACCGTTCACCTCTTTATCCGGAATCAACTAGAGATCCTCCACCCGATGATAGAGCCCCTCTATCTCCGCCACCTCGCCATCCAAGATCTGGTTCTTCCAGGACCTCTTCGGCTCGATTTTCTAGGAGGGGTCGAAAGGAGCAAGACCAAATTTCTGTCCGGCCACTGTGGAGTCACGGATGTAAAACCAGCGCCTCTGTCAGTACTGGACAGACTCGGCCATAGAAAAAGAGAATAAAAGCAAGTTGGATTTAAGGAAAATGATGCAACCCCCACTGGGATAAACACCATCAGAGCCAGATTGCCTCTTCACGGAATAGAGCTTCCGGAAGATGCCAAAGTGTGGCTCGATACCGAGCCAGCACTCGCAAAAGGTGATGAAGCAGGCGACATGAAGAAGAGAGTTTGGGGAAAGATGATGAAGCTGGATGCCATAAAGAAAGAGCAATCCACGGAGAAAATCGTGGATTGGGAAAGAAAATCCTAAAGGACAAACACGATGAACATGATCCGAAACCCAGCGGGAGGACGAGGAATTACCTCGTCACCGGGGACTCTGACGGCCTCCCTATCCTGTGGGATAAGACCCCGCTCACGGAGCTTGCGGAGGTCACCCTCGCGCATCTCCGATCGCCGCCAGCCACCATCGATGACGCGAGTGGCGGCGGAACCCTTTTTGTCGCCGGTGGCCGCACTAGTGCCAACTGCAGTGGAGGACTTCTTGGGCTTCCCCATCGCAGTGCGGCAGCGACGATGATGAGCACGCAGAATCAAAGATGGAAAAGTGCGAGGAAATTCCAGAACGCAACGAGGAAAACTCAAGAAGATGAAAGTAGTGAAACAGGAATGGATGCGGTAAAAACAAATTCACCTTTCCCCAATGATTGTAAGGACGAAGACGATGCACGACGACTGTCCATCAGGAAGACCTAGAGCCAACATTCAGATCTGACCATCCACGTGTCAGCACAGCAGCAAACCGTCGCTCACACGCCGTCCACTACGCACGGAAATCGAGGCGACGCCATAATTATCTCCACGCCGCGCGTGACCAGTCAACTCAAAGTCAGAAGGTGGGACCCATGTTCGTCCAGTCACGTCATCTCTAGCGCCGAAGATGCTTGAGGTCACCGATCGTCAGCACTAACGTCATCAAAAGCTATACCAGCAACGGTTACAATTCTTCGGCTGCACAGCTAAGAGTACTCACTCGAATCTACGATTCGATTAACTACTCGGGGGCTACTCCCATAGGGAGCGCTGGTCGCGCACCCTATGAATTCTTCGACTGTGATCCTTCGGATCAGCACGCAAAAACCTTTCGGTAACTATGACCCAATTAAACGCTAAGCAAGTAACATCCTCCTTGGCCACCCGAAACACCTCCGCGGTGATAAATATTCGGATGTTGTGTCTGCAACACAAAGATAAGACCTACAGATATCATTTGATGGCCTGGCAACGCACACGACTTCGCTCTGCTAGTGAGAATCTGTACTAGCAAGCGCGATGAAAAATCCCGACAGGCGCGTTGGGTACATCATTTAAAATTCACTAGAATTCCACTCCTGTAAGTCCTCCGCGACCTGAGTCGAATTACGCCAGCATATGTTTCGGGTTCGAGTCGAGGGACTCGAATCTGAAGAAGATCATGTTGTTTTGTCCTAAGACAGTTAACTGACCCTGATCTGTCGGGAGAGTCAGGCACAGACATCAACAATCCATAAACGCTCAAATCATTCTCTAGCAAACAGAGGTAGCTGCACCCAAAAGATTGAAGAGTCCTCAGCCGAATCTACGATTCGACTGAACACTCGGGGGCTACTGACATGGTTATACCCTACGGGTACACTACCTTGGCATACCTGGTCCAGCCCAAGGAAGGCCCACGAGAATATGCGCCAGCCCATGAAGACTTTCGGGTGGCCAGGACCCATGACACCTTCGGATCCTTAGAGAACAAGACTAGAGTAGATAGAATATTCAAAGGGGCAAACCCTAAAACCTGTAACCGACTCGATCTGTGCCTGAGACCTGCCTACCTCTATATAAAGGTCAGGAGGGCACGATGAGGAGGATCTCTCTCGCATACCACCGCATACACACCTCCACGCCAGATTGCATCTGCACACCCCTGTAACTTTTGGTTCCGCCATAATCAAGAGTAGACAAGCAGGAGTAGGGTTTTCCCTCTGGGGGGCTGAACTTGGGTAAACCTTGTGTCCCCGTGTTGCTTGTTTGCTAACCGTTCCGCGATCTCCAGCATCCCCATCTTCTCCAAAACCCAAGTCCATAACAATGGGCATTGACGAGATTAAACCTCGTCAATAGCACCACAACTTAAATACTAAACCATTGAATAATAACTCAACAAATCCACTACTAACAACATGACTTCTCCCATGTCCTCAAGAACTAAACGAAAAACTCACGAGACATCATATGGATCAAGATCAAAGATGATATGATAATGGATAACAATCTGAACATAAACAATAATCCAATGGTTCCACTCACAAGCATCAACTACAATAGTAATTAACACCGGGAAAGTTTCCCCTAAGAACTAAAGCAATATCCAACACAATTGTTATAGCGGGATGGAGTGGTGATGATGGTGCTAGTGGAGATGATGGTGTGGATGATGTTGATGATGATCCCGATGAATCCTTGCTTGATGATGGTGTTGATGGCGACGATGTTCCCTCTCCAGGAAGGAATTTCCCCGGTAGAAATCTGTCTGCCGGAGAGATCTTTCTCTATTGGTGTTTTCCACCCCGCAGAGGCAGCGGAAATCTATGTGTGGTTGCCCCCTGGTGTTAGGGTTCCGTATGGAAGATATAGGCGAGAGGGCGGAGTCGGGGGCCGAGCAGGTGGGCCACATGCGGTGACCCGTCATACCACTGCATGATGTAGTACACTATAGTCGTTGACATAACACCAATGAAACACCGTTCACTAGTATTACATCCCTCAGAGTAGTACAACAAAAACATAGTAGGTCCAAGACATGACTATAGGTTACAACTCAACTCTTTACACAAGATCCAGAGAATACTCTAGGTTAAAGAGAGAGAAAGAAACTTCTTACAAAGAAGAATCAGAAATAAATAACTCATAGCTACCACACTTATAAAACTAGTAGCTGAACTACTAGGCTTGAATTGCTGCTATTGCAATACTCTACAGAAGTAGGTTCTATGGTTAGGAATTATATTCTTATCTAATCAGCAACTTCGTCTTCACTTGAGTTGATGTATATGCTGACTTCCTTGACTTCATTGAAGAGTTTTAGCTTTTAATGATGATTCCTGGAGCATAACTTGATATAGACGTCGTCTGTACTGGCCTTAGAACCTAGCAAGGGTTAAGAAGATACTTTGAGTACGAGCGTACTCAGCAAGTCCACTAGAAAAGGAGTGTTTGATGCACTATATCTACAGCCACAGACCGTAGGTCGTAGGCAATGCAAGTTTTAGTAAACATTTCTTCAAAGGTTGCTTTTATTCTAAAAAGTTATGTCCGTCAGCCTTCACGGGTTTACCAGAACCTTCATGGGGTTCCTTTCCCGCCGCGTTCGCAGCTCCTTCCCGGAACAGGGAGTAACAAGTTACAGTTCTTACACTCTGCAGAGGTGCGTCACTTTACCCATGGGAGATCTTAGCTTTGTTGCACATCCGGACCGCGAACCCGTTCACACTTCCTTGGTGTGAGGCCCAGACTAAGACCCAAGCCAATCACTGCCTTCTCCATGACCCCGCATGTCTCCTTGGTGTACGCCAGCCCACCTATTGAATTACGGCAATGGCAGTATAGACCGTTCAGATGCCGGAACTATCGTGGGACGTTGAGGGCTCCCACCCATATGCTGCATATCCTCTACGAATTACCATAAATAATATGCACGCTACAAGTGATAACAGCCACGACCTGCACATCCAGCTCCATGCGAGAGGGAAAGATACAGCTGACTTCTTCGTCCCATTCCAAATCTCATGGTCAACGCGTAATATACGGCGCAAGAATCACTGGCGGCATTGGTTATTAAGTCCTAGATAATATGTTCCTTTACCACCGGAATTCTACTCACATTATTATGAAAATAGTGTTTTCTATCCTTTTTCAAATGCAGGTGATGACAGCACTGTATTTGTAAAATACTTTACAGAAAATAATCAAAGGACATGAGCAAGTGTGAACTTGCCTTTTGTGATTGCAAGATTATGCACTCACGGTCTTCAAGACAATAAAAGATCCAATAGCGAAAATCTGCATCATTGGTCCGGTGAGGACTAATGTTTAAAGAAGCAAGATGCTTTTATGCATAAGTAATGTGATGCAAGTTGATAAACGCGAATCCCAAGAATACTGTTGTTCTAGGATTTGGATACTAGGAAGGATTTCCTTGGGATGTGTTTCCCTTTTAGATTAAATTTCATACATGTGCTTCTTGTTAAGGCTTGTGAGTGTGTGTAATACAACATGTATTTATACAACAATAAAATACATAGTATGGAATGCTACTCAAGGTTTCTTACATCTGAATTGTTTATCTTCAAGTTTTACTTTACAAGTAATGTCACTTATAAGGAATTTAAGTAATAACAATCTTATGATACAAGTAAAGTATAAGGTAGGATGTTTATTATTAATTGTCATATGTTGATTGAAGTGGCAAAATGAATAACTTTTGAAGAAAATCTTACTCAACTAAGCAGGAGCATTTAAGCTTTTAAGTTAATCTTATGAGGTGTTCTTTCTAGTTAAAGTCTTTAAGTCAGAAAGATATGCCTTTACTGGAATACTGAAATTAGTAGTATTTGAGACTTATCTATCTTGGTTTTTAAGTGGGTTGGTTTGGTATTAAGATGCTTTATAACTAATTATAACAGACCAAAGTTAACTATAAAGTATATAATAAAGTTTTTAGTAGTATACTTAAAGTTTGGTAGATTAATGTTAACTTTAAAACATAGATGGAATTTAGGTGTAATGCTTGTTATACTTATGTCTTGTTCACCTTATAATGTTTCTTTAAAGTTACTTTAAGTATGGTATTATTTTTATTTGGTAGTGGTTAAGGTTTATGAATAACTAAACAATATTATTTACTACTTATGAACACACTTGTAGTGTTTTGATTTGTTTATAAACTTGTGGTTAATATAAAGAATGGGTTTTATCTTATTATAATTATTCTTGGAGATTTTATATTAAATAAGAATCCTTTTATAAAAGAATCTGCATTTATGGTTGAAGGATAACTTAATAAAATTATATTTAAAATGTCTTGGACCAATTTGACTTTAAATTATAAATATTCAAGACTAATATTATTTATTAGACTTTAATTAGTTAATTTTAGAATTATTAACAAATTTTATTTACCTTTATATGAATTATTAATTAAGGAAATAGGTTTAAATTTGAGTTATGAAAGTGTTTAATTTTTTATTTAATTCAAAAGTGGAATATCATATTTTTAACATGTAGTTATTATTTTTGTGATCATTTTGGTATATTACATTTATTTTTGTGATTTATAAATAACAAGATATGATTTTAATAAGGTTTATTACTATATAAATACTTAATAAATAATAAATATTTAATTAAGAGGAATAATAATGCATGATCATAGTTTTAAACTCTAATTCTTATTTTTCTAAGATTTTTAGTATTTTATTTAGACTTTTAACATTTACCATTATTAAAATATTAATTATCAAAGTATTAAAACTTTATAAAGTATTTATTAAATAATATTTATTTAAATAATCATCATAATAATATTTAGTAATAGTTTTAAGTTGTAGATTTTATTTTTCTAAACATTTTTATATATTATATGTATTTTTCTGATTTATAAAATAAAAGATATCAAATTTACAAGATTTAATAATTTTATGAATTTCTTAATTAAATAACTAAATGTGTTTATTAGGTAATGCTGATGTCAGCATAGACTGAAGGGTTTTTCTCACCAGAGTCTAACCTACCCCCAGTCACCGACTGGTGGGACATATGCCATGCCATTTCTATGCTTTTATTTATCACAGAAACATTACTACAAATTCTAAAATAAATAAAATAGGAATATGACATCAGCGTGACGTCACGCTGACATCACACCAAGATCATCCTCAGATCAAGGTCGGATTCGTGAATCAGCTGCGTGCGCGGGGCTGTGCTTTGGCTTATCGGAAAGAGGGCGTCGTGGGGTGCAGTATAGTGGCGGCGTCGCCTTGAAATGGCTACTGATGACGGTGGTGCAACGACGGCGAGCGGCGGCGGCGTCGGTCTCTCGTGGGGAGGAAGATTCAGAGGAAGAGAGAGAAAACAGAAGGGTGCGTGAGCACCGGTGGCTCACCAAGAGCATGATGGCGGTGGTGCCGAGGCGAGGCAAGCACGGGGAACACCGGAATCAAGGAAGGAAGCGGTGGCCGGAGATCGGGAAGGTGGTGTCCTTGTCGATGATTGGGAGCTTCCCACGTCGATTCCTCCTGCGAGGATGCTCACCGCGGCGAGGCGAATCTTCCAGGATCCACGGCGAGGCTCGAGCGGCCGGAGACGACGGGACTCGACGGCGTCTATGAGCTCTGGAGTTAGGGTTTGCGAGCTGGAGAAGGAAGGAGAGTAAATGACATGTTAGGGTTCGTCCTTGGCGAGACAGAGGATCTTGTAGGCGATGGCAGGCGGCGGCTCGAATCCTGGCGCACGTCAGCGCGACGGAGATCGACAGCGAGCTGCTTGCTCGATCCGTCGGCGAGGAGGAAGATGGGGAAAAGACAACGAAGGGGTATGGGCTCCTAGCGGGTTGATACTGGGCCAGATGGGCTGCAGTGTGGCGCGTGTGAGCGACGAGTAAGCAGGAGAGGAGATGGGCCATGGGCCAGATTTGGTGTTTCCCCTATTTTTTCCTGATTCTATTTCTTTTCCATTTTCTGTTTTCTGTTCTGTTTTCAGATTTGAATTTTTTTCACAATTGATCAAAATTTCTCTATAGAAATTACTTGCTAATTATTTGCAGCAGTAATGAGGTGTAATATAATGATATTTTATTATACCTTGTTATAATTTCTTTATTTTTTCTTTATAGATCCTTTTCTATTTAATATATTTAATTACAACTACATATGAGTTAAGGTTTGAATTGAAAATGCTTACCATAAGTTCTTAGAAGATTTAATATTCTCATATTTCTTTTATTGATGTGAATAAGGGTTAATGGCTAAACATATTGTCTTTATGTTTATGATCTTTATTAATATCACCTTTTAAATAGAAAGTTATTATTTGAAATGAATTATGAGAGAGAATTGATAATTATCATTCTAGGCATATATGATTGAAATAAAAGTTAGGGTTTTAAATTGTAATTGTTTACCATGGATTTTAGGAGTTTTAATATTCTTGTTCAACCCTTTATTCATATGAATAAATATTATTGGTTAAGACAGATTGTCCTTATGTTTGTGCTCATGAATTATATCACCATTTATAAAATAAAGTTATTTCCTGGAAGGCCTTATGGAAAAGATTTGATAAAGATAACTCCTAAGCACATATGGTTATGATAATTAGAAATGATAAAGATATGCTTAAGGGATTTGCTATAGGAAAATATTCCTACAAAGCATTGAGGAAATAAGATGATTGATTCAAATAGATGAAATAGATTTTATGTTTGGTTAAGATTTAGGGTCTAGTGTTTACCAAGAATTCCTATATTCCATACTTCATAATTCTGGACTTCTAATTAAGGAATTCCTTTTCTAGATATATTACTTCTCTATATCCATCATCATGTGTTAACATGATGAGCTTTGCTTCACAAGAATATTCTTATCCACCTTTTATGCTTCTAAAGCCATTTATATATCCAATGAGCCTGTCATTAAAGCCTGCTGATAATCTCTAATTCAACAAGTGATTACCTCTAACTCCATTCATACCCTTCCTAAATCATCCATCACAAATACTACTCTAGTAGAGGTTTATATCAAGTTCTACTCTCCTCTAGTGTTTAGTATTTACCCAAGAGGAAAATACTACTTCTTTAATTCAATGTTGCTCTAACATCATTTTAATCCTACTATCTTGTCTCTACTTGACTCCAATATCTAATATTCCAACCTCACATTATATTAATATGACTGGTAATGACTAATCTAGGATAATATATCAATACTATGGTTCAATCATGTTTTATCCACTAATGTCACTTATACATGGTATAAGTATTCAATATTGGTGAATAAGGCATGGTCATTATAATCCTTTGTGGTTTATGTTTCCAATTGGCTAATCAAGGCTTCATCAATACAACATTGCAGTTGTATTGAAATTATCTTCTATCTAGCTCTATTGGATTAAGAGATATGATTCATTGACTATACCTACTTGATCCAATAGGACTACTCTTGGTAACTATCTTTAGACTTTATCCTTGTAAACTTCTTTGTTACCATATTGATTTGATTTCCTCCAATCACTCTCATCCTATAGATAACATCTAAAACTAGCATAACTATTTACCTCTTCTTACTTCTTTCTTTATAAGCCTTAAGTGAATGCTATAATAAGGACAAGAGTTGATAGGTTTAAGAATTGATAAGTTAAGAATTGGTGAATCAATAATTGATTGCTCAATATTGATGAACAACAATTATAAGGATAGGATTCAGTAGAGATGATAAAGATTGATATGGAAAGAAAGATATATGGTGAGTGATCTTAACTTTGGTTTCTTTCCTACTCAATCTCACTAGAGAGTTAAAGTTAGGTATTACCATGATACTCATGGTATAAGTAGATGAGATTAAGATATAGTTGTTACATTCTTATTATTTGTGTTATATTTATAAGTTGATATTCATGAGTGATTATAATGAATACTATGATATGATCACCAAATGATCAAATATAAATCATTAAGTAATGTATTAGGGTTTAGTTTCATACCATTTGACCTACCCATAGATCAAACCATGTTTACCCAAAATAAGGTTTTAGCAAAGGTCATACTGAAACTTATCGCAGTCAACTTGATGATCTACTTCAATTCCATCAAGTTAAGAGAAGCTTCAATCACTTTGACAAGTTTTTATTTAAAAGCGCGAAAATTATTCAGATTTTCTATGCATGAATGCAATGCACACATCTATGTTTGGCTTATTTCTAAGCTCTAATGCTGGGATGTTACACCACACCTGCCCTAGGCGCGGCCTAGGGGGGACCCGAGCCTAGGGGGTGGGCCCCCTGTGGCCCTTCTTCGCCTCCCCTTCTGGCTTCCTCTGTCTTCTGAGAAAATATAATTTTCCCATATTTTTCTAGTATTTTTTTGTTTTTCGTGAAATTGCATCAAACACCTCTTTTTCCATCAGAATCCAGACTCCGGCAGTTCATCCTCCAAGAATCATCCAACATGCATAAACAGATGAAAATACATAAGTAATACCTCATAAAAAGACATATATCAATGAATAGAGACAAATTATGATATAGAATGGTGATGCAAATTGGATGTATCATAGGGCGACCCCCGAGGCCGCCATTGTTGTTGGTGTCGGCGAATGGGCGGGCCCCTCCACGGCCATCGCCTTGCCGCGTCGCGGAGTTGGCGGAGATGGAGAACTCGGGAGCGAGGGTGTTTTGCTCCTTGAGGGACTCGCAGGAGAGGAGCATGGAGTAGAAGTCCGACAGGCTGAGGGTGTAGGCGCCTGCGGCGGCCATCACCATGAGGGAGTGCTGGAGGGACTCGAATTGAGGCCCGAGACCGACGACGATGTAGTCGATCAACTCGTCATTGGAGATAGGCGACCCCGCCTAGGACATGGCATCCGCGAAACCCTTCATCTTGTGAAAGTAGGTTGCGGCGGTGAGGTCGTTCTTCCGCAGCGTCATGAGCTGACACCGCATCTGGTACACGCCTGCCCTGTTCTGCACCGAGAATATGGACAGGAGGCACGCCCACACAGCCGACGCGGTGCTGCGGCCAACGAGGTGGCCGAGGATCTCCTCCATCATGGAGCCAACGAGGATGCTGAGGACGCGCTGATCCGTGTAGAACCACAGGGCGTAGTCCGGGTTAGCCTTGGTCACAGCGTTGGCACCGTCTCCTTCAGTGACAGTGGCCGGAGGCGCTTTCCATGAACTGTCGAGGAAGCCGTACCATCCCTGGCCGGCGATGTTGGGGATGACCTACATCTTCCAAAGAAGAAAATTAGTGCAATTTAGGCGCACCGTTATGGTGTTGGTGTTGTGGCCGGTGGGGACGGAGATGATGGCGCCGGCGGGGATGGATGGGGCGGATGGCGAGGCCAACGCACTGGCGGTGGAGAGCGTCAATGCGGAGGAGGACATCGCGGCGAGTGGTCACGACGGCGGCGGCAGAAGACGGCTGCGGTGGAAGCGCGGGGTGCGGGCGGAAACCCTTGGTCGGGTAGGCGCTGTGATACCAAGTCAAAAAGAATTGTTTTCTGTGGTTAGCCCCAACCGACTGGCATTGATTTATATTAGCGGATCAACTTGTACAACAAGAAATTACAATGAGGGACAAAGCCCGGCGTATCTGGCCAAATCACCCCGAAATATCCGGCCGCACCGGATAGTACGGCCTATGCCGACCGGAGTGTCCGGCCGTGTTTAGATCAGTCCGAACCGGATGTACCCTGTTTAGAGTCCAGTTAGTTTAGATGTCATTTTGGGCTTGTCCAACCGACTAGGTCGAGTCTGGCCGCCCCAGCCCTCATATAAAGAGCTGGCCGGTCTAGGTTTAGGGTTAGCTTTGAGTTTATTCATAATAATGTAAAACTTAAAGTTCATATTATCACCGTCCCTCTCGGATTGGCGTGTGTGACGACGTCTCGGACGTTCTTCCAGTTGTCCATGAATAAAGACACGAGAGTTCTTGAATTGTTAAGAGTAATCGTGTGGGCACGAAGGTCCTCAAATTGTCGAGGGTTGTCGAGCTTTGGTGTGTCTATTCCTGCGTGAGGTTCATCGTTCATCGTCGAGTTGCTCGCAGGATTGACGTTTCCCAATCTCCAGGTTACGTGTTTCGCTCACGTGATTGGAAGATCTATCAGATCCATTGGATCAGGAGGTGCATCGTGAAAGATCGGGCCAACAATATGTATCATCTTAGTATCAGAGCACCAGGTTTATTGTTGTCGCCGGGCCAATCTGTTAATCTGTTAGATATCAAGATTTATCGGTGGCAGGAAAGCTGGCTATTTTGTTTGGAGGCGAAGCAGATCAGGCTACAATCGGCGAGGATAGTGGTGGGGATCGAAAAGTTTTTACTGGTGCGTTATAGAGATCGATTCTGTTTTTGCTGGCACGTTGGTCGAGATTGATTTCGAGGAGTCCTGATCGTATACTGCTAACTAGTTGAGCGTGCACCAGATCCTTTCCGTTTGCCTAGTTTTTTCTTACACGTGAAGTACAGGCCAACAAGGAAAGTTAAAAGAAAAGGCTGATTCGGACTAGAGTTTGGTACGTAATGTACATAGGAAAAAAAAAATTGGCACGGTCTACTGGATCAAATTGGATCGGATTGTTGGCTAAAAGAAACAAAAAAAAAGGAAAGTTTGATTCGGATCAATACATAAAAGCAAAGTGCAGATTTGATACGTGTACAACCAGACTGGAATCCGTTTCAGCAATGAAAAAAAGAGAGACTGGATTTTTATTTCCATGTGGAGGCGGACGTAGGTTATTTAGATCCTTGGCATGCAGAAGTTTGTTCTGCTTGTTTTGAGTGATATGCTTGAGTTGCATCCAAATTTCAGAGGAGTCACATCATTTTTTCCCGCCAGTTCGTGAAACAGTCTACAGATATCGTCAAACAGTCTATGGACACTTGTTTCAGTTGAGTGCATACTTAGATGTATTCAGCTTATTTGAATCCATGGCATACAGGAATTTGTTCTGTCCGTTGTGGGTGATATGCATGGTATACAGTCAGTTGCAGTTGGAGGATGCTTGTGTCTCGATCAGATTGATGGTGTCGAAGACCAAAGAGCGACCATGGCAGTATCAATTCAAGCAAACCGAGAGGGAGGATGAGGCGTGGAAGACGAGCAAGACTTGAAGACAGCTAGTCGAGCGGGAGGATGAAGTGTGGAAGACTGGCGAAGCTTGAAGACGGAAAGTGGCGATGTTGCTGATCTGACGCCACGTTCTGGAGACTGCCCTCTAGCGTTAAGGACAACGCCTTTTGAAGAAGGGGAGGCTGATGAGGGACCAAGCCCGGAGTATCCAGCGAAATCACCCCAAAATATCCGGTCGCACCGGATAGTCCGGCCTGTGCCGACCGGAGAGTCCGGCCATGTTCGGACCAGTCCGAACCAGATGTACCCTATTGAGAGTCCAGTTAGTTTAGATGTCGTTTTGGGCTTGTCCAACCGACTAGGTCGAGTCTGTCCGCCCCAGCCCTCATATAAAGAGCTGGCATGTCTAGGTTTAGGGTTAGCTTTGAGTTTATTTAGAATAATGTAGAACTTAAAGTTCATATTATCATCATACCTCTGGGATCGGCGTGTGTGACGGCGTCTCGAACGTTCGTCTAGTTATCCATGAATAAAGACACGAGAGTTTTTGAATTGTCAAGAGTAATTGTGTGGGCGCGAAGGTCCTCGAATTGTCGAGGGTTGTCGAGCTTTGGCGTGTCTATTCTGGCATAAGGTTCATCGTTCATCGTCGAGTTGCTCGCAGGATTGGCATTCCCCAATCTTCAGGTTACGTGTTCCGCTCACGTGATTGGGAGATCTATCAGATCCATTGGATCAGGAGGTGCATCGTGAAAGATCGGGCCAACAATCCGTATCATCCCCACCATCATCATCGACATGTTGACCACCATCAGATGTCTCTTGTATGTTATTTGCCACTGCTATTGGTCACTATCGCTGACTTTGGGATTGGTTCCATCATCGGCGCCAAGCGCATAACCTTGAGTGTCTTATCTTCTTCTCGGTGGCCAACATGACTTGCTCCTCTTCTTCTCTTGTGATCATGAATGTTCCACACATCTAGAATTTCACTCTATTTATAAAATAGTAAAGAACACAATGAAACATGTTCAGATGCTCGTTCAAAAAATAAATAACAGTACCAGTGATATTGATTCTATATCACGCCCTTGCCTCATATCCCTATAGATTTTTTGAAATCTAGGCGAACTTTTCATGGAGATCCAGTCCATTTTGTTATATGTCATCATTGATATTTTATGCACAGTCTTTTAGTGTCTGCCTTAAATCCATCATGCCAATCTGGTAAACACCCTACGGTTTATCATATAAACGGACAAGAAATCTGATGTATCATTTCTTGCTTTCTGTCGTTTTTAAAAGACCAATAAATTCATGTATCGTAGGTTTATTTGGTAAGAAAAGACTACCTGCGAAAAAGACATAGAATGTAACTGCTATATTTTTCGTAAGTTCAAATGTAACCTATAGCAAAACCATGAAATTTTCACCAAATATTTTATTTGATAAAGGGTGGATCTAATTGAGACGGCTATGTTGGAAAACTTTAGCAGATAAGCAGACCATCTTCATGTTGGAGATATGCCCTAGAGGCAATAATAAAAGTGGTTATTATTATATCTTTGTGTTTATGATAAATATTTACATTCATGCTATAATAGTATTAAACGGAAACATTAATACTTGTGTGATTTGTAAACTAAATTAGAGTCCCTAGTAAAGCCTCTTTTTAATACTAGCTTGTTAGTTAATAGATGATCGTGGTTTCTCGATCATGAACATTGAGATGTTATTAACAACAAGATCATGTCATTAGGAAAATGGTATGACGGACATACTCCTATAGATAAGCGTAGCATAAAGATCAAGTCATTTCAATAGTTCGTTTGCTATAAGCTTTCCGATACATAGTAACCTAATTCCTTCGACCATGAGATCATGCTAATCACCATCACCGGAAGAATACTTTGATGACATCAAACACCACACCGTAACTGGGTGGCTATAAAGGTGGCATTGAGTGTTTGGAAAGTATGTGTTGAGGCACATGGATCAAGAGTGGGATTTTTCTATCCATATGACGGACAAATATACTCTGGGCCCTCTCGGTGGAATGTCATCCAATTAGCTTGCAAGCATGTGACTGGCTCACAAGGGATCACATATCACGGGAACGAGAAAAGAGTACTTATCGGTAATGAGGTTGAGCTAGGTATGGAGCTAGGTATGCAGAGATACCGACGATCAAACCTCGAATAAGTAAACTATCGTGAGACAAAAGGAAATTAGTATCGTATGTAAGTGGTTCATTTGATCGCAAAGTAATCATAGAAATATGTGGGAGCCATATGAATTTCCAGATTCCTCTATTGGTTATTGATCGGAGAAGTGTCTCGGTCATGTCCGCATAATTCACGAACCGTAGGGAGACACACTTAAGGATTCAATGTTGTTTAGTAGATATGGAATGTAAGTAGGCAAACCGAATGTTGTTCGGAGTCTTGGATGGGATCCAGGATATCACGAGGAGATCCAGAATGGTCCGGGGAATAAGATTCATATAAGGAAAGTCCGATTCCAGAGTTCAGGAATGATTTCGATGTTTTCATTGGAGAGGTTCTAGAAGGGCCTAGAAGATTCACCAGACCGGAAGGGGAATGGTCCATGAATGTGTCATGGGTAAGTGGAATGATTGGATCATATCCTAGGTCACTTGGTTTGGGCATTTGCAAGAGAAAATTAAAGCTCTAAATTGAAAGTCAAAGGGAGGTTTGAAAAGTCAAACTGGAACAATAGTTTCCTAGTGGAAGAAGGAAAGAGTACATCCTTCTATCCAACTTGGGTTTGGGTTTGGATTCAAACTCTATCCTCCCAAGGTTGCCCCCTATCATAAATAGAGGGGGAGGGCTTCCCCAAACAACACAAGAGCCAGCCCTCTCCACCCCGTGCGCCACCGCCGCCTAGCCGCCGTGCCGCCGACGCCTCCTCCTCCTATCCGGCCTTCTAAACCTAGATCGCCGGAAACCCTAGATCCACCATAACTCGAACCGGCTTAGGCGAAGCCCTGCGGGATCTTCTCTCTACTTCTGACACCACGCCGTCGTGCTGCCGGAATCATGAGGGGAGAACTACAACCTCCGCTGCCTGCTAGAACAAGGGAGAGGAAGGTCTTCATCGAGTACCGAACGTATGACCGACTGCGGAAGCGCTGCCGGAACGCAGAACCGGAAGGATTGTCTACGCGATCTTGAGATCGGCAAGTGTACGACTACATCACCCACGAGAATCTGCTCTCGTTAACCGCTTTGGAATCTTCGAGGGTGAGTACTCTGATCGACTCGTTGCTACAATCTAGTAGATAGATCTTGTCTTATTTATGTGCATGCGGTAGAAATTTTTTGTTTTCCATGCTACGAACCCCTACAGTGGTATCAGAGCCGTGTCTATATGTAGATCTGTTGCACGAGTAGAACACAATGGTCATTGTGGGCGTTGATGCTTTTGTTGTCGGTTGCTTCTTGTGTACTTTGCATCTTGCGGGATGGTGGGATGAAGAGGCCCGGGCTTACATGACATCGTTCATGAGACTTGCTCCACGCTTGACATGCAACTTGTATTGCATAAGTGGCTTTGCGGGTGCCTGTTTCTCCCAACATAGTTAAGATTCAATTTACAACGGGCGATTGACAATACTAGTATCGACGTTGTGGTTCTTGTTCGTAAGTTAGAACGATACTTATTGAAAGCCCCAAACCACGTAAAACATGCAAAGAAAATTAGAGGCGTCTAACTTTGTTTTGCTGGGGTGTGCTGTGATGTGATATAGCCATGATTGTAATTATATATGATGTATGCAATGTACCTTATTGTAAGTCGGCAACCGGAAGGAGCCATATGGTTGTCTTTTAATTCCGTTAAGACCTGCGTGTCTATTATTCAAAGTAGTTGTAATAGTTGTGTCTGGTGGACGACAACCATGAAGCGGCGCCATTGACCTTGATGCAATGCCGGTGATGATGGATATCATGTTCGTGCTTGAAGATGGAGATCGGAAGCACAAGAAGAAAGGCCATATCATATCACATATTTTGAATTGCATGTGATGTTAATCCTTTTATGCATCGTGTATTCCTTAGTTCGCGACGGTAGAATTATAAGATGGTCCCTCTAGAACAAAATATCAAGTTATAAAGTGTTCATCCTTAGTTAGCACCGCTGCTAAAGCTCGTTGTTTCGAAGCACCACGTGATGATCGGGTGTGTTAGATTCTGCGAGTGTATACAACGGGAGCAAGCCAGATTTTCTCATGCGGAAGCTAAGGTTTGATCTTGACGAGCCTAGCATGTACATACATGGTCTCGAAACACGGATCATCGAAAGGTAAAGCAGGAGTCATATAGTAGATATAATGAACATGTTGATTGTTCGCCATTGAAGCTACATCAACTCTCGTGATGATCGGTTTTGATGTGGTGGATTTGGTACATGTGATCACTAAAACAATGTGAGGGATATTGTTTTGAGTGGGAGTTCACCTAGATTAATTTAACTATTAATTAGAACTCAATTTGTCATAAACTTAGTCTAAACTATTGCAAATATGTTGTAGATCAATGGCAGCCCCTACCATCAATTTTAATGCGTTCCTAGAGAAAGAAAAGTTGAAAAAACAATGGAAACAACTTCGCGGATTGGTTCCACAATTTGAGGATTGTCCTCAATGCTGGTAATTTGACCTATGTGCTGGATGCACCGCTGGGTGACACACCTGCAGCTGATGCTACCGATGAGGTAAAGAATGTTTTCCTCGCTCGGAAGAATCAGTACTCCATAGTTCAGTGTGCTATCTTGTATGGTTTGGAATCGGAGCTTCAGAAAAGGTTTGAGAACCATGACCCACATGATATTGTCCGTGAACTCAAAATGATATTTGAGGCTCACGCGGCAGTTGAGAGGTATGAGGCTTCTGAAAAGTTCTTTAACTGCAAGATGGAAGAGGGCAGCTCCGTCAGTGAGCACGTGCTTAAGATGTCTGGGCACGCAAGCAAGCTTCAAAGCTTGGGTATAGTGATTCCTAATGCTTTGGGGATTCACCGTGTCCTCCAATCACTACCACCAAGTTACAAGAACTTTGTGATGAACTACAATAAGCAAAACATGGACAAGTCGTTGCCCGAACTCTTCTCCATGTTAAAGTCTGCGGAAGTGGAGATCAAGAAAGAGCATCAAGTGTTGATGGTCAATAATACCACCAAATTCAAGAAGCAAGGCAAGTCTAAGAAAAAGGGAAACTTCAAGAAGGGCGGTAAGAAAGTTACCGCGCCAGCGAAGAAGACCAAGGCTGGGCCTAAGCCTGATACTGAGTGCTTTTACTACAAGGGAGAAGGTCACTGGAAGCGGAATTTACCTAAGTACTTGGCGGATTTGAAGAACGGCAACATCAAGAAGAAAGGTATATCCGATATACATGTTATTGATGTGTATCTCACTAGTACTCGTTGTAGTGCTTGGGTATTTGATAATGGTTCAGTTGCTCACATTTGTAACTCGAAACAGGTGCTGTAGAATAGACGGAAACTAGCAAAGAACGAGGTGATGATGCGCGTTGGAAATGGATTAAAGGTTGATGTGATCGCGGTCGGCATGCTACCTCGTCATCTACCATCGAGATTAGTTTTATACTTAAATAATTGTTATTTGGTGCCTGGGTTGAGCATGAACATTATATCAGGATCATGTTTATTGCGAGACGGTTACTTGTTTAAGTCCGAGAATAATGGTTGTTCGATTTATATGAGTAATATGTTTTATGCACATGCACCTTTGATAGATGGTCTATTCTTGTTGAATCTCGATTGTAGTAATACACATATTAATAACATTGAGGCTAAACGTTTGAAATTAAGCGATAACTCGACCTATATGTGGCACTTTCATCTTGGTCATATTGGAGTGAAGCATATGAAGAAACTCCATTCCGATAGACTTCTTGAATCACTTGATTTTGAATCACTTGAAAGATGCGAAGCATGTCTGATGGGTAAAATGACTAAGACTCCATTTTCTGGTATGATGGAGCGGGCTACGGACTTATTGGAAATCATACATACCGATGAGTGTGGCCCAATGAGTGTAGCATCGCGCGGTGGTTATCGTTATGTTCTTACCTTCACAGATGACTTGAGTAAATATGGGTAGATCTATTTCATGAAACATAAGTCCGAAACTTTCGAGAAGTTTAAGAAATTTCAAAATGAGGTAGAGAATCAACGTAACAAGAAGATTAAATTTCTACGATATGATCGTGGAGGTGAATATCTAAGTTACGAGTTTGGAAAGCATTTGAAGAAATACGGAATACTTTCACAATTGACACCGTCGGGAACACCACAACGTAATGTTGTGTCCGAACGTCGTAATCAAACTTTTTAGATATGGTTCGTTCTATGATGTCACTTACAGATTTACCACTATTGTTTTGGGGTTATGCATTAGAAACATCCGCATTCACTTTAATAGGGCACCATCTAAATCCGTTGAAATGACAGCGTATGAATTATGGTTTGGGAAGAAACCTAAATTGTCGTTCCTTAAAGTTTGGGGTTGCAAAGCTTATGTAAAGAAGTTACAGCCCGACAAGCTTGAACCCAAAGCGGAAAAATGTGTCTTCATAGGATACCCGAAGAAAACTATTGGGTATACCTTCTATCATAGATCCGAGGGCAAAATCTTTGTTGCCAAGAATGGATCATTTCTAGAGAAGGAGTTTCTCTCGAAAGAAGTGACTGGAAGGAAAGTAGAACTCGACGAGGTTGTTGAACCTTCTCTCGAACTTGAGAGTAGCACAGCACCGGAAGTAGTTCCTGTGGCGCCTACACCAATAAGAGAGGAAGCTAATGATGTTGATCATGAAACTTCGGTTGAAGTAACTACGGAACCTCGCAGGTCAACGAGAACACGTACCACTCCTGATTGGTATGATCCCGTTATGAGTGTCATGTTGGTGGACAACACCGATGACCCTGCGACATATGAGGAAGCGATGATGAGCCCAAATTCCAAAAAATGGCAAGAAGCCATGAAATCCGAGATTGGATCCATATACAAAAACCAAGTATGGACTTTGGTGGACTTACCGGATGGCCGGAAGGCTATCGAGAACAAATGGATTTTCAAGAAGAAAATAGATGTTGATGGTAATGTTAATGTCTATAAAGCTCGACTTGTCGCAAAAGGGTTTTGACAAATTCAAGGAGTTGACTACGATGAGACTTTCTCACCGGTAGAGAAGCTAAAGTCTGTGAGGATTTTGTTAGCAATCGCTGCATATTATGATTATGAGATATGGCAGATGGATGTCAAAACAGCGTTCCTCAATGGAGACATTGATGAAGAGTTGTATATGGTACAACCCAAAGGTTTTGTCGATCCTAAACGTGCTAACAAGGTATGCAAACTTTAAAGGTCCATTTATGGATTGAAGCAAGCATCCCGAAGTTGGAATCAACATTTTGATAAGGTAATCAAAAGCTTTGGTTTTATACAAACTTATGGAGAAGCTTGTATTTACAAGAAAGTGAGTGGGAGCTCTGTAGCATTCTTAATACTATATGTAGATGACATATTGTTGATTGGGAATGATGTAGACCTTCTTAATAGTGTCAAGGATTATTTGAATAATAGTTTTTCAATGAAAGATCTTGGCGAAGCAGCTTACATATTAGGCATAAAGATTTATAGAGATAGATCGAGACGCCTAATATCATTGTCACAGAGTACATATTTGGACAAAGTTCTAAAGAGGTTTGGAATGGAAGATAGCAAGAAAGGGTTCTTGCCCATGTTGCCCAATGCAACCTTGAGTAAAATTCAAAGTCCTGCAACAGCAGAAGATAGAGAAGGGATGAGTAAGACTCCCTATGCCTCAGCCATAGGATCTCTTATGTATGTCATGCTATGTACTAGACCCGACATTGCATATGTTATTAGTTTGACTAGCAGATATCAAAGTGATCCAGGAGTAGATCATTGGACAGCGGTCAAAAACATCCTTAAGTACTTGAGAAGAACTAAGGATATGGTTCTTTTCTTATGGAGGTGCTGAACAGCTCGTTGTTAATGGTTACATCGATGCTAGTTGGAACACCGATCCGGATGATTCTAAATCTCAATCTAGATACATATTTGCTTTGAATGGTGTAGCAGTTAGCTAGAGGAGTGCAAAGCAAAGCGTTGTGGCGAGATCTTCAACTGAATCGGAATACATAGCTGCTTCGGAGGCTTCACAAGAGGCGATATGGATGAAGGAGTTCATTACAGAGCTCGGTGTGGTTCCAAGTGCGCTAGACCCAATGTCTATCTATTGTGATAACATGGGCGCCATAGCCAATGCGCAAGAACCAAGGTCACACAAGAAGCTGAAGCACATCAAACTACGTTTTCACGCTATTCGAGAGAATGTCCAAGGTGGTGACATAAAGATTTACAAAGTACACATAGATCTGAATGTGGCGGATCCGTTGACTAAACCTCTCCCGAGGGCAAAACATGACCAACACCAAACCGCCATGGGTGTTCGGTATATTACCATGTAATCTATATTAGTTGACTCTAGTGCAAGTGAGAGACTGTCGGAGATATGCCCTAGAGGCAATAATAAAAGTGGTTATTATTATATCTTTGTGTTTATGATAAATGTTTACATTCATGCTATAATAGTATTAAACGGAAACATTAATACTTGTGTGATTTGTAAACTAAATTAGAGTCCCTGGTAAAGCCTCTTTATAATACTAGCTTGTTGGTTAATAGATGATCATGGTTTCTTGATCATGAACATTGAGATGTTATTAACAACAAGATCATGTCATTAGGAGAATGGTATGATGGACATACTCCTATAGATAAGCGTAGCATAAAGATCAAGTCATTTCAATAGTTTGTTTTCTATAAGCTTTCCGATACATAGTAACCTAATTCCTTTGACCATGAGATCATGCTAATCACCATCAATAGAAGGATACTTTGATGACAGCAAACACCACACCGTAACTGGGTGGCTATAAAGGTGGCATTGAGTGTTCGGAAAGTATGTGTTGAGGCACATGGATCAAGAGTGGGATTTGTCCATCCATATGACGAATAGATATACTATGGGCCCTCTCGGTGGAATGTCATCCAATTAGCTTGCAAGCATGTGACTGGCTAACAAGGGATCACATATCACGGGAACGAGAAAAGAGTACTTATCGGTAACGAGGTTGAACTAGGTAAGCAGAGATATCGACGATCAAACCTCGGATAAGTAAACTATCGTGAGACAAAAGGAAATTGGTATCGTATGTAAGTGGTTCATTCGATCTCAAAGTAATCGTAGAAATATGTGGGAGCCATATGAATTTCCAGATTCCTCTATTGGTTATTGATCGGAGAAGTGTCTCGGTCATGTCCGCATAATTCACGAACCGTAGGGAGACACACTTAAGGATTCAATGTTGTTTAGTAGATATGGAATGTAAGTAGGGAAACCGAATGTTGTTCGGAGTCTCGGATGGGATCCGGGATATCACGAGGAGATCCGCAATGATCCGGAGAATAAGATTCATATAAGGAAAGTCCGATTCCGGAGTTCAGGAATG
Organism: Avena sativa; assembly: GCA_916181665.1. Lineage (NCBI taxonomy): Eukaryota > Viridiplantae > Streptophyta > Magnoliopsida > Poales > Poaceae > Avena > Avena sativa. The sequence continues at coordinate 22,279,287 of OV702298.1, forward strand.
ATTTCGATGTTTTCAATGGAGAGGTTCTAGAAGGGTCTAGAAGGTTCACCGGACTGGAAGGGGAATGGTCCATGAATGTGTCATGGGTAAGTGGAATGATTGGATCATATCCTAGGTCACTTGGTTTGGGCATTTGCGAGAGAGAATTAAAGCTCTAAATTGAAAGTCAAAAGGGAGGTGTGAAAAGTCAAACTGGAACAATAGTTTCCTAGTGGAAGAAGGAAAGAGTCCTTCCTTCTATCCAATTTGGGTTTGGGTTTGGATTCAAACTCTCCCCTCCCAAGGCTGCCCCCCTCTCATAAATAGAGGGGGAGTGCTGCCCCAAACAACACAAGAGCTAGCCCTCTCCACCCTGTGCGCCGCCGCCTAGCCGTCGTCGCCCTAGTTGCCGCCAACACCTCCTCCTCCTCTCTGGCCTTCTAAACCTAGATCGCTGGAAACCCTAGATCCACCATAACTCGCATCGGCTTAGGCGAAGCCCTGCGGGATCTTCTCTCTACTTCCGACACCACGCCGTCGTGCTGCCAGAATCGCGAGGGGAGAACTACAACCTCCGCTGCCTGCTGGAACAAGGGAGAGGAAGGTCTTCATCGAGTACCGGATGTGTGACCGACTGCGGAAGTGCCGCCGGAACGTAGCACCGGAAGTATCGTCTATGCGATCTTGAGATCGGCAAGTGTACGACTACATCACCCACGAGAATCTGCTCTCGTTAACCACTTTGGAATCTTCGAGGGTGAGTACTCTAATCGACTCGTTGCTACAATCTAGTAGATAGATCTTGGCTTATTTATGTGCATGCGGTAGAATTTTTTTGTTTTCCATGCTATGAACCCCTACACTTCATGCGCATTTAAACAATACCATATTTCGTCTACTTATAGTAGCAACAAAAATAAATTACTACTAGATTGAGATGTTTCAGCTAAGCCCGTGCCACATACTTGGTTGAGATAGAGTCTGTCATTTTTTTGTCATGCACTTTGACCCTGGCATCATTAGCCCAAGCAGAAAGATCTGTTCTCCACTTCATAGAATGGGTTCTACACCCCTCACGCGTAACCTATAAGATAAGGATACAGAACAACCGCCATTAGAGCTCACTGGACCATCGGATCAATAATAAGACCACAAAGTGTACCTTTTGTTATAGCCTCGTAACCACGTATTCTTTGTCAGCACAAGTATTTTACCTACTAAACCACCGGCAGCAAAACTTTTGTAGTTTCAGGAGTATTCATGGGTTGATGGTAATCAAACTTAGCAGCTTCCTATATTTTCACGGTCTTCAAAGTTGGAGTCACTAATGGCAGCCATGTGAGCAGCAACTTGCTCTAACTACAAAACATATTGAAAAGTAATTATTAAAATTTATTAGCTATGTTATTAAATACATGGTGTCAATCTGAAAAAAAGCTAACTCTAAGGAAGTAAATATAAAAATAAAATATAAACCCCTATTGTGCTATGCAGCTTAAAATGAGTTTCTACAAGTATAAAAAATTGTCAAAAATTCCCTTCAACTTGAAATGAGTTTGAGAAAAAACAATAGTACAACATGTTTGCATAGGAAGTAAAGACACAACTGATTATTCCTTATCAAAGATCGATTTCATGACACAATTCCTTATTATTAAGGTACATGTGTATTGTAATGGACAAAATCAAGAAGCCAAACTCACTTGAAAAAGGCAAGCACCTTGTTGTACATCCTCCTAATAAAGGAAATAAGACGAAGAAACCTTGTTGTAAAAAGGACAGAAAACCCCAAGCCACATATTTCTCTCACTGACTCACTACTGTTTTTCTTATATTTCTGTTGAGTTTCATGTCTAGCCATTCGACAACTTCCTTTGATCAAGGAATCGTTGACCGCATATATATTTATATGAGAACCTTCTCTTGAAGGTCACATGCGATGATACAACAGGTTGTTGCTTAAAAATTGGCTTGATAGAATTTATATGACCAAATGGATGAAGCAATACGTTCTTTGAAATGTCATCTCCCTGAAAATACAACTAACCATCAACCAAACCTTGACACCAAGGCTTCAAATTTTTGCTAGCTATGTGTTACTATGCTGTCAATTAAGTTGCTTGAACCATGTTGAAGAAAGAAAATTGGATTTACATAGCATAAATATTTCTATTAAATTAAGATTTAGAAGGTGGAATACAAGCAATGTAGATCCTAATTTCTGATGTGCAGTCCAAAGAAGCTTCCCATCCCGACAAGCATTGAATGATGGTGCACACATTGAGGAACCAGATAGAGATTTCAATGCAGTTGATGAACTGATGGCGCAGGGCCGGGAGTCAATGGCCGCCCTCGAGGCCCTTCACCGAGCCGCGTCGCCCCAGGAGCACGATGAGGTCTGGGAGCTCGCCGCCGAGATCCTCCGCTATTGAGACCACGCCCTCTCTGTGCTCCACGGCGTCGATGGTGCGGCCGGCAAACAAAGCGCAGGTCGGGCACAGCCGCGCAGACGAGGCCACCGAACAAGAGGACGCACGCGAGTGGCGGCGGAGAGACGCTGGCGGCGAAGAGGGTCTAGAAAAGTGGACGGTGGAGGACGGCTTCTGAAAGAGGATCTGACACATGATACCAAACAAAACCAAGCTATCATTTATCTTCCTTTCTAAACATGAATGAGCATCTCAAATTCAGAAACTTTTAATTTTTTAGCACGTAAATGAAGCAAACTAATTCTTTTTGGGAGTACTCCCTCACCTCAACTAAACATGAATAAATATGAGTACTTTTATTGACTCTATCTTTTAGAGTTCTTTTATCTCTATCAAATCTGCATGGCTTATTATCATCACATCCTTGTGCAAACGGAGTGGATAGGATAGCAGAACAAAAGGTAGTTTAAATTTTCAGAGACAAATATTTTGAACTGAAAGCACTGAAAATGATAACCGAAATAGACAAGAAGAGTTCAATATATGCATTATATCAAATGGTTTGGGTGACTCCATGATAAAGATATTTTCTTTTCCATCGTGCATATGTTTTCTAGCTAGTATTCTTAGAATGGAAAATATGTTTTGTGTTCAAAACTCCGGGATTCTGCTGCTTCACCCGGGTGCCCTCATAGTTGAAGTGGACTGGTGGACGCATAATAGTAGGGGTGTAGGTGTCAGACTCGAATTCGACCTGTTTGAAAAAGAAAAAGACTCGAACCAACCTCGTTTTGGCTCCGTTGGTTCCCCTTTTCCCTTCTACTCCTCGCACCAAACACGCCAGTGTGCCACCATCGAAAACCTAGGACGGTAGTAATCTCGCCATGGCTTCCATTGTGCCTGTAGAAGAACCTAGCCCGCCACCCCCTCGAAACCGGACAACTCCTACAGCCTCCCTATGACTGGTTCGTCTGAGGCTAGTCCTAGTGGGAGTATCATAACTAGTATCATGCATGCCATGTTGGCAAAAATATGATGTGGCATAATAATTAATAAAAAAAAGAGTTAGAATATCATAGGTAGATACTGTATCATAGCACGTAAAACTAAAAATCCCAATGCATGTAAATCTTATACACAATTTTACATTGAGATTCTACAAATCATTAAATATAGCGCTACTATGATACTACCATATGATATCATGTACTATAGAGGTAATATCATATACTAGTATCATATGCTGATACTAGTAGTATGATACTCCCACTATGACCAGCCTGAAGAGTCCTCCCCTGCCGTGGCTGCCGTAGTCTCCTCCGCCTGGGTTCCACCTCCGATGCCAGCTGAGCCTCCCTGGTAAGAATCCATTTATATCGTTTAGTTACTTATCCCGATGCCACTGTTAGGTCTTGTATTGCACACCTAGATAGTAATCATATCAGATAATAGAGACGCCAGATTTTATTGAATGAGTATACTTATCTAATACTCCCTCTATGCGGGATTATTAGGCCGGAGGGCCGTTTCCCTAAGACGAAGAAAATAGTGATGTTTCAACTTCCCTCATTAATATCGCCTTCGTAACTCCCTCACCTTAATTACTTTTTGCACTAACGAGGCGGAAGGAAAGAAGTGGTCAATCGACTCCTTATTCTTAGGACATGCATTGGTTGGAACATATCTCTGGAGTTATTGTATAGAGAGAAAAGGGGCCGCGGATGCTAAAAATTAGTCGGTGTTGTTATTACAGCGCTGGAAATTAGGAGAGTTAAATATCTGGACTAATAATCTTGAAATATTTGAAAAGGCTCTCTGGCCCTAAAATCCCAAACGTAATGATGATATTTTCACATGTGGCACTGACGTCTAGTTTATATTGGCATAAAACGCTAAAAAAACTCCATTCTGATAGACTTTTGGAATCACTTGATTTTGAATCACTTGATACATGTGAGCAATGCCTTATGGGAAAGATGACTAGAACCCCATTTTTCGGTACAATGGAGCGTGCGACAGATTTATTGGAAATCATACATATCGATGTGCGTGGTCCAATGAGTGTGTCGGCACGAGGTGGATATCATTATTTTGTTACTTTCACGGATGATTTGAGTAGATATGGATATATCTATTTGATGAAACACAAATTTGAAATCTTTGAAAAGTTCAAGGAATTTCAGAATGAAGTGAAAAATCATCATAATAGAAATATTAAATTTCTACGATCAGATCGTGGGAGTAAATATCTAAGTTACGAATTTGGTACACATATGAGAGAGTGTGGAATAGTTTCACAACTCACACCTGCCGGAAAATGATAATGAAATGGTGTATCAGAGCGTCGTAATCGTACCTTATTAGATACGGTTTGATCTATGATGTCTCTATCTGACTTGCCAATTTATTTTTGGGGTTATGCACTAGAAACCGCTTCATTCACTTTAAATAGGGCACCATCTAAATCTGTTGAAACGACACTGTATGAATTGTGGTTTGGAAACAAAGCTAAGTTGTCATTTCTTAAAGTTTGGGGATGCGATGTTTATGTGAAGAAACTTCAGCCGGATAAACTCGAACCCAAAGCGGAAAATTGCTTCTTCATAGGATACCCTAAAGAAACAATTGGGTATTCCTTCTATCACAGATCCTAGGGCAAGGTTTTTGTTGCCAAGAATGGATCCTTTCTTGAGAAGGAGTTTCTCGCGAAAGGTGTGAGTAGTTGGAAGGTAGAACTCGAAGACATTATTGAACCTTCTCTTCATAAAATGGCGAGTAGCGCAGCGCCGAAAATTGTTCCGGAGTTGACTTCACCAAATGAAGAAGGAACTAATGATAAACATCATGAAACTCTGAAAGAGGATACTACCAAACCTCGCAGGTCAAGTAAGACACATGCAGCTCCTGAACTGTATATAAATCCTGTCATGAATTTCATGGTTGATAGAAATGATGACCTTGCGATGTATGAAGAAGCGATGATGAGCCCAGATTCCAACAATGGCTAGAATCCATGCAATCCGAGATGGAATCCATGTATAAAAACCAGGTTTGGACCTTGGTGGACTTACCTCACGACCGAAAGGTCGTTGAAAATAAATGGATTTTCAAGAAGAAAACTGACGCTGATGGTAACGCGACCATCTATAAAGCTTGACTTGTCACAAAGGGCTTTCGACAAATTCAAGTAGTTGACTACGATGAGACTTTTTCTCCTGTAGCGATGCTAAAGTAGGTTAGGATTATGTTAGCAATTGCTGCATTTTTCGATTATGAAATTTGGCAGATGGATGTCAAAATCGCGTTCCTCAATGGTAATATCGAGGAATCCTAAGGATGCTAACAAGGTGTGCAAACTTTAACATTCCATCTATGGACTGAAGAAAGCATCACGGAGTTGGAATCTCCGCTTTGATGAAGTGATCAAAGGGTTTGTATATGTCGAAACTTACGGAGAAGATTGTATTTACAAGAAAGTGAGTGGGAGCTCTTAGGCATTTCTAATATTATATGTAGATGACATATTATTGATTGGAAATTATATAGATCTTTTAAATGAGGTTAAAAGTTATCTAAACATCAAATTTTTGATGAAGGACCTTGGTGAAGCATCATACATATTAGGCATCAAGATCTATAGGGATAGATCAAGACGTATGATTGCGCTATCGTAAAGTACATACCTTGATAAGATTTTAACAAAGTTTAAAATTGACGAAAGTAAGAAGGGGTTATTACTTATGTTGCAAGGCAAGACATTGAGTAAGACTCAAAGTCCGGCTACGGCAGAAAGAGAGATAATAGATAGAATCCCCTATGCTTCAGCTATAGGCTCTATAATGTATGTCATGCTATGTACAAGACCGGATGTGACACATGCTATTAGTTTGACTAGTAGATATCAATTTGATCCAGGTTCGGAACACTAGATAGCGGTCAAGAATATCCTTCAGTACTTAAGAAGGACTAAGGATATGTTTCTCGTGTATGGAGGTGAAGAAGAGCTCGTCGCTAAGTGTTATGTCGACACTAGCTTCAACACTGATCCGGATGACTCTAAGTCTCAATCCGGATACATATTTCTATGAATGGAGCAGTGATGGTGTTGATTAGCACTTCGTTGGAAACCCCAAGAGAAAGGTGTGAAGCAGCAAGTCTTCCCTCAGTAGAGATCGAGGTTATCGAACCAGAAGGAGGAAGGAAACGTCACACAAGTGTTGCTAACAACACGGAGATCTGTACAACACAAACTCAAGACTTTGCCCCAAAGAATCGGTGAGGTTATCAAGATCACCAGTTTGCTGTAACAAAGGATTAAACGTATGGTGTGGAAGGCAATGGTTTGCAGCAAGTAAACAAGTAATAGTGGAGGATGTACCAATGGTAAAGATTGGACCGGGGTCCACAGTTCACTAGAGGTGCTCTCCTTAGATAAACAACATGGCATGAAGGGTAAACAAATTACAGCAGGGCAATTGACAGGAACTGAGCAAGGCATAACAATGCAATTACTAGTCAAAAAGATCCTATGAGATTCGATTGGGCAATACAACAATATACATAGACGGCCATCCAATTGCATCTATGACTAGAAGTCCACCTTCAGGTTATCATCCGAACCCCCTCCAGTATTAAGTTGCAAGCAACAGACAACTGCTTTAAGCAAAGTGTGTAAGGTAAACAGTTCACATGTTCCATGAACAAGAGACCGTTGTTTTCTCCCTAGTGGAAACAACACATCTACAACCGAATAGATTTCTGTCACTTCCCTTGTAAACTAGAGGCATGCACCCACTATCGAGCATAAATACCCCCTATTGGAGTCACTAGCAACTACTTGGCCAAGATAGCTACTAACAATGAAGAGCATGCAAGATCACAAACAACACAGACATGATAGAATCATAAAGACAAAACCATTAATCAAACCAACATAATAATCTCAATATCCATCGGATCCCCGCAAACACAACATGCATGATTACAAATAGATTATATCTTGATCATGAACGGATATCACAAGATCTATACATGAAAGCACAAAGGAGGAGATACAATCATCTAGCTACTACATGGACCCATAGTCCAAGGTGGAACTACTCACGCATCATACCGGAGAGAAGTTGTGGTGACCCAGCATACCACCGCATGTGTAGTACACTATAGTCGTTGACATGACATCCACAGAACACCGTTCCGTAAATATCACATCCCTCAGAGTGGTACAACAGAAACATTGTTACAATACCGGAAGTTCAAGACTTCCAAAATATCGAACTTACAAACCAAAATATAAAGTGTTCAGCGGAAATTTAAAAGTAGCAACTCCGACTAGGAGTGGGGCTCAACAGCTTATTCTATAGAGTTCATGCTGCTCGGCTCCGTTAGTTACTACTAACTAGACACTTAAGTGGACTCGTTCTCATCGACATCGTAGCGGATCTCGTAGTCCACGCCTTCAACTCCTCCGGATAGATCAGGTTCCTCGTAGAACATGTCTTCTTGGCATTCGGCTGCATACATTGGCACGTCTTCGGGATCCTCAGAGTCTAAGCAAGGTATCAAAGGAAACAATGAGTAACAGCGTTACCCAACAAGTTCATTATATGCAAGGTGGGAAGTTTGATGCTCTAACTACCACCTCGAATTATAAATCCTTGGCATTATGCAGTTTTTGTAAATCTTTCTTCAAAGGTTGAGTTTATTCCAAAAAACTATGACAATCAGCCTTCACAGGTTGACTAGAACTTTCATGGAGTTCCTTTCCTGCTGTGTTCGTAGCTCCTTCCCGGAACAGGGAGTAACAAGTTACAGTTCTTACACTCTGCAGAGGTGCTACCCATGAGAGACCAACTCCTTGTTGCACAACCGGGCGTACTTTCTCGTCCACAATTCCATGATGTGGGGCCTAGTAGTTGGTCCAAGCCAATCACTTCCCCTTCGCGACCCCGCATGCCTCCTTGGTGTACACCATGCCCACTTAATGAATTACGGCAATGGTTTGTACAAACCGTTAGATGCCAGAACTATCGTGGGACGATGAGGGTTCCCACCCATATGCTGCATATCCTCTATGAATTACCAATCAATATGCACGCTACGAGGATAACAGCCACGACCTGCACATCCGGCTTCATGCGAGAGGAAGAATAGACAGCTGACTTCTCTGTCCCATTCCAAATCTCATGGCTAACGCGTAATATACGGCGCTAGAATCACTGATGTCAGGGGTTATTAAGTCCCTACTTGATCATCATTGTTGCAATTAGAACTCTAAGTTCTATTGCTCCATTATATCACCACTTAGGATGATATCTATGATTTCTTTATTTATGAAAATAATATTTTCTTTCTTTTATAGCATAAATGATAACACACAATTTGCAAATACTTTGATAAAGACTCTTCAAAGGACATGAGCAAGTGATGAACTTGCCTTGTGATGGCAAGGTAGTGAAGTCTGATGCTTGCACTAGACCTTGAGCTTCTAGTTCTACAAAAACATCATTATTGTCCGGTAAGGACAATATTTAAAGAAGCAAAATGATTATGCAAGTAATGTAATGCTTTATTTAATTCTATATGCATTTTCCCTATATAAGGTGCCCTTTTAATAAAGCATTTATAAATATTATTTTTTTAATATTTATTGCATATATTGAATTAACTTATTTTATTACCCTTCTTATTTGACTTTTATTGATTTAATAATTCTTTTAGGAATTATTAATTATACATTAAATTTATTACTAAATATTTATTTAGTATTTTTCAAAAATACAATAATATTAATAAATAATGAAAGTGATTTTTATTTATTTTTATCACCTTTCAGTAATTTTGTAAAATTCCATAAGGAATATATAAATTACAAAATTCTTATAAAAATTTAAATGTCCAAAATTTTATATCTTATTTTATTTGGACAGAGTGGATTATTGTGAATCCAAAAATATTTTATTTATAATTTTTGGACTTTTATTTTATTTTTTATAATTTTATTGAGGTCAGGGGCATTTTGGTCTTTTCTAATTGATCAAAAAAAAATATTAAATAACTTGGGCTGGCCCCTTGGGATTATTGGGCCATGGTGGCCCAATAGGGCAGGGTCAAAAGATTACCCCGAAGGGTTTTGGCCCACCCAGCCCATACTCTCTGCCTCCTTCTCTCCCACGACCTTATCTTCTCCTCCTCTGACTCGACCCCGTGGCCGGCGATGCTGCCACCGTCGATTCCTGCCGTCGTCGGCCATTCTGGCCGCCGCCGTTGTGCGAGTTGGGGTTGTCGACGACGCTCGTTCGTTCTATCCACTTGGATTTGACTCCGGGGCTTCCCCATGGTCAGGTCCACCCCATTCCCAAACCCTGTGGTTCGGAAAAGGTGTTGTCATCGCCGCCGCGATCCCGCCTGCGGTGGTGTGTTGTGCTCGTGCGCTGCTGCGGCCACCACCATGGCAGGTGCAAGTTGCAGCGCCCCTTTGGGTGCTCCCTATGTCGCCGTGGTTCGTCGGCCACTCTGCTTCCTCTTCGATTCGTCAGAGAGGACCTCGGGTAAGTTGTTTCTGTGGTGTTTGTCCATGCTACTGCCATGATTCTCTCTGTGTGTATCTAGTGGCTTCTCATGCCGAGTGACTATGTGCTGATTGGGTTCATCTATGGATTAGGGTTCTTGCTCTGATTAGGGTTCATAACCCCCTATTGATCATATCTATGATGCTTTAGATCTAGTGTTGCTCATATCTGATCATGGGAAATGATTGTCTGTTGTGGTTAATGATTGTTAGTGGCTTTGATGATGCTATTTGCCTGTCAGATTTATTCTCCACCATGATCCATGCTAGTGTTTCAATGAAATCCTTGATTGGATTATGTTGTTGATCTGAGAGTTTACTCTAATGTCGGAATGCTTATACTGACAGTAGTTTCTCTCAATGGTTGCTTTCTGCAATTATAATATTGGCTTGTATGAGATTATACTCACTGAATCAAATCATTACCTGTAATGATTTCTGTGGATGTATAGATGAATTTAAGGTTGATTCCTGACACTTGGCTTCAGGAAAATGATATTTATTGGTTTGTCCCCTTTTATCTGTGGAACTAAGTAAAGATTGGTTTTACCTCATTAAGAACTTGTCCTTGTGATACCATTGTATTCTGGCACACAAGTGATTGGGTTTTTATTTCTGGGCTTAGCTTGATAATTCTTGTGATTAAAACTGATAACATGATATGGAAGCTTTTATTAACTTTCCTGCCTATGATGTTGGTTTGAGGCTCTAGGATGTAATTCCTAGTTAGTTGAATATTAGTTTGTTTGAAACTTGTAAGATTAGAGGTGTTACCCTCTCTGAGAGATGTGCCCTAATCTGATAAGATCAAATGAAAATGATCTAAGTTGCAAAAATAACACTGAACCCAGTGATGCTGGTCTGAGGGTTTAGTGCTTGTGGTTGAGCTTGATTTCTTATCCTTATACTTGAAATCTCTAGGATAGATGCACTCCTCTTGGGTGATTATTGAGAGATCATCTCATAAAGCAACACATGCTTTTGTTTAGATAATATGATGAAATCATGTGATGGTTTTATGAGGCTCACCACAAATTCTGATGTGGATGTAGTAGATTGATGATGATCTTGATCTTGATCTGGATCTTGATATTTATCTTGATCTGCTTTTGCTGTGCTCCTGAGCTTGCTCTTGAGCTTTCCTGCTCCTCCTAGCTCCTGGGCTAGACCTTGCTGTCCACCAGATTCATCCCCCTCCTTATGTCACCATCCACGTGATGTTTGGGTTGATCTGGGTGGTTTGGTTTGGCTGTTGTTCTTGGTTTGGCTGTTGTCTACACTTGTTGTTCTTGTGTGATGTATAGTGGAGTGATGCACTAGTGCTTTCCCCACGGCTGTGCTGTGGTTTTGTGATATTTGGCTGTGCTTGTGAGGTCGACAGCACACCCTTTGCATGCTGGTGTGTGTCCTGCTTGTGTGCCTGCTATGCACTTGTGGATAGGTTCAGAATTTTTGAACTCACCATTACCAGCTTACTTTCACCTGGCAGGTGAATTGATCCTTTTGGCTATAATTTGCATTCTGGCTTTGAATTTATGAAAGATGAAATCTTTCATATTGGTGAAACTTGCCCCTTTTTAACATTTCTCAATGATGAGTTTGTCAAGTGCACCTCACTGACATATTTGAGAGAAATATACTAACACTAATCTTATTTTTTTTCTATTTAATCTTTGTTTTGCAGGTACAAAGATAAGGATGAAGATTTAGTGTAGTTTTAGATATAGGATAGTTAGTAGATATACAAATGTAATTTTCTTATTCTTTTGTAATTTTTCTTTTATAATTCTTGTAATCTTTATTTGGTTCATTTGTAACAAAGAGTATATATTTATTAATAAAGAATATTCTTATTCTTTACTCTTTTGTAAATTGTGAAGTTTGTAATAACTTCAGTAAGTTCATTCTTTGTAACTTGTTTATGTATATAAAATGAATTACATATACAATATTGTTTTTAGAGAAGATTTAAGTTATAATACTTTTCTCTTAATTAATTTAAGATTCAAATCTTATATCAAAATTATTTAAATTATAAAACACTTAAGTTTTAAAATCCAAACTCATTTCAAAACACACATAATTCCTTTAAGATCATATCAAAGTTTATAGCAATCCTCCTTTAAGACTAAACCTAATCTCAAAGTAAGAAAGAAACATTGATCACTCAAGGTTTTTACTTGGCGAAAATTTTACTCACATTTTCACAAATGAATGCAAGCAACAATTCATATTCCTAAATATACCCTTCGTTAGATTCTATATATTGGGATGTTACAGACTTCCCCCCCTTAAATTAAACTTCGTCCCAAAGTTTGTGGAGATGTACCTGAATAGTTCTGGATAAGCTTTTCTTAAATCCTCTTCCTTCTCCCATGTGGCTTCTCTCTCAGGGTGATGTTCACATTGTACTTTGCAATATTTGATTGCTCTATTCCTCAATCTTTTACAGTTTTCTTCCAGAATCTTGCAGGGCTTTTCAATATAAGTCAGGTCTGCTTGTAGTTCTATCTCTTGATGTGTTATTGCATCATCTGGAACTTTCAAACATTTGCGAAGTTGTGACACATGGAAAACGTTATGCACTTGAGCCAGTCTTGATGGTAACTCTAAAGCATAAGCTATAGTTCTGTTTTGACTCAGTATCTTGAACGTTCCAATGTATCTTGGACTCAATTTCCCTTTAACTCCGAATATTTTTACTCCTTTCATTGGACTTACTTTCAAATAGACCATATCTCCTATTTCTGGATGCCATAATCTTCGGCTTTGATCCGCATAACTTTTCTGCCTGCTCTGGGCTATTTTCAGTCTATCCCTGATCTTATCAATGATGTCTTGTCTCTCATTGATATAATCTGGTACAAATTCTTTGCTGCTACCAGGTTCATACCAACATATTGGTGATCTACACTTCCTTCCATACAGAATCTCATACGGGGCTGCCTTCAGACTACTCTGATAGCTATTGTTATAAGAAAATTCTGCCAATGGTAGGTGATCTTCCCATGTTCCTCCAAAATCTAGTGCACAAGCTCTCAACATGTCTTCTAGTATTTGATTTGTTCTTTCAGTTTGACCTCCTGTCTCCGGATGATATGACGTGCTGAAATCTAATTTTGAACCAAGTGCTTCATGCAATTGCTTCCAAAATGCTGAAGTAAACACTGATCCCCTATCAGTTACGATCTTTTTGGGTACTCCATGCTTACTTACTATCTCTTTAACATATACTTCAACTAACTTCTCGGCATTATCCTTTTGATTCACTGGAATAAAATGTGCACTCTAAGTAAGTCTGTCCACAATTACCCATATCATATCCTTCCTTTTTGGTGGCATAGGTGACCCTGTGATGAAGTCCATACCTATTTCCTCCCATTTCCATTCAGGAATTTCTAAGGGTTGTAATGGTCCTGCTGGATTTTGATGTTCAGCTTTCACCCTTTGACAAGTATGGCATTCAGATACATATTTAGCATTATCCCTTTTCATGTTATTCCACCAGAATAGTTCTTTCAAATCCATATACATCTTAGTACTCCCTGGATGTATAGAATATGGGGTATCATGTGCTTCTTTGAGTATGACATTTCTGATCTCAGTCACATCTGGAACACATAGACGATCTTGGAACCATAAAGATCCATAATCTCCAAGGCGAAAAACTGATTTTTGCCCTTGAGATATCCTCTGAATTTCCTCAGCAATAAAAGGATCTTCTTCTTGATGTCTAAAAATTTCTTGCTTAAGATCACTGTCCTGCTCTGCAACTACCTGCATAGTCGCTAATCCTCCAAGAACCTCTGTTCTGATGAATTGAAGTTCCAACCTTTCCAAGTCCATTTGTAACTCTTTTGGTAACTCTCTATTGCTTGGCTGAATATCTGCACTCTTTCTGCTTAAAGCATCTGCTACAACATTTGCTTTCCCTGGGGTGTAATTGATTGTTAAATCATAATCCTTGATTAATTCCAACCAACACTTATGTCTCATATTCAATTCCTTTTGAGTGAAGAAATATTTGAGACTTTTATGGTCAGTGTATAACTCACATCTAGATCCATAAAGAAAATGTCTCCATCCTTTTAGTGCAAAGACCACTGCTGCTAATTCTAAATCATGAGTTGGATAGTTGACTTCATGTGGTTTCAATTGTCTTGAACCATAAGCGATCACTTTCCGATCTTGCATTAATACACAACTCAAACCTTCTTTAGATGCATCACAATATACAGTGAAATCCTTCCCTGTTTCAGGAACTGCTAAGATTGGAGCTGTGGTTAATCTAGTCTTCAACTCTTGGAAACTTGCTTCACACTTCTCATCCCACTTAAATGGTGTATTCTTCCTTAATAATTTGGTCATTGGTTCGGCTATTTTGGAGAAACCTTCAATGAATCTCTGATAATAACCAGCCATTCCTAAGAAACCTCGAATTTGTTTCACATTGGTCGGTGCAGTCCACTCTAGTACCGACTGAACTTTAGATGGATTCACGGCAATTCCATCCTTACTGATCACATGCGCGAGGAATTCTACCTCATCTAACCAGAACTCACACTTACTGAACTTAGCATAAAGCTTATGTTCTCTTAGAGTCTGCAATGCTATTCTCAAATGGTCAGCATGCTCTTCCTTATCCTTGGAATATATCAGAATATCATCAATAAAAATGATGAAAAACTTGTCCAAATAGGGCATGAAGATCTTGTTCATCAGATTCATGAATATTGTCGGTGCATTGGTCAAACCAAATGGTACTACCAGATACTCATGGTGTCCATATCTTGAGACAAATGCTGTTTTTGGAACATCTTCCGGCTTGATTTTTATTTGATGGTATCCAGATCTTAAATCGATCTTTGAAAATACTCCATCTCCTTTCACTTGATCAAACAAATCTTGAATTCTCGGTAAAGGATACTTATTCTTGATAGTCACGTTGTTCAGATTTCTACAATCACCACACATCCATCTTCCACCATCTCTCTTATCCACAAAGATTACTGGTGTTCCCCATGGAGATACACTTTCCTGTATAAATCCTTTTCTTGCTAACTCATCAATTTTCTCCTTGAGTTCTTTCAACTCTTTGGGTCCCATTTTATATGGTGCTTGAGCTATTGGTGTTGTACCAGGTATTAGGTCAATGGTGAACTCTATCTCCCGGTCTGGTGGCATTCCCGGTAACTCTGTTGGAAAAACATCTTGGAATTCATTAACTATAGGGATCTCTTCTAATTTAACTTCCTTCACTGAATGCAACTGCAGATCCACCATGATATGACTGTGTTTATCTGCTTGGTAAACTATCCTTGCTCCACTTGGAGTTTTGATTGAGACAGTTTTCTCCTCACAATTAATCTGAGCTCCGTGTTCCATCATCCAATCCATCCCCAACACTACTGCAATTCCCTTCAAAGGAATCACATAAAGGTCTGTGAAATATGTACAACCACAGATCGAGATAACCTGATCTTGTTTTATGTGGTGTATAATCACATTCCCTCCTGCCGTAACTACGGTCATAGGACGTTCTAACGTTGCCCTTCTAATCCTGAACTTATCACAAAATTCTTCAGAAATGAATGAAGTAGTTGCACCAGTATCAAATAGAACTTTGCCGGGATTGGTAAGGATATTTAGCGTACCTATCACTGCATGCTCCGAATTATCCACCTCCTCGAGGGTTGCACAGTTCAGTTTTCTAGTAGGTCGGTTTCTCTTGCCATTGTTGTTCTTGCCATTGTTTCCTCCTTTATTGGGTTGTCCATTTCCTCCACTAGCTTGTCCTCCTCCTTTGGTAGGCCATCCTCCCGGTGGTTTGCTCGGACAATCTGGCTTGATATGCCCCTTCTGACCACAACCGTAACAGATCACTATAGGCTTTTTGCACTCCCTCTGGAAATGCCCTGGAATTCCACAGTTGTTACATATAACATTCCTTCTCGGATTAGATTGATTTCCACCACTGCCCTTATTATTGTTATTGTTATTGTTGTTGTTGTTGCCATAATTCCTATTCCGAGGTTTGAACTCCAAATTAGGTTTAGGTTTGCTTGCCTGAATTCTCTTGGTTTCCTTCTTGGCTCTCTTCCTCCGATCCTCTTGGACATTCTTATAGTCATCTTCAAAAGTAATGGCTGCATCCAACAACTACTGATAAGTTTGCTTATTGGCTAACCTTAGCTGCATCTTCACAAACTGATTTAATCCATGCAAGAAACGCTTCTTCCTCTTCTCTTCAGTGTTAACATCCTCCTCAGCATAACGAGATAGTTGGCTAAACTCCCGCATGTACTTCATAACACTAGTATATACTTGCTGAACCTCCTCAAATTCTCTCCGCTTTAACTCCATGACACTTTCCGGAACATGATATTCACGGAATCTCTGCTTGAACTCCTCCCAGGTAAACTCCCTTCCTGGTTGTTGCATGGCTAACTGATTTTCCAACCAAGATGTTGTAGGTCCAGTCAGCAGATGAGTTGCATACCTCAATTTTTCCTCATCATTGCAACCCACAGTTTTCAGCTTCCTTTCGGTATCTGCTAGCCAGTCTTCTGCATCCATTGGTTCAGGAGCTGATGCAAAAGGTAACGGTCTTGCATTCTGGAAATCAGATAAACTCACTCCTCCACCTTCCGGTGCCCTCTAATTTTCTCGCCCCAGCAACTCTTCCATGAACTTGTTCTGGGTCTCTTACATCATTTGCATACATTGCATAAAGTTATGCTCCATTAATGGCCTCATTGGTGGTGGTGGTAATGCTCCTTGATTTGCTGTATCGGCATCGGCCTTTTCCTTGGCCTCACGCTCCATCCGCTGCTGCTCAGTTTCCATTTCTACACCTGTATCCATGACCCCCTAGTCCTGCAACATAAAGTGAATACTCATAATTACATCATGCACATGTGTTCTGAGCTCGACTTTACGCACAGAACTAGTCACACAATGAAGATCCAAAGAAAATCCAAATATGCATTTCACATATTATACATAATATCATAATGATACAAAGTTCTTACAACATATACCGTATAGGTATATTCACAAAACTACCGTATTCATCTCACTACCTTATTCCTTGGAGTACAATACACAGTGCTTGATACTGTTGACTACTTGTCTCCTTCTAGTAGTAACTACGCTCATCATACATTCCTGATGTCCAACCGTGATGAAGTGTTGTCCGTCGCATAGTTTGTGGAACAAATGGCCTTCCAGAAGGAACATACTCTGTATCTGAAGTGTCAGGACTTGAGTCATTACTCAACCTGAGCGCATTGACTCCCTCCAGCTCAGCTAAAATGTCTTCAGAAACATATTCAACATTATCTCTAGCCTGCATCTCCTGAGCTTCATCTCTTGAGTTGTCAACAGGATACGCAGATCCTGCTACCCCCTAGGTGCTCTCATCGGCAAGATAGTTAAATACTAGATAATGTATATTCCCTGGGCTTTGAGAAGATGTTGATGATTCAAACACTCTCTCTTCAGGATCTTCTTCTTCATCCTAATCATCTATTGCCATGGTATTTCTACTACTATTATTAAGGTTCATTCTTGCACCCATCCAACTGGATTGTCCAACATTTCTGTCAGAACCATCTGTGGACATCTGGTGTTCATGAGATCCATTATATGATCCCATCCTCCAACCATCTGAATTCTCAATAGGAAGTTCTGAGTCAGAACCATCCTCTAAGCCCTGTGGTACTGCATACCGCATATCTATAGTAGGTTCAGGTCTTGGTGAGTAAGGATATGGTGTAAAAGATTCCAGATCTATTGGTATATCCTTAAAGATAGGTGTTGCACTACTACCTGCTTCTTTCTCTAGCTGGAATGCTAACTGCTTCCTCCTTTTCGGATCAGTTAGATCCTCTAACATATCATTTTTTTCTTCAACAATCACTTGATGGGTCTTATAAAAAGACGCAACGAGTGTCCGGTATCTATCCATAAACTTGGAAGCTAACTTAGGATGCTTCTTAAACAAAGTAAGATGATCCGGTATAGGTTCCGAGTCTATAGAATCATGAGGTGTCACAGAGAATGTGCTACCTTCTAACTCCTTGGTTTTATGCTCCCCGGATATTAGCTATTGCCTCCACAACAGCAACATGATAGGCTGCCAAATGACTCATACCTTCTCCTATGGGTAGATCGTGATATAATCCAAGCTTCTTTGGAAGTTGGATACTCACACGATACTTGGATAACATCCGGCCATCAAGGTAAGTGATAGTGTTCATTGGAATTCTAGTTGGACAATTAAAGAGCTTTAAAAGTTGATGAAGTTGGTCTGTAAATGATCCTTGATAATCATCAAGAGTCTCCTCTTTCCTTACCAAAGTCTGTTTTGGAAACTTTGGTGCCATATCTCTGTATATCAGAAAAATAATTTTGATTAGTATCCAATGGCATATTGCATCATAACAAAGAATTATTGCACTAAAATATATAACGGGATATTCTCATTTGAATACCCATTATATTACTTTTAGAGAATTCTTTATCGTTGCCAAATCTCCTACAGGTAATACCATTTACTAGGTTTCCAACCTAAGGTCAAAGCAATTTGCTCTGATACCAACTGCGGTGACCCAGCATACCACTGCATTTGTAGTACACTATAGTCGTTGACATGACATCCATAGAACACCATTCCATAAATATCACATCCCTCAGAGTGGTACAACAGAAACATTGCGGGTACATATTACAAAAGTACACGCATTATTATTACAATACCAGAAGTTCAAGACTTCCAAAAGATCCAACTTACAAACCAAAATATAAAGTGTTCAGCGGAAATTTAAAAGTAGCAACTCCGACTAGGAGTGGGGCTCAACAGCTTATTCTATAGAGTTCATGATGCTCGGATCCGTTAGTTACTACTAACTAGACACTTAAGTGGACTCGTTCTCATCGACACCGTATCAGATCTCGTAGTCCACGCCTTCAACTCCTTCGGATAGATCAGGTTCCTCGTAGAACACGTCTTCTTGGCATTCGGCTGCATACATTGGCACATCTTCGGGATCCTCAGAGTCTAAGCAAGGGATCAAAGGAAAGAATGAGTAACAGCGTTACCCAACAAGTTCATTATATGCAAGGTGGGAAGTTTGATGCTCTAACCACATCGAATTATAAATCCTTGGCACTATGCAGTTTTTGTAAATCTTTCTTCAAAGGTTGAGTTTATTCCGAAAAATTATGACAATCAGCCTTCATAGGTTGACTAGAACTTTCATGGAGTTCCTTTCCTGCTGTGTCCGTAGCTCCTTCCCGGAACAGGGAGTAACAAGTTACAGCTCTTACACTCTGTAGAGGTGCGTTACTTTACCCATGAGAGATCAACTCCTTGTTGCACAACCGCACGTACTTTCTCGTCCATAATTCCATGATGTCGGGCCCAGTAGTTGGTCCAAGCCAACCACTGCACCCTTCGCGACCCCGCATGCCTCCTTGGTGTACACCATGCCCACATAATGAATTACGGCAATGGTTTGTACAAACCGTCAGATGCTAGAACTATCGTGGGACGATGAGGGTTCCCACCCATATGCTGCATATCCTCTACGAATTACCAATCAATATGCACGCTACGAGGATAACAGCCACGATCTGCACATTCGGCTTCATGCGAGAGGAAGAAGATATAGCTGACTTCTCTGACCCATTCCAAATCTCATGGCTAACGCGTAATATACGATGCTATAATCACTGATGTCAGGGGTTATTAAGTCCCTACTTGATCATCATTGTTGCAATTATAACTCTAAGTTCTATTTCTCCATTATATCACCACTTAGGATGATATCTATGATTTCTTTATTTATGAAAATAATATTTTGTTTCTTTTATAGCATATATGATAACACACAATTTGCAAATACTTTGATAAAGACTCTTCAAAGGACATGAGCAAGTGATGAACTTGTCTTGTGATGGCAAGGTAGTGAAGTCTGATGCTTGCACTGGACCTTGAGCTTCTAGTTCTACAAAAACATCATTATTGTCCGGTAAGGACAATATTTAAAGAAGCAAAATGATTATGCAAGTAATGTAATGCTTTATTTAATTCTATATCTATTTTCCCTATATAAGGTGCCCTTTCAATAAAGCATTTATAAATATTATTTTTTAAATATTTATTGCATATATTGAATTAATTTATTTTATTACCCTTCTTATTTGACTTTTATTGATTTAATAATTCTTTTAGGAATTATTATTTATACATTAAATTTATTACTAAATATTTATTTAGTATTTTTCAAAAATACTATAATATTAATAAATAATGAAAGTGATTTTTATTTATTTTTATCACCTTTCAATAACTTTCTAAAATTCCATAAGGAATAAATAAATTACAAAATTCTTATAAAAATTTAAATGTCCAAATTTTTATATCTTATTTTATTTGGACAGAGTGGATTATTGTGAATCCAAAAATATTTTATTTATAATTTTTGGACTTTTATTTTATTTTCTATAATTTTATTAAGGTCAGGGGCATTTTGGTCTTTTCTAATTGATAAAAAAATTATTAAATAACTTGGGCTGGCCCCTTGGGCTTATTGGGCCAGGGTGCCCCAATAGGGCAGGGTCAAAAGATTACCCCGAAGGGTTTTGTCCCACCCAGCCCATACTCTCTGCCTCCTTCTCTCCCTCGACCTTATCCTCTCCTCCTCGGACTCGACCCCGTGGCCAGCGATGCCGCCATCGTCGATTCCTGCCGTCGTCGGCCATTCTGGCCGCCGCCGTGGTGCGAGTTGGGGTTGTCGACGATGCTCGTTCGTTCTATCCGCTTGGATTTGACTCCGGGGCTTCCCCGTGGTCAGGTCCACCCCATTCCTGAACCCTGTGGTTCGGAAAAGGTGCTGTCGTCGTCGTCGCGATCCCGCTTGCGGTGGTATGCTGGGCTCGTGCGTTGCTGCGGCCGCCACCGTGGCAGGTGCAAGTTGCAGCGCCCCTCTGGGTGCTCCATGTGCCGCCGCGGTTCGTCGGCCACTCTGCTTCCTCTTCGATTCGTCAGAGAGGACCTCGGGTAAGTTGTTTCTATGGTGTTTGTCCATGCTACTGCCATGATTCTCTCTGTGTGTATCTAGTGGCTTCTCATGCCGAGTGACTATGTGCTGATTGGGTTCATCTCTGGTATAGGTTTCTTGCTCTGATTAGGATTCATAACCCCATGTTGATCATATCTATGATGCTTTAGATCTAGTGTTGATCATATCTGATCATGGGAAATGATTGTCTGCTATGGTTAATGATTGTTAGTGGCTTTGATGATGCTAGTTGCCTGTTAGATTTATTCTCCACCATGATCCATGCTAGTGTTTCAATGAAATCCTTGATTGGATTATGTTGTTGATCTGAGAGTTTACTCTACTGTCAGAATGCTTATACTGACAGTAGTTTCTCTCAATGGTTGCTTTCTGCAATTATAATATTGGCTTGTATGAGATTATACTCATTGAATCAAATCATTACCTGTAATGATTTCTTTGGATGTATAGATGAATTTAAGGTTGATTCCTGGCACTTGGCTTCAGGAAAATGATATTTATTGGTTTGTCCCCTTTTATCTGTGGAACTAAGTAAAGATTGGTTTTACCTCATTAAGAACTTGTCCTTGTGATACCATTGTATTCTGGCACACAAGTGACTGGGTTGTTATTTCTGGGCTTAGCTTGATAATTCTTGTGATTAAAACTGATAAAATGATATGGAAGCTTTTATTAACTTTCCTGCCTATGATGTTGTTATGAGGCTCTAGGATGTAATTCCTAGTTAGTTGAATATTAGTTTGTTTGAAACTTGTAAGATTAGAGGTGCTACCCTCTCTTAGAGATGTGCCCTAATCACGATAAGATCAAATGAAAATGATCTAAGTTGCAAAAATAACACTGAACCCAGTGATGCTAGTCTGAGGGTTTAGTGCTTGTGGTTGAGCTTGATTTCTTATCCTTATACTTGAAATCTCTAGGATAGATGCACTCCTCTTGGGTGATTATTGAGAGATCATCTCATAAAGCAACACATGCTTTTGTTTAGATAATATGATGAAATCATGTGATGGTTTTATGAGGCTCACCACAAATTCTGATGTGGATGTAGTAGATTGATGATGATCTTGATCTTGATCTGGATCTTGATATTGATCTTGATCTGCTTTTGCTGTGCTCCTGAGCTTGCTCTTGAGCTTTCCTGCTCCTCCTAGATCCTGGGCTTGACCTTGCTGTCCACCAGATTCATCCCCCTCCTTATGTCACCATCCAGGTGATGTTTGGGTGGTTTGGTTTGGCTGTTGTTCTTGGTTTGGCTGTTGTCTACACTTGTTGTTCTTGTGTGATGTATAGTGGAGTGATGCACTAGTGCTTTCCCCAGGGCTGTGCTGTGGTTTTGTGATATTTGGCTGTGCTTGTGAGGTCGACAGCACACCCTTTGCATGCTGGTGTGTGTCCAGCTTGTGTGCCTGCTATGCACTTGTGGATAGGTTCAGAATTTTTGAACTCACCATTACCAGCTTACTTTCACCTGGCGGGTGAATTGATCCTTTTGGCTGTAATTTGCATTCTGGCTTTGAATTTATGAAAGATGAAATCTTTCATATTGGTGAAACTTGCCCCCTTTTAACATTCTCAATGATGAGTTTGTCAAGTGCACCTCACTGACATATCTGAGAGAAATATACTAACACTAATCTTATTTTGTTTTCTATTTAATTTTTGTTTTGCAGGTTCAAAGATAAGGATGAAGATTTAGTGTAGTTTTAGATATAGGATAGTTAGTAGATATACAAATGTAATTTTATTATTCTTTTGTAATTTTTCTTTTATAATTCTTGTAATCTTTATTTGGTTCATTTGTAACAAAGATTATATATTTATTAATAATGAATATTCTTATTCTTTACTCTTTTGTAAATTGTGAAGTTTGGAATAACTTCAGTAAGTTCATTCTTTGTAACTTGTTTATGTATATAAAATGAATTACATATAAAATATTGTTTTTAGAGAAGATTTAAGTTATAATACTTTTCTCTTATTTAATTTAAGATTCAAATCTTATATCAAAATTATTTAAATTAAAAAACACTTAAGTTTTAAAATCCAAACTCATTTCAAAACACACATAATCCCTTTAAGATCATATCAAAGTTTATAGCAATCCTCCTTTAAGACTAAACCTAATCTCAAAGTAAGAAAGAAACATTGATCACTCAAGGTTTTTATTTGGCAAAAATTTTACTCACATTTTCACAAATGAATGCATGCAACAATTCATATTCCTAAATCTACCCTTCATTAGATCCTATATACTGGGATGTTACAGAAGTCCTCCGGGATGATCTCCCCTCCGGCAGGGTGCCGAGAAGAACTTCAGATCCCCCCGATCTAGGGACGATGGTGGCGACGGCTACAGACGGTTTCGTGGATATTTGATCGGGTACTCAGGGTTTCTGCATCGTGGGCTTCTTATAGGCGAAGGGGGAGACCGAGGAGGCAGCCATGGTCACCAAACCCTAGCCAGGCGCGGGGCTGGGCCCATTGTAACACCCTCCGGATCGGCCCTATGCAACTTTTAGCGATTCCCGCCAAACCCGCATAGAAAAGATTCAAAGGTGCCCACCAGGCACTTGCCTGCGGGTGGAAAACGAAGTAATAACATTACACAATAGTCCACGATGGAACCCACAAAACAGATATATGCAACAGCGACTCATCGAGTCAAGAATACAGATATACAATACAAAGGTCCAAATCACCTTTAAAACGATACAGCGTCCGAGTACGGCCAAGATGCAAATTGAGCTAAGAGCCCTGAAGAATAACCAATGGCGTCCATAACCCTTCCCAAGCCACGCCGGAAGGGTAACCCTGCTAACAACATCGATCTCAAAACCTGCTTAAACAAAAGGGGTGCCGACAAAGGGCAAAGGAAAAAGAGAGCGGTCAGTACTGAGGCCGGTACACGGCGAGACTAGAATTCGGCGGTCCTCACCTACATAGGTATGGTGGAATGAAGCGGCAGCGTAGCATGAACTAAACAACCTATAGAGACTCAATACAACTGGTGGCTATCAGATAGGGATAAGAAAGACCTACTCGGATCCAACCTGAAACTATCACCAAGCATACCCATCCTGGTATTTCCCCCTCTAGACCAAACGAGGAAGTCAACCGAGGAACTCACACAGTTGGCAGTTTTATTCCTTCCATTATAGTTGCGGCAATTACTAGTTAGATATAGATAGCATGAGTCATCCTGATATTATAAACAGTGGGCAGTTTTAGTTAACCATTCTGTTGTAGTTGCAATACTTACTAGTCAGATACATATAGCATGAGGCATCCCAAAACTAGCAGTTGTTGGTACTTTTATTTAGCCATTCTGTTGTAGTGAAGTTGATTACTATTCATTATAAAGTCAAATTTATAGCACTACTTTAGTTATAGTTGTCTATGATCGAGATACTGTGCTCCAAGTCATCCATAACCGCGGACACAGCTTTCAGAAAATTTTACCCTACAGGGGGGCATAAATAGCAATACACGCACGATCAACCTCGAGAAAAACCAAATGAAAACCCAACGAGGCATCACGACAGAGCAATTGCAAGATTCATATAATATTTCAGGGGGGCCACCCCACCAAGCTACCCGCGACGAAGTTGGCCGGCTCCGGAACGGACCCAGAGGTTTGCGTCAATGGCTGTAAACGACTGGGAACCCGAAAGTGTGATTGGGCTTGTCGATACCGCAAAAACACTCTGCTTCCCTAATAGTACAGGCGCTCCACGTGCAATCGTAAATAAAGAAGTAAAGCATGGCATAAGTACAGGATAGTAATAAAGCTCCAAACTAGTTTGTGGCCCCAAAAAATAATATATGACTCAAGATCTGGCTAGGGGGATTCATGGTCCCACATGCGGATAGTGCGAATATTCAAAGAACAGGTATCAAGTACTCGGGGTCCTACGGGACACAAGTGGACAGTTAAAAACCAAATAACATCTATTGCCCACCTGTGCCTCTGCATTATTTACCTACTTTCAATTTTAGTTGTTAAACTGTAATTAAAGCCATGATCATCTCCAACATAAAGCATATGGCAGTCTTCCAACAATTGTGGTACTTGACGACCCGCAATAACACTTGAGCAAGCAACTATGACATGCAAGTCCAACTATCTACCAAGCAACATGTAATATGATGTGTCCAAGGCAATATAAGGCTGCAAGGGATATCACGGGTACGAAAACTAGAGCATCGCAACACAGATAGCAATAGATCAACAGGAGGAAATAAAGACTATAAAAGTAAAATAGGTAGAAAGGGGGAGAATGATCGCCTGAAAACATTGTCGAAGGTTTATCCGAAGATCGGGTCAACACTCGCATCAACTCATCGGCCTAATCCATGAAGAAGCAAAGCACTAGGAGAAACAGCGGATGCACTACTTAATACTTTGGCAAAAGATCGGGCATGATGCATGTATGATGTATGGCATGACAAAGATGCAATGCGACTAGACAATATTAAGCGGAACCGGGGTCCCGACAATTAATTAATAGGTTCATGTTATTTAGATACCCTACAATTTAAATGTTGTCTTAACATGGCAAATATATCACCGGTTCGCTACACAATTTTAAATGGGACCAATATTATGCTAGATTTGCCCGTATATGGTCTCCATATTTAATTATGAGGTGAATCAGCGTAATGTCCCCAAAACCACATGTTAAGAATGCAATCATGACAATTTAATATGCAACAATTTATACCGTTCATAAAAATAGGGGTCTCGAAGAGGGGTCACACATCTTGGATCGACGATCTTGGGGTACTATGGTTGGAGTTTGGGGGATCGGTCTTCGGATCCGTGAAGACGATCTTGGCGCGGCACCGGGTTCAGGGTGTCGAGTCTTGGTCTTAGGACCTTCAGATCCAGGGTTCTCGAGTCCATGACGGAGGACTCGGGGTTTCGTGTAGGAGTTCTTGCCGGTGGTCTTCGAGTGGCACCAGGTGCGGTTCTTCTGGTTCCGCTTCCCACGTATCTCGTCTCGTCTGAGGAATCCATGCATACCAGAACAAGCAGATTCAGGACAGAAGCGGCCACACGAGGCTGTTACAGTAAACCATTGTACACACGGAGGCAAAACAACATTGCGGGGGAAAAGGAAAACAACAACAACATACTACCAACAAGGCCATGAAGAGCTTCTCCAAAGGCATGCTCGGCTAGATTGCAGCATAGCAGGGTGAACGTGAGGCGGCGAGGTGGCCAAACGGATACGCGGCGATTGCGACCGGGTCGACTGCAGGGAGGTGGAGGCGGCATCGGCAGGAGGCACGCAGAGGGCTCTCGCGGCTAGGAGTAGCTCGGCTCAGCGGCGAAGCCGGCCTGCGGGCGAGGACGCGAGGGAGGGCAGCCTGAGCAGCCAGGCGTGGACGAGCGACGGAGTGGCTCAGGCAGCCTCGGGTGCTGGCAGCCGGAGGAGGTTGCGCGACGGGCGGAGCGAAACCGGCAGCGTCAGTTGCCGTCGGGGACGTCACACGCCGCAGGAGACAGCGACCAGAGACAGAGAGGCGAGGTGGGCTCAGGGAGGCGGGTTTCTGTGACAGAGAGGTGCTCGGGGAGGCGTGGCGGCTAGCGAGCATGTTCTGCGGAGAGGCGTCGCAGCGGCCAGAGGGAGGGCCTGGCGAGCTCGGCGGGCTAGCGGAGGAGGGCGGCGGGGCAGAGGGAGGCCAGCCGCTGCACTCGGCGCGATGGGGACGGAGGTCGGTGGGGATTCCCGTCGGGGTGAGGACAAGGCCACGAGGGAGGCACGGGGTTGGGGACGGTCGAGAGGAAGACGCATGGGAAACGTGGGGCGCTTCACAAGCGGGGGTGGGACCGGGCTCGCGGGAGCGGGGCTGCGAGAGGAATCGGTCGCGGGCGGTGATGGGTAGCATGCTCGGGGTGGGGCCACTGCTTGTTGTGCACTGTGTGGGTGTAAGTGGGCAGCGTCGCGTGTAGGCGTGCGTGCGGCTGCTGTGTGGCGGCGGCGGGGTGAGGAGAGAGGGGTAGGGGTGGGATCTGGTTAGGGTTAGGCTAGGGTTTGGTCTAGTGGTTTGTAGGTGGCCTGTTGGCTGGGCCTTTGGGCCTGGCCGACTGGGCTGCCTCCCCACAAAATAGTTTTTATTATATATTTAGTTGTAGATATTCTTTTGTAATTAATTTTTAGACAAAACAAAATATTCGAACGGATCGGATTTTGCAGTTGAAATAAAGAGGGAGGTAAATAGAAAACAAATAGGTTTTTTGAGAAATAGTTTTTAGGTTAAAAAATGCATTATGGTGTCATGATGATGCAAAAATAAAATAACAAACATTTTCTAGTAGTGGCTTTTACCCGGGGTGCTACACCCACCCGCGCCTGGGGTGGGTCTGGCCCCCCTGGCTGGCCCCTCCGGCTCCCTTCTGGACTTCTTGTTCCCCACGGAAAGTAATTGACTTTGTCCTTTGTCCCGTCCAATTCCAAGAATATTTCTTTACTAACTTTTCTGAAACCAAAAACAGCAGAAAACAGGCATCTGGCATTGTTGCACTTGTTAGTAGGTTAGTACCAGAAAACATGTAAAAATCACCTCAAAGTGTGGACAAGTAAAGCAAAGTAGATACTAAACAAGCATGGAGCATCAAAAATTATAGATACGTTTCCAACGTATCAGCATCCCCAAGCTTAACTCCTGCTCGTCCTCGAGTAGGTAAGTGATAAAAGAATAATTTTTGAGGTGACATGCACCCTCAAAATAAAGATCCAACCATTTGCAAGCATTGAAAGCTGGGATCAAAGAACTCTAAACATGTGCATGAAAGATGGAGTTCTAACAATAGGACATAGTAACTATGCATGCAACATGAAAGGCTACAAACAAAGATCATGAACAATATGCATTGAAAAACGTTTGTTTGTTTCACATGCAGAAAACATGGCATAGTGGCAATCAGCTTGTCCCTCGTAGAGTAGCAAATAGATGCATAGGACACCTACAAAGTTCACAAGGGTGACTAGAAACAAATAGCACACGAACAAGTAATAACATAATATGCATCAATTAATAAGCTTTGAAACACTGCACATAGAATGACAACTATGCTCTCTTAATGGTGCCTAAAGGTAGAAGGTGGAGACTCAAATAATGGTGGAAGAAAGTCCTTTTTATAAAGGAAGCAGGGATTACAAGTTTCAAAAAGAGCTTCCAAAAATTATGGTACTTGTTAGCTTTCAGCCCTCATTGCCCCTATCATAAGCATCTTGAAGTGGTTAAGGTTAAAGTGGCAAAGCTGGAGTATATGCTTGACGAAGTATAAGTTGGCAACCTCAAGTCCCTTGAATACGAGGGCCACACCTCATGCATACTCAACTTTGGGTCTAGGTAAGTTCTTGTCACTGTAAGTATTTGCATATCATTGATAACCGCCAATGGGGCACCCCTTGCACATGGTACAAGAGCTTTCCCGTAACCAAAATGACAAGGCAAGCAGACAATGAGCATCTCAGCAATCTTTTTATTTACCATATGCATAGATTTTTATTGAGGATGCTTCATAGATAGATCATTGTGGTGATGCTGCAAGTTTCCACCATGATTAGGCATGGCTTAGGTTAGCGGCCCATGCATTTCTCTAACACAGGATACAAACTCCATGGACTTACAAGTTCCCTCTTTATTTCACACGGTGACATCCATAGACAAAATAACATGATATCAACTAAGTACAACAAGGTACAAGTGAATGTTGAAAACGTTCCCCATGACAGCACGGTTCTGCTAATTCCAACTTATAAGTGCAAGCATATACAACAAAGTTGTCACAATGGTTCAAGTTTATTAGGGGCAAAGAATAAAGTGTGCCATCAAGTTCATGAGGGCTTTAATCACTAAGTTTTCACATAACAAAATAGTTTTTAATTGGAAGATAGTTGAAAACAAGAATATACTTGGAATGGTGTAACACACCATGCATAGGAGTTTATAGTGGACACTTTGGAATAACTTGGTTTCTTGGGAGTTGAAGGCATGAGTAGAACTTACTCATACAAGTGGAGGCTAGCAAGACTGGAAGCAGCCAACTAAGAGAGCAATAATGGAAAAAATCATGCAGTGCAACAAAGCATACTAATCAAAGCAAAGAGTGGTACTACAAGTCAAGAACTAAATGATCATAGAGGCTATGGTGACCTGTGAGAGTCATAACATGGTGTGAGCATGTGCCAAGTTAACCCAAGCAAAGCATCAAAGGAGAATACCAAAATACTATGCTTTTGCATGCTAAAACAACACATAATTTCTTCAAGGCAAACTAAGCAATCCCAATTGTTTGGAAAAATACATGCTACAACAATACTCACTAAGCGTAAGGTCAAAACAACACCTAGCATGTCATGCTAAAGTCTAAGTCACAGTCAATGCAAGCTCCTCTTGCACTTCAAGCAAGAACTTACTACTCCTTTCCAACACCAAGCAAACTTATTTGCAAAACAACACAGCAAGAACGGGGGTCTAAACTACTTTATTCAAGAAAACTAAACAACCTAAGCAAAGCAAACAAAAACTAAGACGCTCCAAGAACAACACAATTGTGCATGAAACAATAAAAATGAAGTGTCTAGACAGACCTGAGCTTTTTATTGATAAAGAAGGGGATGCCTTGGGAATCCCCAAGTTTTGACGCTTGTACCTCTTGGATATTTCTTGGGGTGACACCATGGTGGCATCCCCAAGTTTGAGAATTTGTCCATTCTTCATCTCATTGCATCATTCTCTCTCCACACCTGAAATTTTTCCTTCACACAATCTTCATTAGCAACATTAGTGTATTCAAAAGATATTAGACCACTGGCAAAGCTTTGAACAGCAAGGATTTTCACTAAAAATACAAGATACTATAGTAAATCATTCAAAAAGCTCAATTCACCTAAAGATAACTCAAAAAGGAATCAATAAGAAGCAAATGCAAATAATGGCAGAAATCTATCAAAACAGATCAGCAGGTAGAAACCGATTTTTTCGAACATCTTTTGTTGCTCAAATCAAAAAGTGTTGAACTAAAGAAAGTTATCTAACATACTGGGGGATTTATTCATAATTTTTAAGCTCAATCCAAGTTATAGAGACTCCTCACGATTTTTTTTGTGGAGGATAGAAATCTGTTTCGGGACAGCAACTCCCCAAATCTTACTTCCCTCTCATTAGAGGTCATTCTTGGCACAAAAGGCAAACAAAAAGGATAAGGAGAGGTCATTACTGAAGTAATAACTTCCAAGACTCAAGGAAACTCTTGGGTTATCTCCCAACAAGTACTTTTCTTTAACGCCTTTAAGTTAGGCACAAGAAGCAAGAAGAATCAAGTTTTTTTTTGAATATTTACTGTAGGGGAATCCCCCACAGTCCTTTATTTCGAAAAGAGCCAAAAGTATTATGTACAAACTAAACAGCTAAATAAAAGAACATAAAAAAAGGAAAAGAGGCTATAGAAAGTTACAGTAAAGTATCTATCCAAGAGATCAGTTCTGGAATGGTCTTCTTTTTTACTCTATATTTTAAGAATGAGACATCAGTGATAAACCCAGATTTCCAAGAGGCAAATGAAGGTCTTATTCCTTTGAAGATTTTGTCATTTCTCTGTTTCCAAATATTCCAGCAGGCAAGTATAGCAATCTCTATGAAACATGGACCCTTGAAATTCTGCTTTGCTTGTTTCAATATTTTTGGTCCAGACCCTGACCCCCAGGCTACTTGTAGATATGTCCAAACCCTTATACTGAAATTACACTCGAAAAAGAGATGTGACCAGTCTTCAAGTGTATGACAAGGACAAAGAACACAGTCATGATTGTCTGAAACATTCCAATGTCTTCTGAGCAGCATGTCTTTAGTATTAATGCGGTCATGGATTATAAGCCAAGCAAAGAACTTGTGCTTGGAAGTACATTTTCTTTTCTAGATCCATTGGGAAGCGAAGTGATTTGATATGTGTTGGAAATACACCTTGTACATGTCACTGACAGAATAATCACCTGTTCTTGAATGCATAGTTTTCCATTCATCATGTTTATTTTGATGGAGGGTGACATCAGCTAGTTGCAATTGTAATTATTGTAGCTCAGAATTAGCTTCAGTAGAAGTTGGTAGGTGAAATGCTTCTGACATCTGTGTAATTGAAATCGCTTGCCTAACAGAGCAATCTTTATCAAGCACATGTGTGAATAAATGTGGATATGTTAAATTGAGGGGTTTGTTGTTCCAGTTATCCATCCAAAACAATGCTGTGTCTCCTGATCCCACAGAACATTTAGAAATTGATAGATATTTCTCATGCAAACTCATAATATGACGCCACCAAAAAGATCCACAAACAGTAACATTATGAGGAACCCTTTCGTGATAGTATGTGCTCCAGACTAAGTTCACCAAAGGCAGATCAACTTTATTGTAAAAGTTATGAAGGTGCTTCATAAGCAGACATTTATTTTGAATTTGCAGATCTATGATGCCTAAACCCCCCTTATCTTTTGGTTTGCAAACCATCTCCCAGGAAGCCATAGAATGTGCCTTATCATCATCCTTACTCTTTCTCCATAGACAATGCCTTCTTGCTCTGTTTAAGACTTCTATTATTCCTTTTGGAATCCTCAGAGAGCTTATGTAATGCAACGGTAAAGAAGATAACACAGAATTCACCAAAACAAGTTTGTCCCCGTAAGACAGGAATGAGGCCGAGGCTGTCAGTCTTCTTTCCACTCTATCAGTCAAAGGTGAAAGATCTTTAATTGTTGGTTTTGTAATCCCCATGGGCAGACCCAGGTAAGTGAATGGCATCTTTGTAGTAACACAACCAATTTCAAAATCAAGTGAGGTAGCCTCCTCTTGGCTTAAATTTATGGGCACCAAAGAAGATTTATGAAAATTAACTTTTAGTCCAGTGAAAGCTGTATAATCTTCAAGGATTTGTCTGAGAGTGTGTAATTGTTGTGGATCAGCTTGCATGATGATAATAGTGTCATCAGCATATTGCACAACAGGAAAATTATTGCTGCCTCTATTTGGGATTGGTGGTACCAATCTTCCTTCACTGAAAGCCTTGTTGATAAAGCTCTGAAGCAAGTCCCCCCCCCCCCCCCAAGAACATATAACAGTGGAGAAAGAGGATCACCTTGTCTAACACCACGCTTACAAATAAAATTTCTTCCAGGTACCCCATTCAGTAGAATAGCTGAGGAACCAGATGGCAAGATTTCTTTAACCCAACCAATGTAAACTTCATCAAAACCCTTATATTCCAGAATTCTGAGTATTGCTTCATGTTCAATTGTGTCAAAGGCCTTTTCAAAGTCCAATTTTATTACCAGAGTCTGTTTCTTTGAGGCATGACATTGATGTAAGTATTCAAAAGTCCAACCCAAACAATCTTGTATTGTTCTGCATTTGATGAAACCATATTGGTTTTCATGAATACACCTTTTTATTTGCTTCTGCAACCTGTTTGCCGCCAATTTTGTTAGAAACTTTAGACATGTGTTTGTAAGAGAGATAGGCCTGAAATCATTGACAGACTCAGGAGAATTCTTCTTGGGAACCAAAGTAATGAAGGAACCATTAATACTTGCAAGAGGAGTTAATCCCTTGTGAAAATCATGACATAGTTTAATAAAATCATCCTTAATGATATGCTAGCATTTTTTAACAAACATCCCATTGAAACCATCAGGCCCTGGAGCTTTATCAGTCTTCATATGTTTAACAACATCTTCAATTTCATTTGTGGTAAACTCCTCAGAAAGACATTCAAGATCACCAATTTTTGAGATAAAGTCAGATAAGTCTGGCCTGCATTCAGTAGGGAAAGAAACCCCCATTCTGTTTTTATCTTTATGTTGTACCAGAGTATTTCCATATTCATCCTTAATTTGATTTATAACATTATGCCTATATCTTTTAGTAGCTTTAGCATGAAAATATTTAGTATTTTCCCCTCCAAATTTGACCCATCTTATTCTACATCTGTTTTTCCAATATGTAGACTGAGTGTTGAGCAACTTCTTCAAATGTAGTTTAACAATATTCCTGAAGTTAAACTCAGGTATGCTGAAAGTTCTCCTATCCTCGATAGCATCCAGCTCAAGAATGACTTTGTTACACTTGTCAATCAGAAGTTTGATGTGTGAAAGTCTTTTCCCCCATCGCTTCAAAGCATATCTTAAATTTTTGAACTTTGCAGTAATGATATTCGCAATAGATCCCTGCTTCACTTGTTGCTTCCAAGAATTTTCCACTACTTGGAAGAACCCAGGCTGCTCAATCCAAATATTCTCAAATCTGAAAATTTGTGCTCTAGGGATTATAGTGGAAATACTGACCACACAGGGTACATGATCAGAAGTTGACTTTGATAAAGGATTGACCAATGTGTTGGGGTATTTTAAGGTCCAGTCAGGAGTTGTAAAAAACCAATCCAATTGTTCTAACAGAGGATTTGCTTGCATATTTGACCAAGTAAAATTTCTTCCTTTTAAAGGCAATTCCAACAGACCAAGGTGGCTAATAATGCTGTTAAAAAGGAAGATGTCATTGAGATCAGCCCCATCCTTATTTCTATTATCCAATGACCTAATGAAATTAAAGTCTCCCAAGAGTAGCCAGTCTTCATGGATTGGGATATTTAAATCATATAACCATTGCACAAAAAGATCTCTCTTCAGTCCTCTACATGGTCCATAGACATTTACAAGTGTCCAAGTATCAGAGTTATGAGTTGAGGCAAACTTGATTTTTATTGCTGAGTCAGTTGCTTCCATTAATGAGCCAATAAAAACAGAGCTATTCCATAAAACTATTAATCCACCCGAAGCACCAACAGAGGGAACAAACACAAACTGATCAAACCGTTTTGGGTAGAAAGTTCTGATAAAAGAATGGTCAAAATCTTCACATTTTGTCTCCTGAAGACAAATAACTGAGCAGTGACTTTCATTGATTTTATTATAGACAGCCAATCTTTTATCTTTATCATTTAAACCTCTGACATTCCAACAAAGTACCAGCCAATCATGGTTTAATGTAGAGGAATTATCCATTGAAAAACATTTCCAAAATTCATCCATCTGGCATGCACAACATACCAGAGACAATCATAAAGCACCAACTTTAAGTAATAATTATAGACTTCCATAAACATTGGTTCCTCATCCAAGCCAAATAACTAAAAGTGCCAAAATACACCAGGAGACCACTTGAACAGAAACAGTGCAATACTACAGGAAACAAAATTATGTATAACTAGGGACTCAAACACTGGACCACACTGATAAAAGTAAACATCACTCATCATTGGGAACCTTCTTGGACTTGTTGGAAGAAGGACCAGCCATAAGCTTGTCCAGAGAAAGCTCTTCTGAGGGGATCTCAAGTTCTTGGCCTGCCCTTTGAAGTACAGGAATTGGGATAAAGTGCTCAGCTGGGTCTTCTATAGGCTTGGCAGATCTTGCTTTCTTTTTTGGCCTTGAGGTTTTAGCTGCCGAGCGAACTTTGAAACCAGCATCCCTATTGGCTGTTCTGGCACTCCTCCTGACTGGAGTAGATAGTATCTGAGCATCATCCCTTCCCACAAATAGAGGCTTGGTTTGTACATGCTTCATATCCCTAGCAGCACTTCTTGTTACTCTAACTGACTGCCCAATGCATGCATTCTTTTTACTCCTGGGAACACTGAGTGCAGAGGCTATAAAAACCAGGGGGAGACCTGTTGGTCAATGATGTTTACAGAATTGAGTCTTGTAGTGGCTGGTCTTATCTTTATATTTGTCTTGTGGGCATTTTCCTCATGATCCCAGATAACAGAGAAACCACAAAGATTATTGAAAGCAGTATGCCAATCTCTTTTTGCCAACAGAGATTTAAATGGTTGCTCAACTGGCAAGCTAGAAGGAATAACCTGTTTACAGTATTGTGGGATCATAAACTGCAGTAACTTATCAATTTGTAGGCTGGGTGGAATCACAGGACCATATGAAGATGGCAGTAACATGCTCTCCACAGGAACAATTCTACCATGATTAATTATCAATTGATTGTGTGCCATCATATTATTATTGTTGAAAGACCCCCCCTGAATCATCAGATCCATCAGTAATAATGGAATCATCAACTTGCTCAACTTCCTGTTCCTGCTATGCAACAATATTTTGTGCCTGATGATGCATCTCATCCTGCATGTTTCCCTGCATATCCTGTTGTTCGGGCTGGAAATTCCCACCTCGGTCATGTGGCCCTTGCTCATGATTCTGATCCCAACCAATTTCAGGATATTGTGGGCCAAAAAAGTTGAAATTATTCATATGCATCTGGCCAGGCAAAGGGTGGGGGCTACCATCCAAAGGCATTTGGTCCTCATCATTAGGCAAAGCATCAGCAAAATGTGTTGTCAAAATATAGCAGACTGCAGTCCATCCTTCCCTTACTCCACCAACTGAAGCATAGTTGCCAAAAAAACATCCCTGGGAACTTTGGTAATAGCAGGGTAGGAAGCATACACCAGAGTTCTTTCAAGTACATTGGGGTCTTAGTGCCAATGCAAAAATTTGCCAAAAGTGCCAAATGTCATAATCATTCCTATAATCCAGGGGCAAACCAAGGAACATAAGCCACCCAGTACTAAACCCAACCTCAGCCCTATGATTCTGCCTATCATCATGTGCTAAAAAACAAACAAAAGTTCCATTCTGAAGCTGATACGGAGGATGATCAATCAGAGCCGACCTGGCCGCCTGGTTACGAAGAACAAAAATACCAACTCCAAACAGACATGGCTGAACATCATCAACAGGCCGATGCAACTGATGAACAATAAAATCCCTGACCTGTTGCCGCCAGAAAGCTTCATGTTGCTGCGGAGGTGGTGGCATGAGCTCAGCAATGCAGATGTGACCATGTCGACGCGGCGACACCACCGAGGGAGTGTAGAAGGTTCGTGGTAGTCTTGTAGGCCCACCATCGATAATCTGATGTCCTTCAGGAATCCACCTTGTCGGATCAAGAGGAAAGTTCGCCATTGTCGCTGGGACGATCTTCGACAGCAGATTTGGGGTAGGGTTTGTTTGCGAGAACAATATGTCTGAGGCGATGCACAAGGAGAGCAAAGGGGATTGAGAAGCCGAGGAGTCCGGGTACTGTTCAACCTTGTCTGCCTTAGACTCCTTGTCTAAACCGTGGACGAGTAAAGTTTTTTTCTTAGGAATCCAGCACTTAGCAGTTTGACTCTTGGAATTCAGGCAGTTCTTCTTTATGTGGCCATATAGGAAACAAGCCCGGCATCGTATATCATTGACACATTGATAAGTGTTATGGCCCATACTTAGACATCTGCCACAATTTAAAACCTTATAAACCATATCATCAATCATTTTTTCAAATTCCACATCTTCATCCAGAATATCAATATTACTATTAGAAGAAAGTTCAAAATTGCTTTTTGAAGATTCTCCTAGTTCCAAAGAAGTAATGGTTCCAAACTTTATGTTGGACTTAGATCCCTGCAAAGCAGTTGGCAGAATAACACCAGATTTTTTCCGAATTTAAGGACAATCATATCCTGCTTCCAAAAAACAGAGAGCCTCTTCTTTACTAGAAGGGAATTCATACCCTTCACAAGTGTCATATTGTTCAATTGTAGCAAAACAAAGCTTCTTTTTCACCTGTTGATTCTGCCCAAAAGAAGACCTTCTGATACTAGAGACAGCGGGCTTTTTCTTTAGTGCATGTAAAGTCCTATCAGTTCTTCTTTTATTAGGGCTAATCAAAGTCCATTCTTCTTTGCATTCAATTTTCCAGTCATTGAATTCCCTACGCCATAAAGGACCTCCATTGCTCCATAAGTGAAAGAAGCATTTAAAATGTTGGCATGAGAAGATACGTAAAGCATAAACCATGAAACCAACAAACCTAGAAGCCACAGAGAACCTGAAAACCCTATCATAAAGTTGAGTGACTGCAAGTTCCTGACTCAGTCCACCAATACAAGATTCCAAAGCTTGACTGACAGAGTAATCATCCAATTTGAACTTTGAACGACCAAAAGACACAACCATCAAGAAATGATTAGACTTCCCTAAAGGATGAACTGTTGAACCATACTTGAATTTCACATCATTTCTGAAGCCAGAGGCAAAAGAGAAATCCAGATCCAAAGAGATATGATCCTCTGGAGCCTGTATAGAGGGCTCAGTGCTCCCAGACATAGGTCCAGAAATGCAAGATAGGATCGAAATAATGTGTTCTGAGATCTTAACTTGAGATCCAATTTGCAACAAATCTCCACGTTCCAAGAATTTCCCCCTAAAGGGGATCCCTTGGCATTCATAAGAACAAGCCAATCACGAGGATTCCAGAGATGTAACTCACCATCATAAGCCTTCAGACGTCCATGATCAATGTCCTTCTTCGTGGTGTAGGAGACCTTCCATCGCCAAGTTGGGGGAATCATCAGGTGGGAGGAAGTGCCAAAAAACCTATAGGAATGTGGAGGGGGTGGGTTGTAGCAGATGATCGGGTTGGAAAGGTGAGATCACCAGAGATCAGGGAGATCGCCGGTGAGAGAGGTTTTAGGGTTTAGGCCGTGTCGCCATCGCCTATTCTACACCCTTCATCCAGAGTTATAATATTAATTGATATACATACTTGCAAAGTCTTCAACTATGAAAGGTATCTCATCTAAATGGGTTTTGGAGGATCCCTTTTCATCTCTCTTTGGTCTACTGCTTTCATCAAAAATATTTTCAGGAGCAATCCAATCAAAATTCTTTTCAAAGGCTTCATGCATTCCAACAAGCTTAAAGGGTATGAGTATATTGAATTCTTCTTTAGGCTTAGTTTTATCAGAAATACCCATAACATCTACACTTGAGCCTAGCATATTGAAATGCTCAAAAACTTTTTGGCTTCCCTAGTAACATCATGGAATTCTTTTGATGAAGTTTCAAGGATGAATTCCCTCTTTTCAGCATTATTTTCTTCTTTTAGTTTTAGGAACAAGAATTGTATGAAGGGGTTAAGGCTAACAAACCTAGCCTCCAACATATGAACTAAATAAGCTGCAGCAATATCATAATTAGGAGCAAGCTCTGCTATAGATTTATCCTCAATATCCTCATGCTTGCTAACACACTTAAAGAATTCTTCAATATTATCTTTCCCAATTATGGAGCCACTACCTATTGCAAGATCTTTCAGGGTGAACTTTGGGAGCAACATGGTGGGCTAGAGCAAGGTGGCAACTAGAGCAGACACTAATTTTTTTGTGTTTTTGAATAAAGCAAGCAAACCAAACTAGACTAATTTTTTGGGTTTTTTAAAAAGAGGCAAACAAAATCAAGCAAAAGAAACAAAGAAAACTAAAAACAAAGTAAAGAGAAAGGAAGTGAAGAACTCCCCTAGTGAAGACGTCCTTGGCCTCCCCGGCAATGGCGCCGGAAAACTTGTTGATGGTGCTGATTAGCACTTCGTGGGAAACCCCAAGAGCAAGGTGTGAAGCAGCAAGCAGCAAGTCTTCCCTCAGTAGAGATCGAGGTTATCGAACCAGAAGGAGGAAGGAAACATCACATAGGTGTTGCTGTTGGAATTATGCCCTAGAGGCAATAATAAAGATGTTATTATTATAATTCTTGTTCATGATAAAGTTTATATTCCATGCTAGAATTGTATTAAGCGGAAACATTAATACTTGTGTGGTTTGTGAACAACACCGTGTCCCTAGTACGCCTCTATGGACTAGCTCATTGATCAATGATGGTTAAGGTTTCCTAACCATAGACATGAGTTGTCAATTGATAATGAGATCATATCATTGGGATAATGATATGGTGGACAAACCCAAACTAAGCGAAGCAATTAGATCGTGTCATTGTGTTCATCTTTGCGAAGCTTTTCCTATGTTAAATATTGTATTCCTTAGACCATGAGATAATACAACTCCCTGGTATCGGAAGAAAGCTTTGAGGTCATCAAACGTCATCCTATGAGAGGGTGATCATAAAGGTGTCTCTCAGGTGATCGGAAAGTATCTGTTGGGTTGTATGTATCGAGATGGGATTTGTCCCTCCCAAGTCGGAGAGATATGCTTCGGGCCCACTCGGTAATCGATATCAACACCGCTTGCAAGAATGTGGTTAAGGAGTTAATCACAAAGTGATATCGGATTACGGAACGAGTAAAGTACTTGCTATGAACGAGATTGAACTAGGTATGACGGTACCGACGATCGAATCTCGGGCAAGTAAAATATCGCGAGACAAAGGGAATATATATATGGGATTGATTGAATCCTGGCATTGTGGTTCATCCGATATGATCATCGATGAATGTGTGGGAGTCAATATGGGTGCCCAGACCCCGCTGTTGATTATTGATAGAAGATCATGTCTGCATATTCTCGAACCCGCAGGGTCACACACTTAACGTGTCTCGACGCTAGGATAGATTGGATATTTGGTTTATGAGTTTTTGTTC
Organism: Avena sativa; assembly: GCA_916181665.1. Taxonomy (NCBI): domain Eukaryota; kingdom Viridiplantae; phylum Streptophyta; class Magnoliopsida; order Poales; family Poaceae; genus Avena; species Avena sativa. The sequence continues at coordinate 22,318,841 of OV702298.1, forward strand.
GGAGTCTCGGATGGGATCCGGGATATCACGAGAGGTTCCGGAATGGTCCGGAGAATAAGATTCATATAAGGCAGTGCAGTTTTTGGAGTTCGGAATTGTTCCGGATTAATCGGTATTGTACCGGAAGCTTCTAGAACCTTCCGGAAGGGGGCCAACGTGGTCCCACCTTCCGGGAGGGGGCATGGGCCTATGAGGGAGTGTCCTGGCCGCATTGGGCCAGGGGCACAAGGCCCCATAGGGCCCAGCCGATCCTAGATAAGTTTAAATCGTTTAAACTAGAGATAAGATAAGATAGGATTTCTAGATAAGGGAGAGTTTAAATTGTTTAAACTAGAGATAGGCTTGGAGGAGAGGCTAGGGCTGGCCGCCCCCCTCTATAAATAGAGGGCTGGTGCGCCCCCCTCCCTACACACCTTCCTCCAACCCTAGTTGCCCTGCTGCCCTTCCACTCTCCCTCCCGACTGTTTGTAGGCGAAGCCCTGCGGCAGAAATTCTCCACCATATACACCACGCCGTCGTGCTGTAGATCCAATCCATCTCTCCACCATACTCGCTGGTCCGAGGAAGGAGGATACGTCGAGGTGCTGCACGTGTGCATCTCACGGAGGCACCACCACTTGTCGTGCTAGATCGGATCGGATCGCGAGGAGGAGAAGCGAGTACGACTACATCACCCACGTTCCGACGAACGTTCCGTTGTGCGAATCTTCAAGGGTATGAAGATCTAATCCAATCTCTCTCGTTGTTTGCATCTCCTAGATTAGATCTTGGCTTTCCCTCTGTTCGCTTCCGTAGAAAATTTTGATTTACTATGCTGCGAAACCCTTCAGTTGCTAGCAACGCGGAGACCTGCACAACACAAACTCAAGACTTTGCCCCAACTAATCAGTGAGGTTGTCAAGCTCACCGGTTTGCTGTAACAAAGGATTAAACGTATGGCATGGAAGGCAATGGTTTGCAGCAAGTAAACAAGTAACAGTGGAAGACGTATCAATGGTAAAGATGGTACCGGGGTCCATAGTTCACTAGAGGTGCTCTCCTTAGATAAACAACATGGCATGAAGGGTAAACAAATTACAGCAGGGCAATTGAAGGAACTGAGCAAGGCATAACAATGCAATTACTAGTCAGAAAAATCCTATGAGATTCGATTGGGCAATTCAACAATATACATAGACCGCCATCCAACTGCATCTATGACTAGAAGTCCACCTTCAGGTTATCATCCGAACCCCCTCCAGTATTAAGTTGCAAGCAACGGAAAACTGCTTTAAGCAAAGTGTGTAAGGTAAATAGTCCACATGTTCCATGAACAAGAGACCGTTGTTTTCTCCCTAGTGGTAACAACACATCTACAACCGAAGAGATTTCTGTCACTTCCCTTGGAAACTAGAGGTATGAACCCACTATCGAGCATAAATACCCCCTCTTGGAGTCACTAGCAACTACTTGACCAAGATAGCTACTAACAACGGAGAGCATGCAAGATCACAAACAACACAGACATGATAGAATCATAAAGACAAAACCATTAATCAAATCAACATAATAATCTCAATATCCATCGGATCCCGCAAACATAACATGCATGATTACAAATAGATTAGATCTTGATCATGAACGGAGCTCACAAGATCTATACATGAAAGCACAAAGGAGGAGGTACAACCATCTAGCTACTATATGGACCCATAGTCCAAGGTGGAACTACTCACACATCATACCGGAGAGAAGGCCTCCAGGATGATCTCCCCTCCGATAGGGTGCCGGGAAGAACTTCAGATCCCCCCGATCTAGGGACGATGGTGGCGACGGCTACAGACAGTTTCGTGGATATTTGATCGGGTACTCAGGGTTTCTGCATCAGGGGCTTCTTATAGGAGGGAGTAGAAAAAACACGTGTTGTAAAAAAAATCAACAAATATCAAAATAGATTAGTTAGAAAAGTTGTTTGTATATATGATAGTAAATAACATACCAAAAATAAGATAAAAATGTATTTGATTTCTTAAAAATTCATATACCCGTAAAAAGAAAAGGGAAAACAAAAATCTGCAAAAAAAATTAAAGACACTAGAAAAAACGAAGAAACCATAAAACAACAAAAGAACCCGATGAAAATCCCACCCTAACTATGACATGAAGCGGTTGGATAAAATGGGACGACCCATACAGGTCAGAGGGGTGTGTGATGGTTCCATTTCATAGGAATAGCATAAAATGATGAATAGGAAAAACCCTCGAGTGCAAGCCAGTGATGACCGCAAGTGCAAAGGTATGTTGTAGCTAGTTTTAAAAGTAAGAGTATCAAACCACGAAGACCTATTTGGTTAAGATCTTTATGCCCCTTGTCACTATCTATCGAAATACACTTGTAAGACATCCTTGATTTTATGTAAGAGTGCTTTGAGAAAGTTGTTTTGGGTGCAAAGTAATAAGGACAGGTACAATGGTTTTATCTTAGCAATGCCACATAGGATGGTTGCTGAGTTGGAGGAAACAGAAATGAAAAAAGACATCTGCCTTCTCTTGGCTAAGAGATCATCTCTTAGCAACAATATGTCTCACTACATATTTAGGAACATCTGGTGCTAGAGATAAGACAAAAAGAACAAATTGTATGTCGTCTTTTGTTGTCATATCAAATGACGTGGCAGGTATAATATAAGACTGCCTTATCAACCATTGTACATGCTCTAACTGAAAGTAAAGTAAATGTAGAGTGACAATCATAATGTAAATAGTAATAAAACTTCATTAAGATGAAATGTTCTCGAGGAATTTAGGATACACCTCAAGCACTGGTATTAATTATAACTAGGATGAATCTATGTCTTTTGTTATGACATGTGTGGGAAGAGCTCCATAATAAGATGTTCACAGACAAGCCATCTGATATTACATCCCTAATAACCACTACAATAATCGTGAGCAAGCCACTCCGATCCCTCACAATTAAGGGGTTTCCCATGGATATTGATATGAGCTTAGTGAATCTCTCCTTATCCCCTTGACCCATATGGATAGCATGCTGGAATGTTATGTCACTTAGCACCGTACATAATACCATATATCCAACGGTAATTCCCTCTCTTATCCTGAAGACAAATATTACATGGTCGAATTCACATAATATCTAGAACGAAAACTAACACATAATCATACACCAAAGTTATAGTTCATCTTTATTTCATATCATATTGCTATGGTTTCTCCATCTCTCCCCAAGAATAAAGTAAACTACTCACACATGGAGATAATCAACAAAATCATTATAATCGTATGAATGGAGTACAAATATATGAATGAATTCAAGTGCAAATCCACAATAGTAATTGGAATTACAATAAGATGGAGTGGAATGAGATGGGAATGGTTATGATGATGAAGATGCGGCGATTTATGATGGGGAGTGATGTCTTGGCCTCCCATGATCCATGCAGCAGTGAGGATGATGCCCTTCTGCAAGTTCCCCCTCCATATCCCTTCCAGAGGTAAGGATATTGTGGTTTCTAGTGTCGTTGAATGTCGGATCTTAGATCCGTCATCGCGAGGTGAAAGTATTTAACGAGGTGAGGCGCCTGGCAGGTGGTATGGTTGGATTTTACGGGCGGGTCCACACCGTACCGACGGTCGTTAACTCTCCTGGAGTCTTCCTTCGCATCTTGTCTTCACCCAGGTGCGTGGAAAATCATTTAGATGACTTTTATCACTTTGAAATATCATATTAATGTGTAATATGACAGCTCTAAATGATATGTTCATCAATACCTTCATAGTTTGGGATCCTATGAAAACATGCATAAAAGGTGCGCGTGAGCATCATAAAATACTAAAATCCTATTGCTATTCATGCAAAAACATAAGCTAAATATGCTTATAAAATGCAATCATCATCCATTGTTCAATTTAACATGCTTTCACAACACCCAGAGGTGCGGTATTTTAGTAGGTTGTATGTGGATCAACTAGGTTATCCAAATGTAATTTATGGCTTATGTGTCATGGTATAAGCTCTTGGACATAATATCACCTTGTTCAAAGCGCATCTCAATAAGTCTCCAGGGAGACACGTTATTTCGATGTTAATGATCTGTTGGGCGAAAAATGGCATAGACAAGACGCACAGAAGAAGGGTGTGTCATCGTGTTCCTTAGCTGCCTCTCTCTAGCACCACCACTGCGTTGACTTTTCAAAATCCTTCGTCTATGTCGGAGGGCGGTGACAAGTTACTCCTCTGCATTGGTAGTGGCGATATGAACCATGAAGCCCAATGGTAGGATGATGTGGTTACTGAAGTCATATTGGTGGTTACGTAGCATGGTTTGCATAGATATGCACTCATTGAAAGGACATTTATTGTCTTAATCTGTTTTGGTGTTCGTTAACAACTCGTATATCATTTTACAATATGCTAGTGTCTACAGGTTGATATAATGAAAAGTGAAAAAAACCTTGGCCTGTGAAACTATCCCTGCAAAAAATGGAAGTTTCTGGGAACTCTAGACCGGAGTCTCCGGTCTGACTGGACCGGAGTCTTCGGTGTGGTTAGGAGTTTCCCCAAGAATCTCCGGAGGGGGCTCTAGAAATCGTCCCAGGACCTTCTGTATGGGGGTCCAGAGATCAACCGGAGACAGTCCGGAGTCTCCGGTCCAAGCACCCAGACCAGAGTCTCCGGTGTGTCTAGGCTGGAGTCTCCGGTGCACAGGGACCAGAAATTATGAAGAGTCTCTGGAGGAGATTTTCCCAGGGAAGCTGGGTCAGTCAGTATGGTGGTCCAAAGCTTGGTCCAGAGATTGTCCGGAGTCTCCGGTCTTACTATTCTCCAACGGTTAGAAAACGGTTCAGTGAGTGGTGACCTATAAATAGAGGACCTTATCCCCCACCTCCAGCTGCTCGACCCACTCATGAACTCCAACACCATTCGAGCCACCAAATCAATGAGATATCTTCATCCAACCATCCAAAGTCAATGATCTTTGGAGAATCGAATGAGGAGGCCTTGGTCTATAGCTTTACCAAGAGAGATCTTCATTTCTCCCTCATTCACTTGAGGGCCCCTTGCTCTAGTGTTTCTTTGGAAACCCTAGATTTTGATTTGGTTCTTACAAGCTTGTCTTTGATTGTTTGACAGCTTCCTTGTATTCAGGAGCCTCCAATTAGGTTGTGGATATGTGCCTCGAACTTGTTGTAAAGGTGCCGGCTTCCACCTCGAAGGTTGCCGATAGTGGAAGAGGTGAATCAAACCCTTTGGGGTGAGGTTCATCGGGGAACAAGGGAGGACTCTCATGGCGTTGGTTGTTTGAAACCACCCCCTCTCCAAATGTAGACGTACTTCCCCTCAAAAGGAAGGAACTACGGGAAAAACCCTTGTGTCTCCGTGTGCTCCATTTTGGTTACTTTATCCTTAACCGCACTTTACTTATCTTGTTCTTGCTTAGTGTAAGTGCTAGATTGACATATAAGTAAATTCACCTTAGTTGCATAATCTAGAGAATTTACCTTTTGTGTCAAATCCTAAGTTGTAAAAGAGTAAAATTTGAAGTAGCACCTATTCACCCCCTAGGTGCTCATACGATCCTTTCAATTGGTATGAGAGCCTCGTCTCTTTATTCGGGCTTTACCGCCTAAGAGTATATGGGTAGCCAAGATGGAAAAGGAGGGAGTGAGGCAAGTACCACCGTGTCCATGGCGGACCTCAAGAATTTGGAAACAAACTTGAGCTCCACCTTGGGCAAGGAATCAAACAATTGCACGATCTATTCGAGCAATTTGTTAAAGCCTCATCTCCTCCCGCTCCTCAAGAGGGACTCCCACCAACCCAAAGAGTGAATGCTCTGTCATCAGCCGTGGGTGTGGTGGTGGGGGGAAATGAAAACGCTAATACCTCCACCAAAAAGGATGGTGGGAAGGGAGAGCACCACGAGGCTCAAGGATGGTACTCTTCTGACCCTCCAATCCCTCACCCTCATATAAACAATAGAGGAGACCCACCTAAGCTTGATGCATCTACTTTTTCTCAATGACAATCACTAATGAAATCTCATGTGTGCAGCTCTTGCATTGAGTTATGGAACATCATTGAATAAGGACTCTGTATTGTGGATCCAACCAACTTGACAAGAAGAGAAGTTGTCAATAATTAACTCAATGCCATCGCTTTGCACATGATTCAACACGGATTGGGTACAAAAAATTACCCTCACATTGAACACCTCAACACCGCCAAGGAATCTTGGGATGCTCTCACGAAGTTATATGTTGGAAATGAGAGCATGAGTAGGAACCGGTATGATGCACTAAGCAATGAAGCCGGAGGCTTCTATATGAAGGATGGTGAAGATCATGAATACATGTATAGAAGGCTCAAGTCCACCGCCACCGCCTTTAGGAATGTGGGTGCCTCACATTTGGATGATGCTTGGATAAAAAGGAAATATGTGAGTGCACTCATGCCCTTTGAGCCCACTGACTTGAAGAGTCTAAAAGGAAGACACAACTACCACCTCATGACATCCAATGAAGTTATGCAAGAGATGGCCTCTTTCAAGGTTGCCGCCAAGAATGCCAAAGATGCCCGTGCTCGATCCCTTGGAATGAGCAATGGTGTCAACTTTGCCTTAAAAGCCAAAGTTGTGGAGTATGTGGATGAAGATGATAGTGATGAAGGCTTATATACAAGCCTCCCCGATGATGTCAAGGTTTATCATGGTGAATATATGGGTTTCTATGCAAGAAACTTTTGGAAAGACCCCGCCAAGGCCAATATGGAGATGCAACGAAGAAGCAACCCTAATGGGAGAAGAGACAATGGCACCAAATTAAGAACTTGCTTCAATTGGGGTGACCGCTTTCACTTTGTTGCCGGTTGTCCCTATGAGAAAAGAGAAGATCATGGGGGTAAACTTGTGTTGAAGAAAACCTCCAAAGCTCCTTTTAAGAAACCCTTCATCAAGAAGAATCCCACCAACAAGAAGTCGAGTGAAATTGTATTGACCACTCATGAAGAATTCTCCTCCAAAAATGAAGATGATGAAGATGAAACATCAAGTGGTGTGTCTGCTCTTGCCACTACTTCTACACCCACATTCTCCCTCTCCGACTCTCCAAATGAGAATATATCCAACAAGAACGTCACTTGACTTATGGCAAGAGGAACGAAGGTATTATCATTGTCACACCCCTCCTCCTTAGTTGATGATGAATTTGATGATGAGATATCTCTTGAGGTCAAAAAGGAATTAATTGCTTTTGATGAGTTCATGAATAACTTGCAAGGGGAACACAAGAGACATTTTGTGGACCTCTTAGATCAACTTTCTCACACACAAGATCTTCTTGATGAGAGATATAAACTAGGGAGAGAGCACATGATTGAGGTAGAAGATCTAAATAATGCCCTAGAAGAAGAACAAGAGACTAGGATGTCTCTTGAACTAAAACTTGAAGGCTTGATGGGGCTAATGACATAATTGTTAATAGACTCGTCAAGGAACGATACCATGCTATTGCTAAATATAAAAAGGCTAATAGGACAATATTGAGTTTGGTGTTGTTCATGAAAAACTTGCCGAGGACTTTAGGATGCTTGACAAGGCTCACAAGGCCTTGGAGAGTGAACTCTTGTTACTCACAAAGTCTCGTGAAAAGCTTCAAACTCAATTGACCAATATTTCTTCACCTAGTACTTTCATTCCTTCTAGTTGTACAAATATACTTGAAGAAAATGCTAGGTTGAAGGGGGAGATAGCTAAGGACACCTTTCCAAAAGGAAACAAGTCCATTGATGACCTCTTGAGTAAGCAGAGGCCAAATGGGGAGAAAGGGGGCATTGGCTTTGTCTCCAAAGCCAAGAAAAAGAACAAGAAGAAGAAGGCCAAGCCCGCACAAGAAAAAGTCAAGGTCATTGTGGGTAGTAAGACCACAAGTGGCAAAACTATGTCTCATGATGACTTTACGGGAAGTGCTAACCCTCACTATGTTTTAATGCGTGATTATTATGGTGATGTGTATGTACAATATGTTTGCCCATTTGATGGTTATATTGCTTGGTCTATTTGGGTTCCCAAGACCCTTGTTGCTAACAAAAGAGGACCCATTGAAAAATGGGTACCTAAAAACTAGTTTGATCTTTTGTAGACCTATGCATCCGGAGGGTCAAAGTGGGTGCTTGATAGTGGATGCATAATTCATATGACCGGAAGCACATCTATTGTCAAGGAGTTGAGACCAAATGATGATCAAATATCTATGACATATGCCGGCAAGTCTAAGTCTAAGGTAATGGGTTTCAACAAGGTTCTGGTTGCCCACGACATTACACTCGTGGACGTCATGCTTCTTGAGACCCTTGGCTATAATTTACTTTCAGTCTGTTCTCTTGGAAAGATGGGCTTTGCCGTCTTTATTGATAATGATATTGTGGTCCTCATGTGGAGAAAGTTTCTAAAGGTCTTTTTCGTTGGGTACGTCGAAAATGACTTGTATGTAGTGGAATTTTCTGGGAAAATCACTACAAGTGCGATGTTCTTATTCAAAAAGGCCGATGTGGGTTGGTTATGGCATCGCCGTCTAGCTCATGTCAACATGAGAACTTTGCAAAGTCTCCACAAGGATGGCCATATTGTTGGACTAAAAGAAAATGTTTGTTTTGCCAAAGATCATGTTTGCAGGGCTTGTGTTGAAGGAAAGATGCATGATTATCCCCACAAGCCGAAGAACTACATCAAGTCCAAGAGGATCTTGGAGCTCCTTCATGTGGATCTCTTTGGTCCTCTGATACGTCGAAAATCAATATTTTACCGTTGCCTGTTTTCTTTGGTTCTCTTTGATACAAGATGCCATAGTGCCAGTTGCCTGTTTTCTTCTGTTTTTGGTTCCAGAAAAGGAAGAAAATCAATATTCTCGGAATTGGACGAGACAAAAGCCAAAGTCAATACTTTACCGTGGGGAACACAGAGCTAGAAGACAATACAGAGGAGGGCCTCGAGGGGGCCACACCCTTGGCCCGCGCCTGGGGGGTGCAGCCGCCTCGGGCACCCCCTCGGCCTCCCTCTTCGCCTATAATAAGCCCCTGATACCTAAACCCTAAGTACCCGATCAATCTTCCATGAAACAGTTCGTAGCCGCTGCCACCATCGTCCCTAGATTGGGGGGGATCTGAAGCTCTTCCCGGCACCCTGCCGGAGGGGAAAGATCATCTCGGAGGCCTTCTTCATCACCATGCCAGCCTCCGGTATGAAGCGTGAGTAGTTCCACCTTGGACTACGTGTCCATGTAGTAGCTAGATGGTTGTTTCTCCTCCTTTGTTCTACCATGTTTAGATCTTGTGAGATCCGTTCATGATCAAGTTCATCTATTTATAATCATGCATGTTGTGTTTGCGGGGATCCGATGGATATTGAGATTACTATGTCAGATTGGTTAATGATTCTATCTTACTGATTCTATCATGTCTGTGTTGTTTGAGATCTCGCAGGCTCTCCGTTTCTAGTAGCTATCTTGGCCAAGTAGATGCTAGTGACTCCAAGAGGGAGTATTTATGCTCGATAGTGGGTTCATGCCTCTATTTAATCTAGGGAAGTGACAGAAATCTCTAAGGTTGTAGATGTGTTGTTGCTACTAGGGAAAAATAACGATCTCTTGTTCATGGAACAAGTGGATTGTTTACCTTAGCACTTTGCTTAAAGTAGTTTTCCATTGCTTGCAACTTAATACTGGAGGGGGTTCGGATAATAACCTGAAGGTGGATTACTAGTCATAGATGCAGTTGGATGGCGGTATATGTATCTTGTAGTATTGCCCAATCAAATCTCATAGGATCATGAATGTCTAGTATTGCATTGTTATGCCTTGATATGTCCTGTCAATTGCCCCGCTATAATTTGTTTACCCAGCATGTTATATTGTTTATGTTAAGCAGAACACCTCTAGTGAACTATGAACTCCGGTCCAATCTTTTACCATTGATACATTGATACGTCTATAACGTATCTATAATTTTTGATGGTTTTATGCTATTATTATGATTTTGACACTTCTTTTTATATAAAGTTCATGAGTTATTTGGACTAACTTATTAATAGTTGAAAAAGTGCACAATGTTATTGTTTGACACTTTGATGTGTAGGAATTATCAAGAATACAAGTGGAACCCTTGTTGGAGTCAAATTGGGATTTTCCAGAAATCTGTCTCAGAACTCTTTTTGAAGATGGTCATGTTTCAGGTCAAAGACGCCATCAAATGGAAAAATATTATACTATAAAGTTGTAGAAAATTTTGCGGCAATCGTTCTAGACATAAATTTTAGCTGATTCCGAGTCCGGACGGGCCTTATAGGCCCGATTTACTGCAGCCCAAGATGGGATGACGGGAATCCGAGAAGCTATATAAAGGGAGGAAACCTAATTCGTGGGAGAGACCTCCACCCACGAATTTGCAGCCACAAAAGACACGTTTTTGCCTGCCCCATGGATCCCATCTCCATGGGGGAGGGCTGCCAAGAAGCCATGAAGGAAGGGGCTAAGGGGCGGTGCTCCCCCACGATACCGGCGGCGGGGAAGGAGTCTCCCGCGCCGCCGCCGCCCTCTTTACCATCTTCACCGCCATCTCCATCACCTAATCCTCCTAGTATGCAGTGGTTCATCCTCCCATACACCTCTATACCGTCCTATGTAAACATGGTGTTTGATGCTATAAGTTATAATCCTATGATCTATGTCATGTTTGTGTAGTTTCTTTATTTTTAGATTGAATGGTTGAACGTCTTTGGTTCATTAGATTTGTATGTTGATATGGTACAGTCCTTTGATGTCCAATATATTTGTGCACGCATGGATTAAACATCATAGGGTTTGTAGTATGTGTAAGAGGAAAGGGGAAGTTCTGCCGGAGTGACAGAAACCTAAGGACGTGAACTGGAACGTTGCACGTATGAGAGTAAGAGGACCATTAACTTAAGACTATGGTTAGGGAAACCTTAATGCATTGTTAGTAGTTACGGATGTTTGCTAACAATCCAATCATATAGTACATGTAATTCCAAGTAGTGAAGCGCATGTCTATTTAGCCTCTCCTACATAGAAAACTGCATCGAAGACAATGAACCCGATTTATTCGCCAACTAAACTTGGACAAAGCCACCACAATTACCACCACTATTCCACACTCATGGTTCTGTTAGTTTAGCGTATTTTATTTCTGCACCAACTAGCTTTACTTTCTTGTTGTTTATTTTCTTGCAAAGCTTTCTCTAGTACTTGTGTTGTTGCTCTAGTTTTATTTCCTAGATAATGCAAACGTTTAGTGTGCGTAGATTTGTATCAGTGGTTGATAGAACTTGAGAGAACATTTATCCTACCTTTAGCTTCTCGTTGGGTTTGACACTCTTACTTATCGAAAAGGCTACACACAATCCCCTATACTTGTGGGATATCAAGACTTTTTCTGGCGCCGTTGCCGGGACGCAATAGCGTGTGGATAAATATTCATGTGTGCACTTGTTTGCTTTATCTCTAAGTAGTTTTTACTTTGAGTTTTAAGTTGGTCTCTATGTTAGTATGGATAGGGATTGCGAACTAAAAAAATTAGTTATACTTGTTACCTAAAAACGTTTTCAAAAAGGAAAGTGATTGGAAAGATGAGTAATGGTTAAGTGGGGGTCAACCTTGAACACTTGTGTTCATGCCTATGAAACCAAAACAAATCTTCCCATGGAAGCTTTTCAACTAAAAGAAGACACCATTAAATATCCATTTCCATTCAAGAAAGGTATAGAATACCTTTTGCCTCTCCTATTAAAACAAAAGTTGCTCTTAATGCTTCTTTATTTGAAAATACTTGAATCTTGCTTCTTGTGCCTAACTTAAAGGCGTTAAAGAAAAGTACTTCATGGGAGATAACCCAATAGTCTTCTTGAGTCTTGGAAGTTATTACTTCTGTAATAACCTCTCCTTATCCTTTTTATTTAATTTTTGTGCCAAGAATAACCTCTAATGAGAGGGAAGTAAGATTTGGGGAGTTGCTGTCCCGAAACAAATTTTTGTGCTCCACTGTAAAAATTCTTGAAACATCTTTGTAAGTCGGATTAAGCTGTAATATTCCGAATAAATCCCGAGGTTGTTATCTAACTTTCGTTAGTTCAACACTTTTTGATTTGAGCAACAGAAGGTCTTTGAAAAAATCAGTTGCTACCTGTTGGTCTGTTTTGTCATATTTCTGCCATTATTTGAATTTGCTTCTTATTGATTCCTTTTTGGGTTCTTTTTGGTAAATTGAGCTTTTTGAGGGAATTGCTACAGTAGCTTGTGTCTGTCACATCCCAAAATTTTCCAAATTTTGAAATGTGAAAAATAAATAAACAAAAGAATTAATTGTTGAAATTTAGGGTGAAAAGAAACTTTTTGCTTCTAAATGGAAACATCAAAACCCTTCTTGAACAAACTTTGAATGAAAAGGGAATCCAACAAAATTTTAATCAAGTGAAATGCATTCATCAATGAATGTATCTTGAAATTTACACACTTGGAAAAGTTAAACCAAAACCCCAAATCTTAATGAAAGAAATCACTTCCAAAGATCAAATGCATTTTATGCATAGAAAGAATCTTGAATTTAAACACTTGAAAAAATAAACTAAAACCCTAATGAAAGAAAATCATTTCCAAGATCTCTCTAAGACTATGGATTTGATCCATATAAAAATTTATCAACAAACATTTATAAATGATCAAAAATGATAAACAAAAATATTATAAAACCATGGAAATTGGATTCATTTAATTTGGAGCCATGGATAAAAGGAATTAATTTCCAAGGCTAATAAAGCTCCTAACTAAAATCAATACCAATTTGTGAGCAAAGTAATCCTAAAAGGATTTTAAAAGATAAAAAAATATTAAATAAAATTATACCAATTGGAATCACCAAATTTGGATCTATAAATAAAAAGATATGGATTTTATAAGACAAAGAAAGAAATAAATAAATAAGAAATATTTAAGGGTCAAATAAAATCTTGGCCAAATCCATAAACAAATCAAATGAAAGATTATTGAATAATAAAAAGGAGTAGAAGATTATTTAAATAAAATCATATGGATTAAACCATATTCAATTTTATTTAAATAAAGAAAAATTGCCTAAACTAAATAAATAATAAATCCCAAGAAAATTATTTAGAAGACAATTTAAAAACTTGAATTAAATCCATAAGCAAATGGAATAAAGATAATCAAAATAAAATAAAGGGATAAAGATTATTCAAATAAAATTATATAGGCATTAACCAAATTCAATTCTATTTGAATGAAGACAAAATCCCCAATATAAACAATTAATCAAATCATGAGAAAATAATAATTGAAATTGCCCAAGTGGATTAAAGTTATCTAGTTAACTTAAAGAGAATAAAAGAATTATTTGAATAAAAACTTATATGGACTTGAACCATATTTGATTTAAAAGAAGACAAAATCCCTAATATAAAGGATTAATTAAATCATGGAAAAAATATTTGAAATTGCCAAAATGGATTAAAAGTTATCCAATTAACTCAAAAAGAATAAAGGATTAATTAAATAGAATTATATGGTTTGGAACCATAATCAAATTCATTTAAATAAAGACAAAGGCCTCATTTAAAATAATATTAAATCATATTAAAATATTTGAAATAATTCAAAGAGAATTATTTAAACACACTAATCAATAAGTTTAAACCTATTGAAAAGGTTTGATGGAAATTTGAAATCAAATAGAGGCTTGAATCAAGGTTTGAACAAAAACAAATGTCTATTTTAATTAAATAATAAACCATAAAAGGAATATTTGAAATATTCTAAAAATGGATTATTTAAATACATTAATAAATAGTGTAAAAACCTACTGAAGGTTTAGAAAAGGTTTGATAAAAATCTGAATCAAAGTGAGTTTATGAATCATATTGAATATTATTTGAATAAAGACAAAAGCCCCTTTTAAATGAATATTGAATCACATTAAAATATTTTGAATCATTCAAAAATGGACTTTCAAAACACAGTAATAAATAATTGCAAACCTACTGAAAAGGTTCCGTAAATTTGAATACAAACAAATGGTTAAAAACATTTGAAACAAATCCAAACAGAAAAAAGAAAAGGAAAAAGAAAAAGAAAACAAGAGGAGGAAAAAATGAAAACAGACCTAACCCACTTGCCCCAGCCCATCTGGCCCAACTAACCTAGCCCAACTCCTAGCCCAGCTCAGCCCACCTCTCTTCTCCCCCGAACCATTCTTTCTCAATCGCGAACAAACCCGCACAACCACTAACCGCGAGACCCCACGCGCCTACCCCTCAACCCACTGATCTCGTGGCCCCACACTGCCTCGTCATCGTCGTCCCCGCGACCAGTTCTTCCCCACAATTCCTCCCGACCGTTTCCAGCATCGATTATGCGTCGTTAATTTGCCTAAATGCCATGCTAATTCAGCCCTGCGACTACGCTCGTTAAAGCGCCCCTTCCCCTCTTCCTTTCCCCTCACTCGCCAGCGCTTCTCCGCCCTAGGGCTGCCTCAATTTCTCGCCAGCACACCACTGCTCCGACGAGCTTTCCCGACGAATTCCAGCGACACCCGACCCCTTCCTACCTCCTAAATAACACGAGCCTGCTTGCCAGCATCTCGCGCATCTGCCAGCATCTCTCGCTCACTCGCGCGCGTCCCATAGGCTCGGCAACAACCAAGTCCGAGCGCCACCGTCTTTGACTCCGACTCCGGCGACCCCTCCAGGTGAACCCTGACCTCCCCTTCCCCTCTGAATGATGCTCCTATACTCGCCAACCTCCTACGCATCTAACGCCGCCGCCTGTTTGTCCTAGCATGCCCTATAACGACGTCCCTAATAATGGCCGAGCGTACCCGAGCCAGTAAGCAACTCCGGTGAGCGATTCCTGTTGCCCTCGTGCGCCCCTTTGTCTACAACGAGCACGTCGAGCACCTGCACGCCATGGTGAACCCAGTGAGCACCTTTCCCCTCTCCCTCGTTTCCTAGTTTCGCCGGCAACATCACCGCCCGAGCGCCGCCGCACGCCGTCGCCAGCACCACCAGATTTTGGTCAGAGCACGATGAGCCGTTAGATGTCGATCGTAAGGACACGATAGAATCATTAAACGAAGCGGTATAGAATGATCTGTGTCGTGCGATTTAAATGAAATCCTGTGGTCCATGTCACGCGATCCAAACGAATCGGTACCAGCCAGTAGGAATCAGACACGTGGCTAATTCTATTTGTTTAAAATCCAGAAAATGGTTTTGAAGGTTTAAACTTGCAAAAATCATAACTTTTGTTCTGCTAGGCCAAAATTTACAAATTTTATATCAATGGAATCAAGAAAATGTGAACTCTGCAACCATGCCCTTAGTTTAGTATTTTGCTTCTGGAAAATTAGGTGTTTTTGCAGAAACATTGCTAGGCCTATTTTGAGTATAAAAGTTATTCTAAAAATGATTTTTGGGTAAAAGCTTTTGCAAATGATCTGGTTTAAACCTACTGACCAGAAACACAAACTTTTGGGTTTAGAATTATATTTGATTAACACTAGAAAATTATTACTTTGATTAAAAGCATTTCTAGTAAAATAAAAATGTTGTTATGATTTAAAAATGGTTTTTGAGTGAAACCTTTTGCAAATAGAATTGTTTTAAACACTTTGACCATAAAAACTAACATTTGTGTTTAAAAACATATTTGTCTAACAATAGAAATTATTCCGTTGAATAAAATCATTTCTAACAAAACAAAAATGATTTGAAATGACCATTTTCACTAACTTGTTTTCAAATGGTTTTGCCACTTTTATAAATGACCAATAGGTGTTTTTAAAATGTTTATATCCTATTAGAAACCACCTTTCCAAATTAAACAATCTTTTGCATGCTTGCATGCATTGCTTTGTTTTCATTATTTTATGTGTGGTGAATTGTTTGAATGCTAGTTTTGAATTTGTGCCTTGCTTGATTGAATTGTAGTGAACTTTGAAGAGTGTGATAATTGCAAGATCAAGGAGTGAACATAGTTTCTCTACCAAAAAGGCAAGTGGTGCTTCATACATTTTGTCCTACTATTTTGACTATGCATTAGTGATATTTCTAAGTAGGACTTGCATGGAATTTTTACTAAGTATACTATGCCTTGGGAAATCCTAGTAGATGATGCCTTAGTAGAATTTTACCTAAGTTAAGATCCTTACTACTATCATGCTTAGCCTATATAGTAGAAAACAAGGGTGGATTATATTCATGCTATGAAATATTTCTAAGTCTATGACTTGTGTTTTGTTTAATAAAACAACTATGTGAATAAATCACCTGGGTGGAATGGTGAGAAAGGGTTATGTTGAGTGGTTACACAAGTCCAGTAAACTGGGGAAAACTTATGTATCTCACTTGTGGAAAGCCGCCCAGGAACAAAGAGATTTGAGATGTCAAATGTTGAGAAGCTTCTAGTGTAGCCACATGGCATATGGGATCTGCCTTGATCATATAGGTTGCAATAACTTAGCCAGATGGACAGAAGGTGCTAGGGGGTGATAGGATGGAACGCGTCCATTTGGTCTAAGGGAAGGCTTCTAAAAGATCTCGTCTCGATGCATGTCGAGTCTTGTGGGGAAAGTGCACCACCTCTTGAGAGAGCAAAATCTAAGTACTTAGCCGTGTCCCCGGCAATGGACAATTTGAGCATCAAGACATGGAAGCTATCAAGGATCTCCTCATCCCAGTTTCTAAGTTAAAATCTTGTGGTTGAACAAGGGTTAAAGGTTAACCAATTCTATTGGTTGTTCCTTGGGTGATTTGACAAACAAAAACTTAGTGTTTTCAACTAATAAGGAAAACTTATTTTGAGAAAAGCAAGCCTCAACTACACTTAGCAAAATGCATATAGATGATATATACCACTACTCTACCATAGTATAACTTGCCAATATAATTCAAATGTATTGACCCTTGTGGCTGTAACTTATTATGTTGCAGGTTTGTTTGATGTTAGTGAAGTGTGTTAAATAGGATTACAAGTCTACAACCAACATGATTGCCTATGGCACTTTGAAGATGAAGGACTCCATGCTACTTAGTTATATTTGCTGCATTGTAATGAGATAGCCAAATGAGCTATGTAAGATGTAATGTATTATTTTATTCCTAGCTATAAGTTGTAATATGACCTTTGTTTCTTGATATTACATCTTAAACTATGGATGCTAGCTATTGATCCAGGGACTAGCATTGTAAACACATGGATCTCTACCTTATCAGGTTGGGACCTCTACAGTGTCTTTAGTGAAAGTTTTTCTGTTTTGAAACTAAACCCAAAGGTCTATTATCTTTTGAATGCACTAATGTTGCTAATGAAGATTGTGTGAAGTTTTGTATGAAGGAAAATTTTCAGGTGTAAGGAAAGAATGATGTAATGAGATGAAGAATGGACAAAATATCAAGCTTGGGGAAGCCTCCCCGTGTTACCCAAGAAATATTCAAGAGGTACAAGCGTCAAAGCTTGGGGATGCCCAAGGCATTCCCTTCTTCATCAATAAAAATCTCAGGTCTTTCTAGACACTTCGTTTTAATTATTTCATGCACTATTGTGTTGTTCTTGGAGCGTCTTAGTTTTCGTTTTTGGTTTTTGTTTGCTTAGTTTGCTTGAATAAAGTGGCTGGACCCCCGTTTTCGCTGTGTTGTTTCAAATAACGTGATTGGGTTGGAAAAGAGTAGGAAGCTTCATGCTTATAAGTGGTACAAAAGGAGGTTGTTTTGAATGTGGCCTAGACCTTATCATGTCATGTCCGATGTTGTTTTGATCCTATTCCTAGTGGTTATTGCTATAGCATGACTTGTTCCAAACAATTGGGATTGCTTAATGTGCTTTGAAAGAATCATGCGTTGTTTTAGCATACAAAAGCATACTATTGTGGTATTCTCCTTTTATGCTTTGTTTGGGTTGAATTGGCACATGCTCACACTATGTTATGACTATGAACCAGACACCTAGCCTCTATGATCATTTAGTTTTTGACTTGTGGTACCACTTTATGCTTTGATTAGTAATGTTTTGTCGCTCTGCATGATTATGGCCATTATTGCTCTCTTAATTGGTCGCTCCCAGTCTTTTGCTAGCCTCCACTTGTATTGAGTAAGCTCTACTCATGCATCCAACTCCCAAGAAACCAAGTTATTCCAAAGAGTACACTATAAATTCCTATGCATGGTGTGTTACACCATTCCAAGTATATTCTTGTTTTATCTATCTTCCAAATTAAACTTGTTATGTGAAAGTTAGTGATTAAAGCTCTCACAAACTTGATGGCACACTTTATTTTTCTTTCCCCTAATAAACTTGAACCATTGTGTCATCTATGTTGTATATTCTTGCACTTATAAGTTGGGAATTAGCAGAACCCTGCTGTCACGGGGAACGCCTTCAACACCTGTAAATATCTACCCAGTTGATATCATGCTCTTTTGTTTATGGATGTCGGCGGTGTGCAATTAAAGGGGAGCTTGTAAGTCCATGGAGTTATGTATGTGTGTTAGAGAAACACCTAGGCCGCTAGCCTAAGCCATGCCTAATCATGGTGGAAACTGTCAGAATCACCATAGTGAGCAATCTATAAAGCATTCTTCTTATAAAAAAAGAGAGATAGAGATTGAGAAAAACAAAAAAAAGATGAGAAAATAGGAAAGAGAGAAAAAAGCACCATTTTCCCCGTGGTAAATAAGAAGATTGCTAAGATGCTCATTGTCTGCTTGCCTTTTCATTTTGTTATGGGATAGCTCCTGTATCATTGGGCAAGGGGTATCCCGTTGGCGGTTCTCTATGATACACATGTACTTACTATGACAAGAACTTACCGGTGACTAAAGTTGAGTAGCATGAGGAGCGGCCCTCGTACTCAAAGGACATGAGATTGCCAACTTATACTTTGTCAAGCATATACTCCATAGTTTGTTTACTTTAACCTTAATCACTTCAAGATGCTTATGATAGGGGCAATGTGAGCTCAAAGCTAACAAGTACCATAATTTTTGGAAGCTTTTTATGAAACTTGAAATCCCTGCTTCCCTTTGAAGGACATTTCTTCCACTATTATATTGAGTCTCCACCTTCTATCCTTAGGCACCAATTAAGAGAGCATATTTGCCATTCTTAGTTCTATGTGCATTGTCCTAAAACTTGTTGATTGATTCATAAGGTTGATATTGCTTATTCTTGAACTATTTGTATCTAGTCACCCTTATGAACTTTGAAGGTGTCCTATGCATTTATGATTTGCTATACCATGAGGGACAAGCTGAATACCACTCTTATTATGTTTTCTTTATGTGAAACAAAAAAACGTTTTTCAATGCATTGTTATTCATGATCTTTGTTTGTAACCTTTTCATGTTGCAACTTGGTTGTTATGTCTTATTGTTAGAACTACATCTTTCATGCTCATGTTTAGAGTACTTTGATCCAGCTATCCATGCTTTGAAAATGGTTTGATCAAGATTATAATTGTGCATGTCACCTTAAAAATTATATTGTTTTTATCGTTTACCTACTCGAGGATGAGCAGGAACTAAGCTTGGGGATGTTGATATGTCCATAACGTATCTATAATTTTTGATGGTTTTATGCCATTATTATGCTTTTGACACTTCTTTTTATATAAACTTATTAGTTATTTGGACTAACCTACCAATAGTTTCAAAAGTGCACAATGTTCTTGTTTTACACTTTAATGTGTAGGAATTATCAAGAATACAAGTGGAACCCTTGTTGGAGTCAAATTGGGATTTTCCAAAAATCTGTCTCAGAACTCGTTTTGAAGATGGTCACGTTTCGGGTCGAAGAAGGCATCAAACTAAAACATCTTCTACTACAAAGTTGTAGGAAATTTCGCGACAATCGTTCTGGACATAAAATTTAGCTGATTCTGAATCCGGACGGACTCACTAGGCCCGATTTATTACAGCCAAAGATGGGGTGACGGGAATCCGAGAAGCTATATAAAGGGAGGAAACTAATTCGTGGGAGAGACCTCCACCCATGAATTTGCAGCCACCAAAGCCACATTTTTGCCTCCCCCATGGATCCCATCTCCATGGGGGAGGGTTGCCAAGAATCCATGAAGGAAGGGGGCTAAGGGGCGGTGCTCCCCCACGATACCGGCGGCAGGGAAGGAGCCCCCGCGCCGCCGTCGCCCTCTTCACCATCTTCACCGCCATCTCCATCACCTAATCCTCCTAGTATGCAGTGGTTCATCCTCCCACACACCTCTGTACCGTCCTATGTAAACATGTTGTTTGATGCTATAAGTTATAACCCTATGATCTATGTCATGTTTGTGTAGTTTCTTTGTTCTTAGATTGAATGGTTGAACGTCTTTGGTTCATTAGAGTTGTATGTTGATATGGTACAGTCCTTTGGTGTCCATAATATTTGTGCGCGCATGGATTAAACATCATAGGATTTGTAGTATGTGTAAGAGGAAGGGGGGAGTTCCGCCGGAGTGACAGAAACCTAAGGACATGAACCGGATCATTGCACGTATGGGAGTAAGAGGACCATTAACTTAAGGCTATGGTTGGGGAAACCTTAATGCTTTGTTAGTAGTTATGGATGTTTGCTAACAATCCAATCATATAGTACATGTAATTCCAAGTAGTGAAGCGCATGTATATTTAGCCTCTCCCACATAGAAAACTGCATCGAAGACAATGAACCCGATTTATTCACCAATTAAACTTGGACAAAGCCACCACTATTCCACGCTCATGGTTCTGTTAGTTTAGTGTATTTTATTGCTGCAGCAACTAGCTTTACTTTCTTGTTGTTTATTTTCTTGCAAAGCTTTCTCTTGTACTTGTGTTGTTGCTCTAGTTTTATTTTCTAGATAATGCAAACGTTTAGTGTGCGTAGAGTTGTATCAGTGGTTGATAGAACCTGAGAGAACATTTATCCTACCTTTAGCTCCTCGTTGGATTCGACACTCTTACTTATCGAAAAGGCTACACACGATCCCCTATACTTGTGGGATATCATACATCTTCCACTGTTCATGTTTACTTTCTGCAAACCACCATTACCTTCCACACAATACAGTTAATCCTTTATTTTCATCAAACCGGTGAGATTGACAACTTCACTGTTCGTTGGGGCAAAGTCTTGAGTTTGTGTTGTGCAGGTTTCCAAGTTGGTAGCAACACCTTTGAGTCGTTTCCTTCCTCCTACTGGTTCGATAATCTTGGTTTCTTACTGAGGAAAAACTTGTTGCTGTGCTCATCATACCTTCCTCTTGGGGTCTCCCAACGAAGCTCTATAGTGATCTGAGCTACACATCATCATCCTCCATCTCATGCAAGTCTTGGTGGGAAAATATTGTTTGGTGTTTTTTGATGACTACTCAAGATACACGTGGGTATACTTCTTCAAGTTGAAAAATGAGACCCAAGAAAACTTCATTGACTTGATCAACATGGATCAATGTCAACACAATGTCGCCGTGTTGACAATAAGGAGTGACAACGGCACTGAGTTCAAGAACTACACCTTAAATGGATTTATTAGTGACGAGGGGATAAAACATCAATATTTCGCTGCATATACCCCTCAACAAAATGGTGTAGACGAGAGGAAGAACCGGACTCTTATTGATATGGCAAGGAACATGTTGGCGGAGTTTAAATCCCCATACAATTTTTGGGCCGAAGCAATATCCACCTCATTCCATGCATCAAACCGGCTCTACCTCCGCAAAGAATTGATCAAGACTCCATATGAAATTCTTGCCAGTAACAAGCCCAACGTGTCATACTTCCGGGTGTTCGGTTGTAAGTGTTTCTATCACATAAAGGGTGTTTGTTTGTCCAAATTTGATTCCAAAGCATTATAGGGTATTTTTGTTGGCTATGGTCTCGAATCCCACACTTATAGAGTCTATTATAAGCTCTCTGGAACTGTCATAGAATCTTGTAGTGTGGTTTTCGAAGAATATGATGGTCCCCAAGGGGGGGTGTGTTGATGTTTGTGATGTAGATTATGAAATGCCTCGGGATGCCATAGGAAGAATGGGTACGGGATTCATCCGCCCCGTTGAGGAACCCCTTATGGTGGATCAAGAAGAACTATGCTCTACTCAAGTGGAGCCCTCATCTTCAAAACATCAACAAGCTTCTTCTGTCGAGGAGGACAATGACCCAAGCCAAAGACAAGTTGTGGACCCTCAACAAGTTGATTAGGGAGAAACCTCTAGCCAGGAAGAGCTTGAGTCTCCATTCTCCATAATGTCCAGCGATGTTTGGTCTATTACACAAGGAAGATCTGTAAAATCTACCATAAGATCAGCTCAACGCCTGTCTAGAAGTGTGCTTGATCAAGACCAAGGTCAATCTTTACCTCTTGATGAATAGAATGATTCCGATGATGATCAAGGTCAAGTTAATGGTCAAGACGAGGACCAAAATGATGAAGAGATACCCACAAGAAACAACAAGGAGATCGAAACTCGTCGCCAAGCTAGAGTGGATAGAATGTTGGAATTAAGAGACCACACTCTAGAGAATGTGGTTGGGGATCTAAGAAGAGGGATGTCCACTAGAGCTCAATTGAAGAGGTTTAGTGAACACCAAGCACACATTTCCATGATTGAACCAAAGAAAGTATGAGAAGCTCTTGAAGATTCGGATTGGTTGGAAGAAATGCACAAAGAGCTCAACAACTTTGAGAGAAACAAAGTATGGAAGTTAGTTGAAAAGCCAAAAGATTGCCGCAATGTTATAGCACCAAGTGGATTTTCAAGAACAAGCAAGATGAGCATGGAATTGTTGTAAGGAACAAGGCAAGATTGGTTGCACAAGGGTTCTCTCAAATTGAAAGGATTGATTATGGAGATACATATGCACCCGTGGATCGCCTTGAGTCCATCCATATCCTTCTTGCTTATGTGGCACATCATAACTTTAAATTGCAACAGATGGATGTAGAAAGTGCATTTCTTAATGGTCCATTTCATGAGATGGTATATGTGAAGCAACCCCCGGGGATTGAGGATCCCAACTTCCCAAACCATGTATACAAACTTGATAAGGTGCTCTATGGGCTCATACAAGCCCCACACATGTGGTATGAGAACCTTAGAGAGTTGTTGTTAGACCGTGGGTTTGAGGTTGGGAAAATCGATCCCACTCTTTTTACTAAGAAGGTCAATGGGGAGCTTTTTGTATGCCAAATATATGTTGATGATATTATCTTTGGCTCATCTAACAAAGCTTTTAATGATGAATTATCAATGCTTATGACTAATAGGTTCCGGATGTCTATGATGGGGGAATTAAGAGTATTTCTTGGTTTTGAGATCAAGCAAGTAAGAGGAGGAACATTTTTCAACCAAGCCAAGTATACTCAAGATATGCTCAAGAGATTCAACATGAAAGATTTAAATGGAGCACCTACTCCCACGGCAACAAAGAATCATCTTGAACTAAACCCAAATGGTAAAGATGTGGATCAAAAGGTATACCGATCTATGATTGGTTCTTTGCTTTACCTTTATGCATCTAGACCCGATATTGTGTTGAGTGTAGGAGTGTGTGCAAGATATCAAGCAGCTCCTAAATAAAGCCATTTGATGGCGGTCAAGAGAATCTTTCGATATTTGGTTCATACCCCAAACTATGGTATTTGGTATCCTCGGGGCTCAACATTCTCTCTTTGTGGATACACGGACTCGGATTGGGCTGGTGATAAGGATGATAGAAAATCAACCTCCGGGGCTTGCCAATTCCTTGGTAGGTCCTTGGTGTGTTGGTCTTCTAAGAAGCAAAATTGTATATCTCTCTCCACCACCGAAGCCGACTATGTGGCAGCTGCTAGTGCTTGTACTCAATTGCTATGGATGAGGCAAACTTTAAAGGAATATGGTGTACATTGTGACAAAGTGCCTCTTCTATGTGACAATGAAAGTACTATCAAGATTGCCTATAACCCGGTGGATCACACAAGGACTAAGCATATTGATATCCGTCATCACTTCATTAGAGATCATGTTGCTCGAGGTGATATTGAGCTATCCTATGTGTCAACCAAAGACCAACTTGCCGACATTTTCATGAAGACACTTGATGAAGCAAGATTTTGCTATTTGAGGAATGAACTAAATATCATAGATTCAAGGAGCTTGACTTGATCACCTTGCATACTCACCTATGTCTTGACTCTTATTTGGTTTAGGTGCAGGCATGTAGATAGGGGGAGTGCGGTCCTAATACACTGGGCTATCCCTCCCCCCATAATGCCAACATTAAGATATTCAATTCTCTTAATATCATTTTGTGATATGTGAGCTTCATTGATGAGTAGTGGCTATGAACCCAAGGATAATTCTTCGCGGTGTCATGCCACAAACTCTTACATGGTGGCCTCGGCCACTGCCCTCTTCTTAATTGAAGAGTTGGATCTTGGTTTGTTTTTATTTGGAGCCCTATTGATCATTTTAGTGGATTTCTATGGTTTTTCTTGATTCTTCAAAGTGTGACTTCTTAACCCAAGCCTATCCCTTGTCTTGAACACTCTATTTCTCATATATGTCCCCAAACAATCAAAACTGGTTTTTTTGGTCGAGGAGGACTGGAGTCTCCGGTGTGCTCACACCGGAGTCTCTGGTGCAGACCGGAGTCTCCGGTCTAGACGGTTTCCGGGCTCCACTTAAGGGAGGCTGGGGTGAACTAAAACGAACAGTTTCATTCTTCCACCCCGACCTCTCCTCTCAACCCCGTCGCCTTTCCTTCCAAATCACCTCCTCGGAGGTCATGAAGCTCCCGGGATCCGCCGTGCCACCGGCCAACATCTTCCCCTCCACCTTTGGGCTCTTCCCACCGGTGGAATTGATCCAATGAACAGATCTGGTACCTCTCCTCCTATTTTTGTACTTAGGGCTCATCCCTTGCTATGTTTTGAGGATTTGTACTGATTTTGCCCACTGGAATCACTTGTATGCATGCACACTATCAAATTAGCCTCGTTTCCTTGCCCGATCTGTTAGAATCACTGCCTCCCAAAGCCTTTCAATGCTTGCCTGACTCTCCGACCGGAGACTCTGGTCCCCCGGGCCGGAGACTCCGGTCTAGGCCAAAGACTCTGGTCCTATGGGCCGGAGACTCTGGTCTGAGCCAGAAACTTCGGTGTGCACTACGGAGACTCCGGTGTGGAGTGGCTCTGGCACATCCAAGAAAGACTAGAGGGTCTTGTTTTGCATTTTAGGGACATACATGCTTACCTCCATGCTATCTCCCTCATTGCTGTTCACAGGTGGCTCTGGTTCTCATCGTCCCCCTCGCACCAAGGCCAAGTCAAAGAGGGCTAATCCATGATATGATGAGTCAAAGGCTCAGTTTATTGTGCCCCCGTCCAACCAGAGGCAGTAGGACCATGATGCAGAATGAGGAGGGAGCATGACCGTATTGAGGA
Source organism: Avena sativa (assembly GCA_916181665.1). Lineage (NCBI taxonomy): Eukaryota > Viridiplantae > Streptophyta > Magnoliopsida > Poales > Poaceae > Avena > Avena sativa. The sequence goes on from OV702298.1 coordinate 22,344,326, forward strand.
AGAGACTCGTGCCAAGAGGGCAAAGTACGGCAATCTCCAATATTTGGCCCGCATGTCAAAGGAGGAGTACCGTGATCTGCACAAGACATCATTCTTTGACTTACCATGGACTAGCGAGGACCCATGCTATTGGAGGAAGGAGCAAGCTGTGTTCATGAAAGACATTTACAACAAGATCACCAAGTCACCTGTGTGCCCCCAGAAGTACATGAGTATTGAGAAGATGCGGAACAACACATACTTCACTGATGCACTATGGATTTCTGAGAAGCTTGGGCTGTTTTGGCCTGATGGAGCTCCGCCAGGATTACAACATCACTCTTGTGCAACAATTCTATGCTACAGTGGTGTTTGGGACTAACCAAGCAAGGACAATGACTTGGATGACTGGAGATCACCGCTGCACTGCGACCTTCTTTGACTTTGCTGATGCTATCTCCAAGACTTTTCAGGGTGTGTCCACTCATACTGGGCACCGTATGCACTCAGCATCACTTGGGGAGAACAAGAAAAAGCTTGCACCTTTATATGGCAGCGCAGGAGTTGTGGGCGGGTCCATGAGCCTCAAGCCCCTTTACAATCCGATGTTGAGGATCTTCCGTCATACCATTTCCCCTAGTGCTAGAAATTATGATGCCATCAGATGTGGTTTGGTCAACTTACTATACCATACCCACAAGATTCACCTGGCTGGCCCTGAGGCAGACGCGACTCCTATTGACATCATGGACTACATTTTTAGGAGATGTATCATGCCATTCTATACAAGAAGGCCCCTCCATATGCACCACTAGTTATAAGGCTCATCAACACCCAGGCTCACGGTTCATCTCTTTCTATACCTCCCAATCTTATAGTGCATTCACTTGTGTCTCTCCAGCAGAAAGGACACATGGGGCCAACCCCTAGATGCTCACTGGCTCGGGAAGAGGAGGATGAGATTTATGAGGCCGAGAGGGCCCCCTCTCCACCTAGGGCTCGGAGGAAGAATGCCTCCAATGAACCCATGCCTCCCATGACTCGTGAGTATGTGCAGGACAAGGTCAAGAAGGCGTCCTTCTGGGAGAGGACTCTCTGTTGCATGAACGTGGATATCTACAAGCAACAACATGCCTCCTACAGGAGCAACCGCCGCATAGAGAAACTTCTCAAGGAGATCAAAGCTCAGGGAGAAGCAGAGGATGAGGAATGAGAGGATGAGTACACATATGAGCATGGTGCTCACCCTTCCACAAAGTCTTACTATACACTCTCTTTTGGGGCATGGAATGCCTAACAGGATAGCTTGGTTAATTGGCAGACCTTTTCTGAGGTCACCTTAGGTTTTGGGTACCAGGGCACGTTATCTTCTCTCCCTCATGGAAAAGGGCATGCAGCTACATATGGTGATGATGACTATGAGGAGGAGGATGACGAGGATCAGGACATGGATGAGGATGATGACAATGAGGACTCCGAGTGATCCTTTGGGGTGCTAGCTTAGGTCTTTTCCCTTTTTCGTCATTTCGATGCCAATGGGGTAGAATACATTGTCATTGAGATTTGCATGGGCTTGGCTTGGATTTATCTCCTTTTATGCTTGTTGTTTCAATCTCGAACTTTATTTGCTTTATGTTGCCTTGGTTTATGAGATACTATGTGTGTGAGGACATGTTTGCTCCTATGCTATTGTAACTTGTGTGAGAACTACGTTTAGCATCTATTACCTGCCGTGCATTACGATCAAAGTCATTGAGTTTATATTGCTATAACATCATACAAAGTAATCCTAATCCTTAGACCATGAGATCATGTCAATCACTAACACTAGAAGAGTATCTTGATAACATCAAACGTCACATCGTAACATGGTGATTATAAAGATGGGTTCAGTACTGCTAAGGTGTTATGTTGAGGCCCATGGATCAAGAGTGGAATTTGTTCATCCCGATGACGGATAGATATACTCTAGGCCCTCTCGGTGATATCACATTGATTAGCTTGCAAGCAAGTGATTTGATCACTAGAATGTTATATCACGGGAACGAGAAAAGAGTACATGTCAGTAATGAGATCAAACTAGGTATGAAGATATCGATGATCGAATCTCAGACATGTAATATATCACGATACAAATGGATTAAGATTCTAGCATAAAAGGTTCTCACGATCACAAGAAAGTCATCGTTGAATGTGTGGGAGTCAGTATGGATCTCTAGGTCCCGCTTCTGATTATTGATCCGAGAGGGGTCTTGATCATGTCCGCATTATTCACGAACCATATGGTGACACACTTAAGAGACACCGACACCATTTGGAACAAATAGTTTCATGCTAAAAAGATTTACAAAGCACAGGAATTTATTACACTAGACACCTTCGGGTGAAATTGCTGAAAGTGTTTCTACATGTGAAATGAAATACTAGCAAGGGGTTTTATGTGAATGTTTGTCCATTAAAGTAATTGAAAAAATTCCGAATAAATAAAAGGAGTTTTATTTAAAGAGAGATTGCATTAAATTTGGTGGAAATTTAATGGGATTTTTGAGTGGGATTTGGAGTGGAGAAATGAAGGGGCTAAAAGTGAGTGGGAGCTCCACCCACATGAATGGAGGGAGGGCAAGGGGCAGCCCCATGCGCCAGCCACCCCCTTGGGGTTCCCCCTCCTCCTATAAAAGGAGCCCCCTCCCTCACTTCTCACTCACACCTCCTCGTGAAGGATCTCTCTCCCCCTCTAGTTTTTATCCCTCATGGTCTCAGACTAGCGAGATACATGTTCCCGGTGGCTTTTCGGCAAGAAAGAGTTGTTGCTTCCGCTGCATCGCTGGAGCAAGGAGGCGGAGGTTGCTTGGTGGCTTGGACGTGTGTTCGAGCATAGATGCGTTGCTGATTTATGGCGCTGGACTTCTTCTCGATCTTGAGATTGACAAGCGTTTGTCTACATCATCCACGAGTACAACCTCATTAAACTTTGTTGGTCTACAAGGGTACATTCTCTATGGATGTATATCCACCCATTACTTGTATCTAGTAGATAGATCTTGATACATAGTTGTTCCCATCGTAGGAATTTTTTTGTTTTCTATGCTGCGAACCCTACAGTGGTATCAGAGCCAGATCTATGCTTAGATGATTTGCATGGGTAGTACACATATGAGTATGTGGGCAATGATGATCATGTTATTGCTTCTTGGTTGTACTTTGGATATTGGTGGCATAGTGGGATGAAGCGGCCCGGATAAACTTTACATGTCCTTGCACATGAGACTTGTTCCACGCTTGACCTGCAACTAGTTTGGCATAAGTGGCTAGCGGGTGTCTATCTCCCTACTATAGTTAATATCTAATTTGCAACGAGTTGTCAATAATTTGGTTATCCTCGTTGTGGTTCCATGTTCGTAGGTAAGAACAGTTCTATCTTTGAAATCCCTAAGCCACGTAAAACTTGCAATGGATAAATTAGAAGCGTCTAGTTTAGATTGTTGCTGGGCTAGTGTCATGATATGGTAATGTTGTAAGTAAAAGTATAGTAGATACTCTTACAACACACATAACGTGTAAGTTCCATAGACCTTGGCCTTACACAAAAAGGAATGATAGAGATCATACCACAATGCACATGATGATGATTAGGTGCAAGAACCATATCATTTCACTTTTCACATATGATGTTTGTTGCATATTATATTGCTTGTTTGGCATTTTATTAGCATAATAAGATGATCCCTCATTTAGATATCAAGATAAAATGTGTTCTCCCTTAAGTATGCACTGATTATGTTTCGCCGCTCCAAGACATCACGTGATGATCGGGTGTTCTTGGATCCACGATCATATTTCGGGTTGTAAGAAAGTTTTACACACGCGAATACTAAGGTTCTTACTTGGCGAGCCTAGCATGTACAAACATGGCCTCGGAACACAGACCAAAAGGTTAAGCATGAGTCATATGTAGATATGATGCCCATACAGATGCTCGCCTTTGAAGCTACACCGACTCACGTGATGATCGGACTTGGTGTAGTGGATTTGGTTCATGTAGTCACCAAAAAGGCACGAGGGATGTTGTTTTTGAGTGGGTGTTCATTCTTAATTTGGATTAGTTGTACTCGATCTATCATAAACTTAGTCTAAACTTTACAAATTCTGTTGTAGATGGCATCACCTGCTTTTAATTTCAATGTGTTCATGGAGAAAGAGAAACTTGCAATGAATGGTAGCAATTTTTCCAACTGGTTCATGAATTTGAGGTTTTTCCGTAATGCTGCACAAAAGTAATATGTGCTAGAAGGTCCGATTGGTGACGCTCCTGCAAGCAATGCATCTCAGTATGAGCATCATGTGTATGACACAAAGCTTAATGACTACACTCTTGTGAAATATGCGATACTTCTGTCATTGGAACCCGAACTCCAAGGACGCTTTGAACTTAGCAACGCTGATGCTATGGTGAAGGAACTCAAAGCCATGTTTGAGAGACAAATCCACGCTGAGAGATACACGATCTCTAGCGAGTTCTTTAGTGTAAAGATGAAGGAACACAACTCTGTGAACGGTCACATCATGATGATGATGGGATATGTTCAACGTCTTAAGGCACTAGGATATGATATCCCAGTTGACCTTGTGATGGATAGAGTTCTGCAGTCGCTCCCACCCAGCTACAAAGAGTTTGTGCTGAATTACAAGAAAAGTGGTGCGATTGGATCGCTTACCGAACTTGCTGCCATCTTGGTAGCTATCAAAGTAGACATAAAGGATAGGCATCTGGAGTGGATGGTCGATAAGATCGCATCCTCTAGAGAAATGGCCGGGGCCAAAGGAAAATTCAAGATGGGCAACACTTTTATTGTACCTGAGAAAACGGTCAATGGAGGTCCTAAGCCTGATACTGAATGTTTTTATTGCCCAGAGTTGGGTCACTAGAAACGGAACTGCCCCAAGTAATTGGCAGACAAGAAGGCCGACAAGGCAAATAAAGGTATATATGATATACATGTTATTGATGTGTACTTGACTAGTACTCACAGTAGCACCTGGGTATTTGATACCGGATCGGTTTCTAATATTTGTAACTCGAATCAGGGGTTGCAGAACAAGCGGCCGCTAGCAAGGCGTGAGGTCAAGATGCGTGTCAACAATGAATCAAGCGTTGATGTGATCGCCATCGGAATTCTTCCTCTCCACTTACCACCGGGATTAGTTATAAACCTGAATAATTGTTATTTGTTGCCTGCACTGAGCATGAACATTGTATCCGGATCATGTTTCATGCGCAGTGGTTATTCATTTAAATCCGAAAACAATGGTTGTTCGATTTATATGAATGATATCTTTTATGGTCATGCACCTTTGATGAATGGTTTATTTCTGTTGGATCTTGATAATAGTGTTACACATATTCATAATGTTGATGCTAAAAGGATTAAACCTAATGATGATATATCCTCATATATGTGGCACTGCCATCTAGGTCATATTGGCGTTAAACACATGAAGAAGCTCCATTCAGATGGACTTTTGGAATCACTTGATTTCGAATAATTTGATACATGTGAGCCATGCCTTATGGGCAAGATGACTAGAACGCCGTTTTCCGGTTTAATGGAACGGGCGACAGATTTATTGGAAATCATACACTCTGATGTGTGTGGACCAATGTGTGTCGGCGCGAGGTGGATATCATTATTTTGTTACTTTCACGAATGATTTGAGTAGATACGGTTATATCTACTTGATGAAACACAAGTCTGAAACCTTTAAAAAGTTCAAGGAATTTTAGAATGAAGTGGAAAATCATCGTAATAGAAAGATCAAATTTCTACAGTCTGATCATGGAGGTGAGTATCTAAGTTACAAGTTTAACACACATATGAAAGAGTGTGGAATAGTTTCACAACTCACACCTACCGGAACACCACAGCCAAATGGTGTGTTGGAACGTCGTAATCGTACTTTACTAGATATGGTTTGATCTATGATGTCTCTGACGGACTTGCCACTATCATTTTGGGGTTATGCACTAGAAACTGTTGCATTCACTTTAAATCAGGCACCACCTAAATCCGTTGAAAAGACACCATATGAATTGTGGTTTGGAAACAAACCTAAGCTGTCATTTCTTAAAGTTTGGGGATGAATTGTTTATGTGAAGAAACTTCAACCTGATAAACTCGACCCGAAGCGGAAAAATGCGTCTTCATAGGATACCCTAAGGAAACTATTGGGTATTCCTTCTATCACAGATCTGAGGGCAAGGTTTTCGTTGCCAAGAATGGATCCTTTCTAGAGAAAGAGTTTCTCGCAAAAGGTGTGTGTAGTCGGAAGGTAGAACTCGAAGAGGTTGTTGAACCTTCTCTTCATAATATGGCGAGTAGCGCAGCACGAGAAGCTGTTTCAGATTTGACTTCACCAAATGAAGAGGGAACTAATGATAACGATCATGAAGCTCCGAAAGAGAATACTACCGAACCTCACAGATCTAGTAGGACGCGTGTAACTCCTGAGCTATACGGAAATCCTGTTATGAATTTCATGGTCGACGAAATTGATGACCCTGCGACGTATGAAGAAGCGATGATGAGCCCAGATTCCAACAAATGGCTAGAAGCCATGAAATCCGAGATGGAATCCATGTATGAAAACTAGGTTTGGACCTTGGTGGACTTACCTCACGACCGAAAGGCCATGGTAAATAAATGGATTTTCAAAAGAAAAACTGATGCTGATGGTAATGTAACCGTCTATAAAGCTCGACTTGTCGCAAAAGGGTTTTGACAAATTGTTGCATATTTCGACTATGAGATAAGGCAGATGGATGTCAAAACTGCATTCCTCAATGGCAACATTGAAGAAGAGTTGTGCATGGTACAACCAAAGGGTTTTGTCTATCCTAAGGATGCTAACAAGGTATGCAAGCTTCAGCGATCCATCTATGGACTGAAGCAAACATCCTGGAGTTGGAATCTCCGCTTTGATGAGGTGATCAAAGAGTTTGGATTTATCCAAACTTATGGAGAGGCTTGTATTTAAAAGAAAGTGAGTGGGAGCGATCTGGCATTTTTGATATTATATGTGGATGGCATATTACTGATCAAAAATGATATAGATCTTTGAAACAATGTTAAATGTTATCTAAAGAATAAATTTTCAATGCAGGACCTAGGTGAAGCGTCATACATATTAGGTATAAAGATCTATAGGGATAGATCAAGGCGCCTAATAGGGCTATCACAAAGTACATACCTTGATAAGATTTTAAATAAGTTTAAAATGGACGAAAGTAAGAAAGGGTTCTTACCTATGTTGCAAGGCAAGAAATTGAGTAAGACTCAAAGCCCGGCTACGATGGAAGAAAGAGAGATAATGGACAAAGTCCCATATGCTTCAGCCATAGGCTCTATAATGTACGCCATGCTATGTACAAGACCAAATGTGGCACATGCTATTAGTTTGACTAGTAGATACCAATCTGATCCAGGATCGGAACACTGGATAGCGGTCAAGAATATCCTTAAGTACTTAAGAATAACTAAGGATATGTTTCTTGTGTACGGAGGTGAAGAAGAACTCGTTGCTAAGTGTTATGTCGATGCTAGCTTCGACACCGATCCGGATGACTCTAAGTCTCAATCAATGGTGGAGCGGTTAGTTGGAGGAGTTCCAAATAACCCGTGGTGGCGGGATCTACAATAGAGGCCAAATATGTTGCTGCTTTAGAAGTGGCTCAGGAACCAGCCTGGGTGAAGGAATTCATAACCGAACTAGGTGTGGTTTCTAACGCATTGGACCCAATGGTTATCTATTGTGACAACAATGGAGCCATAGCCAATGCCAAAGAACCAAGGTCTCACAAGAATTCCAAGCATATTAAGCGCCGATTTCACTCCATCCGCGGGCATGTCAAGGATGGTGATATAAAGATTCGTAAAGTACACATGGATCTCAATGTAGCAGATCCATTGACTAAAACTCTCCCTAGAGCAAAACATGATCAACACCAGAACTCTATGAGTGTTAGATTTATCACTATGTAACTAGATTATTGTCTCTGGTTCAAGTTGGAGACTGAAGGGAATATGCCCTGAGAGGCAATAATAAAGTTGTTATTATGTATATTCCAAGTATATGATAGATGTTTATTTTGCATGCTATAATTGTATTAATACAAAAATGTTAATACATGTGTGTTTAATAAACAAACAAAAAGTTCCTAGTTATGCCTCTCTTATAAACTAGCTCGTTGATTAACAAGATGATCAAGGTTTCCTGATCATGGACATTGGATGTTGTTAATAACGAGGCCACAAAATTATTGGAATGGTGTGATGAACATTCATCCTAAGTATAGCATTACAATCAAAGTCATTGATTTTATATTGCTATAACATCATACGAAGTAATCCTAATCCTTAGACCATGAGATCATGTCAATCACTAACACTAGAAGAGTATCTTGATAACATCAAACATCACACCGTAACAGGATGATTATAAAGATGGGTTCAGTACTACTAAGGTGTTATGTTGAGGCCCATGGATCAAGAGTGGAATTTGTTCATCCCGATGACGGATAGATATACTCTGGGCCCTCTCACTGATATCACATTGATTATCTTGCAAGCAAGTGATTTGATCACTAGAATGTTATATCACGGGAACAAGAAAAGAGTACATGTCAGTGACGAGATCAAACTAGGTATGAAGATACCGATTATCGAACCTCAGACATGTAATATGTCGTGAGACAAAGGGATTAAGATTCTAGCATAAAAGATTCTCACGATCACAAGAAAGTCAACGTTGAATGTGTGGGAGTCAGTATGGATCTCCAGGTCTCACTTATGATTATTGACCCGAGAGGTGTTGGGGATATAATTTCCGGGTATACCCACAGGACTCGCTGACCAGGGTGGCCCACCAACAGGTTAGAGCTTTGCTTCACAAGCGGCCCGATCAGAGAAAGAGGAGGAGCCTGTTCCGGCTACGACAAGGCCCAGAAGAGTTTCTGACTTAGGCCTGTAGTATTACTTGTAGTCCAAGATGTATCTAGTTACCGACTCTATAGCGTAGCCGCATAGGTCTCTCCTATAACCCTAGGCCCCGGTGACTATATAAACCAGTCCTATGGGAGACTTTAGGGCAACAACCAATCGTACTACCACAATAAACAACTCCCATAGGTGAACCTCTCTTGTAATCCGCTATAACATCAGGCTCACGCTGATATATTACTGGGTTGCTAGCAGGAGTAGGATCCGATCACCGCAGTCGAGTCTCAACCTAGGTAAACTTGTGATCACCGCTCCTGGAACATCCGACGTCTCACACCCCATCTTTCCAATGCCACTAGGACCCCCTATGGCGTACTTGTTGACAATCCGACGACAGTTGGAGCCACCGTGGGGCAGGTGACCTTTGGAGCTTAGTTCCAGACGGAATCTGCGCGTGCAGGAATCGGCAAAACTATCGCCATGGGTCGCGTGGTCTATGCCAGTGATTTCCCTCTCATCCTTCTCGACAAGACCTGGATTCCGGCTTCGAAACCCGTGACGACCTACACGATCATGTCTATCGACGAGATCGATATTTATCTCGGTTTCGCTGAACCCGCCCAACCCACCCTTGAGGTGATGACCATAGCGGAAGAAAAATCCGGATCTACTTTGTCCGTAGAGGCGGAAGAGTTTAAGATCTCGGAGAAAATCAAACCCACCCAGCCCACTCCTATAGTGGAAGAAGAGGTGGAGGAAGAATCTGGATCCGATCTCTCCGACGAGATCGGATACATGGATGAGGAATACATCCGCTACGGATCCGGCTCTGCCGATGTCGAGGCGGAAACCAAGTTATACCACTACCTCAAGAACATAAACAAGAAGAAGCATTGTTTCGTGTACCACATAAGCTCTGGATCCGACTCTGTCGATGCTGGAGCCGGCAGCGATTCAGTCCTAGACGCAATCAAAGAGAACGCCGACTTACCTGGCTCACCAATGGAGTCAATAATGTCGCAAGAGCTTCGAGACTTTGACAAGGAGATGGAGGAGTATGATCAAGAACATTCCTCCAACCCAACGCAAGGTGAGCCGGAAAATCCTCCTAGTCCATATGATAGCATGGATGAAAGTTACACCTCGCAGGATGATATGGATACCGGATATTCCTCCGAGGTCCATAGGCCAACCACAATGGAAAGTACCAATGGAAGTTTGTCCCTCGGTACCAGACAAAAAGTCATCTTTTCCACTAGTACGCACATCAAAGCTACTAGGCGATCAAAGAAGAAGAAGAACAAGAATCTGACACCGGCAGAGCCGGACATCGAGGAAACCAATGAAGAAAAAGTTGATGAAGAGATCGAGATGGAGAATCAAGATGGAGATCCGATTAATACCACGTCGATCGATCCTTCTATGGATGGACACGTTGTCACCAAGGGTGCACGTGAAATTTACGGAGATGCTCTCACGATTCCAATCCCAATGGCTTCGGAACTTACGCCGGAGGCGCTGGAGAAAAGGGCCGAGGACCTGGAAAAGCACCGTCTGTTTCTACTCGAAGAGGCCACGCGCATCGTCGAGCTTAGGCAGCAGTTAGATAGTGATCCTGCCAAATATCAGTCAGATTTCAAGCAACACCCAAACAAGACAAGGGGAGGTCCATTTATTGCCAACAAGAACCCGGATATCCACAAAGATCTATTCAACGGAAAGGATGGAGAGAAGATCCGAGTCTATAGCACGCTGTTGGAAAACGCTGCTACAGCTCGAGCCATCCTCGCCAACAATCCGTCTCCACAGCAGGTCCAGCAGTGCGTCGTGTTGCTGGACAAATGATTAAAATGGCATAAAATGGTTGCGTCATTCAATGGCAAGCTGGCCTCAAAGTCCAACTTTTGCCACACTGGCACTGACCAAAGCGCTGATGGAAGGCTCCGCAGGGACATGAATCAACGCTATCGTCCCTGTGGAGAAGAAGAAGAGAATTCAAGAACCGGCTCAAACGTCCACTCTCGCCGGTCGGCATGTGACTGGGCAAGAGTTATTCCGGCTACGTCCGAAGATGCCATCAGGGCAATGGTCCCTCATCTGCAAAACAACCGCTATAGAGAAGACCCAGAAACACACCGCCAGCGAGAAGAGCAAGATCGGCTAAGGATGCCACCACCGAGCCGTCCGACTGCCAATGCCAGACAAAGAGATGATCCGGATCATCCTGAATCAAGTAGGGACGACGCCTGAAAAATTGGCATCAAAGTCAGCATAATGAGGCTCCACCGCCACCATCGCGTAACCTAGCCAGAAATAATCCACCAGGGCCACCATCGCCTCCTGGCAGCAACCATGAAGGATATTTATGTAGCCATGGAAGCCGCAGAGGCGGAGGGCAGCAATGGTGAGAGGAGAAGCAGAAATCCGACTCCGCCGCGCAGAAGATGTAAGCCTCCAAGGCGTAGATCTCTCTCGCCTAACGATGCTCGCCATCGCATTGAATCAAACATAGAGGCGCGGCGATACGAGGAAGAGGATGTATACGTGGGACCCAAGTGCTTTGGCCCACGCATACGCCGAACCAAATTTCTGGTTGATTTTGGTATCGCTAAATACATTCAGCCCGATATCTCCCACTCATGCTGAGGAAGACGGCTCGATCGTGGCTCAATCAACTGCCAGAGAATTCAATTCATAACTGGTATGATATGCAAAGTGCGTTCTTTTCAAACTTCGAGGGAACATACAGGAGGCCCTGCACAGTCGGAGACTTGGCACACAAAGACCCGGAGAAACCTGCCGGGATTACCTAGGACGATGGATTGACACAAAGAACTCCTGCGAGGGAGTAAATGAGCAAACTATGATAGAAACATTTATTGCAGGACTCCTAGTCGAACTTTTACATCACAGATTGAAGCATGACAACGTCACAGATTTGGGAGAGCTGATAGAAACAACAAGCAAATACGCTGATGTCGATGATGATTAAGAAGGGCTGCTAAATATTCTGGCCAATGCCAAACAACCAAAACAAGTCCAGAAGCGCAAAAACACCTCAGACAAAAAACTGGCTCCGGACAACAGAGCTGTCAACACAACGTTCGGATCCGGATGACGAGGAGGGAACGGAGGCGGCCGGGGTAGAGGTTGTGGAACTTCCTGAATCTAGGGCAGAGGAGACCAGCAACCCGGAAAAACCTATACCTAGGCCAACATTGCCAATAATCCCTATGTCCACCATTTGGATAGTAATGGAAGATGTACCCACACAAATGCTGAGTGTCATTTCAATGACGACATCAAGAAAGACGAATCCGCTGGCTACAGAGCCAAGCAACGAAAAGGAAAGAAAAATTCTGAGAAAGGCAAAGATCCCAAGGAATATTCTGACATGGAAGAAGCGGATGCCGCACAGCCCAAGTCGGATGAAAAGAAGGAATTTCCGACTAAAAAAATACGCATACGTCTGCTTCCTTGGATCTCAGCCGGCTAAAGACAAGTAGGCGGTTCTCCGTGAGCTTAATGCCATTGTTCCGGCTGTTCCACAATTTCTAGACTGGTCGGATGTAACCATCACCTTTGATCGCTTAGATCACCCGAGGAAAACACAGTTCGGGGAAAGTACCCTCTGGTCATCAATCCTCTTATTGACGGCTATGAGTTCTCTAAAACACTCATGGACGGTGGAAGCAACATTAACATCCTCTACATCGAGACGCTCCATCACATGAAGCTACACGAGAGACAGTTGAGTTACAGCAGTGTAACTTTCCATGGCATTGTACTAGGAAGACAGACGGATTCTCTGGGTGAGATTACTCTGGATGTGACATTCGGAACCCGAGACAATTACCGGACTGAGCCACTCTCTTTTGAGGTGGTACCGTTCAAAAGTGCTTACCACGCCATCTTCAGACGTCCGGCCTACTGGGCATTCATGGCTCGTCCCTGTTACATCTACAATATGATTAAAATTCCAGGTCCAAAGGGCGTACTCACCATCCGGGGAAATCCGAGAAAGGCGCGAGAGTGCGATGAAGGATCTGCCGCCTTTGCCGAAGCCATGCTGCACGCCCAGGAGTAGTAGGAGATCAAGAAGACCATCAATCTGTCCGAGATGCCCTCTACGAATAACGAGGTGCTGAAGTCAAGTTTGTAGTTCAAGGCGACGAAAGAGACAAAGAAAATGTCGCTGAAGGAAGATGATCCCTCCAAGACGACGAACATAGGGGTAGGCTTAGACCGCGCATAGGAAAGCGCTCGTCGAGTTCCTCAAAGCTAATAGTGATATATTCGCCTGGTAGCCCTCTGACATGACCGGAGTACCTAGGGAACTTGCCGAGCACTATCTTAATGTGTACCTTGACGGTAAACCTGTCAAATAGTCCTTACGACGGTTTGGTGATGAAAAGCGCAAAGCAATAGCCAAGGAATTAGCCTGACTAGAATTAGCAGATTTTATAATAGAGGTCATCCATACAGATTGGGTGGAAAATCCTGGACTCGTCCCTAAAAAGGACACCATTGATTTAAGGATGTGTGTTGATTATACCGCTTTGAACAAGGCATGCCCAAAAGATCCGTTCCCTTTGCCAAGAATCGATCAAGTTATCGACTCAACGGCAGGGTCAGAACTACTCTGTTTTCTCGACGCATATTACGGATATCACCAAATACCGAGGAAAGAGTCGGATCAAATTAAGACATCTTTTGTCACTCCTTTTGGAACCTTTTGCTACAAAACTATGCCTTTCGGCTTAAAGAACACAGGAGCAACATATCAACGTACTATGCAACGTTGTCTAAATGACCAAATCGGACGCAACGTCCATGTATATGTAGACGACATAGTAGTTATGTCCAAAAAGAAGGAAATTTTAATTTACGACTTGGATGAAACATTTGCTAGTCTACGAAAATTCAATATGATGCTAAATCCAAAGAAGTGTTTCTTTGGAATTCCAGCCGGAAAATTGTTGGGTTTCATTGTCTCTGAGCGAGGCATAGAGGTGAACCGGGATAAAATCAAGGCTATACTCAACATTACCAGGCCGACTCGCCTGAAGGACGTACAACGTCTCACTGGTTGCATCACGGTAGTGAGTCGGTTCGTCAGCCAGCTTGGCAAAAGAGCCAAACCTTTGTACAAACTCTTGAAGAAAACCGACAAATTTGTCTGGACCCGGGAAGCTGAGATCGCCCTGCAAAGTTTGAAAGACCTACTTTCAAACCCACCAGTTCTTGCAGCGCCAGAACCTCAGGAGCCTATGTTACTCTACATTGCAGCGACCAACAAGGTCACAAGTGTTGTAACAGTAGTGGAGCACGAGGAAGAAGGCCACAAGCATAAGGTGCAGCGACCAACTTATTACCTGAGTGAGGTCCTGACAGAGTCAAAACAACGGTATCCACATCATCAAAAGCTAGCCTATGGAGTGTTCTTTGCATCCAAAAAGCTACGCCACTATTTTTAAGAGCACAAGATCACAGTGGTGAACACCGCTCCCTTGCGAGATATAATCAATAACCGCGATGCCACATGACGTGTCGCAATGTGGGGAATACAGCTTGCAGCTTTCGACATTGAGTATAAAACACACACAACAATCAAGTCCCAAATACTTGCTGACTTTGTTATTGATTGGATAGAGTAGGCAGAAAACACAAGTCCTCCAGACTCAGAATTTTGGACCCTTCACTTTGACAGATCAAAGGCACGAGGAGGCTCGAGGGATGGCGTGGTGCTCAAATCACCCCAAGGAGATAAGCTGTTCTATGTGTTGCAAATACACTTTATGGCAACAAACAATATTGCTGAGTATCAAGCATTGCTGCATGGAATACGCATGGCCAAAAACATTGGCATAACAAGACTCATGTGTTACAGAGACTCGGATTTAGTTGCTCAACAAGTATCCGATATATACAACACAAACAAGCACATGACATCATACAAAGCTGTTGTGGATGAATTATCTAAATCGTTCGAGGGTTTTGAGGTTCAACACATCCCTCGAAAAGAAAATGAGGAAGCAGATGCTCTATCAAGGATAGGCTCTGCACGGAAACAAGTACCGGATGGCGCTTTTTAGAGCATTTAAGGGTCCCCTCCATAATCGGAGTTGATGAGGACTATCCGATGAAATCCGAATCACCTTTAATAGCAGTGTTGGCTGTAATTCCCAGCTGGACAAAACCCTATCTGGACTTCCTGATAGACGGAAAATTACCCTAAGACGAAGTCTTGAGCCAGCAGATCATCCGACGAGAAAAATCCTATACTATAATAAATGGTGAGCTCTATAATCGGAGTGTTTCTAGAATGTTCTAGCGATGTATTTCTTCGGAAGAAGGAGTGAAATCTTAAGAAAAATCCACGAAGACGAGTGTGGTCACCATGCTGCAGCCAGATACTTAGTGGAAAAATCTTTTCGACACAGATTCTTTTGGTTACAGCTAAGGCAGATGCCGATAAACTGGTCAAAACATGCAGAGGTTGCCAAAAGTACGCCCATCAGGCACACATTCCAGCTGAACAGTTGCGAACAATCCCTATTACATGGCCATTTGCGGTCTGGGGGCTTGATATCGTAGGGCTGTTTCGCACGGAAAAATGTTGATTTACCCACCTACTAGTGATGGTGGATAAATTTACAAAGTTGATTGAGGCTAAACCCGTAACAAGTTGTGATGGAGCCATAACCAGAAAGTTCGTTGAGGAAGTAATCATACGATTCAGATATCTGCACAGTATAATTACTGACAATGGGAGCAATTTTTCCATGGGGGAACTTGCCAAATTCTGCAAGGAACAAGGGATCCGACTCGATATTGCATCAGTCGCACATTCACAAGATAATGGACAAGTCGAAAGAACTAACGGTCTTATTTTGCAAGGATCCGACCTTGTCTCGAGGCACCGCTTCGTCGGGCCACGGGGGCTTGGGCGGAAGAATTACCGTATTTGATATGGATCTTACGTACAACTCCTAACATATTGTCGTGGTGGTGGCACGACAGATGCCATGGGTAGGCTAAAGTATGGGGCCAATGGATGCTAGAGGGATCTGGGGAGGGAAGTTGTAGTTGATTCAACACACAGAAGACTAAGGTAAAGATCTTTATTTCTCCTTTCTTGGGCTACAAGTGCTCCTTGAGCTGTTTACAAGTAGAGAGGAAGAACTTTACCAGCCTAACGGTACTAAAGAGCCGATGCCCTTCTCAGGGTCCAAGCCTCCCCTTATAAAGGAGAGCCCTGGGTTCCTCTAGGGCTGGCATGGCAAGCATATTCGAGGAATATGCTTGTCCCAATATAGTAACTTGGCGGCCTCCTTTCCGTGTCACCCTTCTAACGAGGGCAAGGTTCCAGAGGGCCCCTCCTGCGTGCCTCGGGCTTCAGGACTGTCACCTCCGTGACCTCCTTCTGCCCCTCTGTCGCTCTGCGCCTTTGTCCTTTGTGCTTGGCTCTGCTCAGATTCTCCCTAGCCTGTGATTAGAGTTTGACTTTAGGCTTCTCCTTCTCCTGCAAGCTTCGTATCATTCGGCCCTGCCTCGCATAACTCGGCTCGTCCTTCACCTGCATTAAGATTACTCGGGCTAACCCAGCCGACTTACGCAGTATTTCGGCCGGGTAATTCCTTGCTATTATCATAAGGGTCCTGCTCTTTCATATCTCGGCCGACCTCTACAGAATTCGGCCGACCTAGACTGTAACTCGGAAACTGGACGGGGAACGTCCTTTCGTCTTTTCCCGTCTTTACCCTATCCGAGGTCACCTCCCCAGCATTAGTCCCCGAAGCTAGTATGGCCCTGCCAGTAACTTCGGCCGGGCCGTATCAGTTTCATGATATTCGTTTCCCATTGTTTCCGAGTTATCTTTTTCTCGTTCGAGGTATCAGCATATCGTCTCACGTACGCCTCGTCCTACGTGTCATACTCATCATTGTTTCTCTAGTTTTTTGTTCCTCTACAGTATCTACTGACAGGCTACAGTTATTACTGCGCCTGTCGCGTCGGCACTGCGACGCCTCGCGTACTGTTTCCGTCAGGGATCTTGGCCTTTTCTTTCATCGTGTGGTCGTTGGTGCGATTCCACTTAGCGGCGTGCGGTCGTGCCGCGTACATGATCTACACAGACAACCGCCACACCCACGATCCCACTACCTCTCAGGTGGCGCGGTTATAAAGAGGGGCGCGGGGCTGGGGGATTCACTTTCCGCCTCCGCTTACCTGCACCCTTCTCCTTCCTCTCGCCTCTGCGCCCGTTCATGCTTCCGCCGCCGTGCGCTCATCCGGGTCTTCGACGGCAGGGATCCCACCGCACTGCTCCGTCGACTTCGTCCCTGTTCGCTTGCTCCGGCGTTGTCGCCGGTGAGTTCATCAGGTCCTATCACCTAGGCTCTCCTCTAGACACCTCTGCTTTTCTTTTGTTCTCGCGCGGTAGTTCCTTCTCTGCTCCACCGCCGTTTTCGCGTAGAATCACGACGGGGCCTTGCAGTTCTAGGTTTTCCTCCGCCGCTATTTCTTCCTTCGTAAGTTTCTCCGGCGACCCCATGTCGAGCTCCATCAGCGGTGCGCTCATTGAGGATGACGATGCTGCGTCTGGGCCCGAGCGGGGCTCGTGGCAGGGCTCTTCCGTCACTCGCCGAGAGGTTGAGTGGCTAATCCGGACTCGCCGGATTCCTGCCGAGGTAGCTTGTCGCTTACCCGACAGTGAATCCTCTCCAATTATCAGGGAGGGCGAATATGTAGTCTTCATGTCACATTTTGCTCGCGGGTTTGGTCTCCCTCTCAGCGATTTCGCTAGGGAGTTCCTTGATTACTTCGGCCTTCAGCCGCATCATCTTCCTGCTAACGCCATTGCCTCTCTTTCTGCCTTCATCTCTGCCTCGGAGGGATACTTCGGCCTATGGCCGTCTGTGCATGTTTGGTCAAAGTTTTTCCAGATTCGATCCAACGCTGTCCCAGACAAATCTCTGCAACCCTCCCAGAAGTTGCTCACCCAATGTGGAGCCGCGTCCATCATACCTCGGAGGAAATCCGAATTTCCTCGCGTTGTAGGTCTAGAATCATGCAAGAAGTGGCATAAGTCGTTCTTTTATGTCAAGAACTCTGGGAATGATGATAAGATTTGGCTCCCTGCTTTTTCCATTGGCCCTCCTTCCAAGAAGAACTGGACCTATAATCCGAGGAAGAGTCATGCTCTGGCCGAGGCTTTTGAGATTCGGCTGAAGGAACTGATTCGCTCCGGGCTACGCGGCGAGGATCTGATGACTACCTTCATCAGCAGCCGGATCTGCCCATTCCAGAAACGCACACACAAGATCTGCTACATGAGCGGTCCTCTCGATCCCAACCGAGTCTCGACGGTGGAGCTGTACAACTACCTCATCTTCAAGCGTGTCCGGGCTATCTTTAAGACGGAGATGCCGGAGGACTGGGCCTGGGGATTGAAGCCGTTCACCCGCGAGCATCCCCCTCCCCGAGTAAGTTGTTGCAGTCATGTTTTACCTTTTAATCACATCTGTGTTTTCTTTTGTTCATTTTTCTCTTTCTTGTCCTGCAGAGGTTTGAGGAGCAGAAGACTGAGGATGCCGAGTCTTTGTCTCTCCCGTGGCCCGCGGATCGGAATACTCCGGACAGCAGGGAGCCAGACTCAGAAGAGTTCGTTCCCAAGTCGGATCTCGCTCCGGCTCGTGCCCGCGGCAAGACCCAGGCCCACGAGGAGGAAGGTGATTCGGATGAGGTCCAAGTTCTAGAGGTAGTTGCCGCAATGCCAATTTCTTACGCATTTCCGGCTTCTACTTTCTCAGCTAATCCGGCCGGTCAGGTTCACAACACCGAGCCTCTCGCCTCCCGGCCTCCTATTACCTCGGGGAAACGTAGCGCTCCAGCTGGTGCCTCGGAAGCAGCTCCCAAGAAACGAATGAAGAAGTCGGCCCAGCACCCTCCGAAGCGCAAAACTATGCCCGGGGTTACTGGGTGAGTTGCTTTTTATTTATATTTCTTGTTTCTCTCTTTCTGCCTTTTGACCTGATCTTTTTTGCCTTTGCAGGGCTCCTCTTTCTGTTAAGCCTAGTGGTCCTAGCATGACGAGTCACATGACTTGGCCGCCTTCTCCTCCGCCTCCTGAAGATACTAGAGTTCCTAGTCCTGCTCGCACCAACTCTCCTCCCGCTCCGAATCAAACGTCATCTCCCCAGGATGCGCCTGAGGTTTTTCCTGCTGATGCCGATATAACTCCGCCAGTAGATATCTCTACCGAGCCTGCTGCCTCCTCCGTGAACCCCGAAGTTTCCCCCGAGATCCCTTCGACCCCCACAGCCTTTACTGTGACTCCGACTCCATCCGAGGATATCAATATCTTGGCGCCCTCAGAAACCGTAATCCCTTCGGCCCCCAAAAATGCCATCCCGAGTGCCGAGGTAACAGCTCCTGACGACGCCTCTTCTAAGGCAACAAAGGTCATCGTCACCAAACCTCCCTCATCCCAGAAAGGGCTTGCCAGCTCTTCTCAGCCTACAATTGCTGATGCGCTGCGCAAGGGGGTTTCTTCTGCCCAGACAATTGTTTCCCCGGCTGCTGATACACAACTCGCTCTTCATAAGAGTCCCGCGGCGGAGGTGGCTACACAACACGTCCGAGGTAAAGTCCTGACTCGTACAGAGAGTGGGAACAGCCTCGGCTCGTTGGTTGAGTATGCCAACAATTGGAATGCTGCTGATCAGCTCGAGGGCAATCCAAGCAGCCAGCCCTTTCAACTCTCCGACATCAGCAGTCGCTTACATCTGGCTGCCAAAATCGTTCTTGACAGCGACAAGATGAATGAGGTAATTGTTTTTATCGACGTTTGATTAATCATTCGAATGATATTATATATAATCTAGTCCCCGAAGCTTGCAACCGAATAATTTGTTATTCGTTTGGAAGTTTTATTAGGCTTTGCCTGGTTCAGTTTTGTCTTAGTGTTCGAATACCCATCTACCTAGATCCGAATCAAGATTTGCTTGATTTGGTCTGAGTTTCGAATATCCAGCCACCTAGGTCCGAGTTAAGTTTTGCTCTACTCGGATCTGTTTTAGTTTTGAATATCCAGCCACCTAGATCGGAGTTAAGTTTTGCTTGACTCGGATCTGTATTAGTTTTGAATATCCGGCCACCTAGATCCGAGTTAAGTTTTTCTTGACTCGGATCTGTATTAGTTTTGAATATCCAGGCACCTAGATCTGAGTTAAGTTTTGCTTGACTCGGATCTGTATTAGTTTTGAATATCTTATTGCTATTTATTTTGTTGCTTAGGTTGCGCATGACCGGCGGACCGCCGAATTCCAAAGGCTGCTTTTCGCGCATAAAAAATTGCAAGATAAGTATGAGAAGGTCATTCATGTGGTGAAGAAAGCTGGTAAGTTAACAAACTTTTACCTTATCCCTAAAGCTCTTATTGTTTTGGACGTGAGGTGTTAGCTCACTTTGCTGGTAAATAGGTAACATCAACAATCTTAACATCCGTCTTGAGAAGAAGGTCAAGGCCCTGGAAGGTTAGTTACTCTTTTACTTTACATACTTCCATTTGAAATGTGCACTGGGTCTCTTTTAACTCTTTTGGCTTTGGTAAAGCCGAGTTACAAACTTTTGCAGTGTCACATCAAGATTGCACACCTATGCCTGATATGATGCTACATTTTTTAGAACAAGCCGCTACTCACTCGACGCAGCTGAAAGATAAAGATGACGAGATAATTCGCTTGCGCGCCGAGGTGGAGTCCCTCAAGCTCTCTCAGAAGTCTGAGTTAGAGAAAATTGACCAGGAGTTCTCCGAGGAGAAGAATCGGCTAGCTCTGCAATTGTAGAAAAATAAGGAACTCCTCGAGGCTGCCGAACTCAAGACCCGGGCGATGCGCGAGGAAATCACTCGCTTTGAGAAGGCCAAGGTTGACTGGGCTCAGGACCTTCAGAAAATGCTAAGCTACATTCATCGTAAATCTCTGACTGTGGCCGAGTTATTTCCTTTTCTTTTTTACCTTTGCATGATATACTTTGTATCCTGCGCAGACCATTTCCGAGAAGCTAAGCCCGTGAGCTCTAAAGCAGTGATCAATGCTCGCGCGCGCCGAGGTGTTCCCGCAGATGCGAGTCCAGAATACTCGATGGAAGATATTTTGATTGCCGTTGGGGCTGCTGTTGGTCCGATGAAGATTATGGGCCGGGATTTGGTGCAGGTAGCCATTCGGGCCTATCACGTTCTCTGGACGAATACATCTGGAACTCCTGACATTGATGAGGTCAAGATACTGGTGGAAAGATTAATGGCATCTGAGAAGCAGTTAAGTCTTTGGAGGGAATCCGCCGGACGAGCTGGTGCTGATATGGCTCTCACAGTCATTATGTCATGGTACGAGGATATTTCCCTTGATACCTTGATAAATCTGCGCACTGGTTCCCGCTGGGTTGAGGACCCAGAATTTGTCGCTCTCCGGCAAGCTCGTGCCTTCCAGCTTGTTGAGTATGCAGATGTGCATAACTGGAATGAAGTGCCGAGTTTCCTTCCTAACCCGGAAGATGAGGTCGAAGTTGAGGATGCTTCTGATGATAACTCAGCCGAACAGGGCAAAGATGAGGGTGACTCGGCTACTTCTGGTGATTCTAGCTCGAGCTCGGATGGTAATGGCGACGCGCTATCCTCCTCCAAAGGTACTGGGCATTCCACAGCGCAAGCTGACATTTCTCAACAGCCTCGGGCTTCCCCCGAAGTCGCTCCTGGATCTGTGGAGGGCGAGGCGACTTCGGCCGAAGTGCTACCTATCTCAGAGTGCCTAGCTCCTGACCAAGTCACTGCCTCTCCAGTTAAAAAACTCTAAGTCATTTCTTATCCCTGGTATGCCGGGCGTATGATGTACGTCAAACATTTGTCCGTCTTTTGTGCGGTATGAACTTCTTTTGCCTTGCGCCGCTGAGACACATGTGGTTGTAATCGTCATCACTTTGTTTAAACTGGTCCTGTTTGTACGAATCCTTGCTTTGGCAGCTTTCAATTTCTTGAGTTTGGAGTGTATATTTGCCTTTGCTCTACCGTAGTTCGGCATTCAATATTGCCTGACTTTGATAAGCTTCGTAGTGTGACCGCTGTGTTCTGGAATGTTGAGCGGTACGTAAATTTCGAAGGCCATATTTGGGGAGAGCGAAATAATATCACTCTAGGTGCCGAAGTTTGATATCTGCTCCTCCAACAAGGGATAGTCGTGCGACAATTCCTGCTGTTCTAGAGACCTAGACTTACCACATTACTAAAAATGCGAGACGACACAACGCAGTCCTTGAGTCATTGCTCGAGGTGCCGAGGTGTAAGATATAACTTTAATTAAAAACGACATATGCCAGTCCCCGAGTCATTGCTCAAGGTAGCAAGGTTTAATACATAAGCCAAACTCAGAAATAATACAGGGCAGTCCCCGAGTCATCGCTCAAGGTGCCGAGGTTTAATACATGGCACAAAATCAAGAACATCATGCGGCAGTCCCCGAGCCACCGCTCTGGGCCCCGAGGTTTAATACATAGCACAAAATCAAGAACATCATACGGCAGTCCCCGAGCCACCGCTTTGGGCGCCGAGGTTTAATACACAGTACAAAATCAAGAACATCATACGGAAGTCCCCGAGCCACCGCTCTAGGCGCCGAGGTTTAATACACAGTACAAAGTCAAGAATAACATATGGCAGTCCCCGAGCCACTGCTCTGGGCGCCGAGGTTTAATACACAGTACAAAATCAAGAACATCATACGGCAGTCCCCGAGCCACCGCTCTGGGCGCCGAGGTTTAATACACAGTACAAAGTCAAGAGCAACATATGGCAGTCCCCGAGCCACCGCTCTGGGCGCCGAGGTTTAATACATAGTTGATGCTTCGTCCTGAGGCATCATTTTTCATTGTGTCGTAGATGACACCTACGAGTAAAATGGACGAAGTAAAGCTACGTTCCATGGTCTTTTCGATTCTTCGCCGGCTTTGTCTGCCCTGTTCTTTCCTGGTGATTGCGCATCGATTAGGTAATACGCATCATTGTGCAATGCTTTGCTCACGATGAATGGTCCTTCCCATGGGGGCGACAGCTTGTGCATGCCGGCCGTGCGTTGCACCAGTCGGAGAACCAAATCTCCTTCTTTAAACACTCTCGGGTTTACCTTCTTGCTATGATATCGTCGCAAGTCCTGCTGATAAATAGCTGATCTTGATAGCGCCAACTCCCTGGCTTCTTCTAGCAGATCGACATCATCTTGCCGAGCTACTTCATTTACCTCAGCGGTTGTATACTGGGTGACCCTTGGTGAATCATGTATTATGTCGGCTGGGAGTACAGCTTCTGCCCCATATACCAGAAAAAATGGTGTATAGCCTGTTGATCTATTTTGGGTAGTCCTAAGGCTCCATAGTACTGCCGGCAGCTCCTCGATCCAACACCCTGCCGACCTTTGCAGCGGTTCGACGAGTCGTGGTTTTATCATGGACAATACTAGTCCATTAGATCTTTCTACTTGCCCATTAGATGCTGGGTGAGCCACTGATGCGACATCTAGTCTTATGTGCTTTTCTTGACAAAATCTGGCGAAGGCTCCTTCGGCAAAGTTCGTACTGTTGTCTGTAATAACACTGTGTGGGTAACCATATCTTAAGATAATATCTTTGAGGAATTTCACTGCTGTGGGCCCATCACATTTCTTTATTGGTTTCACTTCAATCTATTTTGTGAATTTGTCCACCATGACTAATATGTGGGTCATCCCGCCTCGGGCCGGCTTAAATGGTCCCACCATATCTAAGCACCATACAGAAAATGGCCAAGTAATTGGTATCGTTTTTAACTCGGACGATGGCATATGTATCTTGCTGGCATATCTCTGGCAACCATTACATTTTTCGACCAGTTCTTTGGCCTCTTTCAACGCTGTTGGCCAATAAAACCCATGCCTGAATGCCTTGGCCAGTAAAGCTCTGGACGAGGCGTGATGTCCGCATTCTCCTTGATGTATATCTAGCAGGATCTCCTGGCCTTCCGCCGAGCTCACACATCTTTGCAACATGCTTGTGACACTCCTTTTATACAGCTCATTGTTTATGATTGTATAAGCTTTAGCTCTTCTCATTGTCTGTCTTGCCAATATCTCGTTATTCGGCAAAATCGCATCTCTAAGGAAAGAGAATATGGGTCGCGCCCATGTTGGTGTGATTTTTTCTAGTGTAATCTCACTATCTATTTCCATATTTTCTGCCGACATAACTACCTCGGATTTCTCCATACTCATCCTTGCATCAGCCGGCTTTATTTTTGGAAATTCCGGGTTACATTGCTTGTCAATTTCCATCGGCACATTATCCTCTCTTGATTTTGCCGGAATAAAGATGGATTCGGACTCTGGTGATGGTGTTATTGATGGCTTCCTCAGGTGCTCTAGGGCAATACCTGGGGGGATTGGCTGTCTGGTTGATCCGAGTTTTGACAATGTATCTGCGGCGTCGTTTTCTGCCCGAGGTATATGATGAAATTCACATCCATCGAAATATCCACTGAGTTTTTGCACATGAAATCTGTATAAGGCCATATTAGCATCTAATGCATCCCAATTGCCTGAGACTTGCTGTACCACTAGATCTGAGTCTCCGTAGCACAAGATTCGGCGTATGCCAATCTCTTTCGCCACCTTCAATCCATGGACGAGTGCTTCATATTCAGCGACATTGTTTGACGCGGCAAAATGTATTTGCAACACATACCTCAGCTGGTCTCTTTTTGGCAAGGTTAACACTATTCCTGCCCCCAAACCATTTCTTAGTTTGGAACCGTCGAAGTGCATCGTCCAATAATTCGGATCTGGTAATGGTGGCTCATATTGTACCTCGACCCAATCCACGAAGAAGTCGGCCACAGCCTGAGATTTGATTGCATCTCGCCTATCGAATTGCGGAGCATAAGGTGACAATTCAATTGCCCATTTTGCTATTCGGCCACTTGCATCTTTGTTGCTCAATATGTCGGCTATGGGTGCTTCACAAATCACCTTGATGGGGTGCTCTTCGAAGTAATGTTTAAGTTTCTTTGCTGACATGTAGACCCCATATGCCATCTTCTGATAATGTGGGTAATTTTGTTTTGAGGCTGATAGTACCTCGCTTAGGTAATATACCGGCCGTTGTACTGATTTATCATCTTCAATTCGTTCCACCACGATCACAACACTCACTACTCTGTTTGTGGCTGCTATGTAAAGTAACATAGGCTCTTTCGACAATGGAGAAGCCAAGACTGGCGCTGTGACCAACATCTTTTTCAATTCATGGAATGCATTGTCTGCTTGTGGTGTCCAAATGAACTTATCAGACTTTTTCATCAACTGATAAAGTGGTAGTGCTTTTTCTCCCAGCCGACACACAAATCGGCTGAGCGAGGCTAAGCAACCTGTGAACCTTTGTACGTCATTTAGACATCTTGGCAATTCCATCCTTTCCACTGCTTTTATCTTAGTTGGGTTGGCCTCTATACCTCGGCTAGATACGACAAAACCGAGCAGTTTTCCGCAGGTACACCGAATGTGCATTTTTCCGGGTTAAGCTTCATTCGGAACCTTCTCAGGTTCGCGAAAATCTGCCGGATATCATCCATTAGCGTTTTGCTTTCTTTGGTTTTGATAACCACATCATCTACATATACTTGTACATTTTTTCCTATCTGGTCATGTAGACATTTTTGCATACATCTCTGATACGTTGCTCCTGCGTTACGCAGGCCGAATGGCATGGTGCGATAGCAATAAGCCCCGTACGGGGTAATAAATGCAGTCTTTATTTGATCGGCCGGATTTAACGGTATCTGGTGAAAACCAGAATACGCGTCTACAAATGATAATAGTTCACAAATTGCGGTCGAATCAATGACTTGGTCTATTCTAGGTAAGGGAAAAGGATCTTTTGGACACGCCTTGTTCAGGTTCGTGTAATCAATACACATTCGCCATACAATGGCTATATTTGGATCATCTTTCTTCTTTTCCACTAGCACCGGGTTCGATAGCCAATGTGGATACAGCACCTCCATGATGAACCCGGTCGCAAGGAGCCGAGCTATTTCATCCCCTATTATTTTTCTCCTGTCTTCGGCGAAGCGGCGGAGAGGTTGCTTCACCGGCCTTGCTCCTGGCCTTACATTCAGAGAGTGCTCAGCCAACTCCCTCGGCACACCTTGCAGATCCTGAGTTGACCATGCAAAGATATACCGATTCTCACGGAGGAAGTTGGTGAGCTCGCTTTCCTATTTAGCATCTAGGCCGGCACCAATGGTGACGGTGCGCTCTGGGAACTGCTCATCTATCTGGAACTTTTTTGTTTCTTTAGTCGGCTGAAAAGAGACACTTCCATGCGGGTTGGCTAATGCTGGCATATTCAATTGTGCCGACTGAGCGAGGGCCGCTACCTCCTGAATCCTTCTTTTTTCTCTTGCTATTACCAATGAATCGGCCAGATTTGATCCGGCCGAAGCACATTCCATTGACTTCCTGTAATCCCCTGCTACTGTTATCACCCCTTGTGGTCCGGGTAACTTCATTTTCAGGTAAGTTATGTGGCAGCTGACCATGAATTTGGCCAATGCTGGACGTCCGAGTAGAGCATGATAGAAACTCTCTAGATCCACCACTTCAAACTCTAAATTTTCTTCTCTGCAGTTATCTCTTGTGCCGAATAACACATCCACTCGAACCTTTCCAATGGGTTCGCATGAAAGCCCTGGTACTATCCCATGGAATGTGGTCCTCGTGGATTGCAGCATGTTCTGCGATATTCCGAGTTTATGCATTGTATCTTTGTACATGATATTGATACTGCTCCCATTGTCAATGAGTACCTTTGAAAATTTCACATTAATGCTTGGTCCGACAAATGTCGGATCTAACACGAGTGCATAGGACCCCGGACTCGGCATTATCTTGGGGTGATCCTTTATGCTCCAAGTTATTTCTTGATCCGACCAAGGCACATATCTTGGTACTACAGGCATAACTGCATTTACTTCCATATGCCGGCACTGTACACTCTGCTTGTCTTGCTGTTCTGTTGTGAACATGCAATATGATTGATGATGTTCTCTGTAATCATTGCGTCCATTACTTCCTGGATTTGTCCTTCCATCCGGACCTTGGTTTATCACTTGATGCACCGCATCTCTCCGGTCCGAGTTTTCATACCTCGGGGGAGGAGGCGGTAACATCAGTTGCTGTGCATTTGCTCAAGTCAACTGTGGCTGATGCTGCTGATGTGCCTGGAGAGGCGCTGCCTGTATGCCTGCGGGGTTACCCATTGGATTTTTTATCCATGCACATTGGCGGGTTGTATGGTTGGCCGGCCTGGCCGGGTTTGACGTGTGAAATTTACACGGCTGATCCAACATAGACTCAAACGTGTACTTCGGCCTCTCCTGTCATTGCTTCTTTTGCTCTGGTGTCCACTGTGTTTTCCCTTCATTCCTTGGTGTCCATTGCTGAGGACCATTCTTTTGCCGCTGACTATTTCCGTGACTCGGCTGATCCTGCACTACTGCTGCCACCTGAGTTGAACCATATCTATAATCCGTTCTTTCTTCTCTTCTTCTTCCTCTGAAGTCATTGCGCCTGGATGACCCGGTCACATCTCTTGCATATTGATCTTGATGTTCCCGATGATCTGCCGACATTAATTCTGGTTGCGTCGGATCTCCCAATGCATAGGAATCTGCTATCCTGATGGTTTCTGCCAATGTGGTTGGCATATCTCTTTGCAGTCGCTGCCATAATACACTGGCATAGCGGCATCCTTGGGCGAACCAAGCTATTGCCTGCGACTCTATAACTCCCTCGCACGAATTTCTCAAGTTACACCACCGAGTTAAGAATTCTCTATCTGTCTCATTCGGCCTCTGCTTGCACATGGCTAACTGCTGCGGCATGTTTGGCCTTTTGTAAGTACTGGTGAAGTTGCTAAAGAACATTTCTTCAAAGTCCAACCAACAGTTGATGTTGCCTGCCGGCAGGTTATTCAACCATACTCTAGATGGTCCTTCCAACATTTTCGGGACATATCGTACTGCCCATCGTAAGTTTCCACCTACTATTTTTACAGCAGTGGCATAATCGATCAACCAATCTTGTGGTTTGGTGCTCCCATTATATGTTTTTGTGCCTCTTGCCAGCTGAAAGTTCGGCACAGGCGGTTCGCCCATGATCCGTGGTCCGAAGCATGTCGGACCCGGTGGACCCTGTTCTTCTAGCAACTCGGACCGGTATAGCCGGTCTAGCTTTACTTTGGTGTCACTTGACGGCAAATTTCTGTACAGAATTCTCTCCTGCATTCCATAGCGGTTATTTCCACCATGAATCGCATATTCCGTCTCGGGATAACCATCATTGTACCTTTCAGTCACCTGATTGTGGCGAGCTGGTCTCGCTTCTCTTTCCTGCCGAGGTTCATGTCTCGGCTGCGGGTTGGGAGGCGGTTCTCTCCTTCCTTCGACCGGGATATTGTTCTCGTGATTCCCTCTTCCGACTTCTCCTCTTCCGAGATCCCCATTGCCCCGGCTTCCGCTGCCTTTCTCGGCACGGCCGGGGTTTCTCTCGCCACTGTTACTTTGGCTTCCATTGCCTCTGTTCTCATTTGCTTTTCCGGCCATCGCTGGATCATATGGAACAATTTGCTTATTTCTCTTTCCCGAAGTTACCGCTCTGTCCTTTCGTGCATTGTTTCTGGGTGAAGATGCTGCTGCCACAGATAAGGCAGGTGCTGTACCAGCCGAGTGAACCATTCGCGAGGCACCTGGCCTCGCTGGGTCTGCTCTGAGCATTTCTTCATTCTGCTGGTTCGCTATGCGCACCAGCTCATTCACTCTTTCTTGCTGTTTCTGCCAGGCTTCGACGATCAATCCTTCTAACTCTAATGCTGTGGCATTTGCCGCTCTCAGGTTCTTTGCCGGGGTACTGTACCTCGGCAAGCCTAGATCAACTGATTCTGCCTTATGAGCATCATGCTCCTTGTTGATATCATCTATGAGGTTTTTTCCTCTTAATCTCAACTCGTCAACCCGCTCGGGGGCGACGTCAAGCTTGTTTGCCCTGGCATATTCTCGTAGGGTCCTGTTTAAGGACTCCCGTAAGGCCGACACCCTTTTTGCCTCTACCAGCACTTTCTGCCTGGTCTCTTCCAACTCCGCCTGAGCATTAGCCGGATCAAGTATCGGCGCTACAGGTGTAGTCAGATTATCTATAGTTGCCTGAAGAATGTTTTCTGGTCTTTCTAGAGGTGGCCCTCTCACCCTTGGTGCCTTTGGGGTTGTCTCCTGCACCTCGGCCTGGTTGGCCACTGAAGGAATTACCTCGGTGGGTTGTGGAGCTATCTGCCTGGGCGCCACCTGCATACCTGTTGTCGGATCTCTGCTTGATCCGGTGCCCGCTGCTCCCGCCTGCACCCTGACTGCGACCATCACATCGACGCTGCTGACAGTGCGTGCTCCACGTGGACTGCTTGTGGCGCTAAGGGGAGGTTCTCCTGCAATAATAACCTGGTGAGGATAAACACCTGAGATGTCAACGCCGACGTAGATCTGGTGCATGCCCAAGTTGATGGAGACGCCGTTGCGTGGAGGAGCTCTTCCCTTGAAGATGCCTGCGTTGTCGCTGACGTAGTCACAGAGATCGAGTCTCCGGACTAAGCCAGAGACAATGCGCTCGCCAGTGTTGATGAAGTTTCCCGTCCGGATCATGACTCCAGCTAGCACCGCTGCGTGCCCCACGGTGGGCGCCAACTGTCGTGGTGGTGGCACGGCAGATGCCATGGGTAGGCTAAAGTATGGGGCCAATGGATGCTAGAGGGATCTAGGGAGGGAAGTTGTAGTTGATTCTACACACAAAAGACTAAGGTAAAGATCTTTATTTCTCCTTCCTTGGGCTACAAGTGCTCCTTGAGCTGTTTACAAGTAGAGAGGAAGAACTTTACCAGCCTAACGGTACTAAAGAGCCGATGCCCTTCTCAGGGTCCAAGCCTCCCCTTATAAAGGAGAGCCCTGGGTTCCTCTAGGGCTGGCGTGGCAAGCATATTCGACGAATATGCTTGTCCCAATATAGTAACTCGGCGGCCTCCTTTCCGTGTCGCCCTTCTAACGAGGGCAAGGTTCTAGAGGTCCCCTCCTGCGTGCCTCGGGCTTTAGGACTGTCGCCTCTGTGACCTCCTTCTGCCCCTCTATCGCTCTGCGCCTTTGTCCTTTGTGCTTGGCTCTGCTCAGATTCTCCCTAGCCTGTGACTAGAGTTTGACTTTAGGCTTCTCCTTCTCCTGCAAGCTTCGTATCATTCGGCCCTGCCTCGCATAACTCGGCTCGTCCTTCACCTGCATTAAGATTACTCGGGCTAACCCAGCCGACTTACGCAGTATTTCGGCCGGGTAATTCCTTGCTATTATCATAAGGGTCCTGCTCTTTCATATCTCTGCCGACCTCTACAGAATTCGGCCGACCTAGACTGTAACTCGGAAACTGGACGGGGAACTTCCTTTCGTCTTTCCCCGTATTTACCCTATCCGAGGTCACCTCCCCAACACAGATCAACCGGATATACTCCTTTCTTCTTGGTCTATGGTGCAGAAGCAGTTCTTCCAAGCGATCTAATCCATCTGTCTCCACGAGTCAAAGCATATATCGAAGAAGATGCAGAAGTTTCTCGACAAGATGATCTCGATATAATCGAAGAAGTACGCGTCATTGTTGAGCATAGATCTACAGCCTATCAGCAGAACTTACGCATGTATCATAGTCAGAGAGTGCAAAACCGTTCTTTCAGAAAAGGCGATTTGGTTCTCCGACTTGTGAAAAAGAGAAAGCACAAACTTTCCCCGATTTGGGAAGGACCTTTTATGATTAGCAGAGTTCTGCATAATGAGTCGTATTATTTAACCGATATGAGATCAGTCAAAGAAAAACCGGATACTCGGAAGAGAAAGAGAGCTAGCGGTAGCACAGGACCGGATGAAATAGACCGTCTATGGAATATTGCACAGCTACGTCCCTTCTATTCTTAGTTATATTTCCTTGTAATCATATATGTACACGTTCAAAGTGAAATAAAGTATTGGTTTCCTCATGTGTCATCCTTGAGAAGTTTTTGCCATCTTATTTCCAAAAGAGCATGTCATATTCAAAAATCCTAGAATGCTTGAAAGTACTTTATGCTCATGTTCGTTCTGGTTACGATTTTTGAATATCTAAAAAATGTTACCTTAGGGTAAAAAATTTAATTTATTGTCTATACTTTTTTTATCTGATTGCTTTTAGACACGGGTATTTTCCGAGTAATAAGTTGTTGGTACTGGAAGTCGGCTTTGTTTCCGAGTTTAAACCGGTTTAGCAATTGCGCTCCGTTGCTCGGCAAAGTTTCCGTGCTAAAGGTTGGCCGGCCCATGAAAGGGACGAGGCACAGAGCCATATAAAACGACAAGTATAAGCATAAAACAAAAAGTGCTTCAGAAATTTTCAAAGCACATGCATAAAAAATATAAACATAAGTGCTACGGTAGTAAAAGCATTAGTTTTTTATAGACCGGCATAGCCAAAATAATTGTTTCCACCATTGCATTTCCAGAAGTTCAGAATAATGCATAAAAAACTGTTTATGCTGCAGAGCCAAGTGGTGGTGATGAAGAAGGTGGAGCGCTGGAGTCGACAACATTGTCTCCCTAGATCTCAGACTCGGAAGCTGCAAGGCTGTCTTCTGGCTCTTGAGGTGAGGGAGGCACGTCGACGGATTCAAAGAACGGTGTCGTATAGTTGGTCATCTCCGCCACACGACAAGCATAACCTGCACAAGAATCTTGGATTGCCTTGATGTCCTGTGGGTTGCCCCCATCTTCCTCCTCGGTGATACCTTTGGTAACATGCCAGATTTCCATCTCGCTGTGGTGGCTCATCACCATGGTAAGGCGCAGTCTGAGAAGTAGTCTGAGCATATAAGATCTTCCTGTCCTCGATAAGCTTCGGAATTTCCTTGGCCATGTCCCTCACCTCTTGCGCTGACATTGTGTGCAAGTCAGAAAGCTTGACCGACTCACCAGCCCCTTCAAGAGTCTGGCGGAAGTCGTACAAGATATCTCCGACGAGCTTGATGCGCTCGAGGCGAGGTTCGGAGGTAGGAGAATCGGAAAGATTCAGGGGGGCTAGGAAAGAACCAAAAGTCAAAATTCGACTGAAAATAAAGTCGAAAAGTCAACGTAAAATGTAAGTCGGAAATCTTACCTAGCACAGAATGATTCCACTGAGCATGCTCCTCACGGAGGCTGTTCAGCTCGTTTTTTGAGGCCATGGCCAGATCCCTCTGACTATCAATGTCCTTCCGAAGATCATCCACTTGTTTATCTCGGAGGGCTAGAAGCTTCTCGAGCCTCATGGTCTCATGGTTGCTTGATTCCAGGACAGCAGCTACGGATTTCTCCGACTCAATTGTGAGCTTCTGAAGTTTGTCCCGGGGTTCAGCATTTTCCAGTTCTAAGACCTTGAAGTTCTCGGATTGCTCCACCATCTTGCTGGACTTGCACAATAGTTCTGCAAAGGGAAAAATATCAGTCGGACAAAACAAGTTTGACTATGACAATAGCTAATTGACAAAAAGGATGCCGGAAAAATTTACCTTCTGCTTCATTTTTCTCAGTTTTAAACTTTGAATTCTCAAGGCGCAAGGCTTTGATCTCCTTGCGCTTATTACAAATATTCTTGAGAAACTCCTGGTTGAAAGATGCAATTTTCTATAAGTTTAGAAGACTAGATACTGTCTACTAAGACTTGGGCTGCAAATTTAACTAAGTAAAAATATAGCATGAGCCTTGGGGGCTACACTACATCGTTCTTTTGCAACCTAAAAGCATCAACTCATATCCAACTATGCTTATCCGGCTTTATGCTTGGGGGCTAGAGGATATGATAATAAATGCAAATAAGAATCGGAAACTTACAATGTGTTCCAAGTGCAACTTATCAAATCCGAGCTTGGTGCTGTGAAACACCTTCTCGGCAAGGGAGAGGGAGGGAACATCCGTCGCTGGGAGTTTGCTAGACTCTATCTTAGCATCCCAGACCAAAATTTGGTCCAGGAGGCTAACCAACTTGATGTCCTCCTTCTCCTGGCTTGCTGCCTCTGCAGTTAAGGTTTGCTTCTCAAGGCTGGACTGAGCCAGCCTGAGGATCTCTTCCTTCGTTTTCCTCTTCAGGATAGAGACAGCAGAGCCAGCCACTTTATCCAAGCTTCCTGTAGAAATTACCATGGGATCATTACCCTTAATGGGTTCACCCTTGTTAGTTGCTTGGCCACCAAAGGTGACCAAGGCTTTCGAGACATTGCCAGCATCAGGAGAGGCAGAAGCCTCTGGTGCTGATGGAGTACTGGATGGAGTCGATGGCGGCATGGCAGGAGAAATAACAAGCTTCTACTTATGCAGCGGCTTGACTGGCTTGCTGTCCGGCTTGGTCTTACTTTTCAAAACTGCTTTAGCTCTAGAACACGAAAATCCAAATGTCAAGTGTTCTATGGAGAGAAAGAAAGGTACAAGGTACTGAAAACAAAAGACAGGGTGCTTACTTTTTAACTAGTGGCAGCACTTGGATACCAGCAGTGATAACAACTTCCTTCGCCTTACGCTTCTTGGAAGCGGGGTGTCGTGGTGTGGAACATGGCAGTGCCATCGGGGATGGCAAAGAAGGGACACTCGGATGCATTCGGTGGCTCACGCAACGGGTTGGGCATGGTGAACTGCCAACACAGCGATGTACCCAGGTTCGGGGCCCTCTCGGCGAGGTAACACCCCTACTCCTGCAAGTTGAACTATATGAGGGAGAAAATGCCCTGTATAGATGCTCCTTGAGCTGTTTCCTTAGCAATTATCGAGAGCTAGAGGAAGAGGGGAACTTGGTACTAACACTTCTATCCTTCTATTATTTCCTACCTTGAACCCTAGCTCTACCCTCCCTTATATACTGGTCTGGGGGGCAGATTACAGATCGGGTTCTAGGGTTTACTGTTTGGATATGGGTTTACAGGACAGGGCCGGCTACAGGGCCCAACCGGTGGGCCAGGACCCAGTCCGCCCTTCTTTTAGCGGCATCCTTTTCTTTAGCGATCACCCGGCTTCCTTTGGGGCATCACGCTTGCTTTAACGGTCACCCGGACTTCTTTCGCTAGTCCAGCCGACCACTTTGCTTTATCTTCGTTGGGTAGCACTGGTCATGACGGCATGCCAGCCTGCCCGATGACGAGGGAGAGCCAGAGGCGTACCCCGCAAGGAGCGTCAGTCCTTCCGTTCTCTCCATCGAATCCGAGGTGAGCCGGGTGGAAGCGGCGACCCGGCCGGTTCTTCTGGCTACCGGCTAGACGGGCCAGCCGGGAAGGTTATAAGCCCAACCGGTGGTGCTCGCCAATTAGCTGGAGTTGTCCTTCTTGAGGGCCAGGCGACCTGCTCCTTCTGGAGCCGGCCTACTTGTGCTTGGCTTTCCCCACCGGGGGTTATCCCCCCGACACTAGTCCCCGAGCACATATGGGCTTGGACGGTGGGTAAGATCTTGCGTGCTCTTTTTTCGTCTTGAGGTGATTGCTTTACCGCATCCGGCTGCAGCTTTTGCTTTTGCCTTCCGGCTGGATTTAACTGGCTGCGGAATCGATGGCTGCCCACTGGGTGTAAACATCAAAGGCAGGGACCGGCTGGCATAGCTGAAGATGAAGCGTTAGCTTGATGACGCCGTTGATGTCGTCACCCACGACTGCAGCTCTGGCGCACGTCGCGTCAGTTGGACTTCCGCGTCGCTGCATCAGTTTTTTGGCAACTGCGCACGCAACTTGCTGCAGCGGTTTCTCGGGGCGAGCGCGCACGCCTCGTCTCCCGGTAATGCCCGCGGATCTTCTGTGGCGATTATGATGGCGCGAAGGATCTAGAGCCGTAACGTCGTGCGTCCATGGCGCCTTGATGCCACGCGTCGTGCGGGAGTCGAGGAGGCGACGGTACCGCCCGCGGGAATAAATAGAGCCCTGAGGGGGAACGATGCCCACACTTCTCCATCCTCCGGCTCATCTTATCCTCGTGCTCCAGTGCACCTTGCTCCTTGTGTCCCTTCTCCTTGCCGCCACTGGAGTCACTACACACCATTCACCATGGCCACCACTTATGCCGAGATGTTGCCGGAGTAGCACGGCGGTTGGTGCGGGTCGTTCGTGACCGACGAACTCGTCAACAAGTACCGGCGGGGGATATTTCTTCCCTCGTCATTTCTTGTGAAGCATCAGCTCGTGCCGGAAGGGGAGCGGGTGCCGAACCCTCGGCCAGGGGAGCGCGTCGTCTTCCTCGCACTTCGCCAGCGGCTTTGGTCTTCCCGTCAGCCCCTTCCTCCTCCAACTCTTTGTCTTCTTCGACCTCCAGCTCCATCATCTGGGCGCCAACGCCATCGCGCAGCTGTCGCAACATGCGGCATGCTGCGAGTCATTCCTTGGGGTGTGGCCCGAGGTGGCGAACTTCCTTAAGTTCTTCCACTTCAAGGCCTAGAACACCTCCAAGGGCGTCCCGTTGACGCAGACAGGCTGCTGCGCCATCTACCCATGGTCCTCCTTGCCAATGCCGCGGTTCGAGCTTCTCGACACCGTCAAGTTGTGGCAGCGGTCATATTTTTATGTGAGCAATGCCACAGAGGTGGACTGGATCTACCTTCTGCCTTTCGCCAACTTGCCCTTGACGCAGAAGGGCTGGTCGACGAAAGGTATGGGCGCCTCGGTGGACCTCGACTGGATGGCCACCTGGGTGGAGACAATGGTGGAGACGGAGAGGCTCACCGCCCGG
Source organism: Avena sativa (assembly GCA_916181665.1). Lineage (NCBI taxonomy): Eukaryota > Viridiplantae > Streptophyta > Magnoliopsida > Poales > Poaceae > Avena > Avena sativa. The sequence goes on from OV702298.1 coordinate 22,380,170, forward strand.
GACATCACACTATCGTGGATGGTGCGTCGCGTGCTTCCGCTGCAGAAGCGGCCGCACAAGATGTGCCATATGTCGACCGCAAATGACCCGACGAGGATGTCATGGAAGGAGGTGCCCTACTAGGACCTGCGGAACTGGGTCTCCATGATCTCCAAGTTCCGCATGGAGGCCACCTGGGCATACTCCTGCCCACCGTACCATCACGGCCGCCTACCGCCTCCGGTGAGTTGTTCTCTGGTTGTCTTGCGTCTTATTCTTCATCATTGCTGGCTTTCCTTGGGTGCCTTATGCTCCCCTTTTTGATTAGTTGTTCACGGTGAAACTAGACAAGGACGGTATGGGTGACTTCCCGCTCCCGTCCTTCTTGGCGGACAGGCAGCCGAAGAAGTACCCCCAGATGGAGCTTGAAGGGTTTCCCGTTCTGGCAGACGATAACCCCTCGGATCCTCATGGTAAGTTGCCGGCTGCGGCTCCTTCTTTCATCCTGGCTCGTGAGGTTGTGGTCTTGATTCTTTGTTTTTGTCACAGTCGATGTCACTAACGAGGAGGGTGGCCGAGAAAAACCCGCGGAGAAATCCCGGGGAAAGAGGGCGGCGCCTGCTGCCGCCCCCTCTCCAGTTGAACAGAAAAAGACGCGTCGTGGGCGTCAAGCATTGCTCCGCCGTTCGTCGTCGGGTTAGTATCCTCCTTGTGCTCCCTTTCCGTTTTGTGGCTCTGCTGGTGCTTTCTCTTATTCTTCACTCTGTGCAGCGAGGCAATGTTGCTTGGCGGTGGTGGTGCTGCCGTTGATGCTCCTCCCCCTCCTCCTCCAGTTGAGGAGGTGGTGAGGTCGCCGGCTGCACCCGCGCTGGTTGCGTCCGGCCCGGCTGCGCCATCCGCGCCGTCTCTGCCCAGAGCCCCTCAAGGCTCCCTGACCACAGGGTTGCTGCACCAGGCGCCCGTGTCTTCACGGTTGGGGCAGCTGTTCGCGGCTGCGCAGGACCCGGAGACCCCCCTCCTTTGTCCTGGGGCTGGCATGAACCCGGCCTAGAGCGATGCTCCAGGCAGCTCCGCCAGTCCCGTGATCACGGAGGTGACAGAGGAGGCTGGGGCCACGCAGGCGGCTGCAGCGGGTGGTGGTCAGCCGGGCGCTTCTGCGCTGACTGGGAGGGAGTTGGTGGTGGCTGTGCCTTCGGGTGCGGCTATCGATGATGACGAGGTTATCGTCACCGGCTCGAGTCTAGCTCCGGCTGTGCTGATGCCGGGTGCCATCCTCGCCAAGCTCTCGGGCGCGGCACCCGTCGCACTCAACCAGGTTCGCCACCAGGTTGATGGAATGGAGAAGGGCCTTGGCGAGGCCAAAAATTTATCTATTTTGATGGAGGTGGGTGATTCTCCCTGACATCCTTTTGTTCTTCCAACCGGTTTGTCGTTCCTTTACTTATTTGTTTTCTTGCTGCAGAGAGCATTTATGGAGTCTGTGAAGAACACCCAGGATCTTGGTCGTAAGATTGCTTCTTCAGATCTGTCTTGGCGATTGGGTCCCTTTCCCGTTTTTGTTGACCATCGGGTATCCTCCTACAACCATGATCCAAGACAAGGAGAAGGAGGTGGAGCACCTCAAAGCTGAGGTTGCCTGGCTGGAGGAATCGAACAAGGCGCGACAGGCGCAGTTCGATCAACTTGTCGCGACCAAGCATCAGCTGGAGGTTAGCGTGGAGCGGGGCAGGAAGGCAGCTGACATCCGACCGGAGGCACTGAAGAATTTTGAGACTATCTCCACCCAACAGGAGGAGACGATCAAGATTCTTTGCTCCTGGGAGGGCGAGTTGACTCAGCACCTCCAGAGCATCTCGGAGATGGTCATCAGTAAGTTCTTCTGCTTCCACTCTCCGCCGTGTCATGGTTAATTTAGTCTAGTGCTGCTGCTCATTCCTGTCCTTGGCTGCAGGTCACTATCCTGAGGCGACCGAGATGGCCCTGGAGAAGCTGCCTGTGGTGGATGTCGGCCGTGACCTGGCCGCCTTGGACCTGGTGAAGGTGCTGGCGGAAGAGAGCAATGGCCTCCGTGTCGTTGCCAATGACCTCTTCCACTACATCTGGCCGGATGCAGGCGACGTGCATGACATTGCCAGCTTGGCGGTCGCCTTGTCTCGTGGAATCGACATCTTGGACATCCACAAGGAATGGGCGGCCCGAGGCGGCGTGGATATGGCTCTAGCCTTGGTTAAGTCGTGGTATCCCGGGGCTGATCTCGGTGTGCTCACACGTGGCTTCTGACTGGGGACGAGCTACGAGGGCCTTAACAACAGCATTCCGGCGATCCGGTCCTGCGGGGTGAAGATTGGCACCTACATGGACTTGTAGCGCGACTTTTGCGACCGTGCCGAGCTGATGCCTCTACACTGGACCCCGGCGCCCTGGAATCCCATCAACGTCGCCTCCACCAGCCAAGCTCCTGCGACCGACACTGGCGTAGCTCCTGCCGGTCCAGCTCCTGCCCCTGCTGCTGACGCTCCCTCCGCCGCTCTGGCTCCAGTATCTTGATCCCCGGAATGCCGAGTGTATTTGTTAAACTGATCTTTTGTTGTTGCTACACTTGGGCTAACTTTTGCCGTCAAATCCTGAAATTGCGCGGAACCTTCGTGTTCCGCTTTATGGCTTGGTGCTTCTTCAACTCTTTGGGCTCACCCTGCCTTTTTGTTTGTCTTTGGCGTTTCTATCTTTACGCCTTTGTCATTTGTGGTCTTTGAGGCTCGAGCCGGTTAGGGTAGCCAGCTGGGTCGAAGCTCTTTTGCCGTCTCGACTTGAGTTTATTGGTGCGCGGGAGCGCGCCCACTGTGAGAAGTCCCCGAGGTTCGGGTCGGCTGGGGTAGCCAGCCGGGTCGAAGCTCTTTCGTCATCTTGACTTGAGTTTATGGGTGCGCGGGAGCGCGCCCACTGGGTGTAGTCCCCAAGGTTCGGGCCGGCTAGGGTAGCCAGCTGGGTCGAAGCTCTTTCGTCATCTTGACATGAGTTTATTGGTGCGCGGGAATGCGCCCATTGGGTGTAGTCCCCGAGGTTCAGGCCGGCTAGGGTAGCCAGCCTGGTCGAAGCTCTTTCGTCATCTTGACTTGAGTTTATGGGTGCGCGGGAGCGTGTCCACTAGGTGTAGTCCCCGAGGTTCGGGTCGGCTGGGGTAGCCAGCCGGGTCGAAGCTCTTTCTCCATCTCGTTTCCTGCCAAGTTGTGGCTCCGGTCGCGAGAGACATAGCGTTGCTTTGGGTTAGTTTCATTATGCATATGCTCATACATTAGTTGGGACTGAAAGTAAAAGGAAAGGAAAGGCGCGCCCCTTCGAGTTAGGCTGTTAGCAGCTCCCCTTTTCTCAGCGAGCATTGGCCTTTTTGAGCGTTGCCCTTGCCGGCTGCCAGCCGGGTTGTAGTCTGCAGCTGGAAACGAATGAGAAGATGTGTTGGCGTGCTTCGTGATACTTCGGCTTGTTGTTGTTGTCTTAGCTCATGTAGGCGCGACCGGTTCGCCCAGGCGCCCTTGCTTTCTGCATTGGCATTTTCTTGCGACGTGTACTTTGAGTTTTTTCTCTTGCCGGGTCGACAGCCGGCTTGCGGTCTGAAGCCGTAACCGAAGAGTTTGTTCTAGGTACCTTGTGCAATATTATGCCGCCTATAGAAATCATGGGGGTCCGGGCTAGCCGGTACGAAGGCGAATGTGGTGCATGGAAATTGGGAAAAAGTCCTCGGCGCTATGCCGAGGCTTCCGATCTTGTTCATTTATTACATGAAAAGGGAAGGTACATACACTTCTTGTTCAAGTGTAAAATGGCCAGAGTAGGCTCGTGTTCCATGGGAGTTCCGTCTCCTTGTCTGAGCGATCTGCCTTGTTCTTCACCGGCTACTGGGCATCGATCGGATAGTATGAATTGTTGTGAAGCGCCCGGCTGACGATGAATGGGCCTTCCCATGGTGGGGATAGCTTGTGCATTCCTTTTGTGCTCTGGACCAGGCGCAGCACCAGATCTCCCTCGTGGAAAGAGGTAGGCCGGATCCGGCTGGCATGGTACCGGCGAAGATCTTGCTGATAGATTGCTGACCTGGACAGAGCCAACTGACGTGCTTCCTCGAGCAAGTCCACGTTGTCCTCTCGTGCTTCTTTGGCTTCCTGCTCTGTGTAGAGCTGCTTGCGGGGCGCGTCGAACTGGATGTCTGTGGGGAGAACTGCCTCTGCCCCATAGACAAGGAAGAACGGTGTGAAGCCGGTTGAGCGGTTGGGTGTGGTGCGCAGGCTCCAAAGCACAACTAGCAGCTCCTCTATCCAGCAGCCGGGTGATCTAATGAGTGGTTCGACCAACCTTGGCTTGATTCCGGCTAGGACCAGCCCGTTAGCGCTTGCACTGTCCGTTGTACTGTGGGTGCGCGACTGATGCCAGGTCCAGGTGGATGCTCTTTTCTCCGTAGAAGCGAGCGAAACCCCTTTGGAGAAGTTGGTTCCGTTGTTAGTGATGATGTTGTGCGGGTAGCCAAACCAGATGATGATGTCCGTGAATAATTTGATCACTGTCGCTCCGTCTAGGTTCTTGATAGGCTTCACCTCGAACCATTTGGTGAACTTGTCCATGGCTACGAGCAGGTGCGTCATGCCGGATCGAGCTGTTTTGAATGGCCCAACCATGTCTAGCCCCCAGACTGCGAATAGCCAGGTGATTGGTATTGTCTTCAGTGCCCCAGACGGCGTGTGCTTTAGTTGGCTGAATCGCTGGCAGCCGTTGCATGCTTTGACTAGCTCCTCGGCATCCTTCAGCGCTGTCGGCCAGTAGAAACCGTGCCGGAGGGCTTTGTCTGCTATTGCTCTTGACGAGGCTTGGTGGCCACATTCGCCATGGTGTATGTCCACTAGGAGCTTGGTTCCCTCTTCTTGTCTTACGCATCGTTGATAGATGCCCCCAACGCTGCGCTTGTACAGCTCATTGTTGATGATGGTGTAGGCGCTTGCTCTTCATCGCACTTGTCGTGCTGCCACTTCCTCCGTCGGGAGTTCATCTTTGGCCAAGAAGTTCATGAACGGCTTCGCCCAGTCGGGTGTTTCCCGAATGGTGTGCACCGCCTGCAAGATAAGCCTGACCTCCTCACGGATGGCTGGCTCCAGAATGTCGGGAGGCTTGTCGGGTGGTAGTTTGCTGGTGTCGACCGCGGGCTGCGCTACAGCAGTCCCCGCGTGCAGCGAGGCAGTGCCCGGGTGCGGCGCGGCGGTCCTCGGGTGCGGCGTGGCAGTTCTCGAGTGCAGCGAGGCAGTCCCCAGGTGCGGCGCAGCACCGGCTGCTCCTGGATCTGTGTTGAGTATGATGGAGTCAGATTCTGGTGACGGGGTGATGGAGGGCTTGCACAAGTGCTCGAGGGAGACTCCAGGCGGTATTGCTTTGCTTGTTGAGACGACCCTGGCCAGGGCGTCAGCGGCTTCGTTGTTGGCTCTGGGCACATGGTGGAACTCGCATCCTTCGAAGCAGGCACACAGCTGCTGAACGAAGAAACGGTAGAGGGCCATGTTTGTGTCCCTTGCGTCCCACTCACCGGATACCTGCTGCACCACCAGGTCCGAATCCCCAAAGCATAGCACCCTCTGGATGCCTATCTTCTTGGCCATCTTGAGCCCATGGATGGGCGCTTCATATTCGGCAACGTTGTTGGATTCCTTGAAGTGGATCTGGAGGACGTACTCCAGCCGGTCGCCTTTGGGCGAGGTTATCACGATTTCGGCTCCGATTCCTCCTCGCATTTTGGAGCCGTCGAAGTGTAACTTCCAGTAAGTTGAATCTGGCACTGGTGGCATGTATTTTGTCTCCGCCCAATCGACGATAAAATCGGCCAGTGCTTGGGACTTGATCGTTGTCCGTGGCTCGTACTAGATCTTATGTGTAGCGAGCTCGATGGCCCATTTTGCCACGCGACCAGTGGCGTCCTTGTTGCCGATAATTTCCGCAAGCGGGGTCAATGCCACTACCAGGATGGAGTGCTCTTGGAAGTAGTGTTTAAGTTTCTTGGCGGCCATGTACACGCCATGTACCAGCTTCTGGTAGTGGAGGTAGTTCTGCTTGGAGAGCGACAACACCTCGCTCAGGTAGTACACGGGGTGCTGGACCGGCTGGGCCTTCCCTTCCTCTGGCCTTTCCACTACCAGTACCATGCTAACCACTCTGTTTGTGGCAGTGATGTACATCAGCATACGCTCCTTTGCCGCTGGCACCGCCAGAATGGGTGGTGAGGTGAGCATGCGCTTGAGGTCCCGGAAGGCTTCGTCCGCCTGAGCTGTCCAGATGAACTTGTCCGTCTTCTTCATCAGCTGGTACAGGGGGAGGGCTTTCTCACCCAGCCGGCTAACGAACCGACTGAGGGAGGCGAGGCACCCGGTGAACTTCTATACGTCGCATAGGTTCTGTGGCAACTCCATGCGCTAAATGGCTCCGATCTTCTCCGGGTACGCCTCGATTCCTTGCTCAGAGACGAGAAAGCCCAGGAGCTTGCCGGCTGGGACGCCGAACACGCATTTCTCCGGGTTCAGCTTGATTTGGAAACGGCGGAGGTTGTCGAATGTTTCCTTCAGATCCTCAAGGAGTGTGTGCCGCTCCTTGGTCTTGATGACGACGTTGTCAACGTAGACGTGCACATTTTGTCCGATCTGCGTCTGCAAGCATTTCCTGCATGCAGCGCTAATAGGTTGCCCCTGCATTCTTCAAGCCGAAGGGCATGGTGGTGTAGCAGTAAGCTCCATACGGGGTTATGAATGATGTCTTTATTTGATCAGTGACATTGAGCTTGATCTGGTGATAGCCCGAGTAAGCGTCTAGAAAAGACAACAAATCGCACCTGGCGGTGGAGTCGATGACTTGAGCAATCCGTGGTAGAGCGAAAGGATCCATGGGGCATGCCTTGTTGAGACTGGTGTAGTCAACGCACATGCGCCATGTCTTGTTCTTCTTCAGCACCAGCACCGGGTTGGCGAGCCATTCCGGGTGGAAAACTTCCATGATGAAGCCGACTGCGAGCAGTCGTGTGATCTCCTCACCAATGGTTCTTCTTTTTTCTTTTGCGAAGCGGCGTAAAGACTGATTGACCAGCTTCGTGTCTGGTCGAACATGAAGAGAGTGCTCGTCCAGTTCCCTCGGGACACCTGGCATGTCTTTGGGGCACCATGCGAAAATGTCCCGATTCTCACTAAGGCAATCGACGAGCGCGCTTTCCTATTTGTTGTCCAGGCCGTCTCTGACCAGAACGAACTTGCTTGGGTCCTCCTCGTTCAGCAGGATCTTCCTTGTTCCTTGCGAGGGCTTGAACTGTGATTCTCCAGCCGGTTTAGGTTCTCCAGTCGGTATATCCTTCTGCAGAGTCACCGCGTTCTGCATTATGACGCGCTTCTCCTCAGCGATGATCATTGCTTCAGCTAGCTTGGAGCTGTCTAAAGCGCACTCGATTGAATGCTTGTAGCATCCATCGACGATGATCACTCCCTTTGGGCCTGGTAGCTTCATCTTGAGGTATGCGTAGTGCGGTACTCCCATGAACTTGGTGAGCGATGGGCGCCCTAGTATGGCGTGGTAGGCACTGGAGAGGTTCACAACCTCGAACCAAATTGGTTCGCGACGGAAGTTGTTCTCGCTGCTGAAGATGACGTATAGCCAGATCTTGCCGATTGGCGAGTGCGACGGGCCTGGTACTGCTCCGTGGAACGAAGTACTCGAGGGTTGTAGCTGGGATTCACTGATGCCAAGACGCTCGAGGCTACTCCGGTAGAGGAGGTTGATGATGCTGCTGCCATCGATCAGCACCCGAGAGAAGTGGCACGAGTGCTTCTTGGAGATGATGATGGGGTCGAGGACCAGCGCGTAGCTGCCAGGGCTTGGTAGCACAGCCGGCTGATCCTCCTTGCTCCAAGTGATCGCCTGATCCGACAAGTGCAGGTACTGGGGGATGGGGGGCAATTGCGTTCACCTCCACCTCGCGCCTTCGCTTGTCGTTCTTTGTTTTTGGTTCCGTGAGGAATATGTGGTAGTTGCCCACTTGTCGCGGGTAACCATCCTCGTCGTCCTCGCGGCGGTTGCGCCTCTCCCTGTTATCCAGTGGGCCTCCGACTGGAGGTGGTGGTGGAGCCCATCGTCTTCGGACATCTTCTTCGTCCAGCTGCACTGGCGTGTTGTGTGATTCGCGGGTTTGCTGCCGCCGCTATGGAACTTGCACGGCCCATCGAGCATGGATTCCGTGGTGTACATGGGCCGAGGCGGCCTATCATCCGGCCTCTATCTCCGGTTGCCGCCTGCAGCCGGATCCTCATGCATGGCGACTACTTGCTTGGTGTCGCCGGCTGTCCGGTTGGTCGTCTTTCCTCTTTCCATGGTGGTTGTCATGGCCATGCCGCATGGGATGATGGTCGCCCGGCTGGCGGCGCTCCGCCTGCTCGTCCGTGATGATTTGGCCTTGGTCGTCCACCACGATGGGCTTCTTCATGGCCGCGTCAGCGGTGGCGTACTTATCCGCGATGGCCATGACCTGGGCCATGGTTTGCGGGTCGGCCTGGCTGAGTTTATGCTTCAGCATAGTGCCATATCGGCATCCGTTGGTGAAGAAATCTATCGCCTAGTGCTCACGCACCCCTTCGCACGAATTGTGCATGCTAGTCCACCGGGTGAGGTAGGCGCGGTCCGACTCGTCCTTGCCCTGCAAGAAAAGGGCGAGCTCGCGAGGTCGACCCGGCCGCTTGTATGTTCTGGTGAAGTTGCGAATGAATGCTTCTTCAAAGTCTAGCCAGGCGTTGATGATGTTGTCGGGGAGGCTGTTGAGCCACGTTCTTGCCGAATCGACGAGCATGAGGGGGACGTAATGGACGGCCAGGCGGAGTTTTCCGTTGGTGATTCCCACTGCGGTGGTGTAATCTACAAACCAATCCTCGGGCTTGACTGTGCCGTTGTACTTTAGCGTATCCCTTGGAAGCAAAAAAAACCCTTCGGAAACGGTTCATTCCGGATGCGCGTGCCGAAACACTTCTGGCCAGCCGAACTTTCCTCTTCCAGGGTGCGTGATTGCACCAGGAGATCGATGCGCTCGCGCATGTCAGCCGGTTCTCAGGGGCCGAGCCGGCCCTTCAGGCGTGATGCAGGTGGGTCCTTGTTTGCATCTGCTCCTTCATCCGGGGCGCGCGTCTTCTTCCCTTGAGAGGATCCTGCTGCCGGAGCGCGACTTACGCTGGAAGCGGCAGCATCCCGGTTGTGGCGGCCACGGTTGCCAAATTCTCCACGCGGGCGGCTATTTTGCCTGACTCCTCCTAGGGAGGATGCCTGTTGATGCTTGCTTCCTCCGTGCGCCGTCTGGTCCATGCCTTTCCGAACGACGATGTCGCGGGAGTTGCCCATCTGGCTGGGGGTGCCTTCGGCCTGCTGCTTGTTAGCAGTGGCGACGAGGAGCTGGACGTGCTCCTGCTGACGACGAAGTTCCTCGCCCTCGAGGTGCTTCAACTCCACGGCTGCCGCCTCGGCTGCCCTCATGTTCTTGGCTAGGGTGCTGTAGACGGGCTGCGCCACACCTCCATGTGAATCAGCGGCACGGTCCAGCTCTGACGCTAGGTCGCGCCCCAGTGCTGGATCTTCCTGGCGAAGCCGTGAGCCGCGTTTTACTCATGGACATTGGCGTTCAGGCGACGCTGGTTAGCCGTGACCTTGGAGGCTTCCTCTAGGAGTTTTTGACGCGTGGCTTCGAGCGCGGCCGCGACAGCTGCTGGACGACGACCGGAGCGTGCAAGTGCTGGATTGAGGCGGTGAGCGGGTCTTGTTCTTGCTCGTGCGCAGAGTTCTCTGCTCCCGCCCGACGCTCCTGAGTTGGACGATGGTTTTCACGGGCATTTACCACCATGACTTCTACGCAACCACTCACTGTGGCTGGGACGTGGGCGAGGGGCACGTCGAAGATGGGGGTGACCACGCTGGGGAAAACCTCAGCGACAGTGGTGACGTAGACGCGGACGTCTCCAAAATGCAAGATGGAGCCGTTGGCGGGGAAGGTGTTCCCAACGAAGCACGCGACGCTGTCAATGACGCAGTCGAAAGCGCCGAGTGTGAGAACGAGGCCGGAGGCCACGCGTTCGCCGGCGACGAGCGGAAGTCCCGTGCTGAAGATGATCCCAGCTGAAGCACTATGCCCCACGGTGGGCGTCAACTGTCGTGGTGTGGAACATGGCAGTGCCATCGGGGATGGCAAAGAAGGGACACTCAGATGCATTCGGTGGCTCACGCAACGGGTTGGGAACGGTGAACTGCAAAAACAGTGACGTACCCAGGTTCGGGGCCCTCTCGGCGAGGTAACACCCCTACTCCTGCAAGATGAACTATATGAGGGAGCAAATGCCCTGTACAGATGCTCCTTGAGCTGTTTCCTTAGCAACTATCAAGATCTAGAGGAAGAGGGGAACTTGGTACTAATAATTCTATCCTTCTACTGTTGCCTACCTCGAACCCTAGCTTTGCCCTCCCTTATATACTAGTCTGGGGGGAAGATTACAGATCGGGTTCTAGGGTTTACTGTTTGGATATGGGTTTACAGGATAGGGCCGGCTGCAGGGCCCAGCCGGTGGGCCATGACCCAATTCGCCCTTCTTTTAGCGGCATCCTCCTCTTTAGAAGTCACCGGGCTTCCTTTGGGGTGTCACCCTTGCTTTAACGGTCACCCGGACTGCTTTCGCCAGTCCAGCCAACCACTTTGCTTTATCTTCGTCAGGTAGCGCTGGTCATGACGGCATGCCAGCCTGCCCGATGACGAGGGAGAGCCAGAGACGTACCCTGCAAGGAGCATTAGTCCTTCTGTGCTCTCCATCGAATATGAGGTGAGACAGGGTAGAAGCGGCCACCCGGCCGATTCTTCTGGCTACAGACTAGACGGGCCAACCGGGAAGGTTATAATCGCAGCCGGTGGCGCTCGCCAATTAGCTGGAGTTGTCCTCCATGAGGGCCTGGCGGTCTGTTCCTTATGGAGCCGGCCTACTTGTGCTTGGCTTTCCCCACCCGGGGGTTATCCCCTCAACACGGGGGCAGAAACTTCTTGCACTGCATCATCCTCCGTCGCCTCCGGATCGTCTGAAAGATAGCCCTCTAGTGGAGCTAACTCAGACTCGGAGAGTTTCTCGAGCTATTAAAGTCGAAAAGCATCAATGAAAATAGAGTCGAAGAAAGAACAGAAAAAAACGACGAAACACAAAAGCAGAGTCGAAATATTAACCGGAGTCAGAGGACGGTTGGACGTAAACATCTTCATGGAGACTTCTGGAACTTTTCATTCCACTCTTTCCTTGATCAAATATTCCATAAGGGTCTTGTAGTCTTTCGCCGGAATCCGGTTCGAACTGACCTGCATCTTGTCCTTCTTGTCGCTGGTGATCTGGTACATGAGGCGATCTCCATGGTGCTGGAGAGGCTGAATCCGATGCTCCAACCAGCAGTGGATCAAGTCAGATCCACGAAGGCCCTCATGCTTCATCAGAAACTCAATCCGCCTTTTGGCGAGGATGAAGATATCCAACATGTCCGACGCCTCCGTGTCCCATGACCTTTGGTGGGGAGCGGCGCCATTGGTGAATGCTGGAAGACCTTCTGCCTTTCTAGGAGCCGAAATATGCTTATGATAAAAAAAGGTTCCGACCCAAAGTTTGACGGATTCACTAGCGTTAATCCAAGGATAAACTCGGTTTCTCCTAAGGACTAAGCTAAGGGTGCCAGTGGTGTAAGGCACACCGCCACTAATAGAGTTCTTCCTGGTACCATAGTAGTACCGGAAAAGGATGAGACTTGGCCTAATGCCAAGAAACCCCTTGCACAGAGCTGCGCGAGTACTAAGCTCAAGCAGAGAGTTGGGAGGGATATTATGGAGTTGCACACCGTAATCGTTGAGGACCTCGACGAAGAAGTCCGGCGGTGGAAAGCTGAGGCCACGGTCGACGTGCGTGCCGAAACAGCACCCTCTCGCCGTCGCGCGGGGCGGGAACGGCGTGCCCTGAAGTGCCCCGCCACGCACAGGAGACAATGAATCCTTCGTCCTCCATGACCTGGAGTTCAACGTCATCCATGATGCTGGGAAGGCCCCACATCTTCTTCTCATCCATCGCCGATGAACCCGCCGCCGCTCCTGAGCCAGAGGCTGACGCCATTGATCTTGGGGGAGAAGGGCTGGTGGGGGAGAGATTTTTTGAGATGTGTAGATGGGAATGGCTGCGGAGTGCTCGAGGAGTACGAGGAGGCAATGAATGAATTGGTGGAGAGATAAATCCGAGAGAATGGTTTTCTCCTCTCTTTTATTTACCCCTGCGCCAAGATTCGTGCATTGATTCGCGCGATTAGCGCCACACGTATAGGAGAGAGGGAGGTAGCTTCCTCGCGACTCTTCCGCCCCCTCGATTTTCACATAAGCATTGAAACGATGTTCTGTTCCGTAAGAAAAGAACCCACCAACGGTCATGTTGATGGGACTCCTGTCAGTGACAGAACCTGGTCTGAAAAGTTGTCAGTCTGCACGCCGCTGTGAAATCCGGCTCATGTTTCAAAATGAGCAAGGAAAAGACTCAAGTCAGAGCAAAACATATCCGGCTCAACTAACTCGGAATCCTACACTACTAAATGAAGTTTTCGGGAACCCTTCAAGATTCGAAAGACGAAGAAACCATCAAGCTAGATGATTTATCCAACTTTGGATCTTGGAGACTTCTGGGGCTACTGTTGGGGATATACTTTCCGAGTATACCCACAGGACTCGCTGACCAGGGTGGCCCACCAACGGGTTAGAGCTTTTCTTCACGGGCGGCCCAGTCAGAGAAAGAGGAGGAGCCCGTTCCGGCTATGACAAGGCTCAGAAGAGTTACCGACTTAGGCCTGTAGTATTACTTGTAGTCCAAGATATATCTAGTTACCGACTCTGTAGCATAGCCAGATAGGTCTCTCCTGTAACCCTAGGCCCTGGTGACTATATAAACTAGTCCTATGGGAGCCTTTAGGGCAACAACCAATCGTACTACCACAATCACAACTCGCATAGGCGAACCTCTCTTGTAATCCACTGTAACATCCGGCTCACACTGATATATTACTAGGTTGCTAGTAGGAGTAGGATCCGATCACCACAGTCGGATCTGAACCTGGGTAAACTTGTGCTCACCGCTCCTGGAACATCGAACGTCTCACACCACATATTTCCAACGCCACTAGGACCCCCTATGGCGTACTTGTCGAGAATCCGACGACAAGAGGGGTCTCGATCATGTCCGCATTATTCGTGAACCACAGGGTGACACACTTAAGAGACACCAACACCATTTGGAACAAATAGTTTCATGCTAAAAAGATTTACAAAGCGCATGAATTTATTTCACTAGACACCGGAATTGTTTCAGGTGAAATTGCTGAAAGTGTTTCTGCATGTGAAATGAAATACTAGCAAGGGGTTTTATGTGAATGTTTGTCCATTAAAGTAATTGACAAAAATCTGAATAAATAAAAGGAGTTTTATTTACAGAAAGATTGCATTAAATTTGGTGGAAATTGAATGGGATTTTTGAGTGGGATTTTGAGTGGAGAAATAAAGGGGCTAAAAGTGAGTGGGAGCTCCACCCACATGAATGGAGGGAGGTCAAGGGGCAGCCCCATGCGCCGGGCACCCCCTTGGGGTCCCCCCTCCTATATAAAGCCCCCCTCTCCCTCTCTCACACTCACACCTCCTCGTGAAGGATCTCTCTACCCCTCTAGTTTTTATCCCCCATGGTCTCGGACTAGCGAGATACATGTTCCCGGTGGCTTTTTGGCTACCACTGCATCACTGGAGCGAGGAGGCGGAGGTTGCTCGGTGGCTTGGACGTGTGTTCGAGCTCGGATGCGCTGCTGATTTGCGGCGCTGGACTTCTTCTCGATCTTGAGATCAGCAAGTGTTCGTCTACATCATCCACGAGTACAACCTCGTTAAACTTTGTCGGTCTACAAGGGTACGTTCTCTATGGATGTATATCCACCCGTTGCTTGTATCTAGTAGATAGATCTTGATACATAGTTGTTCCCATCGTAGGAAATTGTTTGTTTTCTATGCTGTGAACCTTACAGTTGGGTCAGTTAGTATGGTGGTCCGGAGCTCCGGTCTATGGTCCGGAGTCTTTGGTCTGACTATTATCCCAACGGTCAGAAAACGGTTCAGTGAGTGGTGGCCTATAAATAGAGGACCTTATCCCCTTCCTCCAGCTGCTCGACCCACTCATGAACACCAACACCATTTGAGCCACCAAATCAACAAGATCTCTTCATCCAACCATCCAAAGTCATTGATCTTTGAAGAATCGAAGGAGGAGGCCTTGATCTATAGCTTCACCAAGAGAGATCTTCATTTCCCCCTCATTCACTTGAGGGCCCCTTGCTCTAGTGTTTCTTTGGAAACCCTATCTTTTGATTTGGTTCTTACAAGCTTGTATTTGATTGTTTGGCAGCTTGCTTGTATTCGGGAGCCTCCAATTAGGTTGTGGATGTGTGCCTCGAACTTGTTGTAAAGGTATCGGCTTCCACCTCGAAGGTTTCCATTATAGTGGAAGAGGTGAATCGAACCCTTTGGGGTGAGTTTCATCGGAGAACAAGGGAGGCCTCTCGTGGCGTTGGTGGTTTTAAACCACCCCCTATTCAAACATAGACATACTTCCCCTCAAAAGGAAGGAACTACGGGAAACAAACCCTTGTGTCTCCGTGTGCTCCACTTTGGTTACTTCTGACATATAGGTAAATTCACCTTAGTTCCATAATCTAGAGAATTTATGTTTTGTGTCAAACCCTAAGTTGTAAAAGAGTAAAATTTTAAGTAGCACCTATTCACCCCCCCCCCCCTATAGGTGCCCATACGATCCTTTAACTCATCTAGGGTTATTTTTTTGAATATGTGACGACTGTATACGCACATCCTGTTGGGAACCCCAAGAGCAAGGTGTGAAGCAGCAAGTTTTCCCTCAGTTGAGACCGAGGTTATCGAACCATAAGGAGGAAGGAAACATCACACAGGTGTTGCAAGCAATACGGAGACCTGCACAACACAAACTCAAGACTTTGCCCTAACAAACAGTCAGGTTGTCAAGCTCACCGGTTTGCTGTAACAAAGGATTAAACGTATTGTATGGAAGGTAATGGTTTGCAGCAAGTAAACAAGTAACAGTGGAAGATGCATCAATGGTAAAGATTGGATCGGGGTCCATAGTTCACTAGAGGTTCTCTCCTTAGATAAACAACATGGCATGAAGGGTAAACAAATTACATCAGGGCAATTGACAGGAACTGAGCAAGTCATAACAATGCAATTACTAGTCAGAAAGATCCTATGAGGTTGATTGGCCAATACAATAAGATACATAGACCGCCATCCAACTGCATCTATAACTAGAAGTCCACCTTCAGGTTATCATCCGAACCCCCTCCAGTATTAAGTTGCAAGCAATAGACAACTGCTTTAAGGAAAGTGTGTAAGATAAACAGTCCACATGTTCCATGAACAAGAGACAGTTGTTTTCTCCCTAGTAGCAACATCACATCTACAATTGAAGAGATTATTGTCACTTCCCTTGGAAACTAAAGGCATGAACCCACTATCGAGCATAAATACCCCCTCTTGGAGTCACTAGCAACTACTTGGCCAAGATAGCTACTAACAACGGAGAGCATGCAAGATCACAAACAACACAGACATCATAGAATCATAAAGACAAAACCATTAATCAAACCAGCATAATAATCTCAATATCCATCGGATCCCCGCAAACACAACATGAATGATTACAAATAGATTAGATCTTGATCATGAACGGAGCTCACAAGATCTATACATGAAAGCACAAAGGAGGAGATACAACCATCTAGCTACTACATGGACCCATAGTCCAAGGTGGAACTACTCACGCATCATACCGGAGAGAAGGCCTCCGGGATGATCTCCCCTCCGGCAGGGTGCCGGGAAGAACTTTAGATCCTCTCGATCTAGGGACGATGGTGGCGGCGGCTACAGACGGTTTCGTGGATTTCTGATCGGGTTCTCAGGGTTTCTGCATCGGGGGCTTCTTACAGGCGAAGGGGGAGACCGAGGAGGTGGCCAGGGCAGGCAAACCCTAGACAGTCATGGGCTAGGGCCCACCCGCGCCTAGGGTGGGTCTGGCCCCCCTGGCTGGCCTCCTGGGATCTCCTCTGGACTTCTTGTTCCCCACGGAAAGTAATTGACTTTGTCCTTTGTTCCATCCAATTCCGAGAATATTTCTTTACTAACATTTCTAAAACCAAAAACAGCAGAAAACAGGCATCTGGCACTGTTGCAACTTGTTAATAGGTTAGTACTAGAAAACGTGTAAAAATCACCTCAAAGTGTGGACAAGTAAAGCAAAGTAGATACTAAACAAGCATGGAGAATCAAAAATTATAGATACGTTTCCAACGTATCAATATGTGTAGATTAGGATTGCATTGGTTAAGATTTGGGGCACTGTCGATGATTGTGAATTGTAAGTATGCTAGATTTGGAAGGGTATCAATTAGTTAGTGACAAATCTAGAGGCATGCATGCATGTTTTATTTTTTTTTGGGGAAAATGATTGTCGTATGAATCTGTGTCGATGTATTGAGTGTGTTTTCTTTTATGCATGTTTATGTTATGATATGTCGATGATTAATCATATTTTTTATTGGCCACAATGATAATCATAGTGATTGGTTTCGATAGAGTGGTGAGAACATATCCCACAATATCGTTGCAGCATAGCATTAAACATTATGGTATGAGACACTTGTTGTGAAGCCAATGGTTAAAACAAAGCACATGTTGTGAGGGAAAGAGCTCCTATTGTAACGAGTGGATGACCAAATAAAACTTTGTCATGCAACGTTTATTAGTTAGAGCCTTCCCCACATAGTAACCTATCAATTGAGTGTTTGTGTATGAGGTACTTGATTTTTTAGTGTAACTACGGCAGTCCAAAGCCAGGCTGAACCTTTTATATATCAACAGAATTTGACTACATAGTCATCATATGAGAAACATGATCCATGAAGGGAGAGAGCCTAGAAGAGAGGCTTGGGCTTCTCTCCTCCGTTCCCTAACCCCTCCCGGGTTGCCCACGCAGTGGTGGCTCCGTAGGGTCACCAACCCGCCGCCGCAGGACCCTCCCCCTGTTGGGGATATGCTATATGGATATCCTCATATAGCATGTCCTCTATCCAGATAACCCGGGTGGCCCACAGTTGGTAGCATGGCCTATGGCCTACTGTGCGGCCCAGTTAGATGGATCCAGAAGGGAGGCCCATGCCGGATAAAGGAAGGCTATGGAGGAGTCACCGACGTACCCGGAGCCTTGGAGTGCAAGACACGCTAGACTTTTCCCTGTAACCCTAGGACCTGGCAACTATATAAGTCCGGCCTATGGGAGCCTTTAGGGCACAACCTAAAATGATAACTTAGACTTTCTAAACACGCACTGTGAGGACCCCTCCATGGCGTACTCGTCGGCAATACCACGACAGTTGGCGCCCACCGTGGGGCAAGAGGCGCTTCAGGCTCGTGATTTCTTTGTGGGAATCGTAGAAACCATAGCCATCGGTCGTGTTCTCTTCTCCGACAACTTTCCGATCGTCCCTCCAGATGAGTTATGGATCCCGGCGAAGACGAACCCTACGCGATGCTCGATCGTCCCCATCGGAGACATCCACCTCTTCATCGGCAAAACCGACTCGAGCACTAGTTCCCTGGGAGTCAGAGGAGCATCAAGACCCGCACGGACTGCCTATGGGCAGGATACGTTAGCGGAAGGATCGATGACGGATCTCTCCTTGGAGTTTGCCGGCAAAGATCGGAAAAATTCAAGGCCCACCCAAACCGCCCATGTGCAGGATATAACGGTGGAAGATCACTGCAAGCCCGCCGGCTTCGTCCATGCGTCTGGACAACAGAGATCCAAGTTCGTCGGCGTGGTTACTATCTTTGATTTGGCGCGTTGCGTTCAGAGAGAGGGCAAAAACCCCCATGATTACCTTGCCAGGTGGCTCCGTATACGGGCCGACCTAGCGCACTACCCCAATGATGATGCTATGTATCACTTTGTGGAAGGACTGGACCAGGGAACGCTTCTCCAGCATTATCTAAGGCGGCAGTAGGCTTCAGGACGCCTCACCTTCGAAAGCATGGTGAACACCGTCAACAACTACGCGGAGGCTGAAGAGGCAGCTCAGATAGCTCTTGTGCTCATTGACGGAGCGCCACCGTTTTAGCCACCGCCACCACCACCTCCGGCCGCCATCGCCGTAGTTGTGCCACCACCTCCAGTCATCGTCACGCATGTTGCACCTCCACCCCCCGTCATCGAGGAAGCCCCGGCACCCCCCATCATCAACGATCCTGGTGTGCGGCGAAACCTAGGATGGGCTCCCCCGAAGACAGCACAATCCAAGCCATACATTGACAGTGAAGGCATGCAGGTGATGCCCACTCCTCACCTCAACCTCGCCGTCGCCAAGACCCTTCTGGAGCAGGATAGATCACCTGAGGCGGTGGACCAGGTCTATGACCTAGTGGCCAAGGCGGTGAAACAGCAGGAAAAGGCCACCTCTCAGAGGCTTGAGTTTGACCCAGTGTTTTGCCAGTCTATCTAGCATAAGCCGCCAAGGGACAGATCTCCTCTTGATGTCGGGTCTCAGACGGATTCGTCGGAATGAAGACGGAGGGATGCGCGCAACAGGAAGGATGCTATCCCCATATCCTCCGACCATGGAGGCAATGCCCAACCTCATCGCCCATCGCCACTGCCCCGATCCCCCCGACATCGCGAAGAAACCAAGGCTCACCGTCGTACGGATATGCCTCCGCCAAGGCAGAGCGGCATCGTCATCTGCGACAACACGGAGCAGACCCGTCAGGGACACAGGAGCAGGTCGCGCCATGACCCTCCGCGTCCGACAAGCAACCGCGACAAGCGTGAGGCATCGCAGGAGGGTAACAGCAAGAAGGCTAACCCACCGCCACCTCCGCCTTCGTCGCCACCTAGCAGCCACCATGGCGTAGGAGGTCCATGTCGTTCACGCAGCCCATCCCCTGATGGCAAGAAGAAAAGAAGCCCGGAGCCATACGACGCACGTTCGCGTATAGACAAGATCCACGAGGCCTGGGAAGGACCATACCTGGGACCATGTTGCTTTGGACCTATGATACGGTCCGCAACTTACCTCAAAGGTTTCCGGATTGACAAGACCATCAAGCCCTATGGCGGCACCGCCAAACCAGCTACATGGTTGCAGGACTAGGGTAACGCGGTGGAGATCACCGGGGGTAGCCCCATCGTCGCCGTCAAGTACCTCCCATTAATGTTGGCAGGCACGGCGCGTTAATGGATTGATGACTTGCCGGAGAGATCCATATGCAATTGGTTGGACATGCAAGAAGCGTTCACCAAAAACTTCGAGGGTACGTACAAGCGTCCTTGTACTATTGGCGATCTACAGCGGTGCGTGCAAGAGAAAGACGAGACATCTCGCGCCTACCTCTCCCGCTAGCTGGATATGAAGAATTCATGCGCAGGAGTGCATGCTCAGACCGCCATGGCCGCCTTCATCGATGGGTTGGAAAGGGGCACGTTGCTCCGACATAAGCTGAAGCGCTTGCAGGACAATCACCAGCTAGATTTGAACCAGATGATTTAGTTGGCCAGTGAGTTCGCAGCTGCCGACGATGATGCTCGCGGCTCTTTGCCGGCAACGGCTGTTCCAACTCAAGCTCGGAGCAACAGCAACACAAAGCGAAAAACCGCACCAGAAGAAAAGCAAAACCCCGGCATGGTCGCTATGACCTTCGCATAACGAGGTGATGGCGGGTAACGTGGCCGAGGACGAGGAGCTGGTCGTGGGCAGCAGCGAGGAAGTGAAACTACCTCGGCAGCGCTCCGTGTTCCCCAAACCTACGAGGAGTACCACGATATGTCGTGCCTCGTACACCTCAATGCCAACGGCAAGGCCACCCACACCAATCGCCACTGCAAGCTCGTCAACGACCTCAAGGAGGACCCGGAGTCCGGATACAAGCGAAGTCGGAAGAACAGACCGCGAGGCAAGGGAAAGGGGAAGAACAGGGAGGAGGAGTCTAAGGATTCAAGTGACATGGACGAGGACATTGACCCCAAGCACGCCGCAAAGAGCGACGACAAAGGCAAGAACCCCTTCAAGAAGAAGAAGGCCGTTTTCCACACTTTCCTTGGCACCCCCACCGTCCGACAACAGAAGACCTCCATGAGGATACTGATGGCTACTCTCCCCCCAGTTCCCCAGTTCCTGCGCTGGTCAGAGATTCCAATTACTTGGGACAGGAAGGATCACCCAGACCTCATCCCTACGGAGAACCAATAAGCTATGGTCATCAACCCCTTGATTGACGGCAATGAGTTCACCAAATGTATGGTGGATAGTGGAAGCAGCATCAACATCATGTACCTGGATGCACTGCAAAAGATGAACTTGACAGAGGCAAACCTAAGGCGGACCAACACCATCTTCCACGATGTAGTTCCTGGTCGGGAGGCTCGGTCCCTTGGGTGCATCACACTTCAGGTCGCCTTCGGTGATGTTAATAATTACCGCCAAGAGCGCATGACCTTCGAGGTGGTCCTCTTCAATAGAGTGTACCACGTCATATTTGGCCATGACATATTCCACACCTTCATGGACAAGCCATGCTTTGTCTACAACAAACTCAAGATACCCGGACCAAATGGTGTCATCATCGTATCCGGAAGCTTTACCAAAGCAAGGGACTGCGAGATTGGAGAAGCAGCCTACACGGAAGCTGTCCTCTACAGCGAAGAATTCAAGGAGATCCAGAGCAAGGTCGATGCCTCAGAGATGCCCGTGTCAGATTTCTGTCTCCGCCCCAGCATTCAAGGCAAGCCGAGGAACTTGTGGTAGGTGATGCCTCCAAGACCATCGCCATTGGGACGAACCTGAATCCCAAATAGGAAAGCGACATGAAAGGTGTACCTAGGGAACTTGCCAAGCACAGCTTGAACATTGATCCAAAATGCAAACCAGTGAAGTAACCTCTACGACGCTTTGGATATGAGAAGAGACACGCCATAGGCAAGTAGATAGCTAGGTTACTTAAGGCTAGTTTATCCGAGAAGTCCTTCACACCCAATGGATGGCCAATCATGTACTTGTCCCCAAAAAGGGAACCAAAGAATTAAGAATGTGCGTTAATTACACCGGCTTGAACAAAGCATGTCCTAAAGATCCGTTTGCTTTGCCTCGCATTGACCAAGTCATTGACTCGACAGCTGGCTCAGAGCTTTTGTGTTTTCTCGATGCATACTCAGGATACCACCAGATCAAGATGAGGAAGTCGGACCAATTGGCCACTTCGTTCACTACACCCTACGTCATGTTTTCCTATGTCACGATGCCCTTTGGGCTGAAAACACAAGTGCTACGTACCAGCGGACAATGCAGCGTTGCCTACACGATCAAATTGGTCGGAACGTTCACGCCTATGTGCACGATATAGCGGTCATGTCTAAAAAATCAAATGACTTAATCTCCGACTTAAAAGAAACCTTTGATAATCTCCGGAAATACAATATGATGCTTAACCCTAAGAAGTGCGTCTTCGGGGTTCCGGCCGGAAAATTGTTGGGCTTCATCGTTTCCCAGCGTGGAATCAAGGTCAACCTGGAGAAAATCAAGGCCATCTTAAACATAAACCGTCTGACATGCCTAAAGGACATACAATGACTAACAGGTTGTGTTGCAGCAGTTAGTCAGTTCGTCATCCGACTTGGAGAGAAGGCTCTGCCGCTGTACAAGTTGCTGAAGAAGGCAGACAAATTCACGTGGACGGATGAAGCAGATGCAGCATTGAAGCAGCTCAAGGAGATTCTTTCCTCAGTGCCTATCCTTGCAGCACCCGAGCCTGGAGAGCCCATGTTAATTTACATGGCGGCCACCAACCGGGTAATCAGCATTGTCATCGTGGTAGAGCGGAAGGAGCCAGGCTATGAGAACGGAGTTCAACGACCAGTTTACTATGTAAGCGAGGTCTTGACGGAGTCCAAGCAGCGTTACCCGCACTACCAGAAGATAGCTTATGGAGTATTCCTTGCTTCTCGGAAGCTAAGGCACTATTTCCAGGAGCATCCCAAGACTCCACTGTCCGACATCATCAACAACAACGACGCTACAGGAAGGTTTGCGACATGGGGCATTGAACTTGCCGCCTTTGAGATCACCTACTAGATACGCGACGCTATCAAGTCACAAGCCTTGGCGTATTTTATCGCAGATTGGACGGAGATGCCAGATGCTACCCCAATGCCGGAGCCAGAATACTGGGTGATGCACTTTGATGGATCAAAGCTACTCAACGGCTCGGGGGCTGGTGTACTGCTACAATCACCAACTGGGGACAAGCTGCACTACGCTTTGCAGATCCACTTCGAGGCTACAAACAACATGGCAGAGTATGAAGCACCCATTCACGGATTACGCGTAGCCAAAGATATTGGCATCAAGCGCATAGTTTGCTATGGAGATTCCGACTTGGTTGCCCAGCAGGTGGCTAGCACCTGGAATGGGCGGAACCCTATGATGGCGGCATATCAAGATGAAGTGGACGAGATAGCCAAGAGCTTCTTGGGCTACGAGGTCAAGTATGTACCTAGGGAGCAAAACGAGGCGACTGATCTGCTGTCTAAGCTTGGATTAGGGCGCAAATGAATTCCGCCTGGAGTTTTCCTGCAGCATCTACGGACACCATCCGTGAAGGGAGCAGACATCGACAACCCGGACAGAGTAGATGCTTTCGTCCACATGGTGGCAAAGGTCCCTCCGGCTTGGATAAAACCGTTCATGGAGTATCTCGAACACGGAACTTTGCCCGACGATGAGGTCGAAAGACGACAAATAGTATGTCGAGCAAAGGGCTATACCACAATCAATGGACAGCTCTACAAAAGAAGCACTACTGGTGTATACCTTAAGTGTGTTTCCCAGCAAGAAGGTATTGAAATCCTACGCGAAATCCATCTCGGAGATTGCGGGCATCACGCCGCTCCCCGATCTTTGGTCGCTAAAGCCTTCCGACAAGGATTCTACTGGCTGACCGCGAAGGCGGACGCTTACAAGTTGGTTGAGACATGCATGACATGCCAGTATTATTCCCGACAACCACATGTTCCTGCTGAAGAATTGCAAACAATACCATTAACTTGGCCGTTTGCAGTCTGGGGGATGGACATGGTGGGTCTGTTACAAACGACACCATGTGGGTTTACGCATCTGCTAGTAGCAGTTGATAAATTCACAAAATGGATAGAAGCTAAACCCATTAGAAAGCTCGATGGGGCAACTGCCCTTAGGTGTGTCCGGGATCTAGTGGTGAGATTTGGTCTCCCACATAGCATAATCACCGACAATGGCAGCAACTTGTCACTCGGAGAAGTGGAGGCTTATTGTTGGGACAGAGGCATCCGACTTGACCTTGCATCTGTGGTACACCCACAGTCCAATGGTCAGGTTGAGCGAGCCAATGGATTAATTCTGCAGGGAATCAAGCCACGTCTTGAGGCACCGCTACATAGAGCAGCTGGAGCCTAGACGAAAGAATTGCCATCTATGCTGTGGAGTTTACGAACTATACCCAACAGATCCACCGGCTACACCCCTTACTTCATGGTATATGGAGAAGAAGCCATCCTGCCTTCTGACATCCTTCACGATGCACCAAGAGTTGCCGCCTACGACGAAGATGACGCTGAAGAATCCAGACGCCTAGATGTGGACCTTCTCGAGGAAGAGCGCATTTTGGCATGCCAAAGATCCTCCATCTACTAGCAGAAGCTACGCAGCTATCATAGTCGCCGCGTCCGGCATCGCTCGTTTAAAGAGGGGGATTTGGTGCTCCGACTTAAGCAGAAGAAGTCACACAAATTATACCCGCCATGGGAAGGACCGTTCATCATAAGCAAGGCGCTGCTCAATGGGTCTTACTACCTCGTTGACAATCGTGAACTGAAGGATAGACCTAGCAAGGATCATAAGCGTAAGCGACGTGACCCGGATGATGACTACCCGGAGCTTGATTGGCCATGGAACATAGCACAGCTATGTCCTTTCTACACTTAGCATTTTTTATCTATTGTGTACCTCTTATATGATCAATGAAATAAATCTCTATGGTTCACTCATATTTCTGAGTCTTTTACCTCCTTTAGTGTTCATTTTTGGATCGTATAAAACCTTTATGCACATGCTTTGCAATTGCACTTGTGAAAATTCCGCCTACGGGCGTTAGCTTAAGTTTTCTGGTCTACACGTTCTTTGTCGTTTTTATGTGGATTCTGGAGTAGTGACTTTCGACACTTATTGTCGGCGATTTTGTGCTTAGGTTATTGTCGGTGCCATTGGTCACCATCACCTGAGCGCATGGTTCTGACAACGAGTCTTTCGACTCACGAAAAGTCAAGCATAAAAACTAGAGTAATGGATAAGCCAGCACTTGCTTAAAAAATATATAAATGCTAGAACTAGTTCTTGAGTAGCAGGAAATAATAACCATTGTTTTCCGCCTTAAGTTAACACATAGTTTTTTCGCATACACATTACAGAGGAAACAAATATTACAAATTATTTTTCATTCCTCTAGCGCAGGCGACTTGGACGCAACATCGTCGGCAGCAGGAGAGTCACCTTCCTCGAAGTCGTCAGTGTTGAGGGACTCAGAGGATCTTTGGTTGCCGCCGTCAATGGTTTTCATGGGCACAAAGACGTTAAGGTCGACCAACTCGGCGACTCTGGTGTAAAAACCCGCGAGCGATGCCAAGATAGCTTCATGATTTATCTTTTGGCCTTCGTCATCTACGTCGGGGATACCGGAGGTCACCGTATCGATGTCGGCATCTTCATAGTGTGCTTTGACCATTGACAGCGCCATCCTTGCGCCGGCCCGTGCACACGAAGCTTTCCAGCTTGAGATACGCTCGGGGGCTCGACGTAGGATCTCCGAGAACTTTATCACAAAATCCACCGCCTTGATGTTAATCTGGAGGGGATTGGCTATCTCTTTTGTCTGCTTGATGGTGGTGTTGATAAAGTTGTCGGCAAGTACCATGCATTCCTTTGGCGGAGGAGGAGAACGGGTAACCCCATAGGAGCTGCAAAATTCCGACAAAGGAGCGCATGAGTTCAATAACACAACAAGTTCAGAGTATCTAGCTTAGAGAAGTACAAGACGGAGAATAACTTATTGAAGATGCTAATCTCAGCCTGCTGGAGAGTCTCCGCCATGGAGTCCCGTTCTTGTCGCAGGATCCTGTACGCGTCCAGATGGCGCTGATTTTGCTCATCAGCAGCTTTCTTCTGATCTTTCAGGATTGCGATTTCCTCCTTCATGCGGTTCATCTCCTCATGGGCGGAGTCCTGTAGGACTTTCATGGAGTCCTCGTGCATCTTCAGCATATCCTTCCTCTCCTGCTTAAGGATCTTGTTTTCGCTATCCAGCTGCTGAATATGCTTGGATTGCTCAACAATATCCTTAGCCTTGGAAATGGCTTCTTCAAGTCGGAGAAAGAACGGTACACAGTGAGTACTCGTAGAATGTTGGCACAAGACCAAGTCGGAATACGAAAAAGAAAGGAAAAACAGACGCTTGCTCTTGGTGATTTGTTCCTTCAAGAAGGCAGTTTTACCCTTTTCGGCTTCCAAGTCCGCGCGCATCTTCTGGTACTTGTCGTTGGCCACGCCCCTCTGAGCATTCTCATTCTGTGGAAAGAAGAAAGTTAAAAGTTGTTAGATCTACCTAGAGCATCTAGCCAGAAAAATTCCACCTAGAAGCTCGGGGGCTACAGCGAGAGTTTTTTAACTTAGCACTATGCTTAGTCTTTCTTTAAGCATCTAGTCGGAACTAATTCAGTTACAACTAGAAGCTTGGGGGCTACAGTATTGAAATTTATAAACACTGCGTATGCTACTCTGAAAGCATCTAGTCAGAATAATTCATTCAAACTATATGCTTGGGGGCTACAGTGAGAAGTTTTCTGGCTTAGTCACTCTTAGAGCATTTAGACGCAAAGACCTATGGTTTTCCGTCTAAATCCTTGGGGGCCATAGTGGGATACTCATATGAAATGTAAAAGGCAAATAAAACTTAAAAGCGCGATGATCTTAAGGTTTGTAGCACTCTTAGCAAGCAACTTGCCGAAGGATAAACTGTTTCCTTGCAAGATTTCTGCTTGCCAGAGAAGCTCCTCAAGACCGCATGTTGAAGATGTCGGCGCCGCACCAGGAACCAGAGCGATGCTACCTGGCGTAAGTACCGTATAGACTATCTTCGGGAACTCTATGGTCTTCTTGGGTGCGGAGGCGCCGCCTTCGGCAGACGTACCACCTTCCACCACCGCCTTACCGCTACCAATGGCATCCTTTGCCGGAGCTTCAACCATTTGGTTTGCGGCACTTTCCTGCATCTCCTGTTCGCCGACAACAGCAAGCTCTGTGGAGGCACCTGAGTCCACTTCCATGGCGGAAGGGCCAGATGCTTCTTTGGCTTGAGAGCTTGTCGGAGCGGACGTGGGCTGGACGATGGGAGTGACAGGGGCGATGGTGGGAGATGTGTGGGAAGACACGTCACGATGCAACATATCCTTATGTTTTTAGAAGCCCCCAAAGTTTTGGAGGTCTTCTTCAAACTAGTAGTGGCTTTCTTCCTGAAACGCACAAAAAGTATAAGTACAGGAATACGATAAAGAATGGACAATGTCGGAGAGAAAGAAGCTTACACAAGAGGGGGTGCTTTGGCAAAGGGGATCCCGGTAACCTTTCTTTTCTCCGCCTCCGGGGTGGCGGTAGTCTTCTTGGAGGCTCCACCCTCCGTCTTATTCTTCTTGCCTCCGTCGGCAGCGTCAGAGGTGGAGCTCTTTCGCTTTCGCGCCAGCGGGACATCGTCGTCGGACACGACGGTGACTTCCTTCATCTTTGGATCATAGATTTGGACAGCCATTCTATCCTCCTCTAGATCGCTGAGCTGTTAAGTGAAAACCCACAGTGTTAGATGAGATTGTAATTTAGATGAGATGGTAATGGCTAGACGAAAGAACTGGAGTATATGTCATACATGGAAAATAAATAGGTACCTTTGGGCACTTGCTCTCTACGAACATGTCATAGGTGATGGTGAAGCCACGCTTCCTATCCTTCACCTTGACGATGTCCTTGAGGCGGAGCTTGACGGATTCGCTTGAGAAGTTGTCCTCGGAGATGTGGAGGCTATCCTTCCTCTCGCTGGTATACTCATGCATCAACTTCAAGCGGTGCTGCAGAGGCTAGATCCGCCTGACGAACTAGCACATGGTCAGGTCCAATCCAGCCAAACCCGTCTCTATGAACCACTCTATCCGCCTTATAGCGTGGGAAGCGTCAATGTCGGAGGGGAGGGAGGCCTGGGATCTCCATGTCGGGGCTTCCGCGGTAGCTCCATCGACGAAGTCCGGGTACGTCACTTCTCGGCCAGCCAGAGGGATATCTGGGCCGTAGAAGTACGTCTGTTGCCAGTTCTTGCAAGACTCATGGCCGGCGATGTCGGGGAACCGCCGGCCAGGCCGGATCTTAAAACTAATGGTGCCACAGTTCCTAAGCTCGTCCTTGCCGGCTCCGGCTTCGCGCTTGATGGTGAAAAAGTATATAAAGAGATCTAGCCTAGGCCTAATCCCTAAGTAACCCTCACAAAGCGTTGCGTAGTTGCTAAGCGCGAGGATGCTATTGGGGGAGAGGTTCTAAGGCTATACTCGGTAATGATTGAGGACGGCTAGGAAGAAATTGGAGATGGGCAGGGAGACGCCGCCGTACCAGTTGGGCTTTGAGGTACACCTTTTCTCCGGCTTGGGGAGAAGGAGTGACCTCGCCGGCCGGCATCGCCCGCCAGGCGAGCCCCTCCATCGTAGGGAGGTAACCCTCGATGATTAACTCCTTGATGTCGCGGTCCATAATATCCGAACCGCGCCAGTCGCCCTTGTGGGAGTCTTACTCCTCCTCTAGCAGTTCCAGCATCGCAGGATTATGGTCGCCGCCAGTGGCTTCGACCATCGCGGATTTAGGGATCACCAGGCCCTCTGGGGGCACGATGACGGAGCTCGCCGGCTTTGCCGCGGCATCGCCTGACGTCGCCATGGAGGGAGCGGGACCGATGCTGGCCATTGGAGGGGTTACGGTGGTGACTGGGAAGGTCGAGGAGTTATGGTTTTTCGCACGGTGCGCAGAGAGCTCGAGGAGGCGCTCGCTAGAGGAAGAAGATGATGCAGAGGGGAATGAGGTGAAAAGTAAAATTTCCACCGCTGTTACGATCTATAATCTCCGGCATCAAGATTCGTGCGGAATGATCAAACGGTTGACGTGTGGACGACGTGTGCGGGCGCGTGCGCGGAAATTTCGCCACGTTGCCAACCGTCGCCACCAACGGTTCGTATCGCCCGCGCAGAAAAATCGGACATGATTGCGTTCTCTACATGTGTGAGTTACAAGGCGTTGCTGACCTATGTCTACGCCGCCCTGCTATCACTAGCAGGTGAACCATCACATCGGAAGATTCCGGCATAGACGGATCCAATCCGGCTACGAAAGAGTACAATAGAAGATTCAACAATTCTCTGACTTACAAGTTGAAGACGGAGAAAACCTTACAGGATTCTTTGGTAGGACTACAAGATGTTGCTTGATGATTTGCCGACATCCATCTAGACGGAGCATTCAACGTGAAGAGGCAAGACGGAACAAGATCTCGGAGTTCTCCGGGGGCTACTGTTGGGGATATGCTATATGGGTATCCTCATATAGCATGTCCTCTATCCGGATAACCCGGGTGGCCCACAGTTGGTAGCATGGCCTATGGTCTGCTGGGCGGCCCAGTTAGATGGATCCAGAAGGGAGGCCCATGCCGGATAAAGGAAGGCTACAGAGGAGTCACTGACGTACTCGGAGCCTTGGAGTACAAGACACGCTAGACTAATTGTAGGCAGTGTAGGACTCTGTAACCTGTCCGGCAAGGACTTTTCCCTATAACCCTAGAACCTGGCGACTATATAAGTCGGGCCTATGGGAGCCTTTAGGGCACAACCTAAAACGATAACTTAGACTTTCTAGTCACCTCGCATAGAGAATCGCTTAAAACAAAGTAGTAATTCGCAAGATAGAGAAATCTTTGCAGTTATTATAGTGCCAAACCTTTCTTGGGGAAGATCAACTTGTTATCCCTAGAGTAACTTTTATCCGTTGAGCGATGGCTGATCCCTGTAACTCGGCGTATTGCCATTATAGTGATTTATAGCAGGAGTAGGATTCCGCCACCGTCGTGGGATCTGAACCTGGGCAAGCTGTGTTATCTCGTACCTATCAACCGTCTGCCTTCCCCCACATCTCTAAACACGCACTATGAGGACCCCTCCATGGCGTACTCGTTGGCAATACGATGACACCCCCGGTGGCTACCCTGGCCGCTGCCACCGCCGGCGCCAGCGGTGGTGGCGACGCTTGGCCACCAAAGACGGGGGCAATGAAGCGCATCAGGTGGACTCCTCCGTGCGGAGGCGAAGCCTGCGCTCTCGATGGATGACGCGAGCGGTGGGTGGCGGGATGTGATGGCTAGGTCCACGGCAGCACGGCGTCGCGGCGTTTGCGGGCAACCAACCGACCATGCACTAGCTCGATCTAGGCAGTGTGAGCCTGATCTTCGTGGCCCGTGGCTGTTGCAACCTCGTGCGCTGGTTTCCTGCTGCGGTGGAGTTTCTTGCTCCTTCTTCATCACTGGGTGGCAGGTGGCGGCCTGCTTGTCTGCTTCTTTGAGTAATGGTGTCTATCCTAGGGTTCCTCTTGCGTCAAGGCAAATATCGATTCGTTGCCTGTCCCCTTGATCTGGCCGGAGTGTCGAGTTTTTAAAGGCTCCACCGGCGAAGTCCATTGTGCAACTCAAGCATGGAGATTGCCGGATCGGGTGGAATTCGGTCGTGTGGAACCATGTTTTTTTTCTAACCGTTTGGTTTCAGAGGAAGCATTGCAAAGCTCCGTGGCCTGTTGCCATTGTGGATTTGTGTTTTGTTCCATGGTGAAGTCAGGCTGCGGAGAATGATATGGAAGCCGAATTTTGAGGACCAGTAATGGTGGTTCGAGCTCTGGTGACGATAAAGAATTGGCCTGATGATCCGTGACTTAGAGAAGCGACATTGAAAATGGGGCGATAACACAGGATATGTTCAGGGTCTAAACTTTCAGGGTGAAAACCCAATGTATGACCTTAATTGGTTGTGTCTGACAATAGCCTTGTTGAAGGCATTATTTTTGAGAGTGCAGACTTTCTTCATGGTATGATTAGAGCGACGGTGGCGATTGATCATTGTTCCCTTCTTGGTACCATGGCTTTTGGAGATACTGGACTTCTGGTGTTGTGTTGGTAGGTTAGACCTGCTGCTACAAGGAACTGATTACTGTAGCGGGACTTTTTTTTTAATTTTTTTTAGGCAATGTGCATCCATATTGCCGCTAGAATAATGCATTGTTACAGGCTATGTGTATTTGATACCTCCACGATATTAATATATACTTCTTATAAAAAATAAGAATAGATGCTTAAGGGACTTAGGATAGTTCGAAAATGTTACACCAAGAAACTAAAATATACTTTCCAGTAGCATCCTAGCAGTGGAAATACCACAGGCGAATGTCCTCAATACACGTAATTACTGTGAATGGCTTTACCGGTTCTTCTCCAACTTAAATAACACTAGAATTGGTTATACATGTACATGTATTACTCTAAAAAATTCATTAGATAGTAAAATTCTTGGTATTTATGATATACTTGTTATATTTTTTAATTTTTTACAAAGTGCTATAAAATAGTGCGCTATTAGCACGCTATATTTTCATAGCATCTAAAGATAAGCTACCCTAAATTAAATAGCATGCTATTTTTTTCTTGATGCTAATGGAGCAGTGGACACCGTGGGGTCATACCCAATCGTCCTTGGATTGACCTATTCGCCCGGCGGGGCTCCTGCTATTGGGAGCTGCTGGTGACAACAAGACGCGACTAACTACGCTGGACCATTGTGCATCGGCTGCTTCTTTCCCACCTCAAACACCAGGTTTCTGTCGCCAAATTCAAGACTCGGACTCTGATCCAGTACTATCCCCTCCCACCTAGACTCGTATAAATTCATATAACCTCAAATACAAAGACGATTAAGATCGTTTGATACCCTTTCTTAATTAATATATATACCGTATACATAATCCTATACAAAACCTGTATAACTCAACCAAAGTCATACATGTACTAGTACGACGTGTACGCGAACGGAAACAAAACACCGCTGTACGGATCATCGCCGGCCGCCGGCGACGGCCGTGTCCGTGCGGTCGTAGCAGTGGTGTCTGGCAAGCCGGTGACTCGTCCTTGCCGGCGCACACCTCGGCTTCGCCTTATAGGTGTGTGCCGGCAGGGCTAGCATGGCGGTGGCGCAGCGGAGGCGGGGCACGAGATCTTGGCGGCGGCGGGGGCCGCAATGGCGAAGGGGAGCTTGGGGAGGAAGGCTGGACAGTCCAATGCGATGTCCGGCGGCCTGTCGGACAATCCGGCCCGATGTCCGGCAATCTTTTCTGATGTCCAGTCCCGCTGTCCGGCTAGAAAATTCCAGCTACGTAGTTTTAACAGGAGCAAACAGGTGTCGTCGGACAATGTCCCGAACTTGTCCAGCGGGAAAATAATTTAAGACAATGCAACATGTCCTGTCCGGCAACTTGTCTAGCCATACCTGAAAACTTTTGCCGGTCTGTTCGGCTGGAGAAACAGACAGTCCGATGAAGTTGTTCCTAGGTTAAAAATTTTGACAGGATCTAATGGGGTTGTCAGACATGTCCGGTGCAGAAAAAACTTGGAATGCTAAATATCTTCGCAAAACTATTGACATATACAGGTTTGAACAGAAATTTGTCCGATCTGTTCAGTAACTTACATCCGGTCTGTTCGACAGGCCACATAGATAGTCCAATAAAAGTTCAAAATATACAAGACATGGTAGGCACAGCCGGACATGTGTCTGAACCTACGGAATGCATGATTTATTATTTTCAGATTATTTTAAATTAATCTCATATATATTATATCAAACGAATTGATCTTAGCATAATTCGATAACACAACAAAGGCATAATATTAATGTTGTGAATTTCATGAAAATAACGATAAATGTAGATAGACCATAATACACATGAATTCAGCATTGTAGAGGCCGGCGGTGATGGCTGCCGTCGGCAGCGGCGGTCGGCGTTGTAGAGAAGTCGGGTCTGGTGTGTGAGAATGCGTGTTTTTATAGATCCTGATCTGTATTCCTATACTTAGGTAATACTCAATATGGATATAGACTTATATATATATATATGTGAACGTATTTATGGTGAAAGGGGGTAATACTGGATCAGAGGTCGACCTTCAATGCTCTTATTCATCTTGTGAAGGTATAGTCCGTTGTCATGGAACCTGCCACTCAACGTCACGAGGCCCCATGGGAAGCTGATGACACCGCCCTCTTCAGCTTCAAAAAACCATGCGTCCCAATCACAACTTCGGCCGTAGGTGATCAGGCAAGGCGCCGAGTCCACCAACCTGCAAAACACTATCGTATCTGTCTTCGGGCAAAACATTTAGTATATTAGAATGAATGGTAATTGAGTGTCGGTGTAGTGACCAAAACTCGTTACAACGGGTGAACCGCGGTGTCATGGCGAAGGGCAGTGATTAGCTTGGATCTTAACTAAGCTTCAAACTAAGGAAGTTTGAACAGAAAGGCATACCCTATTTTGCACTCAAGCTTAAGATTATTTGTTGGAAAAGTAGTATCCCTCTTAAGAGTGTATAAAATATGATATATTACTCCCTAACCTGGAAAAGAATTGCGAACGCAGCTGGAAAGAGATTCCGTGAAATCCTATACAACCCGTGAAGACTGACGGACATAGTTTTTGAAAGACTAAAACTTACCTTATCTAAAATAAACTAATTTCGAAAACTAAGCATATGCCTAGGATTCTTATCAATGGCTTTACATAGAGCATCATACATCCACCATATAACTTGTTGAGTACGCTCGTACTCAATCTATACTTCTTAAACCCTTTGTTAGGTACCACAAAGAAAGAAGATATCTCCATTATACAAGAAATCACCGAAGAAGAGGTTTATTATGATGAACCCGGCCTCTTAGGAGGAATTACAGAATATAATTTGTAACCGAGGAGAAAAACGCAGAGTTAGAAGAGTAGTTCCACACACACGTAGGATAGTCGGGCTGAGCAACCTAGACCATACCCAATAAAGTTGCAACACTCCGATGGTACTTAGCTTAGAAGTGACATTGTTCCTCAAGCTAGCCTTTTAAAATTTATTAGTAGAAGTGAATCCTCACTCGACCAAGGAGGATCTCGAAACTTGTATTGTTCTTGTGTTGTGAATAAGAAATAAAGAATTAGTTGAACCGGCAACAATTCTATTATACCACTCTAAGGGGTGTAATATTTACGGAATATGATTTTCTTAAGTATTCTGCCAACAACTTGTACACTACAACATGATATGGTGTGCGTGGTCACCGTAAAACTGAACTTAAAAATTTGATTAACATTTAATGAGGAATCCTTGCCAATGCTAAATCTCATGAAACTTAGACATGTTGTTAGAACAAAAATTATGAAGTTCACAAAATAATTTAACAACACAAAAAATGGAAAAACTAATGAAGCAAATCAATTATATATTCCAACAAGTTGTATACAAAAGCTAGTAAATTCAGATTCTAGTAAATTTTCATCTAAGAAATTATTTAAAATTCCTTGGTCTACTCAAACATTTCTATATTCCAACAAGGTTACACACTGGAATTATGTGTTTGAGATCTATCATTTGTTGATTTCTCATGTTGTTCACTAAGTCCTTGAACAGTTGTATTGACAGTGTTTATACAGTTGCTAATAATTTCAGAAGTGAGTAGAAAAATCAACCATACTCACTACCACCAAAAGAATCTTGCAACTACTCTTCACAAATCCGTTCAAACCGACATACATCTAAAACTTATTCAAGTAAAACCGACCAATTAGATTGGAGAATAAGATGCACTACAAAGGAAGGAGGGGTAGTATGTTCATATGCTGCATGTGCCTAAGAGACAAATCGATGACCAGGAGATTCAAACAGGAATAAAATACTCGACGTGGATGCAATGTACCCGTCAATTCTTCACCCAGCAGAGCAAGTCCAACGATTCCACCCATAGAGCGCCAATGACATTGTGGGATAGGACACCGCTTAGAGGCGCAGAGGGCGCACGCATCTTCCTCAACCCGCTTCGTCGATGATTTTTCTATCCTCTCTCTTGAACTTCCTCCTGTTCTCCTCAATTTGTCCTCCCCGTTTGAGCCCCCCTACCCCTTTTTCTCCACCACCGTTGTTCAAAATTCTCCTCGAGTTGTTCTATAATACTCAACGATGGGGAGGAACAGGTAATGGGGAACAACAACGGATGATTTTGTGGCCCCACTAGTCACTTTGTGTTCTGTTTCCAAAGAGAAACGGAAGTGTTTGTTTCCAGACAAAGGCAAAAACAATGGCTCCACTTAACTTGACTTGGGAACTTTTCTTGGGTAGCCATTGCTAGGTTAGGTGTATGTTCACTACACCATAGAACAGGGGATCATTCAATTTAGAAATGCAAGAAAATAAAAAATATAAAAAATGCTAAAAGACATTCTATAAAATTCATCTAAATAATTATATCAAACATAGGAATTAAATATATTTATTTTAATACGAAAAAATAAATTTGAAAATAAAATGGTCCTATTGTACTATCATGAATTTGAATTGTTCTAGTCTTGAAATTTTTAATTTTAATTATTAAATAGAAAAAAGTTCATTAAAGTAAACAAAATAAAAACCAAAAATTTAAAGTGATTTAATAATGAACTTGAACCGTATTATTGTGCAGATCCATCACTATATTTTGGTGTTGCCAAAAGACATGTGGAATTCATATATTATATCAAAAATTGTTTTTATATTTGTTTAGTCATCTCATAAAAATGGAAAATTTTGTTTCCTCCTTTCATCAAGTGAAATACTTCGGTTGCAACACTAGTTGCAAAAATGCTAAAAACTTCAGTAAACCAAAGTGGGACCAAAAAATCTTAAGTTGCAACCCTAGATGCAAATACCCCCAAGAAAAGCAAGTTTTGAGTCCAGATGCAGCTCATATTAAAAAAATATAAACTAACTCGAGAAAAAGCCAGTTTTAACTTCAAATACAACTCGTATTAAGAAGCAAAAATCCCTAGTTACAAACCTAGTTGCAACTACCCTCCCCCTCCCGATAAAAAACAAGATTCGAGAAAGATACAACCCATAATAAAACAAACGGTGACCACGCAAACAAATCCTTAGTTGCAAAGCTAGTTGCAACTCCCCCTCCATGGAGAAAAGCCAGCTTCGAGTCCACATAAAACTAGTTGGGATGAAAACAATAACCTAAGAAAAAACCAGTTTCAAATCCACGTGCAACTCGTATTAAAAACCAAAAAATCCCTAGTTGCAAACCTAGATGCAACTCCCCTTCCCGTTCCTGAGAAAAGTCAGTTTCGAGTGCATATGCAACTTGTTGGGATCACAAAAACTACCCCCCCCCCCCCAAAGCCAGTTTCAAGTCCAAATACAACTCGTATTAAAAAAGCAAAAATCCCCAATTACAAATCTAGGTACAACTCTCCTCCCCCTAGCCGATAAAAATCCAGATTCAAGTCAAGATGCAGCTCATAGTAAAATGAAGGGTCACTATGAAAACAAAACCGTAGTTGCAAACCCCTCCCCCTCCGCCAAGCAAAGATAGTTCAAGTGTACATGCAACTCGTTTGGATCACAAAAACTAACTCGAAAAAAAGCCAGTTTCAAGTTCACATGCAACTTGTATTAAAAAGCAAAAATCCCTAGTTACAAACCTAGATGCACCCCCCGTGAGTAAAGCCACTTTCAAGCGCGCATGTAACTCGTTTGGATCACAAGAACTAACCTGACAAAACACTAGTTTCAATTCCACATGCAACCCGTATTAAAAAGCAAAAATGTCTAGTTGCAACTCCCCCTCCCTCAAGAAAAACCAGTTTCGAGTGAATGTGAAACTCATGGGAATCACAAAAACTAACTAGAGAAAAATCAGTTTTAAGTCCAAATGCAACTCACATTAAAAGCAAAAATCCCCAGTTATAAATCTAGTTGCAACTTCCCTCCCTTGTATCGATAAAAAGCCAATTTTAAGTCTACATGCAATTTGTATTAAAAAAGCAAAAATGCCTAGTTGCAACTACCCTCCCCCTCCTTAAAGGAAAGCTAGTTTCAAGTGCACATGCAACTCGTTGGGATCACAAAAACTAACCCGAGAAAAGCCAGTCTCAAGTCAAAATGCAACTCCCTAGTTACAAATCTAGTTGCAACTCTCATCCCTCCTAGGAAAAAGACAGATTCAAGTCGAGGTGCAACTCGAAGTAAAACAAACAGTGACTACAAAAATAAATTCTTGGTTGGAAACCAAGTTGCAAGTCCCCCTGCATCCCCATCCCCCGAGAAAATCCAGTTTCAAGTGCACATGCAACTCGTTGGGATCACAAAAACTAACATGAGAAAAAACAGTTTCAAGTCCATATGCAAATCATCTTAAAAAAGAAAAAAACTCTAGTTGCAACTCCCCCTCCCCCGAGAAAAGCCAGTTTGAAGTGCACATGCAACTTGTTAGGATCACAAAAACTAACTTGAGAAAGGCCAGTTTCAAGTCCAAAATGCAACTCGTATTAAAAGAAATAAACCCTAGTTGCAAACCTAGTTACAACCCCCTAAGAATAGCCAGTTTCAAGTCTAAATGCAACTCGTATTAAAAAGTAAAAATCTCTAGTTACAAATATAGTTGGAACACCCTATCTTCCCTTGAAAAAGCCAGTTTCAAGTCAAGATGTAGCTCAGAATACTGCAAAAAAATCCTTAGTTCCAAACCTTTGCAACTCTCACCCCTTCCCGCGGGAAAAAGCCAATTTCAACTCCACATGCAACTCGTATTAAAAAAGGAAAAATCCCAATTACAACTCTAGTGCAACTACCCCAAGGAAAAGGCAATTTCAAGTCGACATGCAACTCATAGTAAAAAGAATGGTGATCGCAAAAACAAATCCTTAGTTGCAAACCTAGTTGCAACTGCCCCCTTTCCCTTGAGAAAATAAAAAAATGCTAATTAAAATAGTAATTCTCAATCAAAATATGATACAAAAATCATGGAAAACTTAAAAAAATATTGCCAAAAGTTATTACATGCGAATTATTGCTAAAATTATTACATGTAAATTATTGCCAAACATTAAAAAAATATTTATCACACATGAAACTATGTAAAATGAAAAATAAAAATCTATCTTAAAAATACTAAAAATATATGTTAATTATTCAACTTTTTGTTCACCACTAATAATGACATTCTAATTGACTTCGCACTTGTGTACATCTCGAGTGTGATGTATCCTTCTATTACACCAACAATTGCAACAGTAAGGTCATTTGTTTTAAACCGTGCGATGCCAACAAATTCAGACGAATTATAATGGAACCTAAGATATTGTCCATCGATCTTTTATGTTCTATGCACAACTCTATCGTCCCAACCAAAACAAGATGACCCTCTGTCTTCTCTGGGATTTCAAATGTAGTCGGAAAAATCTCAATTGGTACTTCCTGTCAAAAATCAAATCTAAAAAGTTATGCCTATAAGATGAGAATGGGAGATAATACACAAAATGATAAAGAAAATAGAATAACCAAACGATAAATATCATCAATATCAACCTGTACACATAAACTTAGGAACGAAATCATCATCCCGAGCCTCATCTTTTCAGCATACATGGTATTAACTATGCTATTCATTTTCGATTAGTTAACACCATGGATATCTTCAAAATGTGTATCGAGCAGGTATGAATCACACCCATATGGTATATTGAATACCTCTAAATATTGAAGGCTCGTCTTTAGCAAACGGGTGTGAGCCATGTATGCTGAAAAGATAAGGCTCAGGGACGATGATTTCGTTCCTAAATTTTATGTGTACAGACTTAATCTTGATAACATTTATCGTTTGGTTAGTTTCTTTTTTTCTTTTTTGTGTATTATCTCCAATTCGCATCTTCTCAGCATAATTTTTTAACAGAATAATTTTCGTATTTGATTTTTGGTAGGAAGTACCTATTGAGGTGTTCCTACTACATTTGAAATCATAGACAGAGGATCGGCACATTTTGGTTGGGACGATAGAGTTGTGCATAAAACATACAATACTGATAGAGAATATCATAGGTTTTCTTATAATTGGGCAGAATTTGTTGGCATCGCATGTTAAAAACAAATGACCTTATTGTTGCAATTGTTGATGTAACTGATGTAATAGTAGTATACATCACACTCGATGTACACAAGTGTAAAGGTAACTAGAACATCATTACTAGTGGTGAACAAAGAAGAGGAATAATTAACATTTATTTTTAGTATTATTTAATTAATAGATTTTTATTTATCATTTTGCATAGTTTCACGTGTGATATAAATTTATTTTAAATTTTTGCAATAAGTCGCATGTAATAATTTTGGCAATAATTTGCATGTAATAATATTTGGCAATAATTTATTTTAGTTTTCCATGATTTGTGTATAATATTTTGATTGAGAATTACTATTT
The DNA here is from genome assembly GCA_916181665.1 of Avena sativa. NCBI lineage: Eukaryota > Viridiplantae > Streptophyta > Magnoliopsida > Poales > Poaceae > Avena > Avena sativa. The sequence continues at coordinate 22,419,001 of OV702298.1, forward strand.
TAATTAGAAATTGGTTTATTTTCTCGTGAGAAAGGGAGGGTTGCAACTAGGTTTGCAACTAAGGATGTGTTGTTGCGATAATAAGGTCATTTGCCAAAAGATTATCAGGCTATTCAAGAACTAGGGGATCAAAGAATGAAAACACTGGGATTACCATGGTGAGTGCCCTGGACTGAATCCATGATCTGCTTCCTCGTAGAATCTCCCTCTATAGCCTACTTTTTTTTTGCTTTTCACTTGTCAGATCCGCATCTTCGTTCTTCCCCTTTTCTCTTACTTTTTGTTCATCGGAGGAGAAGAGAAAGAGATAGAGGGGAAGGTTCCACATCGATCTCGATCTGGCGAGTGATTAGGCGGTAGGGGTTTTGGCGTGATTTCTGTCCTAGAAATGGTTGAGATTTTCAGAGAAACGATCATGAAGTTTTCTTGTATTTTTTTTAGAGCCCAAAAACTCAAGTTCCAACCCAACAAGTTTAATCAACAAAACATGAATGCAGGAAATCTACAAACAATAACAGCAAGAAAATCCCAACAACACAACAAAAGGCCCAACCATAAAATACGCGGGTCTAGGTGCAACGGGCTAGAACGAAATTCGCTAAAATCAGCCGACTATGATATAAATTATGTCACGGTCGACTCTGCAATAGAGATTCCCTAAAAATATTCATGCTATTTTCTTTTCAAAACGGCCACATCCACACACACTATTTTTAGGCAACCTATAGCTGCTTATTCTTTGCCTCTCAAAACAGCAAAAAATCCGCGCCCTCTTAGATCTTTCCTTCACCACACGATGGAATCAACAACTAACGAGAAAAAACAACCGGAAAAAAACCACGGGAACAACAAGCCCAAAAGAAAACACGACCCAAAAAAAAATACCATAACAACTTTTTTTTGAGACAAATACAGTAACAACTATATTTAGCAACACTGCGACGAAAAAAATAGCCCACCCAATGCGGTTCGGACAGTCAATGCGGACCAAAGCAAGGCACGGACGGTAAAGCCAGCGATCGAACATTCACGGATCTATCTGTGACAGCTAGCTGCGTTTTAGCACAATTAATGTGTATTCATAAACAAAGCAAAATGATAGTGTGTGCCATGGCCACATGGTTACTGCCTAAAACAACATCATTTAGCAGATTGCAGAGCCAAATGAGTATTCACTGTTCAGATTTCAGAAAAATATCATTCGGGATAATGCAGTACCAAGATCAAATCTTGCCCGTTGTTGATTTTTCAGAACAAAAGAAGTAAACTAAGAAGGAACAGAACGTGCAGAGAGCAGATGATCCATAGCCAGCAACCGCAAATCGAACTAGGACATGATGAATTGGTGCACCTACCTACTGATAGCATCGCTTGTTCACTAAAACAAGAAGGAACAGAATGGATCTTAAGGTCTTACCTGGTGGCTGACTTTCCGGCGGCGTGACTGATATCGTCGGAGGAGAAGTGGAGAACGGGCAGGGGCGAAGCTAGGCGCGGCGTTGCGTGTTGCGGCAGGAGGCGGCGGCTTGCTGGAGAAGAACGGCCGCAGGTCGAGCTCCCTAGTCGTCGAGGCGTGCGTCACACGCAGCACCTCTCTCTGATCTCACTTGTCTCTCCCACAAGAACACATGCCATGAGAAAGACAAGGAAAACACACACCACCAAGGAGAATATTTGCTTTGCATCTTCCTTCCGGTGAGACCATATTGGCTACATTTTTCCTCTGCCCGCAGGCCACACTTCTCTCATTCACTTGGTCTGACTTAAATAGGCAATACATGCTAGACTCACACGTCTTCACTCTCCATGCTGATCCTAAGCTCACGCATGACCACATGCACGGTACCAACCCACTAGCTTATCCATATATGTAGCTAACTACCATGCATGTACCAAGTCTACTACGACCATCAAGGATCCATCATGACTCGGCTAACTATGCATGGTTTTATCCATGCAACATGCCCCACTTCTCTAACTAATAATGCATGCAACATACTAACACTAATAGCTTTGCATGTGTACGGACACGTCTATGAAACACAACCGCAGCTTCTAGTGTTACAACGCAGCTACAAAATAAAACATGATTTAATCACCTAAACTTAACACTAATAACAAGATTAATTCCAACAGCCGTCGCGTGAGGACCGGGGAGCTGCCGACGTGGGGTTATTTTTCTAAGAGAACATGGGGTTGAGTTGAGCTAGACGGGTGAACCCGTGGGCCGATAGGCTGTAGCTACTTCCATGCATTTTTCTAGCCTCGCTATCGCTAGACTCGTGGAGTAAGACGTGTTGGACTTATGGGCCTATGCGCTGCTCCTATTTCCACTATTAGAGAAAAGCCTATCCGTGATGTACACATTTTGGGCACCCGTAGCAAGCAGGATTCGCGCTATGGGTAAAATTTTCCCATAGCGTAATGCATGGTGCGCTATGGGTAAAAAAAAAGTTACCCGTGTCGCACAATCCGGTGTGCCACGGGTAGGGATACATCTGCACCACGGGTAAAAAATTCAAAATTTTAAAAAAGCGTGAGATCTAGATCTCGCCGCCACCGTCGTCGTCATCGTCGCTCGTCGGAGCGGTCATCGTCGTTGCCTCGTCAGAGAGGTCGCCGTAGTTGCCTCGTCGGAGAGGTCGCCGTCATCACTGCAAGGAGGTGGAGGAGGTCGTCATCGTCACTACAAGGAGGAGGCCGTCGTCACCACTGCAAGGAGGACGAGGAGGCCGCCGTCGCCGTCTTCACTCACTGCAAGGAGGAGAAGGAGGCCGCCGTCGGAGGAGGAGGATGAGGAGGAGGTCGCCGTCATCACTGGAAGGAGGAGGAGGGGGCCGTTGTCGTCGTCGTACTGCAAGGAGGAGGAGGCCGAAGCAAGGAGGCCGGAGAGAGGAAGCCATAGAAAGGAGAAGGAGAAGGAGGAGAAGGAAAAGGAAAAGGAAAAGAAAAAGGAGGAGAAGGAGAAGCGAGGAGAAGGAGAAGGAAAAGGAGAAGGAGAAGGAGAAGGAGAAGGGAGGAGAATGGGAGGAGAAGGATAAGAATGAGAGGTAAAAAGGAGAGGGGGTAGGTGGCCGGCCAGATTCGAAATTCGAATCCCGCCCACACTTACTCGTGGCGCACTACATGGTGGTGCGCCACGGGTAAGTGGCCTCTATTTTTTCTGCAGGAAAAATGTTTTTTCTGCCGTAACTTTTTGCTCTGTTCAAATTTTGATAACCTAAATAATCACTAAATGACCAGAGGTGGTTGCGAGCGGATGCAAAATTTCGTGCTCGTCATTTTGATATATTAAACTTTTTTTCAATATCGTATGCAAAAGTTATGACCGTTTTACGGTGGCATGACCTTTTTTGCAGAAAAGGTCGGAATTCATGTTTGTCAATTTTTCTACAAACTAGACCACAATACCTCCCTATATCTAAATGGATTATATTGAAGTATTTTTCATTTTCTTTTATTTTTTATAAAACTTAAAACGCGATCCACGGAGTGGTGTCTCACGGGTAAGTGGCATGCAACCACCTGTGCCCTACCCCACACGTAGTGGTAGCGCACCTGTGGCACGTGAGCCACGAGTACGCGACTTACTCGTGGGACACTTCTCAGCCATGTGCCAAATTCGGGATGGATTGGTGTGGTTCCTCTACACCTAGGACACTAGAATATCGAACCATGAACGATGAAAGGCATGAGATAAATATTGGCTAGTAATTGTGAATCCCCAATTCTTGACTGAAAGGGACACCAAAGGCGTCTGCCCTTCCTCTCCATCTTGACTGAAAGGGACACCAAAGGCGTCTGCCCTTCCTCTCCATCTATCCAAGAGATGGAAGGGCATAGCTTTTTTTTGGCTTTTTTCATCTTTTCGTCAAAGACTTGAACAATGAAGATAGATGGCAAGTGCCTGATCAATTTGATCAGGCCGCGTAGGAACAAGGTTCAAATCGTTCGTTCGTTAGGATGCCTCGGCTGCATATATCACTACACTTCCACTTGACATCTATTTAAACGGCTCGTCTCGCCGCTACCTTATCCTATTTCCATGGCTATTTACCTGTGGGGCACTGCCTACCATGTGTGTGAATTACCTATAGCTGTTTTCCTAGTAGTGTTCGATGCATTTTTTAGCTCGATGCAGTGCCTGGAGGAGGAAAATCCTCGGAGTCACATCTCTCGAGGTGCGGAGCGGCCTCCTTGGCCAAGGGTAGCGGCAACGCTCCTCGCCGTCGCATGAGAACTACCGTAGCTTGAGCTTCGATACGCCCCGTTGGCGTCGATACAGCCGTTCCAGCACCAACTCATGACCCATTCTCTCCTTGCCACCACGGCTGTCCATAGGAATAAGAAGGGAGAGGCGTATCTTACAGGTACTGGCGCTAAAGAAGACCAATGTTGTCGATGTAGAGGGCGGCACGCCATGAAATGCCTCCTCCTCGCTGCCACGGCTTGCCAGGACAAGCTCCAGCGGCCCACGCTGCACGTCGCTTCGCTCCCCCTCCCCTCCCCCCCCTTCCCCCCCCCCCCCCCCCGCGCCACCATGGCCAGCGAGGAGAAGCAGAGCAACCCAGCGCTCAAAAACCATAGGAGAGCGTACGACTTTATTTAACGACGCGGTGGTCGCCCTTGATGTCCTCTGCTCCAACCGGCGGAGCTCGAGCACCGGCCTGGTGAACCCTAGGCTCTAGATCTGTCTGCCATGATCTAGAACTCCTGATCCGAGCAAAGTCCCCACTACCAGCAAACTAGAAAGAAGAAACCTACTCCTAGCTACTCCGGCGCCTCCCCCTGCCCAATTCCAACCGGCTAGTCCGGTGGAGAGGAGCAGGGAGGGGCCCGGTCTCCGGCGAGCCTTGCTTAGATATTGTAGCAGCGCGAGAGAGAGGAGGGAGGAAAGTGAGCGAGGGTGATTCGGGACATGTTGGGCTCCGGGAAAACCTATCTAAAGCAAGGGTATGCATGAAAAATAGATGATCGACCTTGAGTACCGCGGTTCTATCGTTTTTAGAAGGCAGCTCGGCCGACAGTGGCAACCAAAGATATTTTTGTCTTGTCTAAATGATGGAGTGTTAAGGAAAGACTTATCTTTCTACCAGTGTACATGTACTAAGGTACATAACCACCGCTCAACGTTACACCACATCTCTTGGGATAACTGGAAAACAAACATCCAAGTTTCAACTTTGATGCACAAGTACCAGAAGGTCAATACTTGTAGCCGTTGGAGTTTCTTAAATCCGTGCAGTTATTTTAACAATGTTGCATATTAAAAACTAGAGTGAATTCCAGTTTTTACCCCATAGTTTAATAAATTTGATGCTAATTACCCCATTTATTAAATTTTTATCTTAATTACCCCATCTAGTAAAACTTGTGCCAAAATTTATCCTATCTAAATTTTTAAGCGATTTAACGGTTCAGTCCTGGCCGTCATGTACAGGTGGCATACCACGTAGACCTTTTTCATGTGGCGGTGGTTCAACCCTGTGACCGCTGGACGCACTTCGGTTCAATGTGGCGCCGGTCACCCAACGGTGCAGTTCGGCCAGCTGATGAACATCAAAGGCGAATACCAGCCTCAGCTAATTGATTAATTGGCTCTCTAGTACCACTCATTTCTACCGTGCAATTTTTCTCTCTACCTGCTCTCAACCATTTGTACTACACCAGGCTCAGTCATGTCCATACATCTTTGAGCTTTGTTCACGGTGCTCCGTCATTTCTGCTCATCATATCCCAATTCTTTCTTATGCCCAAGCGTGCGCATGCTCATGACCTCATCCCGTGTGGGCTGCCGGCTGCTGCTATGGAAGCATAATCATTTTCCAAAAATGTGCGCAACAGGAAAAAACGAGACATCCAAATTGAGTACGATAACATTCACAGTGTCTGATTGTTGAAGGGTAGAGAGGGAGAGAGATTGCGGAATATGATGGATGTATTATTGAGCCTCTCGGGCGAGTATATATAGACGTACAGGGACCAACTTGGAGTACAAGACAAGTAACCTACTTGGAGTATAAGACAAGTAACCTAGTCTATCCCTAACAGATACGTATACTCTAACATCCCCCCGCAGTCGTAGCGGTAGCAACGTGAACAACTGGAACATCGCGAACGGTCAGACTGGAGAGCCGAAGTAGACCAGTGCGCTGACATCCCCCGCAGTGGTAGCGGGAACGTCATGGACGGTGTCACGGCGCAGAAGCTTGGACCGTAGAGGATGCTGGTGAGGAGCTCATGCGAAGTGGGTAGCCCTTGTGCCGGTGTCGAGTGAGCCGAGAGCGGTGGGTGCTGTAACCTTGGTCGAGGTAGCCGCGCGAGGGGTCGCCGTGGTCGATGTCGTGGTCGGGGTTGCCGGTGTCGAGGTAGCCGCATATTAAGCCGCGTGCGCATAGTGCAGCCAGGAGAAGGACGGAGACGCGCCAGGGCAGTCGTCGGAGAGAGCGATGCCGAAGCTGATGCAGTCCGAGCCGTCGAGGACGAGGTGCGGCCATGGCTTTGCCAAAACCAGGCGCACGTCGGGGACGAAGGCATACTCTGGTTGTGCCAAAACCGAGTATGCGAAGACGAAGTCGGTGTGACGCAGTCGAGGCAGACGTAGAGGAGGTAGTCGATGCCGATGAAGACCTTGTCGAAGCCGATGAAGACGAGGCGCTATAACCGAGCTTGCCGGACTCAGGAACGCGTCGGGGACGAAGGCACGCACCGGTGTTGCCAATACCGGGCATGCGAAGAACGGGACCAGCAGAAACAACTTCACGCCATGTCGGAGAGGAGACTAGCAGAGGAGGACTCTACGACGGTTGCGTTGCGCAGATCGGCGAGGTGCCGATGCAGGCCACGGTTGTCGGAGTAGACGACTAGGTGTGGTCGAGGATGAGGCGAGGACGATGGCGACGAAGTCGTGCTGGATGAAGACGTAGAAGGCGGCGAACCAGGCGACGACCAGGGGTGGTCAGACTGGATGCCTAGACGGAGGGGTAGTCGGCGGGACCTACGACAGCCAGGAGTGGCCATGCAGGCTACCTGTGGAGATGCGGCGGCGGTGCTCGAAGTAGGCGAGGAAGAACCCGGTGACGTGACGAAGACCATGCGCGGACGGCGGCGACCCGCGCCGAGGGAGGTGGCGCGGTGGAAGCCTGCGACGTCCTTGCGGGGTGACGGCGATGACCGCGTGCAGCGATGCTACTGCCCGATGGGGCGGCGTAGCTGCAGGGCGCGAGTCGGTGCAGCGGTGTGAGAACCACCAGCGACGGACACGCCTGAGAAGGCGCGTTGGTAGCCGGCGGCGGGGACCAAAGGCGGCGACGCTACGGCCCGAAGGGGCGACGCAGCGGCAGCCCGATGCTCGATCGGTGGTAGGCGCGTGCTCGGGGACGTACTCGGCGGAGACGAGCGCCAGATCGGTTGATCAGACCGACGGCGGCGCTGTACGCGCCAAGTCCGTGACGACGGCAGATCGGAATCCGCGGCGTCGTTTTCGGTGCAATCCCGGGCGATGACGACGAAGACAATCCGAAGGGGGGGTCGGCCGCGACAGCCTCCCGAGGAAGCCGCAGCAGCCGGCCGCGGTGCGCGGCAGCCTGTCATAAGGCCGCGACGGCCTACCGAGGAAGGCATAGCGGCACAAGTGACAGGCGCACGGGCGCGGTGTAGATCGTCGATGCCGATGGTCGGAGTAGAGGCGCGGCGATGACGACGGCGATGGGCGACGCAATCCGATCTAAGATCGGTAAACCAAAAAAGAAAACCGATTAAGAGATCGGAAAAAAGACTTGCAGGGCAGCCGATCACGGATCGGCGGACGAACCCTGCGTACGGGTTGCGCGGCCCCCGGTGGAGATCATGGAGATCGACCTCTCCGGGGGCGGCGCGACGGAAGCGGAGGAGGCGGCTAAGTCAAGGACCGTGCCGCTCTGATACCATGTTGAAGGGTAGAGAGGGAGAGAGAGATTGCGGAATATGATGGATGTATTATTGAGCCTCTCGAGCGAGTATATATAGACGTACAGGAACCAACTTGGAGTACAAGACAAATAATCTATTTAGAGTACAAGACAAGTAAACAGATACGTATACTCTAACACTGATAAAGTACAAGTCCATGGCATCATGCCCACTTCAGTTTCATTAATTTCCATTTCCTTGCAAATTTCTGAACAGATTCCAACAACTTTGGAACAGATTTCCGCAGGATTGTCTTAGTGTGCATAGTTTTACTAAAAGTAAAAGTCTGTAAGTTTAGAGGGGGTGAAATTTGACATAACTTTTACTAAATGGGGTAATTGGGATGAAAACTTGCTAAATAGGGTAATTAGCGTCAAGATTATCATACTAGGGGTAAAAACTGGAATTTACTCTAAAAACTATCAAATGCGGCGTATTCTTTTATAATAAAAAAAAACCAATGAAACGTATCCCCTTTAGTATTATGTTTAAGCAGTTCAACCTGGTTGTATCTGAATAATGTTTTATTTATAAAACAAGACGCGTGCCTGTTTGAAAGAGGTTAGATTTATTTAAATTTTAATAAACCTGCGACATATATTTTGAGACGGAGGAAGTATTTCATTGCAATGGAAACACAAGGCAACGATGGTTGGAGCAACGGCTAATTAAGGACTAGACGAGCCTAAGTAGAGCGCTAATGGAGCAGCAGACACTGTGGGAGCATACCCAATTGCCCTTGCATTACCTTGTTCGCTGCTTGGCGGGGCTCCCGATATTGGGAGCTGCCGGTGACGACGAGCCCGAACAAATGACACTCGGCCATTGTACTTGTAGCCAGCAGGCTTCTTCTTGCCCACCTCAAACAGAAGCTTGCTCTCGCCAAATTCAAGGCCCCTTGTCATCCTGCGGAGGTACAGTCCATGGTCGAACGAATGGCTAAACAACACGAGGCCCTCTGACAAGCATCCAGCACCACTCCCTTCAGCTTCCAGAAACCATGTGTCCCATTCGCAGTATGAGCCGTAGGTCATCAGGCAAGGCGTCGATTCCACCAGCATGCAGAAGATTGTTGGCCCAGACCCGATCGCCGAGCATAGTCCGACGTGACGACAACGATGATCCGACGAGTTCGCGCACGTATGGTACAATCAGCCTAGCACTTTGAGCTAGCTAGCTGATCAAACTCTCAACTCACATGAGTACGTACGAAGAAAAACAATATATGGCTACAGGGCCTCTCGGTCCTGCTGTTTGTATTGAATCTCACGGTTTTTTTTACAAGGCTACTAAATGGATGTATATATATCCGGCAAGACGACGCAGCGTCAATACGAATAGGTGTTGGACTACTAGTCCTACTCGGTCAATATACGGAACACACACGCGCACACGACACCATTCCATGTCCTATCGGGGTTATTATTCCTAACAACCACCTCCCTAAGCACGACGTGCCCATCTTCACAGCTTGGACGCCGATCCTCCTCGCATCTCCGCAAACTTCACTCGTCACAAAGATTTAGTTAGGATATCCGCAAGCTGATCATTGGTGCAAACATAGTTGACTTCAATCTTGCTCTCCTCTACACACTGCCATATGTAGTGATACTTCGTATCAATGTGCTTACTCCTGTCATGATGCACCGGATTCTTGCACAATGAAATTGCAGACTTTTTGTCAATATTGAGCACCACTTGTTCCGCCTCTTGATTGGTGAGATCACCGAGTAGACTTCTTAGCCATACACCTTGACATGCCGCGGTTGCAGCCGCAATATACTCAGCTTCACAGGATGACTGTGCCACCACTTTTTGCTTTTGTGATAGCCAACTTACTATGCTTCTTCCCAAGAAATATGCCACGCCTGAGGTACTCTTACGGTCGTCAATATCTCCTGCCATGTCGCTATCACTGTAGCCAAGTAGCTTCACCTCCTCCTTCTCTTTCGAGTAGACAATACCAAAGTTTGTTGTCCCTTTGATATACCTGAGTATATGCTTCACGGCTGTCCAATGCTCCATTGTGGGTGCTTCCATGAAGCGACTCACATAGCCAACGGAATAGGCCAAGTCCGGTGTTGTGTTAATGAGATACCTCAAACTTTCGACCACACTCCTATACTCCGTTGCATCAACCGCATGTGCTTCATTCCTTTTGCTTAGTTTAAGACGAGGTTCCATCGGAACATGAGTTGGATTGCATTCTTCCATGCCACACTTCTCAAGTATCTTCTTTGCATATGCCTCTTGGCATAGCGTGATCTCACCAAGCTTTTGATGTACCTCGATCCCAAGGTAGTAGCTCAACAAGCCTAGATCACTCATCTTGAATAACTCCTTCATCTATAGCTTGAACTTTGCAATCTCCTTCTCATCCGCTCCTGTTATCAATAGATCATCAACATAGATGCCAACTAGTAGATGATCCCTTCCTTTACCTCGCTTATACATCGCATGCTCCAGTGGGCTCTTCTCGAATCCGAGAGAGATCAATGTACGATCAAGCTTGATGTTCCACGCCCGAGGGGCTTGCCGTAGCCCGTACAACGCCTTGTGTAGCTTCAAAACCTTGTGTTCTTCTCCCTCTTTGATGTATCCCGGTGGTTGCTTCACATAAACTTCTTCTAACTCCCCATTCAAAAACGCGGATTTCACATCCATGTGATGCAATTTCCAAGATTCTTGAGCTGCGAGAGCGATAAGTAATCTCACCAATTCCATCCTTGCAACGGGAGCGAACACTTCTTCGAAATCCACACCTTACTCTTTCACATACCCCTTGGCAACTAGCGAGCTTTGTGTTTCACCAACTTCCCTTCGGCATCCTTCTTGATCTTGTACACCCACTTGAGCCCTATGGCCTTGTGATTGTTGGGTAGATCGACAAGCTCCCATGTATCGTTGTCTTTGATCGATCCCAACTTCTCATCCATAGCACGACGCCAACACTCCTCCGTATTAGCATCCTCGAATTTCGTTGGCTCCTCGGTGAATAAACACCGACCTTGTCCTCTCCCTCGCACACGCGCTGTACGAAGGGTCTCCGGCGGATACAATTCCAGTACACTTCGGAATTTTTCTGGAGTAGGCGGCCGTCTCCTTTCTTCCCGTGCACTTGGAGGAGACGTGGAAGCTGACGTAGTACTTGTTTCAGCGTCTACTGAATTTCCTGCAGTTTCTGTCGGTGTACTGCATGTTGGCGACGTGACATCGTCACCCGCGTCCACTTCTGGACTACCGCTAGTCCCTCCTGGACAGGAATGTGCAGCTGATGGGCCACTTGCGCCAGGGCTCTCGTCCGCGTGTGGACTGGATGGCGACGCCGAGCCTCCAGGTGCAGCGCCTGAGCTGCTGCTCGTGCCGGGACTCCCACGTGGAGAGACGTCTCCAGGCGTAGCGCTGATGCTGCTCGCTTCCGTACCTCCATCTTCTGAGCCAGCGCCTAAATCCGTAACGCCACGGGACGCTGTTTCTTGATCATCTGCATGCGAATCACTGTAGACTACAGTAAATATTTCATCAAAAATTGATTGTACCGGTTCCGCGGAGCCCCAATTCCATGATTTCTCCTCCTCGAAGACGACATCGCGTGTCACCACCAACTTCTTGTTCACCGGATTGTATGCGCGATATGCCTTCGAACCGTATTCATAGCCGATCATGACCATTGGAGTACTTCGATCCGCCAACTTGCTAGTATGCCCGGTCACCGTCTTCACATGCGCCACGCATCCGAAAGTGCGAAGATGATCAACCGAGGGCTTGCGTCCGTACCATGCTCCATACGCCGTCATACCAACTACACTCTTAGTTGGCGTCCTGTTCAGCAAATAGACAGCTGTACTAACTGACTCACCCCAAAACCTGCCTGGCATGCCTTTGCTCTTCATCATGCTGCGTGCCATGGCCACCACGGTTTGATTCCTTCTTTCCACAATACCGTTTTGATGTGGTGAATATGGTGTGGTGAGATACCGCCGGATCCCATGAGCTTCACAAAACGCCTTGAATTCATTGGATTTGAACTCCCCACCCCGATTGGTACGGAGGGCCTTCAACTTTGCCTCGGACTCCACCTCGGCTGCCATCTTCACAATCCTGAACGCTTGCAAAGCTTGATCCTTACACTTCAGCAACACAACCCACATGTATCTACTGAAGTCGTCGACGATGAGCAAAAAGTACTTGTTCCCGGCGGGGGTTGCCGGCGTGATTGGTCCGCATAAGTCTCCATGCACCAACTCAAGAACCTTACTTGCTCGATATTGTCCCTCCCTTGGAAACGGGGCTCGTCTTTGCTTCCCAATGAGACAACCGTCGCACACCTGCTCAACATGATCAACACACGGTAAGCCACGTACCATCTCCTTCTGTCCAAGTTGTCGTAGAGCTTGGAAATTTAGATGTCCGTAGCGTGAATGCCACTTCCACGCCGAGTTTTCCATGCTTGTCATCAAACATACTTCCGCCCGATTGAGATTGAGGATGTAGAGTCTATTCTTCGACCTCTCCACCTTCATGATGAGCTGCCTTTGGCGGTCATATCCCCACAAGAACCCGTCCTCCAACACGATCTTGCATCCACGCTCCGCGAGCTGACCAAGACTGATAATGTTGGTCTTAAGCTTGGGAATATAGTACACGTCAGTGAGTACCTTGTGACCTCCATCCTTCAACTCAAACAGGACAGTGCCTCGTCCTGCAATCTCCACCTTCGACCCATTGCCGAATCGAACGGAGCCTCCAACCGTGAGGTTCAACTCAGAAAACTGAGCCTTGTCGCCGATCATGTGGTTGCTAGCGCCTGTGTCGAGGTACCAAACGTCGTGAGCCGTCTGCATCCTCCGCGGGAAGACCTTCTCTTCCACGAGCGTGACGATCTCCGTAGCGGACTCCTGAGGAGTTGATTCCTTGGTGGTCATTAACTCGCAAGCTTCGAGCATGAGCATCATCGGTCCATCATCTCCTTCCTTCGCCATGAGAGCCTTCTCCTTTGAACGGTTGGGACACTCCGATTTGAAGTGCCCGAGCTGATTGCACTTATGGCAGCGAAGATTCTTCTTGTCAAATTTCTTCTTTGGCTTCTTCGGCTTGCTGTCCGACTTCTTCGCCGGGACCGAACCATCGCCACTGCCAGATGCCTTATCGCTCCTCTCCTTGGCGACCATTGCCTGCCACTGGGCTCGTGTAAGCATGAGGTGCTCATCTTGATTCGCGTCGCCGTAGGTAATCTTCATCCGCTCGTCATGCGCCTTGAACCGTCCAACCAGGTCATCCATCGTGAGGGTGGTGAGATCAACGCATTGCTCGATTGCCGACACCACAGATATGTACCGCGGCGGCGCTGCACGTAGGAAACGCATTACGACTGAGATATCTTCCAGCTTCTCACCTTGCGCGCGAATCCCGTTGACAATTGTGGCTACCCTCGAGGCAAAAGCGTCTAGCGTCTCATCTCCTCCCATCTCCAGGTTCTCGTACTTCTTCTGCAAGATTTGTAGGATCGCCCTGCGGACGCGCTCGTGCCCAAGATTCAACGTCTTGAGTGTCTCCTTTGCAGAAACCTTCGAGATCAGGTGATGCATCACGTCCGCCGGCACCACGGAGCCGATGACCGTGAGTGCTTGTCGGTCCTTGCGGTACTTCGACGCGCCCTTCTTGAACTCGTCGCCGCCGGGATCGACAGCCTCCCAGATGTCGTTGCCCTCCATGGCCCACTCCATCCGTTTCGCCCATGTCGTGTAGTTGTCACGATCATACCGCGGGTACTGCGACGACACCGATGCACCCGCAGCCGCACCGAAGTACTCGCCTAGCTCCTTGTCCGTCATGACCTCCTGTTACTAGGAGATCCTCCGCGAGGCTCTGATACCAATTGTTGGCCCAGCCCCGATCGCCGAGTACAGTCCGGCGTGACGACAACGATGATCCGACGAGTTCGCGCATGTATGGTACAATCAGCCTAGCACTCTGAGCTAGCTAGCTGATCAAACTCTCAACTCACACGAGTACGTACGGGGAAAAACAATATATGGCTACAGGGCCTTCTCGGTCCTGGCACACGACACCATTTTGTGTCAAGATTGCCCTCTCTGAACACGGGCGACCCAGCCGCACGCGTACGGTCGCCTCCGACGTGATCATCTCTGTTGCCGGATCGAACCGCACGAGCTTTTCTTCTTGTTTGTAGTTCACGTAGGTACGCGAGGGCCAGTACACTGTCCCATCAACATACGAAGGATCGCCGTATGCCTTGCCGTGGACCATGTGGGCCACATGCACCCTCGTCCAGCCCTCGCCTCCTCCCACCGTGTACACGTGCAGCTCTTCGTCGTCTTCGGCCTCCCCCTCTCGCGCGGCGCTGTATCTGAGGAAGTTATGGTGTATGATCTTGTATCGCCTGGCGGTAGCATCGAAGCCGAAGCAGTATGACCCAGAGTGGACACTCCACCTTAGCCCCGTCGCCTCCGGCGGATGTGGCACCGCGAGCGACTCACCCGTGAACGGCTCTACGATTTTAACGGAGCCCTGGCCGGCTTCCAGGAAGCAGAGCAGGCCATTGCACGCTCCTATCAGATCATCCCACCTGCCGGCTGTGATCTCGGCCTTGATCAAGGAGCGTGGTAGTATGGCAGCAATGTAGAAACAAGTACTTTCATCCGCAAATGCTACTCAAGACATTCTCATATCAAAACAACAATGGTTAACGTGAATACAGGAAATACTCATTTTTTTATTAGTGACAATGTTCTTCTCAAGAAACACTCACTTTCTTAAATTGAGCATTTTCTGGCCTGATGCCTGTGGGCTGATCGAGATATGCAGCAGGGTAGCTACTGATTCCCAACCACTGAAATCATAATGGCCTGATTCAAGTAGCACTAGCATTTGCAGGATTGCAAAACTAAGCAAGAGCGGAGTATGATTGCGCTCTGAAACCAGATTTCAGACGCCATCCCGCTATGGCATCAACAATCACTCAAATCAGGAGATACAACCCCCACCAACCCGATAACGTGTATTAGCGACATGTTAGGTTAATTACCATGCTGAGCAGACGCGTTGACGTCGAGGTTGAGATCCTTGATCAGGAACTCGCACATCTCCTGCTTCCCGTAGTAGGCCGCCACGTGGAGCGCCCCAACCCCTAGGCTCCTTCTGTTTTGAGAGTCCTTGATCTCCTCCACCACCACCACGCTTTTCCCCTCCTTTTCTCGCAGCTCCGTCAGCCCTGCATGCACAAATCAGCAACCAGAAATCGCATCGGATACAGGAGCACCGAATCCTATCCACGAAGAATCGCGGGACCTTACTCTTCATGCTACCGATGTTACCCTCACGCGCCGAATCGAAGATCTGCCGGGTCGGGTGGGTGAGGTCTACGGCGAGCTTGAACAAATTTTTGGGGAAGAGCTGCGGCTCGAAGGAGGATCCCCAGGAGGAGGAGGCCATGGAGATGGGGGCAGGTTGATGTTTGACGTCTACGACGTGAACGGGGGATGTGCGGATGTGGCCGCGAATGCGAGGATGTGGCCAGGAGGACGTGAGGGCGTGGCCGACGACGGGAGGATGTAGCGCGAGCGCGAGGAGGTGTCTGGCGACTCGAGGACGTGGCCGGCGACGCGAGGATGTAGTTGCGGGCGCGACGATGCGGCCGGCGACGCGATAGAGCTGTCGGGGACGTGACGGAGCTGTCGGGGATGTGGAAGACGAGCTAGAGGATGTATCTGGCCCCGCCGATGATGTATACTCCTCCGGAGAGAGCGCTGTATCACTCCTGCACGGATCTGCGGCGCGAATCACCGGAGCTCTCGAGGATTTGGGCCAGGATGCGAGGAATGGAGGAAGGGTGCGGCTCTGTCTCTCTCCAGCCAGGTAACTCTCCCAAACGGTGGCTTGAACTACGCATATCCCGTACTCCCCTGGATAAAATGGTGGACAGTTAAGAAAGAGGTGGAAGGACCGGTTTACACCCTTCGATTTAGAAATATTAGATGTTTTAGGTTTATGAAAAAGATGTATCTAGATATGTTTTAATGCATAGTTTTAAATAAATCTAGACACTAAAATATGTCTAGATACATCTCATTTATAAACCTACTTATATTTTCAAACGGAGAGAGTACAAGGTTTTTTTTGTAAACTGGGCACACATTTTTTCTGGCACTTTAGAAATTGCCTCAAAAAATTAGATTATTGCTGGCACTCTAAAACAATGCCTAAAAAATTCATATTTTTGCTGGCACTTTTGATAGTGCCTTTATAAATATTATTTTTATCGGCACTTTCCAGTAAATGCCTCAAAAAATAGTTTCTAAGGCATTTTGAAAAAATGCCTCTAACAAATTGCCTTAAAAATTCTACCGTGACATACTGTGAGCCGCCAGTGCTCGTCGAAGAGGAAGCCGTGGCCGTTGCGCGGATCTTCGCGGCCACTACCGTAGGCGAATCCAGGAAAAAAGACGATGGTCTGGGTCGGGGTCAACTTTGGTCTGTAGACCATGTGCTCCTGGATGAATTGGGGATCGGATATGATGTCCCTCCATTCTTTGCAGACACGGCGGAGGCGCCGGAGATCGCTCCCCGGGAGGCGGACCAGGATGCTAGCCAGGACGTCTTGTGGCAGGAGGAACGCGGGTGTGGTTGCCCTAGCTTTCTTATTACGACCCTGGCGACGCCGACGCATCGCCATTCGCATCAACATCCGACCTAGTATTAACTTAGCTGTGAACATTGCGGGAGACCGGAATCGGGATTCAAAAGCTTTGGAGTTTTCAGTCTAACTAGCTATAGATCGGAGTATGGACTCCCTCCAAGGAGAGGCGAGGATACCGGCCCGCGATGCCAACAAAAGCCGGCGACACGGAGTCTTCAATGCCGAAGAGATTTGCTAGAGTTTGGGAGACGTGAAAGATTTAGTTAGGGTTTGGTGTCCAAAGTGATTTTTTTTCTAGCGGCTCCGTGTCATGCATCTACTATCATTAATTCATTCGTTCTGCTACCTTCGTTCCAGTTTATCATGCTAATATGTGTATTTCAGCAAAATAATTTGATCGTAAATTTAATTAAAATATATAAATTGTATGTCACAAATTTTTTAATTGGAAGTGCCTTTTAAATATGAATCTAATGATATATTTTTTTAAATATGTTTTGCATCTTACTGACCAAATTTATGATCATTTTTTTCCTTCGTGTTAGTTTAATAGAACGGAACGGAGGGAGTAACTTATTTAATTCGGTATTTAGCGCTTTCTCTTTTCCTTCACTCAAAATACGATTATTATGCAATTTAGCACACTAGCCTCGTCTCTCCATCACTCTAGCCACGTATCTTCTCTACTCTATGACATGTGGTACAACCAGTTATTTTCTTTTAAATACACTTAGCGTGTACAGAGTATAATAATACGAGTATTAAAGAGAGAAACCGAAAAAAAACGCCCCCGCGTCGCTCCCGCGAGCGACCGGGGGTGCCCTAATCCCGCCGCCGCCGGTCGCCCCCCGCCCCCTCCCTCCCCCTCGCCGCCGCCAAGGCCTGCTGCCGGGCAAAGCTCAGGTAGCGTAGGCGGCGGCGGGGCATCTTCTCCCCCTCGCGCGGTGGCGGCGTCGCGGGCCGGCGACATCGAGCGGGGCATGGCGTTGGCGCAGGGTGCTACGTCGCGGCGGCGAGCTCCGGCGGCTGCATCGCGCAGGCTCGCGGCGAGGAGGGCTGCGCGGTGGGGGGGCCTGGTGGCGGCGGCCGGCTCTGCTTGCCCCCAAATCTGACGGCGGTGGGCCGGCGGCCCTGGTGGCGGCGGTGCGGATCGGTGGAGCTCGGCCGGCGGTGGCGGGGTCGCGGCGAGCTCGGCCGCTGCTGCTCCTGGGCGGCACGGCCCCCCCTGCCCCTGCTGGTTCCCAAGGGCCGGCTCGGGTAGGCCCTGCGGCGTCGACGATGTCCCCTCCGGCGGCGGCGGATCATGACGGCGTCGGCTCGGTGGTGGTGGGCTGGGAGGGAGTTCCCCGGGGCGCGGTCGGCGGCGTCACCACGGCGCAGCAGCGCGGCAACGGGATGATCTTGGCCAGGTCTGGGCCCGATCTGGGCCTGCAGGGACTGCGGGCTGATCTGGGCCTGGTCCCGGTTGGTCGGCCCTGCCACTGCGTCCGGACAGCGGACGCTTCGGTTGGTGGCGGGTTGTACCCCGCACCTTGGTGGCGGCGTGGACCTTCAACCACGTGAGGTAGCTCTCGATCACCTCACCGATCCCGGCGAAATCTTTGAGTGTGAGGCTGACGGTGGTAAGGACTCGAGCTCGTGGACGCCTGGGCGGCGGCCTCGGAAGGTGGACGGCTTCGACTTCCCTTCGGCGGAGGTGGCTTCGGGAGGTGACGTGTGACCCCTAGACCGGCGGCAGTTCGGTTGGCCCGAGGGAGCTCGGGGGCGATGGTGCTGCTACTTGGCAGCCAGGATTTGCCGGTGCGGCAGATCCCCTGGTGGGAGGAGGAGTGGGGTCTGAGGCAGCGGTTGGCGTGTTCGTTGGCATCCTTGCTGCAGTGCGGCGGCGGGACTTCACGAGCCTCCGCGGGTTGGGCCGGGCCTGAGGGCCTGGTTTGTCTTGCTGCTGCACCCAGTCGGCTACCACCTGCTGGTGGTGGAGGTAGTTCCCTCCCGCGTACTATTGACATGCCGACCATCGCCGAAGTCTTCGCTCCCTCGGCCTACCGGCTTCGCTCCGTGGTTCCTGGTGTGACGGCGGTGGCGACTTCAAGACCAGGGTGGCGCGTGCTCGTGGGTGACGGGTTTGGTGGAGCTTTTCAAAGTGCTCGAGTGGGTGGCTCCGGCGGGGTCGGGAGAAATCCTTGTCTGTTGACACCCTTCCTTCTTGAAGGGTGTCGGTGGCCTCCCTTCCCCAAGCCCCCGTTGTGGATCAGGGGAAACCCTAGGCCTCGGCCGGACAGCAGTGTCGTCATCATCACTCCCCTTCTTGAGGTGTCGTCTTGGTTCGCAGGCGTTGTGGACTGTGGGATGTGTGGTGGTATGTCTTTGGGGGGACGCACCGGTTGCGAGTTGCTTCCGTTTTCGGCACACCGCCGTTCTCGGCTTTCTTTTTCTTTTCTTTCTTCTTGCGTTTCGTGTAGGGCTTGGGTTCTCCCCGACGCCTTGTATCCTGTGCTGTTTGTTCCTTTGGGCGATGTGCTGTCTGGCCCAGCAGCGGTCTCACCTGTGTGTTTTATTTATAAAACGGGGCAAAAGCCTATTTCGAGGAAGAGAGAAACCCATAAAAGACACGGGGCGAAAGCCTATTTCGAGAAAGAGAGAAACCCATAAAAGACACTAGATACAACATTGTCCAGCAAACGCCCCAATAATCCACCTTACTATAAAAAAGGCTCATATTCGCCACCTATCCACCTACTCGAAGTCGAAAAGACATGCATTGAACCACGATTCACCTTCCTTCTGCACTCGTGGTATAGTCATAGGATGGCTTTGATCGGTGGCACCTTCTTGTTTAGTCGACGTCATTCTGATATTCCCAAGTCTCCCAAAGCACCAGAATGACTAGGGTGTGCAATTCTTGTTTTGCACTGTCGTCGGAGAGAGGGCACTCCACCACCGGTCACCAAATTGGCGTCCAGATCCACCGTGGGGATCCAGTTCATCCTACCTAGGTAGCTGAAAAACCAATGTCGTACACAGGACTATCTGGGCATAGACGCAACCGAGGATTAAGTGATTCAATATTTCGTTCTATTAATCGTAGAAGAAACAAGATGCTATGAGGGAATCCACATATGGTAACAGGGCTGGGACCTTGACCGCAACACATCCAGGTCCATCCCAAAGTGGCTAGAATTTTCTTAATCCTATAGTCTATTGATTAGGTTCAGATTTGGATTAGGTGCAAGGTCCTGTTTAGATCCATTTCAGATACCAGACTATATCTCCTTCGAGTCGGCTTGTCAGCCAAGATACCCCTCCTACATATTAGGCTTCTCGCACGATCAATAAAGCATGAATTCATAATATTACATTTTATTGGGTTTAGGGTAATTAGAGTTTGTTCCGTCTCGTATGAGAGCCATCTACAATGGCAGGCAAATAAATTAAGATCGAGTCTATGGATCATATGAAGATCATTGTGAAGCAGTTGGAGACCTTCATACGCCAACGTGGGGAGGAACAAGTGCACCTCGCCGGGCTTGTGCAGTGCTTGACGGTGCTTGAGAAACAACTGGCGGCTCTGCCCCACCACAATATTTTGCACAACAACCACCAACGATGGCACCTCCTTGACCATCGTCGATAGGACCTTCGGCGCCGGCTTCTCTAGAGACGTAATTATGACCGCCGTCGGTGAACCTATACCCTCTAGGAAGATTGGCCATTCCCACTACCCCCTCGCTTTGTTGCCTTCCTCCAACAACCACCAGCAGCCATCGCCCTTTTGCCACCTCTAGCAATCTCCTTATTACTCGCTGCAGCTGCACCCTAACACCAATCTAAGACACTTCGCTCACCCACCTTACATCGCAGATCCCATTTTGAGTCCCTCAACAGTTTTTTCGCCCACCTACCATCAGCAGCTTTACCACCAACAACAGAAACCGCAGATCACCGCCACCTTCACAACTCCACCTACCAACCCAATTCATACACTGGTATGGTTGTGCCCCTCCTCGACCCATCTATGGATCCACCCCTCCCATCACCTCCCTTCAACCCCTGCCAAACCATCACCTTAGCTCAGTATGAATCACTATTTGTTTGATATGAATAATGGTAATCGTTTTGGTATGTTAAGGATACAATACATATGTATCCACAATTTATTTAGAGTTACTTAATAGTCTATTTTTTATACCATATCTCTATCCTGGTTCATGTCCCGGCTTGCCCCGGTTCCACAAGCGCGGATTCCTAACATAAGATGGCCCGAATAATCCTCTTGGTTGGATCCATAGATGCGAGCAATTTTTTCATTGGCAACGCACAAACAAGGCTAACAAGGTCGACAAGGTAGGGACTGTATCCTAGAACCTCACCAATGAAGGTTAATTCCGGTACTTACAACTCGAGCGTGATTTCAGCCCAACATGTGAGCAGTTCAAGGAAACTTGTCGTATTAAGGTTGGGCCATTGCTTCGAGCAAATCACTCGGGCGAGTTGGCGCGTCTGTCGTCCACTTCCTAGGTCACAGACTAAACCAACTGGTTTTCTCATGTGTCGCAACAATGAGCCATTAACATCATCGCATCATCGGTTTTTGTATACAACATGGTTGCCTAATAGTCTTTGCATTGATGTAGAGCAACCATGTGAACTCAGCACCGCCATCTTATTTGCCAAGGTCTATGAGCAGCGGCATCGTCCTCCAACAACATCACCATACCAGCCATCTGGGTCAACGGGACCTTGTGCCCCTATGATCCTCCTACGAATAATGCAGCTACAGTACCTTAGCCGCCAGGATAACTAGCACTTTTTCGACTGTTGACCAACACGACTAATACTTGTTTGATCATTGACTACACCACATTCAACCTTGCCATGACAAGTTTGACGCTTCACTCCAGCTGAGTTGGTAGAATGTCACTCACATCCTTTGCGTCAATTGCAATGAGATTTATGTTTGAGGTTTCTACGTGAATCTTCTTCATCGAGGTTGACGACTACAACCAAGCCACAACTAGTAGCATCCAAGGCACCATGGAAGGCAATATACAACCTATCGGCTTAGAAAAGCTTTTCCGATAAATAGAAAAATATTATGTGCGAAAACACAAATGGTAGCAGGTGTCCAGCCCTGACTGCACCACCTCCTACTCTAGCCCAAAGTGGCTAGGATTTCCTTATTACTCCCCCGTTCCTAAATTAGAACGCATATTAGATTTGGCAAAGTCAATATTTATAAAGTTTAACCAACTATATGTAAAACCATACTAACTTTCATAATATCATATACATATAATATGAAAAATATCAGATGGGGATATGCCTACCGGGGTATGCCCAGCAGGACGTTTCCTATTGGCCCAAACTGCCAGCGAGTGGGCCTGCAGGACAGCGACTGGAAGCTGGAGGCCCAGAACCGTAGCTAGGCCCAGTCGGACTAGATCAAAGACCTTCTGAATCCTTAACCAATTCAGTTGTAGATCTGTAAACCCTAGCGAGGTGAGCCTATATAAACCTCCCTAGGGTACGCATAGAGGACACGTTCCATCATACACCCAAGCGACTCGCCGCCTAGTCATCGAGCTTGCCCCTTGTACTCTCTCCATAATATAATCTAGCAGGAGTAGGTCTTTACCCTCCGGGGGGCCGAACCTGGGTAAACCCTTGTGTATCCGCCATCATCTCGCACCGCAGATGGCTGGCCGTCCTTTCCCCATGTTCTACTACTCGCTGCAGATTGCAGCATCTGCCGTGGCCATTCCCACGACAGTGGCGCCCACCGTGGGGCCTGGCCGGTCATGCGGGTGTTCTGTGGCGAGATCCAATCTGCCCATCAACGAGACGATCACCACCGGCCGCATGATCGCGATCAGCGAGATCCTCCAGATCTTGCCGAGTAGCTACGTCCCGGCGGCACGCCCCGTCACGCACAGCGTGATCTTGCCGGTCGGCACGATCAGCCTCTTCGTCGGCCTCACCGACGTCATCGTTTCAGAGGACTCGGCTCGCATCCGCGAGTCGCTGCCACGCGACCAGCTCTCTGAGAGCCAGGTTCGCACAATCCGCCTCCGAGTATGACTCGGCCCACAGCAACGTGGCCGAAACCACCATAGCCGCGGAAGACGCGGCCCTCAACGACGATGCCGACTCGGCGACCCCGGCGTCGGCTGTAGGATCCATCGTCGCCGCATCGCCCGCGGGCTCCATCACCCAGGCTCCAACGTCGGAGACTTCGAGGACCCCTCCATCCTTGGGATCTTCGACTTCGACTCCGGGTCGGAGAACTCCGCCGACCTCCACGACGGGACCGATCGCCACGTCGCGACCTACATGGCGACTGGCGCCGACCCCCCGCAAGACCCCTTCTCTACGCCGATCCCACCGAACGCAACGGCAACGAAGGTCGAGGAACTCCGCCTGCGGCTGGAGGAGGCGGTCCGCAAAGAACAAGCCGAGCGCGAAAAATTTCGCCTTGAGCAGGTGACAGCGCAAGAGCTTTCACGCTATCACCAACTCCGAATCAGGTCGCGCCTGAACCCCACCATTCAGGGGCGCGCCCTGAACTTCGACGACGAAAACGACCTGGCTCGTGCGGCCGAGCGCGCTATCTGCGAGAACGCGCCGCCAGGAGGGAGCTCCCGGCCCCCACCAGGCGCGACGGCCAACGGCGCTCCACCACCACCCAACCGCGCGCCCCCCAGGGACCAACCAAGAATCATGGTCTCCTCATGGGAGCAAGATGCAAACAGCCTCCCGCTGTTCTCCACTCTGATGGACAATGTCGTCGCGAGCCGAGCAGCGGTCGACAACATAAACGTAACCGGGAAAGGCGCCCTACAGATCCAGTACGCCAAGGCTCTGCTCGCCAAAGCAGTCGAGCAACAAAACGCGGGCACCGACTCACAGGGTCGGATGTACTCGCGTTCATCAGGCAGCAGGGCGGCCTCGAGCGGCCGCCCAATTGTGGCGAATACCCTCAACTGCCCACCACCCGAGCCCCTGCAGCTCCAACACCAACCCGCGAACGCGGCACTCTCCACCAACGACCTGCGGCCGGTGAACAACTTCGTCGCTGCCAATGGGCAGCCCGTCGACGCGCACACCCACATCATCAACAACCAGAGCTGGCGTGCACGCCAGCCCGACGACCTGAGGCATACCCTCGCCAACCACCGCAACGGAGAACCAAGGGGATCGCTGAGTTGAGTCGGACCCCAATGCTTCGGACCGATGATCCGAGGCGAAAGATACCCGGCGAACTTCAAAGCACCGAAGGAGATCGAGAAGTATGACCCCTCGTACGACCCGTCCGTGTGGCTGGACACCTACCTCATGGCGATGGGAATTTCCGGCCACACCTTCCCCTGATGATGGAGGGAGCGTGCAGGCAGTGGATTAACACCCTCCCCGCGGATATCATCGACTCCTGGGAGGAAATGCGCGACGCCTTTGTCAGGCACTTCGAGGGTTCCTACACCCGCGCCACCACCATCGAGGACCTGGAGCGATGCGTCCAGGGACCCCGCGAGTCGACCCGCATTTGGGTCCAACGGTGGCATGACCTATGGTATAACGCGGCTGTAATCCACCCGGACACCGCGATCCACTGCTTCAAGACCTCGTGCCGCTACGAGCCCCTGGTCACCAAGCTCAAGCGAGTGTACCGAACACACGACAACATACCGGACCTCCTGGAGATCGCCAAGCGGTACGCGGAGGAGGACCCAAACCAAGAAACCGACGACGAGTCGGGAGGGAATCGCCGCACGAGCGGCCACGACAACGAGAGGCGACCCGAGCTACGCTACAGCAACACTCGCCTCACCGGCAAGTGCCCTGGTGATGGGCGAGTCGACTTCATCGCCAACGCCGGATACGCGCCGCGTGAACCCAAGAGCTTCTGCCGCGACAGAAGCCAGCGCCGCGACGGCGGCAACTACAAGGCAAAGCCGAGGTTCGATCCCACGGCTCTCCTCAATCAACCCTGTGTGTTTCACAGTAGGGAAGGGAAGCCTGCCACGCACACGACCACCGACTGCCACTCCCTCAAGGATATCGAGAAGGCACGACGCGCACGGGAAGACCCTGACAACAACCCGCCAAACGGCGAAAAATTTGGCAGCGTCGCCGGCTCGCTCCACACCTTCACAGGCTTCAACACGAAGCGCGAGAAGAAGGTCATCGCCTGCACCGTCGCCGTCAACGCGGTGTCCCAGATAGACATCCCCCAGTTCCTCAACTGGTCCGAGCAACCAATCACCTGGAGCCGCGAAGATCACTCGCCACGGATCGAATATCCGGGCCGAGTCGCCTTGGTGGTCAAGCCCAAGGTGGGAGACTATTGGCTCCCCAAGACGCTGATGGACGGCGGCAGCTCCATCAACATCTTGTACCTAGACACATTCAGGCGACTGCGGCTCCCGCAGTCAATGATCGAGACGACCTACACCACCTTCCATGGCATCATCCCCGGTCGGAAGGCGTACCCGATCGGCAAGGTGACGCTGCCAGTCACCTTCGGCACACCAGCAAACTTCCGCACCGAGCGGATCGTCTTCGAGTTGGTGTCGTTCAACAGTCCCTACCACTGCGTCCTAGGGCGCCAGGCGTTCGCCAAATTCATGGCAGCGCCCCACTACGCGTACAACGCGATGAATCTCCCTAGGCCATGTGGCATCATCACTGTCCATGGAGACCCCGACATGGCCGCAGAATGCGAGGCCAAAGGCGCTGAACTCGCTGACGCCGTCATCGTGGCGGAGGCCAACCACGCCGAGGAGCTTGCCAAGTACGCGAGCGGGGTCAACAATGATGACCCCACCATACTCAAGAAGCCCAACTCGGAGGGTGGCAGCTCCACCGCCTTCGAGGCAACGACGCACACCCGCACCGTCGAGCTGGTCCCAGGCGACTCCAGCCAGACGGTGACGATCAGGACGGGCATGAGCCCAGCATAGGAAGGCGCGCTCATTGAGTTCCTACGTGAGAATCGCGACATCTTCGCATGGAAGCCATCCGACATGCCTGGTGTCCCGAGGGAACTCGCTGAGCACAAACTCAATGCCGACCCAAAGTGCAACCTGTCAAGCAGTCGCTGCGGCCCTTCAATGAAGAGCGCCGCCGAGCAAACGCCGAGGAGGTACAGCGTCTACTCGCTGCAGGCTTCATTCGGCCAATCAAATACTCCAAGTGGCTGGCAAACCCAGTCCTAGTCGAAAAGAAAAATGGGACCTGGAGAATGTGTATCGATTACACAAACCTAAACAGCGCCTGCCCGAAGGAGCAATTCGTCCTCCCGCGGATCGACCAAATCAACGACTCAACCGTGGGCTCGGAGTCGCTATGCTTCCTCGACGCCTACTCTGGGTACAACCAGATCAAAATGGCAGTCGAGGACGAAGAGAAGACGGCGTTCATCACGCCATTCGGAGCCTTTTGCTACACCGCCATGACCTTCGGCCTCAAGAACGCCGGGGCGACCTACCAGAGGTGCATGTAGGAGTGCCTTGCGAGCCAAATTGGCCGCAATATCCACGTTTACATCGATGACGTGGTGGTAAAATCCACTTGACAGGGCGATCTACTCGCCGACCTAGCGAAAACCTTCGCCAACCTGCGAAGGTACAAGATAAAGCTAAACCCAGGGAAGTGCTTCGGTGTACCTATTGGACAGCTACTGGGATACGTCGTCTCCAAGCGCGGGATCGAGGCGAACCCCGCCAAGATCAACACGATCGCCCGGCTCGGCAGACTCGAGTGCCTGCGCGACGTCCAGAAGTTGGCCGGGTGAGTCGCGGCTCTCAGTCGCTTCATCCCCCGACTAGGCGAGAAGGCGATGCCTCTCTACCGCCTAATGCGCAAGAACCCCACCTTCCAGAGGGACAAGGAGGCAGATGACGCGCTCCACGCTCTCAAGGATGTGCTGCTCGCAGCACCGCTACTCGCCGCCCCCGTCGACAAGGAGCCCATGTTAGTCTACGTCGCGGCTTCCGAGCGCGTCGTCAGCGCCGTCATGGTCGTCGAACGACCAGAGGAAGGGAAGGAGCACCCGGTGCAGCGACCCGTATACTACATCTGCGAAGTCCTCACCGAGTCGCGCCAGCGCTACCCGCAGTACCAAAAATTGGTATATGCGGTCTTCAGAGCACAGCGGCGACTGCCGCACTACTTCCAGGAGCACCCAATAACGGTCGTCTCCTCAGCACCGTTGCAGGACATCATCCGCAACCGTGAGGCGACCGGGCGAGTTGCCAAGTGTGCCGTCGAGATCGGCGTCCACAACATCAGGTACGAGCCGCGCAAAGCGATCAAACCACAGGCCCTCACAGACTTCCTCGTCGACTGGGAGGAGGCCCAGCATCCAGAGATGCTGCCATACCTCCATTACTGGAGCGTACACTTCGACGGCTCCAAGAACGCAGACGGTGCAGGAGCGGGGATCGTGCTAACATCTCCGAAGGGCGACAAGCTCCGCTACGTCCTCTACCTCGACTTCACCCCCTGCACCAACAACATGGTCGAGTACGAGGCGCTACTCCACAGCATGAGGGCAGCAAAGGACATGAACATCAATCCCCTGCGCTACTACGGAGACTCCGACCTCGTCGCCGGGCAAGTCGCCGGCACCTGTGACGCAGTCTCCCCCACCATGGCGGCATACCGCCAAGCAGTGGACCAGCTAGGAGGCCACTTTGCAGGTTACTCCGTCAAGTGGATCGACAGGCGGAAGAACGAGGAGGCCGACGCACTCTCTCGCATCAGCTCGGCTCGACTCGCACCACCCGCCGACGTCTTCCTCGACACCATAACCAAGCCCTCCATCTCTCCCCCAAGGGAGATCGACATCGGAATTCTGTTGCAACCAGACGCAGCCCTGGTCGCACTAATCGCTGAGCCAAGCGATTGGACAGGGCCATACATCGCTTACCTGGAGGGAGGCACCCTACCCGCAGACGAAACGGAGGCCCGGATGATAGCACGCCGCTGCAAATCCTTCGTCATCATCAACGGCGAGATCCACAAGCGCAGCATGACCGGCGTGTTCCAACGCTGTGTCCAACCCGCTGAAGGACGTAAGATCCTCCAGGACATCCACTCCGGCGACTACGCCCACCACACCAGCGTCTGCTCTCTGGTCGCCAAGGCCATGCGACACGGTTTCTACTGGCTCACCGCACACGCCGACGCGGTCGACATCGTCCAGCGATGCATCGGGTGCCAAAAGTACGCCA
Source organism: Avena sativa (assembly GCA_916181665.1). NCBI lineage: Eukaryota > Viridiplantae > Streptophyta > Magnoliopsida > Poales > Poaceae > Avena > Avena sativa. The sequence continues at coordinate 22,446,841 of OV702298.1, forward strand.
ACCAGACTCACCGAGTTCGATGCTCAAAACAATCCCCATCACCTGGCCATTCGCCGTATGGGCCATGGATATGGTAGGCCCCTTCAAGAAGGCCCCCTCCACCTTCACCCACCTCCTAGTCGCAGTAGAAAAATTCACAAAGTGGGTGGAGGCCAAGCCAGTCCGCAAATGCGACGGGAAGACCGCTACAAAATTCTTACGCGAGCTCATCTATCACTACGGGTTCCCAAACAGCATCATCATGGACAACGGCACTAACTTCGCCAAGGGAGCCATGGCCGAGTTCTGCGAGGAGCACAAGATGCGACTTGACCTCGCCTCAGTCGCCCACCCGGAGTCCAATGGCCAGGCGGAACGCGCCAACCAGAGCATCCTCCATGGCCTGAAGCCATGGCTACAAGTCCCACTCGAGCGCACCACCGGGTGCTGGGTCGAAGAACTCCCCTCTGTCATCTGGGGCAGCCGCACCTCCGTCAACAGGTCAACGGGGTTCACCCCCTTCTTCATGGTGTACGGTGCCGAGGCAGTCATGCCAACCGACCTCGAGCACGACTCACCTAGGGTGGTCAACTACACGGAGGCTGACAACAAGCTCGCACGCCAAGACGGGATCGACCATCTCGACGAAGCACGCGACCTAGCTCGCTCCCGCACCGCCATCTACCAGCAAGGGCTTCGCCTCTACCACAGCCGACGAGTACGAACTCGCACTTTCTAGGAAGGCGACCTGGTACTGCGTCTAATCCAGGACAAGAAAGGCATGCACAAGCTCTCCCCCCTAGGAGGGACAATTCGCCATCGGGCGAGTCCTGGGCAACGACGCCTACTACCTCACTGACGTCCGAGGCGACGGAAAACTCGACGTCAAGAGGTAATGGAATGTAAACCTCCTACGGAAGTTCTACTCTTAGAACTCCAGACATGTACCCCCTACCCTCTATGAAATAAAGCAGATTGATTCCCGCAAATCACGCCTACTCTCCATGCCTTGTGCCACTCGCACTGTAATAACAGCGTTACGCTATCCGCAGAAGTCAACCTTTGGTCACGCGACCGGCACGGCCAAGTAGTGCAGTACGAGGGCATTGGAAAAATCCAGGCCTCGTACCGTCCACGAAAAAAGATAACCCGAAGCCCCATTGGAGTCGACTAGATCGACTGGCTCCCCGAGCCAAGATGACTGCACTCGCTTCCCACAGCGACCAAGTCCTCCACATCCTCGGCGCAGCGACTCAAACGGCAAAGTACCACGCTCGGGGACTGACAGCAGCCCAAAGAAAAGCGGCTAGGAAAAAACGCCAAGTAGAGAGCACGCCGAGGACTCGCCATGCGACTGATCTTACAGATCAGGCAGAGTGACACACCTAACATAAAGCGCTTAGTCCTCACCTACCTTGGGCATGCGACTAGAATGACCAAGTACCATGCTCGGGGACTCGGCGACCCGACCCCGTTCGCGCTCGGGAAAACGGCCAAGTAAAGAGCACCCATGGGAGTCGCCATGCGACTGGCTTCCCGAGCCATGGTTAGTCGACCTTAACTCACTAACAGTTCACACAACATATAAAAACGAGGTTAACCCCATAAAAAGGGCGGACGCGCTCGGGGACTCTTACAACCAACATTCAAATCGCAAATGCAATGACAAAATAACCTGAGCATTCCTTCATAGCAGCAAAATTTGTTTCCCGTACAAGGAGAATTACATGGTTATCTTATACTAATGCCGAATGGCACAACATCTTATTCCGCAGGCTTTGATGAAGACGAGCCACCATCCTTGCGGCTGCGGATAAAAGTGTTGGAGATATGCCCTAGAGGCAATAATAAATGTAGTTATTATTATATCTTTGTGTTTATGATAAATGTTTACATTCATGCTATAATAGTATTAACAAGGAAACATTAATACTTGTGTGATTTGTAAACTTAATTTGAAGTCCCTAGTAAAGCCTCTATATAATACTAGCTTGTTGGTTAATAGATGATTGTGGTTTCCCTATCATGAACATTGAGATGTTGTTAACAACAAGATCATATCGTTAGGATAATGATATGGTGGACATACTCCTATAGATAAGCGTAGCATAAAGATCAAGTCATTTTAATAGTTCAATTGCTATATGCTTTCTGATACATGGTAATCTAATTCCTTAGACCATGAGATCATGCATATCACCTTTACCCGATGGATGCTTTGATGACATCAAACACCACACCGTAACTGGGTGGCTATAAAGGTGTCATTGAGTGTTCAGAAAGTATTGGTTGAAACACATGGATCAAGAGTGGGATTTGTCCATCCATATGACGGATAGATATACTCTGGGCCCTCTCGGTGAAATGTCATCCAATTAGCTTGCAAGCATGTGACTGGCTCACAAGGGATCACATATCACGGGAACGAGAAAAGAGTACTTATCAGTAACGAGGTTGAACTAGGTATGCAGAGATACCGACGATCATAACCTCGGATAAGTAAACTATCGTGAGACAAAGGGAAATTGATTTCGTATGTAAGTGGTTCATTCGATCGCAAAGTAATCGTAGAAATATGTGGGAGCCATATGAATTTCTAGATTCCTCTATTGGTTATTGTTCGGAGAAGTGTCTCGATCATGTCCGCATAATTCACGAACCGTAGGGAGACACACTTAAGGATTCGACGTTGTTTGAGTAGTTATGGAATGATGAGAAAGAGACCGAATGTTGTTCGGAGTCTCGGATGGGATCCGGGATATCACGAGGAGATACGGAATGGTCCGGAGAATAAGATTCATATAAGGAAAGTCCCGTTTCGGAGTTGGGGAATGGTTCCGGTGTTTTCATCGGGAACATTCTAGAAGGTTCCGGAATGTCCGGCACTCCGGGGGGGAAGGGTACATGAATGTGTCATTGTAAATTGGAATGATTGCATCACGTACTAGGTGTCTTTGCTGTCCAAAATAAATGGTTTATTTAAATCCTAAATTCAAAAGTCAAACGGCTAGTTTGAAAGTCAAACGGCAATTTTTGGAAAGAGGAGGAGAAGTGGAAACCGAGTTGGGGAGGGATTCCCTCCTCCCCAAGCCGGCACCCCACCCAAGCCGAGTTGGGGAGGGACTCCACTCCCTCCCCTTGGCCGCCGGCCCTCCCACCTATAAAGGGAGGGGCAGGGCTGCCCCTCCTAGTACACAAGTCCCTCTCCTCTAAACCTAAACCCTAGACACAGCCTAGGGATTTCTCCCAAGCCGTCAAGTTAGAGCTTCTAATTGCCCTAGCCTCCGGGTTAGAGCCTTCTAATTGGTGTGTCTAAACCCTAGATCACCAAGAGCTCTCTCATACTCCACCATACTCGCTCCGGCTTAAGGCAAAGCTCTGCGAGATCTCCCCTCTACTTCCGGTACCACGCCGTTGTGCTGCCGGAATCACGAGGAGAGTGCTACAACCTCTGCTGCCTGCTGGAACAAGGGAGAGGAAGGTCTTCGTCGAGTACCGAACATGTGATCGACTGCGGGAGCACTGCCGGAACGCAGCGCCGGAAGGATCGTCTACGCGATCTTGAGATCGGAAAGAGTACGACTACATCACCCACGAGAATCTGCTCTCGTTAAACACTTTGGAATCTTCGAGGGTGAGTTATTCCATCGACTCGTTGCTACAATCTAGTAGATAGATCTTGGCTTGTTTGTTTGTATGCGGTAGAAAATTTTGTTTTTCATGCTACGAAACCCTACAGTGGTATCAGAGCCGTGTCTATATGTAGATCTGTTGCACGAGTAGAACACAATGGTCATTGTGGGCGTTGATGCTTTTATTGTCGATTGCTTCTTGTGTACTTTGCATCTTGCGGGATGTTGGGATGAAGCGGCCCAGGATAACCTTACATGACATCGTTCATGAGACTTGCTCCACGCTTGACATGCAACTCGTATTGCATAAGTGGCTTTGCGGGTGCCTGTTTCTCCCAGCATAGTGGAGATCCAATTTACAACGGGTGATTAACAATACTAGTATCAATGTTGTGGTTCTTGTTCGTAAGTTAGAACGACACTTATTGAAAGCCCCAAACCACGTAAAATATGCAAAGAAAGTAGAGGCGTCTAACTTTGTTTTGCAGGGATGTGCAGTGATGTGATATGGCCATGATTGTGATTATATTTGATGTATGCAATGTTCCTTATTGTAAGTTGGCAACCGGCGGGAGCCATATGGTTGTCTTTAATTTCTGTTAAGACCCGCGTGTCTATTCAAAGTAGTTGTAATAGTTGAAGCCGGTGGACGACAACCATGGAGAAGCGTCATTGACCTTGATGCAATGCCGGTGATGATGGAGATCATATTCGTGCTTGAAGATGGAGATCGGAAGCGCAAAGAAGAAAGGCCATATCATATCACATATTATGAATTGCATGTGATGTTAATCCTTTATGCATCTTGTATTGCTTAGTAGACGACGGTAGCATTATAAGATGATCCCTCATGCACATAAATTTCAAGTTCTAAAGTGTTCACCCTTAGTATGCACCATTGCTAAAGCTTGTTGTTTCGAAGCACCACGTGATGATCGGGTGTGTTAGATTCCGCGAGTGAATACAACGTAAGCAAGCCAGATTTGCTTATGCGGTAACTAAGGTTTGATCTTGACGAGCCTATCATGTACAGACATGGTCTCAGGAACACGAATCACCGAAAGGTAAAGCATGAATCATATAGTAGATATGATGAACATGTCGATTGTTCGCCATTGAAACTATATCAACTCTCGTGATGATCGGTTTTGATATGGTGGATTTGGTTCGTGTGATCACTAAAACAATGTGAGGGATGTTGTTTTGAGTGGGAGTTCACCTAGATTAAACTTTATTATTAATTTGAACTCAATTTGTCATAAGCTTAGTCTAAACTATTGCAAATATGTTGTAGATCAATGGCAGCCCCTACCATCAATTTTAATGCGTTCCTAGAGAAAGAAAAGTTGAAAAACAATGGAAGCAACTTCGCGGATTGGTTCCGCAATTTGAGGATTGTCCTCACAGCTGGTAATTTGACCTATGTGCTGGATGCACCGCTGGGTGACCCACCTGCAGCTGATGCTACCGATGAAGTAAAGAATGTTTACCTTGCTCGGAAGAATCAGTACTCTATAGTTCAGTGTGCTATCTTGTATGGTTTAGAATCGGAGCTTCAGAAAAGGTTTGAGAATTCAGACCCACATGATATTGTCCGTGATCTCAAATTGATCTTTGAGACTCACGCGGCGATTGAGAGTTATGAGGCTTCTGAAAAGTTCTTTAACTGCAAGATGGAAGAGGGCAGCTCCGTCAGTGAGCATGTGCTTAAGATGTCTGGGCACGCAAACAAACTTCAAAGCTTGGGTATAGTGATTCCTAATGCTTTGGGGATTTACCGTGTCCTCCAATCACTACCACCAAGTTACAAGAACTTTGTGATGAACTACAACATGCAGAACATGAACAAGCAGTTGCCAGAACTGTTTGCTATGTTAAAGTCTGCAGAAGTGGAGATCAAGAAAGAGAACCAAGTGTTGTTAGTCAATAAGACCACCAAATTCAAGAAAGGCAAGTCTAAGCAGAAGGGACACTTCAAGAAGGGTGGTAAGAAAGTTACCACGCCAACGAAGAAGACTAAGGCTGGACCCAAGCCTGATACTGAGTGCTTTTACTGCAAGGGAGAAGGTCACTGGAAGCGGAATTGCCCAAAGTACTTGGCGGATTTGAAGAACGGCAACATCAAGAAGAAAGGTATATCTGATATACATGTTATTGATGTGTATCTCACTAGTATTCGTAGTAGTGCCTGGGTATTTGATACTGGTTCGGTTGCTCATATATGTAACTCGAAACAGGAGCTGCAGAATAAACGGAAGCTAGTGAAGAACGAGGTGACGATGCGCGTAGGAAACGGATCAAAGGTTGATGTGATCGCGGTCGGCACACTACCCCTTCATCTACCATCGGGATTAGTTTTATACTTAAATAATTGTTATTTGGTGCCTGCGTTGAGCATGAACATTATATCGGGATCTTGTTTATTGCGAGACGGTTACTTGTTTAAATCCGAGAATAATGGTTGTTCGATTTATATGAGTAATATGTTTTATGCACATGCACCTTTGATAGATGGTCTATTCTTGTTGAATCTCGATGGTGGAAATACACATATTAATAACATTGAAGCTAAACGTTTGAAATTAAGCGATAACTCGACCTATATGTGGCACTGTCGTCTTGGTCACATTGGAGTGAAGCGTATGAAGAAACTCCATTCCGATGGACTTCTTGAATCACTTGATTTTGAATCACTTGAAAGATGCGAAGCATGTCTAATGGGAAAAATGATTAAGACTCCATTTTCTGGTATGATGGAGCGAGCTACGGACTTATTGGAAATCATACATACCGATGTGTGTGGTCCAATGAGTGTAGCATCGCGCGGTGGTTATCGTTATGTTCTTACCTTCACGGATGACTTGAGTAGATATGGGTATATCTATTTCATGAAACATAAGTCCGAAACTTTCGAGAAGTTTAAGGAGTTTCAAAGTGAGGTAGAGAATCAACGTAACAAGAAGATTAAATTTCTACGTTCTGATCGTGGAGGTGAATATCTAAGTTACGAGTTTGGCGAGCATTTGAAGAAATGGGGAATACTTTCACAATTGACACCGCCGGGAACACCACAGCGTAATGGTGTGTCTGAACGTCGTAATCGAACTCTCTTAGATATGGTTCGTTCTATGATGTCACTTACAGATTTACCGCTATCATTTTGGGGTTATGCATTAGAAACAACCGCATTCACTTTAAATAGGGCACCGTCTAAATCCGTTGAAACGACACCGTATGAATTATGGTTTGGGAAGAAACCTAAATTGTCGTTCCTTAAAGTTTGGGGATGCGAAACCTATGTAAAGAAGTTACAGCCGGACAAGCTTGAACCCAAAGCGGAAAAATGCGTCTTCATAGGATACCCGAAGGAAACTATTGGGTATACCTTCTATCATAGATCCGAAGGCAAAATCTTCGTTGCTAAGAATGGATACTTTCTAGAGAAGGAATTTCTCTCGAAAGAAGTGACTGGAAGGAAAGTAGAACTCGACGATGTTGTCGAACCTTCTCTCAAAATTGCGAGTAGCGCAGCGCCGGAAGAAGTTCCTGTGGTGCCTGCACCAATTAGAGAGGAAGCTAATGATGATGATCATGAAACTTTGGTCGAAGTTGCTACAGAGCCTCGCAGGTCAACGAGAGCTCGTACCACTCCAGATTGGTATGATCCCGTTATGAGTGTCATGTTGGTGGACAACACCGATGACCCTGAGACATATGAGGAAGCAATGATGAGCCCAGATTCCAATAAATGGCAAGAAGCCATGAAATCCGAGATTGGATCCATGTACGAAAACCAAGTATGGACTTTGGTGGACTTACCGGATGGCCGGAAGGCTGTCGAGAACAAATGGATTTTCAAGAAGAAAACAGATGCTGATGGTAATGTTACTGTCTATAAAGCTCGACTTGTCGCAAAAGGGTTTCGACAAATTCAAGGAGTTGACTACGATGAGACTTTCTCACCAGTAGCGAAGCTAAAGTCTGTGAGGATTATGTTAGCAATCGCTGCATATTATGATTATGAGATATGGCAGATGGATGTCAAAATAGCATTCCTCAATGGAGACATTGATGAAGAATTGTATATGATGCAAACCAAAGGTTTTGTCGATCCTAAAGATGCTAACAAGGTATGCAAACTTCAACGGTCCATCTATGGATTGAAGCAAGCATCCTGAAGTTGGAATCAACGTTTTGATAAGGTAATCAAAAGTTTTGGTTTTATACAAACTTATGGAGAAGCTTGTATTTACAAGAAAGTGAGTGGGATCTCTGTAGCATTCTTAATACTATATGTAGAACATATTGTTGATTGGGAATGATGTAGACCTTCGTAATAGTGTCAAGGAATATTTGAATAATAGTTTTTCAATGAAGGATCTTGGCGAAGCAGCTTACATATTAGGCATAAAGATTTATAGAGATAGATCAAAGCGCCAAATATCATTGTCACAGAGTACATATTTGGACAAAGTTCTAAAGAGGTTTGGAATGGAAGATAGCAAGAAAGGGTTCTTGCCCATGTTGCCCAATACGACCTTGAGTAAAACTCAAAGTCCGACATCGGCAGAAGATAGAGAAAGGATGAGTAAGACTCCCTATGCCTCAGCCATAGGATCTCTAATGTATGACATGCTATGTACTAGACCCGACATCGCATATGCTGTTAGTCTAACTAGCAGATATCAAAGTAATCCAGGAGTGGATCATTGGACAGCGGTCAAAAACATCCTTAAGTACTTGAGAAGAACTAAGGATATGGTTCTTTCTTATGGAGGTGATGAACAGCTCGTTGTTAATGGTTACACCGATGCTAGTTGGAACACCGATCCGGATGATTCTAAATCACAATCTGGATACGTATTTATTTTGAGTGGTGCAGCAGTTAGCTGGAGGAGTGCAAAGCAAAGCGTTGTGGCGAGATCTTCAACTGAATCGGAATACATGGCTGCTTCGGAGGCTTCACAAGAAGCGATATGGATGAAAGAGTTCATTACAGAGCTGGGTGTGGTTTCTAGTGCGCTGGACCCAATGTCTATCTACTGTGATAACATGGGCGCCATAGCCAATGCGCAAGAACCAAGGTCACACAAGAAGCTGAAGCACATTAAGCTACGTTTTCACGCTATTCGAGAACATATCCAAGATGGGGATATAAAGATTTGCAAAGTACACGCAGATCTGAATGTGGCGGATCCGTTGACTAAACCTCTCCCGAGGGCAAAACATGACCAGCACCAAACTGCCATGGGTGTTCGGTATATTACCATGTAAACTAGATTAGATGACTCTAGTGCAAGTGGGAGACTGTTGGAGATATGCCCTAGAGGCAATAATAAATGTGGTTATTATTATATCTTTGTGTTTATGATAAATGTTTACATTCATGCTATAATAGTATTAACAAGGAAACATTAATACTTGTGTGATTTGTAAACTTAATTTTAAGTCCCTAGTAAAGCATCTATATAATACTAGCTTGTTGGTTAATAGATGATTGTGGTTTCCCTATCATGAACATTGAGATGTTGTTAACAACAAGATCATATCGTTAGGAGAATGATATGGTGGACATACTCCTATAGATAAGCGTAGCATAAAGATCAAGTCATTTTAATAGTTCAATTGCTATATGCTTTCTGATACATGGTAATCTAATTCCTTAGACCATGAGATCATGCATATCACCTTTACCGGATGGATGCTTTGATGACATCAAACACCACACCGTAACTGGGTGGCTATAAAGGTGTCATTGAGTGTTCAGAAAGTATTGGTTGAAACACATGGATCAAGAGTGGGATTTGTCAATCCATATGACGGATAGATATACTCTGGGCCCTCTCGGTGAAATGTCATCCAATTAGCTTGCAAGCATGTGACTGGCTCACAAGGGATCACATATCACGGGAACGAGAAAAGAGTACTTATCAGTAACGAGGTTGAACTAGGTATGCAGAGATACCGACGATCATAACCTCGGATAAGTAAACTATCGTGAGATAAAGGGAAATTGATTTCGTATCTAAGTGGTTCATTTGATCGCAAAGTAATCGTAGAAATATGTGGGAGCCATATGAATTTCTAGATTCCTCTATTGGTTATTGTTCGGAGAAGTGTCTCGATCATGTCCGCATAATTCACGAACCGTAGGGAGACACACTTAAGGATTCGACGTTGTTTGAGTAGTTATGGAATGATGAGAAAGAGACCGAATGTTGTTCGGAGTCTCGGATGGGATCCGGGATATCACGAGGAGATCCGGAATGGTCCGGAGAATAAGATTCATATAAGGAAAGTCCCGTTTCGTAGTTGGGGAATGGTTCCGGTGTTTTCATCGAGAACATTCTAGAAGGTTCCGGAATGTCCGGCACTCCGGGGGGGAGGGTACATGAATGTGTCATTGTAAATTGGAATGATTGCATCATGTACTAGGTGTCTTTGCTGTCCAAAATAAAGGGTTTATTTAAATCCTAAATTGAAAAGTCAAACGGCTAGTTTGAAAGTCAAACGGCAATTTTTGGAAAGAGGAGGAGAAGTGGAAACCGAGTTGGGGAGGGATTCCCTCCTCCCCAAGCCGGCGCCCCACCCAAGCCGAGTTGGGGAGGGACTCCACTCCCTCCCCTTGGCCGCCGGCCCTCCCACCTATAAAGGGAGGGGCAGGGCTGCCCCTCCTAGTACACAAGTCCCTCTCCTCTAAACCTAAACCCTAGACACAGCCTAGGGATTTCTCCCAAGCCGTCAAGTTAGAGCTTCTAATTGCCCTAGCCTCCGGTTTAGAGCCTTCTAATTGGTGTGTCTAAACCCTAGATCACCAAGAGCTCTCTCATACTCCACCATACTCGCTCCGGCTTAAGGCGAAGCCCTGCGAGATCTCCCCTCTACTTCCGGTACCACGCCGTTGTGCTGCCGGAATCACGAGGAGAGTGCTACAACCTCTGCTGCCTGCTGGAACAAGGGAGAGGAAGGTCTTCGTCGAGTACCGAACGTGTGACCGACTGCGGGAGCGCTGCCGGAACGCAGCGCCGGAAGGATCGTCTACGCGATCTTGAGATCGGAAAGAGTACGACTACATCACCCACGAGAATCTGCTCTCGTTAAACACTTTGGAATCTTCGAGGGTGAGTTATTACATCGACTCGTTGCTACAATCTAGTAGATAGATCTTGGCTTGTTTGTTTGTATGCGGTAGAAAATTTTGTTTTCCATGCTACGAAACCCTACAAAAAGGCACCCAGGGATTCGACGGGTACGTCGTAAGCTCGCCTGCCATCTCCACACGCAATGGTTGCTCCACCTTGAAGTCGCAGTGCTTCGGCTCAGGGTCATTGGAGGCAACGACCGTCTCCTGGTAGGGAATAAGGTCGCCCATTGCCCAAACACGGTCAGAGTACACCGCGGCTCGGTCCATTAGCTTCAACACCTCGGCAATCTCGACCGAGCCCGTCAACGAGGGGTACCCGCTCGTGACGTCGTCGTGGTCGAAATCGTCGGGAAAATGTGCGAGCCCAAGGCTCAGCGCAGTCGCCGCTCCACGACGGAAGGCCGATCGCGTCATAAATTCCACGACCGACGGGGCCTTCTCCAGGTAGCGCCATACCTCGACGAGGTCGTTGGGGATCACCTCCGTGGGCGATATCTCCTGAAGATATGCCCGGAGACAAGTCGCTGACAGCGCGGCTAAGTCGACCAGGGTGGTCACGCATTGCCGCGTGTCGTACGACTACGCCTCTTCGGCATTGTCAGTGATCCGGCCTGCAGTACACAAGAAAATAGTGAGCAAAGCATCAAAACCACAACGTGGTACTGCACTCGGAAATTGGCTAAAGAAAAGCTCACCAATCAGTGGGCGACAGAGGTCCGTGATGAAATTCTGAAGAGTAGAGAAATCATTCTGCAACCCGGTGACGAGTGCGTCCGACACCTTCCGCTCCTCAGCAGCAGAAGTGACGGCCGTCTTGGCTCGCCCTTCCGCCGAGCTCACTTCCGCCTTCGCCTCCTTGAGCTCACGCTCCAGTTCGGCGATTCGCTTCTCCGCCACGCTCAAGGCAGACTAAGCCGCCGTCAATTTACCCACCGGGACAAGGCCCTGGCGAGCCTCCCCCACTTCAGCCGCTCTACTCTCTGTTTCCAAAACAAAACGGTCAACACCGCAAAAAGTTCATGACAAGCGCCAAGCAAGGTAAATACTCACCGGCAGCCGCTCGAAGCTCCTCGTTCGTCTCCTGGACAGCGATAAGCTCCTTCTCCACGTGACACTTGGCAGCAAGCCGCTCGGCCGACTCGCGCTGCAAGCCCTATGCAACAATCACAACGTCAACAACCAAAAATTCCTAAGTGCCCAGCCGCTGAAATTCAGCGACTAGGCACTCGGGGACTGGACGACAAAATTCCTAAGTGCCCAGCCGCTGAAATTCAGCGACTAGGCACTCGTGGACTGGACGACAAAATTCCTAAGTGCCTAGCCGCTGAAATTCAGCGACTAGGCACTCGGGGATTGGACGACAAAATTCCTAAGTGCCCAGTCGCTGAAATTCAGCGACTAGGCACTCGGGGACTGGATGACACAAAAAATAGTAAGAATCCGACCACTGAAATTCAGTGGCCAGATCCTCGGGGACTGGACATACCTGGATGGCGGCACCTAGCATGCCATGAAGCTCCATCGCATCCACCGACGCAAGAACGAGCGGAGTGTGACCGCGACGCTGTTCAACCTCCATGCCGGCGGCCCTAGGAAGCTGGCTCGACGGCACCGAGGCACTCGCCGTGGCAGCTTTTGCCACAAAGCGAGGGAATTTCGTCACCACGCCCCCCGCGCCACTCGAGGGCGGCCCGGTCGCCTCGGTCGAACCCACGGGCATTGCATGCTGCGACCCCGCGTCCTCCTTGGCCTTCAGAGCAACGTCCACTGCGGTCGGAGGATCGCTTGGTGCAGCCGCCGGCTCGTCAGAGATCGTGACAACGTCATCGCCCTTTATTCTTTTGGTGCCTTCAGCGGGAGCAACGACTTCGTCGCCCTTCCTCTTCTTCGAGGAATCGGCCGACGCCTCCATGGTGACTGGTGGAACCTTGGCCACCAAAGGGTGACCTATCTTCTTAACTCCAGTCCTGCGAAACAACTCTGTCAATAACACTCTCCGATCGAAAAACGAAGCAAGCAGACGGATAAAAGGTCAAGGAACACTCACTTGGCGACTGGAATAAATTGCAGGCCGGTGCAGATGCTAGCCGTCTTCTCCAGTTCTGGACACAGTTTCTGACTGAGGCCCGTCTCAAACACATTATGTGCCCAAGACATTGACGGTTTCTTCGAGGATGAAGCCATGGCGGGAGCCTCCGTGGCAATCATTGCGGGAGCTCCTCTCGATGGCGAGGCCCCTGCGGCTGGAGCGGCCGCCAACCCGATGACTGGGGCGAACGACGGTGGAAATGATGTCAGCGGCGCCTCGTTCTCTACGACGGTAGTTCCAGTCGCCGCGGCCGCGTGCGCTGCTGTTTCTTCGGCCGCGCTGGTAGCATCGGAGCTACTCGCGAACCGAGGCGGAGACGTCGGCTTGGCCGGCTTCACCTTATTCTTGGGTGGCAGCTTCTTCTTCTTCGACGGGCCTCATGCTGTGAGGTATGCTCAGGGAGCTCATCATCGTCATCGTCGTCATGGATCTCGAGGCTTTTGCTGGCCTCGAGTTCGCGCTGGTGCTGCCCGCGAGTTTTGTGGACCGTGGGGGCAGCAACCTCCACGGGTTCGTCGTCGTCGTCACCGTCACCACCCCCATCACTCCTGAAATCGCCCTAGTTGGGCAATGGCTCGCTCCCATCCTCGATGAACGAGCTCGAGTTCTCGTCATCTGCGGGTGGAAGCCACCCTTCCACCACCTGAAACAACTGCAGCAGTCAAAAAACATTAGCACAACCGCGAATGCACAAACTGCGATTGCGAGTGCAAAGGAAATAACAACTCACCGTTGGAGCTGGGCGCCTTGCGGTGTAAGGTGCGACCCCGGCCTTCGCGTCAAGATACACCGCCTGGGTGATCTTCTTCAGAGCCAGGGTGTAGTCGTTGAGTCTCCACTCGTCGAGGCAGGACCTCGTCTGGTCGTCCTTGCCCATGTACTCGTACATGTAGTGGGAACGGCTGGCCAGGGGCACAAGTCGTCGCCCGAGCCAGAAATTATAGAGGTTGATGGTTTGGAGGCCTTTCTTCTTCAAGTTGCGGATGGTCTGCAGCATCTCGTCGACGACCATCCGCTGTTCTAGCGGAAGTTTGGTAACTTGGAGCCGGCGCGGCTCGGGCCGGTCAGCGGAATACCTTGGAAGCGCCACCTCGTCGCCTAGAGTCGACTCGGTCACGTAGAACCAGCTCTTCTTCCACTCATTTGCTGCTTTGGCGGGTAGCATTAGATTGAAGAATGATGCCTTCGACTTCAGCTGGAAAGTCAAGCCGCCCGCGGCTAGCATTGAGCCGTCTGCCTCTTCGCGGCTGATTCTCCCATTGAATAGATCTTGCCATGGGGGAAATAGGGCCTACAGCCCAGGTAGCACTCGCAGAACGCCACAAAAATGGCGAGCTGCTCGATGCTGTGCGGACCCAGGTCTGACGGCTAGATATCGTAATAGGCGTAGAAGCGCCAGAAGAAGAGGGAAGTGGGGAATCCGAGCCCCCGCTCCAGATGACTGGTGAAGCAGATGAACTCCCCTTCGCGCGGATCTGGAATTACTTTTCTGGCTGCGGAGATGCTCCATCTCCCGGCATGGAGGATCCACGCCTCCTCAAATGATCTTAGCAACGCCTTCGTGCACTTGGATCTTCCCCATGGTTCGGCAGGAGGAGCCATCGACTGGGGGATCGTGGGATGCAGATCGATCTGAGTCATTCTGGTCGCCGCGCGGAATGGGGGAACGACAATGCGCAAGTTCGGAGGAAGTGAGGGAAGCATTTCCCCCTCACCCGTCACTCTCCTTATATAGTGGTTGTTACCCGCCATTTTCGGGGAGCCGTTACCACGCGGTAATTACACCGATATTACCGTTGGATTACCCAACGGCTAGTTTGACCAAGCTAACGGTCCAACTTCGTCCACTCGACTCGCTGTCTTCAGCGACTCGACGATTCCCCGACCCGATCACTATGATAGTGACTTGATTATTCGCCGACCCGCTCGCCAAGCTGCGATATGATTGGTCGTCGTTATTGTGACTAAAATGACTAGTTCTTTCCTTTGTTTAGGAGTCCACCGCCAATTCGACTGGGCGTCTGCATTGGACCCGCATACTCCGGCTGCCAACAAACACCTGCGACGAATCAACGACGGCCTCGGGGACTACTGATGGGGATATGCCTACCGGGGTATGCCCAGCAGGACGTTTCCTATTGGCCCAAACTGCCAGCGAGTGGGCCTGCAGGATGACGACTGGATCAAGACTTGGTGAGGACTCAGGCGACTGGAAGCTGGAGGCCCAGAAGCGTAGCTAGTCCCATTCGGACTAGGTCAAAGACCTTCCGAATCCTTAACCAATTCGGTTGTAGATCTATAAACTCTAGCGAGGTGAGCCTATATAAACCTCCCTAGGTTACGCATAGAGGACACGTTCCATCATACACCCAAGCGACTCGCCGCCTAGTCATCGAGCTCGCCCCTTGTACTCTCTCCATAATACAATCTAGCAAGAGTAGGTCTTTACCCTCTGGGGGCCGAACCTGGGTAAACCCTTGTGTCTCCGCCCTCATCTCGCACCGCAGATGGTCGGCCACCCTTGCCCCATGTTCTACTACTCGTTGCCGATTGCAGCATCTGCCATGGCCATTCCCACGACAACTAGTAGAACACCGACCTTTGGTTTGGAGCTGCTCTGGCCTCTAGTCCCGGCCGTGTCTGAAACCGGAACTAGTACCACTAGTCCTGGTTCGTCCCCTTTGCAACGTCTAGGAGGAAGCAACTGCCTAGTCCCGGTTCATTGGGGACCTCTAGTCCCGGTTGGTAATACCAGTCGGGACTACAGGTCTGGCGCCAACTACTGGGACCCAGGAGGGCATATAGTCTCGGGTGGTGTTACAGACCGGGACTAGAGATCATGATCTAGTCCCGGTTTGTAGCACCACCCGAGACTATGTATTCCCTATATATTCCATGCTTCAACCCTGCACAAACCCACGGCCATTTTCTCCAAGCTAGCTCAAGTTTATCCCCATTTTTGTCCAAAGCTTGTCAATATTTGGTGGCATCCATCAATCCAAGCTTCTAAAAGGTTAGCAACTTCAATCTTTCATCTCACATTGTTAGTGTAGTTCAATGCTCTAGAAGTAGAGAGGGATTTCATGCTTAGAAGTAGAGGGGATTTTAGATGTGTAATTTTAAGCAAATTTTGATTATGCAAAAAGTTACTGAAAGTTTAGATGTGTATTTTTAGATTTATGGAGCTCAGAATTGAATAAGGTTTTCACTGCTAGATCAATTATTAAAAACTCAACATTTTTATGTTAACAGTTTTGCCTAATTCAAAAATTGGTGCATGTAAAATTTTATATATATGTCGTACACACTAAATTTTTAGATTTGAAAAAGTAAATATAGTAAAAATGATCCAAACTTCTTATATGATACAAAATTTTAATTCTAATGCAGATAAGCCGAAATGGATGTACGATGCTCTCTGAATGTCTGACGCGTTCATTAAAGGCGTGCAATATTTCCTCGATTTGGCTGAGGCAAACAAGCGGAATGGTTTTATCTGTTGTCCGTGACGTGTCTATCAGAATGAGAAGGATTACTCTTCCTCAAAAACCATTCACATCCACCTAATTCATTCAGGTTTCATGTCCGTCTATAATTGTTGGACAAAGAACGGAGAAAGAGGGGTTATGATGAAAGACGACAAAGAAGAAGAGAACGATGAAAACTATCCATTGTTCCCCTGAATATGGTGGTACTGCAATAGAGGACAATAAACAAGAAGAAGGTGAATAACGGGCATTAGATGAGACCGCTGATGATCTTCATCAGGCCATTCTTGATGCACGGAGCGAATGCAAAAATGAAAACAAGAAGAAGTTGGAGCGCATGTTAGAGGATTACAAAAAATGTTATACCCAAATTGTGAAGATGGCAACACAAAGCTCGGTACCATACTGGAATTGCTTCAATGGAAGGCACATAATGGTTTATCTGACAAGGGATTTGAGAAGCTACTAAAAATAATGAAGAAGAAGCTTCCAAATGATAACGAATTGACTGTCAGTACATACGAGGCAAAGAAGGTTGTGTGCTCTCTAGAACTAGAGGTGCAGAAGATACATGCATGCATTAATGACTACATCCTCTACCGCGGTGAGGAGTACAAAAATTTGGATGCATGCCCGGTATGCGGTGCATTGCATTATAAGATCAGACGAGATTACCCTGGTGATATTGAGGGCGAGCAACGCCCCAGGAAGAGGATTCCTGCAAAGGAGATGTGGTATGCTCCTATAATACCACGGTTGAACGTTTTTTAGAAACAAAAAGCATGCCAAGTTAATGCGATGGCACAGAGAAGACCGCAAGAAAGACTCGATGTTGATACACCTCGCTGATGGGTCACAGTGGAGAAAAATCGATAGAGAGTACCCAAGCTTTGCAGATGACGCAAGTAACTTAAGGTTTGGTCTAAATACAGATGACATGAATACTTTTGCGGAGCAGAGATACAGTTATAGCACCTGGCTTGTAACTCTATGTATCTATAACCTGCCTCCTTGGTTATGCATGAAGCAGAAGTTCATTATGATGTTAGTGCTCATCCAAGGCCTAAAGCAACCCGCCAATGACATTGATGTGTACCTAAGGCCATTAGTTGAAGAACTACTCCAGTTGTAGCGTGACAAAGGTGTATGTATGTGGGATGTGCACAAATAGGAGCCATTTGACCTACGAGCGTTGTTGTTCGTAACCATCAATGATTGGCCTGCTCTTAGTAACCTTTTAGGACACTCAAACACGGGATATAATGCATGCACGCATTGTTTAGATTATACTGAAAGTATATATTTGGATAAAGGTAGGAAGAATATGTACCAGGGGCATCGTCAATTTATTTCGGCCAGGCATCCCGGAAGAAAGAAAGGCAAGCATTTCAATGGTGAGGCAGATTACCAAAAGAAGCCTATCCGCCGTACTAGTGATGATATATTTGATATGGTCAAGGATCTAGAAGTAATATTTGGAAAGGGCCCTGGTGGTCAATCTGTTCCGAATGACGCTGACAGACACGCGCCCATGTGGTAGAAGAAATCTATATTTTTGGAGCTACCCTATTGGAAAGTTCTAGAGATTAGCTCTGCAATCGAAATGATGCACGTGACGGAGAATCTTTGCATGAACCTGCTAGGATTTATGGGTGTGTATGGAAAGACAAAAGATACACCAGAAGCACGGCAGGACTGGCAAGGTATGAAAGACCGAGATGGCCTGCATCCAATGAAGACGGATAAAGGACGTCTAAGTGATGCTAGCTACGCTCTTACCAAAGAAGAGAAGGAACTATTTTTGAAGTCCTGAGTAGTATGAAGGTCTGATGACTGCAAGTGCACAGATCATTTGTAGCTAGTTTCGAAATAAAGATATCGATCCCACATGGAGCGGGAGTTCTGAAGTCTAATAACTCTTGAATTAAATACTAAAATAGTAAATACTAAATAACATTCTAAGTAACAAGATAAAATGCAAGTTTTGTGTAAAAGGGTATTTTTGGGTTTTTGTATAAGAGAACAATAACTAAAGTAAAACAAACTGAATACAGAAGTAAGTATCGCGTATGTAAAAGAGATATGAAACTGCAATGGGAAAAAGCGTTCTCAGGGAGTAGTAGATACACCTCTAGCATTATAAAGGGTTTAAGGTAAGGATTATTATCATGAACATTCTCAACTATGTATGTGTGGGAGGAACTCCGTAATTGGACGAATAGGCAGCAACCACTGCTCACATCATCCTCATAACCACAGTAGACAAGTAATCGACATCAATCGAATTACTGCGCTATTAAGAGATTTTATCTCATAGGATGTATCTCATGGCATGGACAATGTTCCGTGAGTTTTCCCGGTTCCCAAGTTGATACGTAAGGGGTGCTACAGCTTTATAGTCACTATAAGTGCTAGCACACCTCTGTCTACCAATAAGTAGTTCCCTCCACCAAGTTCCCACAAGAGGAAAATATTAAGAGGTCGACTTCTCCCAACATCAAGATGAAGAAAATCTAACACATGGTCATGGCGATGAATATCATAATAAACTTTATCTTATTTCAATCTTATGCTAGGGTTTCTCCATCTCCACAAGAACTAATGATCTACTCAGCCATGGAGGCAATCAACATCATGGCAAAGACAATGGAATCTATCATAGAATAATAGTACTTGTATAAATCCACAACGAGTATGGAAATTACAACAAGATCTAGACAAGATGTAGATGAGATGGATGGAGATGGTGGTGATGCAGCGGTTGATGATGAAGATCGATGTCTTAGCCTCCCGGATCTACCTAGGGTGAAGATGGATCCCCGATTGATGAGTCCCCCCTCCATATCCCTTCCGGAGGTGAGGTTTCTGTGATTGTTGGTCATTCTGTATGTCGTCTCTTTCTTCCGATTGCATGGGGCGAAACTATTTGAAGTGGAGATGGCGGTGCCAACTATATGGCGGGAACTATATGGCCGGAGAAAATCTTCCCGCCGTATAGTTGGTCGTTAAACCTACTAGCTCCTGCGATCGCCTCGGGTTTTCTTCTGGTGTTATTGATATTTTCCAAATTAGCGATTTATGCTGTTTTTGACTCCTTTTTGCTATAATACAACTGGTCCAAAAAATTGTTTCCATCGTATCCATCATATGTTCTGATCTTGGTGAAAATAGACATAAAAGATGCACACAAACGCCGTAAAATACCAAGATCCTACCACTACAGTGCAAAATAATAATATAAAACATGATGCAAATATGCACTCATCAACTTCCCAAAGCTTAGACTCTTGCTCGTTCCGATCAAGGTTAGCTTAATGGATGTGATCCTCATATTCGTGAAGTTGGATCGATAAAATAAATGAGGCAGTTGCAGCATGTGTTTATCATATATGATACATAGGACTAAGTTCATGAATAGTATCCTACTCGAACCATCTGAATAATATTAGCAGGCTTCCACACCTTAGCATTTAAAAGTTCACAAAAGATTATTCTCAACATGATATAAAAGTGTTTCAGTTTGACCGAATAAGTTAGCGAGGTAGTCCCAAGCATTTTCGGATTAACACATTCACTTGGGATTTAAAATCTCAAACGTTTCTTTGTCTCACCACAATATAGTGGTGTATGCCTATTTTTTCTTTGCACATTTTCTTTTCTCTTTTCTTTTTTTATGCTCACACTTTTTTTAAGTGATGTGCAAAGGAGCTAGTCATACATTCCACTTCATGTAGGAATTCAAAGTTTAACGATCTCAATTACCAAATTCCACTTGTATATGAAGCATCTTTATATCTTGAAGACTCTACGTCGTCTTGTTCCCACTCTAATTTGATAGAACTTTTAATTTTCCTTTGCTCAAGGTTTCTTTCTCAACTTAACTGATTAGATAATTTTTCCCTTTGTAAATCAAACCATGAACTTACAACATATTGACCAAATTATCTTTGTATATTACATTAATACCAATGGTATGGAAGACTCATATTGCTATCATCAAGTGCAAGTAAAATTATACTCAAGCCATTCATATATCTAATAAGACAAGCACAAACTCAATAATGCTCCATATATGATAATAAACTTGAAATTTCATAAATGGGATCGACTATTCCTGAAGGGAATTCTAATGATGCAAACTTTATTTCTAAGCTCAAACTAATGTAAAGCTAAAATAGTAATATAAAACTTATAAGATATATTATAAAGATCTCCCCAAGCTTGGAATCAAGCCAGGCGGAATCAAATAATCCCTTGCGATTATTTGATACCGTGATTATTGTAAATCATTGTGGCGCCATGGCATGTAACACCGCGGTGCGCAACTTCTTGTTGGTGTCCTACAGGGAAGTGATGCAGTTGTAGCACCTACACAAATCAGATTGCAAAGTGTCCACTTTATCTGCGAGTTTAGTCACCAATGGGAGAAGATCATATTTCTTCTCTATCTCTCCTTGAGACGGTGACGGACTTCAACGCGATGGAGTAGCTTCTGCTTCTGATATATCTCCAGTGCTCGCACGCGGTCTTTGTTCCTAGGGACAACTTATTCCTAAACCATAATTGATGGATCGGGGAAGTAGAAACCATCCCTCCACTCTTCTTGAGGCTTCACCCTTATACGAGCACCAATGGTAGGCTTCGAGAGGGACACCTTCACTTCCTTGCTAGCACCTACACCAATATTAGGTAATTCCTTACGCTTGTGTGACCTGGGATCTGTGGTGATGAACTTAATCGTCTCCACATGCCCATTTCCATGCTTCTTGTGACCTTATCCCTCTTGTTGAGCTCTCTTCATTGTCCCCCAGTTTATCTCCGGGGGATCATAGACATCACGGCTGATGTAGATGTCACTCTAATCTTCATCGGAATCGTTGTTGTACAAGCTTGGCTCTACGTACTCCTTGTACCTTGGGCTAAACCTCTCCACCTCCTTGTTTCCGTCCTCCATAGATGGGCTGGGAGAGCGGTCCCTGGAAGGAGAAATGAGACCCAGGGGTTTTCCACGGGCCTGGGACGGGATAGAGCATGGCTAGATTGGTTTCTGGTGATTATGATTAGAGAGAAACACAATAGAAGTATATAAGGGGGTTAGAGGTTAGTAAAACTCGCGAGACACACCAAATTTGCATCCAAGAAAAGAATCTTAATGAAACAGGAAAAGAAATAATGGATTTGGAAAAGTCCCCCGCGTAACGACCGACTATACGCTCGTGGCCCGTATAGTTGGTTCCAGGCAGATATTTCCAAACATCTCGAGTCCAGGTTGGTTAGGTTATTGACTTGGAATCGACAAACCCCTTTTTTAGATGAATAGTACAAAAATAATCGAAGATGCCAGAAAGTTTAACGACCAACTATACGGCGGGAGAAAATTTTCCGACTGTATAGTTAGGGTCGTATAGTTTCCAGACATCAAAAAAATTTATGAAGGGAATATAGTACGTTTAACGACCAATTATACGGTGGGAGAATTTTCTCCGGCCATATAGTTGCAGCCGTATAGTTGGTAAAACCCTCAGAAACTTCAGAAAAACATGAGGAATTCAAAGGTAAAAATTTCAGGAGTATAAATTGTGAAAACAAATCACTTATTCAGAGAAATAAAACTTACCTTGTACACTCCATTTATTTAGTCGGGGGTGACAAGATTCTCCAAGAACAAGGAATTATTCTCTTTTGGAAGAATTGACCTTAGCTCATCTAATAATTCTCATAAACTAAAATCACCAGGACTAAAGTTCCTCTCAATAAGATTGGTGCCTTACTAGGCAAATATGGATAATGCAACCAATATCTTAATTTCTTGCCTCTGTATAATCTGTAACTCAAATTCTTGAAGTAAAAGGATCCAACGGATCAGTCTTGGATTATGAGTATTCCTCTCAAGGAGTTATTTTAAACGAACTCTTACTTTTGCATCAACTATATAATAACTAAATTTATCGCAAGATAAAAATACAACAAAAAGTTCTCTTTCTTCCTTAGGATAATTCTTTTGAGCACTATTAAGAGTTCTACTAGCAGGATGTATAATATTAAATCTATGACCTATATGTTGTCCCAGAGTTACTCCTATAGCATGATCACTAGCTTCACATATTAAATTAAAAGTCATATCCCATATAGGTGGTTTAATGATAGGAGCATGGGATAAAGCATATTTAAGTTTATCAAAGGCAATAATGCATTTATCACCAAAATTAAATCTTACTCCCTTTTCAAAAGGTTTGTTAAAAGTTTAGAAATTCTAGAGAAATTCCTAATGAACCTTCTATAAAAACCCACATGACCAAGAAAACTTCTTATACCTTTTATATCCCTTGGTTGTGGAATTCTCTCTATTGCTTCGACCTTTGCTCTGTCTACTTCAATACCCTTACCTGATACCTTATATCCGAGGACTACCAATATATACAAGATTGGTTTCTTTGCAACACTGCAAAACCTTTTTGAGATTATCCAAGCAACTAGTAAACGAAGTTTAGACAGAGAAGTCATCCATAAATACTTCCATTATCAATTCTATAAAATCTGGAAAAATGGCAGTCATGCATCTTTGAAAAGTAGCTGGAGCATTACATAAACCAAAAGGCATGCGTCGGTAAGCATATAAACCATAAGGACTAATGAAAATTGTTTTAAGTTGGTCATCAGGATGAATAGCTATTTGGGAAAAACCAGAGTATATGTCCAAGTAGAAAAAATGAGTGTGGTTTGCTAACCTCTCTTGTATTTGTGAGGTTTCCTTAAATAAAAATGGCTAACATAATTGTCATATCAGTATTATCTATTGTAGACGGTACTATCTCTTCTTTTATTTCTAAATAAAAATCATAAGATATAACATTAACTGCGGTGCCAAAATCACATAAACCATAATGTGAGGTTTCCTTAAATATGAAGGAAAGAATAAGCTTACCCACATCGTTTGCCTTAATTTTACCTTCTACCAGTATGGAAGTCTCTTTATCAAGTTCAACTATGTTGCAATGTACATACATATCCATAATCACTTCTTTGGTTACCTCTTCATCTTTGGTTTCATTCAAATATTCTTCAACTTTTGGCACACTTTCCTCTTCTTTCTTCTGTTGTACTGCTTTAACCTGTTCATATTCCAAAATATATTTCTACGCAGTGTTAGGGAAAGGTATCTCATACATTGGTTCTAGGGATGCCAGTGTTGCTTTAACTTCTCTTTTCTTCTTAGGTTCGGGTGCTGGATTATACTTGACCCAACCCTCTTTTGGAGCTTTGATATGTTCTGTAAAAGCTTTAACAACATGCAACACAAGATCTAATTCTAAATAAAGTTTTTAGATAATTCATTAACATTGCCCTTTTTATTATAGTCATGAATACAATCATAATCTATTTCTATGCCTCCTTCGCTTCCTAGACCAAAATTCCAAGAAACTCTATGATCACGGATTCTATTAAGTAAAGCCTAAGCTTTAGTTATGGGAAGATTCATAAAAGCTCCTCTTGCGTAGAGTCTAGTTCCAATTTATTAGATTTAATTAAACTCTCATAAAACATATGCAATAAATACCATTCAGGCAAATCATGATGAGGACATTGATTAAGTAAAACTTTAAATCTTATATATGGTCTTACTAGTCCTTCATTAGGACGATTCCTCCAAGTCATTATAAGACGTCTGATTCCAAAAGATTTTGATAAAGGGTAATACTTAGCTAAAAACCCATAAGCAAAATTATCCCAGGTAGTAATGGCTTATGGGGGTAAAGATCTATACCATGAGAGAGCTGTGCTAATCAGAGTCTGACTAAAGAGTTTCAGCCTTACCTTATTAGTAGTATACCCCGGTAATTGGAAAGTGCCACATATATCCTTAAAGAATGCAATATGCTCATATGGATCAGGATTTTCTTCATCTCTAGTAAATTGCTTCTTGTGTAAAATACTAAGTAATAGAGGATTTATTTCAAATCCCCTTGTCTTCTTGTTGGAGATGTCTCTTTTATTAATATCACAGGGCTTCCCAAAGTGGCTGAGTGGGTTACCACTAGTCAAATGCTCAAACTCCATAATGTTGGTGGGACCATGTAACTCAAAACAAAACTTAGCAAGACTAAATAAGCAAAAACTAAAAGACCTACAGCGCTTAGCTCCCCGACAACAGCACCATAAAATAGCTAGATGACTGCAAGTGCATGGATCGTTTGTATCTAGTTTCAAAATAAAGATATCGATCCCACATGGAGCGGGAGTTCTGAAGTCTAATAACTCTTAAATTAAATACTGAAATAGTAATGCTAAATAACGTTCTAAGTAACAAGATAAAATGTGAGTTTTGTGTAACAAGGTATTTTTCGGTTTTTGTATAAGAGAACAATAAGTATAAAACAAACTGAATACAGAAGGTAAGTATCGCGTATGTAAAAGAGATATGAAACTGCAATGGGAAAAAGCATTCTCAGGGAGTAGCAGATACACCTCTAGCATTATAAAGGGTTTAAGGTAAAGATTAAGGGTGGACTGGGTCCTGGCCCACCGGCTGGGCCCTCTAGCCGGCCCTATCCTGTAAACCCATATCCAAACAGTAAACCCTAGAGCCCAAATTGTAATCTCCCCCAGACCAGTATATAAGGGAGGGCAGAGCTGGGGTTCTAGGTAAGCAAGGATAGAAGGATAAACATAGATAAAAGGAAGAAGAGCTAGCCTCTAGTTCCCATCTTCCTCTAGCTCTCGATAGTAGCTAAGGAAACAGCTCCAGGAGCATCTGTATTGGGCATTCTCCCCCCATATAGTTCATCTTGCAGGAGTAGGGGTGTTACCTTGCCGAGAGGGCCTCGAACCTGGGTACGTTGCTGTGTTTGCAGTTTACCATGCCCAACCCGTTGCATGAGCCACCGATTGCATCTGTGTGTCCCTTCTTAGCCATCCCCGATGGCACTGTCGTGTTCCACACCACGACAATACCACTTTACACCACCAGATGAATAGTTAAGAATATTCCTGATGACACGAGAAGAAATAAACTTCATTCTCAGACTTCAGTTACTTGGCACAACAAAATGCTTGCCGATATAAAAGGGTCTGGAGAATCGACTGAGAGACATTTAGCAAGACTACTTTAAATGTTCTCCTTGATGTTCGAGAAATAAATCATCAAGTAGAGGCCGGACTTCATAGACAAAGGAAACCATAAGCACAACTCCTATAATAAATTATAGAAGAAGCCTCATGAAGAATGGTTGTTTTTGCTGATTCAAGATAATATGGCAAAAGGTCTTTCCGGCTAAGTGTGTCAACCCTTACATCAACCTTGCTAGACTTCAAAGAGACCTATGTCAAAACCTTGAGGAACACCAACAATCATATCTGCTTGAGATTCATCTTTGGTTAGCGAAATGATATTTCAGACTCAGCATGTCCGAATAGAAAGTTTGCAACATTTACCATGAAGGTAAAGTTACTAGATTCTCAAGATATGGACTACATTGTAAAGCTCCAGAGGATGAGCTAGATTGCTAGACCCATGTATTTAGCAATTTGTCGAAAGAAAACTGTACACACATGAGGTACTAACAATAAACACACATATATCCTTAAAGAAAGAGATAACTTGTCTCGAATCCACGACAACATCTTTCCACAATTACTCGTGAATCATAGAAGGTTACTTCTAACATCCAGAATGCATACTTCGAGACAACACAAAAATGGTTCTCAAAATTTTCCAATGTTAATGCCAAATGTTCCATACGAATCTAATCTAACATGGAGAAGGTAAGAATGTCGATGATGAGCTCAAAAACAAACTTATCGAGACACTCCAAGAAGATGGACTCATATGTTGCTTGAACGAGGCAACAGTGTTGGTCAGACCAAAGAGAATGAAGATGTACCCAAGTGAAACATCACGAGAAGAAACATCATCAAGATAGTCCTTGGAACTAAGTTTGATTTTATGATAGCCCAAATCAAATCAAAGGTCGTGGAAGATAATATATCCACACAAAGGAGATACTATCTTTCTTCAACACGAACAAAACTAGACATCCCTTTAAGGAGGAACAAAGTCAGATAGAACTTTTGTCTTACAACTCTCCAAGTTGTTTAAGCTCAACCAACTAGTTCAGGGGTATCCAGTACGGATCCTTGGAGAAAGGAGCAGTTTACAGAACTTGCTTGCTCAAGAACTTGACAACACGGTCATGTGGCAACATGGCGATACTTCTAGGAAGACATCTAGAATATCACGAACCACCGATATGTCACTTAGTTCGAGAGGAAACTTGCTTGGTAAGGCAAGAATACATAGTCTCAGAGTTTCAGCACAAGCCTAACTCTTTGACCGAAGAGAGTGCACCAGAATGACGGACTTGGTAGCACAATCATTCTTCACTTAGTGATAGAGTTAAACAATCATGCTAAGAATGACACAAATGTCCTTAGAGTTCCAAACAATAATAACTGCTAAGAATTTAAGATAGCCACATTACTACGCACATGCATCACTTACGAGTAAGAAAGCTCGAAGAATGGTGGGTAAATATGTGTGGGAGTATCACTTCATTAAGGGGTCATAAAAATCAACATGACATCTTGGTATAAAAGAATGTGATACTTTAAGGTAGAACATACAGAAGACAATCAATGCTTCTTCATCGGCGGACTACAATACTTTGACCTGGTCCTAGATACGACGAGGTTCCGGAGTTTGTTTCTCCTAGACATTCCGAAATGGTTTGTATGGACGTGTAGAGGTCCCTACCTTTAATAAGGTAGAAATCCCTGTGTTTACAATGCTAGTCCCTGGATCAATAGCTAGCATCCACAGTTAAGATGTAATATCAAGAAACAAAGGTCATAATATAACTTTATAACTAGGAATAAAATAATTCATTACATCTTATATAGCTCATTTGGCTATCACATTACAATGCAGCAGAATATCTATATAGCATGGAGTCCTTCATCTTCATAGTGCCACAGGCAATAATGTTGGTTGTAGACTTGTAATCCTATTCAACCCACTTCACTAACATCAAACAAACCTGCAACATAATAAGTTGCAGCCACAAGGGTCAATACATTTGAATTGTATTGGCAAGTTTCACTACTATGTAGAAATAAGTGGAACCTATCAATATATGCATATTTGGCTAAGTAGGGTTTAGGCTCATTTGCAGAAAGCAATATAGTTTTATCCTATCTTTTCAAAATAGTTTTGATCTTTTGTCAAATCTTTATGAACTCCTTGGAAAACTCCAAGTGCTTATAATCCCTTGTTGTCACCATCAAGTTTTACTTTGAGAAATTGGAATGTCGAGATCTTTCATAGCTTCAGGCCTTAGTTGCTCAGTATTATCCGTAACCGGGGACACGGCTAAGTACTTAGAATTTTGATCTTCTGCAGAAGTTGTACACTTTACCCACATGACACAATCTCGTCTTGATGCCACCAGTGGCCGCTGGATAAGTACTCACCAAATGGAGTACCGGCAGATCGAGAACGTGACAGAGTCTTTCCATAGAAGTCCTCCCAATACACAATGCTAGCTTGTCTACCAGGCACTAATGTAAGGATATATTTCCAATACACAACTCTAGTTAACCTGAAGATGCCAATGCAAGGGTCTTCCACTATGTAGTTGACTAAGCCAGAGCCCATTTAGCATGTGGCTGTACACGGAAGCCACTGTACGAGAAATATGTTCAATCTCTAAGTCCCTGGGTGGTTTTCTTCTAGTGCACATACAAAAAGATAGCCATATAAACATGGTTCCCTTTGTTGCCACCTTGTCCAAAATTGAGTAACCACATTCCACCCAGGTGGTTCATTGAGTACTTGTTTTATTATATAAAACATATCTTTTTCCAACACTATATATAATCATATCATGTATTCCATCCCAAATATATAGCAGGGCTAAGCATACTACAACTACAATGTTTTCACTAAGGAAGATATAAGGATATCCTAATAGGATATAGCATAGCATAGAAATATAGTAGTCCTATCATGCATACTACAAAAATCCACTAAGTGTAATGAAAATAATAGGACATGAATGATAGTGTCACTTGCCTTAGTAGTTGGTCGTGTTGGTACACTCTTTGCAATAACACACTTGACAATCAACACAATCTATCAAGCAAAACAACCAAGACAAAACATACACACGATCAACACTAATGGCAACACAAAAATCATGCAAAGTATGCAAACATGCAAGATGGCAATTTTTATTGTACAAATTTTTATAACAAGGTTTTCAATATTACTAAGTGATTTCTGAACATTTTATATTTTCAAGATTACAAATGCAACCATTTGTGCAATTGTAGCAATTAGCAATGTTTTCTAACACTTGGAAATGTCATTCTCACTAAATAATTGTCACGGTCTTATTTATACAAGAATAAAATTATATTTTGATCTTACTATATAGAGGGTTCAATTTAAAACCATTTGCAAAAGGGTTCACTTAAAAATAATTTACACAACAATTTTTATACTCAAAATACTCCACAAATGGTTCTGTATAAAACGTGATTTTAACAGAATCAAAAATACTGAATTATGGCTCCACTGTGTTCTACTCGTTTTTGTGAATCCATAGACATATTATTTGCTAAATTTGGATAAACAGAACTTAAACTATGATTTTTACAAGTTTCTATGTTCATATGTCTAAAAATCCAAAAATACAAATAGATGTGACAAGTGACAGCTTATGATTAGTTGATACCCCTTCACTTGAGTGAACTGATTTCAGCCTTAGGATCTAGATCGTGTAGTTCAGAGATGATATGAAGGGAGGGAAAGAAGGACAAAAAAAATAGGAGAAACTCACGTACGAGTATGCATGAGGCCGCTAGAAATTTGGCACGCTAGCAGCAGCCTAGATACTGGTTCGTGTCATTATTGTGGAGACTTCTGGAGCTGATGAAGCAGTGGGCGAGGAAGTAGGCGTCGAGGTTGAGGTTGGAGAGGCCCTGCTTGTACACGCGAGTGCTTCTAGCGTTGTCTATGACTGGACCGGTGGCGGCATCGGTGGCGCGGTCAACTAGAGAAATATAGCTAAAAATCATGTCTAGGAGATACGCATATGTGCCAATAGAAGGTGGGTGCAAGGATTTGTGCCGAAACTCACCGAGTGCGACACGATCGCCCGACAAAGATGATGAACTAAGATGAACGGAGGCGAAATGCGTCTCCGACGATCCGCGTCTCGTCCTTCTAGTTCGATGAATCAGCCCTTCTCCTCTTCTTGGTCGCGGTGCAGCAGCTTGTAGTCTCCTTGCCGGAGCTGCCGGAAACGCTTGTGGCGTCCAGCGGGGATTCAACGAAGCTCCCGAAAATTGGATTGATGTGTGATCCTATGGTTTGTGTGGCAGTGTGAGATGGCAAAGGAGATGCAGGGTGTCCATTTGGGACTATATAGAAGGAGGACAGTGCTCTTCTAATGGACGTGATTAAAATGAAGAATCAATGCAGGGAAATAACTGCTGCAGTTTCTGTGTGCGACGTTTCTCAACTGGCTCATTCATGCGAAGAAGAACTGAAGACCTGTGATGCTTGGGATTTCTAGGAGATGAAGCAACAACGATTTGGCGTGCTTGCATGTGGAAAGTGAAGAAACGGTCTCAGTCAGTCCAGACCATGTGTGGTCATGTGTGGCGTGTTGGTCTAGGCCACTTGAGCATGTACATAAAAGTTGATCGATCCTAGTGCTGCTAGAAAAGAAATAAATGGGAGGACAGAGAACATGCGACTCAATATACATGCATCACCGTACATGCATGATAAAAGAATTAGGAAGAAAAAAAAAGTTAGCAGTCGTAGACGTGCATGCATTGCTACATGATCAGATACATCGGAATTTTATTTTAGAAAGAAGCAAAATAAAAGATAACCAATCGATCGAAACAAATTCAAAGCTGCATATTTTAATATGCTAAATCCAAAAATAATAGAATTCAATCTAACTTGACGGACAATCACACTGGTTTAATTCATCTTAAAGCTATTTTTGTATGAAAATTCTAGTTAAGCTTTAGTTATTTAAACGGAATTTTCCAATCCTAATTTTTAGATAAAAGTTTTTTTTTGAAAACTTCAAAATCGGCCCGTGACAAATCTAACCCCCTAAATTTTATCCTTTATTTTTTTGTTTGTTTATTTTTCACAATTCAAAATTTGGAAAATTTTGGGATGTGACAGGCTACCACCCTTAAAAGAAATCTCGTCCCGAGATTTGGGAAGGCTAGGGTTACAAGTTGGCTTGAAGACAACTAGGGTACTACCACCCTTAAAAGAAAGTCTCATAGGGTTACATTGATGGTTCACTTGACTATGGGTTCAACACTTGATATCTAGACAAGGAATCCTTATTTGACTCTTCTGAGTTAACTAATTCCTGACATCCACTTCTTCTATCTCTTCAAAGTCCTATCCATGTCAATGTGGTTCACATGTCCTTTCTGGGTCACATTGGAGTCATTTCCATTGGATCTTCTAGCATCCTTTTTCTTTTCCTTCACAGGACAGTCTGATGCATAGTGTCCAAGTTCCTTACAATTATAGCAATGCAACTGGCTAATGTCTTTCTTCCTGAAAGTATCATGTTGGTTCTGACCAAGGTCATCTCCATTGTCAGTATCATTTCCTTTATTATCACTTCCATTGTTGTGGTGGTGATGCTGATGTGGTTCAGAATCTTTATTGCTCTTTTTGAATGAACGCTTATTTTGTGATGATCCTGAGTGATACTTGAGTTTATGATTCCTCTTTCTATTCTCAACTTGATTCATCTTGTTTTCCAATATAGTGGCTTTGTCATAGAGGGATTGATAAGTTGGGACATAGGCAACGGATAGCTGCAGGTTCAACTCATCATTAAGTCCTTCGAGAAATTTCTCCTTCCTCTTAGCATCTGTATCAACTTCATTCGGTGCATAGCGTGCCAGATTGTTGAATTCTTCTATGTACTCAGCCACACTAAGGTGACGCTGTTTCAGATTGTGGAATTCCTTTTTCTTCAAGTGCATCACTCCAGATGAGATGTGAGCTATACGGAAACCATCCTCAAAAATAGCCCAAGTCACATCCTCAAGGGGAGTGGTGATCTGAAAGTTGTCCCACCATGTTGCTGCTGGTCCTTCAAGCAGATGTGATGCAAACCTAACTTTTTCTTCGTCGGTGCAGCCAACAGTCACTAAGTCCTTATTCACCGAACGTAACCAGTCATTGGCTTCCATTGGATCAGTTGCTCCAGAGAATCTTGCAGGCCTAAGTTTCAGAAACCTGGTGAGCATATCATGTGCTGGAGGATTATTCTGATTGTTGTTGTTGTTATTGTTGTTGTTGTTGTTGTTCTGATTCTGTATGAACGTGGTTATCATCTGCATCAGCTGCGTCTGAGTTGTCATCATCTGTTGCATCTCAGGAGTGATGTTGTTGTTTTGGTTGGGGTTGGCACGACGGGGAGGCATCTGTTGGTTTGATAGGGATAAGTAATGACAGATAGACCTAAGGAAGTTCTAACACACAACTCAAACAACCAAGTTCAATCAAACAATCAATCAATCAACAAGCAATTATCCACTTAACAACTTATGAGCTTAACTCATGAGTTGAAGGATACAACAAGTTTTCTTGAAATAATCAACCTAGTATAGTCATACCTCATAGGTCAATATGATCCATACTCTAACTTGATATCAATGTCTTTGGTAGACAATCTAATGTCTCTTGGTTTTTCACTTGTAGTCCTTAGTGATGTCTAAGTTGAAGTCCTTGGTGAAACTAAAGTTGAAGTCATTGGTCATGGTGAAGGCTTTGTCCATCAAGTTGAAAAGGAAGAGATGTAGAATCAAAACCAAAAGGTTGAGGAAAGAGTTTACAAGATTATTTGTAAATATGTTTTGGAACAAATACAACTCCTATTTTTCTAAGGGGTTTTGTCCAATCCTAGGGTTACAATCCTACAGACAACACAGTGCTCTGATACCATCTGTAGAGGTCCCTACCTTTAATAAGGTAGAAATCCCTATGTTTACAATGCTAGTCCCTGGATCAATAGCTAGCATCCACAGTTAAGATGTAATATCAAGAAACAAAGGTCATAATATAACTTTATAACTAGGAATAAAATAATTCATTACATCTTATATAGCTCATTTGGCTATCACATTACAATGCAGCAGAATATCTATATAGCATGGAGTCCTTCATCTTCATAGTGCCACAGGCAATAATGTTGGTTGTAGACTTGTAATCCTATTCAACCCACTTCACTAACATCAAACAAACCTGCAACATAATAAGTTGCATCCACAAGGGTCAATACATTTGAATTGTATTGGCAAGTTTCACTACTATGTAGAAATAAGTGGAACCTATCAATATATGCATATTTGGCTAAGTAGGGTTTAGGCTCATTTGCAGAAAGCAATATAGTTTTATCCTATCTTTTCAAAATAGTTTTGATCTTTTGTCAAATCTTTATGAACTCCTTGGAAAACTCCAAGTGCTTATAATCCCTTGTTGTCACCATCAAGTTTTACTTTGAGAAATTGGAATGTCGAGATCTTTCATAGCTTCAGGCCTTAGTTGCTCAGTATTGTCCGTAACCGGGGACACGGCTAAGTACTTAGAATTTTGATCTTCTGCAGAAATTGTACACTTTACCCACATGACACAATCTCGTCTTGATGCCACCAGTGGCCGCTGGATAAGTACTCACCAAATGGAGTACCGGCAGATCGAGAACGTGACAAAGTCTTTCCATAGAAGTCCTCCCAATACACAATGCTAGCTTGTCTACCAGGCACTAATGTAAGGATATATTTCCAATACACAATTCTAGTTAACCTGAAGATGCCAATGCAAGGGTCTTCCACTATGTAGTTGACTAAGCCAGAGCCCATTTAGCATGTGGCTGTACACGGAAGCCACTGTACGAGAAACATGTTCAATCTCTAAGTCCCTGGGTGGTTTTCTTCTAGTGCACATACAAAAAGATAGCCATATAAACATGGTTCCCTTTGTTGCCACCTTGTCCAAAATTGAGTAACCACATTCCACTCAGGTGGTTCATTGAGTACTTGTTTTATTATATAAAACATATCTTTTTCCAACACTATATATAATCATATCATGTATTCTATCCCAAATATATAGCAGGGCTAAGCATACTACAACTACAATGTTTTCACTAAGGAAGGTATAAGGATATCCTAATAGGATATAGCATAGCATAGAAATATAGTAGTCCTATCATGCATACTACAAAAATCCACTAAGTGTAATGAAAATAATAGGACATGAATGATAGTGTCACTTGCCTTAGTAGTTGGTCGTGTTGGTACACTCTTTGCAATAACACACTTGACAATCAACACAATCTATCAAGCAAAACAACCAAGACAAAACATACACACGATCAACACTAATGGCAACACAAAAATCATGCAAAGTATGCAAACATGCAAGATGGCAATTTTTATTGTACAAATTTTTATAACAAGGTTCTGAATATTACTAAGTGATTTCTGAACATTTTATATTTTCAAGATTACAAATGCAACCATTTGTGCAATTGTAGCAATTAGCAATGTTTTCTAACACTTGGAAATGTCATTCTCACTAAATAATTGTCACGGTATTATTTATACAAGAATAAAATTATATTTTGGTCTTACTATACAGAGGTTTCAATTTAAAACCATTTGCAAAAGGATTCACTTAAAAATAATTTACACAACAATTTTTATACTCAAAATACTCCACAAATGGTTCTGTATAAAACGTGATTTTAACAGAATCAAAAATACTGAATTATGGCTCCACTGTGTTCTACTCGTTTTTGTGAATCCATAGACATATTATTTGCTAAATTTGGATAAACAGAACTTAAACTATGATTTTTACAAGTTTCTATGTTCATATGTCTAAAAATCCGAAAATACAAATAGATGTGACAAGTGACAGCTTATGATTAGTTGATACCCCTTCACTTGAGTGAACTGATTTCAGCCTTAGGATCTAGATCGTGTGGTTCAGAGATGATATGAAGGGAGGGGAAGAAGGACAAAAAAAATAGGAAAAACTCACGTACGAGTATGCATGAGGCCGCTAGAAATTTGGCACGCTAGCAGCAGCCTAGATACTGGTTCGTGTCATTATTGTGGAGCCTTCTGGAGCTGATGAAGCAGTGGGCGAGGAAGTAGGCGTCGAGGTTGAGGTTGGAGAGGCCCTGCTTGTACACGCGAGTGCTTCTAGCGTTGTCTATGACTGGACCGGCGGCGGCATCGGTGGCGCGGTCAACTAGAGAAATATAGCTAAAAATCATGTCTAGGAGATACGCATATGTGCCAATAGAAGGTGGGTGCAAGGATTTGTGCTGAAGCTCACCGAGTGCGACACGATCGCCCGACAAAGATGATGAACTAAGATGAACGGAGGCGAAATGCGTCTCCGACGATCCGCGTCTCGTCCTTCTAGTCCGACGAATCAGCCCTTCTCCTCTTCTTGGTCGCGGTGCAGCAGCTCGTAGTCTCCTTGCCGGAGCTGCCGGAAACGCTTGTGGCGTCCAGCGGGGATTCAACGAAGCTCCCGAAAATTGGATTGATGTGTGATCCTATGGTTTGTGTGGCAGTGTGAGATGGCAAAGAAGATGCAGGGTGTCCATTTGGGACTATATAGAAGGAGGACAGTGCTCTTCTAATGGACGTGATTAAAATGAAGAATCAATGCAGGGAAATAACTGCTGCAGTTTCTGTGTGCGACGTTTCTCAACTGGCTCATTCATGCGAAGAAGAACTGAAGACCTGTGATGCTTGGGATTTCTAGGAGATGAAGCAACAACGATTCGGCGTGCTTGCATGTGGAAAGTGAAGAAACAGTCTCAGTCAGTCCAGACCATGTGTGGTCATGTGTGGCGTGTTGGTCTAGGCCACTTGAGCATGTACATAAAAGTTGATCGATCCTAGTGCTGCTAGAAAAGAAATAAATGGGAGGACAGAGAACATGCGACTCAATATACATGCATCACCGTACATGCATGATAAAAGAATTAGGAAGAAAAAAAAAGTTAGCAGT
Source organism: Avena sativa (assembly GCA_916181665.1). Taxonomy (NCBI): domain Eukaryota; kingdom Viridiplantae; phylum Streptophyta; class Magnoliopsida; order Poales; family Poaceae; genus Avena; species Avena sativa. Next base: position 22,482,260 of record OV702298.1, read on the forward strand.
CGTAGACGTGCATGCATTGCTACATGATCAGATACATCGGAATTTTATTTTAGAAAGAAGCAAAATAAAAGAGAACCAATCGATCGAAACAAATTCAAAGCTGCATATTTTAATATGCTAAATCCAAAAATAATAGAATTCAATCTAACTTGACGGACAATCACACTGGTTTAATTCATCTTAAAGCTATTTTTGTATGAAAATTCTAGTTAAGCTTTAGTTATTTAAACGGAATTTTCCAATCCTAATTTTTAGATAAAAGTTTTTTTTTGAAAACTTCAAAATCGGCCCGTGACAAATCTAACCCCCTAAATTTTATCCTTTATTTCTTTTGTTTGTTTATTTTTCACAATTCAAAATTTGGAAAATTTTGGGATGTGACAGGACGGACCACAAGAGTATCTTGCCTTGGAAGACACCGATGCATGTTGAAAGAATACGGATGTCGCCTAGAGGGGGAGTGAATATGCGATTAAAACTTTTCCTAGAGTGGCTCAACAAAGGCGGAATAAAACTAGTGTTTACTTTGTAAAGCACAACCTAGAACAACTAAGGTTCACCTATGTGCACCAACAACTTATGCTAAGCAATACAAGCAACAAAGTGATAGCAAGATATATATTACTTCAAGCATGAAGGCTATCACAATGTAAAGTGCATAAGTAAAGAGCTCGGGTAGAGATAACCGAGGCACGCGGGGACAACGATATTTTACCGAGTTCCTCCCAACATGGAGTACGTTTCGTTTGGAGAGGGGGTGGTATCAAACCACCAACGCCATAAAAGGCCTCCCTTATTCTCCGGTGAATCTCACCCCGATGGGATCGATCCACACTTCCACTATCGGTGCACTTGTCGGGGGCAAACCGGAACCTCTCACAAGGTTGGGGCACTTCTCCACAACTTAATTGGAGGCTCCCAACAAACGCCATCAAGGCCACAACCTGCAACACCAACAAACCGTCTAGGGTTCCAAGAACCTAAGAGTAAAAAGCTTCTCAACTTTCACTCACCAAATCCTCCGGGGAGAACTCAAACCGATGCACCAAATGCAATGGAAAGAACACAAGTAGTGCTCAAATCCTTATCTCCCAAATTCCACCAAAGCTACAAAAGCTTGTGGGGGAATAAGAGAGGAAGAACAAAGGAGGAAATCCACAAAAGACTCCAAGATCTAGATCCCAAGATGTTCCCCTCACTTAGAGGAGAGATGGATTGGTAGGATTGTAGATCTAGATATCCTCTTTCAAATCCCTAAAGTATATGCAAGAATCAAGGGAGGGATTGAAGGGGGGTAGCAAGATTCAAAAGGTCAACAATGGTGGGGGAAAACTTGCAAGAGAGCTGGGGAACCATTGGGGAAGAAGGGCTCCTTAAATAGGTCCCTAGAAATCCAACCGTTAGGCCCAGGAATCGCCCGGTCCGGAGTCTCCGGACTGGGACCAGAGTCTCCGGTGTACCCAGGCCAAATGGGGACAATCTGGAGGACGTACTGGAGGCGGTCCGGAGATTAGACCGGAGTCTCCGGTCTTACAAAAACTGGCAGAAAGACCAATACGAAAACATCCATAACTTTTGCATCAGGACTCCAATTTTGATGATCTTGGGCTCTTTTTAAAGAGGACAATAAGCTCTACAAGATCATATAGAAAACATAATAGTCCAGAAAGGGAGTATAGAACCAAATTACGAAAGGTTTAACCTCTCTCAAAAAGACAAACCAGTAAAACCTCCAACATCGAAAACGTAGTAGAGAATGCATATGAAATCCGTTTTCGATGAACTAGAGCTTGTCATGGAGATTAAAACAAGCTCTAAATCCTCAAATGAGTAAGAACCAAATAATGGAAGGTTTTACCTATCTCTAAACGACAAACCGGTAAAACCTCCAAGATCAAAAACGCAATAAGATATAAAGGGGAAATCTGTTTTTGATGAACTAGGGCTTGTTATGAATATTACCACAAGCTCTAGAACCTCACATGGATAAGATCCAAATAACAACCAAGAAAGGATGATTCTAAGTATGCAAAGGTTTGAGCTCTCTCTGAACGATATGATCGAGTTACTCACTTGGGAGCCCCTCTTGATAGTACGGTTGTGTATCCTATAAACCGGTCTCCCCAACTAACACCATGAGACCGGTAAGAAAGAAACCCTATCAAGATCATACCTTTGCCTTGCGCATATTCCACTTGATTATGATTTAGACGGTCTTGTCCTTCTCAAGATGGAACACCTTTCTTGATTGGTCTTGTACGCACTTGCTTGATGAAGACTTGCAAGTTACTCCCCCATACAACATGAGGAAACCTTTACTTTGACCTTGTCTTTGTCGATCCATGATCACCGAGGATGGCAAGCTTTAATCATGAGATCTTCATAGGTTTAACTCTCACATGACCAATATGTGGATCACTCTTTGAACACCTTGGTCACCACTTTATCCTCTTCAATTTCTTCTTTTCCAAACCTTGAAGCCAACATATGGTTCAAGCATTGCCTATGGACAATTCCTACAAGTACAACTTGATACAAGCATTAGTCCATAGAGATTGTCATTAATTACCAAAACCACACATGGGGGCCCACATGTTCTTTCACATGTTTACTACTTGGCTACCAATTGTATACAAAGGTCGGAAACAACAAAGGGAGTGGAACATGCTCAGGATGGAATCCCGAGATGTAGATGCATAAGTCAACAATCTTCCGAAAACCAATGCAGAGAAGGAAAATGTGGCAGAGTCACGAATATAGATGTGAGACTCTCGAGGAGTTCTATTGTCGTGATCTATTTGGTTTCATTAAAGAACATTTGACATAGCTAGTGGTTGGGGAAGTCCTTAGTTGTCAAAATTCAATCGCGACAAAGACCACAAGCTTGAATGCTAGAGTAAAGGTACTAGCCATCCTGAGGTAATGTGTGAACATTAACGACAGGGGTCAAAGGATTGGATCTTGGGTTAAAGATCAACTTCATGTACAAGATTCAGAACACCAGAATCCAGCACAATCGGGAATCTTAGGTTCAAATCCAAGGGTTAAAACCCAAAGAAAGGAGTAATTACTACTTGAGTGACATGGCGTACACTGCAAGATAGTAATCACGAGGTAGCTTCCAAAAGAAGGAACACCTTCTGAAGTACCCAAACAAACAAAAAGGAGGCACATGAGGCGAAAGGAAACTTTGAAGGCTAGAACAGAACACTTTGGAACCAACAATATAATATTGTGGGTCCAAAAGGTAGAGAGATCGTGATAGAAAGAAATCTCTTGGACGAACAGAAACAAGGGGAAAACAAGGAATTCTCAACACACACAACTCTAGAGAACTCAACACTAGGTCTACTGATTAAGAAACAACATGCCAGAAGGCACCTAAGCTTTAAAAGACTAGAAGAGACATCAAAACTTTTCCAAAGTCAACACCAGATAAGAAGACCCAGAATTAGAGAGAAACTGGATAAGGAGAAAAAGAATCATACTAGAGTTTTCGCAAATACTTTTCATCTTTGAAATAGTTTTCACAAACACTAGACTCAACATCGACCAACAGCAAGGTTTTCCTACGGTCGGTACTGCTCTGATACCAAACTTGTGACACCCCCGGGATCAGTGCTAAACAAATACCAGATCTCCGTCTGACATAACATTAACCTTGAGCTCGAGGATATCCAGTGGAGAATTGATAACACAGCAGTGACCCTACGACACAAAATTTATTACAGCAAGCTCATAACTGAGGAGAGAACCAAATTATTACAAGCAGAGGTCACTGACCACAAACATCAAACAACGGAAGGCGTATTATGCTATTAAGTATAGCAAACTTAACAAATGGCCTAAGAGGCCTAAAGCATAACGATGATGTCCCATCCCATAGATTCCAGGCTGCTGGCCGGGAACGCCAAGCTACTCGTCGGTGTCGATGTAGTACCAAACTGATCTTCATGGAACACTTACTCTGCTACAAAAGTATCAACAAAGCAAGGGTGAGTACAGGGTGTACTCCGCAAGACTTATGGCTGGTAGAGTTGTTTTGCATAAAGCCATATTTGTTTATAAAACAAGAGAGAGAAGAAGCTCGTCTAGTCAGAGTATTTTAAAAGGGGATAAGAGAGCGACATCACTGAAATATTGATCATCATATCTTTGATATCCACCAAATCATCATCATCTACCAACTAGGATCACCCCCTCGTACCCATGAGGAAGCATACTTAAGCACACGTTGATCTGCCAAGTTTTACGATTAGGTTATAATTCTCTATGATCTCCCGTCCTTTCCCAAGTCGTCCATAATCGCGGACACGATTTTCCGAAAGATTAATACCCTGTAGGGGTGTACAAATTTACCCACACGTACTAACCTTCTCTTAATGCCACTGCAAAAACCACATCCCACCGTGGCCTCCCATACAAGCCTTAGCATGTTTAATCTCATATCACCTCTGATCTTATCTCAACAACATATCTCGATCCCCTATCATACTATATTATCTGCATCTGCTACATCATCTGGATGAACCAGACTCAAATGCTATGCATGGCTAAGCAGAACACATATATAAGCTCTAGCAGTGCACACAAGTAATACCTAGTTATGCTAGTAGCAGTGGATCAGGTAATATAAGCTCAAAGGGAGTAATGCAATAGATAGGATACTCTATCTACCGATGAAAAACCATAGTAGAATAGTATGCATCATGGCAAAAATTGAAATGCTTTCGAAATCATAGGATTATATCATGGTGGGGCTATGCTTGCATTTGCCTGTTGATAACAGATAGAAAGCTCTTTGGAGCTCTTGTACTTGACTTGGTTATAGTTGGTCAAGTATTTGTCTTCAAGCTTCAACGATGTTGATCTCTGGCTTCGATCTCGATCTCGTATTCTACCGGGAAGAACCAAATACCGAAAAGAGATGGAACAATCAACAATGGCATCGATGCAGTGCTCAAGAAAGTATGATGATATGACAAGTTAAATTGTATTGAATTGAAACCCTAAAACATGCTTGACAATTTAATCGGGGTTCCGAGGGGTACAAACCTTAACTCGGGGAAACTCCGGATGCATATGAGAGGGGTGCATTTGTTGTTCTAATTAAACTTGTTATGAAATTTGTTTAACAATGCATGATTATAGATTAAATAGGTAGATATAATTTTTCTGATCATTTTGATATATTATACACATTTTTCTGACTTATAAATAATAAGTTATTAAATTTGCAATATTCATTCAATTTCTGGATTTATTTAAACCATTTCTGAAATTAAACATAACTTGGAATTCTTTTGTCACTAAGTCTCTCCCTAGCCACAGAGGCTAACAAGGGGCCGCTTGGTGTAAGATCCCTCCTTTATAAAGGAAAAGGATCCCTACGATTGCAATGCTAGTCCCTGGATCAATAGCTAGCATCCACAGTTAAGATGTAATATCAACAAACATAGGTCATAATACAACTTTATAACCAGGAATAAAATAATTTATTACATCTTACATAGCTCATTTGGCTAACTCATTACAATGCAGCAGAATATAACAATAGCATGGGGTCCTTCATCTTCAAAGTGCCACAGGCAGACATGTTGGTTGTAGACTTGTAATCCTAATCAATAACTTCACTAATATCAAACAAACCTGCAACATAACAAGTTACAGCCACAAGGGTCAATACATTTGAATTGTATTGGCAAGTGATACTATGGTGGTATAGTGGAGTCTATCATCTATATGCATTTGGCTAAGTGGAGCTTAGGCTTGCTTTGCTCAAAAATAGATTTTCCTTATCATTTGAAAACACTAAGTTTTTGCTTTGACAAAATCTCCCAAGAAACCACCAATAGAAATTGGTGAACCTTAAACCCTTGTTCAACCACAAGTTTTTAATTTAGAAATTTGGATGATGAGATTCTTGATAGCTTCCATGTCTTGATGCTCAAATTGTCCTTTGCCAGGGACATGGCTAAGTACTTAGATTTTACACTCTGCAGAGGTGGTGCACTTTCCCCACAAGATTTGGTTTCACCAAGACAAGATCTTTCAGAAGCCTTCCCTTAGACCAAAATGGACGCGCTCCAACCTATCAAACCCCTGCCACCAACTGTCCATTTGGCTAAGTTATTGCAACCTATATGATCCAGGCAGAGCCCATAATGCCAAGTGGCTGCACTTGAAGCTTCTCAACATTTGACATCTCAAATCTCTTTGTTCCTGGGTGGCCATCCACAAGTGAGACACCAAGTTTTCCCCAGCATACTGGACTTGGTGATGCCCAAGTTTCCCCCAGCATACTGGACTTGCATGACCACTCAACACAAACCATTCCTTCCATTCCACCAAGGTGATTCATTCACTTAGTTGTTTTATTAAACAAAACACAAGTCCTCAGACTTAGAAATTTTCCATAGCATGAATATATATTCCACCCTTGTTTTCTATTAGCTAAGATAAGCATGATAGTAGTAGGAATCTTTAACTTAGGAAATTTTCTCTAAGGTTTCATCTACTAGGTTTTCCCATAGCATGGTTTATACTTAGCAAAAATTCCATGCAAGTCTTACTTAGAAATATCACTAATGCATAGTGAAAATAATGGGACAAAAGTATGAAGCATCACTTGCCTTTTTGGTAGAGTATAGGTTCACTTCTTGATCTTTGCAATGTTCACACACTTCAAGTCACTACAATTCAATCAAGCAAATAATATTTCAATCTACCATTCAAGCAATTCAACACATAAAATCATAGTAACAAAACAATGCATGCAAGCATGTCAATCTTTGTTTTATTTACAAAAGTGGTTTATGATAGGTTGTAAACATTTGAAAACACCTAATGATCATTTTATAAGGTGGCAAAGTCATTTGCAAAAGATTTCACTTCCTAAACCATTTTTAAATCAAGTCATTATTCTATGTGGTGAAGAAATGTTTTTAATAAGGCAAAATTCTATAGGTTTCACACAAAATGTTTCCAAACCATATAACCTTGTGTTTAGGGTCAGAGAGTTTATTTCGAAAAAATTTCTCAAAGGTTTTCTTCCAAAACCATTTTTAATAATCAAACCATATTTTTTTATTTGACTAGAAATGGTTTAAATCAAAGATTCATTCTTTTGTTACCAAATACATTTTCGAAACCACAATTTGTTTCCTATGGTCAATAGGTTCAAAACACACCATTTGCCAAAGATTTTATCCTCAAAATCATTTTAGAACAATTTATATAATCTAAACATGCATATATAAGTTTCTGTAAAAACAAACAATTTAACAGAAGAAATTTTCTAAACAAAGTGCATGGTTGGCTAGAGCTTGTCCTGCTGAATCCATTGATATAAAATTTGCAAAATTTGGACGTGTAGATTAAAAGTTATGAATTATTCAAATTGGAACATCAATTAGATAAGTTTCTGGTTTTTAAATCAAACAGAGGCCACGTGTCGTGTTTTAATTCGCCGGTACCGCTTCGGTTGGATCAAGCACTCAAAGGCGTTGGATCTAAGTTAGATCGTGTGGCACAGAGGCGAGCGTACCGGTTCGTTTAGTCAATCTATCGCGTACACACGATCGAAATCCAACGGCTCAGACCAACTAGACCAAAGACTGGCGGCGCTTGACGGTGGCTGGCGGCGGCGCGGCTCTGGCGGTGAGGTTGCCGAGGTTACAGGAGGCGAGAAGGAAAGGGGAGGTGCTCACCGAGTTCGCAGCACGTTGCTGATGCTCAAGCTTGTCGTCGCGGAGACAGGGGTGCACTGTGCTGGCTTGAATCGCTCGCCGGAGTTCTTGTCCGCGTCGGGTGCCCTCAGTCGACGTTGGAGGCGAGGCTACGGGTCACGCCAGACCAAACAAACCATGCAGTTAGATGCGTACGGGATAGGCGAGTACGTGAGCATCGGTCAGAGGGGATGGGGCGGTCAGAAGTTACCAGGGGGTGTCGTCGGAGTGGAGGCAAACGGCGGAGGAGCTCTGTTCGTCGAGGTTGTCGATGCTACAGGGAACGCGCGGCCAAGCGAGCGACACTGGGAGGTGCGCCAGGAGGTGGGGAGTATGTGAGCTTGGTCGAGGAGGCAAGGGGCGATGCGGGGCTGCCGGAATTCGCTCGTGAAGCTCGTCGGAGCAGCGGCAAAGCAAAGTGAATTAGGGGCAGCCTGGTGGCTCACTAGCAGCGGGGTTTGAGGGGAAAGGAAGAGGAGAGGGAGGTGATTTAACTGGCGTGGTCGCGAGGATTAAACGTCGATCATTTACCGGTAATTTACTCCGAGGAGTTAACGGCAGGAAACGGCCGGGGAGGGCGCGGTCTTCGCGTGGGTGGAGAAGATGGTGAGGTGGCAGTGGGGTCCGGCGTCAGCGAGGAGAGGCAGGAGGAGTGGGGCCTGGTCGTCAGCGTCTCTGCGGGTTTCTTTCTCGGTGAATAACGATTCGTTCGGGTGAGAGGTAGAGGTGGGCTGTTGGGCCTGGACTGGGCTGCCGAGCTGGGTTGTTTCCTTTCACTTTTATTTGTTCTGTTTGTTTTCTCTTTTTCCTTTTCTTTAATTCTGGTTTGATTTTATTTACTCAATTCAAGCACCCATTTGAATTCAAACTTTTGTCAAATTTTGTGTAGCTTTAAACACTGATTAGTAAAACATTCTGGAATCATTTTAGAATAATTTATTTATTCTTTTTAAGGTCTTTTAATTAATCCAAATAGGCTCTAGTTTTTAATTAGATAGGATTTAATAATGTTTTTAAATATCTATTTAAATCCTTCTAGTAAGTTTTTTATTTGTTTATTTGGGTTCAAATAATTCATCTTGAATTATTTGGAGGATATTTAATATGATTCATTAATCATTTAAGATTGGGTATTTGTTTTAATTCCAATGGAATTAGATATAGTCTTAATTCCCTAAATATTATTTGGAAGATTTATTTTATTTAAGTTGATTAAACAACTTTTATTTCACTTGGGTAAATTCCAATATCATTTTCTCATGATTTAAATGATTATTCTTATTAGAGATTTGTCTTTCTCAAAATAGGGATAGAATGGTTAATGTCATTTTATTTTATTTTATTTTGGAAAATTCTTTATCCTTTTATTTTGTTTGGATTAGGATTACATTCATTCCTTTTGTTTATGGATTTGGCCAAGATTTATTTGGTCTTTCAAATATTCCTTATTTAATATTTCTTTCTTCATCTTATAAAATCCTTGTCTTTTTTATTTAGAGATCCAAACTTGGTGATTCCAATTTGTAAAATCTTGTTTAATATTTGTTTATGTCTTTATATGTCTTTAGGATTATTTGCTCACCATTTGGTATGGATTTGTAGATAGGTTCTTTATTAGCTTTGGAAATTACTTTTCCTTATTTTATTAAATTCATAAGATTTTATTTATGGCTCCAAATTAAGTGAAACCAATTTCTATGGTCTTATAATATTTCTATTTGTCATTATTTATCATTTGTAAATGTTTGTTGACAAGATTTTATATGGATCAAATCCATAGACTTGGAGATACTTGGAAATGATTTTTATTCCATTAGGGTTTAGGGTTTGGATTTATTTTCCAAGTGTTTATATTTCCAGATGCAATTTATGTGGAAAGCATTTATTTTGAATTGGATTTTGTTGGATTCAACCTTCAATTAAAGTTTGTTCAAGATGGGATTTTAAGCTTCCATTTAGAAACAAAGTTTCTTTTTACCCTAAAATTCAACAATAATTTATTTTGTTTATTTTATTTTTCACATTACAAGATTTGGAAAATCTTGGGATGTGACAGGCTACCACCCTTAAAATAAATCTCGTCCCGAGATTTGGGGAGGCTAGGGGTTACAAGTTGGCTCAAAGCATCTAGGGTACTACCACCCTTAAAATTTTCCAACTAAATTACATATTGGCCTTCTTGGGATCCTGTTGAAATCTCTCTGGGCAAACATCTGCATAGTGTCCTTTGTTTCCACACTTGAAACATGTGACAAGGCTGAGATCCTTCATAGGCTTGTTTATCTTGTGCTTCATCTTTTCTAGACAGTTGCTTGCATAATGTCCTTGGTTACCACAATTGTCACATGTGATAAGATTGAGTTCTTCACGTATCTTCTGTGGACAAGTTGCCACATAATGGCCTAGCTCTTTGCAGTTGTTGCACCACACTTGGCTAATCTCCTTATACTTTTGCTTCTCTGGACATTCACTGGCATAGTGTCCCATTTCTTTGCAATGACCACATTGCACATGGCTTTTGTCCTTCTTTTTCTTGGGTTTCTCCAAAACTAGGAGTGCTTCTAGTTCATGTTCTTCATATGGTATCTCAAAGGTAGGAACAGTTCCTGGTCTCCTTGACCTTCTATTGCTCCTTGGATAATACATATGTCTCCTCTTGGGTCCTTTAAATTGGGACATATTGTTGGGAGGTACAAGCTGAGATTTTCCTTTGTCTTCATCCTTCTTGGTAGACTTGGCTCTCTCATGGTAATCTGCAATCAGTTGTTGCACTCCACCTTGTTTCCTTTGTTCAGCTATGGAATAGATGGGGCATTGGATAGGGACATGATTGTTTCCTTCACATAGGTAACAAGTAGCTTGAGATGTGGGGCATTGGTCAATTGGATGTTTCTCTTCACAATTGGGGCATTGATCTTCATGCTCCTTGGAAGTGTGATCCTTGTCTCCACAAATATTGCAAGCTTGGGTTCCTTCTAGAATATCATCTTTGTCATCCTTGTTGTCACAAATTCCTTGGGAAGAGTTGTCTCCCATGTTAACCATTTGAGTAGCCAACCCTTGCAACAATTGGGATTGAGTTTCCAAAACTTCCTGCATGGTTGGGTCTAACTCATTGTTGTTGGCTAAAAACTGAGTTGTCACTTGGTTCAACTGGGTTTGTCTTGCAAGCAGTTGGTCTCTCATGTTGTTCTCTTGGTTGTTGTTGTCACCATCCTTGATGTTGGAGTCTCTTGGAGAAGTCATCTGTTTGGGTTGGATTGGGATTAGAATAGGCAAAATATTTCTAAGGGAATAATTCTAATCACACACATCACAATTCACACAAGCAATGTGCAAGCAATCACAAACAAACATTCCACTCAAACAACAAGTTTCAAGCATATTTTTAGGTAACCAAAAATATTGTTTGTTAAACCACATAAGTTGGTGGGTTGACTTAAACTAAATATGGTGGTCCATCTATATGGTTCACTTGAAATCATTCTATCCTTCTTGGTGGATTCTTCTTGAATAAGATCATGGTTTCCTTAGAGAATTTCTTGCATCTTGGTCTCAAAACTTCAAGGTGATGATAGTTCCTTCTAAGTTGTGTTTCCTTAGTCTTCAAGTCTTCATCAACATTTCTTGTCACACTTTTAGTCCTTAGTATTATCTAAGGTTGAAGTCCTTGATGATAATGTTGAAGATGTTGAAGTCATTAGAGTTGAAGATGTTGAAGTCATTAGAGTTGATATCCAAGGTTGAAGATGTTGAAGTCATTAGAGTTGATGAAGTCCTTTGCACATGGTGAAGTCTTTGGCCATGGGAAAGGCTTTGTCCATCAAGTTTGAAATAGAAGAGATGTAGAATCAAAACCAAAATGGTAAAGGAAAGAGTTTACAAGATTGTTTGTAAATAAGTTTTGGAACAAATACAACTCCTATTTTTCTAAGGGGTTTTGTCCAATCCTAGGGTTACAAATCCTACAGGCAACACAATGCGCTGATACCATCTGTAAGATCCCTCCTTTATAAAGGAAAAGGATCCCTATGATTGCAATGCTAGTCCCTGGATCAATAGCTAGCATCCACAGTTAAGATGTAATATCAAGAAACATAGGTCATAATACAACTTTATAACCAGGAATAAAATAATTTATTACATCTTACATAGCTCATTTGGCTAACTCATTACAATGCAGCAGAATATAACAATAGCATGGGGTCCTTCATCTTCAAAGTGCCACAGGCAGACATGTTGGTTGTAGACTTGTAATCCTAATCAATAACTTCACTAATATCAAACAAACCTGCAACATAACAAGTTACAGCCACAAGGGTAAATACATTTGAATTGTATTGGCAAGTGATACTATGGTGGTATAGTGGAGTCTATCATCTATATGCATTTGGCTAAGTGGAGCTTAGGCTTGCTTTGCTCAAAAATAGATTTTCCTTATCATTTGAAAACACTAAGTTTTTGCTTTGACAAAATCTCCCAAGGAACCACCGATAGAAATTGGTGAACCTTAAACCCTTGTTCAACCACAAGTTTTTAACTTAGAAATTTGGATGATGAGATTCTTGATAGCTTCCATGTCTTGATGCTCAAATTGTCCTTTGCCAGGGACATGGCTAAGTACTTAGATTTTACACTCTGCAGAGGTGGTGCACTTTCCCCACAAGACTTGGTTTCACCAAGACAAGATCTTTCAGAAGCCTTCCCTTAGACCAAAATGGACGCGCTCCAACCTATCAAACCCCTACCACCAACTGTCCATTTGGCTAAGTTATTGCAACCTATATGATCCAGGCAGAGCCCATAATGCCAAGTGGCTGCACTTGAAGCTTCTCAACTTTTGACATCTCAAATCTCTTTGTTCCTGGGTGGCCATCCACAAGTGAGACACCAAGTTTTCCCCAGCATACTGGACTTGGTGATGCCCAAGTTTCCCCCAGCATATTGGACTTGCATGACCACTCAACACAAACCATTCCTTCCATTCCACCCAGGTGATTCATTCACTTAGTTGTTTTATTAAACAAAACACAAGTCCTCAGACTTTAGAAATTTTCCATAGCATGAATATATATTCCACCCTTGTTTTCTATTAGCTAAGCTAAGCATGATAGTAGTAGGAATCTTTAACTTAGGAAATTTTCTCTAAGGTTTCATCTACTAGGTTTTCCCATAGCATGGTTTATACTTAGCAAAAATTCCATGCAAGTCTTACTTAGAAATATCACTAATGCATAGTGAAAATAATGGGACAAAAGTATGAAGCATCACTTGCCTTTTTGGTAGAGTATAGGTTCACTTCTTGATCTTTGCAATGTTCACACACTTCAAGTCACTACAATTCAATCAAACAAATAATATTTCAATCTACCATTCAAGCAATTCAACACATAAAATCATAGTAACAAAACAATGCATGCAAGCATGCCAATCTTTGTTTTATTTACAAAAGTGGTTTATGATAGGTTGTAAACATTTGAAAACACCTAATGATCATTTTATAAGGTGGCAAAGTCATTTGCAAAAGATTTCACTTCCTAAACCATTTTTAAATCAAGTCATTATTTTATGTGGTGAAGAAATGTTTTTAATAAGGCAAAATTCTATAGGTTTCACACAAAATGTTTCCAAACCATATAACCTTGTGTTTAGGGTCGGAGAGTTTATTTCCAATACATTTCTCAAAGGTTTTCTTCCAAAACCATTTTTAATAATCAAACCATATTTTTTTATTTGACTAGAAATGGTTTAAATCAAAGATTCATTATTTTGTTTTACCAAATACATTTTAGAAATCACAGTTTGTTTCCTATGGTCAATAGGTTCAAAACACACCATTTGCCAAAGATTTTATCCTCAAAATCATTTTAGAATAATTTCTATAATCTAAACATGCATACATAAGTTTCTGTAAAAACAAACAGTTTAACAGAAGAAATTTTCTAAACAAAGTGCATGGTTGGCTAGGGCTTGTCCTTCTGAATCCATTGATATAAAATTTGCAAAATTTGGACGTGTAGATTAAAAGTTATGAATTATTCAAATTGGAATATCAATTAGATAAGTTTCTGGTTTTTAAATCAAACAGAGGCCACGTGTCGTGTTTTAATTCGCCGGTACCACTTCGGTTGGATCAAGCACTCAGAGGCGGTGGATCTAAGTTAGATCGTGCGACACAGAGGCGAGCGTACCAGTTCGTTTAGTCAATCTATCGCGTACACACAATCGAAATCCAACGGCACAGACCAACTAGACCAAAGACTGGCGGCGCTTGACGGTGGCTGGCGGCGGCGCGGCTCTGGCGGTGAGGTTGCCGAGGTTACAGGAGGCGAGAAGGAAAGGGGAGGTGCTCACCGAGTTCACAGCACGTTGCTGATGCTCAAGCTTGCCGTCGCGGAGACAGGGGTGCACTGTGCTGGCTTGAATCGCTCGCCGGAGTTCTTGTCCGCGTCGGATGCGCTCAGTTGACGTTGTAGGCGAGGCTACGGGTCACGCCAGACCAAACAAACCATGCAGTTAGATGCGTACGGGATAGGCGAGTACGTGAGCATCGGTTAGAGGGGATGGGGCGGTCAGAAGTTACCAGGGGGTGTCGCCGGAGTGGAGGCAGACGGCGGAGGAGCTCTGTTCGTCGAGGTTGTCGATGCTACATGGCACGCGCGGCCAAGCGAGCGACACTGGGAGGTGCGCCAGGAGGTGGGGAGTATGTGAGCTTGGTCGAGGAGGCAAGGGGCGATGCGGGGCTGCCGGAATTCGCTCGTGAAGCTCGTCGGAGCAGCGGCAAAGCAAAGTGAATTAGGGGCAGCCTGGTGGCTCACTGGCAGCGGGGTTTGAGGGGAAAGGAAGAGGAGAGGGAGGTGATTTAACTGGCGTGGTCGCGAGGATTAAATGTCGAGCATTTACCGGTAATTTACTCCGAGGAGTTAACGGCAGGAAACGGCCGGGGAGGGCGCGGTCTTCGCGTGGGTGGAGAAGATGGTGAGGTGGCAGTGGGGTTCGGCGTCACCGAGGAGAGGCAGGGGGAGTGGGGCCTGGTCGTCAGTGTCTCTGCGGGTTTCTTTCTCGGTGAATAACGATTCGTTCGGGTGAGAGGTAGAGGTGGGCTGTTGGGCCTGGAGTGGGCTGCCGAGCTGGGTTATTTCCTTTCATTTTTTTGTTCTGTTTGTTTTCTCTTTTTCCTTTTCTTTAATTCTGGTTTGATTTTATTTACTCAATTCAAGCACCCATTTGAATTCAAACTTTTGTCAAATTTTGTGTAGCTTTAAACACCGATTAGTAAAACATTCTGGAATCATTTTAGAATAATTTATTTATTCTTTTTAAGGTCTTTTAATTAATCCAAATAGGCTCTAGTTTTTAATTAGATAGGATTTAATAATGTTTTTAAATCTCTATTTAAATCCTTCTAGTAAGTTTTTTATTTGTTTATTTGGGTTCAAATAATTCATCTTGAATTATTTGGAGGATATTTAATATGATTCATTAATCATTTAAGATTGGGTATTTGTTTTAATTCCAATGGAATTAGATATAGTCTTAATTCCCTAAATATTATTTGGAAGATTTATTTTATTTAAGTTGATTAAACAACTTTTATTTCACTTGGGTAAATTCCAATATCATTTTCTCATGATTTAAATGATTATTCTTATTAGAGATTTGTCTTTCTCAAAATAGGGATAGAATGGTTAATGCCATTTTATTTTATTTTGGAAAATTCTTTATTCTTTTATTTTGTTTGGATTAGGATTACATTCATTCCTTTTGTTTATGGATTTGGCCAAGATTTATTTGGTCTTTCAAATATTCCTTATTTAATATTTCTTTCTTCATCTTATAAAATCCTTATCTTTTTTATTTAGAGATCCAAACTTGGTGATTCCAATTTGTAAATCTTGTTTAATATTTGTTTATCTCTTTATATGTCTTTAGGATTATTTGCTCACCATTTGGTATGGATTTGTAGATAGGTTCTTTATTAGATTTGGAAATTACTTTTCCTTATTTTATTAAATTCATAAGATTTTATTTATGGCTCCAAATTAAGTGAAACCAATTTCTATGGTCTTATAATATTTCTATTTGTCATTCTTTATCATTTGTAAATGTTTGTTGACAAGATTTTATATGGATCAAATCCATAGGCTTGGAGATACTTGGAAATGATTTTTATTCCATTAGGTTTTAGGGTTTGGATTTATTTTCCAAGTGTTTATATTTCCAGATGCAATTTATGTGGAAAGCATTTCTTTTGAATTGGATTTTGTTGGATTCAACTTTCAATTAAAGTTTGTTCAAGATGGGATTTTAAGTTTCCATTTAGAAACAAAGTTTCTTTTTACCCTGAAATTCAACAATAATTTATTTTGTTTATTTTATTTTTCACATTACAAGATTTGGAAAATCTTGGGATGTGACACTTGGCCACCTCAGCTTCCATGCGGCAGGGTGGACCTGGGCTGGGTTTGACTGCGCTGACCGTGAGCGTGGCTGACTCACGGGTGACGTCAGTAGGACGTCATACCATCGGTGTCCTGCAGATCGACGATAGGGACGGTGATAGGGGCTCGAGGGGCTACGCGGTTAGGCGGGTTCGATGCAGCAGAGCAAGGCGAACAAGAATCTAGCGGCGCCGCTCTTATTTGGTCACCGGGACTTCGACTCCGACGTGTGGCGGCATCGAGGCTTGCAGGTGACCGTGGAGGAGGGTAACCAGAGCGAGAGGGGGCAAGGGAGAGGGCCCACATGGACCAGGAGATCACCAGGAGCGTGGTTGTGGTGTCGAGGAGGCGAGGGGAGGCCGGACGACGCCGGAATCGACGACGGACGCGGTGACCGGAGCTCAGGAAGATGGCTCGATTTGGACGCCTGGGAGCACGCCGGCTTACGCGGCTGAAGGCAATCGAACGAGTCGAGCAACGCGGAGCTTACAAGCTTCACGGTGGGGCTCGGGGTGGTCTGCAACGGCGGCGAGGACGGGTCCTTGATACGTCCAAAATGTATCTACTTTCTCGAACACTTTGCTAGTGTTTCTCCTCTAAACTTGTGTGATTTGGATACAACTAACACGGACTGACACTATTTTCAGCAGAATTACCTTGGTGTCTTGTTTTTTTGCAGAAAATGAACTATCAGGAAAATCCCGGAAAATATGCCAAAATTATATTTCACCAGAAGATCCACGGAGCCAGAAGACGAGACGGAGAGGAGGCCTGGGGGCCCACACCCACCCTAGGCGCAGGCCAACCACTGGCCACGCCTGGAGGGGGTGCAGCCACCCCAGGCACCCCCTCGGCCTCCCTCTGTGCCTATAAGTTTCCTTTTGACCTAAAAACCGAGAGGGGTTCGATAGTTTTCTAGAAAGAGTTCCGCTCCGCCGCCGCCACCAGAAACCAAGATTTGGATCCAGAAACTCCGTTCTGGCACCCTTCCGGGACGGGGAATTTGGAGAGGATCATCACCATCGTCATCACCAACGCATCTCCATCAACCATCGATGTTTCCCTCATCCATGAGTGAGTAATCCCCCGCTGTAGGCTTGGGGATGATAGGGATTGGATGAGTTCTATCATGTAATCGAATAAGATCTGTTAGGGCATAGTGCCTGGTATCTCTATTAGTGCTATTTGACTTTGCTGCAACTTGTTATGCTTAATGCTTGTCACTAGGGCCCGAGTGCCATGATCTCATATCTGAACTTATTATTGTATCATTATGATAGTATTATTTGTGATCTTATCTACAAGTTGTGTACACATATCATTGTCCGGATCCAAAGGCCCCAAAGTGACAATAATTGGGACAACCGGAGGGGATGGCTATGGTGTGAGGATCACATGTGTTCATGGAGTGTTAATGCTTTGCTATGATGCTCTATTAAAAGGAGCACCTTAATTGCCAGTAGTTCCCTAGAGGCCCCGCTGCCACGGGCTGGCTGGACAGAAGATGTTGTGCAAGTTCTCATTGCATGCAGGTATGACTATATTTGGAGCACATGCCTAGGATTGTTTAGAACTTGGATGCTTGTTATTATTTATCTGCAATGCCCTAGATCTTGAAGTTACATGTTTAGACTCGTCCATGCAACGCCCGTCCATCCATTTCTATGCCTACCGCACTTGAATCCTACTGTTACCGTTACTGTTACTATTGCTCTTGTTTCACTGTTGTTGTTGTTGCTGCTGTTGTTGTTGCTATTGCTACTGATAAACTTCTGTGAGCAAGAACTATTTACAGGTGCAACTGAACTGACAACTCAGTTGTTAAGGCTTGCAAGTATTCTTTGGCTCCCCTTGTGTCGAATCAATAAATTGGGTAATACTACCCGCGAAGACTGTTGCGATCCCCTATACTTGTGGGTCATCAGTCCTCCGACGGCTAGGGTTTCGTCCAGAGAGAAAATCGAGTGAGGGAGGTCGCGAGAGAGAGCGGGAGGGGATAAGGATGGGGCAAGGCATCGGCACGGTCTTATCCTCGTCAGAGATCTCGTCGGACGGCCAGAAGAAGGCGGTGGTGATCAACGGTGTCGACGGCGCCAGACACCTGCTTTCCGTTCGCGAGGAAGATGACGCGAAGCGGTAAGTGGGCCCGGGCCACGCTAGGCTTCGGCTGGGCCGGCTGATGGCGCGTGTCGGCGGCAGAAAGAGGGAAGAGAGAAGTGGGCCGGCTGGCTGCGGCTTGGGCTGCTGCTGCTCTTTTTTATTTCCAAAACACTTTTTCCTTTTCTAAAATATGTTTCTCTTTTGTATTTTTCATTTCAAATTCTGTTTTAAACATTCCAAAAATACCAGAGGCTTTTATAAAATATATGAAATAATGTGGAACCCCTTTAGTCCATTTGGGCTCCATAAATTTGGTAGTTTTCAAATTATCAAAACCATTTGAATGCTTTTAGGGAGAGAGGGAAAATAGGGTTTTAGGGTTTGCATTATTTCTTATTGCATGCATTTTTTAGAAGATGATGCTCATGAATGCACAATCAACCCTAAATTTTATATTAACTAAAACTGGGGTGTTACAGTCGCTGAGCCGTCCCCGTGCCGCACCGCCGTCCCCCATCGCCGAGCCAGTCCCCGTGCGCCGTTTCCGCGCCGCCCGTCGCCACGTCAGCCGTCCCCGCGCCGCCCCTCATCGGGGCCCCTCGCTGGTGCCCCTTGCGTCGGATCGGAGTAAGTTCCGATCAATTTTTATTTTTTCTGTTTTTTAGTTTAGCTTAGTTAGTTATATATTGTTTAATTAGTTATATATTGTTTAATTAGTTTATTAGTTAGATATTGTTTAATTAGTTTATTAGTTAGATATTGTTTAGTTTAGTTTAATTACATATTTTTAGTTTAGTTAGATATATATTGTTTAGTTTAGCGATATTGTTTAAGTTATTAGGGATTTGTATTAATTTTGTTAGTATAATATTTATAGATTTGTATGTAATTTTGTTAGTATATTATTTAGGGATTTGCTAGTATTATCATATTTTGGTAGTATTTAGGGATTTAGTAATTATTACTACTATATTATTGCTAATATATTTGCTAGTATTTAGTTAATTAGATATTTAGGGATTTAGTTATATATTTGCTAGTATTTAGGTATTTAGGGATTATTCCTAGTATTTAGCGATTTAGGTATTATTGCTAGTATTTAGTTAATTAGAAGTAGATTTTCTTAGGATTATTCAGAAATAGATTTAATAATTAGTTAGTATTGCTACTATATATATAAATTAAAATAGAATTATTTTCTTAGCATTATTTCGATGAAATGCCTACTTTAGGATATGCCTTGACCACATCCACGTAGTCAACTCGGCGACAACGATGGAGTATTGTGCTCTTTTGGACATGTCCGAGACTGGGCTCCGGCAGGCTGGCACTTGGAGGTGCTACCTTCCAGGACGTGTAGCTTGGTGAGAAATTCGGGTGTCGTCGTCGACCTAGAGCTTCTTTGGTGGAGGTCACGTGGTCCAGGGAGTGTGCAGAGGGAGTCGGCCCCCGAGGAGGTGGTACGAAGTCGTGTCAGGGAGGAGGACGAGCACTACCGTCGCTATATGGTGATGTTAGACGCCAGCAGGGTCTCCAATACCTGGCAGGTTCTTCAGGGATCTCACCCTAGCTATACTCCTATGATGATTCCTTCTATTTGGGTGTTCACATCTCGCGGCTCAGGAACTGGGAGTCGACATTGAGTTTGAGCGATGTTATTCGAGATGTTTTTATTTATATGATATTAGTACTTTGTTGTTATTCGAGATGTATTAGTACTTTGTTGATATTTGAGATGTTATTCCAGATGTTATATTATATTAGTACTTTGTTGTTATTCGAGATGTATTAGTACTTTGTTGTTGTGATATGGTACATTGTTAATTTTATTACTCATATGCACATTATGTCATAGCGGTTATTCTATGGACTTCAGCGGTAGAGAAGGTGAAGAGCCTCTATTTGACATGATACAAGGTGATGAAGCGCTCCCCTATCATGGTGAAGCTCTCCCCAATCAAGGTGGTGCGCTCATCGATCAGGGTGGAGCAGAAGACTGTGGAGCAAAAGATGGCTCATAGTTTCTGAATGACGCGCCATGCTAGAACCTTTAGAGAAGGGTGAACCTTTAGTCGAAGCGCAGGTGAGTTTTAATTGCGATGATGGCTTGGAAAATGATGGACCGGCCTTAACAAAGTCTGGCGAGGTATATTATTAAGCCTCTTGATCACTAGATAGATGTATTAATTGATTTGTGTGTATATATATTAATGAATGTTTCTTATTTTAGACCTCCACATCGACCAAGTCTAGTAAAAGTAGTAAACGAGGACCGGCCAAAGGGGTGGCCGTTGATGCGCATCTCACAATTGAGGAGGTCTCTCCAGAGTTCAAATCGTTGCTTCCCATAAGTAACGCAAACACATTTATTTATCAATGCGGATTTATTGTTAGGGACAATGTCCCGATTAGCATTATCAACTAGAATAAGCCAGCATAGGGAGATGGAAATCCTAAGAGTTTTGTCGAGGACAGATACAAATACATAGTATGGGAGATGATCATTTCACATCACCCTACCGGTCTTGGATTTTGAGCAGGCCACAGATGCTATGAGGTCCAAAGTCAAGCATTTCGCTCTTAAGAAGATGACCGAACAGTTCAATAACTACAAGAAAATATTATGCAATGAATATCTTGAGGAAAAATAAGTTCAAGAATTCACTAGCACACTAGAGAAGCAGCGGGCTCATTGGAAAAGCTTTCTGGACTACAAGATATCATAAGTAGCAAAAAAATGTCCGAAAAGAATAAAGAAAATTCTGCAAAAAAGAAATATCACCATAAGATGGGGACATGTGGCTACAGGACTTCCGTACCTAAGTGGAAGGAATCCGAGCAAGCCTTGCGTGACCAAGGGCTCACTCCAGCTACAAAGGACTGGCCCATCAGGGTAAGGAATTGGTTACTTGCGCATGGGGCGAAGTATGACATGGAAATAGGGGAGTTAATATTGGATGAAAAGATAGCAATTTCTACACCCCATAAAGCAATTGTTAAAACAATCAGGGAGGTTCGAGATGGTAAGTTCAAACCCGACAGATAGAATGACGAGCTGACAAAGGCCCTCGGGAATCCTGAAAAACCAGGATGAACACGAGGATTTGGACCTTCGGTGTCATGGAAGACTGGGTTTCCCGAGGACAATGAATCTTATAGAAGCCGAGATAGAGCAAAGAAGTGGAAGGAGCAGGAGGAGACAAACTGGTTGCGTAGCATAGAAATAAATAACAAGGACATATATGCCATGCTAAAGGAGCAACAGAAGCAACTGGACAAAATGTGCCAGCAAGGGCCAACTCATCAGCCGCTACAAGAAAGTGTCGGCGGCCCATATCAGCGTAAAAGCAGCATGGCTTCCACGATAGCTGATCCGATAGATCGCTACCCCGTGGATAATATCACTGAGAAGACAAATTGTGAGCTACATGTGGGAGTGATGAAATTATCCTTCAAGGCGGCTCTCAGCTATGCTTTCTCCTGTGAACCTGGTGCACGCTAGCATTGCAATGAGATTTCAGATGGCTATGCTCATGTCGGGGTGTATGAAGTTCTACAACAATATGAATCACTGGAACTTGACATCCTTGGAGCTGAAGATGAGAGGACACTAGGAGAAGTCAGGGTGGTATCATTCTATGGCGCAAGAAATACATCGTGTTTCCAGGCTCAGCGCCCAGGCCACCACTGTCTCCTCCGATTCTGCCGGCTCCAGCAAGTCCACATGATGAGGAGTGGGACGACCACCATAGCATGAGTCCGCTGATGCGTCAACTGACTCCACCGCCACGTCAGCCGACTCTGCCGCCGTGTCAGCCGAAGGCGGCCACTCGGTCGACTAGCAGTACTACTACTCAGAAGAAAGGTAGTAGGATGAAGAAAACCCCGGCGCCTCCTCCCAAGCTACCTTACAAGATGGCTGATGAGAAACCAATGCGATCAGTGATGTCCAAGTGAAAGCTTTTTTGCACTCAAAGAGCCCAAGCCAAAGCAAATATTTGATTTGAAAGCCAAAAGGTGGGCTAAGAGTTTTATTGAGCAACCATCGTAATATGAGATAAATAAGGCTGATGACTACAAATGCTATCTGATGAGAATTGGTAGTAGACAAGAAGCAGAGGGAAAAGAGACGTTGCCCAACTCGGAGAGCAGGCAAAACTCATTTATTTTTATTTTTTGTCGGGCAGGGTTTGGCAAGATTTCACCAAGAGTACGGTTGGTGAATTTGAAAATGAGCTTAGTTTTAATCGGGTCGAGGTAAGCAGTACGAGCTAGGTCCACGTATATCTTCAATTCTAGTTTCAATACCATTATATCATGTTTGATTATTATTTGATTGAATTCTATTCTCGTAAAGTGCGAGAGGCAGCCACCAAGGACTAATTTGTATGAATAGTTCGTGTGCGAGTTCATTCGCTCTGAGATCAGTGAGCAGGACGGAGCGACATTTCTAGATATACGTAAACAATTAATATATTCACAATTTGAATTTATTACCATCAGTTGTGTTGAGTGTCATTTGTTATGATGATTGATATTCATATTGATCTCCTTCTTTTATGTATAGTTGGAAAGATTGCGGGAGAATGTCCAACTAAAGAAGCGCTTGGTAGCAATTCAAGAGGAATTGGCGGGAATTTTGGTTGACCATGTCATAGACCCAAATAGAAAATTTTATACCAAGGGATTCTAGTGATTTAATGATCTCCATGTAATCGAATAGAGGCGTTGTGATCTCCATATAATCAAATTATATATATATATATAATCGAATTGTATCTATATAACCAACACGATGTTCTGTGTAATGGGATCCTTCGTTGCACGTCACTTACGCCAAAACTCTATCTCCTCTACTGATCCTCCTACCATGGCAGACCCTCCCACCCCCACCCCCCCCACCCCCTCCCCCACCCCCAAAATAATTCTATCCTGGCAGAAATCGCCCCCAAAATTATACCGTGGCAGAAACTGGCATCGGCTACCGTGGCAGGCGAATTTGTAAAATCCTGTCGCGGTAGAGAACGTCTAGTCTCGGCTTATACTACGAACCGGGACTAAAGGTCCTCCACCCCCTGCTCCCCTGCGCGGCCACATGCAGAAACATTAGTCCCGGTTTGTAACTGATCCGGGACTAAAGGTTAGGACCTCTAGTACCGATTCCGTAGTCCCGGTTGCAAACCGGGACTAGAGCCTGCCTGGAACCGGGACTATAGGCCCGTTTTCCACTAGTGGTTCATGATGATTCTAATAACATTGAGTTGATATCGTAGATATTCATATTATTTTTTAGATATTTAGTCAAAGTTTATTATGTTTAACTTTGATCAAAATTAATATGTGTCTTAATTTGGTAAGGAGAAAGTACTCCAGACTATTGATTAGGTTCAGATTCCGATTAGATGCACGGTCCTGTTTTGATCCGTTTCAGAGTACAGCTTGTATCTCCTTTGAGTCGTCTTGCCAGCCAAGATATCCCTCCTATATATAGGGCTTCTCACATGATCAATAAAGCATGAG
This sequence comes from Avena sativa, assembly GCA_916181665.1. Taxonomy (NCBI): domain Eukaryota; kingdom Viridiplantae; phylum Streptophyta; class Magnoliopsida; order Poales; family Poaceae; genus Avena; species Avena sativa. The sequence continues at coordinate 22,506,048 of OV702298.1, forward strand.
AATTCATAGTACTCCCTTCATCCAAAGAAATAATATCACAGATTTGTCTAAGTTCATATGTATTTAGATAAGACAACTACGATATCTTTTTCTAGACAGAGGGAATATTGCATTTTATTAGGTTCAGGATGATCAGAATTTGTTCCACAAACTGGCTAATGGGTAAACCACGCCGCATCAGGCATTCCGAAGTCCAGAACGGATTCCGTGAGGCGATCCAGTATTTTTTTGACAAATCTAACCCCTGGTCAAAACTAATGATCCCTAGGCAAAATTATTTCAGAATCTCCTGAGGTCCGCGCCAGTTTTGTTGGATCCGAATTCGCGCTGGTCTGTGACAAAGTTCTCATGCGCAGAATGTTTGGCGTCGAGCTAGCATGGCGCACCAACCAGGGACACCATACTAGCTCGTCATCGACAACGTCCCTTCAGCGGCAAAAAAAACATGGCACCGACTTGTACGAGTTCGCCTCCAACAAAAATGACGCTGACCCTACGGGTCAGATTTTAAAATAGTTATGGCTGGTGGCAGATATATGGTAGTATTAGCTTTGTTCGGTGTTAGATTTGTCAAAATGTACTCTCGTCCCCACATCGATAGTCTAAAAACAATGCCTCTTTCCGTACGAGCTGGTGGCTGGTGCTAAAAAAATGGTGGAACTGAGACAAAATTATGGTGCGGATGGTATAAAGTGGTGAAAACTAGGTGAAAAGTATGTTTTGTAATTTATACAAGCACCAAAAAATACAATATGTCGGCAGATGGTTCAACAAACATGTAAAGTTGAGTTAATCAAATTCATTTGAAAGGTAAGAAAAAAATCAGTAATGAAGTAGTGACAAAAATACAATGGCACATGTTTAAAATTGTTCTGTTCTTCCGTGCTACGTATCGTCCCTCGGGGATAGATCCCCGATCCCTCGAGTATGGAGCCGTCCAATCAAACCATCATGAACCATCCGATCACCGCCTCAGATGCGCACTGTCCCGCTTTTGCTACAGGGTAGTAGAAAACTTTTCGTTGTAGAAAATTTCATCAAACATAACCAACACGGGCCGGCTCTCGCGGCGGTCGTCGCTCTGAGGATGGCGGAGGGTGATGTGGCGTCGATCTCCTCTCACGGCGTTGGAGATGAGCCATATTTGCTCCTCCATACTATACCCACCTTTTGGCCATCCTCACCACCTCAATCCTCCGCCAATCGTCGCATCAAGCGGTGGATCGAATCCTACATTACGACAGTGGCATTGCTCCGATCCAGCGGGCGCTGGTGCCGGGAGGCCATTACTGTAATCGATTTAAGGCCAGCACGTGAATCCCTGGTGATTTTCATCATGATCCAGAGCTTGAAGAGCCAGCTCCATCGGTGAGCCCTATCTCCCTAATTTTTCCTGCTAGGGTCTCACACCATTGTTACTTCATATGATACTACTAGGTAGCAAAAGAACATTACATTGTACCAAAAATCAATAAAACGGAATCTAACTACTTTTGTTCTTAGCATTATTGCTTCAGTGCAAAACTCTCCAACAAGAACATGTACTATACTATAGCAAAAGTCTGTAGCAAGAATCCAACTACTTTTCTTGCTCGATACTTTTATTGCTTCAAGAACATGTATTGTATTGTATTGTAGCAAAACTCTGCAGTAAGAACATATAATGTAATGTAATGTAATGTACTATAGCAAAAGTATGCAGCAACTATTATTGTTTCATGTTTAAAGGTTGTACAATTATGGTTTAAAGCTTCATCATATTTTCCTATATCAAATGCTTCGAACTGAACTTTTGCTATTTGAATTGTAGGGGTTTGTTGCGATATCATACTCGGAGGATTCGGCCTCAACCAGCCGTCGGATACTTTTGCTGTTGAAGGATATGCCACTGAAGGATTTGCTACACCACAATTTTATTTTAAAGGATATGCTGCTGCAGGAAACTCCGGTCAACAATTTGCTGCAGGGCCAAAAAGTTCAGCAAGTGGCAATACTTATTTTGCTACTGAAGAAGCTGGTCAAGATATTTGATCGCAGACTCTTGTTCCTTATGTTGGTATGAAAGTTGATGACCTCGAAGTACCAAAGAAAGTATACAATGACTATGCTTTCAAACTTGAGTTTGGCACACGCATTGGAAACACCAATTATAGTACAGCAAGAGGTGCGTCAAAGGATGCAATTCTTAGCAGGATCTTTGAGTGTGTCCATGCTGGAAAACGAGTTGATGAAGCAAAAAATATGACAAAGGATACTTCTATTGTTGCTGCAATGGGAGAAGGTGGTAGCATAGACATGAGCAACTTCAGTGCGCAAAAGTCATTTAGCAAGCAAGCTGGCCTCAAGATGGATGTGGAAGACACAAGGCAGAAGAACAGGGTGATGCGACATGATTGTAAAGCTAGAATGCTTGTCGGAAAGAGTAATTGGATTTGGACGATCACGGTTTTCAATGGAAAGCACACACATGAAATGGTGAAGAAAATTGGGAGAAGACGGTACTACCGGTCTCATAGGAAGGTTTGTGAGGAATACTTTTAGTTCATCCAAACTTTGTAAAACCAGAACATAACCACAACTCGGATGATGGGCTGGCTCGAAAGTGTACATGGTGGTGACCTGAGGTGTCTTGGTTATGTGAAGCGTGATGTGTCCAACATAAAAACTATGCTACAGGAGGAAGTGTCACGATGAGATATGAGCATGAAAATTGAGTAATTTGAAAGGAGACAAACAGAAATTCCAACATTCTTCTTCGCAAAGTAGATCGATAAAGACAATGAAGTGAGAGCTCTATTTTGGGTGAATGGTAGGACAAGGGCATTGTACCCCAAGTACAGGGACTTGGTGTTTTTTGACACAACATTTTGCACAAACAAATACAACATGCCATTTGCTCCAATTGTGTGCATCAACAACCACACATGCACAATTGTGTTGGGTTTTGCTCTACTACCCAATGAAACAATTTACACATTTAGGTGGGTATTCAACAAAATCAAGGTAGCAATGAATGGTTTGGCCCTAGACCATATCATGAAAGATCAGGACCAAGCGATGGCAACAATAATTTCAAACATATTTCCTGATTCAATTCACACATGTTTCATCTTCCATGTGCTGCGATTAGAGAGAACAAAGATTTGTCCTCACTTGGCATAAGGTAGCCCTTTTGCTGCAGCATTCCACTCATGCAATTACAGCACAGACACCATAGCAGAATTTGAGATCTGTTGGCAGCATATGTTGGAAACTTTTGCTATGGATGAGAACGCGCATTTGCAGACTATGTGGAAAACCAGAAACACATGAGCACATGTCTACTTCGGACAAAATTTCTTCCCCTTTATAAGCACAATGGGAAGATCTGAAGGCCTCAACTCCTACTTCAAAACATTAATTCTCCCAAGCGACTTAGTGTGAAACTTTGTGCAGCAATATGTACTGTGCCAAAACCTGATGTTAGACCATGAAAATAATGCAGGATTCATAGTAGATACAACAGCAACACTTTGGGGAAGGTGGGTTTTTACCTTACAGATTTATGTTTCTGTAGCATTTGTTTACACCTAGTGTAGCATGTTTGTACCAATTTTGTATCATAATATAACACCTACTATAGCAACACTCTGATAGTGCATTCGTCAACATAAATTCTTGCAGTTACAACATTGAAAAACAAAGCCTAGAGTTCTATACTAGGGAGATCTTTGCAAGGTTCCAGAAGATGATTTAGAAGTCAACAAGGGTTTATCCAGTCCAGGTAGAGGGTGAAGGCATGTGTTTTGACCTCATTCCAAACCCCGGTTATGATGTCAAAACCTATCAAGTTCAAGATGTGCTTGATGATTGATACGTTGTAAACGTATCTATAATTTTGGATGCTCCATGCTTGTTTTATATCATTTGTCTTATGTTTTGTCTATACTTTGAGGTATGTTTATACATTTTCTAGGACTAACCTATTGACAAGATGCCACAGTGCCAGTTGCCTGTTTTCTGCTATTTTTGTTTCAGAAAAGCTAAAAAGAATATTCTCGGAATTGGACAGGACAAAAGCCAAAGTTACTATTTTCCTGGATCGATACGGAAAATCGAAGAAGAGACGGAGTAGGGCACCAGGGTGGGCACACCCTAGGGTGGCGCGGGCCCACCTAGGCCGCGCCACCAGGGGTGGCCCCTGGCTGCCTCCTCGCCTTGCCCCTTCGCCTATAATAAGCTCCCGGGGAGAAAACCCTAAATCATCCATCATACATCCACGAAAAGTTCCGTAGCGCCGCCGCCACCGAAGGGTAAATTCGGGGGACGGAAAGTCTCTATTCCGGCACCCTACCGAGACAGGGAAGTGCCCTCGGAGCTATCTCCATCGATCTCCACCACCATCTCTATCATCGTTGCTGATTCCCATGATGAGGAGGGAGTAGTTCTTCCTCGAGGCTAAGGGCTCTACCGGTAGCTATGTGTTCATCTCTCTCTCTATGCATGATCTTGTTGTGATCATGAGCTTTATAATCAAGTAGATCTACTCTGCTACTCAAGTGCTTCAATAGATCTCTGCTCTCCCCACGTGTGTGAAAGTGACATCATGCACATTGTGGTGGCACTTAGGCTAGAGTTTATAAATACTTGTCATGAGTATATTTTGAGTTGGTTGTCTCTATAAAATTGTGGTGCTTGTTGGAACCGAATAGCGCTCAAGGTGATAGTGTGGGGTTATCTAGATGGGGAAGGCGGACTTTGAGGTGTGTTGTTATAGCCCTACCATGGATTAGAGTGTCCAACCGGATAGTAGTTCAGGGTAGTATCATGAAGAGAATATATTTATTGAGAGTGTTCACTAGTGAAATTATGATCCCTAGGCCTTGTTTCTAAGCATGGAAATACCGTTTGCAACTAGATCTGTTACATGTTTGCTTGCTTCTATCTTTTTGCCTTTAGTCTTTTCCTCCCCGTCAGAAGCTCTTTCCTGGCACCATTACCACTTATAATCATCCATACCACTTGTATTTCACTATCTCTTCGCCGAGTTAGTGCACCTATACACCAGACAAGTGTATTGGGTGTTGGGGACACAAGAAACTTCTTGTATCTTGATTGCAGGGTTGCTTGAGAGGGATACCTTTGACCACTTCCTCCCTGAGTTCGATAAACCTTGGGTAATCCACTTAAGGGAAACTTGTTGCTGTTCTACAAACCTCTGCACTTGGAGGCCCAACAACTGTCTACAAGAATAGAAGTCCGTAGACATCAAACTCTTTTCTAGCGCTGTTGCCGGGGAGGTAAGGTAAAAGGTACTCACATCCTCTTGGTGTGTGAGTGCTTGAAGTTATTTCCTTTAGATTCTACAATTTTGTCTTTTTGTTTCTTGTTTTCACTAGTTAGGCTTAATGGAAAACAACAACAAAATTAGAGAGATTTATAGTATTTATATTGAGTTGGGACATGAAGTGTTTGAAGAGAAAATTAAAAAACCTATGGAACTTTATTTGCATGCTAATAGCAATGTTATTAGTATGAATTCTTTGAACACCATTATTGCTAATGCTATGGAAACATCTAAGCTTGGGGAAGCTAGTTTTTATGAAAATGATCTTTTTAGTTCCCCAGCTTTGGAAGATAGCTATTCTATTGCTTATGATGATACCAAACCTCCAATATATGATGATTACAATGATGAATATGATATTTTTAGTCCACCTACTATTGATGAGGAAATTATTTGCGATTACAATATGCCTCCTATATTTGATGATTATGGTGATGATAATAATAATGATAGCTATTTTGTTGAATTTTCTCCCACTACAATTAATAAGAATGATTATGCTTATGTGGAGAGTAATAATTATTTTATGCATGTGGCTCATGATAAGAATGTTTTATGTGATAGTTATATTGTTAATTTTATTCATGTTGCTACTGAAAGTTATTATGAGAGAGGAAAACATGGTTTTATGTATCTAAACAATATTAAGTTTCCCCTCTTTATATTGAAAATCTTGAAGTTGCACTTGCTTTGCTTTCCTATGCTTGATGCTTTGTGATTTCATGACTTGTTTATTTACAAGATTCCTATGCATAGGAAGTGGGTTAGACTTAAATGTGTTTTGAATTTGCTTCTTGATGCTCTCTTTTACTTCAATTCATATTTCTTATGTGAGCATCTTCTTAAACTATCATGCCTAACTTAAAGGCATTAAAGAAAAGTACTTCTTGAGAGATAACCCAATAGTTTTCTTGAGTCTTGGAAGTTATTAATTCTGTAATAACCTCTCCTTATCCTTTTTATTTGATTTTTGTGCCAATAATAACCTCTAATGAGAGGGAAGTAAGATTTGGGGAAGTTGCTGTCTCGAAACAGATTTTTGTGCTCCACTGTAAAAATTCGTGTAAAATCTTTGTAATTTGGATTGAGCTGTAATTTTCTGAATAAATCCCCCAGGTTGTTAGCTAACTTTCGTTAGCTCAACACTTTTTGATTTGAGCAACAGAAGGAATTCGACAAAATCGGTTTTTACCTGCTGGTCTATTTTGACAGATTTCTGCCATTATTTGCATTTGCCTCTTTATTCATTTCCTTTTGAGTTATCTTGGGTAAATTGAACTTTTTGAGGGAATTGCTATAGTATCTTGGGTTTTATTGAAAGTTTTTATGTTTTAAAACTAAACCCAAAGGTCTATTACTTTTGAATGCACTAATGTTGTTAATGAAGATTGTGTGAAGTTTTGCATGAAGGGAAATTTTCTAGTGTAGGGGAAGAATGATGTAATGAGATGAAGAATGGACAAAAGCTCAAGCTTGGGGATTCCACCCCGTGTCACCCCAAGAAATATTCAAGAGGTACAAGCGTCAAAGCTTGGGGATGCCCAAGGCATCCCCTTCTTCATCAATAAAAATCTCAGGTCTTTCTAGACACTTTGTTTTTATTGTTTCATGCACTGTTGTGTTGTTCTTGGAGCGTCTTAGTTTTCGTTTTAGTTTTATTCTTGGTTTGCTGCAATAAGTTGGTTGGATTACAGCACACTTCTTTTGGAGAGAGACACACTATGTTTTCATTGCCTAGAACACTCTAGTTTTCATTCTTATTGTTTTGTGAGTGTTCTCTTTTGCTAGCACTGTGTTTAGCCTTAGTTTTCTTGTGATTTTTGCTTAGAACTTTTTATTTCTTCTTTGTGGATTTGTGAGACAATCTCACTGATCTTTATTGATTATTATCTTTGTGAGTTGTTTCAAAATAAGTCGATTGGTGTTGGAAGAGAGTAGGAAGTTTCATGCTTATAGTGGTACAAGAAGGAGTTTGCTTTGACTGTGACTTAGACTTTATCATGTCATGCTAGATGTTGTTTTGACCTTATGCTTAGTGATTATTGTTGTAGCATGACTTGTTCCAAACAATTAGGATTTCTTAATGTGCCTTGAAAGAATCATGCGTTGTTTTAGCATACAAAACATAGTATTGAGGTATTCTCCTTTGATGCTTTATATGGGTTAACTTGGTACATGCTTACACCATGTTAAGACTATGAACCAGTCACCTTAGCCTCTATGATCATTTAGTTTTTTACTTGTGGTACCACTTTATGCTTTGATTAGTAATGTTTTATCGGTCTGCATGATTATGGCCATTATTGCTCTCTTAGTTGGTCGCTCCCAGTCTTTTGCTAGCCTCCACTTGTATTGAGTAAGCTCTACTCATGCATCCAACTCCCAAGAAACCAAGTTAGTCCAAAGAGTCCACTATAAATTCATATACATGGTGTGTTACACCATTCCAAGTATATTCATGTTTTCTCTATCTTCCAAATTAAACTTGTTATGTGAAAATTAGTGATTAAACCTCTCACAAACTTTATTTTTCTTGCCCCTAATAAACTTGAACCATTGTGTCATATATGTTGTATATGCTTGCACTTATAAGTTGGGAATTAGCAGAATCGTGTTGTCATGGGGAACTCTTTCAACACCTGTAAATATCTACCCAGTTGATATCATGCTCTTTTGTTTATGGATGTCGTCGGTGTGAAATAAAAGGGGAGCTTGTAAGTCCATGGAGTTATGTATGTGTGTTAGAGAAACGCCTGGGCCGCTAGCCTAAGCCATGCCTAATCATGGTGGAAACTTGCAGCATCATCATAGTGAGAAATCTATGAAGCATTATTCTTATGAAAAAGAGATATAAAAAGAGATTGAGAAAAAAAGATGAGAAAAGAGGAACGAGAGAAAAAAGCACAATTTTCCCATGGTAAATAAGAAGATTCCTGAGATGCTCATTGTCTGCTTGCCTTGTCATCTTGATATGGGATAGCTCCTGTATCATGGGGCAAGGGGTACCCCGTTGGCGGTTCTCTATGATACACACGTACTTACTATGACAAGAACTTACCCGTAACTAAAGTTGAGTAGCATGAGGAGCGGCCCTCGTACTCAAGGGACATGAGATTGCCAACTTATACTTTGTCAAGCATATACTCCATATTTTGTTCACTTTAACCTTAATCACTTCAAGATGCTTATGATAGGGGCAATGAGAGCTTAAAGCTAACATGTACCATGATTTTTGGAATCTCTTTATGAAACTTGAAATCCCTGCTTCCCTTTTGAAGGGTCATTCTTCCACTTTTATATTGAGTCTCCACCTTCTATCCTTAGGCACCAATTAAGAGAGCATAGTTGCCATTCTTAGTTCTATGTGCATTGTCCCAAAACTTATTGATTGATTCATAATGTTGATATTGGTTGCTCTTGAACTATTTGTATCTAGTCACCCTTATGAACTTTGAAGGTGTCATATGCATTTATATTTTGCTACTCCATGAGGGACAAGCTGAATGCCACTATGTTATGTTGTCTGTTTGTCTTTCAATGCATTGTTATTCATGAATCTTTGTTTGTATCATTTCATGTTGCAACTTAGTTGCTATGTCTTATTGGTAGAACTTCATCTTTCATGCTCATGTTTAGAGTACTTTGATCCCAGCTATCAATGCTTTACAAATATTTTCATCAAGATTCTGATGGTGCATGTCACCTCAAAAATTATTCTTTTATCACTTCCCTACTCGAGGACGAGCAGGAGTTAAGCTTGGGGATGCTTGATACGTCATAAACATATCTATAATTTTTTTATGCTCCATGCTTGTTTTATATCATTTGTCTTATGTTTTGTCTACACTTTGAGATATTTTTATACATTTTATGGGACTAACCTATTGACAAGATGACACCATGCTAGTTGCCTGTTTTCTGCTGTTTTTGGTTTCAGAAAAGCTAAAAAATGAATATTCTCGGAATTGGACGGGACAAAAGCCAAAGTTACTATATTTTCCAGATCGATACGGAAAATCGAAGCATATTACGGAGTAGGGCACTGATACGTCGGAAACGTATCTATAATTTTTTATGCTCCCTGCTTGTTTAGTATCTACTTTGCTTTGTTTTGTCTTCACTTTGAGGTATTTTTATACACTTTCTGGTACTAACCTATTAATAAGATGCCACAGTGTCAGTTGCCTGTTTTCTTCTGTTTTTGGTTCCAGAAAAGCATAAAATCAATATTCTCGGAATTGGACGGGACAAAAGCCAAAGTCATTATTTTTCCCAGACCAAAACGGAACCACGAAGTAGAGACGGAGTAGAGCACCAGGGTGGCCGCACCCTCCCCCCAGGCGTGGGCAAGCCCTGGTGGCGCCTATAGGGGGTGTGGGCCCCCTGGATCCCCACCGACCTTGCCTCCTTCGCCTATAAGAAGCCCCCAGGGAGAAAACCCTAAATCATCCATCATATTTTCAGAAAAAGTTCCGTTGTGTCGCCGCCACCGAAGGGGAGATTCGGGGGGACAGAAAGTCTCTGTTCTGGCACCCTGCCAGGATAGGGAAGTGCCCCCAAAGCCATCTCCATCGATCTCCACCACCATCTCTATCACTGTTGCTGATTCCCATGATGAGGAGGGAGTAATTATCCTTCGAGGCTAAGGGCTCTACCGGTAGCTATGTGTTCATCTCTCTCTCTATGCATGATCTTGTGGTCATGAGCTTTGTAATCAAGTAGATCTACCTTGCTACTCAAGTGCTTAATTAGATTTCTGCTCTCCCCATGTGTGTGAAAGTGACAGCGTGCACGCCATGGTGGCACTTAGGCTTGAGTCTACATAAATACTCTTTGTGCTTTAATAGATCTATGCTTTTCCCCACGTGTGTGAAAGTGACATCGGGCATACCGTGTGTGGCACTTTGGCTAGATTGAATATTTGTTATGAGTTATATTTGGAGTTGGATGTCTCTATGAAATTGTGGTGTTTGTTGGAACCATCTAGCGCTCAAGGTGACAGTGTGGGGTTATCTAGATTGGGGAAGGCAGACTTTGAGGTGTGCTGTTATAGCCCTACCATGGATTAGAGTGTCCAACCGGAGAGTAGATAAGAGTAGTATCATGAAGAGAGGATATTTATATGAGAGAGTGTTCACTAGTGAAAGTATGATCCCTAGGCCTTGTTTCTAAGCATTGAAACACTGTTTGCATCTAGATCTATTGCATGTTTGATTGCTTCCACCTTTGTTTCAGTTTGCCTTTAGTTTCCCCCACGTCAACAGCAAGTCAGAAGCTATTTTCTGGCACTGTTACCACTTGTATTTCATTATCTCTTCGCCGAACTAGTGCACCTATACACCTGACAAGTGTATTGGGTGTGTTGGGGACACAAGAGACTTCTTGTATCTCGATTGCAGGGTTGCTTGAGAGGGATACCTTTGACCACTTCCTCCCTAAGTTCGATAAACCTTGGGTGATCCACTTAAGGGAAACTTGTTGATGTTCTACAAACCTCTGCACTTGGAGGCACAACAGCTGTCTACAAGAATAGAAGTGCGTAGACATCAAGCTCTTTTCTGGCGCCGTTGCCCGGGAGGTGAGGTAAAAGGTACTCACATCTTCCGGTGTGAGTGCTCGAAGTTATTTCCTTTAGATTCTGCAATTTTGTCTTTTTTTCTTGTAACACCCCGGTTCTGAAAAGACCGTGGCTTCTATGTGACATGCCAATCCCTGGATCGGTTCATTGGCCCACAATAGAATAAGATGAATAACATAGCAAAATATCCGTGTATCATGAATAGCGAAGATCCAGAGTACCATTATTACAATAAAAGCTTAGCTCAAGGCTAACTCAAATTATTCAGGTAGCAACATAAACAAAGTAAATCCTCCATTCTTCAAATTGCCCACAAGTGAACAAGTGCCGAGTGGAGTACCGTGGCCTAAATCGATTACTCAGAATCGGAATAAGCTGCAACATGAAACGTAGCAGCCCCAAAGGGTCAATACTTGGAATGTATGGCAAGTAGAGTTAGTAATGGAGACAATAGTACTAACATCTACATGCATATTTGGCAAGTGGAGCTGTGTCTGGCTTGCATTTGCAAATACCTTTGTCCTACTTTCATAAACAGTTTTTGATTTTCTTTGAAAAGATCCCAATTAAGTTAACCTAACAATATTAAAACAATTATGAAATTAGAATGAGCGAGAAACATGTCATGGAATCAATATCAAGCAACTCAGTTGTCCATAACCGGGGACACGGCTAATCGATTAGATTATACACCCTGCAGGGGTTAGTACACTTTACCCATATGACTTGGCCAGCCCAGCTCGTACCATCACTCACATTTTGGGTGATGATAGGGAGAAGTCCAAGAAGAGACTATTCGGGAAGTAGCTCCCCAATCCTGACGCGCACCGGTCCAACCTACCAAAATTCTACATCTCTGGATACGCGGGTTCGGGTCACCACAACCTACTAAGTCCAACCAACCGCCCATTCCATTATTGGCACATGGTTGTACACGTAAGCTACACAATAAAGAAGTCAATCAATTTCTCTCGATACCTGGGTGCCTTTCCGCAATGAAACCACCAAAAATTATCAATACCATCACACCCAGGAGATTCATTGATTAAGTTGTTTTAGTTTTCACAAACCAATACTTTTGGAAACAAGTCTCAATGATGTAACCCAGCCCTCGTTCAACATAGCATGGCTAAGCACATCTACCAACGGTGGTTCATCTACAAGGAAAGCCATACCACATAATAGGACATAGCATAGCGATAGTATCATCCTACACATGCATCTACAAAATACACGACAATGCATTGAAAATAGTAGGACGATATCATGAACAAAGTAGCATCTACTTGCCTTGGTTGTAGCGGTCGGAAGAACAATCCACACACGAGCAAGCGTTGCACTCGTCACAATCTACACGACACAATTGCAATCATAAACAAACAATCCACAAGCATATGCAACAAATATGATGCATGAAGGTATGCAAGGCAATTGAATTGGTGCTACAGCTGCACCACATAATCTTAATCAATAATACTACTGATTGCATGCATGGAAAATAGTTTTAGCGCTAGGAAAACTATTACGCAAAAAGTAATGTTCAAAACTAGAGCTAGAACTCAAATAATTCACTACCGGTAGTATACTGTTTGTAAAATCTTGGGAAAATTCTACCAACTGGAATTACTCAAAAAGGAATTATAAAACTCCCCGAGTAATTAAAATACTGCAGAAAGCCACTAGACAGTTCCTGCAGAAGTTTTTACTGTAATCCTATCTTTCTAATTCACGATGAGATTCCCCTCGTTCCACTGAATCCAGGGACATATCATACGTGATTTTTGGAGCTACGGATCTTTCTCTACGAATTTTCTACTTCGAAAAGGCCACTAACTAGTTTGATTAAACTGTACTAAACCTTGCTGCAAAAGTCTGAACCAAAGGTACAGCGAGATTCTACACGACTCACTGAATCTACACATATTTTATTTGCAATTTTTGGCCAAGCGGTTTAATTTCTACGCAATTTACAAGTTTCTACCGAAATCTGTCAACTAAAACGATTAACGAAAATAACCAGTCAACTGTGTCTGTTGACTGGTCAACGCGTCTGCTGACTGGGCGCTGACTGGGCGTCTGACTAGTCAACGTCTGAGTGCTGACCAGTCAACGGCTGATCTGAACCGCTGATCTGAAATCTAACGGTGGCTGCAGACTTACCGGGAACGAACGGCGAAACGAACTTCGGACGGTGCGGCGATCGGTTCCGGCGACGGTGGTTTCCTGCGCGAAAGAATTGTGGTCAGCATTCGGATCAAGACGGTCAACACGTCGGCGACGGCGCGTGCGGTGGCGATGGCGGTGCGGAACGCACGGACGAGCGGGCGCGGCGCAAGGCGCGCGAGGCGACGCGCGTGCGTGCGTGTGTGCGCGCGTGAGCAGCGCGCGCGCGAAGCGAGGCGCTGCAGCGGCAGCAGGCGCAGCAGCATGCAGCGGTAGCGCGCGCGAGCAGCAGCGCAGCAGCGGCGCGCACGAGCAGGCGCAGTGCGGCGCTGGCAGGCGCAGGCGCTGGCGCTGGCGCAGGAGCAGGCGCGCTGCGAGGCGGCGATGGCAGGCGGCGGGGCGAGCGGAGCGCGGCGGCGGGGAGTACCTGGCCGGCGGCGGGGCTGGGCGACGGCGGCGGCGGGGAAGGGCGACGGCGGCGGCGGGTCGTGGCCAGGAGGCGGCGCGATCGCGGGGAGGGAGAGGCGATCGAGGCGGCGGGGTGCGGTTCCCGAGGCTGCTAGCGCGGGTATCGAGGAGGGCAGGGGGCGGCTCGGCCGGGTCCCTTAAGTGGGGCCCCTTGCGGGTCCTACTCCGATTCGGCGCGAAGTTAGAAAAGAACTCGGAAATCGGCCCGGAAATTGGCCCGTTTTTCCACCTTTTAATAAAAAGGTGACAACTTTTCCGTGCGAGCTCCGAATTGAGCGATTTTTGCTCCTACGGTTTGTAAAATCGAGGGGAACAATATAGGGTCAAGGGTTGAGCGAAACCACTATGCTACAAGTCCTACTAGTGCCTCCCGCAGGAACCTCATAGCAAAATAGAATAGGGTTTAGAAAATAGCGTTTCGTCGATTCTTTTCAATCGACGGTTTTGAATGGAAAAGTATGATGCAATGATATGAATGATATGCAAGACCAAATCTAAAATTTGGGATGTGACAAGACTAACCCCCTTAAGATGAATCTCGTCCTCGAGATTCGGCGCGGCTAGCAAATAGGTGTGGGTAGTCCTCTCGGATGTCATCCTCACGTTCCCAAGTGGCTTCCTCTTCGGTGTGGTGGCTCCACTGCACCTTGCAAAACTTGATTGTCTTGGTACGGGTAGTCCTTTCTGCTGTCTCCAGAATCTTGACTGGTTTCTCCTCATAGGTCAAGTCATTCTCAAGCTGAACCTCCTCTAGCGGTACAGTGTCTCTCAATGGTGTATCCACCATCTCCGGATGGCACTTCTTCAGCTGGGATACGTGGAACACATTGTGAACAGCGGACAAGGCTTCTGGCAACTCCAACTGATAAGCAACTTCTCCTTTGCGTGCTAAGACCCGATACGGTCCAATAAATCGAGGTGCCAGCTTACCCTTAATTCCAAATCTCTTGATTCCACGAAGTGGCGACACTCTGAGGTATGCTCTATCACCTATCTCATACACCACTTCCTTGCGCTTGGCGTCAGCGTAGCTCTTCTGCCTTGATTGTGCTACCTTCAGCCTGTCCCTAATCAAGGCGACCTTCTCCTCAGTATCCTTGATCAAATCAGGCCCAAACAACTGACGTTCTCCTACTCCATCCCATAGCAATGGTGTTCGGCACCGTTTCCCATACAGTACATCGAACGGCGACGTCTTGATGCTGGTTTGGTAGCTGTTGTTGTAGGAAAATTCCGCATACGGCAAATTCTCATCCCAACTAGAGCCATGAGCCAAAGCGCAAGCTCTCAGCATGTCCTCCAAAATCTGATTCACCCTTTCGGTCTGTCCATCAGTCTGCGGGTAAAACGTTGTGCTGAACTCCAATCTAGTACCAAGTGACTCGTGCAGCTGGCGCCAAAAGTGTGAGGTAAATTGGGTGCCTCTATCAGATACGATACTCTTGGGAACTCCATGTAGGCACACAATTCTGTCCATGTAAATCTTGGCCAACTTTGCACTCGTATAGGTCGTCTTCACCGGTATAAAGTGGGCTACCTTGGTCAAATGGTCGACCACTACCCAAATAGAGTCATATCCTGACCTGGTCCTGGGCAATCCTGTGATAAAGTCCATTCCCACTCTATCCCACTTCCAATCCGGCACGGGCAATGGATGTAGCAGTCCTGCTGGCTTCTGGTGTTCCGCCTTCACTCGGCTGCACAAATCACATAGGGCAATATGCTTGGCGATATCTCCCTTCATGTTGTTCCACCAAAATCTGCTCTTCAAATCCATATACATCTTTGTGTTGCCCGGATGTATGGAGTATGGCGAGTTATGAGCCTCCTGCAGAATCAACTCCCTTATCTCCGGGTCGCTGGGCACACACAAACGATCTCCATACCACAAGGTACCATGCTCATCCTCGCGAATATCCTTTTCCCGATTCTCCTTCATCTTTTCCTTTATCTCCTCTATTTCCTTGTCTCCTACCTGAGCCTTTATGATCCTGTCCTGTAGCGTCGGTTGGACTTCCATTGTAGCCAAATATCCTTCAGATACTACCTCCAGTCTAAGGTCCTTGAATTGCTTGCACAAATCCTCGGGCAATTCACCAACTATCAATCCATTGGCATAAACCTTCCGGCTCAGAGCATCTGCTACTACATTGGCCTTTCCTGGGTGGTATTGTAGATTCATGTCATAATCCTTGATAAGTTCCAACCATCTCCTTTCCTCATGTTCAGTTCCTTCTATGTAAATATGTATTTCAGGCTCTTGTGGTCGGTGTACACATCACAGTGTTTTCCCATTAAGTAATGCCTCCATACCTTGAGCGTATGAACCACTGACGCTAACTCCAAGTCGTGTGTGGGGTAATTCCGCTCATGGTGCTTGAGTTGTCGCGAGGCATATGACACTACTCTCCCATCTTGCATCAGCACACTCCCAAGTCCCTGTCGAGAAGCATCGCAGTACACTTGGAAATCCTTCTGAAGGTCTGGTAAACACAGAACAGGCGCGGTCACTAGTCGACGCTTCAGTTCCTGAAAGCTGGCTTCACATACGTCTGACCATTCAAACTTCCTCTCCTTCTTCAGAAGTTCAGTCATCGGCTTAGCAATCTTGGAAAAGTTTTCAATGAACCTCCTGTAATATCCAGCAAGTCCCAAAAAGCTTTGAATCTCTCCCGCATTCTTGGGTGCTTCCCACTCAGTCACTGCAGTCACTTTGCTTGGATCAACAGCGACTCCTTCTCCTGACACTACGTGTCCAAGAAACCCAACGGTGTTAAGCCAGAATTCACACTTGCTGAATTTGGCATACAGCTGGTGTTCCCTCAGCTTCTCCATAATCAGTCTCAGATGCTTCTCATGCTCAGCATCATCCTTGGAATATATCAGTATGTCATCAATAAACACCACCATGAACTTGTCCAAGTACTCCATAAATACCTTGTTCATCATGGTCATGAAATATGTCGGGGCATTCGTTAGTCCAAAAGACATAACCGTATACTCATATAAACCATACCTAGTGGTGAAGGCGGTTTTTGGTATGTCCTCCTCCCGGATCTTCAATTGGAAGAAGCCCGATCGCAGATCAATCTTGCTGAACACCTTTGCTCCTTCCAGTTGATCAAACAAATCATTTATGTTCGGCAGAGGGTATTTGTTCTTGATGGTTACTTCATTCAGCGAGCGATAGTCCACCACTAATCTCTTGGTGCTGTCTTTCTTCTCCACAAACAGAACAGGTGCACCCCATGACGACGAACTAGGCTGAATGAATCCCTTGTCCAACTGCTCTTTCAGCTGCTTCTTCAATTCCTTCAGCTCATCCACATCCATCTTATATGGTCTCTTTGCTATTGGTCATGTTCCCGGCATCAGGTCGATAAGAAACTCCACTTCCCTATCAGGTGGCATCCCTGGAAGATCTTCCGGAAACACGTCGGGGTAATCCCTAATCACTGGCACAGTATCCATGCTAACCCCCTTAAGAGAATTCAACTTACACCTTCCTGGTCGTACAGCTGACTTGAATCTAATCCTCTTACCATCCGGGGTTTTGAGTGAAACAGCTCGTTGTGCACAATCTATGTGTCCCCCATGCACGGACATCCAATCCATACCCAGAATAACGTCTAATCCCTGTGATTCCAATACTACCAAATGTGCACTGAAGTTGTGTGTTCCAATCCTCACAGTTAAATCGCGGCATCCCGCGCTAGCTATCATATCTCCTCCAGGTAAACTCACTCTAATAGACCCTTTCAAAGACTCGGTAGGTAGCTTATACTTATCCACAAATGCCCTTGATATGAACGAATGTGATGCACCAGTATCGAAAAGTATAAGTGCAGGGTAAGTGTTGATTGGAAACTTACCAATCACAAGGTCAGGCACATCTAGGATCTCCTCCACATTCATGTGGTTCACTGTGGCCTTCTCGTTGTTGGTTGGCTTCAATCCCTTCCTCCCCGAACAGTTGTCAGCATAGTGTCCCTTCTGTTTACACTTGAAGCACGTCACCTCACTCAGATCCTTCTTCACAAAGCTGCGATCACGGTTGCGGTCATGTCCACCGTGTCCTCCAGAGTGGTGAGAGTGTCCTCCCTTGTGGTTGTGGTGGCTGATCCTATGGTTGTCATGACGATGTCCATCGCCTCCATGGTGGTGGCGGTCATGGTTCCCATGGTCACTCCCTCCATGATTGGAGTATCCATCATATGAAGTGCGAGACTTGTGGTGTGAACCAGAGTGGTGATTGTTACTCTTCCTCTTGCGGTTCTCCACCTGCTTGTGCTTCCCTTCCAAGATCCTGGCCTTGTCCATAGGCTCCTGGAAATTGGGGTAATAAACCACCAGTAGCTGTACTAAAAGCTCATCACTGAGGCCATCCAGGAATCTCTCCCTCCTTTTTGCATCAGTGTCAACATCCTCAGGTGCATAACGGGATAGGTTATTGAACTCCTCAATGTACTCGGCCACGGTGCGGTTGGTTTGGCGCAAGTTGTGGAACTCCTTCCTCTTCAGGCTCAGAACTCCTGAAGACACGTGGTTGGTCCTGAAACCTTCCTCAAACATTTCCCAAGTCACGGTATCCAGCGGGTGGGTGATCTGAAAAGTGTCCCACCAAGAAGCGGCTGGTCCCTCCAGTAGGTGAGCGGCAAACCTCACCTTCTCAGCATCAGTGCATCCAACAGTTACCAGATCCTTGTTGACTGAACGCAACCAGTCGAGAGCAACCATTGGTTCAGTTGCAGTAGAGAACTTAGCTGGCCTTAGCCTCAGAAATCTGGTGAGAGCATCTCCCTGAGGCTGATTGTTTCCATTGTTGTTGTTCTGATTTGCCATGAACTGAGTCATCACTTGGGTCAGCTGTGCCTGAGCTGCCATGAGTTGCTCCAACTCAGTGGGTTGATGGCGGGGAGGCATCTGCGGTTCAGCACAGGTAAGTTTAGAAAGAATCAACTACGATAATAGGATTCTACCCATGCATATGATCAAACAACATCAAACAATAGCAGACAATCACAAGCAAGCAACACATCAACAAACAAGCGATCCAGCAACATCCCAGGGGTTATCCTAGCAGTATATAGCTACTGGAATAGTTTTACAAGAGTTGGCAATGGTTAACTAAACAGTTGATCAACTAAACAACAAAAACAGCAATCTGCCAGAACAGTCCAGCAGCGTTCGCGAATTTTTCCACCTGACTTAAACTAGTTAGAAAATTTAGCTGATTTTTGCACATATAGTACAGAGAGTTTCGCATCAGCCCAATTTTTTTCAGATTTTTCTGAGTTACCACAAAAATATGAAAAATTGTACAGTACTGCTGTATCAGCAGAAAACTGCAGCGAAAATAACACAGATAGTAACCAAACTTGCCATAACTCTTTCATAAAATTCGCACAAATAATTCCTGGGATATTGGAGTACACAAATAAGCAACTAAACACTCTTAAACTAACATGAACTAAGCTTCACAACGATCGAGACTAATCCTAACGAATTTGCCTAACGAGGACTAATTGGTGGACTTCTATCTACTCCTTAAAGAGGTTGCGGTAGGTCCTTGCGGTCATGCGTTGACGCTTCGGTCCACGTTTCAACCATGGCGGCGGAGTGTACACCTCTCCTGAGTCATCACTTGAAATCTCAAACTCCACCTCTTCTGGATCCTCCTCTTCTTCTTCACTCTCAGCTGCAACTGCAACAGCTTCATCTCCTCCACCATCATCGTCTCCATCATCATCATCCTCGTCCTCATCATCATCGTTCCCGCTGTCATCATCATCCCCATTGTTGCCATCATCTCCATTGTCATCATCAGAGGGTGGATTTAGCTGTGCTTGGAGAGCGGCAATATGGGCTGTCATAGCTTCAATAGTTTGATCCCTTTCCTGAACGGTCCCTTGCAACTGTTGTATGTTCTGGGTGTTCTCCTGCACAGTACCATGAAGATGAGGTATGGTTGCATCTCTGGCTATCAGGGCATTCTCCAGAACTCCCACAGCTTCATGCAAGGTGTCAATCTTCTGTCCTTGGACCACCATACCATTGCTAGCAAAATCTGCAATCTCCTTTATCATCATCACTTTCTCAGCTAGAGCTCCATTCTCCCTTTCCATGTCCTCTATGTGCCTCCGACGGGGCGGCATATTGTTCCTGTCGCCCGGGGTAACCACAATGTGCCCATCCTCATCACGCCTTCCATAGTCACGGTAGGGTGAATCTGCTGGCAGTAGGTGTCGGACATTATGGCACTGGCGAGACAGGGCTTCATGTATGGCCAAGTTGATACCAAGTCCCCAGTTGCAATATGTCTTGGTGTAGATCAAATGCACTGGGTTTGGCAAGGCGGCATCCCTGAATATGAAGGTAGTGATCTCCCATGCATCCTCTCCATATCCATAGGTGTACAACCTTCTTCCCTTGAACATGGGCAGTGGCAATCCCAATGACTGCGAGAGCTGTGCTAACTGCCTTGCAAAGGGCCATGGTGACTCCATGGTGGCATACTTAGTCCTGACTTCTCCCATCTATCAAGTAAAAGAGGAAAGTGTGAGAATAGCATATGGTAAGAATTTTGCGAGGGTGAAAGGCATAAGATGAAAGACAGAGTTAATATAGGCTTTAATAAATCTATGGCTTCCTAATCCAATTCTAGGTCACGATCCTACAGTCGACAACCTGGCTCTGATACCATCCTGTAACACCCCGGTTCTAAAAAGACCGTGGCTTCTATGTGACATGCCAATCCCTGGATCGGTTCATTGGCCCACAATAGAATAAGATGAATAACATAGCAAAATATCCGTGTATCATGAATAGCGAAGATCCAGAGTACCATTATTTCAATAAAAGCTTAGCTCAAGGCTAACTCAAATTATTCAGGTAGCAACATAAACAAAGTAAATCCTCCATTCTTCAAATTGCCCACAAGTGAACAAGTGCCGAGTGGAGTACCGTGGCCTAAATCGATTACTCAGAATCGGAATAACCTGCAGCATGAAACATAGCAGCCCCGAAGGGTCAATACTTGGAATGTATGGCAAGTAGAGCTAGTAATGGATACAATAGTACTAACATCTACATGCATATTTGGCAAGTGGAGCTGTGTCTGGCTTGCATTTGCAAATACCTTTGTCCTACTTTCATAAACAGTTTTTGATTTTCTTTGAAAAGATCCCAATTAAGTTAACCCAACAATATTAAAACAATTATGAAATTAGAATGAGCGAGAAACATGTCATGGAATCAATATCAAGCAACTCAGTTGTCCATAACCGGGGACACGGCTAATCGATTAGATTATACACCCTGCAGGGGTTAGTACACTTTACCCATGTGACTTGGCCAGCCCAGCTCGTACCATCACTCTCATTTTGGGTGATGATAGGGAGAAGTCCAAGAAGAGACTATTCGGGAAGTAGCTCCCCAATCCTGACGCGCACCGGTCCAACCTACCAAAATTCTACATCTCTGGATACGCGGGTTCGGGTCACCACAACCTACTAAGTCCAACCAACCGCCCATTCCATTATTGGCACATGGTTGTACACGTAAGCTACACAATAAAGAAGTCAATCAATTTCTCTCGATACCTGGGTGCCTTTCCGCAATGAAACCACCAAAAATTATCAATACCATCACACCCAGGAGATTCATTGATTAAGTTGTTTTAGTTTTCACAAACCAATACTTTTGGAAACAAGTCTCAATGATGTAACCCAGCCCTCGTTCAACATAGCATGGCTAAGCACATCTACCAACGGTGGTTCATCTACAAGGAAAGCCATACCACATAATAGGACATAGCATAGCGATAGTATCATCCTACACATGCATCTACAAAATACACGACAATGCATTGAAAATAGTAGGACGATATCATGAACAAAGTAGCATCTACTTGCCTTGGTTGTAGCGGTCGGAAGAACAATCCACACACGAGCAAGCGTTGCACTCGTCACAATCTACACGACACAATTGCAATCATAAACAAACAATCCACAAGCATATGCAACAAATATGATGCATGAAGGTATGCAAGGCAATTGAATTGGTGCTACAGCTGCACCACATAATCTTAATCAATAATACTACTGATTGCATGCATGGAAAATAGTTTTAGCGCTAGGAAAACTATTACGCAAAAAGTAATGCTCAAAACTAGAGCTAGAACTTAAATAATTTACTACCGGTAGTATACTGTTTGTAAAATCTTGGAAAAATTCTACCGCATAGGCATCGCTGATTAGAAACAGTACCAACTGGAATTACTCAAAAAGGAATTATAAAACTCCCCGAGTAATTAAAACACTGCAGAAAGCCACTAGACAGTTTCTGCAGAAGTTTTTACTGTAAGCCTATCTTTTTAATTCACGATGAGATTCCCCTCGTTCCACTGAATCCAGGGACATATCATACGTGATTTTTGGAGCTACGGATCTTTCTCTACGAATTTATTACTCCGAAAAGGCCACTAACTAGTTTGATTAAACTGTACTAAACCTTGCTGCAAAAGTCTGAACCAAAGGTACAGCGAGATTCTACACGACTCACTGAATCTACACATATTTTATTTGCAATTTTTGGCCAAGCGGTTTAATTTCTACGCAATTTACAAGTTTCTACCGAAATCTGTCAACTAAAACGATTAACGAAAATAACCAGTCAACTGTGTCTGTTGACTGGTCAACGCGTCTGCTGACTGGGCGTCTGACTAGTCAACGCCTGAGTGCTGACCAGTCAACGGCTGATCTGAAATCTCACGATGGCTGCAGACTTACCGGGAACGAACGGCGAAACGAACTCCGGACGGTGCGGCGATCGGTTCCGGCGACGGTGGTTTCCTGCACGAAAGAATTATGGTCAGAGTTCGGATCAAGACGGTCAACACATCGGCGACGGCGCGTGCGGCGACGACGGTGGTGCGGCACGCACGGACGAGCGGGCGCGGCGCAAGGCGCGCGAGGCGACGCGCGTGCGTGCGTGTGTGCGCGCGTGGGCAGCGCGCGCGCGAAGCGAGGCGCTACAGCGGCAGCAGGTGCAGCAGCATGCAGCGGCAGCGCGCGCGAGCAGCAGCGCAGCAGCGGCGCGCGCAAGCAGGCGCAGTGCGGCGCTGGCGGCGCAGCGCTGGCAGGCGCAGGCGCAGGCGCAGGCGGCGATGGCAGGCGGCGGGGCGAGCGGAGCGCGGCGGCAGGGAGTACCTGGCCGGCGGCGGGGCTGGGTGACGGCGGCGGCGGGGAAGGGCGACGGCGGCGGGTCGCGGCCAGGAGGCGGCACGATCGCGGGAAGGGGGAGGCGATCGAGGCGGCGGGGTGCGGTTCTCGAGGCTGCTGGCGCGGGTATCGAGGAGGGCAGGGGGCGGCTCGGCCGGGTCCCTTAAGTGGGGCCCTTGCGGGTCCTACTCCGATTCGGCGCGAAGTTAGAAAAGAACTCGGAAATCGACCCGGAAATTGGCCCGTTTTTCCACCTTTTAATAAAAAGGCGACAACTTTTCCGTGCGAGCTCCGAATCGAGCGATTCTTGCTCCTACGGTTTTGTAAAATCGAGGGGAACAATCTAGGGTCAAGGGTTGAGCGAAACCACTATGCTACAAGTCCTACTAGTGCCTCCCGCAGGAGCCTCATAGAAAAATAGAATAGGGTTTAGAAAATAGCGTTTCGCCGATTCTTTTCAATCGACGGTTTTGCATGGAAAAGTATGATGCAATGATATGAATGATATGCAAGACCAAATCTAAAATTTGGGATGTGACATTTATTGTTTTCACTAGTTAGGCTTAATGGAAAACAAAAAAAATTAGAGAGGTTTTTAGTATTTTTCCTAAGTTAGAACTTGAGTGGTTTGAAAAGAAAATTAAAAAATCTATGGAACTTTTTTTGTACGCTAATAGCAATGTTATTAGTGTGAATTTTTTAAACACCATTGTTACTAATGGTATGGAAACGTCTAAGCTTAGGGAAGCTAGTTTTTATGAAAAAAATCTTTTTAGTTCCCCAGCTTTAGGGAAGAAAATTTACTCTTATGATACTTTATCTACCATATGTGGTAATTCTAATGATACTTGTGATATTTTAAATCCACATACTGAAAGTGTCCCTTTTAAAATATATATTGAAATTGTTGAACGTGTTATGAATAACTGCTATTTTGGAGATGGAACTATCCATCCTAGTAATCATTTACTCTTTATACATGAATTATGTGAGTTATTCAAGTGTGCAGGTATTTTAATGGACCGAGTTAAGAGGAAGCTATTCCCCTTCTCACTTAGGGACAAAGCAAGGGAGTGGTATGAGCTACTAGAAGATCCTCATCATTTGGAGTGGAAGGAACTTGAATCTCTCTTTTACTCTAAATTTTATCCTCCTCATGAAATTCATAAAGATAGGAATTATATTTATAATTTTCATTCTCATGAGGGAGAAAGTATTGCCCAAGCTTGGGGGAGATTGAAGTCACTAATGCTCAAATGTCCCATTCACTTCTTGAAACAATTCAAAGAAATACCGAAGGTTGGGATAACGACAAAAGTAAAAAACCAGGTATAAACTATGAGTATGATTGCATTAAGTCTTTCGTTGAAACTGCTAATTTTCAAGATCTTAGTGCTAGATATGGTATTGATCCTCAAATTCTTGTTAAATATTATAGAGACTTTGCTTACCATATTAATGCTCCTAAAGAAAAATGGGACATGTACCATGAACCTTTTAAAGACACTTGCATGGAAAATGAAAATGTTATTAATGATTGCAATAAACATGCTCAAAATTCTGAAAGTACTATTTCTTATAAGCATGTTAATTTTTGTGGTATGCATAGACCTTGTGAGAAGAATCAAATAGAAGAAGAATAGTGTATCACACACTGGAATGAAAAAACCAGAACGTGGTATAAGGCTCTAAATGATCTTGGTAAAAAAATTGTGCCCTCTATCCTTTTATTTGTGAACTCTGCTATGAAGTGGGTCATTTCAATTTTCAATGCTCAGGCCATAATAATGACCTTTCTAATCCAACGAGTACTGCAAGTTTGTATTGTGATAACATGATCACCGATAATCAACATGATGAACTTACATTGTTTTTGGGGTGTGTAGAGTTGTCAAGAAAAACTTCTTTGGTAAACATGAGTGCTTTTGGTATGAATTGTGTCCTGCATGGGTGTCATCTTTATTTTGTTGATAATTGACACGCAAATACTTACATATAAAATCTTATAAAAGATGATATTTTACCAAAATATGACAGGACTTATATGAGTTTTGTTCTTATTAATGAAAAGGAGTAATCCTCCAAAGTTTCTTCTATTGTCTCTAGCAATAAACCAGGGTATGTGGAGAAGATTCCTTTAAAGACTCTCCCTCCTAAAGAGGAGAAGAAGAAGAAGAAGAAGAAGAAGAAGAAGAAGAAGAAGAAGAGTAAAAGGAGAGAGGAAACGGTATCTCCCTCTAAGCATGTTGCTCCTATCATAGTTTTTGTTGATGAGTCTGAACTAGATGATGTTCCTATGCTTGTTACCTATAGTAGTGATCATGATTGGGAAAAGCTCACTACTTTTGATATTGAAAATCTCTTTGGCACCAATTCTGAAGATCATAATATTAATAATTGTTGTGCTATTAGTGATATCCATGTTCCTTCCAATGATGATATGTTTCCAAATGAACACACTTGGGAAGATAGCTATTTTGTTGAATTTGCTCCCACTACAATTAATAAGAATGGCTATTCTTATGTGGAGAGTAATAATCATTTTATGCATGTGGCTCATGATAAGAATGTTTTATGTGATAGTTATATTGTTAATTTTGTTCATGTTGCTACTGAAAGTTATTATGAGAGAGGGAAACATGGTTTTATGTATCTCAACAATATTAAGCTTCCCCTCTTTATGTTGAAAATTTTGAAGTTGCACTTGTTTTACTTTCCTGTGCTTGTTTCTTTGTGCTTTCATGACTTGGTTCTTTAAAAAATTCCTATGCATAGGAAGTGGGTTAGACTTAAATGTGTTTTGAATTTGCTTCTTGATGCTCTCTTTTACTTCAATTCATATTTCTTATGTGAGCATCTTCTCAAACTATCAAGCCTAACTTAAAGGCGTTAAAGAAAAGTACTTGTTGGGAGATAACCCAAGAGTTTTCTTGAGTCTTGGAAGTTATTACTTCAGTAATTACCTCTCCTTATCCTTTTTGTTTGCTTTTTGTGCCAAGAATGACCTCTAATGAGAGAGAACTAAGATTTGGGGAGTTGTTGTCCCGAAACAAATTTCAGTCCTCCACCATAAAAATTCGTGAGGAGTCTCTATAACTCAGATTGAGCTAAACATTTACGAATAAATCCCCCAGTTTGTTATCTAAGTTTCGTTAGTTCAACACTTTTTTATTTGAGCAACAGAAGATTTCCTAAAAAATCAGTTTCTACCTGCTGGCATGTTTTGACAGATTTCTGCCATTATTTGCATTTGCTTCTTATTGATTCCTTTTTGAGTTCTCTTTTGGGAAATTGAGCTTTTTGAAGGAGTTGCTACAGTAGCTTGTGTTTTAGTGAAAAGTTTTTCTGTTCCAAAGCTTTGCCTAAGGGTCTAATATCTTTTGAATACACTAATGTTGCCAATGAATATTGTGTGAAGTTTTGTATGAAGGAAAATTTTCAGGTGTAGAGAGAGAATGATGTAATGAGATGAAGAATGGACAAAAGCTAAAGCTTGGGGATGCCACCCCGGTGTCACCCCAAGAAATATCCAAGAGGTACAAGCATCAAAGCTTGGGGATGCCCAAGGCATCCCCTTCTTCATCAATAAAAATCTCAGGTCTTTTTAGACACTTCGTTTTTATTGTTTCATGCATTGTTGTGTTGTTCTTGGAGCGTCTTAGTTCTCATTTTTGGTTTTCGTTTGCTTATTTTGCCTGAGTAAGTTGGTTGGTTACACCACACTTCTTTTGGAGAGAGACACACTCTATTTCCATTGCCTAGAACACTCTAGTTTTCACTCTTATTGTTTTGTGAGTGTTCACTTTTGCTAGCACTGCGTTCAGCCTTAGTTTTCCTGTGCTTTCAGTTTGAACTTTTTAGTTCTTCTTTGTGGATTTGTGAGACAAGCTCACTGATATTTATTGATTATTATCTTTGTGAGTTGTTTCAAATAAGTTGATTGGTGTTGGAAAGGAGTAGAAAGTTCCATGCTTATAGTGGTACAAGAAGGAGCTTGCTTTGACTGTGACTTAGACTTTAGCATGTCATGCTAGATGTTGCTTTGACCTTATGCTTAGTGATTATTGTTGTATCATGACTTGTTCCAAACAATTAGGATTGCTTAATGTGCCTTGAAGGAATCATGCGTTGTTTTAGCATACAAAAGCATAGTATTGTGGTATTCTCCTTTGATGCTTTGTTTGGGTTGACTTGGCACATGCTCACACGATGTTATGACTATGAATAAGTCACCATAGCCTCTATGATCATTTAGTCCTCGACTTTTGGTACCACTTTATGCTTTGATTAGTAATGTTTTGTCGCTCTGCATGATTATGGCCACTATTGATCTCTTAGTTGGTTGCTCCCAGTCTTTTGTTAGCCTCCACTTGTATGAGTAAGCTCTACTCATGCTTACAACTCCCAAGAAACCAAGTTATTCCAAAGTGTCCACTATAAATTCCTATGCATGGTGTGTTACACCATTCCAAGTATATTCTTGTTTTCAGCTATCTTCTAATTAAAAACTATTTTGTTATGTGAAAACTTAGTGATTAAAGCCCTCGCGAACTTGATGGAACACTTTATATTCTTTGCCCATAATAAACTTGAACTGTTGTGTCGTCTATGTTGTATATGCTTGCACTTATACGTTGGAATTAGCAGAACCATGTTGTCATGGGGAACGTTTCAACATTTCACTTGTACTTTGTACTCAGTTGATATCATGCTCTTTTGTCTATGGATGTCACCGGTGCGAAATAAAGAGGGAACTTTTAATTCCATGGAGTAAGTATTTTGTGTTAGTGAAACGCCAGGGCCGCTAGCCTAAGCCATGCCTAATCATGGTGGAAACTTGTAGCATCACCATAGTGAGCTATCTATGAAGCATCCTCAATAAAAAATCTATGCATATAGTAAATAAAAAGATCGCTAAGATGCTCATTGTCTGATTTCCTTGTCATTTTGGTTATGGGACAGCTCCTGTACTATGTGCAAGGGGTACCCCGTTGGCGGTTCTCTATGATACGCATGTACTTACAATGACAAGAACTTGCAGGTGACTGAAGTTGAGTATCATGAGGTGTGGCCCTCCTATTCAAGGGACTTGAGATTGCCAACCTATACTTTGTCAAGCATATACTCCATAGTTTGTGCACTTTAACCTTAACCACTTCAAGATGCTTATGATAGGGGCAATGAGGGCTGAAAGCTAACAAGTACCATAATTTTTGGAAGCTCTTTTTGAAACTTGAAATCCCTGCTTCCCTTTATGAAGGGCCCTTCTTCCACTATTATTGAGTCTCCACCTTCTACCTTTAGGCACCATTAAGAGAGCATAGTTGGCATTCTTAGTTCTATGTGTAGTGTCCCAAAACTTATTGATTGATGTATATTGTGATATTACTTGTTCTTGTGCTACTTGTTTCTAGTCACCCTTATGAACTTTGAAGGTGTCCTATGCATCTATTTGCTACTCTATGATGGACAAGTTGATTGCCACTATGCTATGTTTTCTGTATGTGAAACAAACAAATGTTTTTCAATGCATGTTATTCATGATCTTTGTTTGTAGCCTTTCATGTTACATGCATAGTTACTTTGTCTTATTGTTAGAACTCCATCTTTTATGCACATGTTTAGAGTTCTTTGATCCCAGCTTTCAATGCTTGCAAATGGTTTGATCTTGGTTTTGATGGTGCATGTCACCTCAAAAATTATTCTTTTTTATCAGTTACCTACTCGAGGACGAGCAGGAGTTAACCTTCGGGATGCTTGATACGTCAGAAATGTATCTATAATTTTTTATGCTCCCTGCTTGTTTAGTATCTACTTTGCTTTTTTTGTCTTCACTTTGAGGTATTTTTATACACTTTCTGGTACTAACCTATTAACAAGATGTCATAGTGCCATTTGCTTGTTTTCTTCTGTTTTTGGTTCCAGAAAGGCAGAAAATCAATATTTTCGGAATTGGACGGGACAAAAGCCAAAGTCATTATTTTTCCTAGACCAACACGGAACCACGAAGCAGAGATGGAGTAGGGCACCAAGGTGGCCGCACCCCCCCCCCCCAGGCGCGGGGAAGCCCTGGTGGCGCCTACAGGAGGTGTGGGCCCCCTGGCTCCCCACCAACCTTGCCTCCTTCGCCTATAAGAAGCCCTCGGGGAGAAAACCCTAAATCATCCATCATACTTCTAGAAAAGTTCCACTGTGCCGCCGCCACCGAAGGGGAGATTCGGGGGACAGAAAGTCTCTGTTCCGGCACCCTGCCGGGACGGGGAAGTGTCCCCGGAGCCATCTCCATCGATCTCCACCACCATATCCATCACAGTTGTTGATTCCCATGATGAGGAGGGAGTAGTTCTCCTTCTAGGCTAAGGGCTCTACTGGTAGCTATGTGTTCATCTCTCTCTCTCTATGCATGATCTTGTGGTCATGAGATTTGTAATCAAGTAGATCTACCTTGCTACTCAAGTGCTTCATTAGATTTCTGCTCTCCCCATGTGTGTGAAAGTGATAGCGTGCATGCCATGGTGGCACTTAGGCTTAAGTCTACATAAATACTCTTTGTGCTTTAATAGATCTATGCTTTTCCCACGTGTGTGAAAGTGATAGCGGGCATACCATGTGTGGCACTTTGGCTAGATTGAATATTTGTTATGAGTTATATTTGGAGTTGGATGTCTCTATGAAATTGTGGTGTTTGTTGGAACCATCTAGCGCTCAAGGTGACAGTGTGGGGTTATCTAGATTGGGGAAGGCAGACTTTGAGGTGTGCTGTTATAGCCCTACCATGGATTAGAGTGTCCAACAGAGAGTAGTATCATGAAGAGAGGATATTTATATGAGAGAGTGTTCACTAGTGAAAGTATGATCCCTAGGCCTTGTTTCTAAGCATTGAAACACCGTTTGCATCTAGATCTGTTGCATGTTTGCTTGCTTCCACCTTTGTTTCAGTTTGCCTTTAGTTTCCCCCATGTTAACAGCAAGTCAGAAGCTATTTTCTGGCACCATTACCACTTGTATTTCACTATCTCTTCGCCGAACTAGTGCACCTATACACCTGACAAGTGTATTGGGTGTGTTGGGGACACAAGAGACTTCTTGTATCTTGATTGCAGGGTTGCTTGAGAGCGATACCTTTGACCACTTCCTGCCTGAGTTCGATAAACCTTGGGTGATCCACTTAAGGGAAACTTGCTGATGTTCTACAAACCTCTGCACTTGGAGGCCCAACAACTGTCTACAAGAATAGAAGTGCGTAGACATTAGGCACCAGGGTGGGCACACCCTAGGGTGGCACGGGCCCACCTAGGTCGTGCCACCAGGGGGTGTGGCCCCCCTGGCTGCCTCCTCGCCTGCCCCTTCACCTATAAGAAGGCCCCGGGGAGAAAACACCAAATCATCCATCATACATCCACGAAAAGTTCCGCAGCGCCGCCGCCACCGAAGGGGAGATTCGGGGGACAAAAATTCTTTGTTCCGGCACCCTGCCGGGATAGGGAAGTGCCCCCGGAGCTATCTCCATCGATCTCCACCACCATATCCATTGCCGGTGTTGATTCCCATGATGAGGAGGTAGTAGTTCCTCCTCAAGGCTAAGGGCTCTATCGGTAGCTATGTGTTCATCTCTCTCTCTCTATGCATGATCTTATTGTGATCATGAGCTTTGTAATCAAGTAGATCTACTCTGCTACTCAAGTGCTTCAATAGATCTCTGCTCTCCCCACGTGTGTGAAAGTGACAGCGTGCACGCCGTGGTGGCACTTAGGCTAGAGTTTATAAATACTTGTCATGAGTATATTTTGAGTTGGTTGTCTATATGAAATTGTGGTGTTTGTTGGAACCATCTAGCGCTCAAGGTGACAGTGTAGGGTTATCTAGATGGGGAAGGCGGACTCTGAGGTGTGCTGTTATATCCCTACCATGGATTAGAGTGTCCAACCGGAGAGTAGTTCAGGGTAGTATCATGAAGAGAATATATTTATTGAGAGTGTTCACTAGTGAAAGTATGATCCCTAGGCCTTGTTTCTAAGCATTGAAACACCGTTTGCAACTAGATATGTTACATGTTTGCTTACTTCTATTTTTTTGCCTTTAGTATTTTCCTCCCCGCCAGAAGGTCTTTTCTGGCACCGTTACCACTTATAATCATCCATACCACTTGTATTTCACTATCTCTTCGCCGAACTAGTGCACCTATACACCTGACAAGTGTATTGGGTGTGTTGGGGACACAAGAGACTTCTTGTATATTGATCGCAGGGTTGCTTGAGAGGGATACCTTTGACCACTTCCTCCCTGAGTTCGATAAATCTTGGGTAATCCACTTAAGGGAAACTTGTTGCTGTTCTACAAACCTTTGCACTTGGAGGCCCAACAAATGTCTACAGTAATAGAAGTGCATAGACATTAATGATGAGTGCTACATGTGTGGGTGCAACACATTTGAGATGTGTGGGATTATATGCCAGCATATAGTTAGGGTGATGGTGCATTTGAATGTGCAGCAAATTCTAGATAGGTACATGCTACGAAGGTGGTGTGTTGCAGCGTCAACGCATGCATCTGATCCCGGGATAAATAGAATCAGATTTGGGATTCCGGAAACCAATACTCTCAAGTACAACGTTTTGTGTGGAAAGATGAATGAGCTCGCTTCAGATACTTGACTCAGAGATGAAACATATGTTGTTGTTTCCAAGATGATTGATGAGGCGAGTCAGCTTGATTCTACCATGAGGAAAACACAAAATGCTACACAGCAAGAAGGAGGGCAGCAAGAAGGAGGTCCAGAAAATGTTCAACCACAACAAGTTATTCCTCCACAACATGATATAAACAAACAACAACAAGAATAACAAGGTAATGATGCTCCTATTAGCACGCAGAAGAACCCTACGAGGGTAAATCCAAAAGGGCAACCAACCGACAAGTCAAAGTGAAACAAACCATTGGTTGAGCTTCGTGCTGAAGCAAAAGACAAGAGAAGTAAAAAATCTCAGGAGCCAAAGAAGAAGAAAACTTATGGAACGCCAAAAACCAACAGGAAGCCAAGAAATAAAAAATTCCCATACTGCAAT
Source organism: Avena sativa (assembly GCA_916181665.1). Lineage (NCBI taxonomy): Eukaryota > Viridiplantae > Streptophyta > Magnoliopsida > Poales > Poaceae > Avena > Avena sativa. The sequence goes on from OV702298.1 coordinate 22,537,869, forward strand.
GAAGAGAGTCACACCTGAAACAATGTGTCTACATGGAAGCTTTGATTGCGGGAAATGCTGCAAAAATAGAGTTGAAATTTTTGGCATGTAGCTACATGTACTAGCAGGTGTAGCACTCCTATTGTTACTGTGTAGCATCATCCTGATGCAAGATGTGAAAATGGTTATCTTGTTTTAATAGCCTAGGATATGTTTGTAATATGACAGAATCTTTATGGTACCACAAGTATTGAACATTTGGAGCATATAGTTTCTCATGTGGTAGCATTAATGTTGTTCATATGTAGCAAGAGCAAAAATTTCTACCAAAGAAAATCTTATTTTCTGAATAAAACATGTAGCAATTCCTAGACAGTTGGGTAGCATATGTCATTCTTGTATTTAGCACTTATGCTATACAAATGTAGCAATTCTGGACAGTTGGGTAGCATATGTTGTTGTTGTATTTTATGATGGTAGCAAGAGTGTTCCGCATTTGGAGAATACAGTTTCTCATGTGGTAGCATAAATGTTCATACGTAGCAAGAGTAAAAATTACTACCAAGAAAATCTTATTTTCTAAATAAAGCCTGTAGAATTCCTGGACAGTTGGGTAGCATATATCCTTGCATGTAGGAATTATTTTATACAAATGTAACAGAAAATTACATGTCTGCACACACTAAAATTTGACAGCATGTTTGGAGCAATTTTCACTTGTAGCATTTTTGCAGCATGTATGTAGCATAAACAATACTTCTATTTAGCAAAACAAAAACATTATTGCAGCATAAATAGATAATAACAACATGTTAATCATCCAACGGTTATCCATTCAAACAAAAAAAAAACATGTGTGGTGACATGACAATTTGTGAGTACACAAACCCATCCACGGTTACATCAGTTTCGTCCTTACAAGTCCAAAATAAGAATACTAAATATCACAAACTAAAGTTTCAACTATTGACCTGACACATCCCCTATCATTTCCTCCCTATCTATGCTTCTTTTGCAACTCATCTTCCATGAGCTGTTGAACGGATCCTTTGTTTTTCCTTGACTCGATCAGATATGATGCAAGAACCTTCCTTAGATTTGGGATAGCATTGTTGTCGAACTCAGCCATGACCTTGCTGCTACAATTATCCATGTAGAGGATGCAGAAGAATCTACAATTATATCAGCCAAAAAAAACAAATAGATTTGTAAAACCAAGCAGGAAACATATGTAGCAATTGTAGGAACCTAATGTAGAAAAATATGAAAGTAAGGTAGCAATAGTAAAACATTAAAGCAGCAGCTACATGTTTTAAAGCAGCAACAACAAGTTCAAAATAAATGATAGTTGGTGCAGAACAATGTAGGAACTTAAGGTAGCACAATATGTAAACTAAGGTAGCAATAATAAAATTTTACTGTAGAATTTGTTTGCTGCTAGGGAAAGTTAGCCACTAGAGGCATAAGGATTGAAAAATAGCAAAACAAAAAGGAAGGAAGCAAATCTTACATTGTAGTTTGTTGCGAGTGATCATAATTGCTTAGTAGGAATGTGTCAAAGTTAAGATTATTTGCCAGTTTTGATTATTTCACAAGATCAGCAAAGTTTTCAAACTGCAAAAAACAAACATGATGTATGGTTACTAATCCAACAATAAAGGAACAAAAAACCTAAAAAGAAACTACAGCAAAAGTACTAACCAGATGGCGTGCACTTTCATCCAACATACTAGCATCCTTGTCACCTTTCATTGAATCAAAAATGTACATTTGTTTTGCTACTAGATTGATACATGAAACTTCCCAATGGTTGAGTTTCACAATAGGAAAGTATAGCTACATTGTAACATGGAGAACACAAATATTTAGCATAATGTATGGCAGGATATAGCAAAAACTGAAAGAATGAAGCAGATGTGAACACGATAGGAAGAGGATATCAACTCACAGGGTCACATTTGAAAACCTTGTACTTTGCATTCTCTTGTTTCAATTCATACATACATGCTTTTGCGTTGAATATCTTTGGATCAATAATAAGCTTCTCTCGTTTTTCGTGGTAGAAAAAACCAGGTCAGATGAGGCAGCAGCAAAAGCAAGTAAAAAATGCTACTCTATCTATTAGTCACCACAATGTTCAAAAAAATGGTAGCAAAGGAACATAACTAATGTAGCAACATGTGTGAAGTCAAGTAGCAATAAATTAACATTAATGTAGCATCAACACTTTTGATAAAAATTTACACAACTACAAGGTGGATGAAAAAGTGGTAGCAAATGAATAAAACTAAGGTAGCAACATATCTAAAGTAAAGTAGAACTAAAATAATAGTAATTTAGAAGAATATTGTTGATACATGTTTAAACAGCTACATAAGTGTGGATGAAAAAGTGGTAGCCAATGAATACAACTATGGTAGCAAAATCTATGGACTAAATTAGCAAGCAAATAATGGTAATATAGCAGAACAATTGTAATACATGTTGAAATAGTAAAAATTAATGGAAAATGCTAATTTTAACTTTATCTCTTACTCACCACAATGTGTTGCGTAAAAGCGTACTTCCTCTTCTGGCGCGGACTTTTCTTGCAAATAATACCTGACCCATGGTTGAATTTCTCAATCCACACATTCATCACCTCACTATCGAGATGTTGCGGCCGAAGAGATGCTTGGAAAGTCTTATGACAGGTATAGTACCGCTCAATCTCCACAAAAGGTGGCATGAACAAAGCAAAAAAATAGCTTTATTGGGTAGTATCAGACATTTAACTGCAAAGTAGCAGCCTGTTGAATGTAAAGTAGCAAACAAATTACAATAAAGTAGATAGTTGCAGCAGCAATGGTTTTAATGCAAACAGTAGAAACAAGGCATTCTCATGAAGTAGAAAAACATACAAACACATGTAGCAACTGGTTAGATGCAAGGTAGCAAAAAATTCTTTAGAGTATCAAAACGAATAGTTTACTACAAACGTAGCAACAAAATTAGCTACTGAAGCATGTTTAAAAAAGAATAGAAAACTTACGGCGCCCTATCCTTAGGATGGTTCTTGAATTTTCGACCATGCATCACAAATGTGGAGTAAGTTTGATTCATGTCTTGAGAGACCTTCATCTTTTTCAACTTTGGAGGTGTAAGTTCTTTCTTTGAAGCCCTCTTATACATGGTCTTATTCTCACGTGTCACAAAAACCGAACTAGCATCTTCCTTAGCACTTGACTCAATGGTAACAACACATGCAAAAGAAAAACTGAATATGAAGAAAAAACAGCATGAGCATATGTATGAAGCTACAGAAATACTACAAGGTTCATACCAGGTACAATGGGATCAGCTGGTGTCGCAGTCTCACCAAAGTGGAAGGTGATGCCTGGATATTCTCAAAGGCTATTGAAACAGCAGCGGTCGGGGCATCATTGGGTTTGGAAGGTGGGAGAGCTTGTGAACTGCAAAACTCTGCATATTATGGGCTCCCAGGTAGAAACAATTTGAATGAGGGTTTGTATGGAGCCATGTTCCATGCTTCATCAGAAATATCCTTTGGGGGCTAGGCGAATTAGCGACCTATCAGGGCTAACAACATCAGGATACTCAGTAGCATCAGCTCCCTTGGTCATAGAATCCAAAATAACCACTCTTTGTGGCGCATCGGCATCTTTTGTTGCAACAGCCTGCCTTAGAACATGTTTTTGCCCCAGCATGCTCCTGACCATAAACTGCAGCGCCATCACGCTCCTTAGTGGCAGCTGCAGCACCAGTGTGCTCCTGACCCTCAGCTGTAGCGCCGCCATGCTCATCAAGATTTGATGCATCAAAAAGATTCTCCTCGTCTTCTGTTCCTAAATCGTCATCCTCCTCCGATAGATCATCAGGTGCTGAGGTATTGGTTAGGAAAACAACGCTTGGGCCAGCTCTTTCTTTACTTGATGCTTCAACGTCAATCAAAAGTACAGCCATGCGTTGGGCACGCATCCATTTCAGACCAGCGGAAAAGTTCTTCCTTGTTCCATCAACATCAGCTTCAAAAATCGCCTTGTGCTTCTCGTACAAGTGCTTGAAACGAGGGGAACCTGTCAGCAAACATTAGAAGTATGTTAGTAAGCCAATCCAACAAAAATAATGTACTGCAACCATTTTTATAGAATAATAGAAAGTGTAACCACTAGTCTAGCAGCACAGATTCGTCGCATGTCGCAGATATCGCGGCGTATGGGCGATGAATCATTGAATTGTGCGGTGCAGTGAAATTCTATTAAGCTTATTTTGCATATGGGTAGATAATTTGGGGTAACTTACGCACCACCCCACCCTAAGTCGTCAACCTACGTAAAGCGCAAACTCTAGTCTAGCGGCTCGGCTTTGTTGCTTGTCACCGCTATCGCGGTGTATGGGTGACGAAACATCGAAGGGTGTTAGGGTACCAAGGCTGATTCGCTATCGATGCATACCCTAACACCTAGGCTAACGCGTCTGGTGAGAACAAAAGATATAAACCAAAAAATAAAAATAAGGTGGATGGAAAAGGTAGTAGAAAAGGAAGTTAAATAATGTAGCAAAATGATGAAGTAAAGTAGCCAGAAAATAAAATTAATGTAGCATCCATAGTTTTAATAAAGTTTTACACATTTGTTGCCTATTAAGCTTCTTAGTTATCGAAAGAACACTGAGGTAGCAAATGAATAAAAGTAAGGTAGCAAAATATCTACACTAAAGTAGCAAAACAAAAACAGTAATGTAGCAAAGAACTTTTAATACATGTTGAAACAACTATATAAGGTGGCTGGAGAAGTGGTAGCAGAGCTATAATACTAAGGTAGCAAAATCTTTGCAATAAAGTAGCAAAACAAAAATTGTAATGTAGCAGAGCACTTTGAATACATGTTGAAACAACTACATAAGGTGGCTAGAAAATTAGTAGCAGAGAAATAGTACTAAGGTAGCAAAATCCCTGCACTAAAGTAGAAAAAGAAAAACAGTAATGTAGCAGAGAACTTTAAATACATGTTGAAACAACTACATAAACTGATTGGAAAAGTGGTAGCAAAGCCATAATACTAAGGTAGCAAAATCTCTACACTAAAGTAGCAAAACAAAAACATTAATGTAGCATCTGTTATACCTGCAAATCCTGACTTCTAGGGAAATTTAGTCATTTGTTCAACGATGCAGAAGGATTAACTTCAGCATCTTCAATAGGAGGGGTTGGTTCAAATCATCATCCACAGTACCAATACCGTGCAGCATTAAAGACAGCAGGAGGAACTGCACACAAGAAAATTCATATTAATAGTATTAGTGGAAGAAGAGAAAACCTTAATGTTTGTGGTGGTGGAAAGTGCACTACCTCTCGCCTCCCAAAAACAATAGTGTTTTGCAAAATCTTCCTATCATAGTCGTTTTTTTACCACAAAGGCGAACTCACTGGACTTAACTGAGCATACTCTAGGCAATGACTTGTCAAAGTTGTGATCGCTCGGTGGGAACTCCAAATAGTCCATATATTCAATCTACAAAGAAGGCAAAAACAAAGTAAGGCAAGCACCGAAAAAAACTGAAAAATCAAAACATAGTAACATAGAAGAGGGGAGATAACTTACCCCAAGAAGCACAAAAGGACCAGTTATTCAAAATTCAATTTTGCTAGAGTCCTTTGGAAGAACCAATTCTCTTCTTCTTCATCTGAATATTTCTCACCAATTGCATCGCTAAACCCAATAAATGCTCATCCCATGCATACTCATCAGAATTTGGTTGGGTCAGCCATAAGACCAACATATTCCAAATTAACACGATTCGAGCTTTCAGGAGCAACAGTAGTGGCCAGGGAAAGGAGATCCCATGTATGAATGATGGTTGCCTCATCCGTATCTGCACATTTCTTTAGGATATCAAAGCAGTAGCTAACTCTGCCCTCTTCTTGCCAGCATGGTAGACTTCCCAAACCTCGTCAAGCGTTGCACCTCCAGTGTTGGAAAAATCAATAGGTTTGTTCCCATAGCGGATTCCAAACACTTTCCTCACCATATCCCTGGTAAACACCATATGGTTCTTCCGAAGCTTGTACTCACGCAGACGATGAGTTGTATTACTAGCAACAAAATTCGTAAGCTTGTTAGGAATGCTGAATGGTTCCATATTCAACAAAGATCTGAATGCACTCTTTCCTTCGATAATAGCTCTCTTCGCTGTAGAAAGGTTGACTGCAATGGTATGCAACCACTTGGCACTGAACCGGTCCTTTGACATCCGCATATCATGCTTGACCTTCTTCACACCCTCACCTTTTTTCTTGTGGCTCACAACAATCTTCTTGCCCCTAGGAACCTTACTCTTACCATCTGGAGCAACCTGCTGCACAATATTAGAATCCATTAAATTCTGGTGAACATGGCAGCTGCACCTCCAAAAAAAGCTACATGTAGCATGCCAACCAAATTTAGCATGCAAACAAAAGACAAGCCAACGAAAAAAGCTAAATGTAGCATGCCAACTAAATTTAGCAAGCCAACCAAAAAATCTACATGTAGCATGCCAATAAAATCTCTTAAATTCTAGTGAACATGGTACCAGATCCAAGCATAAAGTAGCAAAATCATACTGAAAGGACACATGTAGCAAATCGTAGCAATTATCTAACAACTATGTAGCAAATCGTAGCAATTAGCACATGTAGCAAATCCTACTGAAAAGGCACAACTAGCAAATTCTATTGAACATCATAACCTAGCAAATATTAGCAGAAAAATACAATAGAAACTACTGGGAAACAGTAGTATCTAGTCCCCACACAACATCTAGAGAGAAACTACATGCAAGCATCAACGGAAATGGAAGGGACAATCATGAATTAGTACTCACGACAATATTTCCGGTGCCGGAGGTGCTCCCTCCCGCCGCATCGGTCGGTGGCGGCAGTTCCATCCTCCTAATGGCCTAGGGTTTTGAACCGTGATCAGATCAAAGAGGAGGGAGAAAACACGCGGGATCAGAGCGGGAGAAGGAAGATGCACAAACCGGAGGAGGAGCCATGGTCATCGGCGGTCACGAATGTAGCAGTCGGCGGCAGCACAGGCGTCGATCCGCAGTCGCGTCCCTCTCCCTCTCCGCGGAACTGCCAAACGAGTCAAGCAAAGCAAATGTGTGCGAGTACCGGGAACATGTAGCAACCAAAGAGTGTGCACTAGGGAGGGGGTTACGTGGCCACTACGCGCGACCAAGAGGACACGGTCCCCTAGGGGATATGTATCATTTTCCATGTTCTTAATATCTCCCAAATAAATATGACATCATTTTCCCTGTTCTTATTATCTCCCAAATAAATATGAGTAGGTAAGAGCATCTTCCATTAGAGTTTGGAAGAGCCTCACTCTTTGGAGGCAACCTGTTGCCCTTAGGAGTACTTCAAACTCATACATGAGTTGAATTTCAAAGTTGAGATTGTCTCCAAGCCTGGGCATAGTTCGCCTGTCAAGACCAGGTGCACACAAAGGTAGAATGAATTTCAAAGGTGAGATTGTCTCCAAGCCTGGGCATAGTTCGCCTGTCAAGACCAGGTGCACACAAAGGTAGAATGAAAGCTGTGAGGACAGGATGCGCACTAGCTCAGCCCCGGCACCTGCGCTATTTGAAGGGTTCACAGCCGGCTGTTGGCCACGGAATAAGCAGTTTCCAGACCGTGTGGAAGTAACTGTACAGGGCATGACATAACCATGTTTAAATTCACAAAGATTAGTAACAGAAAACTCAGTGCACGACAAGATGTTAAATCATGTTCTTTTACACCAGTCTTTTCAGACAGCATTCCAGAATTCCAGGAGCAATGACTACATATACATAGCCTACCATGTAAAAATACGGCAAGGGGATCAACAATCAAACTGGCAGCAGCATAAATGTGTAGACAATCTCTTACAGCACAAATATAGTTCTATCACACCAATACTGTCACTACCACGAAAGGCTTGTTTGAAGGTTTTCTAACGCTCTGCGTATAGAAACTAAAGAATACAACACAGCTTAAATGTGTAGCTTCTACACCGAACTACAGGCAGGCTCAGCAACACAGATTACACTTGCCCCTGGTTACGACTTAATTGAGCAAAACCAAAAATGTTCTGATGCCTCTGATTAGGTGACCCAAGATGAACACCAAACTTCTAGGAGATCTGATGATGACGCGCACGCTTATTGCATCCTAGAAAAAACTTGGGTGAGTTGCCACTTATTTCCCGTAGGGATGGTACCTGCTAGAACCACGACCACCACCTGCACTCCCACCAGCAGCACCGCCAGCTCCCCCATAACTACCATACCCACCAGCGGCACCATAGCCACCTGGGGCACCACCATAAGCACCACCTCCATATGCACCACCACCATAGGCACCACCTCCGTAAGCGCCACCACCATAGGCACCAGCACCATATGCTCCGTATGCACCATAAGCACCTCCGTACATAGAGCCACCGTAGCCGCCACCATAGCCAGACCCAAATCCAGCATTGCCGCCATAGGCAGCACCATAGCCTCCTCTACCATAACCATATCCGGTGCTATCGTAGTAACTTCCTGCAGCAGCAGATCGATGGGGACCACCACCATAGCCATAGGCGCTGCCACTGCCACTGCCACCGCCGCTACTACCACCACCACCAGCAGCTCCACCACTACGGTAAGAACTACGGTAACCACCACCTGAGTGACTAGATCTCGCATTACTACTGTGATCGCTTCCATGTTTCTTTGGTTCGGCCTTCTTTATTTCAACCTGTAAAGAAAATTACTTCAAATGTCAACATCATCGTCAAGCTTGAAAGTACAGCAAGAAATCTTATATGGTGAGTAGATGCATGACAAGTTTCTAATCAATTTGCTTTAGCAAGAAAATGTGAATTAATGCATAAAAACTCCAAATGTTAGAACACATGCAATACAGTGGCAGCAATCACCACGAGCCACAACCAGAAGCTTGAAGAACAGATCCTAAGCTCCATTTGTAATTTCAAAGCACCTCATAATTGAACAGTTGGATGCAGAAATCCTCATTTGCTATATAATTTCACCAGTTCCCATCTATTGAACAAATGAGGATCTAATAATATTTACCATCCTTAGCTTCGATATTTGTTGCCAGGTTATCCATGTTCGTAAAGGACTATAGAATGATAAAGTCTGTAATAACTACAGATCAAAGAAGTTCAAGACAGGAAAAGATTCAGACCTGCTTCCCACCAAGATCACGCATTCTTCCCTCTGATATGACCCTTTCAACAGAATCCTCACTTTCAAAAGTGACAAAGCCAAAACCTCTTGAACGTCCAGTGCTGTGATCCACCATTATCTGGTGTTCAGCCACCTTACCGTATGAGGAGAAGTGGTCCCTCAAATCATCTGAAATTCCATTGCTTCTCAGTTTATATCATAACCAAAGTAAGTTCAGGGATAGTTATTTGTAACCACTAGTTACCTTCAGTTAGTGTTGCCGGTAGCCCGCCAACAAAGATCTTTCTTGTCTTGGGGCCTTCTTTTGAGGACATTTCCTCCCTCGGGACCGTCCTTTTTACTTCAACCTGAATAGCTCATAAGTTGAGAGATTTACAGAGAAGCTGAACTGTTCAATTTAATTATGCAACATTGCAACTAGAGTAAACTGTACACTGAGGTCACACGTAACGGCCAATCTAAATTAAGATATCCTACCGTTCTTCCATCTATATTGTGTTCATCCTCCAAAACCTTGTCTATTACAGATGGATCGGAAAATGTAACAAATCCAAATCCACGAGGCATCTTAGTATGCTTGTCCTTCATAATTACAGAATCAGTTATAGCCCCATACTTCCCAAAATGCTTGGAGAATGATTCTACATACAAACAAATAAACCATACACAATCGTCAATCGGGGAAAGAAGAATTAACTAGATTGCTAAACAGAATCAGACTGGAATCCAGGGAGTATTGAAGAAATTGCAGTGTTTGTAACAAGTTAAGCTAGAAACATTTCACATAAAAGAAGCCAGCATAGCTAACCCACTCAGAAACCAAGAACACCAACAGATACACACAGCAACACTAAGTAATCCATTCTCCAAAAACGTACTTTAATTTTAGAAGAAACTATCAGAATCTTATTGCATTTACCAGCTGCATGTTACAGCATGCAAGGAAACTAAAAATATTTATGCTATCAACAACATAAGCTTAATGCAGAATGCAGATTGATACTGTCAAGTGCGCTGATCACGTATTTGTTGATCTTCTGTGTAATGTACCCATACTCTGATAATGAACATAAGTAAAAAATCTGATACCAATGATGTAATAAATGGTTCAATAAATTAATTACCAAAAAAGAGTGTGAGCTAATGGCTATGTTTAACAAACCCTCAAGAAAAAATCATCCATGGTCATCAATAAACATAAATATATGAAAAAAAAAAGACGAATAACAGAACTTTCTGTTTGGATGAGACTAAAAACAAATGCAATAACCAAATATACCAGATATGAGCTCAACAGTTCAAAACAATGTACAAACAACAATCCTTTGGCATAAGAACCAAAACTGTTTTGAAATACAAACAAATCAAACATTATGCACAAGAACTTTTACAACCCATGTACCCCAGATATCATCCTTTCCCTAATAGCTGACTGAAGAAAAAGATGGATAGATACATATTCTGGCCACACGTCATAGAAGTCATAACATACAAAATTGAATAAGATCAATCTACCAAAAATCATCAAAGAAGAAAACAGGAATTGTTCACTTCTATATGCATAACATCTCTTATGAGAAAGTTTACAGCAGAACATTAAAAGAACAATACTTCTCACAATGAAATATTTATATTGCAGCTATTACTGTGCTATATGACATGTTTAAGCTAAATACACTTCTTAAGATTTACTATCAAGAAGCTGCATCTATCAGTTTATATTTCACTCAAAGGCGGTGAGCTGTAAAAATAAGATTGGCATTTGAACTAACTTAACAAGTATCCTAGACATCTGCAACTATGAAGTAGAAAAATAATAAGAACCGTCTTATACCTTCAGTTGTCTCCCAAGCAACGCCTCCAACGAAGATCTTCCTGCAAGGACCCCCCAAACATCAGGACCCCCAACAGGCTCCGAATCCAAAACAAACAAAAACTCTGTAGTCCAAATCACTTACCCCGACGAGTCACCACCCCCCGCCCTGCCGTCGTCCCCGCCCGCGTCACCGTAACCGCCATCGCCCCCATCTCGCCGTCCCCTCCTCCCCTGGTGGCCCTCCTCCTCGTCAACCTCCTCCACTTCTTCAACCTCCTCATACCCGTTCATGGCGTGCTGGTTGTCCTCCGGGTACCCCGCCATGCCGCTAGCTCGCAGCCGCCGCCTGCAGAAACAAGCGGAATCTGAGGAACCACACGATGCGGAAACAAATCCTAGGGCGCGGCCACGGGAGAGGGCGCGAGGAGCTTGTGGATTACCTCGGTCGTAATCGGGGCAATCTGGAGGTAGGGTTTGGGGATGAAGCAAACCCTAGAAGCGCTGCGTCTGATGCGGGTTTAGAGAGATTGGGGAGGGAGGAAAAAAGGAGGCGGCGCGAGGTCAAGTCCAACGCGGAACTGGCTCGGGGAGGCCTTATAAAGTCGCGTAGAGCAATGAAGAGGTTTTCTTTCTTTCTTTTCCTTTCAATCCAATTTTTTTTCTTTTCTCTCTTCGTCCAAATCCAATAGGTACACTACTCGGAGGGCCTATTCGACCTTCTGAATATCTTCTGCACATCTTTAAAAATATATAGTTTGCGTATATTTTTGCAAAAAATCACCAATAATCATTAACAATATTAAAATTGTTTTAGAAGTAATAACTAAAAATTAAAAAAAATCAGACACCAGCGCGAGCCAAAGGCGTGCCGCCGTACTTAACTCTCTAACATCGGAGCCGGACGAAGCTTGTGGTAGTAGATCTTGTTGTACTAGACATACAGGAAATCGTCGTGCTAAAACCCTAAAAAATCGGCGCACTAGAGTAGCAACCATCACTAGTAATGATCACCGTGGTGATAGAAATATGCCCTAGCTAAATGTGTTATTTATATTTATATTTTATAATTAAGTTTATTGTTCTATAGTATAATTGTATTAGTTTTGAATAAAGTATATTTGGAGGAAAACCCTAAAATATGTGTGGAATGATAAACATCATATAAAGATATCCTTGGTCATGCTCTATGACTAGTATGTATGTCAATGATAGTTTTGGTTTTCTAACTATGGGCAAAGTGACAATGTGATTATGGTGTTACCAGTGACATATGTGATCGGAGTTGTTGGAAAACAACGACGATGCATAGACCCAAACATGAGATACCGTAAAACGTATATTAATATAGTTTAATCTCATAAAACATTGTATCGCTTTTACTATAAATCGTTTGACCACAAGACACATGTGAACTTGGGAACAATATGAACATGGCAAAATTCTCCAAACGTTGCTTTTAACGGAGTGATTATAAAGTTGATGCTTGTACCGGATGGTTCACCAATCATTCATATAGGATGCTTGTGAGAATTGATACTCCTGATGATGGAGAGATACACTCTAGGTCCGCTCATGTACTATAATGTTCGTCATCGTCTGGCCAGACACGTGATCAAGTTGTTGAACAGAACATCGATAGTACGGGATGAGTAAAGAGTACATGCTAGGAATAACCTAGTGTTTCATCTTGGACAATTTAAAGTATCGATGAATCAATACGATATGTATCTTACTCAATAATATGGTTCGCACGATAAAGAACTCCGTGCTATTTGCGGGGGGTTGCTACTTGTATCAAGACACTGATAGTAATCATTATCATCGAAATAAGTTCCGGACATGTCCGCAAATATCCGAACCTATCAGGTCACATACTTAACACGTTTACGACATTTTAGAATGTGAGTGCGAATGAGATAGTTAGATAAAGTAATTCTGAAAGGGTGTTTCCGAGCGTCTTGGAATATTCCGAAGGAGTCTGGGATATCACCGAGAGTGGACGGAATGGTTCCGAACATTCAAGAGGACGTTGGGAATATTTTGGGAAGGTTTCGAATTAATTCGGAGGTATCCGAAAGTTAATTCGAAAAGCTTCGGTATAAATATGTATATTAATAATAAATAAGAAATTATTATTAATATCCTAGTGGGTCCCATGGGTTGGAGAGACGCATGGGCCCACTGGGCCACATGCGCGTGGGGCTGTCGGTGGGTGGAGGGGGCGGGGTGGGGCGAGGCCATGCGGGGGGGAGGAGTCATCCCCGATCTCAAACTCGCCCCCCAAGTTGGTTTTGGGGAGAACTCTGTATTTGATGCGGACTTTCTCTCTCTTATACTGGTGGAAGAAAGGAAAAGGAGGAGTCCTTGTAGGATACAAATCCTAGTCCTACTATCCTCTATGGAGGAGGGAATCTGCCTATGTATTGAGGGGAGAGGGCCAAGGGCAAGCACACTAATCCACCCCCTAGCCCAAGGCACCACCGCTACGCCACTATCGTCGTCGCCTCGGCCTGGTCCCCTTCCTCCTCCTCACATCATTGACTTCAGCGCGTGGAGGAGATCTTCATCAACGCTCGCAGTAGCTCCTTCTTCTACCCCATTTAGATCTAATCTTGACGGACGGTGGACCGCTGCCGGATCTTCATAAACACGTTCCCACTTCGGCAGTGAGTTCTTGATCTCTCCTTGACACAGTGTCGTCCTCGTTGTTGATGTCTACAAGTGCACAGATCGTTTGTAGCTAGTTTCAAAGTTAAGATATCGATCCCACAGGGAGCCCAAAGGAAAGTATTTATGAATGAAGTCTCTGTCACACTCAAAGTTGTCACGGATCTTCGAGTGAATTGACTGCAAGTGTTGAAATAAGAATAAAATTTTGGATTAGATTAATGTATTTAAATAAAACTAAAATGTAAACTCAGAAATAAAAAAGCATAAAGGTAAAGAACGATTTGATTGTTTGTTGTTTTCCACAGATGAAAAAGCAGGCGTGGGGAGATACAGTTCAAGGTGATAATGACTGTGCCAAGTGGATAAGTGATACGTGTAACAATTATAATCTTATAAGTATGTGTGTAGGCGAGCAACCCATAATTAGCCGAAACTCCTCTTGGTAGATTTCATCCCAATTTCAATAATCCTACTAGTTTGTTACCAAAATCATGGTCAGTCACTAGGCGGTTAAGATCCTTCTGGTTGCTTAGCAATTAAGCTCCTTGGATTGGACTAATGCAATAGGAACAGTGGCTCCTCGTGCTCCTCGAGTTCAACTAGTTTTCCATTGATATCCCCGTGTCACTCGAGGTTCGCCGATCTGCTAGCAAACAAGATCTTATCTATGTAGAATAAAATATCATGTTGTCTGTGATCTTAATTGGACAACAAGCATTAGGAATCCCATGGATAGTCAAGCATATATAATATAGTAATTAAAATCAATTACAAACTAATGGAAATTATATATGTACATCACATCTCACTAATCCCTTACATCTCACTAATCCCTTACATCTCCCACTCCCAAAGGAACTTACTCACACACGAGAGAATAAAGTATCATCGATATAATTTAAATAAAGGGAGTTCTTGTCAATATTACCATGGAGATCCACAATAAGAATAAAAAATCAATCCAACACAATTCAAGATAGAAAGAAACAATCTTAAAGCCTAATCTTGCAAGGTGAAAATCTCTCTCTCAAGTACAAGTAATGGTTATGGGGGTGTGATGGCTTGGAGATTGAAGATCATGGAGCGAGATGAAGAGTGCCTTCCCCTTCTTCTCTAAATCTTTTCTTTCTCCCTTTTGCATGGAACAACGGCTATTGTGTTGTGTTTTCGCGTTTGCCTCCTTCACGAAAGTTGTTCCTTTTGACAGGGTGAAGGTGGCGGCAACTATACGGCCAAAAAAATATTCCAATGTATAGTTGGTCGTTAAACCTACTGGTTGCCTTCCTCGATTGCTTCCAAAAAGAGACTTGCTTGTTTTCGCCTGAATATTGTGTTTCTGTTGTTGAAACCTTTTGTTGATGTTCATGAAGGGTTTCGCGGCATAGTAAATCAAAAATTTCTACGAATGTGAACAGAGGGAAGCCAAGATCTAATCTAGGAGATGCAAACAACGAGAGAGATTGGATTAGATCTTCATACCCTTGAAGATTCGCACAGCGGAACGTTCGTCGGAACGTGGGTGATGTAGTTATACTCGCTTCTCCTCCTCGCGATCCGATCCGATCTAGCACCGCAAGTGGCGATGCCTCCGTGAGATGCACACGTGCAGCACCTCGACGTCTCCTCCTTCCTTTGTCCAGCAAGTATGGTGGAGAGATGGGTTGGATCTACAACGCGACGGCGCGGTGCAATTGGTGGAGAGTTTCTACAGCAGGGCTTCGCCTACACGCAGTCGGGAGGGAGAGAGAGAGGAGGGCAGCAGGGCGACTAGGCTTGAGGAGAAGGTGTGGGGGGGTGGTGCGCCCCATCCCTCTATATATATAGGAGTGGGCGCCTGCCCTAACCCCTCCCCCAAGCCCTAGGTCGGCGGCCAAAGGAGGGAGGAGTGGGGGGGGCAAGGAAACCCCCCCTTCTAGAAGCTCCAATTAGGGTTTATCCCTTGGTTGGCCGGCTGGGCCCTATGGGGCCTTGTGCCCCTGGCCCAATGTGGCCAGGGCACTCCCTCATAGGCCCATTCCCCCTCCCGGAAGGTGGGGCCACGTTGGTCCCCTTCCGGAAGGTTCTAGAAGCTTCCGGTACAATACCGATTAACCCGGAACAATTCCGAACTCCAAAAACTGCACTGCCTTATATGAATCTTATTCTCCGGACCATTCCGGAACCTCTCGTGATGTCCCGGATCCCATCCGAGACTCCGAACAAAAACTCATAAACCAATTATCCAATCTATCCTAGCGTCGAGACACGTTAAGTGTGTGACCCTTCGGGTTCGAGAATATGCAGACATGATCTTCTATCAATAATCAACAACGGGGTCTGGAAACCCATATTGACTCCCACACATTCATCGATGATCATATCGGATGAACCACGATGCCAGGATTCAATCAATCCCATATATATATTCCCTTCGTCTCGCGATATTTTACTTGCCCGAGATTTGATCGTCGGTACCGTCATACCTAGTTCAATCTCGTTCATAGCAAGTACTTTACTCGTTCCGTAATCCGATATCACTTTGTGATTAACTCCTTAACCACATGCTTGCAAGCGGTGTTGATATCAATTACCGAGTGGGCCCGAAGTATATCTCTCCGACTTGGGAGGGACAAATCCCATCTCGATACATACAACCCAATAGGTACTTTCCGATCACCTGAGAGACACCTTTATGATCACCCTCTCATAGGATGACGTTTGATGACCTCAAAGCTTTCTTCCGGTACCAGGGAGTTGTATTATCTCATGGTCTAAGGAATACAATATTTGACATAAGAAAAGCTTCGCAAAGATGAACACGATGACACGATCTAATTGCTTCGCTTAGTTTGGGTCTGTCCATCATATCATTCTCCCAATGATATGATCTCATTATTAATCGACAACTCATGTCCATGGTTAGGAAACCTTAACCATCATTAATCAATGAGCTAGTCCATAGAGGCGTACTAGGGACACGGTGTTGTTCACAAACCACACAAGTATTAAAGTTTCCGCTTAATACAATTCTAGCATGGAATATAAACATTATCATGAACAAGAATTATAATAATAACATCTTTATTATTGCCTCTAGGGCATAATTTCAACAGTCTCCCACTTGCACTAGAGTTAATAATCTTGTTTACATTTGGCAACAATCTCACACCCATGGCACTGAGGTGCTGATCATGTTTTACACGTGGAAGAGGTTTAGTCAATGGATCTGCGACATTCAGATCTGTATGTACTTTGCTAATCTTCAGATCTCCATCTGCTATATAATCTCGGATTATATGAAACTTGCGGTTGATATGCTTGGTCTTTGGATGATATCTTGGTTCCTTAGCGAGTGCTATGGCGCCAGTGTTGTCACACAATATCTCCAGTGGGTCCAATGCACTTGGAACCACGCCAAGCTCAATGATGAAGTTCCTGATCCAAACTCCTTCACTTGACGCTTCTGCAACAGCCATGTATTCCGCTTCTACTGTAGATCCCGCGATCACGCTTTGCTTGCAGCTTCTCTAGCTCACAGCTCCTCCATTCAAAATATACACGTATCCTGTCTGAGATTTAGAATCATCCTTGTCGGTGTCGAAACTAGCGTCGACGTAACCTTTTACGACGAGTTGTTCATCACCCCCATAGACTAAGAACATTTCTTTAGTCCTATTCAGGTACTTTGGGATGTTCTTCACGGCTGTCCAGTGTTCCACTCCTGGATCACTTTGATATCTGCTCGTTAAACTAAGAGCATTGGACACATCCGGTCTAGTACACATCATGGCATACATAATAGAACCTATGGCCGAGGCATAAGGCACTTTGCTCATAGCTTCCCTATCATTTACCGTGGCTGGACACTGAGCCTTGCTCAATATCTTTCCTGACAACATAGGCACTGAACCTTTCTTTGCCTTATCCATTCTGAACCTTTTCAGAACTTTGTCTAGGTATGTACTCTGGCTTAAAGCTATCAGGCGTCTTTGTCTATCTCTATAGATTTTGATGCCCAATATATAAGCAGCTTCACCTAGGTCTTTCATTGAAAAACACTTGTTCAAATAACTCTTCACATCGTTAAGCATGTTAATGTCATTTCCAATAATCAATATGTCATCCACATACAGTACCAGAAATATCACCGAGCTCCCACTCACTTTCTTGTAGATACAAGCTTCGTAGCAATTTGGAACAAATCCAAAGCTCTTGATCACTTGATCAAAACGAAGGTTCCAACTCCGAGATGCTTGCTTCAGTCCATAAATAGAACGCTGAAGTTTGCATACTTTATCAGCATCCTTAGGATCGACAAAACCTTTGGGTTGCATCATATACAACTCTTCATCAATGTTGCCATTGAGGAACACAGTCTTGACATCCATCTGCCATATTTCATAATCATGAAACGCAGCAATTGCTAATAAAATCCGAATGGACTTAAACATCGCTACGGGAGAGAAAGTCTCATCGTAGTCAACACCTTGAACTTGTCGAAAACCTTTCGCGACAAGCCGTGCTTTATAGACGGTAACATTACCATCCGCGTCAGTTTTCTTCTTGAAGATCCATTTGCACTCAACGGCCTTTGGGTCGCTAGGAGGGTCCACCAAAGTCCATACTTGGTTTTCGCTCATGGATCCCAATTCGGATTTCATGGCTTCTAGCCATTTCTCAGAGTCTGGGCTCATCATCGCTTCCTCATAGTTCGTAGGGTCACTGTCTTCTACTAACAAGACAGTCAAGACAGGGTTGCCGTACCACTCAGGAGGGGCACGCGACCTTGTCGACCTGCGATGTTCAGTAGCAGCATCGTCCGAAGCTTCATGATCCTTGTCATTAGCTTCCTCTATCGTTGGTGCAGGCGGCACTGGAACAATTTCAGGTGCTGTGCTACTCTCCAATTCAAGAGAAGGTTCAACAACCTCGTCTAGCTCTACTTTCCTCCCATTCACTTCTTTCGAGAGAAACTCCTTCTCAAGAAAGGAACCGTTCTTTGTGACAAACACTTTGCCTTCGGTTCTGTGATAGAAGGTATACCCAATAGTTTCCTTAGGGTATCCTATGAAGATGCATTTCTCCGCTTTGGGTTCGAGCTTGTCCGACATCAACTTCTTGACGTAAGCTTCACATCCCCAAACTTTAAGAAACGACAACTTAGGTTTAGCACCAAACCACAGTTCATTCGGTGTCGTCTCAACGGATTTAGATGGAGCTCTATTTAAAGTGAATGCAGCGGTTTCTAATGCATAACCCCAAAATGATAACGGCAAATCAGTAAGAGACATCATCGATCGGACCATATCTAATAGGGTTCGGTTCCGGCGTTCAGACACACCATTGCGCTATGGTGTTCCGGGTGGCGTGAGTTGCGAAACGATTCCGCTTGCTTTAAGATGCGTGAGAAAATCATAACTCAAATATTTACCTCCACGATCGGATCGTAGAAACTTAATCTTTCTGTTATGATGGTTCTCCACTTCATTCTGAAATTCTTTGAACTTTTCAAATGTTTCAGATTTATGTTTCATTAAATAGATATACCCATATCTACTTAAGTCATCGGTAAAAGTGAGAAAATAGCGATATCCACCGCGCGTCGAAACACTCATCGGTCCGCATACATCGGTATGTATGATTTCCAACAAGTCTGTTGCTCGCTCCATCATACCGGAGAACGGGGTTTTGATCATCTTGCCCATGAGGCATGGTTCGCATGTGTCAAATGATTCAAAATCAAGAGACTCCAAAAGTCCATCAGAATGGAGTTTCTTCATGCGCTTTACACCAATATGACCTAGACGACAGTGCCACAAATAAGTAGTATTATCACTATCTACTTTGCATCTCTTAGCCTCAATGTTATGGATGTGTGTTTCATCCCTTTCGAGATTTAGAAGAAATAAACCATTCACAATAGGTGCATGACCATAAAAGATGTTACTCATATAAATAGAACAACCATTATTCTCCGATTTAAATGAATAACCGTCTTGCAATAAACAAGATCCAGAAATAATGTTCATGCTCAACGCAGGCACATAATAACACTTATTAAGGTTTAAAACTAATCCCGAAGGTAAAACTAAGGAGAGCGTGCCGACGGCCATCACATCAACTCTTGATCCGTTGCCAACGCGCATCGTCACCTCATCCCTCGCAAGCCGCCGTCTATTCCGTAGCTCCTGTTTCGAGTTACAAATATTAGCAACTGAACCAGTATCAAATACCCAGGCACTACAACGAGGGCTAGTAAGGAAAACATCAATAACATGTATATCAAATATACCTTTGATGGTGCCAGCCTTCTTGTCCGCTAAGTACTTCGGACAGTTGCGCTTCCAGTGACCCTTGTCCTTGCAATAGAAGCACTCAGTGTCCGGCTTGGGACCAGACCTGAGCTTCTTCTCAACAGGGGCAACACGCTTGCCGCCGCCTTTCTTGAAGGGCTTCTTTGCACCCTTACCTTTCTTGAACGTGGGGGGCTTGTTGACCATCAACACATGATTATCCTTTTTGATGTCCACCTCCGCAGCCTTCAGCTTTGCGAAGAGCTCGGTGATTGTATCAGTGGAACCAATCTGATTGTGAGTCACTACAAAACTTTTGTAGCTGGGAGGGAGTGATTGCAGAACCCTGTCAATCTTGAGCTCCTCTGGAATCTTGCAGTCCAGTTGCTCAAGGCGTTGAGTGTAGCCCGACATCTTAATGGCGTGCTCACTAACGGAACTCCCTTCCTCCATCTTGCAGTTAAAGAACTTCTCAGAGATCTCATATCTCTCAAAACGGGCCTGAGTCTGAAACATGGTTTTTAGCTCCTCGAGAATCTCAAAGGGCCCGGGATAGTCTTCAAAACGATTTTGAAGATCCGATTCCATAGCAAACAACATGGTGCTCTTAATCACACCATAATCATCTTTGCGCGACTGATAGACAGCTTTCTCATCAGCCAGCGCAGTAGCAGCAGGGGCGTCACCTAACGCATTCTCAAGGACATAGTCCTTTTGACCGCCAGAGAGAATGATTCTCAGATTGCGGAACCAGTTGGTGAAGTTAGACCCATTGTTTTTAAGCTTTTCCTTCTCAGCAAAAACGTTGAAGTTGAAGTTGGACTTAGCCATTTGATCTACAATATTTGCAAGTACAAATTAGACTATGTTCATGATAACTAGTTCAACTTTTAATCAAATTACTAGATGAACTCCCACTAAATTCAACATCCCTCAAGTTGTTTAGTGAACATGATCCAAATTCACCACACCTAAGCCTATCTTCACGAGAAGAGATGTGGTTTCAATGGTGGACAACGAAGTGTCGATCATATCATTCATATGACTCATGCTTAACCTTTCGGTTCATGTGTTCCGAGGCCATGTCTGTACATGCTAGGCTCGTCAAGTTAGACCCAAGTATTTCCGCGTGTGCAAAACTGGCTTGCACCCGTTGTATGTGAACGTAGAGTCTATAGCACCCGATCATCACGTGATGCTTGGACACGACGAACTTTCGCAACGGTGCATACTTGGGGAGAACACAATTTTTATATTGATCTTTAAGTGAGGAATCATCTTATAATGCTACCGCCGCGATCTAAGCATAATAAGATACATAAAAGGATAAACATCACATGCATATAACTTTATGTGACATGGTATAGCCAATCTTCGCGCAATGATCTCCATCTTGTGCGTGCCGGCATGATCTCCATCACTCCACCATGATTGCCTCCACCACGAATAGTAACTACAACTATTGCTAACTACTTAGCGATAAAGTGAAACTATTACATGGCGTATAAGAAGTTGACACACAGGTCATACACAATTATAAAGACAACCATATGGCTCCTGTCGGTTGTGTACTCATCGACATGCAAGTCGTGAAACATTACAAAACATGATCATCGCATACATTATACACATCACATCTTGGGCCATACCATATCACAGAAAACACTCCCTGCAAAAACAAGTTAGACGCCTCTACTTTGTTGTTGCATGTTTTACGTGGCTTATGGGAGTAGCATGCTAAGAACGATTCTTACCTACGGAAAGCCACAACGGTGATATTATGGTTGCCAAACTCCGGTGTTTAATCCCATGACAACTATAGTGAGAAAAACTGGCATCCACCAGCCGCATGTGTGGAATAAGCCACACGTCAAGTGCGGAGCCGGTCTCGCGAACGACGTCGCGTAAGGTTGGCCTGGACCGCTTCAATCTCACTATCCCGCGTCATAAGAAGAACACAAACAAGAGGCTTGCAACAGAAAACTTCAACGCCCGCAACAACCATGTTGCGTTCTACTCGTGAAACACATCTACGCATAGATCTAGCTCTGATACCACTGAAGGGTTTCGCAGCATAGTAAATCAAAATTTTCTACGGATGCGAACAGAGGGAAGCCAAGATCTAATCTAGGAGATGCAAACAACGAGAGAGATTGGATTAGATCTTCATACCCTTGAAGATTCGCACAGCGGAACGTTCATCGGAACGTGGGTGATGTAGTCGTACTCGCTTCTCCTCCTCGCGATCCGATCCGATCTAGCACCGCAAGTGGCGATGCCTCCGTAAGATGCACACGTGCAGCACCTCGACGTCTCCTCCTTCCTTGGTCCAGCAAGTATGGTGGAGAGATGGGTTGGATCTACAACGCGATGGCGCGGTGCAATTGGTGGAGAGTTTCTACAGCAGGGCTTCGCCTACACGCAGTCGGGAGGGAGAGAGAGAGAGGAGGGCAGCAGGGCGACTAGGCTTGAGGGGAAGGTGTGGGGGGGTGGTGCGCCCCAGCCCTCTATATATAGAGGGTTGGGCGCCTGCCCTAACCCCTCCCCCAAGCCCTAGGCCGGCGGCCAAAGGAGGGAGGAGTGGGGGGCAAGGAACCCCCCTCTAGAAGCTCCAATTAGGGTTTATCCCTTGGTTGGCCGGCTGGGCCCTATGGGGCCTTGTGCCCCTGGCCCAATGCGGCCAGGGCACTCCCTCATAGGCCCATGCCCCCTCCCGGAAGGTGGGGCCACGTTGGTATCCTTCCGGAAGGTTCTAGAAGCTTCCGGTACAATACTGATTAACCCGGAACAATTCCGAACTCCAAAAACTGCACTGCCTTATATGAATCTTATTCTCCGGACCATTCCGGAACCTCTCGTGATGTCCCGGATCCCATCCGAGACTCCGAACAAAAACTCATAAACCAATTATCCAATCTATCCTAGCGTCGAGACACGTTAAGTGTGTGACCCTTCGGGTTCGAGAATATGCAGACATGATCTTCTATCAATAATCAACAGCGGGGTCTGGAAACCCATATTGACTCCCACACATTCATCGATGATCATATCGGATGAACCACGATGCCAGGATTTAATCAATCCCATATATATATTCCCTTCGTCTCGCGATATTTTACTTGCCCGAGATTTGATCGTCGGTACCGTCATACCTAGTTCAATCTTGTTCACAGCAAGTACTTTACTCGTTCCTTAATCCGATATCACTTTGTGATTAACTCCTTAACCACATGCTTGCAAGCGGTGTTGATATCAATTACCGAGTGGGTCCGAAGTATATCTCTCCAACTTGGGAGGGACAAATCCCATCTCAATACATACAACCCAACAGGTACTTTCCGATCACCTGAGAGACACCTTTATGATCACCCTCTCATAGGATGACGTTTGATGACCTCAAAGCTTTCTTCCGGTACCAGGGAGTTGTATTATCTCATGGTCTAAGGAATACAATATTTGACATAAGAAAAGCTTCGCAAAGATGAACACGATGACACGATCTAATTGCTTCGCTTAGTTTGGGTTTGTCCATCATATCATTCTCCCAATGATATGATCTCATTATTAATCGACAACCCATGTCCATGGTTAGGAAACCTTAACCATCATTAATCAATGAGCTAGTCCATAGAGGCGTACTAGGGACACGGTGTTGTTCACAAACCACACAAGTATTAAAGTTTCCGCTTAATACAATTCTAGCATGGAATATAAACATTATCATGGACAAGAATTATAATAATAACATCTTTATTATTGCCTCTAGGGCATAATTCCAACAGTTCAGAACCTGAAACACACATTGAAAACCAAGTTTTCTTTGCTACCGAAGTATTAGCGTTAGGTAAAGCTAGAAAACCATCAAATCAAGATGAAAACTATCAAGAAAACCATTAAAAATATATCAAATCTCACAGGTATCAACTCCCCCGAGCTTAGATGTTGCTCGCCCTTGAGTGACAAGAAAATAGAGAAGAATAGCGCAGATTCGAAACTGAAATAAAAGGACTTACAAGCTCAAATTGGTGACAAATTCCTTTCTTCACAATTCGTGCAATCTTAAACATGATCATACAAGTATTCACAAGATTGCACTAAGTCCACTTCCTAACCACGTATATCTTGCTAGCGAATAAATTATATGTCCGAGCAAGTGTCAATAGATTAGCTAGGAAAGTGAAACACATTCTTTTGGTTTCTCTCTTTGTTGAGAGATGAAAGACTTTTTGCTCTTGTTTTTTAATCAATTAAGAGTACTCAAGTTGGCACCAGAAACATTCAAATTAAGAATAACTCATCTACTCCCACGTCAAAATTTCAAGACCCTCAAAGTACCTTTTTTCCTTTCCTTGTTTTTCAAAAATTTCAACTATTCCATAGAGAAACCATGCCACTGTTTTTAACATGTTAATTGGGACTGTGTTGCGTACTCGTGACCATGCCAATTGAAAACTGTTGAATAGTAATAGGCCAGAGGAGTACTACTGTAACATCCCAGCATTTAGGAACTAACTAAGGGTAGATTTATGAATTTAAGATGTTGCATGCATTCATCTGTGAAAATGTGGGTAAATTTTTTGCCAAATAAAAAAAACTATAGTTATCAAAGTTTCTTTCATACTTTGAGATTAGGTATAGTCTTGAAGGATGATTGTTATAGACTTTGATGATCTTTGTGGACTTATGTGTTTTGAGAAATGAAATTTGAATTTTAACCTTGAGTGTTTGAATTATAATTCAAAAGGATTTTTGAATGATGTTTGAGTATTTGATTTAATTAAGAGTTAACCAATAACAACTCAAACTTTGTATAAAGAAAGTAATTAAGAATAAGAATCTCCATTTCATAATTTCATTCAATAAATAAGTTACAAAAATGTAACTTATGAAAATCATCCATAATTTTTATAATAGTAAATAAATAAAGAATAATATTCCTTTAATTGATAATAGTACAATATTTATTACACAATAATAAAATAAAGATTACAAAAGGATTGAACTAAAATTACAAAACAATAAAGAATATTACATTTGACTATTCTATAAAAAAAGAAGAAAACTTAAACTAAAATCTTGAATTCCCAAGTCTGGCACCTGCAAAACAAACACAAACAAAAATAAAGAAAGTTAAGGTTAAAATTGTATTACTCTCAGACTTGTCAGTGAAGTGCACTGATCAAGGTTCATCATTGAGTAATCTTATAAAAAGGGGCAGGTTTCACCAATATGAAAGAATGTATCTTTCATAATTTTAAGCCAAAATTCAAATCACAGCAAGGAGGGGCAAGTTTCACCAGCCAAGTAGAAGTAACCATATGAAAGTAAACTTTCAAAATTCTGAACATATCCACATCTGTGCAGCAGGCACACAAGCAGCACACACACCAAACTGCATGGTGTGTGCTGTCAACACCACAACAGCAGTACAACCAAACAAAACTGTCAACACAGCCGTGGGAAAACCAATCCCCACACCATTCCATTGCTTTTACACACCAAGCACAACAGCCAGCAGCTAAACCAAGCCAAAGCCAAGCTAGATCAAACCAACCAAAGCCCAGGAACACATCACCAAGATGGTGACATAAGGAGGGGGTAGATCAGGTGGATAGTAAGGCCAAGATCAAGCCATCAGGATCAGGAGATGATGGGCTAGATCAAGGACAATCCAGGAGCTGAAAATACCAGGGGAGCATCAGATCAAGCGACCACAAGATCAACCACTAGAAACCACAACATCAAGTGATAGTGGTGAGTAAATAGACCATCACATGATCTATCTGTCTAAGATTAGACAAGCATACATGATCTGTATCTTATTCAAACTCTCAGAAAGCACCCAAGTGGGGTGAATCCATCACTGAGGTTTTAAACTCTAAAAACAAATAGAAAAGCATAAGGATCCAACTAAATCTCAAAACAACATCATTGATTTAGTTATCAAGCTATATTTCAATTCAAGAATGAACATAGCTAAGATTTAAACTTCTAGGCACATCTCTAAGACAAGAGTAGCACCTTAGAATTTAATCCTATGGATCTATATAAGTTATCAAGCTTACAAGCATTTTTCTCAAATTTGATTCAAGCAATAGTAGCTGGTATCACTACCAGAACCAATCCATGTGAATCAACAAGATAGAGGTCTAAATCCCTAAATCTCAGACCAACATCATTGGTTCTAGGGATACAAGGAAAGAGGATTTCACTTATCTATCAAGCCAGGTCAAATCTTAAGCTTGAATGAAACCACACCAAGTAAAAGAACCTAGACTTGTGTGCCATACAAGGATGGTGTCACAAGAACAGTTCTAAACTAAGCAGGTGAAGCATCCAATCTTTATAGATACAATCCACCAATTATAAATCATTTTCCTATTCTTAAACATAGGAATCATAAACAGGATATTCATATATATATATATATATGTCTTCACTGAAAGAGACCATTTTGATCTCAATTTATACATGAATTCTCAAGCCAACAATACTAAGACAGTGACTTCATCACACCATACTCACTGTCATTAACCAAGTAATGACAGTGGTAAGATTATCAAAACCACTAGCTTTACCAAGTATTGTTTCTAGAGCAACTTTACCATCTAATCATATGAAATTGAACCATGGAAACATCTGGTAAACCACCAGCATCACCACAATTAATCATCAACAGTAAGTCACAGCTAGTCACCACTTAACAGATGCAGAGATCATTAATACATTATCCAATTCATCAGTATCTAATCAACAGCAGGGTATGAACCCTAAACAGGACCAAGAGCCCTAATCAGGATAAGACAGTAACTAGGAAGATCACCACCCAACATGTAGCAGAGGATGGCCTAGCACAGAAAGCACGAGAGGAGAGGAAGCACTTACCAAAGGTCCTCGTTGGAGAATAGAAGAGGAAGCAGAGGGGCCGACGACCATGGTGGCATGGGGAGCACCCCCAAGGGGGAGCTGCGACCCATACAACGCCACAACGGCGACCATAGCCATGCCTAGGGGCGAGGTGAATCACCATGGCGCACGATAGCAGCGACGGCGCCAGGATCAGGACGACATTGATCTATCGCAGGAGAGCTCCATGTCCAAATCCAGTTGGATAGGAGGGAAGAGCAGAGTCGACAACCTTTTCCTGCACCACAGCGGCGGCCAGGGCGGACCACGATGGCGGGAATCGCCGGCGGCGACACCACTAACCACGGGGTCGGGGAAGGAGAAGGAGAGGGGTGAGCTCGAGAGAGAAGACAACGAGTGAGTTGGGCTGGGTGGGCTGAAAACCCTTTGGGGTGCTGTTTTGACCTTGCCCTGCTGGGCCACTAGGGCCCAATAAGCCCAAATGGCCAGCCCAATTCATTTAAAATCTGTTTTAATAAATAGGAAAGGACTAAAATGCCCCTAAACTTAATTAAATTCTAGAAAATAAAATAAAAGTCCAAAAATTATAAATAAAATATTTTTGGATTCACAATAATCCAAACGATCCAAATAAATTAAGAGATAAAATTTTAGACATATAAATTTTATTAAGAAATTTGTAATTTAAATATTCCTTATGGAATTTTACAAAATTATTGAAAGATGATAAAAATAAATAAAAATCACTTTCATTTTATATTAATATTGTCGTATTTTAGAAAAATACTAAAAAATATTTAATAACAATTTTTTATATTTAAGTGATAATTCTTAAAGGAATTATTAAATCAATAAAAGTCAAATAAAAGGGAAATAAAATAAAAGAATACAATATTCTATTATAAATATTAAAAATTAATATTTATAAATCCTTTATCATTAAAAAATAATTTTTATAATAATGGGGAGAATGCATATCAAGTTAAATGATGCATTACATTACTTTGCATAATCATTTTGCTTCTTTAAATATTGTCCTTACCGGGCAATAATGATGTTTTTATAGACATAGAAGCTCAAGGTCCAGTGCAAGCATCAAACTTCACTACCTTGCAATCACAAGGCAAGTTCATCACTTGCTCATGTCCTTTGAAGAGTCTTTATCAAAGTATTTGCAAATTGTGTGTTATCATCTACACTATAGAAAAAGAAAACAATATTTTCTCAAGATAATAAATATTAGATATCATCCTAAGTGATGATATGATGGTGCAATAGAACTTAGAGTTCTTCTTGCCCTAATGATGAACAATTAGGAATTAATAACCCATGACATCAACAATTCTAGCGCCGTATATTACACGTTAACCATGAGATTTGGAATAGGACGGAGAAGTTAGCTGTATCCTTTTCCTCTTATATGGAGGCAAGACGATCTTAACGTGACGTTGTGATTCCTTGTGTGGATCCAACATATGGGTGGGTACCCTTACGCCCACACTTTTGGTGTCTAGATTATCTATGAATGGTGTTTAGGGAGATAGTCCATGTAAATGGTACTAATCCGGGCATCACTAGGTCATAGAGTCTTCGGAAACTCATCGGGGTTTTAGACTGCCCGAAAGGGGGCTTAACGAAGGTGAGCTAGCCCGAAGGATCGTGCAGACATATGAGGTCGCGGAGAGGGCAGTGATTGGCTTGGACCAACTACTGGGCCCCAGATCATGGAATTATGGAAGGGAAAGTACGCCCGGTTGTGCAATAAGGAGTTGATCTCTCATGGGAAAAGTAACGCACCTCTGCAGAGTGTAAGAATTATAACTTGTTACTCCCTATTCCGGGAAGGAGCTACGAACGCCGCAGGAAAGGACCTCCATGAAAGTTCTGGTCAACCTGTGAAGGCTGGTGGTCATAGATTTTCATAATAAAATCAACCTTTGAAGAAAGATTTACGAAAATTGCATAGTGCCAACGACTAATAGTCCGAGGTGGTAGATAGATCATCAAACTTCCTACTTTGCATATAATGAATTTGCTGAGTAACGCTGTTACTCATCCTTTCCTTTGAATCCTTGCTTAGACTCTGAGAATCCCGAAGATACTCCAATGTATGCATCTGAGAGTCAAGAGGAGGTCTTCTATGAAGAGCCCAACTTGTATGGAGCCGTGGAAGGGGAGGACTACGACATCGTCTATGGAGGAGAGTTCCAGGAGTACGAATAATTACTATAGTTCTAGTAACCACTTGAGCCGAGCATCATGAACAATATATAGCAATAAGTTGTTGAGCCCAATTTGAAGTTTAAGTTTTAAATTTGAAACTTCCGCTGAAACACTTATATTTTGGGTTTGTAAGTTGAATCTTTTGAAAGTCTTGAACTTTCGGTATTGAATCTTTTAGAGTGGGTTGTTGAGCCCACTCTAAGGGATGTGATATTTACAGAACGGTGTTCTGTGGATGTCATGTCAATGACTATAGTGTACTACACATGCAGTGGTATGCTGGGTCACCTCAACTACAACTTTACTTGGAACGTGAGACCACGGGGAGACTAAAAAATTTACTTGTCATAGCATTGCAGCTACAGACGCTTACATAACTCAATAGCCGAAATCAAGTGGCTTCCCATATTTAGATCGTTCGTTGGCCAGCGGAGTTAATAGTTCCCCATGCAACACGACAGTCTTGTAATGACACGCATAAAGCAATATCTTGCTTTAATTACTAGAAAAATAGTGGCATAATCTCTACTACTAGAAAAATCATTTATATCACAGACTGTATCACATCACATGCCCTATAAAAACAAGTTAGATACCTATAAGTAATTTTTGCATAATTTACGTGACTGTAGGCTTTCTAGGATTGAACCATTCTATCTATGAACTTCGGCCAGAAAAGTGATAACCAATTTATTAAGCAGAAAGTTGTAAATCATATATCAGCTATAGTGGGACAGACAGACAGACACCCGCTAGCCACTTATGCAAAATGAGTTATATGTCAAGCGTGGAACAGGTCTTATATGCGAGGACATATAGAGTTTTGTCCGGGCTGCTTCATCCCACTATGCCACCAATATCCAAAATACAAGAGATTTGTAATAACAAGACTTATCAACGCTCACTGATGAGGGTTCGACTCGTCAATGCCCATTGTTATGGACTTGGGTTTTGGAGAAGATGGGGATGCTGGAAGTCGCGAGACGGTTAACATGCAAGCAACACGGGGACACGAGGTTTACCCAGGTTCAGGCCCCCGGAGGGAAAACCCTACTCCTACTTGTATGTTCTTGATTACGGTGGAATCGAAAGGTTACATGGGTGCGCAGATGCAATATGGCGTGAGGTGTGTGTATGAGGTGAAGAGATCCTTCTCGCCATGCCCTCCTGGCCCTTATATAGACAGGCTAGGTCCCGGGATAGGTCGAGTCGGTTACAAATTAGGGTTGAACCCTTTGAAATTCTATCTACAGCTAGACTTGTCCTCCAAGGAGTCAAACTTGTAGTGGGCTTGGCCCACCCGGAATCTTCTTGGGCAACGAGTCTTTACGTGGGCCTTCCCTGGGATGGACCGGGTATACCAATGTAAGGCACCCGTAGGGTATATCCTTGTCAGTAGCCCCCAAGTGTTCAGTCGAATCGTAGATTCGACTGGAGACTCTATAATCTTTCGGGTGCTTTGCATTTGAACCTGTCTTTAGGAATAAACATGTTAGTTCATAGGGATTGTTGATGCGTGTGCCTGACTCACCCGACGGATCAGGGCCAATTGTAACACCCCCGGTCACTCCGGACCGACGGCTGACACTTCTGGCAGCTCAATAGGATTGCTAGACTAACCCCACAGACCAACACTAGTATTTTCTGCGCACTTGTCCTCACTCGTGCGCACCCGGTATCCACTTCCCGGTCGGTCACCCATCCTATAATTGATCTAGTCCAAGCATGCTTAACCTTAGAGTTCTTTTCGAATGAGCTTCCGGAAAAGAAGTTGCAACTTGTTGGTATGGGTTTCCTATCAATCATATTGAGCCATGCGCCAGGGTCTCACATACACCCACCCTTAGAAGATCGACGTCCTCATCGATCAACCACAAGACATGAACGTCCCCTCTTGTCATACGTCTGTGCGTCTGGTGCCGGCACATGTGCCATATCGTGTCCACTCCGGGCCACACACGCCATGCGCCACATGTCCAACACTGACCCCGCACACGCCCCTCTAACCGCGAGGGTCGGCTCTCATACCACTTGTAACACCCCCGATCACTCCGGACCGACGGCTGATGTAACATCCCAAACTATTAATCAAGGTTATCAAGTTCTAATCACCCAAAATTAGGGTTAACAAAAACTTTTGTTAATTAAATCAATATGAATGCATGTGTGTATGTGATGAATGCATGAATGCTTGCAATGACTTGTTTGATGATTATGAATGGCAAGGATTGGTTTAAATATGAAAAAACATCATCTAAATCATTTCAAGCAGAATCAAATCAAGAGAAATTCAAATATAAACTATATGAGCAAATGGTCATTTTTGCCAAACTTGTTCACTAGACCACTTTGAGTGTTTCTAGTCCAAGATTTCTAACAGAAACAAATCCAATTCTTTTCACCCCTTGCTATACCAAGTAAAAGTGAACCCAAGCCCACCTTGCAAACACACAGAAACAATTTACAAATCTATGCCAAGGACAATTCAAAATTGAATCTAGTTCATATGGTAAGATCACCATTTCTCAAAACCCAACCAAACCAGTTCACCTTGACAAATCCAAACAACCAGAGACTACCAAATATGTGCCTAGTATACTCACCAAGTTTCATCCAAACATTCAAATATAAATTTCTTTCGGCCATTTCATCAAACAATTAGTGAGCACAGTAAACCTGCCTAACTAACATTGTGTTTGATCAATGCTTTGTTCCCTCTTTGCACCCTACTCTCACCCCTTGTCTCCCCTAGTGAGCACACCAGTATTGAATCAACCGAACGAGCTACCATTGCACCATGTCGTGCATGCCCGAGCCACCCCTTGCCAGTCGACCATGGCAAGCTAGCAGGAGCCTTCGCCGCGCCTAGCCACCATGTCCAGGAGGCAGGCCACCGTCCACCGCCACCCCCTTACAGCCCTCGAGCCCTTCCAAGTCGTGGACCACGGAGAATACGCCACCCAGTTCATCCCTGCCATGCCGAGAGCACGCCAGAGTGCCGCGCCCGACACGCTCGCACACGCCGCGCCTCGCCTTCGTCGGTCGTGCCTGCGATCACCACCGTCCCAGGAGACCACCAGACATGCCCGTTCTCCGCCGCGCGACCAGGAGCACCTGTGCATCGT
This sequence comes from Avena sativa, assembly GCA_916181665.1. NCBI lineage: Eukaryota > Viridiplantae > Streptophyta > Magnoliopsida > Poales > Poaceae > Avena > Avena sativa. Next base: position 22,570,049 of record OV702298.1, read on the forward strand.
CAAAAACGTCGTCGGTGCCGCTCAGAGCACCGCATATTCCAGACCAAAACGCACCGCCCCTTGTCGCGCCATCAAGCCGTTGAGCACTGCCAGGAGACCACGCACCATCCCCTAGCCTCAGCCATGCCGTTAGCTCGTTGTGGCACCAGCTCCGATGACCTATGCCCACGCCGTGCTGCATCTCTGGCTCGCCTATAAAAGGAGGCCTCCCAGCTCAATTTCTCCACACCATCTCACTCCCCACCTCTCACTGATCCTTCCCACCTCTTCCCGGAGCAAGGCGAGCCCTCTCTCGCCGGAATTTCGCCGGAGCCTGCCGCAGCTGGAGGAGAAGGGCGTCGTTGATTGTGGCCACCCTAGGAGACACCGCCAGTACCAGGAGAACCGCCATCATTGACAACCTCATTCGCCCCCATTGCCGACCCTCGTCTGAGCCCCGATGAGCCTCCCCAGACCCCCACTGGTCGTTCTAGGGTTAGTCCCGCCGTGTCCTGTTCCGATGAGGACGACGGCCGTGAGCCCTTGATCTTGCATCTAATCCTACGGTCATAATCGCCCCATACCCCTTTATCACCCCCTGTCTCACTGACGAGTGGGGACACCACTTAAACCCGCGCGCGCGCGCTGACATGGTTATACCCCGCGGGTACATGATCTCAGCATACCTGGTCCATCCCAAGGAAGGCCCACGACAAATATACGCCGACCCATGAAGATTTTCGGGTGGCCAAGGCCCATGACGCCTTCGGATCCTTGGAGAGCAAGACTAGAGTAGATAGGAAATTCAAAGGGGTAAACCCTGGAACCTGTAACCGACTAGATCTGTGCCCGGGACCTGCCTAAGTCTATTTAAAGGCCAGGAGGGTACGGCCTAGATCTCTCTCTCATACTTCCGCATACACACCTCCACGCCAGATTGCATATGCGCACCCTTGTAATCACCGGTTCTGCCGTAATCAAGAGCAGACAAGCAGGAGTAGGGTTTTCCCTCCGGGGGCCTGAACCTGGGTAAACCTCGTGTCCCCGTGTTTCTTGTTTGCTAACCGTTCCGCGATCTCCAGCATCCCCATCTTCTCCAAAACCCAAGTCCATAACAATGGGCATTGACGAGTCGAAACCTCGTCAATTGGCGCCGTCTGTGGGAACTGGGGACACTGATTGTGCGATCGTGACGGTCCCAACCCGATCGATCTACAACTCTGCGATGACGGAGAGTCACCTCCTCTTCGGTGCTTTCGACTTCACTGCCCACTCACCGGCCACCATGAAGGACTTCGAGCCCATAGGCGACGGACTCGAGATCCTGTTCGGGAGCTTCTGCTTCCACGTGGGGCAAACTGGCACCCTCCGCCTCCCTGAGCGGGTGCCCCTACCATCAATCAGGCCCGCTTCATGGGCCCCACACCCTGTGCTACGCACAACATCATCAACAGATGAGTCCTACGACAGCAGCAGCTGAAACTCCGATCTATGTGATCCGCCATCGGATGAAGGGACCTACGGTTCCGGATACGAAAGCTGCGGCAGTAGCAAGCCAATCTACGAGCGCTACCAATGCGTCGTAGTCATCCAGGGCGACGTGGAGCAGCAAACACCCAACCCGACACCTAACCCACCAGATCGAAACAGCGGGAACAGAAGAAGTTAGTCCCCCCACCCGAAGGGGACAACAACAGCCATGTCATCCGCCTTAGAAAAGAAGGATGGGCCCAGGCACGCGCCGCCGTGGCGGGCAGCATAGTCCTACCTGCAGACTCCTCACGGGATCTGCTGATGGCCTACCATCTGCTCCTGATCGAGGAGCACAAGAAGCAGGTCAAGATGCAAGAGGTTCTCGACAAACGCAAGCAAGCAGCCTCGGAGTCCAGCGCGCGACGAGCTGCACTCTCCGCCATGGGCAACGGCTCCTGCTCGAACGGCAACCACGACAATAAGCATCGCTCCCAAACGGAGAACATGGACCCCAAGGAGCGCCGCGAGGTGACCCGAACCCTCAACGCGTCCTTCATGGAGATGGATGCCGATGGCAACATCATCCCGAAGACACCGCAAGCTGCGATCATAGCAGCCACTGCGTACCTCGCGGCCCACCCACCTCCGGAGGGGGACCTGAAGAGAGCCATGCACAAGTCCGCACTCACCGGACTCGGACTCGTCGGAGCTGCACTCCATCAAGAAACTCCTACGGAGCCGAAAAAGAAAGCTACGGTCAGGTTCAACCGCAGCCCCACTCCTTCATCCGAAGAAGAGGACCATGACCTTCCTCGAAGGCACAAGAGCTCGCGTCACCGAAGCCGCGATTATGATGCCAGAGACGCGCTAACACAGCGCAAAATCGACAAAGCGCGAGCCAAGCGCGCATGCTCGTCTGAATCCGAGATGGTCGAAGACGAAGGAGAACTCTGCGGAGCCCGGTGCTTCAGCAGATCTGTCCGACGGACACGGATGCCGCGAAATTTCAAGATTCCTTCGGATACTCCTCAGTTCGACGGCACACAGGACCCCAAGGCATGGCTCAGTGACCACCTGTCATCCGTCAAGCTGCACGGTGGAAACAAGGAAACCGCCATGCAATGCCTTCAGCAGCAGCTGACAGGCGCAACTCGGATCTGGCTTAGCAGCCTATTCTCAGGATCCATCCGAAGCTGGGAGGAACTGGCTTACAATTTCATCCAAAACTTCAAAGGCACTAGTAAGAGGCCCGCCTCGATCGAGGAGTTGCAAGCCTGCACTCAACGAACTGGCGAATCCATTCGCTCGTACATCCTACGCTGGTCCAACACCAAGAACTCCGCAGCGCACATCTCCGAGGAGAGGGCCATCGACGCCTTCAAGGACGGCGTCAAGCGCCAGGACTTCAAGGAGGAACTTGGGCGCGTCAAGCCCAAAACACTCGACCACCTCATGGACATCGCCAATAGGTGGGTCGACGACGAAGATTCCGTCCACCGGGCGCACTCGGAGACCGCGCGTCTACGACGATCGTGATGGACCCGACATGGTCACGGCCGGCTACGCCGATCGCCGCAACGATGCGAACCACAACAGTGGCGGATACCGCGGAGGCAACTTCCGTGATGGAGGACGCCCAGCACAGTCGTGGCAACGCCGCGATCGCGATAACGAGCCCTCAGCATACGAAAAACTTTCGGGTCCATGCACCATCCACTTATACATCGACAAGCAGGATGGTAAGAAGAAGGCAAGCCACATGCTCAAGGATTGCCGCGAGTTCCAGAAGCTCAGCGAAAGCATGGCTTAGATGAGGCAACATGCTCCATCCCCCTGGATTCGGGAATGCACCCGCACCAGGTGAAATAGGGCATGGAGCTCCTCCACCGCCACCTGTAGGAGGCCCGAACCAACCAGTCGCACCAGCACAGAACAACGCTGGTAATGGGTATCCCCCGCCGAAAGGAGCATTGATGATCCAGAAGGGGCGCCCCACGAATACGGTGCAGAAGAAAATAACCTGTCAGATCAACCTGGCCGTGAAAACTCCACCCGCCATCCCTGAGTACCTCAGCGGATCGGAGTCCTGCATCACGTTCAGCCGTTCGGATCACCCTTGCCAGATCCCTCGCCCAGGTCATGCTGCCCTGGTGCTGGAGGCGCAGATCGGAGGTTTCGAGATGAGCCGCGTCTTCATGGACGGTGGCAGCGGCATCAACCTGATGTTCGCAAGTACTCTAGCAGCAATGCGGATCCCGCTGTGCAGCCTGGAACAGTCAGACACAACGTTCCACGACATCGTCCCAGGAAAGGGCATATTCCCCCTAGGCAAAATATGGCTCGACGTCATCTTCGGCAAGCCGGACAACTTCCGATGCGAGCGGCTCGAATTCGAAGTGGTGGACTGGCCATCACAATACCACGCCATCCTCGGGCGTGTAGCATTCGCAAGGTTCTTGGCTGTCCCACATTATGCATACCTGCTACTCAAGATGCCAGGACCCAGGGGCGTCAGCACGGTCCACGGGAGCTTCACCCGATCAGACCACTGCGACAGGGACTTCAACAGAATCTCCCAGTCATTCGGCATGCAGGATGAGCTTGTAAGGCTCCGCGAGGTGACAGACAATGGGGAACCCCCAGTCGCACGACAAAACGCACCTGACATGTCCTTCGACTCCACCTCAACATAAAGAAGGTGCAGGGCCACCCGACGGATGCCTCCAAGACGGCGCTGATCGCCAACGACCTCAGCCCCGCTTAGGAAAGCGCGCTCGTCGAATTCCTCTGTGAGCGCTGGGAAATCTTCGCCTGGTGTCCTATGGACATGCCAGGAGTTCCCAAGGAATTCGCCGAGCACGCACTCAACGTCTTTCCAGACACCAAGCCCGTCAAGCAATCCATCCGGAGACTATCCGAGCCACGGGCTGAAGCCATCGGGATGGAAATCAACAGATTACTCGCTGCAGACTTCATCAGGGAGATCAAAAAAGCGAGTGGCTCGCAAATACAGTGATGGTCCCCAAGAAGGACACGGACATCCTGCGGATGTGCGTGGATTTCACGTCGCTGAACAAGCACTGCCCAAAGGACCACTTCCCCTTCCTCGGATCGATCGGATCATCGATTCGACTGCAGGATGCGAGAAACTCTCCTTCCTCAACTCTTACTCCGGCTACAACCAGATTCGACTCAAGGTCGAACATCAAGAGAAAACGACGTTTATTACACCATTCGGAGTGTTCTGCTACAACACAATGCCCTTCGGGCTAAAGAACGCAGGTGCCACGTACCAGCGATGCATGCAGGCATGCCTCAAGGACCAGATCGGTCGCAACGTCCAAGTCTATGTCGACGACGTAGTCATCAAAACCAGGGAGGCAAGAACGCTCATCGACGATCTCCGCGAGACGTTCGATAATCTCGTCCGCTACAGAATCAAGCTCAATCCCGAAAAGTGCGCCTTCGGCGTCCCATCAGGACAGCTCCTCGGCTACTTCATCTCCCAGCGAGGGATCGAGGCGAACCCGAAGAAAATCCGGGCCATCATGGCCATGGAGAAGCCGAAAAACCTCAAGGGTGTCCAGCAGCTCGCAGGACGAATAGCGGCATTGAGCAGGTTCATCAGCCGCATGGGCGAGAAGGCCCTGCCATTCTACCAACTGCTACGCAAGGCAGATAAATTCGAGTGGACACCTGAAGCGTACGACGCATTCGAAGATCTGAAGCGGCTGCTCTCCACCTCGCCCGTCTTGGTTATGCCAAAGGAGCGCGAGCCCCTACTGCTGTACATAGCAGCCACACACCAGGTGGCAAGCACCATGCTGGTGGTCGAACGACCCGAAGAAGGCAAGACCCATGGGGTCCAGCGACCAATCTACTACCTCAGCGAGGTATTGACGCCAACAAATCAGAGGTACCCTCACTACCAGAAACTCGCCCACGACGTGTTCATGACGGCTCGACGGTTGAGCCATTACTTCCAGGAGCACCAGGTGATGGTCGTCAGTGAGGCACCCCTGAATAGCATCCTGAATAACCCAGAGGCCACAGGACGCGTAGCCCTGTGGGGCATCGAGCTGTCACCCCTAGACATCGTCTACGAGAAGCGACTCGCAATCAAGTCTCAGGTCCTACCGGACTTCCTTGTACACTAGATGGAGCTGTAGCTGCCAGACACCCCAGACATGTCGCAGTGATGGACGATGCACTTCGACGGCTCCAAGCGTGAAGCCGGAGCAGGAGCCGGGTTCATACTGACCTCCCTGCAGGGCAACAAGATGAAGTACGTCCTTCGGATGAAATTTCGAGCTTCCAACAACGAGGCCGAATACGAATCCCTCATCCACGGCATGAGGATGGCAAAGATCTGCGGCGCAACGCGCCTGGTCATCTACGGTGACTCCAACCTTGTCGTCCAACTGAAGATGAACGAGTGCGACGCACACGCCGAAAATATGATCGCGTACCGCGCACTCTACAACGCACTCGAAGGAGAATTCGACGGCTGCGAGCTTCAGCACGTTGGAAGAGAAAGCAACGAGGAAGCCGACAGACTCGCCAACATCGGCTCCACCTGCGCAAGGGTGCCACCAGGTGTGTTCCTCGAACAGATCTGCGTGCCATCCATCAAGCGGAAATTCCCCAAGGGATCACCCGAAGAAGCAGAACACTCGGGGGCTACGCTACCCTAAGGTCATGAAGGACCCGAAAAACTGGACACAGAGGTCGCCATGGTCAACCTGATGCAGGTCATGGCAGTCGAACAAACCTGGACACAACCGTACCTCCAGTACTTGATAGACGGAGAACTACCTGATATCCCGACAGATGCCAGGCGCATATCTCGCCGGTCAAAAGCCTTCACCACCATCAATGGCGAGCTGTACAAGCGCAGCATTTCGGGTGTACTACAAAGGTGCGTCACCATCGGTGACGGGAAAACCATCCTCCAAGACATCCACGAGGGCATCTGCGGCCATCACGCAGGCAGCCGCTCCCTTGTCGCCAAAGCTCTACGAGCTGGATTCTATTGGCCAACGGCCATGAACAATGCAAAGGACATCGTCCGAAGATGCAAAGGGTGCCAAAGGTTCGCTGACAAACCACATGCACCCGGGATAGAGCTCAGGCCCATACCTTTGGCCTGGACCTTCGCCCAATGGGGCCTCAACATGATCGGCAAACTGCCAAGGTCCTCGAAAGGGGGGCACGTCTACCTCCTGGTCGCAGTCGACAAATTCACCAAGTGGATCGAAGCCATGCCGGTCACTAACCAAAAGGGCAAGACTGCCGTCAAATTCTTCGTATCCATTGTCTACAGGTTCGGCGTACCGCACAGCATCATCACCGACAATGGATCGAACTTCATCTCCAAAGAATTCCAAGACTTCTGCGAAGGCCTCGGAATCAACATCACATATGCCTCTGTGGCACACCCGCAAACGAACGGGCAGGTGGAAAAGGCCAACGGCCTAATCGGTGCTGGCATCAAGAAGCGCCTCATGAGCCCACTCGAGCGACTTGCCGGAGCCTGGACGAAAGAGCTACCCTCCATCCTATGGAGCTTGCGTACCACGCCAAACAGCTCCACCGGCTACACGCCGTTCTTCATGGTGCACAAAGCCGAAGCCGTGCTACCAGCCGAAGTACGCCACCAGGCCCCCCGGGTCGTCGCTTATAGCGAAACCGAATCCACGGCTGCACTCGAAGACGCCGTCGACACACTCGACGAGGCACGAGACATAGCAGCAGCTCGATCAGCGCTGTACCAGCAGAGTCTCTGCAACTACCATAGCCGACGGCTGCGCCCAAGGTCCTTCATCGAAGGAGACCTCGTCTTGCGACTCAAGCAAGAGTGACCAAAGAAATTCGAGTCACCATGGGAAGGACCCTACATCATCACCGAAGTCATCCCAGGTGGCGCCTATCGCCTCAAGCACGTGGAGTCTGGAGTCGCATACTCCAACCCATGGAACATCGCACACTTGCAACGATTCTACCCCTAGATACCTACCCCTTTACTTTCCATAAGGCTATTCAGCCAAGGCTACTCAGCCGAACAATGTACCTCCTCCATTACGATATAAATAAAGCTAAGTGTCTCGCCCCAAAAATTTCGTTTTTCTATCCGCACTTTTACTTCATGCTACAATGCACTCGGGGGCTCCCCCCACCTCACGATTTCGTCGACTGAGGATAATACGTGTACGCCTGAGTAGCTGACCACGTCAGGCTAACGAAAAGGACACATATGCGAACAAAGCACTACGTGATCAAACAACAACCAAACCTTTATAACAAAGAGCAAAACACGCCCAGTCAAATATATACAAATTTTACATTTATCTCTTTTACATGCACTACCTATCCTGAAGAATAACCTGAGCACGCTGCTCAAATAGATCTACGATCTCTTCGGCATACTGCCCTACAACCGCGTAATGCGGACACATATCCCACACACCACCATCTGGTCGAGGGGGTGGTCCAGCCGCTACAACGGACAGATCTACATAAGGGCGATGCAGCCTCACAAGAGACAATGCAGCCTTCACTCCCGCGACGAGCTGATGCCGCACCAACTCCTTGACATGATTCACGTTCCGAAACTTCGACAGAAGACTAGAAAGGGTTGTTGGTGCAGCATCCAACGGAAACATCACATGCAGAACCGACGCGAGTGAAGTCTGCACCTGACGAAGCACCCGCGATACTTGGTGAACGCGATCCAGCACCATCGCAAGGACCATAGCACGGTCACGATCCATCCAGAAGAACCCGCCGGTTTCCATGTCCTGTTGAGTCAAACAATTGACCCGAACAGCAACACGCTCCTTCTCCTCCCTTGGAGCAAGGTTAGCACCTGCAATACTTGCACAAAAGTAAGATGCAATGCCAGCAGGCGCATCCGAAGAAAAGGGAAACAGCTCGAAAAACTTACACTGAAGCTGCTCGGATAATCGAAGCAATTCCGCCATCAAGTACTCCTCTCTGGCAGCACCGTGATCCGCCTTGGACTTCCAAACGTCGGCATGGCCACGCACCCCAAGCAACTCTTTCTCCAGACTACGAACACGGTCTCGAAGAAACGCAAGCTGCGACGAATCATCCAAGGATGGCCGCAGCCGCGTGGCAGGCGAGGTGTCAACGGGATCAGCACCCGAAGGACCCTAGATCAGCAAAAAGGCAAAGACATGAACACGCAGACGAAGGAGCACATAACTCAACAAATTCATTGGTGCATCAAAAGCCACTACGTGGCACAAGGATTTGTTCATCAAAATAATTACAACAAAAGAGACTACAACTATCCTACAGCTACAACGCCTAAGACGCGGCACCCTGAGTAGCCTCGGAGCCGGATTGCCTCGCCTTGGCTTCCCCCTGCTGCCGTAGCGTGTACTCGGCCAGCAGAACGATCAGCTTTGGCCCATAACGCTTACAGCGAGCAGAATAGGTAGCGAAGGCTACCTCGGATCCATTAGCAGTCGTTGTCCAGCCGCCAAAGCCATCTCCAGCCCGACAGATGCGCTGATGCCCTTCTGCTTGCGCTTGTACGCCGCAGGTGCTTCGGCTGACAGTGCCTCTGCCAGAGCGTCAACATCATCAAGGGTCGCGCCCTTGGGGACAAGCTCCTTGTAGAAGCGCCCAAGGACCTCCTTGGCCTTGGCAAGCGAGCTGACGACGGTGCTGCAGCGATCTTCGACCGCTGCAGTAGCATCATCCAGAGCACTCCCGTGCTCCAGAGCACCGCGGTCAAACTCGATGCCCGCAGCATCTGAGACAATATAGACGAAGATTGAACAAAAGCACCGCAGAAGAAAGACAAGAAAACCAAAAAAGACGAAGGTGAAGATACTCACCCGAAACAGCCTTGGCAGCCGCCATAAGCTTGCCAGCCACTTCTCTTTCACGCGCAGTCGCAGCAGTGGCAAGCTGCTCCTCGTGGTCCGTGTCCTCCCGATGCAGGCGCTCCTTATCCTCGGCCGCAGTGGCCAGCTCCAGCTTGAGGCGCTCCTTCGCACCAACGGCGGCCTCGGCTTTCTTCTCCGCTTGACCGAGGCTCTTTTTGAGAGCATCAATCTCACGAAGGGAGGTGTTGTGCTCCTCTGCATTCAAATAATACAAGCATCAGATAACAGGACAAGAATACAAGATGAAGCAAACATCAAGGCATAAAAGTACCTTGAAGCTGTTTGAGGCTGGCCTCCAGCACCAGGTGCTGCTGCACCAGTCGCTTGGCATCCTGCACAAAAGGCTGCAGGAAAAAGACCTACTAGTCAAGAGAAGGACTCGGGGGCTACACCCAAAATAAAGAGCAGAAACAAATTACACACACGAAAGCGCTCGGGGGCTCCCTCCGAGACTCGAAAGAAGAACACGCAACAAAAACTCCATTACAGACGCTCGGGGGCTTCCCCCGTGGCAGGAGGCAGAACTACTCACATGATCCGATGGCGACGCCGAAGGTTCACTAGCAAAATTCTGAGGCGCAACCACCTGAACCTCCTGCAGAGGAGGGTTCGGAGCAGCACCCTCAGAGGTAGCCACCGTCTGAGGAGGAGGAGACGCGACTTTCGACTCCCCATCATCTCCCGAGCACCATCGCTAGAGGAGTCATTGGAAGAGTGCCTGCACACGGACAAATTAGTACAAGTACAAAGTAACCAGGAAACAAAAAGCAATGCAGAACAAAGGAAACTTATGAGTCAAGCTTGCTCAGGTTGAAGACAGGAGGGGTCCTCCGGACCCTCTTCTCTTCCTTCTTTTCTTCCTTCTTCCGCTTCGCCGGCGGGTGCGGCGCTACAGCCCGCACGGGAAGGGTAGGAATCAGAGAGGAAGAGCCTCCATGTCCACCACTGTGACGTTCAAGACACAGCGGGTTCCTAGGAGTCAGAGGAGTCGAGGCATCCGAAGACTCGTTGGAGCTCCGTGATCGTTTGTGAGTGTGGTCCTCACTCGACTCGTTGGCCTCTTCAGCCGGAGACCGCGCTGATGGCAGCTCGGACATGGAATCCACCACATCATTATCTGGAGCATCCGGAAATACTTCGGGTAATGGAGGCGACATGCCCGGCACTTTGAAGCTCTGCACAAAGAACAGAAAATTTGTTAGCAAACAAAGGCAAATACAATGCAGTCGAAAATAGCGCTACGCGCACGGATCTACACCTGTGGAACAGGAAGCGCAGAAGAAAACGGAGGAGTCAGCGACTTCCCCGGGATATCCTCTCCAGCCTTGAACTTCAGCAGCGAACGAAGGGCCCTGTCGAGGTCTCCCTGGGAGAATTTCTCAGCCGAAACCCTCGTCGCATCACGATGGCCAGCATAAAGGAACATCGGGTGCGCCCTAGCCTGGAGTGGCTACACCCGACGCTCAAGAAAAGTGCGGATGATATCCACACTGTTCACTTCCTTCTCTGGAATCAACTGGAGATCCTCCACCCGATGATAGAGAGCCTCTATCTCCGCCACCTCGCCGTCCAAGATCTGGTTTTTCCAGGACCTTTTCGGCTCGATCTTTTGGGAGGGGTCGAAAGGAACAAGACCAAAATCCTTCCCAGGCACTACGGAGTCGCGGATATAAAACCATCGCTTCCGCCAGTACTGGTCAGATTCGGACATGGAAAAAGAAAAGAAAAGCAGATTGGGTTTGAGGGAGATGATGCAACCCCCAATGGGATAAACACCATCCGAACCAGATTGCCTCTTCACGGAATAGAGTTTCTGGAATAGGCCAAAATGCGGCTCGATACCGAGCCAACACTCGCAGAAAGTGATAAAACAAGCAATGTGAAGAACAGAATTGGGGGAAAGATGGTGCAATTGGACACCGTACAGAAAAAGCAGTCCACGAAGGAAGTCGTGGACTAGGAAGGAAAATCCGCGAATGATGAAGGCAAGGAACATAACCCGAAACCCAGCGGGGGGACGGGGGATTACCTTGTTGCCTGGGAGTTTGACGACCTCCCTATCCTACGGGATCAAGCCCCGCTCACGAAGCTTACGGAGATCACTCTCCCGCGTCTCCGATCGCCGCCAGCCACCATCGGTGACATGGGTAGCGGCGACACTCTTTTTCCCTCCAGCAGCGCTGGTACCAACCGCAGAAGAAGACTTCTTCGGCTTTCCCATTGCGGTACGGCGGCACCGGCGGCGAGAGCGCAAGATGGAAGAAGGAAATGTGGAAGGATATTCCGGCGTGCAGCAAGAACTCTCAGAGAACAAGGAAGCAGTGAAACGAGAATAGCTGCGGTGAAAACAAACTACAATTTTCCCCAATGATTATAAAGACGAAGATGATGCACGACAGCCGTCCATCGAGAAGACCTAACGCCAACGGCAGGATCTGGCCATACATGTGTCAGCATCGCAACGAACCGTTGCTAACACGTCGTCCACTACGCGTGGAAATCAGGGCGATGCTGTAATTATCTCCACGCCGCGCGTGACCGGTCAATTCAAGGTCAGAAGGTGGGACCCATGTTCGTCCAGTCAAGTCATCTCTGGCGCAGCAGACGCTTGAGGTCATCGATCGTCAGCACTAACGTCATCAAAAGCTACACTAGCAGCAGCTACAATTTCTTCGGCTTCGAAGCTAAGAGTACTCACTCGAATATACGATTCGACCAATTACTCGGGGGCTACTCCTATCAGGAGCGCCGGCCGCGCACCCGAAGAATGAATAACACGTTACAAAACCGAATTGTTTCTTCGAGTCCTACGTCGAGTCTACGACTCCATTACAGACTCGGGGGCTACTCCCATAGGGAGGACGGATTTAAGCATCCGATTTTTTTTGTGTCCAACGGACCTGACACTGAACAACGGCTGAATTAAAGTCTTCGCTCGAGTCTACGACTCGAACAAACACTCGGGGGCTACTCCCATAGGGAGCGCTGGTCGCGCACCCTATAAAATTTTGACTGCGATCCTTCGGATCAGTATGCAAAAACTTTTCGGCAACTCTGCCCCAATTAACGCTAAGTGAGTAACATTCTCCTTGGCCACCCGAAACACCTCCGCGGTGACAAAATTCGGATGTTGTGTCTGCGATGCAAAGATAAGACCTACAGATATCATCTGATGGCTTGGTAACGCACATGACTGTGCTCTGCTAGTATAAACCCGTGCCAACAGGCGCGATGAAAAATCCTGATGGACGCGTTGGGTTCACCAATTAAATTCACTAGAATTCTACTCCTGTAAGTCCTCCGCGGCCTGAGTCGAATTACGCCAGCATATGTTCCGGGTTCGAGTCAAGGGACTCGAACCTGAAGAAGATCATGTTGTTTTGTCCTAAGATAGTTAACTGACCCTGATCCATCGGGAGAGTCAGGCACATGCATCAACAATCCCTACACATTCTCTTGAAAGACAGAGTTGCACCCGAAGGATTGAAGAGTTCTCAGCCAAATCTACGATTCGACTGAACACTCGGGGGCTACTGACATGGTTATACCCCGCGGGTACATGATCTCAGCATACCTGGTCCAGCCCAAGGAAGGCCCACGGCAAATATACACTGGCCCATGCAGATTTTCGGGTGGCCAAGGCCCATGACGCCTTCGGATCCTTGGAGAGCAAGACTAGAGTAGATAGGAAATTCAAAGGGGTAAACCCTAGAACCTGTAACCGACTAGATCTATGCCCGGGACCTGCCTAAGTCTATATAAAGGCCAGGAGGGTACGACCTAGATCTCTCTCTCATACTTCCGCATACACACCTCCACACCGGATTGCATCTACGCACCCTTGTAATCACCGGTTCCGTCGTAAACAAGCAGGAGTAGGGTTTTCCCTCCGGGGGCCTGAACCTGGGTCTGGGTAAACCTCGTGTCCCCGTGTTGCTTTTTTGCTAATCGTTCCGTGATCTCCAGCATCCCCATCTTCTCCAAAACCCAAGTCCATAACAATGGGCATTGGCGAGTCGAAACCTTGTCACGCGCTGTGCATAGTGGGCCGTCCCAGTAACTCTCTCTGCAACCCAGCTAGTTTAAATTTAGATTTTTCATTGTAGTTTCAAACCTAGTTTTGTCTGTTGATTCAAAAATCAATTCAGAGAGATTCACTGAACCAAATTGCATGAAACTAATTTTTTTAGAAAGGTATTGGAATTTTTAATCCAAGCCCGTTGGATTCAAACCATTTGGATTTATAGATCACCTATAGTAAAAATAATAAGGCAAAGACTTTTCTACATTCAAACATTTTTCAAAATTCGACCATAAATGCTTTTGAGTTGATTCCAACTCTCAAAAATCACATTTTACAAGACCTTTCTGAATATATAAAAATATCTAGGTTTAATTGCAGTAATAATGGACAACTAATAAAAGAATGCCCCATAGGCATTTCTGGTCACTTTAGTTAATTAAAATAATAATGTTAAACATTATTAAATTGTGACACCACTTTAAATTACATTCCCAAGTATTAGAATATGTGGTGATGACATGTGTCAACATGATCCCATATTTTATTTGGAGAATATTAAATCTTAAGTAGTTTTCAATGAGTAGAAATTACTTTTCTAAAATAAAATAAATAAGACTAAGTCTTTAATTCATGTGATGATTGTGATGACGCTAGATCATCTAGTGTGAACCTTTGTGTGCCAAATAGAAGTAGTTAAGTATTTTTTGGTGATTGTGTATCTCGTATTTATTTATAGACGCTAGTACCGACCAAGGATACGAAGAGGAAGGAGACTACTACAAGGAGGAAGCAGAGGAGAACTTCAACCACTGCACTACTCAAGGCAAGCTAATACTTGCAAGCCCCATAATACCAATTAACTTATGCAAGATGCATTAGGCATGCTTTGTTTATACCACTTGATTACACCAAATCCCAGTTTTACTTGCAAGCTTTATTTTATTTCTTTATCAAAGCTCTTTATTTATGTTTACTTAGTGACTTGTGAATTTTGGAAAGATATTATAGGTAGCATAAATAGCATAAAACTTGGCCTAAGTTAGATAGAATTTGATGTCATCCTAAGGCATGAGATTAGACTTAGATAAGTCACACTTTATTAGCACCCCTCATTAGTGATTACCCCCAACTTTAGTGGCTAGTGCTAAGCATAAAACTTGATCACTTTAGATGGGAATACTTGGTGAAAAGGATTATGAAAACCTTAGAGTGATGAGTCATTCTAATGAAATGTTTTGACATGTGTTTTTGAACACCAGATGATTTTGATGATGAAAATGTTGAGGCATGAGCCTTAGCCCTTTATAAAACTGATGGTTGTGTTTAGATGCGATACCATTCCAATTTTACCGCACAACCACAATACCCAAATTTGGGTAGGGCTTCACTGGAAGTTTATATATCTTAGTATGGGTTCCCTTGCGGACAAGGTTTGAGTTGAGGCTACCTCGTGATGATTGACCACCTGTGCAGTTCCCAAGATGACAGATGGTCATGGTTGGAAGGCTAAACTCATAGGGGAGGTGTCTATACTAGGGTGTGTAATTGAAAGGTTAGGATTGATTATCTGCATACTGAGTATGGTGATTCAGGATTGTTCCTGACGGATGTATCGAATGTTGTGGTGAAAGTGTACCACCTCTGCAGTGTCAAACTATTCGAATAGCCGCGTCCACGGTTATGGACAGTTGGAGTGTCATACTGTTCCATCGTCAGATGTTTTCAAAATGACTTGTGAAATGACCCATGACTTTGACTTGACCATAACAGGGTTGTGATATGAAACTTAAGTTCCTAATTTAGGTGTTATAAAACCTTAAACTAGTTTTATTTGCTTCTAAACTCAGTTAGAGATAAACCTGCCTTTTTGCAAAATAACTTAGAGCTTAGGATTCCTACTTGAAACCTCTTTACCTGTTAGTGATAGTTTGCGAGTACTTAAAGAGTACTCACGGCTTTGTCCCTAGCTATTCCTATGGCCAGACTATGAGGACTATCAGGATGATGGATAGCAGGAAGTCTACGACAACTAGGATCATCTCCCATCATCAGCATGGCCTATGACCCTAAAGATGGAGCTTCGCCCATGCTACCATTATTATATTATTCCACTGCGTTGATTGTATTTAGACTGTGAAAGGACTATATCTTCCCATGATGCTTTTTTGGTGTTAAATGACAATCCCAACCATGTTTTTAACTATGCTCTTGAGTTTCAGGGGAAACGTCGTTGTTGTCTCATTCTATTGTGATGGATGCTCTCTTGTGATCTTTTGAAGACGGTGGCCTATTTAGTCTTCTCCTAGTTTCTTTCTGGTTGATGTTTTTAGGTCACCGTACTATTAAGAGGGGGTCCATGTTGGAAGGCTGTGGGAAATCACTTGTTCTTGCACAAACCTATATGCACCGCCACAGCCATCCCATTATTCTGTGAGAGAGAGTGTTTTCCTGTTCAGTTGGGGCCTTTTGTGTCTCACCGGAACTTCCGGTCATAGACCGGAAGTTCCGCTCAAACCTTTTTCTGCGGGTTGTTCTACAGTTTGTTCCGACGCTAGTTCCGCCCAAGTTCCGGTGGCGGTTCAGTAACCTTCTGTTTTGAAGTGTGCTATTTGCTGGAACTTGGCCGGAACTTGGCCGGAACTTGCTTGGAACTTTTCCTGGCAAAAGTTTTTGAGCGGAACTTCCGCCTGAAGGCCGGAACTTCCGGTCAGACTCGCTTCGCGACCCAAAAGTTCTGCCCCTTGTTCCGCCTAAGTTCCGGTGTTGGTTCAGTAACCTTCTGTTTTGAAGTGTGCTATTTGCCGGAACTTGATCGGAACCTGGTCGGAAGTGCACCGGAACTTCCGGTCCGTTTTGACCGGAACTTCCGGTTGCGCTTCTGGAGCGGGCGTCAACGGTCTGATGACCGTTGGAGCCAGGCTCAAGCGGAACTTCCGGCCTCTCACCGGAACTTCCGGTGAGGTCGCGGGGGCTGTAACGGTTCAGTGCGAGGGGGGCCTATTTAAGGCACCCCTCTTCTTCCTCCCACTTTCTCTCGAATTTTTCTCTCTCCTCCATTAAAGCTTGAGCTTCACCTCACTAGATCTCTCTCTCTAGCCACTCAAATGACCTGATCTTTTGAGAGGTGAGGGAGGAGACCTAGATCTACACTTCCACCAAAGAAGAATTGATTTCCCCCACCCATCCTTTGTGGATCTTGTTACTCTTGGGTTTCTTGGAACCCTAGACGGTATAGGGCATCCCCGGAGCTGAGGCATGTGTTGTAAAGCTCCGAGGTGTCGTTGAGGGCCTCCAATTGAGTTGTGGAGCCTCCCCCTCAACCTTGGTGTAAAGGTTTCGGTTGGCGCCTTCAAGGTCACCGGTTAGTGGATTGTGAGGCCTCCTTTGTGGGGGAGCTCACCGGAGAAGAAGGTGAGGCCTTTGTGGCGCTCGGGTGACCTTGTGTGGCCCCGACACCTCTCCAACATAGACGTAGCTCCTTGGGAGTGAACTACGGGAATTACATCTCCGTGTCCCCTCGCCGGTTACTTCGTTCCCTTCCTTTACTCCTCGCTATTTACTGTTTTTGTGGTTTGTGTTCGCTTTCTTGCTTTTAGGTTGCTCACTTAGTTGCATCTCTAGATAACTTCCTTTCTCGTTGAGCCTAAAAGTGTGAAACAAATTAAAATTGGTAGACGCCTATTCACACCCCCTCTAGTCGTATCAAGTCGGTACTTTCAATTGGTATCAGAGCCCAGGCTCTTACTTCAGGCTTTACCGCCTAAGAGACTATGGCCGACGAAGGGGGTAGTGAAACTGAAAAAGCCAAGAACTTGGCCACTATGGATGACCTCAAGCAATTGGAGTCATCCATGATGTCCAAGTTCGAGGAAATGATGACTCTCTTGCAGTCTCTCAAGCCAAACCCCATAGTTGCTATTGACACACCCCAATCCAACGATGTTCCTCCCACCGTTACGGTGTCCGCCCCCGGGGTAACTCCCGCGGCTGCTACCACTCACTTGGGACTTGGCTTTGTTGCTCAAACCTCTACCAAGGTGCCAAGAGAACATAGAGGAGCCCGAGAATCCAACTTCCAAAGGGGAGAATGGAGAAAAGGACTACTCGGCGGTACCCCCACCGCCGAAGTACACTCCGAATCCACCCATTCCCATGCCACACATTATCCCTCAAGGAGCACCACCTATGTTAGATACGTCTAATTTCGCCAATTGGCAATATCTAATGCGCTCACATATTTCCAGCTCTTCCATTGAGTTAATGAGGATTGTGGAGGATGGATTCTCTCCATTTGACCCAAAGAAGTTGACACGAGGTGAAGTGGTGGACAAGCAACTCAATGCTACAGCTTTGGGAATGATTCAAAAGGCTTTGACTCCAAAGGATTTTGCTCACATTCGCCAATTTGACACCGCCAAGGGAGCTTGGGATCAACTCACCGAGCTCTTTGTTGGGAATGCTAGCATCCAAAGCTCCAAGTTTGATGAGATCAACAACGAGTGCGATGGTTTCGCAATGCAAGATGATGAGACCCCTGAAGACATGTATAGGCGCCTTAAGGTCCTTTGTTCTACTATGAGGGACCTTGGGGCTCACTATGTTGATGACAAGTTTATGAAGAGGAAGTTCATTCAAGCTCTTCTCCCTTTTGAAGAACAAAAGCTCAACTCTATCAAGGGAAGAACCAACTTTCACTTAATGACCTCTCAAGAAGTCTTGAGTGAAGTAATTGCCATGACCATTGCTAAGAAGAATGCGGAGTCCGCTCGAGCTAGAGCCATTGGATCAACAAAAGTGAACCTTGCTTTGAAGGCCAAGGCTATTGAAGTTGATGATGATGATACATCAAGTGAGTGGTCTCAAGAAGACCTCAAATGTGCCTTCAACGAACATCTTGCTCTCGCTTCAAGGGCCTTTTGGAACAAGTCCGGATTCAATCCAAGATCGAGGGACAACTCAAGATTCAACTCACCCAACAAGTCTCCCAAAGCAAGGTCTTGCTACAATTGCAACGACAAGAGTCACTTCGTGGCCAAGTGTCCCTTTGAGAACCGTGAAGACAATGGTGGTCGTCTCATTCGCAAGGCCAAGTCAAGATCTCCTCACCCCATAAACAAGAACTACACCATCAAGAACGCCACTAACAAGGAACGAGCAATTGTGGTCCATGAAGAATATCTTTCGGGCACGGATGAAGATGATGATGATGAAGTTCATGGTGGAGAGATTGTGGGGGTTGCTGCTATTGCCACTACCTCAACTCCACGTCTATCCCTCTTCGACTCGCCAAATGAAAATGTCATCTCCTCCAACCAAAAGTGCTTCATGGCCAAGGCCACCGAGGTAACACCAAAACCCACTCCTCAACCCATCTCTAGTGAGCCTTCCTCTCTTGATCTTGTTGGTCTAGAGGTGAAGAAAGAGATGATTGACATGTGTGAATTTGTTGCTACCTTAGATGAAGAAACTAAAAACTGCTTTGAGTCCTTACTTGCTCAACTTGAAAATGCTAGAGATGCCTTAGATGAAAAGGAAGAACTTCTTGACTTGCTAAGTAAAAATGAAAGAGATGCCGCCGATGAAATTGCCTCTCTCACTCAAAGTCTTGAGGATGAACAAAATATGAGAATTAATCTTGAAGAAAATGTGTCTAAGCTTGTAGATGATCATAACAACACTTTGACCTCTACAATTAAAGAACGTGACCATGCTCTTGCTTTGATTAAGGTTCTCAAGAAAGAAAATGCTGAGTTTGTGGGTGGTCATGATAAGACTCAAAAGGATCTTGGGAAACTCAAAGAGGAACACAAAGCCTTGGAGAGTAAATTCACAAGTCTTTTTGAGGCTCATGAACAGCTTCAAACTCAATTAACTTGTGATCTTTCTAAGTCTTCCGCTGTGCAAATTATAGACTTGTCTAGCTCTCCTAACCCTTGTTGCAAGCATGAGCATCTCATAGAGGAGGTCAAGGTTTTGAAGGATCAACTTGCTAAGACCAAGAAGAAGAAGAACAAGAAGAAGAAAAATAACAAGGGCATGGCCCAAGGAGTACCAAATGGCCTAACTCTCTTGCAAAGTGACAACTCTGCCGGAAAGAACAATCCCTCTTATATTGTTTGCAAATCTTATGATGGTCATGTATATGCTAGATATGTGGGGACATCTTACACGCATGATTATCATTGGGCCATTTGGGTGCCAAAGGTTCTTGTCACTAACAAAAGGGGACCCATTGCAAAATGGGTACCTAAAACCAAAGCTTGATTTTCTTGTAGGACTATGCTTCCGGCGGATCAAAATGGGTGCTTGATAGTGGTGCCACAAGTCATATGACCGGAAGCAAGTCTATCATGACCGAGTTGAGACCCAATATTGCCAACACCATGGTCTCTTACGGTGACAAAACAAGCTCTCAGGTTTTGGGTTTTGGCAAAGTGGTGGTAACCCCGGATGTATCCTTGGTTGACGTCATGCTTGTCAAAACTCTTGGTTACAACTTACTCTCAGTTCGTGCTCTTGATCTTATGGGTCTTTCTTATTTCTTTAATTCTCATTCCGTGGTCCTCATGTGGAGCAAGTCTCTCAAGGTGGCTTTTGTAGGATATGTAGAACATGACTTGTACGTGGTGGACTTTTCAGGGACCACTACTCCTCATGCTCTATGTCTCTATGCTAAAGCTGACAAGGGCCGGTTATGGCATCGTAGCCTAGCCCATGTTAACATGAGAACTTTGCAAAGACTTCACTCCGAGGGCCACATCCTTGGTATTAACGATGTTTCTTTTGCCAAAGATCGTGTTTGCAGGGCTTGTATTGAAGGGAAGATGCATGAAACTCCTCACAAAGCGCTCAATCAAATCACTACCGAGAGATGTTTGGAGCTCTTGCATATGGATCTCTTTGGTCCTCCCTCTCATGATAGCCTTGGAGGCAAGAAGTATTGCTTGGTTATTATGGATGATTTCTCAAGATACACTTGGGTGTTCTTTTTCAAGTACAAAAGTGAGACTCAACAAATCGTCATTGACTTTGCAAATGAGGTTCAACGGAAGCACAATGCAACTATTCTCTCAATTCGAAGTGACAATGGTACCGAGTTCAAAAACTATACCTTGGATGAGTTTCTCAGTGATGAAGGAATCAAGCATCAATACTCCACTCCCTACACCCCTCAACAAAACGGAGTTGCTGAAAGGAAGAATCGCACTTTGATGGATGCGGCTCGGTCTATGCTAGCTGAGTTCAAGTCTCCATACAACTTTTGGGCCGAGGCCATCTCCACTGCTTGCCATGCAACCAACCGGCTTTATCTCCGCAAGAACAAGAACAAGACCCCCTATGAACTTCTCACCGAGAAAAAGCCTAATGTTAGCTACTTTCGGGTGTTTGGGTGCAAGTGCTACATACTCAAGAAAGGAGTTCGGTTGTCAAAGTTTGAATCCAAGGCTCAAGAAGGAATTTTCGTTGGTTACTCAAATCAGTCCCATGCTTATAGAGTCTACAACAAAGCCAATGGAAGAGTTGAAGAGACGAGCAACGTGAAGTTTGATGAAAATCATGAGTCTCTTGTTAGGCAAGATGGTGTTTGTGATCCAAGTGATGAAATTCCTCCCAAGGCCATAGGAAGAATGGGTGTGGGTTTCCACCTCCCCATTGAGGATACCCTTATGGACGAAGGAGAAGGACCAAGCTCTACTCAAGTGGAGCCCTCACTCTCACAAGATCATCTTGCACCTCAAGGACCTTCTTTCTTGGCACAAGCTCCCTCAAGCTCTTCCGAAGATTCCCATGCTCATGACTCTCCAAGCTCTAAAGAACAAGCTCTTCATCAACAACATCAACCCCCTCACGATGGGGCTCCTCCTCAAGGCACTTCTCACGGACAAGCTCTTCATCAACCTCATCAACCTCCCCAAGATGGGGCTCCTCCTCAAGGTCAAGCTCGTCGAGAACAAGATCAAGTCAATGATCCTCAAGGATCCTCTCCAAGTGATGACTCCCCCGAAGTGGAAATTGATGAAGATGACCCTCGTGTTCGTGCTTATAGTCAAGGGGGCGGCTCAAATGGTGGGAATGACCAAGTGGTAGCTCAAGAATCTCGAATTGAAGCACAAGCCCGTCGTCAAGCCTATCGTCTCGCCAAGCTTGTTCGAGATGGCCATATCCTTGATAATGTCTATGGAGATTTCAATAAAGGTTCCACTACTAGGAGGCAATTAGCTTCCCTTTGCTCTCACCATGCGTTTATCTCTCTTGTGGAACCACAGAAAGTCTTCGAAGCTCTTGAAGATGATGATTGGCTTGATGCTATGAACGAGGAACTTCACAACTTCAAGAGGAACAATGTTTGGACATTGGTTGAGCGGCCTAAAGACTGTCAAAACGTCATTGGAACCAAGTGGGTCTTCAAGAACAAGTGCGATGCGAATGGAATTGTCGTGCGCAACAAGGCAAGGTTAGTTGCCCAAGGATACTCACAAGTTGAGGGCATCGACTTCGGTGAGACTTACGCCCCCGTTGCTCGCCTTGAATCCATTCGTATGCTCCTTGCCTTTGCTACCCATCACAACTTTAAATTGTATCAAATGGATGTCAAGAGTGCTTTTCTTAATGGTCCTTTGAAAGAGTTGGTATACGTCAAGCAACCTCCAGGCTTTGAGGATCCACTTTTTCCGAACCATGTCTACAAGCTCAATAAGGCACTCTATGGCCTTAAGCAAGCCCCGCGTGTGGTATGAGTGCCTTAGGGAGCTCTTGTTAGACCGTGGCTTCGAAGTGGGCCTCATTGATCCCACTCTTTTTACTAAGAAAGTTGGAGGCCACTTGTTCGTATGCCAAATCTATGTTGATGACATTATCTTTGGGTCTATTAACAAAACTTTTAATGAGGATTTTTCCAAGCTCATGACCGACCGCTTCGAGATGTCCATCATGGGGGAGCTAAAGTTTTTCCTTGGATTTGAAGTCAAACAATTGAGGAAAGGGACTTTCATCAACCAAGCCAAGTACATCCAAGACATGCTCAAGAAGTTCAAGTTTGATCAAGTCAAAGGTGCCAAGACTCCCATGCCAACTAAGGTTAATCTTGATCTCGATCCCAAGGGTAAGGAGGTGGATCAAAAACTCTATCGATCGATGATTGGTTCTTTGCTCTATCTTTGTGCATCCCGACCGGATATTATGTTGAGTGTGGGTATGTGTGCAAGATTTCAAGCCGCACCAAAGGAAAGTCACTTGGTGGCTATCAGGAGGATCTTTCGATATTTAGTTCATACCCCAAACTTTGGGTTCTGGTACCCCAAGGGAGCCAGCTTTGATCTCATTGGTTACACGGACTCGGACTGGGCTGGTGACAAAGTGGGAAGAAAATCAACCTCCGGAGCTTGTCAGTTTCTCGGAAGATCCTTGGTTTGTTGGTCCTCGAAGAAGCAAAACTGTGTGTCTATGTCTACTGCCGAAGCTGAGTATATCTCTGCCGCAAGCTGCTGTGCTCAATTGCTATGGATGAAGCAAACCTTGAAGGATCTTGGACTATCTTTTGACAAGGTGCCTCTTCTTTGCGACAATGAGAGTGCAATTGCTATTGCTCACAATCCCGTGCAACACAACCGGACCAAGCACATTGAGATTCGTCATCATTTCATTCGGGACCATGTTGCTAGAGAAGACATTTCTTTGGAGTATGTTCCCACCAAGGCAAATCTTGCGGATCTTTTCACGAAGCCTCTTGATGAAGCAAGGTTCCGAGAGTTAAGGCATGAGCTAAATATCATTGATTCGAGCAATGTTGCTTGAGCCCTTGCACACCTACCCGTGTCTCAATGTGTATCCTGTTTGGGTGTAGGCATGGATTTAGGGGGAGTGTAGTTCCTCTTATGAACAAACACTATCCCTATTATGCGCACATTAAAGTTTTCATACTCTATAGTCTCTAAAGGAGACCATTTGAGCTTCATGATGAGTGTTGGTAATGAACCCAAGATATATCTTCGCGGTGTCAAGCCATTTACTCTTATATAAGGTGGCTTCGGCCACCGACTCGTTTTATTTGGTTCTTTGACCTTTTTGTTTGTCATGTTTTTTTGTTGTTTTTGGTTCTTCACAGTTTGAGCTATCTATCCTAAGCCTTTCCTTACCTCAAGCCCTCTCTATTCCCTGCACAAGTTCTTCCTTGTTATCCTATCATGAGATGTTCTGTCTGGCGTCAGCGGAACTTCCGGTCAGTCTGACCCGGAAGTTCCGGTCCACCGGAACTTCCGGTCCCTGACCGGAACTTCCGGTGGTGCTTCCTGTACTATAAAAGGTGGGCCCTGGGGGAAAACGGGATCTTCTTCCTTTTTTCCCCCAAGACCCATCTTCTATCAGGAGCGCCGCCGTCCAGGACGTCTCCAAGAGGGCGCTCCGGCCCCCTCTTCTCCAACCGCTCCTCTCCAGATCTGCTCCATGGGATCCTTCCCCACCTCGATCTCCTGCCATGGACTCCGGTATTTGCCCTTAACTCCCTCCATTAATGGAGATCTTGCTCTCACCATGGATTGAGTTAGGGCACACCTTGTCTAGGCTAGTTCTTTGGCTAGAACTTGTTGGAAGATCTTGGTAGGCCTAGGGTATCATGCTAGAGTAGATTGGTCCAATACATCCTTGGAAAAAAATTGTGCATTGGTGGTCTTTAGATCTACATCTAGGGAACTCCTGTTGAAACTGTCAGTTCGTGGCCTCACCGGAACTTCCGGTGAACCACGACCGGAACTTCCGGTCTAGACCAGAAGTTCCGAGTTTCAGCGGAAGTTTCGGCTACACTGCAAATTTTTTCCTGTTTGTATTTTTCCAATCTAACTCTTTTTGTTTCCACTTCCGAACTTGTGCACTTATCCCAACTTCCCTCCCTATTCTTGTTCTTTCTTCTCAGGGGAAGGAGAGACTCGCCAAGGCAAGCGTGCCCGCCGACCATCCACTGACATTCCTCCTGAGATTGATGAGGAAGGTGCTGAAGTTGTGCGTCCAACCGCTCAGACTTCTCGCCAGAAGGCTGCTGCTGCTCGCCGTGCTGCTGCTGCTGCAGGGAAGAGGCCTGCTCTTTCTCAGAAGGCCACTGCTGCAGGGCTAGACATGACCAAAGCCAAGATTTCCAAGTGGACTCAGAAGGCTTACGCTGCATTCAGGGCTACAGATCCCTACCTCGTGCCTCGTGATCGTCTCTGCTTGGACCCTCATTTCCACACCTGTCGTCAGGAGCAGATTTACGAAGAAATTTATGCATCCAAGAAGAAGTTTGTGGTTGCTCCTCATAAGTACATCAATGTGCCTCACATGGAAGAGAAGCAAGTCTACTTTGGGGAGGCTCTTGATATCTGTCAGAGGTTTGGGTTGATTCCCCTCATGGAGCACCGTCAGAACTTTGATGTGACTGCTATTGCTCAGTTCTACTCCACTCTGTTTCTTCACATGCATTCATCTACTGAAGGAGTGATGAAGTGGATGACCAGGGATGTGTTTCTTACCGCTACTTGGGCTGAGTTTGCTGAGCTTCTTGGTTATCCCATTCAGCCTGGCCGCGGGGCAAATGGTTGGCGTGTTCATGGTCCTACAGCTGCTGATCCTGAGGTCCTGGAGCCTCTCTACATTGAAGGATGGGGAAGTGTTGGGTTTGTGAATCATCTGCTGCCAACTTATGACATTATGCGCCGGGTGTACTTGAACACCATCTCTCCCAAAGCTGGCAACTTTGATCAGTTTCATGGATATCAGGTTGACCTCATGCATCAGACCCATCTTCGCCGAGGCACTGACAGGTCAATGGATGTTATGCACTTCATCTTCTCAGAGATGTGGGGGGCTCTCATCAAAAAGCGCTCCTGCATCTATGCTCCCTACATTCAGACTCTCATCAATCACAAGTGGCTCGAGAAGACTGGCACCCCCTTTCCTCAAGACAACATCACCATTCATGTAGAGAAAAGGCTCCGTGTGAGCAAGCACCAGAAGCCTCGCACTCAAGAAGAAAAGGAAGCTGCTCTCAAGAAGACTCAAGATGTTGCTAGTGGTCCCTCCTCTGCTCCTGGTGGCTCTAGTGCTGGTGGTCCTTCTCTCTAGAGGCAGCCATCTTGGGCAAAGAAGCTGCTTGGGAAAGTGAAGAAGACTTTCTGCTTTCTGCAGGACCGCGAGTATCAGGCTTATGTTGATCAGCGTCACAATGTTCAGCGCCAGAAGGCC
The DNA here is from genome assembly GCA_916181665.1 of Avena sativa. Taxonomy (NCBI): domain Eukaryota; kingdom Viridiplantae; phylum Streptophyta; class Magnoliopsida; order Poales; family Poaceae; genus Avena; species Avena sativa. The sequence goes on from OV702298.1 coordinate 22,595,654, forward strand.
ATCATGGCAGCCCTCAATATTCCTTGCTCACCGGTCTCTAGCTCTGTCACTGCTCTCAAGGAGGATTGGGTTCGCAACAACTGCAACTGGTCTGAAGATGAGTCTGAGGAGGAGGTCACTGGTCCGCCTGAGTCTTCTCATCCTTCCCCTTCTCATGGCTGGGACGCGTAGTTTGATCTCTTCTTCCTTTTTGGTGTCTCGATGCCAAAGGGGGAGAAAGATGTCTATTAGGTTGTCTACGGGATTTGCATGGGTTGAGTCGCGAGCCTGTTCTTGCCTTTGATCTTTTCTTACTCGCGAACTCTCTAGTTTACTTGTGTGCTTGTGGTTTTATGTCCGTGAACTTATGTGTGCTTGTGGACCATGTGGTATGTTATGTTTGAGACTGTGGTATCTTTGTGGTATCTTATACTTTGCCGTGAGTGTGGTATCGTATTGTCATCTCTTGGACTGTTGCTATGGTGGTGGAGCCTCATTGCTCTTGTTGTTATTATTACTCCGTTTGTCTCCACCACTTTTAGTTGGTTCTGGTATGATCTCTATCCCTTTTTGTACTTGTGCTATCTTTGCAATTGTTAGGGGGAGCCTCCGTGTATGTGTGCTAGTTCAGTCCTTAGGGGTCTTCTCTCTACCTTGCACACACACACAGGGGGAGCCTGCCCCGTCCATTGCAAAGATTGCGTTGTTTCTATGCAAATCTGTGGGATTGTCATCTAACACCAAAAAGGGGGAGATTGAAAGGACTATATCTTCCCATGATGCTTTTTTGGTGTTAAATGACAATCCCAACCATGTTTTTAACTGTGCTCTTGAGTTTCAGGGGAAACATCGTTGTTGTCTCATTCTATTGTGATGGATGCTCTCTTGTGATCTTTTGAAGACGGTGGCCTTTTTAGTCTTCTCCTAGTTTCTTTCTGGTTGATGTTTTTAGGTCACCGTACTATTAAGAGGGGGTCCATGTTGGAAGGCTGTGGGAAATCACTTGTTCTTGCACAAACCTATATGCACCGCCACAGCCATCCCATTATTCCGTGAGAGAGAGTGTTTTCCTGTTCATTTGGGGCCTTTTGTGTCTCACCGGAACTTCCGGTCATAGACCGGAAGTTCCGCTTAAACCTTTTTCTGCGGGCTGTTCTACAGTTTGTTCCGACGCTAGTTCCGCCCAAGTTCCGGTGGCGGTTCAGTAACCTTCTGTTTTGAAGTGTGCTATTTGCCGGAACTTGGCCAGAACTTGCTCGGAACTTTTCCTGGCAAAAGTTTTTGAGCGGAACTTCCGCCTGAAGGCCGGAACTTCCGGTCAGACTCGCTTCGCAACCCAAAAGTTCCACCCCTTGTTCCGCCTAAGTTCCGGTGTTGGTTCAGTAACCTTCTGTTTTGAAGTGTGTTATTTGCCAGAACTTGATCGGAACCTGGTCGAAAGTGCACCGGAACTTCTGGTCCGTTTTGACCGGAACTTCCGGTTGCGCTTCTGGAGCGGGTGTCAACGGTCTGATGACCGTTGGAGCCAGGCTCAAGCGGAACTTCCGGCCTCTCACCGGAACTTCCGGTGAGGTCGCGGGGGCTGTAACGGTTCAGTGCGAGGGGGGCCTATTTAAGGCACCCCTCTTCTTCCTCCCACTTTCTCTCGAATTTTTCTCTCTCCTCCATTAAAGCTTGAGCTTCACCTCACTAGATCTCTCTCTCTAGCCACTCAAATGACCTGATCTTTTGAGAGGTGAGGGAGGAGACCTAGATCTACACTTCCACCAAAGAAGAATTGATTTCCCCCACCCATCCTTTGTGGATCTTGTTACTCTTGGGTTTCTTGGAACCCTAGACGGTATAGGGCATCCCCGGAGCTGAGGCATGTGTTGTAAAGCTTCGAGGTGTCGTTGAGGGCCTCCAATTGAGTTGTGGAGCCTCCCCCTCAACCTTGGTGTAAAGGTTTCGGTTGGCGCCTTCAAGTCACCGGTTAGTGGATTGTGAGGCCTCCTTTGTGGGGGAGCTCACCGGAGAAGAAGGTGAGGCCTTTGTGGCGCTCAGGTGACCTTGTGTGGCCCTGACACCTCTCCAACGTAGACGTAGCTCCTTGGAAGTGAACTACGGGAATTACATCTCCGTGTCCCCTCGCCGGTTACTTCGTTCCCTTCCTTTACTCCTCGCTATTTACTGTTTTTGTGGTTTGTGTTCGCTTTCTTGCTTTTAGGTTGCTCACTTAGTTGCATCTCTAGATAACTTCCTTTCTCGTTGAGCCTAAAAGTGTGAAACAAATTAAAATTGGTAGACGCCTATTCACCCCCCTCTAGTCGTATCAAGTCGGTACTTTCAGACTGGATCATGAGATCCTTTATTGGTAAAACCTTTATTATGGTTTGTAATGGATGATGAACTATGATACCAATCTGTTATGTCTCGCAAAAATGGTAATCCTGGGATTGCGATGTATGGCATAACAGGCATCTGGGATTAAAAATCCGGGTGTTGACAACTGCCACTTCTGGCATCTCAATAGGATTGCTAGACTAACCCCACAGACCAACACTAGTCTTTTTTGCGCACTTTATCCTCACTCGTGCGCACCCAGTACCCACTTCCTGGTCGGTCACCCATCCTAGAATTTCTCTAGGCCAATCATGCTTAACCTTAGAGTTCTTTTTGAATGAGCTTCCGGAAAAGAAGTAGCAACTTGTTGGTATGGGTTTCCTATCAATCCTATTGAGCCATGCGCCTAGGTCTCACACCAGTTAACTATCATAGGACAAAACAACACGATCTTCTTCAGATTCGAGTCCCTGGACTCGAATCCGGAACAAATGCTGGTGTAATTCGACTCAGACCATTGAGGTCTTATAGGAGTCGAATCCCACTATTTTCAAGTGATGTACCCAAAGCGTCCGTCGAGATTTTCATCGTGCCTGTTGACATTGGAGTTTACTGGTAGAGCGCACTCTGGTGCGTTACGAGGCCATCAGATGATATCTGTAGGGCTTATCTTTGCATCGTAGACACAACATCCAAAGTTTTATCACCGCGGAGGTGTTTCGAGTGACCAATGTAACTACCTCGGTGAATTACGCTCCTAGTTACAAGCCTGGATGAGCAGAAATGGTTGAAATAGTACGGTGGGGCCCAAATGCCACTCATAGGTAGACCTTTCAGCCGTCCCAACCATTTCCAAACATCGGGACAAGAACGGGCGGCGTAATCGGCAGACGAAGGGATCAACTACATACACAAATGAGTATGTATGCAAGCCACCATACAATAGTACATCAGAGCCATTCCATCTAAAAAGAAAGGAAATATAGCAACGCCATACGGCAAGATCCAAATATCCTAGATAGATATAATAGTTTAGGATATCTCCTCATACATCAAACATCAGAGTATCAAGCGGAAGCGGAAGACAAAATCCGAGTACGGATAAGAAGCAAATCGGCATAAGATGCCCCATAAATAAGCACATCCCGCCCACAGATCTCACGGATCCCCGTTCTCGGAATCTCTACACCGAATGATCGTTGCCCACATCGTCCGTCTCCTCCACCCAGTATCCATCTTGCGAGTTTACCTGTTCATCTGAATCAAACAATTTATCGTGTGAGACCCTAGGGGTACTCAGCAAGTCTTTATGCCTCTAAAGGGGACACAACCTGGGGTGACGCAATTGCAGCAAAAGATAAACCCTAACAGTTCTATAGATACTCGCTAACCATCCGCCTAACCATAGATAGACGGATGTCCGTGAATTAAAAACAACAGTTATAATGGTAATATTAACAGATCCATCCTCCTCCTCGCTTACCGACGAGGAAGCGGACGAACAACCCCCCATCCGTTGGCAGTTTTATTAACCATTCCATGAGTATTGCACTATTTACTAGTCAGGTACTTAGTCAAATTAACAGCGGTACTTTAGTTATTCTTGTCTATGATCGAGAAACTGTGCTCCAAGTCGTCCATAACCGCGGACACGGCTTTCAGAAAGTTTTACCCTGCAGGGGTGCACAAATAGCAACACACACTCGATCAACCTCGGAAAAACCAAATCAAAACCCAACAAGGCAGTCACGACAAAGCGATCACAGGATTCCGAAATATTTCAGGGGGCCACCCCATTAAGCTACCTGCGACGAAGTTGGCCGACTTCGAGACGGACTCAAGGTTTGCGTCAATGGCTGTAAACGACTGGGAACCCGAAAATGTGACTGGGCTTGTCGATACCACGAAAACACTCCGCTTACCTAAACAGTACATGTGCAGTACTTCGCACAATTTTAAATAAAGCAGTAAAGCATGGCATAAGTACAGGATAGTAAATAAAACCTCAAACTAGTTTGTGGCCCCAAGAAATAAGAATGAATCAAGCTCTGGCTCAGGGGGGTTCATAAGCCTCCCGGATGTGGATAGCGCGAATATTCAAGGAACAGGAATCAAGTACTCGGGGTCCTACGGGACACAAGTGAGCCTGAAAAACCAAATAGCGTATATGGCTCACCGATGCCACTTTCATTAGTTATCCCATTACTACTCAGGTTCAGTTGTTTAGGTACCTCGTTATCCATCAGACTCTCACATACCCTACACATGCTGTTCTACGACTCGCATGGCTCAAACAACTCCTGTAGTAATGGCTCATGGGATGGAGGAACAAACTTCGGTGGGGTTTAAAAGTAAAGGCTATGCAATACTTGGGATTCAGTTTAATGCAATCACGACTCAATGATGCAAGAATAAGATAGAGGCAATAGGTACTATATGTATGCAAGCATGTGGTAGTGCTTGCCTGGCAGCTCAGTTGAAGCGAGAGAAGGATCTGGGTAGTGCTCCTGGGTTTCTTGATATATCCCCTGCTCAGCGTCTATTCGAAGAAGAACCAAACAAACAAGGCCAACATAAATAAAGTGCACAAGCATATGAATTAAATGCATCAAGCAACAATCATGCCATGATGAATGATGCACAATTTGCATGGCAACAAAGTAGCATGGCATGGGTGAGGTGTGGAATACAAGATTAAATCATTTTAATGAGTTTTGGCCCCATTTTATCCTCATATTAGTTGCTATACACATTATATTTATATGATGCATGCTGCAAAACAGACAAAGGAATGCATAAACAGAAAGGTCTCGTCGAGCTAATCATTTTAGACATATTATTTGTTAAATTTGGACTTATAAAACAAAAGTTATTAATTAATTAAGGCAAAAGTGGATTTTCTTGTAATTTTAATTAACTTGGAAATTAAGGTGTCCAAAATATATTTTGAATGGCATATTTGAAATCCTCACATTTTTCTGATTTCAAAACATATATTAATTGTATTATTTGGATTTATAATTTAAAAGTTATTTAAAAACAGAATTAAAATTTGAATTTAAATTAATTTGAAAAGATTTGAATTAAAACAGATAACAGAAAAACCTTTTGTCACACAGACCAGTTCTAGCCACAGTCAATTACAGGTGGGGCCAGGCTGACTCAGCAGCACAGCGCGCGGAGAAGCTTTTTGTCACCGCGAGCACGCCCAGTCACAGAGGATGACAGGTGGGTCCGAGGCGCTGCGGACCCACGTGTCAGCGAACGGACGCGCGGGGCTGCCAGGCGGGCCGAGCTGGAGCGCGGGTTACGGCCAGGGAAACCAGGGGGCTTTTCTGCAAAACTGCACTGAGACAGACAGATGGGACCAGGCTGGACCGCGGGTTGCGCGCGCAAAGCAGCAGGGGGTTATGCGCAAAAATGCGCCGTACTGTTCCTCTTCTCCGCGTGAAGAGGACAGGTCGGTGCTCGCACGCGCAGAGCGCGGCGCGCAAGGCTCGATCTCGCGACCTGGGGCTCGCGCGCAGAGAGCGGAGCCACTGCGGCTAGCGGGGGTTGGTGCTAGGGATCTGCTGCGCGGCTAGGTGAGGTTCCGCGGCGCGAGAGCGTGCAGACGCCAGAGCACAGCGGCGCGCAGAGACCATTTGACGAAACGTCCGGCGAGGCTAGGGCGAGATCGGCCAGAGGGGGTTGTCTAGGAGGTTGGTCAGCTCACCGTGAGTGTGTCGGTGGTGAAGGTTCAGCCGGAAACGTAGAGGATCGGCGGTGACGCTGGCGGCCGGCGAAGCTAAGGTTTCGGGCGGCGCGTCGGTGGTTCTGGTGGTTTCCGCCCTTCTCCTCCTCGACTCCGGGTGCAGGCAGGCTCCTGGGGTTCTACTTGGTCTTCCTCGACGTCCAGTCACCGCGCCCTCCTTCTGCTACGGTGGTGGTAGGGTGATGCCGACGGTGGCCGGCGTTGGGGGGTAGCTGGCGGCGGTGGAGAAGAAGGGAGGAAGGCCAGGGCGCCTCGGCCAGATCTGGTGAGGCAGAGGAGAGCCGGGAGTGGTGGTAGATAGCAGAGAGGAGAGGGAGATGCCGTGGGGAGGTGGGGTAGATGGAAAAGGTGGCTCGGCCACCTTTCCCTCCTCCTTCACGTGCTCGAGCTGGGGCCAGGGCAGGTGATCGGGGACATCCAGGTGGGGCAGGGTGAGGCCAGGAGGTAGGCTCGGTGTAGGACCCGCTTGGCAGAGAGAGAAAAGAGAGAGGGAGGAAGAGAGGGAGCTCGGGTTGGAGCTAGGGTTGGGTAGATGGGTGGCTCGGGCTAGGGTTTGGTACTAGGGTTGGGGTAGCTAGGTGGGCCAGGGTGAGGAACCAGGTGGGGCCAGCGAGGAGGGGCTCGGCATGGAGAGGTTAAGATTAGGGTTAGGGTTTGATGGAGAAGAGAGAGGGGGTTTAGGGTTTTGCTTAGGGTTAGGGGGTATGGTGGTGATGGGGTAGGTGATTAGGGAGGATCTAGATAGGGGGTAAGAGAAAGAGGGTAAAGGCTTAGGGTTCTAGAAGCTTTCATGCCCCAACTTAGATCAAGCAAGAACATGCCAAGCTACAACAAGATCAAGATAAGAAAAAGAGAGGGATGTGGTGATAGGGTTTAAGCAAGATCAAATAGATCAAGCAAAAGAGGGGAGAGGTAGAGTATGATCCACTCTAAAATTCAAATAAAAATCCAAAGGACAAGCAAAAGGTGGTACTTGCAGGGGCCATGCATAACTAATTAATACCATGCTTATTTTTGTGGAAACAAGATTATTTACATGGCATTATTATTATGCATTCCAAAATGTGGAGTAAGGCCTAAGCAAAAGAATTTAAAAGAAAGTTCCAAGTGGAGTAGATGGAGATGATCACATTTGATTATAATTGGGACTTGCTAGTGTGTATGTGCCACTAGATGCTTAATAGTCCCAAAAATATTCCAACATGAGCATGATTCCATGATAATCCATATGGAAGCTAGGAAAAAGGGTTCCACTCACAAGGCATGCAAAGGTGGCCATGTGGCTCTCATATATCAATGATGTGAAAACAACATGATGCTAAGATAGAGCATGTGGGAAGTAGAATTGGATCCATCCCAACCCACATGAGCTAGAGGTAAAACCCAAATAAAGTGCAAAGCTCATATTTGGTTGGATGGTGGAATTATAAGGTGGTGAAAGAAAGGTGGTGGAGTTAATAAGAGATATGCCCCCAACTCAACTTGGGCATTAAACAATATATCAAGACCCAAATACAATATCAAGAGGCAAATACAATTAACAATGCATATGAGATAAGAACCAAACAAAAAGGGGAATTATATGATGCTCAAATGCAAGGTGGCATGATGACATGAGCATGATATCATGATGATGCAAAATTATATATTTGAAGTAGCCATTATATTACTAGACCAAGTAGCATTACAATTGTTAGACAATTGGGATGCTACAACTCTCCCCCACTAAACAGGAATCTCGCCCCGAGATTCTAGGAAGAAGAAGAAGACATAAAGAGGGTAGGATACTTGGCACGGAGCTCATCTTCATGTTCCCAAGTCGCTTCATCAACAGAATGGTGCGACCACTGCACCTTGCAGAACTTGATGGACTTGTTGCGAGTCCTTCTTTGTGCGATCTCAAGGATTTTTGTGGGGTGTTCTTGATAAGACAGGTCTTCTTGGAGATTGATAAGCTCATGATCCACGGTCCTGCCGGGATCCTTGAAGCACTTCTTGAGCTGAGAGATGTGGAAAACATCATGGACTTTGAGTTTTTCCGGGAGCTCAAGAGCATAAGCAACTTCTCCTCTTCTTCCACGGATTTTGAAAGGACCGATGTATCTAGGAGCCAACTTTCCTTTGATACCAAAACGGTGCGTGCCTCTCATGGGAGTGACACGAAGGTAAACGAGATCACCAGGGACATACTCCATGTCCGTGTGCTTCCTGTCATAATTGCTCTTCTGGCGACTTTGAGCAATCTTCAGATTTTCAAGAATGATGTGAACCTTCTCCTCCGCTTGAGTCACAATGTCAGGGCCAAACAATATTCTTTCACCTGCACCCGACCAACCAATCGGAGTTCTGCATTTGCGACCATAGAGAGCCTCAAATGGTGCCATCTTTAGACTTTTCTGGAAGCTATTGTTGTAAGAGAATTCAGCATAAGGAAGACATTCTTCCCACTTCATGCCAAAAGAGATGACGCAAGCACGAAGCATATCCTCCAGAATCTGATTGATCCTTTCAACTTGTCCTTGCGACTGAGGGTGGTAAGCGGTGCTGAAGTTCAACTTTGTTCCCAAAGCATTTTGGAAACTTTCCCAGAACTTGGAAGTGAAGATGCTTCTACGGTCTGAACTGATCTCGAGAGGAACCCCATACAGAGAGACAATTCTGTTGATATAGAGCTCAGCCAACTGAATTGCAGAAATTGTTTCCTTGACGGGGAAGAAGTGAGCCACTTTAGAAAGCCTGTCAATGACAACAAATATTGCATTGTTGCCCTTCTGTGACCTAGGAAAACCCGTGATGAAGTCCATCTCTACTTTCTCCCATTTCCATTCCGGGGGCTTCAATGGCTGTAGAAGACCGGAAGGTTTCTGATGGACAGCTTTCACTCTGCGGCAGACATCACACTCCGAGACATACTTGGCACAATATCGTTTCAAACCAGGCCACCAATATTGTGTTTTCAAGTCCATGTACATCTTTGTGCTGCCAGGATGGATAGAAAGAACAGAATCATGCGCCTCCTTGAGAACTTGCTCTCTCAAACCCGGGTAGTTCAGAACAAACATCCGGTGTTCAAAGAAAAGCGTGCCTTGATCATCGACGTGGAAGGACTCATACTTCGGAAGCTGGATGTTGGAGATGACCTTTCTTGTGTACGGATCACCAAGCTGAAAGGAGCGAACCTTCTCTTCCAAGAGAGGAGTTGCCAGAAGGTTCAGGAGATACCCTTGTTCCACAATTTCAAGGTTGAGCTGACGGAATTCCTCGCACAAGAGAGGTTGTTGCTCTTCCATCATGAGGTTGTTGACATAAGCTTTGCGGCTGAGAGCATCGGCCATGACATTAGCTTTGCCCGGAGTGTAGTTGATGGTCAAATCAAAATCATTGATTGCTTCAATCCATCTCCTCTGCCGAAGGTTGAGATCAGGCTGAGTGAAGATATACTTCAGACTCTTGTGATCAGAAAAGATCTCACAACGGTTGCCAAGCAAGTAGTGCCTCCATACTTTCAAAGCAAAGACAACTGCTGCGAGCTCGAGATCATGTGTAGGATGGCTGATCTCATGCGTCTTCAACTGGCGAGAGGCGTAAGCAACAACTTGTTTTTCTTGCATAAGGACCGCACCCAATCCTTGCAAAGAGGCGTCACAGAATATCTGGAAAGGCTTGGATGTATCCGGAGGAACCAAGACTGGTGTGGAAGTGAGCTTCTCTTTGAGTGTCTCAAAGCTTGCTTGACATGCAGGAGTCCAAAGGTATTTCTTGCCTTTCTTGAGGAGATCGGTAAGAGGCTTCGCTATCTTCGAAAAGTTCTGAACGAAGCGACGGCAATAACTAGCCAAACAAAGGAAACTCCGCACTTCTTTGACATTGACAGGAGGAAGCCATTCAACAATTGTCTTCACGGTTTCCGGGTTGACTGCAATGCCCTTGGCAGAGATGACGTGACCAAGATAGGTTACTTGAGGCAGCCAAAACTCACACTTGGAGAACTTTGCATACAAGCGGTTCTCACGAAGCTTGTTTAGGACACACCGAAGGTGTTCTTCATGCTCTTTCTGTGACTTGGAATAGACTAGGATGTCATCCAGATAGACCACAACGAACTTATCAAGATACTCCATGAAAACCGAGTTCATGAGCCTCGAGAAGGTGGCAGGTGCGTTGGTGAGACCGAAAGACATGACCGTGTACTCATACAGGCCATAGCGGGTGGTGAAAGCTGTTTTAGGAACATCTTCCTTGCGAATATTGATTTGGTGATAACCACTTCTCAAGTCAAGCTTAGAGAATACCACAGCTCCAGCTAGCTGATCGAAGAGATCATTAATCCGCGGAAGGGGATATTTATTCTTGATGGTTTTAGCATTGAGAGCCCGATAGTCAACACAAAGTCTATCAGTCTGGTCTTGCTTCTTCACAAAGAGGGTTGGGCTACCCCAAGACGAAGTACTGTGTTGAATGAAACCCAACTTCTCTTGTTCATCAAGTTAACGTTTGAGTTCAGCCAACTCAGCAGGACCCATTTTATAAGGCCGCTTAGAGATAGGAGCGGTACCAGGTTCAAGCTCAATTACAAACTCAACCTGACGATCCGGAGGCATACCTGGCAACTCTTCAGGAAAGACATCTGGGAACTCACAGACCACCGGAACACTTTGAATAGCTTCCATAGCATCATCATTCAGAGCCGCCAAAGAGAAAAGTTGGATAGCAGGAGTCAGACTTGGAGAATAGACTATATGGCCTTCAGGAATCTTCAGAGAAACCGAGCGTTCAGCACAATCAATCACAGCTGCATTTGCTGTCAACCAATCCATGCCCAAGATGACATCAATGTCAGAATTGCCCAGAATGATTAAGGAAGCCGAGAACGAAGAGCCACCAATCTCAATTTGATTGCCATGGCTGATTTTAGAAGCTGCCATTGTTGCTCCAGGAGAAAGGACCATTAACCGCTTAAGGAGAGGATCCATAGCTAACTCATTCTCATTTGCAAACTTGTGAGACACAAAAGAATGCGATGCACCAGAATCAAACAAAACTCGTGCAGGGACTGAGTTAACGGAAAGCATACCCATCACAACTCCAGGTGCATGCTCAGCTTGAGCGGCGTTGACACAGTTGGCATGAGCAATAGCAGACCCGGGCTTGGTGTTGATGTTGAGAGCCCGAGGTGGTGGTGCACGAACCAAAGGAGAGCTTGCCGCAGATCTTGGAGGTGGTGGAGGAAGAGCTTTGTTCTTCATCGGACAGTTCCAGTGTTGATGCCCGGAGTTTCCACACGCGTAACAAGCACCAGGTGGACGTGGAGCAACGTAGCCAGGGACTCCGCCAGGCGCTCCAGGGTAGTGGTGGTTGTAGCCCCTGGGAGCAGCAGTGAGGAAGTTTGGTGGCCTTGCCGTGTAGCTTGAAGGTCTTGGTGGAGCCGGGAGCGACGGTGGGGTGTTAGGAACCCAGACACGACGCTTAGAAGGAGCTGACATAGCTGAAGAGCTTGCTGCATCACGGTTGTGTTTCTTTGACTCCTCAAACACTTGCCTACTTGCCTCTTCCTGCAGAGCTGTATGCTGAAGTTCCAGAAAAGACGCCGGCCTTGCATGTGTGATTGCATATTTAATCGATGCATTGAGCCCTTGCCGGAACCTCTTTTGCTTCTTCTTGTCATCAGAGATCTCATCGCCACCATAACGAGAAAGGTTCATGAAGTTCCTGATGTAGGTATTGACATTATCATTGCCCTGCTTGAGGTTGAGAAACACTTCCTTCATCCTCTCCATGACAATTTCTGACAGATACTGCTCTTTGAAAGCTCCAGTGAACTGTCCCCAAGTAGGCTGAAAACCAGTGCAGTTTGCCTTCAGGTAATTCTCCCACCAGAGAGCTGCATCTCCCTTCAGAAGGTGAGTAGCACACTTTACCCATTCTTGCTCAGGAACATCAGCAGTCATCAGCAGCCTTGACATCTCACGCAACCAATCATCAGCATCAAGTGGTTGATCAGAAACATCAAATTGGCGTGGGTTGAACTTCAGGAAGCTCTTGATGTCTCCTCACTTGGGAGGTGGAGGTAGCGGAACAAACTCATTCCTCCTGACACTTTCTTCAAAACGCTGCTGGTTCTGCTGCATTGCTGCCAAGGCATTAGCGATGCTCGACAACGCTGCCCCCAGTTCAGGTTGTATGTCCTCCTCAGAACGGCGTGGTGGTGCCATCCTGTGATTGATATAAAACACAAGTCAGTACTATGATGGAGAATAATAATAATCCAAAATAGTACCAAGATGGAATTAATCAAGATTAAAGGATACAATTTACTAAGATGATATTAAAATATCAACGAAGTTCAAAGCACCTAGAAGATATTAAGCATATCGCACACGACTGAAAAGGAGTGTGGTACACAGATATATCAAAGAAAAAATTTCCACAAATTTCGGCATTAAAATACCAATAGATGCGCAAAATCACTTAACGAATCAAGATTAGTGACACTACCAATTCAATATACAAGAGCGAATGATAAGAGTAGTGGTATGGTCGCGACTCCATCCCGCACTCAAATCATTACTCCGCACATGAATAAGTAGAACACATATCTCAACACCTTCTTCTCACGATGAACCTAAAGATTAGAGACTACGGAAACGAACACCCCAAACAAGATGACGTCGGATAACAAAGAGTAAGACAGATCGCGGCGGTATACAACAAATTAGATAGATCGCGTCGGTTTGCAAAAGCCTGTCGGTATGGAATGTACCAACAGTTGATAACCAAAGGCAGATTGTGATAACAACTTGGATGCAACAGATAGACAAGGAATTACACACACACACACAACCTATGGTACTACGGAATCCCAGAACACGTGAATCCTAGTTTGAATTTTAAGGAGAGGATTGAAAACGTTACACTTCCTTACCAGAAAAGGGTGGGTGGGTGGGTAAGAAGAAAAATGGAAGCAGTCCTACTCTCGCGTTTTGTTTTTCCCTAGTATACATAACTACCAAAATATTTGCTAGACAGACAACGACCATTTGGCTGAGACCCTGAAGGGCGGGATGGCTCTGATACCAATTGTAACTACCTCGGTGAATTACGCTCCTAGTTACAAGCCTGGATGAGCAGAAATGGTTGAAATAGTACGGTGGGGCCCAAATGCCACTCACAGGTAGACCTTTCGGCCGTCCCAACCATTTCCAAACATCGGGACAAGAACGGGCGGCGTAATCGGCAGGCGAAGGGATCAACTACATACACAAATGAGTATGTATGCAAGCCACCATACAATAGTACATCAGAGCCATTCCATCTAAAAAGAAAGGAAATATAGCAACGCCATACGGCAAGATCCAAATATCCTAGATAGATATAATAGTTTAGGATATCTCCTCATACATCAAACATCAGAGTATCAAGCGGAAGCGGAAGAAAAAATCCGAGTACGGATAAGAAGAAAATCGGTATAAGATGCCCCATAAATAAGCACATCCCGCCCACAGATCTCACGGATCCCCGTTCTCGGAATCTCTACACCGAATGATCGTTGCCCACATCGTCCGTCTCCTCCACCCAGTATCCATCTTGCGAGTTTACCTGTTCATCTGAATCAAACAATTTATCGTGTGAGACCCTAGGGGTACTCAGCAAGTCTTTATGCCTCTAAAGGGGACACAACCTGGGGTGACGCAATTGCAGCAAAAGATAAACCCTAACAGTTCTATAGATACTCGCTAACCATCCGCCTAACCATAGATAGACGGATGTCCGTGAATTAAAAACAACAGTTATAATGGTAATATTAACAGATCCATCCTCCTCCTCGCTTACCGACGAGGAAGCGGACGAACAACCCCCCATCCGTTGGCAGTTTTATTAACCATTCCATGAGTACTGCACTATTTACTAGTCAGGTACTTAGTCAAATTAACAGCGGTACTTTAGTTATTCTTGTCTATGATCGAGAAACTGTGCTCCAAGTCGTCCATAACCGCGGACACGGCTTTCAGAAAGTTTTACCCTGCAGGGGTGCACAAATAGCAACACACACTCGATCACAGGATTCAGAAATATTTCAGGGGGCCACCCCATTAAGCTACCCACGACGAAGTTGGCCGACTTCGAGACGGACTCAAGGTTTGCGTCAATGGTTGTAAACGACTGGGAACCCGAAAATGTGACTGGGCTTGTCGATACCGCGAAAACACTCCGCTTACCTAAACAGTACAGGTGCAGTACTTCGCACAATTTTAAATAAAGCAGTAAAGCATGGCATAAGTACAGGATAGTAAATAAAACCTCAAACTAGTTTGTGGCCCCAAGAAATAAGAATGAACCAAGCTCTGGCTCAGGGGGGTTCATAAGCCTCCCGGATGTGGATAGCGCGAATATTCAAGGAACAGGAATCAAGTACTCGTGGTCCTACGGGACACAAGTGAGCCTGAAAAACCAAATAGCGTATATGGCTCACCGATGCCACTTTCATTAGTTATCCCATTACTACTCAGGTTCAGTTGTTTAGGTACCTCGTTATCCATCAGACTCTCACATACCCTACACATGCTGTTCTACGACTCGCATGGCTCAAACAACTCCTGTAGTAATGGCTCATGGGATGGAGGAACAAACTTCGGTGGGGTTTAAAAGTAAAGGCTATGCAATACTTGGGATTCAGTTTAATGCAATCACGACTCAATGATGCAAGAATAAGATAGAGGCAATAGGTACTATATGTATGCAAGCATGTGGTAGTGCTTGCCTGGCAGCTCAGTTGAAGCGAGAGAAGGATCTGGGTAGTGCTCCTGGGTTTCTTGATATATCCCCTGCTCAGCGTCTATTCGAAGAAGAACCAAACAAACAAGGCCAACATAAATAAAGTGCACAAGCATATGAATTAAATGCATCAAGCAACAATCATGCCATGATGAATGATGCACAATTTGCATGGCAACAAAGTAGCATGGCATGGGTGAGGTGTGGAATACAAGATTAAATCATTTTAATGAGTTTTGGCCCCATTTTATCCTCATATTAGTTGCTATACACATTATATTTATATGATGCATGCTGCAAAACAGACAAAGGAATGCATAAACAGAAAGGTCTCGTCGAGCTAATCATTTTAGACATATTATTTGTTAAATTTGGACTTATAAAACAAAAGTTATTAATTAATTAAGGCAAAAGGGGATTTTCTTGTAATTTTAATTAACTTGGAAATTAAGGTGTCCAAAATATATTTTGAATGGCATATTTGAAATCCTCACATTTTTCTGATTTCAAAACATATATTAATTGTATTATTTGGATTTATAATTTAAAAGTTATTTAAAAACAGAATTTAAATTTGAATTTAAATTAATTTGAAAAGATTTGAATTAAAACAGATAACAGAAAAACCTTTTGTCACACAGACCAGTTCTAGCCACAGTCAATTACAGGTGGGGCCAGGCTGACTCAGCAGCACAGCGCGCGGAGAAGCTTTTTGTCACCGCGAGCACGCCCAGTCACAGAGGATGACAGGTGGGTCTGAGGCGCTGCGGACCCACGTGTCAGCGAACGGACGCGCGGGGCTGCCAGGCGGGCCGAGCTGGAGCGCGGGTTACGGCCAGGGAAACCAGGGGGCTTTTCTGCAAAACTGCACTGAGACAGACAGATGGGACCAGGCTGGACCGCGGGTTGTGCGCGCAAAGCAGCAGGGGGTTATGCGCAAAAATGCGCCGTACTGTTCCTCTTCTCCGTGTGCAGAGGACAGGTCGGTGCTCGCACGCGCAGAGCGCGGCGCGCAAGGCTCGATCTCGCGACCTGGGGCTCGCGCGCAGAGAGCGGAGCCACTGCGGCTAGCGGGGGTTGGTGCTAGGGATCTGCTGCGCGGCTAGGTGAGGTTCCACGGCGCGAGAGCGTGCAGACGCCAGAGATCAAATAAAAGATCAATACTGATGCTCCCATGAATATCTACTTGATGCTCCCAAATCGATACCAATACTGATCAACAAGATCAATCATATAAAAGATATTGCAAACTAAAATAAGAAGTGCAAAAAGCAAAAGATGAAGCTTCTCATGAATATTCCATAAAGGCACTCACACCAAGGGATACATAGATCAACTAAAGGAGAGATACTTCCACATGCAAACCAACCTATAAGATAACTTCTCTACCAAAGATATGAATCTACTAAAAAGGTAAAAGATAAAAGATAATGATGTGATACCATGACACTCCCCCAAGCTTGGAACAAGCCAAGGGGATGCCAAACCTGATGATGCGTTACTCCTTTGATGGTGGTGGTGTTCTCTTGTTTAGGGTAAGAAAACCTTCCAGCATATTATGAAGCCTGTTATCCTCCTCTTGGAGTATATCCACCTTCAACCTCAGAGCACGATACTTGTCACAAAACTCGTCAGTGGTTCGAAGGGCTTCCACTGCCTGAGGGAAGGATTTGAAGTCTAGAACGGAGGCTATAATCCCCTGCATGTTACGAGAAAAAGCACGTCCAGTGTTAATTGCTCCTACAAAAGTAGGTTTCCTTGCCCTTGACCCTGCGGCGGTTTGTTCCTCCATCTTAACTTCTTCCTCGACGCTCCAATCCATGTCTTCGCTCCTAGCAGCGGTCCTTTCTTCTTCCACGGGCTTCTTGCCTTTGTAGTTGGCAGAGACCATGGTGCTCTAAACTTGAGAGTGTTTCCTGACAGAAACAAATCAAAACGAAAACACGATATACGAACCTCGGGGGATCCGGGGGGGTTATATATTATGAAGTTTCAATGCATAAGGAAGGTACTGGTGCAAAAACGAGGCGGAGACGAAGCTCAGGGGGCTCACACCCCCTCCAGGCGCAGCCAGCTGGGGCCCGCACCTAGGATGGGTGCAGCCACCCTGGCCTCCGTTTCCTCCTCTGTTTCGTTTCTTAACCTTTTGTATGTAATAAAAACATCAAAAATATAAAAAGATAGGGTTTTCACGAACCTTCTGTTTTCACCACTTTTACCTATTCAAAGACGAACTCTGCAGATTCCTTTTCTCCTTTTCCTGGAAATTCTTTTTCTCAAAGGGCATTACACAAACCTCAATGGCAACATTAGTGTATGCAAAAACAATAAACCTTTAGGTACACACTTCAAATAAAATCCATCAAAACAAAAGCTACTGTAGCAACTCATTTCCAAAAACCCAAAAGAATCCGAAAGGGAATCAATAGAAGAGGCAAATGCAAATGAAGGCAGAAATCTGTCAAAACAGAGCAGCAGGTAAATATTGTTTTTTTCGAAAAAATTCCGTTGCTCAAATCAAGTAACAACTTGGAGAACAAGCACATAAAAATACAGATCCATCTGAAGTAATGAGCTCCTTCACGAGTTTTTACAATGCAACACAAAAATCTGTCCCAAGACAGCCACTTTTCACAACTCCTCTACTTCTCAAAAGTAGTTGATCTTGACACAAAAACCAAAACAAAAAGGATAAGGAGCAGTTATTACTGAGGTAATAACTTCCAAGAATCGACAAAACTATTGGGTTATCTCCCAAGAAGTACTTTTCTTTAATTCCTTTAAGTTAGGCTTGATAGTTTCGAAGATGCTCACATAGGAGATAAATATTTGAAGTGAAAGAGAGCATCAAGAAGCAAATAACCAACACATTTGAGTCTAACCCACTTCCTATGCATGGGGGTATCATGAGAAAACAAATTGTTGAAACAAAAAGCCACTAGAATAGGAAGACAAAACAAATGCAACTTCAAAGCTTTCAACATAAAACGGGGAAACTTAACATTATTGAGATGCATAAAACCATGTTTCCCTCTCTCATAATAACTTTCAGTAGCACTTTGAATAAAGTTGACAATATAACTGTCACTGGCAACAACTTTATCATCAGAATGAGCATACTTATAATCATCAAAAAGAGGTCCCGGGTCATAAACTGGATCAATAGAAGCAAGTTGTTCCATCCTGAAATCTTTATTAGGCAAGCTATTTTTCACAATATCTACCACGGTTTAAGTATTCATTTGCTCATCAGGTTCCACACTTTTCTTTGTACCTTTGTTATTCGCACTAATAATCATAGAATACTCCTTTACCTTAGCTGGGAAAGGTATTTTCTCAACATAAGGTTCAGGCAAAATAAGATCAATAGTACAAACTTCAGTGCTTCTAACAGGAACATGACTAACAACATCTTTATAAGGTGCATGGTACTTATTCCACTTCTTTTTGGGAATTTCTATGTAAGAGGCAAAAGCCTTAAAACAATTGGCAATACTTTGGGAATCAAGACCATACTCAGTACTAATATCATGGAAGTCATCAGTTCCCATAAAAGACTTAATGCATTCATAATCATAATTTATACCTGACTTTCTTCCTTTGTCATTCTCCCAAGCTTTAGTGTTCTCTTGAATACGGTCTAGGAGATCCCATTTAGCTTCTTCCTTCATACGTGTGAATGATCCAGCACAAGAAGCATCTAGAAAATCTTTATCATGAAGAGAAATCCTAGCATAAAAGTTATTGATAATAATATTGTTAGGGAGTTCATGAATAGGACATTTAAGCATTAGTAACTTCAATCTCCCCCAAGATTGAGCTGTACTCTCTCCATCACGAGGCCAAAAGTTATATATCAGATTCCTATCCTTATGAATTTCACTGGGAGGATAAAATTTAGAATAAAAGGGAGGTACTATTTCCTCCCATTCCATTGATTGCCCATCCTTCAGCAGCTTATACCATTCTTCAGCTCTCCCTTTCAAGGATATAGAGAGTAACTTATTCTTTACCTGTTCAGTTGTGATACATGCACACTTAAACAACCCGCATAATTCATGGATAAAAAGCAAATGATCACCAGGGTGGACAATTCCATCCCCTAAATAATAATTATCCATAACACGATCAACAATACTTGTAGGTATCTTAAAAGGATCTATCTCAACAGGTGGTGGTTCATATACCACCCTAACAGTGGTAGTAGTTTTCCCAAACATAAAACCAAGTGGGTTATCCATATTGGAAACAAAGTAACAAACAGAAATAAAAAGCAATACTCATAGTAGAAGTTTCATTTACCAGTTCCACTCTTCAATAGCGCTTCACTCCTCGGCAACGGCGCCAAAAAATAGTCTTGATGACCCACAAGTATAGGGGGGTATCATAGGACTTTCGATAAATAGGAGTGTCGATCCCAACGAGGAGCAGAAGGTGTTGACTAGTGGTACGGAGCAGGAAATCTCTATAAATACTTAGCAAACGGATTTTTAGGGGTTTCCTGATAAAGCAAAGAAATAAAGTGCAAGTAATAAAGACAACAAACAAATGCATCAAGTGGCCCAATACTTTCTTAGCAAAGGACAAACCGGTGGAAATACTTATAAGGACCAAACGTTCTTGAGGACACATGGGAATTCTATCAAGTGCTTTCGCTTCAAATAGCTGAGTACCCTTCTTTGGTGTTGTAAGTGTTGTGTGGGTGAACCTGTGCTAATATACCAACCTTACTTGGACTAATACATACTTGTGATTAACCCCCCTGCAAGCATCTGCAACTACAAGAAAGCAATTAAGATATAAACCTAACCACAGCCTTAAACTCTGAGATCCTACGCTCCCTTATGCAAAGGTGTCCTAACGGGGGGTTAGGTTTCTGTCACTCCGGCAACCCCACAATTAGTAGACAAATACACAATGCATTCCCCTAGCCAAATACACAATTGTTACAGCGTGATGGAGTGGTAATGATGGTGCTGGTGGAGATGATGGTGTGGATGATGATGATCCCGATGAAGTCTAGCTTGACGATGGTGTTGCTGGCGATGATCTCCCCTCTCCGGGAAGGAATTTCCCCGACAGAAATCTGTCTGCCGGAGAGCTCTTTCTCTCTCGGTGTTTTCCACCCCTAGAGGCGGCGGAATCTTTCTATGGTCTCTCCCCATGTATTAGGGTTTCAAGGAGAAGATATAGGCGAGAGGGCGAAGCCAGAGGTGGGCCAGGTGGGCCACACCCACTATATGCGCGACCTAGGGGTGGCCCGCGCCTGGGGGGTGTGGCCCCCCTGTGGCCCATCTCCGCCCCCTTCTGGCATTCTTCGTCTTTTGGGAAAATATGATTTTCCATAATTTTTCTGGCATTTTTATGATCTTCGCGGAATTGCATCAAAACACCTCTTTTTTCCATTAGAATCATGACTCCGGCAGTCCATCCTCCAAGAATCATCCAACATGCAAAAATGGATGAAAAGACATAAGTAACACCTCTTAATATGAAATATATCAATGAATAGAGGCAAATTATGATATAGAATGGTGATGCAAATTGGACGTATCAAGTATTCGACTCCTGATTCGACGTCCATGAGGCGGTAGGCGCCACCTGGGATAACTTCTGTGACGATGTAGGGTCCTTCCCAGGGTGACTCGAGCTTCTTGTGCCCTTCTTGCTTGAGTCGTAGAACGAGGTCTCCTTCGACGAAGGACCTTGGACGCAGCCGGCGGCTATGGTAGTTGCGAAGGCTCTGCTGATACACTGCTAAGCAAGCCGCGACGATGTCGCATGCCTCATCCAGCATGTCGACGGTGTCTTCGAGTGCGGCCGATGATTCGGCTTCGCTGTAGGCGACGACCCGTGTGTCCATGTAGCATACCTCAGCAGGTAACATAACTTCGGCTATGTGCACCATGAAGAAGGGCATGTAGCGAGTTGAGCTATTTGGCATTGTGCGTAGGCTCCATAGAACAGAGGGTAGCTCATTCGCTAGGCTCCCGGAAGTCTTTCGAGTGGGCGAAGCAGACGCTTATTGATGTCATTGCCGATGGGACCGTTGGCCTTTTCGACCTGTCCATTGGTCTGCGGATGCGCCACAGAGGCGTATGACAGGTTGATTCCGAGGTTTTCGCAGAAGCCTCAGAACTCCTTCGAGATGAAGTTCGAGCCATTGTCCGTTATGATGCTATGGGGTACTCTGAACCTGTAGACAATGGACTCGAAAAACTTGACGGCAGTGGCACCGCTTTGGTTAGTAACAAGCATGGCCTCGATCCACTTCGAGAATTCGTCGACTGCCGGACTTTGGCAGTTTGCCGATCATGTCGAGCCCCATTAGGCAAAAGGCCATGTCAGCGGTATGGGCCACAGATCCGATCCGTACGCATATGGCTTGTATGCGTACCACTGACAGGCGTTGCCCCTCTGGACTATCTCCTTGGCATCGTTCATTGCGGTTGGCCAGTAGAAGCCAGCTCGTAGAGCTTTGGCGACCAAAGCACGGCTGCCTGCATGGTGGCCATAGATACTCTCATGGATGTCTAGGAGGATTCTTTTGCCGTCGCTGATGGTGACGCATCGTTGGAGCATACCCGAAATGTTGCACTTGTATAGCTCGCCTTTGATGATGGTGAAGGCCTTTGATCGGCGAGATATGCGTCGGGCGTCTGTCGGGTCCTCAGGCAGCTGCTTGCTCATCATGTAGCGGAGGTACGGTTGGGTCCATGTTTCCTCAACCGCCATGACCTGCATAAGGCTTACCAGTTCGACCTCCATGTCGAGCTTTTCAGGTCCTTCTTGTCCTTCGGGTTGCACATCCCCCGAGCGTTATGTGGCTTCGGCTGTACCCTTTGGAAATTCCCGCTTGATGGAGGGTATGCAAATTTGTTCGAGGAACACACCTGGTGGTACCTAGGTGTAGGTGGAGATGATGTTGGCGAGCTTGTCGGCTTCTTCGTTGCTTTCTCTGCCAACATGCCAAAGTTTGCAGTCGTCGAAGTCCCCTTCGAATGAGTTATAGAGCGCACGGTATGCGATCATGTTGGCGCTATGGGCGTCGCACTCATTCATCGTCTGCTAGACGACGAGGTTGGAGTCACTGTAAATGACAAGACGTGTGGCGCTGCATACTTTGGCCATCCTCATGCCGTGTATGAGTGCCTCGTATTCGGCCTCGTTGTTGGATGCACGGAATTTCATCTGAAGGACATACCTCATCTTTTCCCCTTGAGGGGACGTTAGTATGACGCCGGCTCCTGCCCTAGCCTCGCGCTTGGAGCCGTCGAAGTGCATTGTCCAGGACTGCGACATTTCCGGAGTGTCCGGCAGTTGGAGTTCCATGCAATGGACAAGGAAATCAGGGAGGATCTAAGACTTGATGGCGGTGCGCCGCTCGTAGATGATGTCTCGAGGAGACAACTCGATGCCCCACAGGGCTACTCGCCCCGTGGCTTCGGGGTTGTTTAGGATGTTCGACAGCGGGGCGTCGTTGACGACCACAATCTGGTGATCCTAGAAGTAATGGCTCAACCGACGCGCCGTCATGCATACGTCGTAGGCGAGCTTCTGGTAATAGGGGTACCTCTGCTTTGTTGGGGTCAGTACCTCGCTGAGGTAGTAGATTGGGCGTTGGACCCCGTGGGTCTTGCCATCTTTAGGTTGCTCGGACACAAGTGCGGTGCTGACCACCTAATGTGTGGCTGCTATGTATAGCAGCAAAGGCTCCCTCTCCTTTGGTGTCACTAGGACAGGTGATGTGGAGAGCAAACGTTCGAGGTCCTCGAATGCGTCGTCTGCCTTGGCCGTCCACTAGAATTTTTCAGCCTTGCGCAATAGCTGATAGAAAGGGAGAGCCTTCTCGTCCATGCGGCTGATGAACCTGCTAAGTGCCGCGATTCCCCTAGTGAGCTGCTGGACCCCTTTGAGTTTCTTGGGCTTTTCCATGGCTAGTATATCCCTAATTTTCTTTGGGTTTGCCTCGATGCCATGCTGAGAGATGAAGTACACGAGTAGTTGGCCAGACAGGACGCTGAAAGCGCACTTGTCTGGGTTCAGCTTAATCTTGTAGCAATCAAGGTTGTCGAATGTCTCGCGAAGGTCGTTGATGAGCGTCCTGGCCTCCTTGGTCTTGATCACTATGTCATCGACATAGACCTGGACGTTGCGACCAATCTGGTCCTTCAAACATGCCTGCATGCATCTCTGGTAAGTGGCGTCTGTGTTCTTTAGCCCAAAAGGCATTGTGTTGTAGCAGAACACCCCGAACGACATGATGAACGCCATTTTCTCTTGATCTTCGGCCTTCAGCCGAATTTGGTTGTAGCTTGAGTAGGCATCAAGGAAGGAGAGTTTCTCGCATCCTGCAGTGGAGTCGATGATTTGATCGATCCGTGGGAGAGGAAAGTGGTCCTTGGGACAATGCTTGTTAAGCGATGTGAAGTCCACGCACATCCGTAGGATGTACGTGTCCTTCTTGGGGACCAACACAGGGTTGGCCAGCCACTCGCTTTCCTTGATCTCCCTGATGAAGTTGGCGTCGAGGAGTCTGTTGACTTCAATACCAATGGCTTCGGCTCTTGGCTCGAATAGTCGGTGCATCGATTGCTTGACTAGCTTCGCATCTGGAAACACATTGAGTGCATGCTTGGCGAATTCCCTGGGAACTCCTGGCATGTCCGCAGGACACTAGGCGAAAATTTCCCAGCGCTCACAGAGGAATTCGACGAGCGCGCTTTCCTATGCGGGACTCAGGTCATTGACGATCAACGCCATCTTGGAGGCATTCGTCGAGTGAACCTGCACCTTCTTTGTGTTGACTATGGAGTCGAACGATATATCAGGTGCGTTTTGCCTGGTGACTAGGGGTGTCCCGTTGTCTGTGACCTCCTTGAGCCTTGTGAGCTCCTCCTGCATGCCGAACGACTCATAGATTCTGTTGAAGTCTCTGTCGCAGCTGTTCGACCTGGTGAAGCTTCCTGGGACGGTGATAACATCCCTGGGTCCTGGCATCTTCAGTAGAAGGTACTGATACTTACGTCGGAAACGTATCTATAATTTTTGATGTTCCATGCTTGTTTAGTATCTACTTTGCTTTGATTTGTCTACACTTGGAGGTGTTTTTATATGTTTTCTGGTAATAACCTATTAACAAGATTCCACAGTGCAAGTTGCCCGTTTTCTTCTGTTTTTGGTTCCAGAAAGGCAGAAAATCAATATTCTCGGAATTGGACGGGACAAAAGCCAAAGTCAATATTTTACCGTGGGGAACACGAAGCCAGAGTATGAGATGGAGGAGAGCCACCAGGGGCCCACACCCCTGGCCGCGTGGCTGGGCCTAGTCCACGCCTGGGGGGGGTGCGGCCGCCCTGGCTGCCCCTGCCTCGCCTCTTCGCCTATAAAGACCCCCCGATGTAGAAACCCTAAGTGCCCGATCAATATTCCATGAAACCGTCTGTAGCCGCCGCCACCATCGTCTCTAGATCGGGGGATCTGAAGCTCTTCCCAGCACCCTGCCGGAGGGGAGATCATCCTGGAGGCCTTCTTCTTCATCATTCCAGCCTCCGATACAAAGTGTGAGTAGTTCCACATTGGACTACGGGTCCATGTAGTAGCTAGATGGTTGTATCTCCTCCTTTGTGCTACCATGTTTAGATCTTGTGAGCTCCGTTCATGATCAAGATCATCTATTTGTAATCATGCATGTTGTGTTTGCGGGGATCTGATGGATATTGAGATTACTATGTCAGATTGATTAATGATTTTGTCTTATTGATTCTATCATGTCTGTGTTGTTTGTGATCTTGCATGCTCTTCATTTCTAGTAGCTATCTTGGCCGAGTAGATGCTAGTGACTCCAAGAGAGGGTATTTATGCTGGATAGTGGGTTCATGCCTCTATTTAATCTAAGGGAAGTGACAAAAATCTCTAAGGTTGTAGATGTGTTTTTGCCATTAGGGAGAAAACAACGGTCTCTTGTTCATGGAACAAGTGGATTGTTTACCTTACACACTTTGCTTAAAGCAGTTATCCGTTGCTTGCAACTTAATATTGGAGGGGGTTCGGATGATAACCTAAAGGTGGATTACTAGTCATATATGCAGTTGGATGGCGGTATATGTATCTTGTTGTATTGCCCAATCGAATCTCATAGGATCATGAATGTCTAGTATTGCATTGTTATGCCTTGCTCAGTCCTGTCAATTGCCCTGCTGTAATTTGTTTACCCAGCATGCCATGTTTGTTTATCTTAAGGAGAACACCTCTAGTGAACTATGGACCCCGGTCCAATCTTTACCATTGATACATCTTCCACTGTTACTGTTTACTTTCTGCAAACCACTATTACCTTCCACACCATACAGTTAACCCTTTGTTTTCAGCAAACCGGTGAGATTCACAACCTCACTATTCGTTGGGGCAAAGTCTTGAGTTTGTGTTGTGCAGGTTTCCACGTTGCTATCAACACCTTTGAGTCATTTCCTTCCTCCTACTAGTTCGATAACCTTGGTTTCTTACTGAGGGAAACCTTGCTGTTGTGCTCATCATACCTTCCTCTTGGGGTCTCCCAACGAAGCTTCCACGCACCATCAGGTACGCATAGTACGGTATTGCCAGGAATCTTGCAAATGCCACACGCCCGAGGATGGTGTGGTACTGTGAGGGCCAGTCCACCGCTTCGAACTCCAGCCGCTCGCGCCTGAAGTTTTAGGGCTTGCCGAAGATGACGTCGAGCCATTTCTTGCCCAAGGGGTATATGCCCTTTCCTGGGAGGATGTTGTGGAACGTTGTGTCTGAAGGCTCTAGGCTGTAGAGCGGGATCCGCATTGCTGCGAGTGTGCTGGCGAACATCAGGTTGATGTCGCTGCCGCCGTCCATGAAGACACGGCTCATCTCAAACCCTCCGATCTGGGCCTCGAGCACCAGGGAAGAGTGACCTGGGCGAGGTATCTGGCGTTGGTGATCCGAGCGATCGAACATGATGCAGGATTCCGATCCGCCGAGGTACTCAGGTATGGCTGGTGGGGAGGTCACGGCCAGGTTTACTTGGCGGGTGATCTTCTTCTGCAGCCTGTTGTTTGGGCACCCCTTCTGAATCATCATAGACCCTATTGGTGGCGGGTATCTGTCTGCACCATTATTCTGCACTGGTGCAGCCGCAGGCTGCGAGGGTCCTCCAGGTGGTGGTGGTGGAGCCCTGTGAGCTACGACTCCTGGGGCCGGTGCGAATCCTAGGTTCACCGCCTGGCGTCGCATCTGGGTGAGGCTCTCGCTGAGTTTTTTGAACTCACGGCAGTCCTTGAGCATGTGGATGGCCTTCTTCTTACCATCTTGCTTGTCGATGTAGAAGTGGACGGTGTAGAGACCTGATAGCTTGTCGTATGCCGAAGGCTTGTCGTTGCGGTTGCGACCCTGCCACGTCTGGGTGGGTCGTCCACCATCGTGGTACCCGCTATTGCGGTATCCACTGTTGTAGTTGTCGTCGTCGCGGTGATCGGCGTAGCCAACCGCAACCATGTCGACCTCCTCGCAATCGTCGTAGACGCACGGTCTTTTCTTTCTGCGGCGATCGCGTCTGCGGCCGAAGTCGTTTTCGTCATATGAATGTGTTCGATTGACGACATCATCGCCATCTACCCAACGATTGGCGATATCCATTAGGTGGTCGAGGGTTTTGGGCTTGACGCGCCCGAGCTCCTCCTTGAACTCATGACGCTTGACGTCGTCCTTGAAGGCATCGATTGCCCTCTCCTTAGAGATGTTTGCGGCAGAGTTCTTGATGATGAACCAGCACAGTATGTATGAAGGAAACAAACGTGGTTGATGTAGATGGTACACGATCTTCCTCAAGGACGTGCATATGATCAGCACCATAGATGGGCAACACCTGCGTAATCAGTCACACGTTCAGTGTGCTAACGACTTTCCTTGCTCCAGCCGGGTAGCAGAAGTAGCGGATTCCCGGAAACTCCAATAGCGCTACGCCATGGTAGTGGTGGTGGAGGGGAAGGTTTAGAGCAGGGATTCACCAAGCATATTTTCTAGTGGCAATGGACAAGGCAAGCAAGGGGAGAAGATGCCAACCTTGGGTCATATGAGAGAGCTTGTGTGAGAGAGTGTGTAGAGGAGGAGGAGGCCACCTCCTTTTATAGGCGCCATGGGGCGCCCCTCCCCTCCTCTCATTCAATCTCCACTAAAACACTCTAATTACCTTAAAGGTATATTAAAACACTTTAATTCCCTTAAAGGTCTATCCATTAAAGCACTTTAATTTCATTTTAATGCAACTCAGTTTAATAAACACTTCATTTAATGAGTACTTCATTTAATGAACACTTTATTTAATGAAAACATCAACATTTTGATCCCTTGCTTTGTTTTAATCCCCCTAAACTATTTCAACAGATTCAGTAGAACAATTTTCTGCAGCAGAACAATTTTCTGCGACGTCCATTAACTTTCTATGTGTCCCCTATCCGCTCAAATGCGTCGATTAACCTTAAGTGTGTCTCCATACGGGTTCGGGAACTATGTAGATATGATCAAGACTTTATCCGATCAATAATCATTAGCGGGACCTAGAGATCCATAATGACTCCCACTAGTTCCTCGAAGATCTCATGATCATCCGAACCTCTTTCGCTGCAATCAAATTCCTTTTGTCTCGCGATATATTACTTGTCCGAGATTCGATCACTCAGTATCATCTATACCTTGTTTAATCTCTTTCCCGACAAGTACACTTTTTCTCGTTCCTATGATATGACATTCTAGTGATCAAATCACTTGTTTGCAAGGCTATATCAATATGATATCACCGAGAGGGCCCTATGTATATCTCTCCGTCATTTGGATGTAAAAATTCCAATGTTGATCCACGAGCCTCAACTGTCACTTTCCAAATACCCGACAATACCTTTATAATCACCCTGTTACGGTGTGACGTTTAATGTAATCAAAGTACTCTTCCGGTGAAAGTGATTGACGTGATCTCATGGTCTAAGGACATTGAGTTACTATGAATGTGATAGCAATTTAAACTTGATGACATGATCATATTGCTACATCTACTTTGGGTGACTGTTCATCATATCATTCTCCAATGATATAACCCTATTATTAACAACATCCAATGTTATGATCAGGAAATCTTTGATCATCCGTTAATCAACAAGCTAGTATAAAGAGAGGCTTTAATAGGAACCATTTCTGTTTATAAATCACACATGTATTAATGTTTCCTTATTAATACAATTCTAGCATGAAAAATAACCATTTATTATAAATCTGGAATAGCATAATAACCACTTTATTATTGCCTCTTGGGCATATTCCTTTCAAGAGTACGTTTGGGTTGATCCCACCGTCAAACTCGGGGGAGGAGTACCTCTGCCGCGGGTTCGCCTCGCTCTCCTGAAACATGGCCAACAAGATCAGCGAGAACCTGGCTGGTGATCCGATGCTTGGTTGGCTTCCCCAATGTGTGGCGTACTGCGCGGGAACGATCGACATCGGGCGTGACATCGCCGTACACGCCACGCGCTCGGAAGCCACCTACGCTTCCCTTATCGCCTATGCCTCCACGATCTCCTTCGCCTCCTTTGACCTTGTCTTTCTATCCTTGCGGCTCTCTGTTTCGACCTTTCTATGCCGGACTTCTTTCAACCACTCGGCGTTGGTCAAGCCCTCTGGCCTCGGCGTCGGCTTCCTCAACTTTTTCACCTTTGGTTCGCCGATGGTGGATCCAGGTTTGACGAAAGCCTTGGACGACATGGTGGGAAGGAGCTTGGGGAACTGGCGGAAGATATGGCGGGGAATGGAGAAGAAAGGAGGGAGCGGGAAAGAAAAGGCGGGAGCTCGGCCTCGGGTCGTCGACAGGGTTGGTCCACCCATTTTTTCGCTGCATCTGGCATTCCCATGCGGTTTCCAGCGTCCCTGATTCGGCCTAAGAACATGTCGGCCTAATATGGCCGACATGTTCTAGTCCTAACTTCGATAAAGAGAGGACGTCTATGGATAACCCAAACGTTAGCTTAGACACGTCTTTTGTGACCTTCTCCGCTCAATCCACCGGTCGTGGAATGGCCCATGGCTCTGTTGTGGCGATTTTAATGAAGTTTTGAGCCAAGATGAGCACGTAGGCACCATCGTACGGAGGCATAAATCGTGGCTTTCCAGGACTGTTTGTTGGACCGTGGATTGCTTGATCTGGGATTTTCAGGGGCCAAGTTCATTTGGTCAAACCGACAAGACGCTGATCAACGACGGAGGCAGGATTGTGCATTAAGGGGGGGGAGGGCGGACATGTTTAATCTTTTGTTAGAGGGGGCCAAACATATAATTTTTAGCTCAATCATGTCTAATCTAACTTTATATGCTTAAAAAATAGCTTGCAATGCCATGCATAGGGGGGCAGGGCACCTGCTCCCCCTAACTCCGCCACTGACGCTGATCATCATGTCAAGGTACGGTTGGACAGGGCAGTGGGCAATGCTGAGTTTTCTCGTCTGTTTGAGATTGTACTGTGGACAACGCTATTACTACCTTGTTAGATCACTATGCAGTGTCAATCTCGTTGATTCATGATCAAAGAAGAGATGTGTATCAGCCTGTGGCCCAGAGTTTCAGGTATGAGGCGATGTGGCGACGTGCGCCTGACTATAAGGAGATGTTGGAGTCCGTTTGGGTATCGGAGAGCGTCGGATCTCCGTCCCTGCAATCGACGTGGTCTAAGCTGGGCCGGATGGCGTCAACGCTGAAGGACTGGAGCCGTATGACCTTTGGCTCGGTTCGTAAGCAGATTCGGCTATTGGAGAGATGGTTGGTCCACTTGAGGGATCAAGCTCCATCTGATGCGGCCATTATGGAGGAACGTGACGTTGAGCGTAAGCTATGTGAGTTGTTTGAATGTGAGGAGATCATGGCTCGGCAGCGCTCGAGAGTGGAGTGGCTCAAAGAAGGAGACCGCAACACGTCGTTCTTTCACGCTAGAGCATCTGCACGCAAGCGTACTAATAAAATTGACCTTTTGGTACGTGAGGATGGATTTAAATGTGAAGCTCAAGGGGAGATTAAAGGTATGGTGCATGAGTTTTTATGAAAATCTGTTTACATCTGAACTATGTGCTTCAACTGATGCAGTGCTAGATTCTATTCATGTAAAAGTGACGGCGGAAATGAATGCCGATCTATGTAAACCTTATACTGACAGTGAGATAGAAGAGGCATTGTTCCAAATGGGGCCTACTAAGGCGCCCGGACCGGATGGATTTCCGGCATTATTCTACCAAACTCACTGGGATTTTATCAAAGATGAAATTTGTAATGCAGTGAGAATTCTCCTATGTGGATGTGGGATCCCTGAAGGACCATGTGATTCAGTGGTTGTGCTGATTCCCAAGGTTGCAAAACCAAAACACTTCCGTCCTATTAGTTTATGCAACGTCCTTTACAAGATAGCTTCCAAGATTCTGGCAAATAGGTTGAAAGTGCTCCTTCCCGAGGTAATTTCAGAGAAGTAGAGTGCTTTTGTTCCTAGAAGATTGATCACGGACAATGCCTTGATTGCCTATGAGTGCTTGCACACCATTCGCAACCAGCTGTCGAAGCGACCGTTCTTCGCCTTGAAAATTGATATGATGAAGGCGTATGACAGAGTAGAGTGGGATTATCTCCATGGTTGCTTAAACAAGCTTGGTTTTGACCCTACATGGATTCAGTCGGTCATGCGGTGTGTGGCTTGTGTTCGCTATGCTGTTCATGTTAATGGAGAGCTAACAACACCAGTTGTTCCATCTAGGGGTATTCGGCAAGGAGATCCAATCAGTCCATATTTGTTTGTCTTGTGTACGGAGGGTCTGTCATATTTAATGCAAAAACGGGAGGATCGAGGTGAGCTCTATGGTATTTGCAATGGTCGACTCGGTCCCCCTATCTCTCATTTACTATTTGCAGATGACAGCATCTTCTTTGCGAGGAGAGATAGTAGGAGTGTGGATGCTCTAAAAGATACTCTTAAGTTTTATTGTGAAGGCTCTGGCCAGGAGATTAACCTTGAGAAGTCTCCAGTCTTTTTTGGAAATCATTGTGAGGACCAAATAAAGAATGATGTGAAAGGGAGGTTGGGAGTTCGGAGTGATGTTCTCAATGATTTTTACCTAGGTATGCCTATATCAGTTAAGCGTTCTCTGATTGCAACCTTTAGTTTTCTCTATAACAAGATATGAAAATATCTAGTTGGATTATCTGACCGTCCGATGTCACGTGCGGGCAATGAAACCTTGCTGATGGCGGTAATCCAGGCTATTCCAACCTTTGTTATGAGTTGTTTCCAACTTCCGATTGCTACTTGTGATAGAATTAAATCCATCATTGCAAACCGATGGTGGGGGTTGGAAGATGGAAAGAGGAAGATGCACTGGAGATCATGAGACTGGTTGTCTACTCCCAAAGCTTTGGGGGATATGGGTTTTCGTGACCTTGTCCTCTTCAATCAAGTGATGCTAGCTAAGTAAGGATGACGCCTCATAACTGAACCAGACTCTCTTTATGCGCGTGTCTTGAAGGGAAGATATTTTTCTAGCACAGACTTCTAGAATGCCCCTAAACCTCGATCTTCTTCATTTACATGGAGAAGTATTCTGTATGGCCGTGATCTTCTTAAGCAAGGGATTAGGTGGTACATTGGTGATGACAGGAGAGTGAAGATCATAGGTGACAACTGGGTGCCTAAATTCCTCCCCGGTTTGTTGAAACCAGCGTCACCCATTCCGGCTTCTGCCACGGTTCACTGCCTGATCGACGAACCGTCTAACACTTGGAACCAGGAGTCGGTCCTTGCCTTCTTCACCGAGAAAGCGGCCGAACAGATCCTTCAGGTTCCAATTGCACGTCATGATGATGGGGATTTTGCTTGTTGTCCGTTCACACGTCACGGAATATATAGTGTGCGGTCGGCTTATAATTTTGCCCGTCCAAGTTCTTCAAAAATCATAGTGTGACTGGCAAGGGCCTTAGCTCGTGTTGGGCAGAGAATGAGAAGGATTTGAGAGATACACCTATGGCGTTTCGTACATGACTGTTTACCGAGCGGGATTCAACTTGTTCGGTGACATATACCAACGGATGGCTCCTTTATTTTCTGTGGCTAGAAGGAAAGCATTGAACATGCGATGCTCTTTTGTCAGTTTGCACGTGCTATTTGGCGGGGAAATTAAACAAAAGGTGCTCATGCATCTTACCAAGAAAAGTTTCCCTTCTTGCAAGCAATGGTTGTTTGATATCCTTAGCCAAGCTTCTGATATCCAAGCTACGACGTTGGCTATTGGTTTTTGGCACATATGGGAAGCACGCAATGAGTCGCGGAATGAGGAAGTAAAACCAAATCCAAGTCGTACTGGAGGTAAAGTCTTAGCCTATGTTGATTTGATCAGAAACCATCTGTCTAAACCGGCGTCGAAGCAAAGGTGTGAGCCAAGGTCAGACTGTTGGACCCCACCGCCGCAAGGCACGGTTCTAGTTAACTCTGATGCTGCTATCTCCGAGGCTACAGACTGTATGGGACAGGTGTGGTAATTCGTAATCATCATGATGATTATCTTATAGCATGTCGTGAGCATCTGAACTGGATCACTGAATCTGAGTACGCTGAGGCGTTAGCCCTTCGTCGTGCTATTGTTTTGGCTAAAGAGGAAGGGTTTGATCGAGTGATTTTGCTTCGGACTGCTTATCGTTGGTGCAACGCCTATCTTCTTCGACAAAAGACATGTCCAATGTTGGTATTCTGGTGGCTGATATCAAGACTTTGGTGCAACACTTCTCGTCTGCATCTTTTTGCCACGTGAAGCGAAATGTGAATGAGGCGGCGCATATCTTAGCTAAGTCTTGTTAGTTGATTCTTCTTTTATTTTTCATTCTGTTCCGGCAAATATTTTGTAATATTTTGGGTTAATCAATAAAGCGCCAGTTCTCTAAAAAAAAAAACTTCGATAAAGATAAAAAACTTCGATATGAGCAGAGAACAGAGAATGGTGCCGAACTGCCGACGTGCAGTAGACCATCTCCCGATCGCCAGCAAAGAGAAAATAGAGCACCCGAAAAAGATAACGAGAAGAACTGCCCGAGTCGTGACTCGTCGGCCATGGCGCAGTCGGCGGCGGCGAGGAAGCCCTCGGCGGCGCCCACCGTTGTCCTGACACTGGTCCTGGCTCTCGCCTCCGCGGGCCTCCTCTTCCTCCTAGTCCACCTCTCCCCTTCGTCGCCATCCGCGCACCCGCACCCCCATCGCCGCCTCCGCCTCCGCGGCCCCTGCCCCGGGGGCGGCGGTGCCGCCCCGCACCAGATCCCGTTCGACCCCGTCATCGCGGACCTCGAGCGCCGCCTCGACGACCGCGAGTGGGAGCGCCTGGCGGCCGCGGGGCTGCACGCGCCGGGCATGGAGGCTGCCCCCGTCCCGGAGGACATCGCGGACTACGAGGACGAGTACATCAATGACGCCGCGCGGTTCAACATGACGCTGCGCGTCGCGGCTCTGTTCCCCAAGATCGACGTGGACCCCGCCGACGGCGCCGTTACGGGCGCCGAGCTGGCCGCGTGGAATCTCGCGTCCGCACGGCGGGAGGTGCTGCACCGCACCGCACGGGAGCTTGAACTGCATGACCGCGACCACGACGGCCGCGTTGCCTTCTCCGAGTACGAGAGGCCCAGCTGGGCCTGGCGGTTCGACGGTACGTACTTACTTATGTATGATCTGATCTCATAACTCGCATTTTGGATCTGGGCTGCAATGCCTACTTAGAAAAAGAAGTTAGTTTGACGGGAGATAATTAGACTCGTGCGAATGTAGCTGAGGAAGCTCTGGATTTTGGTCCCCGCAAAGAAAAGAAGCTTTGGATTTAGGTGCGCTAATACATTTCATGCAGAGTTGCTGTTGAAAATGAATGCAGCCTTCGAAAAGGAAGAATAATGATTCCGGCTCTTGCCTGTTCCCCTAAGATATCTGAAGTCATTTGTATAGAGTATCCATACCTGACTTGTTCATTTAGCCGACCTTTCACAGTTACACTTGTGGGGAACCTTCCAGTATTCCTGTGATAGATTCTAGGCTCACTGTTCTCTTTTGTGCATTCAGTGTAAACTGGGCAGTATGCCATCGTCTAAGAATATATTCTCAAATTGACCATATTTCAATTCATATTTTAGCGATTGAATATTATTCCTAATGACTGCCAAGTAGTGGCATGTCATAAGTGGTCAGAGGAAAAATTCTAGTAAGCAGAGGAAGTAGTGCCATCGTCTAAGAATATATTCTCAAATCGACCATATTTCAAATCATATTTTAGCGATTGAATGTTATTCTAATGACTACCAAGTAGTGGCATGTCATAAATTTGCATTCATAACACTTTTGTAATGTTTGTGATCATACTAAATAACTGTTCTTATGCATCTTGCGAAGGTTTTCTTTTTGCAGTTTTCATTGTGTCTCCTGGGTCAACTGTAAACTTAGCATCATTTTTTGACCTATTGAAAAAAAGTCCTGCATATGGATCCAGCTTGATAGTTCTCATGTCAATTAATAAAGTTGTATGCCACATGGAAAGGACGAAAAACATTCGTGTGTGCCTACCAAGATCATGATAACTAGTTAAGCATCTTTTGACAAAACATGCTCTTCCACTACCGAACGATTACGTGTGTCCCTTAACGAGCTGAGCACTAAATCTCATATTGTCTAGATAATAACTCAACCAATGACGGAATGGGATGGTGGAAGGAGGAGCACTTCAATGCTGCAGATATGGATGGTGACGGCTTTCTAAATCTTACAGAGTTTAACGAGTACAACATTCTATCTGACCTCCTTTAACTTCTGAAGTTCCATGTTTTTGCGTAGTATTTACTCTGTTTCACCGTATGCAGCTTCTTACATCCAGCTGATTCTACCAACCCAAAGCTAATACACTGGTTGTGCAACGAAGAAGTCAGGTGCTTCTTTTGTCCAATTTTTTTCCTTGCACATTTGCCTTTCGGTTTCAACAACACCCTTTTGGTCTTATTATATTCAGTTCTGCAGAAAAATAATGAAAATATAACCTTTTTCTTGTAATGAAACAAGATTCTTTGTGGAACTTCTGATCATACTCGGTTATCAGGGACAATTCATTTCGAAATTTCAATGCTATTCTTGGTTAATCGAATATAATGGACCATAGTCTGCAGTGCATATATATAGTAAAGGGGTATTTTAGATTCCTCATCCCTGTTTTCTTAAACTTATCGCATTATTTGTCAACTATGATGTTAGTACATGATACTAGTATATGACATATGATCTTGTTCTTCGTGTGGTTCTAACCGAAGTCTGGGGCATTTTCTAACTACATATTTGGTATTATACTAATGAATTTTCTGGAAATGTTGATACTTGATTTCTGAACCACATCAAACAGCTGCATGCCTAATGTCTTGTTGGTACTTGGATCAAGCTGTTTTAAGTACTAAATTTTGTGTATTTAATGGAAGAATTAGTGCCTGATCGTCTGATCGACTTTGAGCCCAAAGTAGCACATGGAGACTGAGCTATTCTTTTAATTGGCGTCACTGAAATCTTTGGGCTAATTAACCAGCCAGGTTTTTGCCATATTTTGCTTCTTATGCCTGAAGTGGAGAGCCATATCAAACACACTACCACCAAAATTTCGTCATAAAATCAAATGGTTACCAAATTAGTTCCAATTCGCCATTTTTGGTAAGGCACTTTAGGTATCAAGGAGTCAAGGGTATGAGAACGGCGAGCCGAACTATGAATTTGGTTATTTTATGTATAATTATGCTGATTCTGTTGAGTCCCAAACCATTTGTGCAGGTAAACATGATAGTATAATATTTCTAGGAAAATAGTTGATTTTATTGAAGAATTAACCCCACTCCTCTACCCATTTACACTGCAAACCTTTTAAAAAGAGTTACTTCATTCAGTTTATGGATTGTCCATATTATTTACACCAGTACCAAACGGGCGGTCCAAACTAAAATTGTTCCAGGAACTCAGCCACAATGGCATATCTGTGACCGTCTTTCACAATCAACATTATAAGTCCTATTTTGGTTGGCTATTCAGGGAAAGAGACAAAGACGCTGACGGGAAGCTCAATTTCCAAGAGTTCTATAATGGATTGTTTTACTCGATTCGACATTATGACGATGAAACTTCAACAGACGACTCAAATGGCTCTGATGCACCAGCTAGAAAATCATTTTCACAGCTTGATCTGGATAATGATGGGTAAATTTAACAGCTAATAGTTTTTCTTTCATATTTATTGAAGAATATAATTGTTAGTTGAGTTTGGAGGCTCCCCCCTTTTGTAGGCTTTTGTCAGCAGACGAGCTAAAACCTATAATCGGAAAACTCCATCCAGCAGAAAACTTCTATGCCAAGCAACAAGCTGACTATGTAATATCACAGGTAACGAGCTGAAAGCATCTCATTTTTTTCTACTGGGATATTTGGGCTTGCCTTTCTATCTGATGTTGTCAGATCTTGTAGCCTTCGCTTTTTAACATTCTTTCCACTTCAGACAAGTTGAATGAGTAACTATTTGATAGCCTCTTTTAATGTAGGCTGACACAAACAAAGATGGGCAGCTGAGCTTGAATGAGATGATTGAGAACCCTTACGTATTTTACAGTGCTTTATTCACGGAGGATGATGAGGGGTCTCATGACGAGCTCCGGTAGTTACTTCAAGGTACGCGGGTTGTGGTTCGGGCTTCATGTGCATTATTAGTGGCTAACGTCCAATAATCAATGGGTTTGAATGTTCAGCAGTAGGTAGTACTTGGGAGTCACCACCTCCCAAACGCTTGGTTAGACATTATCGCGAATGTATATCTTCATGAACTGTCATCCCCATGTACTGCCTTGCCAAGCTCGTTCCAAGGTATATCTGTCGAAGTACCTTATCAGTTCTTATCATTCTCCTTTGCACTAAAGCATTAATTAGGGCATTTACTATTTTTTACTTCATGTTCTTTGTCAGGTGATTTCCACGTATTACACAAGCGTGTTTTAGCAGTAGCAGCAGGGCTTCTGTACCATTAAGGGTTTATATATTGGATTAATTTTCGTCTTGTACACGGGGAGGTAGCATTGGTTCTTTTATTGATCACACACTTGTAATCTATGAAATCAGAAAAGTGCAGTTGTAGTAGGCTTATGTATGTATCAACATTCCTGAACCCTGTCTGTAAAGTTTGTGCAGTTCCCTTCAACGAAAGAGATTCTTTTCTCCTCGTTCATGTGCTACATTTTGGCGCCCATGCATTTTCAGTTGATTTTGCCAGAATTGGTACTCCTTTTTCTTTTTGGCTGTGCAGTCAAAATGAAAGGAGAATATCTAGCACCTGAAGGCTGAAGCATATTGTTTTGGCGAAGCAAGTGTCTTGACTTTTTTTTTGAGGGAGGGAGACTTGATAACATATGAACTGTCAAAGTCTGAACCAAGAAACTTTTATATATTTCTATAAAAGTTGATCTCTTATGTAACGCAAATTAGCAAGTCCAGCATTTAAAATTACATTATTCTTAAGGAACTTGGGAATAATAAATTTTTGTATCAACCACACCGACATTTCCTTCAGTTAGCTAAACATCATGTAACTAGCTCACACACCACACAAGCAGTCATAGCATAACATTTGAGATATTAATGATTCACGTCGAAAGGAGGGTATGCCAATCAGTCCCTCGTCCTCCTGATGGCCCTGAGCTTGACGCCATGTCGGAAGGCAAGGACGAGGTCGAAGTCGAACTGGATGGGCGACTCCATGGCCTGCGAGTGGCGGGAGGAAGAGGCCGAGGATGGTGGAGAGCGAGCTCGACAGGTCCATCTTGATGAACTCCATGGACCTCTTGTACTCCTCCAGCAGCTCCCTCACGTCGTCGTCGGCGGCGGCGGCGGCGGCGCTGCCACCTTCGTTCTGGGCCTTGTTGTTGCAGATCGATGCCGAAGGCCGTCTTGCCGATGATGTCGATGGCCATGCGGAGGGAGAGCTGGCAGAAGGGGACGCAGTCCTGGTCCGGGCATGCGGCGACGCTGTCCGCCAGTGCCTCCACGTAGGACTGCATCGTGGGGACGAGCCCGGCGAGGCGCGCCGGCTGGTAGAGCGGGATGACCGTGTTCCTCATGGACGACCAGGTGGAGTCCCTGGTGAGGAAGAGCGCGTCCTGGTGCAGCGACCCCACCGTGGGCGGCGGGGTGCTCCGGTTCCGGATGTCCTTGAACTTCTTGATCCCCACCTCCTTGCACAGCTCCGCATTCGCCACCATCACCAGCGGCTGCCTCCCCATGTGGAACCTGCACCCACCAGTAATTCATCCATTCCTTCCATTATAGTAGTAACAAAAAACAATGACCAAAACTGAAGAAACCTGAAGAAGAAGAAGAAGAAGAAGAAGAAGAAGAAGACGAAGATGGATAACCTGAAGATCGGGCCGTGCTCCTTGGCAATGGCACGGAGGACGTCGGGGCCGTTCTTGGCGAGAAGATGGAGATGGCCGAGAGGGAACCTCGTCGGAGGTCCCGGCACCCTCCTCACGGCCCAGAATGGCGCGTAGAAGTACACCAGGAACGCGCCGATCAGAGACAGCGAAGATAAGAGCAGCAGAGCGAGTACGTTTGTGCCGTGTGCAGCAGCAGCGGCATTGCCTGCAGTTTCCAGTAGTGCAATGGAACAGTTGGTGGCCTCCATGGAAGAAGAGGATGTCAGCTAGTACTCGATCTGTGTTCGATCTGGTCTCTGCATTGGTAGGTGTGTTGCTCGTGCCAATTTATAGGGGACCGTCCGGCGACGTGACTGTCGTCAGCGCCGTCTTGGTCAGATGATGGCTGTGGCAGACATTAGAGGCGTCTCTGGCTCTCTCTGCATCACCATGGACGTTGCATCATGGAGATGACGTTGCATCCGGGCGAGGATACATACGCTCCAAGGCGACGGTAAAAGTGGTTTTCCGTGACCTGTAAACACGATTTACAGTTAATGAGTTTATGGGCTCCGATAGAACTGCTCTTATGGGCTATGGCAATCCACAGCTCATCCAATGCTCCGATACATATCTATTCTTTCACGGTATATTCTTGGATGGTTTGTGTTATTTTTGGACCCAGAAATCTATTTCTATTCTAATTCATCACTAAAATCCATCTAAGTCGTTTTTCGTATTCGTTGGTACGATTACTGACCAGTCTCTTTCGATCTATTCTAGTGCGTTGGTCTTAGGCTCTTAGCACAACGACTTTCCGTCTTTCTACTTCAACAAGATCTACAACGACAAGTTTTGCCCGGCTCCAGTGATTGAGGGATGAGAGCGGTGACGCGCT
This sequence comes from Avena sativa, assembly GCA_916181665.1. Lineage (NCBI taxonomy): Eukaryota > Viridiplantae > Streptophyta > Magnoliopsida > Poales > Poaceae > Avena > Avena sativa. Next base: position 22,634,851 of record OV702298.1, read on the forward strand.
TTCGGCTCGCGCTAGTGTTTGTACTTTGTAGTCATTGCTACTAGTCCATGGACCTATTTATAATTTTGATTACTTTTAGCCCTTTTTGTACTGTTTTTGATGATCAGTGGAATTTTCGGAAAAAAAGAGTAATGATGTCATAGATCATAAGTGGAGTGATTCTCGAAAAGGAAAACTTGGACCGTTCGACCAAGCCACCGATGATGCTTGGATTCATCAACTTGACACTTATGGAGGCCTCTCCTTGCACCACCTCCAAGAATTTTCAAGCTTTGGAACCACACTTCTCAACTTGTTCTTAATAACAATGCACACTATAACTTGGAAGCTTACCAACTACGGCGAGTACTCTTGTTTCTCAGCCTACAAAGCTCAATTCGAAGGTTCTGTTCATTTACCAATGGACTCACTTGTATGGAAAAATTGTCTGCCACCCAGATGTAAGTTCTTCTCTTGGCTCATTCTCTAAAATCGTGTGTGGACAGTGGACCGGCTTCAGAGAGGGGGATGGCCAATGTCGTCAAGTTAATGAGATGTCCTTCCACCTTCTTCTCCATTGCCATTACTCCACCCGCATTTGGAACTTGATCAACGCTCACCTTCAGCTTCATGCTTTCGACCCCTCAAGTTGGATAGTGTTTGACGATGGAAAGTCTTGGTGGAACCATCTTGTTCTCTCCCATCGAGGGCAGAAAAGGCGATGGCCTCTCTTGTTATGCTTGTCTCGTGGGAATTATGGAATGAGCGAAACACGAGAATTTTCAAGAAGAAGTTTACTACGCCCAATGTCGTTTTTGCGAGAATTATGTCGGAGGATCGGGCTTGGGGTTTTGCCGGGGCAAAGCATTTGGTCATTTATTAATAGGAGATTAGACCTTTGTGAAATCCTTCTCCATTAATGAATTAAGGAAAATCTTTTGCCTTTCTTTCAAACTAACTAAATTATTGGAGTGATAGATTTAATGAATGGATAGAGATTTGGAGTCTCCTAGAAGTTCAATTTAGTGGAAGGAAGTTTACTTGGGGGAATAATCAGGAAAATATCATTATGTCCAACATTGATAGAGTTTTCTGCAATGTTGAATTGGACACCCCCCCTTTGTCGTGCATTTTTTGACCTTTATGTCCTTTATAATGATCAACGGAGAACCATTCCGCAAGTTTGGTATGGTTTAGAACTCAAGCTTACCTTTAGAAGAAATTTTACATCCTCCATGATGCATAAATGGCATGAAATGGAGGAAATATCGTCTTCTATTACTTACTCTACTAAGGTAGATAGTCTCTTATGGCAATTTCAATCTGAGAGGGAATACTCCACCTATTCTTTGTATGTTGTTAACAATTTTGGAGGAGCCACCCGTGTATCAATTTCATGTGCCACCTAGAATTCATATTTTCCTTTGGCTTCTTTCTCAGAATAAACTCATGACTAGAGATAATCTAAAAAAAAGACATCGTAATAAACCCAAAGAGTACATTTTCTATGCTGAGTAGGAATCTATTGATCACCTTTTCTTCTAATGCAGTGTAGCTAAACAAATTTGGAATGTTGCAGTTGTCTTCTGTGGCTAAATTTTGGGTAGCTAATAAAAAACCTGTAGTTTTAAATTTAGTTTGTTCTTTTGTCTTATGGGGCTTATGGAAAGTAAGATATAAAATTATTTTTTGATGGCCAACCTTGGCTTGACACTCATCAGGTATGGAGGTTAATACTCAACTCAATCAAGATATGGAAGCTCATTTTCAAGAAACATATGCTGGAAAAGGTGGACCATTTATGCTCCCAGATCTCATTATTGCTAAGAGAACCGATGGCACTCGAGAATGGGTGAAAAAGAATCCTCTTTCCCCTACAACGCAAAGATATGATAATGAGGAGTCTCACTCATTACCCCAATTATATGAACATAGGTCATTGCCCTCCGTGTTCCTAGTAGCTCTGGTCTGAACTATGAGTTGGTTAAATTCATGGAACTCCTCAAAAGCTTGGGTGGATAGAGGAAGATGAAAAGCATCGATGGGGTCATCCAAATCAAGGATATTTTTTACCGAGGAAAGTTTGTCAATAGAAAACGAGTGCAGTCTTGGGAATTTAACCATTGGAAGATCAGTATCCCAGTCGTCACTCCAAAATAGTGAAGTATCCCCCGAGGCAATCAAGCAAGATGTAGTCCTTTTAAATTTTGCGCATAGTTTGACAATGTCCCTCCACCAAAAGGAGCTAGAGATATTAGTGGCTTGCGGAGAAGAATTATTATAATTCTGCCAAACCAAATGCACCCAAGGGATGTTCTCCTTATTGAAAAATTTATGTAAGAACTTGATGAGAAGGGCCTCATTGTGAGCAGCGAGATTAGTGATGCCTAATCCACCCTTAAATTTCGGCCTATAGACCAGGTCCCAAGCCGCCAAGGATTTAGGCCTGTTAGAATTCTCCTGCTTTCCCCCACACGTCAATTCTTCTAGATTTATCCACAATATCAATGACACCCTCGGCAAGCTTAAAGGTGCATAAGTAGGAAGTAGGTAGCAAGCTAAGGATGGCCTTAGTCACCAGGATTCTTCCATCAAGCGAGAGGAAGGATGAAGTAATCGCAAGACAATGATTTATTCTAGAATAGAGACGGCTAAGGTCTCTAATGTGAGGTCTGCTTAGACCTACTGGGAGACCAAGATAAGTGAAGGGAAGGATTCGAGCTTACAACCAAAAACCCCCGCCAAAAGGGTTCACTTTCTTATTAGAGAGATTAATTGGAAGGAGGCAGGACTTGGCAAAATTAACCCTGAGACCCGTAGATTGTGCAAAGGTTTCAAGAATGCCTTTAAGACAGAGGAGTTGACAAGGGCAAGCTTGCATAATGAGGGTATCATCCACATATTGTGTGATCGGGAAATCACCATTGACCGGTGGGATGGGGTGGTGAAGGAGGTTCAACTAGCAGGCTTTGTTAATAACAGATTGCAGGACATGCTCCTTAGGAAATTCGACCATATCAAGGCCCCAACTTTCTCCCCATGGATCTGGAGGATAAAATCCTTTTTCTGGCTCCTCGCCAATGATCGCCTAAGCACTAAGGACATGCTCCTTAGGAAAAGTTTCAATCTAGATGACAATGGCCTATGCAAAATCTATGATAATGGGTCTCTAGAATCTAGAGACCACCTCTTCTGGAGCTGCAGTTTTAGTAGGCAATGCTAGCATTCTATCAATATAACACTCGACACGTTGGAACTCTCTCAAATGATCATCCCTGCAAGTAGTAACTTTAGAAGACCTTTTTTCTTCGAGGCGTTTGCCACATCATGCTGGAAGAATATTAGGAAGCACATGAATGCTTTATTTTTTGACAATGTAACCCCTTCCTTTAGCTCTTGGCCCTACTCGTTTAAAAGGGACCTTTTCCTTCTTTCTTATAAAATGAAGGATGATCTGAAATCCTCCCTAGTAGGGATGAAAACGGAGCAAAAACGAACGGAACTGAGTGGTGCCACATTTGTTTCCATATTTTGATGCGAAAGCGGAAACGAATTCAGAAACCCCGGAAACAAAAACAGAAGCAAATATTGTCGGAAACAGATATGGACTAAAATCGGTGCGGACGCGGAACAATGCAGATTTTATCCGGAACCAAGACAACTCTAAAATCATGCAACAAATCTTAAACGTTTAAGAAAACCAACAAATGTGTTCCCTGATTATAGCACGGTGCTAGGTTTACAAGGGAATAATAAAAAGATCAAATCATGGAAGCCTACTCAAATGTGTGAAGGGATTACATGGTCGTCGGTTCTAGGATCAGCAGCTTTGCAAATTTAGTTTGACAAGGTCATATAACGGATTTATTTGATTTGTCCATACACATCAATACTAAAACAGAAATTCCATATTAGACGAATTTTTTTTCCGTTTCCGTGTCTATTCTGCCGGAAAACATTGTTCCGTTTTTGTTTCTGTTTCCGTCAGACCAATTCCATTTTCATTTTTGTTTTGCAAAATTTCGTTTCTATTTCTGTATTTTCACTCCGTTTCCGTTTTTCCACGAAAAATCCGGAAACTTTCCGCTTCACTTTCATCCCTACTCCCTAGTTACTTGGCTAGAGGCTCTGTAATTTTTCTAGGCTATGCCCTGGGCTAAGCCCTCTTGTATATTATTCTGTCCTTCTTGTACATATTTTTCCTCTTAATAAAATTTTACTGTCCGCCTCCCCTACAGTTTTCAGCTTAAAAAAAAGGAGTCTCACTCATCAGAATCTAAGAAGATGGCTCAGCAGGGACCTAGACTACCCAACCTCAACTCTAGGCGTTGTGTTCGCATCACCTGCCAAAGCTTGAAAGTATCAATAAATTCTAGGCGTTGTGTCCGGGTTGTCCCCTTTTCCCAATTTTCCATCATTTTAACATTTTTTAAATGATAGCAAATAAATGATATGAAAAATATCAAACAAATTACCAACTATTCGGCAAATCAATTATCCACGGTGATGTACAAAATAGTACCAAAATAATCGATACTGTAGTACAAAGTTCATACAAACACACAATATAGTGCGATAAAAATATGAAGCGATCGCTCAAATTGATCGTGGACCATCTTTTGCTTATTCTCAAACCAAGCCCTTCTCATTGGGTCCATACGGCTCAGGTCAGCCATCATAATCGTCTCCTTGGTGAGTATCTTGAGCTCTACTTTCTTAGATCTTGCCAATGGATTGAGCTTAACTTCCCTGGCTGCAGCCAATGCATTGAGTTCAACTTCATTTTTTTAAGCTCTATTTCCACGGATCTTGACATGGCATTGGTCTCTTGAATTTCGAGTTACTTTTTTTGTACATCAGGGAAGTTAATTCATTTGTTCCTTTTTCTCCCGGTGTTTTCTCTCTCCCCCCTTTTCACTTGACACCTCCTTGTCAGCTATCAACCTCTTCAATTTATCCTGCAATGTGAGTGTGGAAGCCCCACACTTTGCATCTAGTTTGGAATTGGTCCTTCCCCTCGGCCGAACCACAAGAGTGCCCACATTTGGGGTAGCATCATCAAGATCGATGAATCGTTGCCACATTTATTTCCTTTGGAATCCTTACCTCCAGCTTTTTTGAGTGATTGCATAGAGATCTTACCACTCGGGACATTCTTTGATCATCCTCCAACAATGAGTCAATGTAAAAGGTTTGCCGTCATACTATTCCTTTAAGAAATCCAAAGCTTGACGCACCTACGTATATAGACGTAAATCAATAAGATAGAATCACATATGTACGCAGCAAGGTATATTCACATATTTAGAATAGAATGTACCATGTCTTTGACGCCAATAACACTCACAGGTCGGTCCTTGACATGGTTATACGCACCACAAAACTTGTTGCACCCTGCTTGGATAAATCCCTACCAATTTTGAAGGAAGGTTTCACTCTAATCGATCTCAAAATTGTAGGGTCCAAAGCGTCTGTGATCTGTCTTGGTTTTCCTCGGGCTTGTCGAATGAGAGAGTGGATGGAAATGGTGGTCTGTGTGACCGACTTGCGGGTATGGGAGAATAAGAGAGGACAATGTAGACACATCCGCGACATGTCTGCTCAGGACGGACATCCAGCTAAAATTTATGTTGGAAATGGACCCGGACAGTAGTCCATTTGCATCTCCGTGTCGGACCACACGGATACAAATGGACACCCGTGGGCGATATGAGTTGCCGCGTCTGAGTTGTCCTAAGTTTACAACAACAAACGATTTGGTCGACACATAGTTCACAACAACACGATTTGGTCAACACATAAGGATTCTCACGACCTCTCCCAAAACCGCTAGACACCTATGTGAGGATTTTCTTTTCTGCTTCTTCCTTCCGGTCTCTATACTTGAGATAAAATGTTATCCTCAGGCAGAGACAACATTTTTTTAAAAGGAGTATATATTAATATCATGAGATATCAATTACACCCAGCTTTTCTAACAGCGCAATACCATATTGGTATTACGGATGCACACAAACAACAAAAGAAAGTAGAATTACAAAAAAGAAAAATCCCTTACAGTGATCAGATCCTTAAAACAACGGACAAAACACCACCAAAATAGCACCACAAATCCAACAACTTTAAAAGCAATGTCTCCAAGAAGAAAACAGTGCTCAAGCGTCGTCATCGTCCTGATCAAAGACCATATGTTTTCATCCTAGATAAAGTTCACACAACAAAACAATGCCTTCAACGAGGTCATTGCCAGACACGACCAGTTAAGGCCAGACCTTGGGGTTTCAACCTGCATATTTAGACACTGAATTCCTCCTATGCTGCTGCTGTCGCCCTCACTTGCCAATTCCGCTTCTCTAATTCACAAAACACCAAGCCAGAAACCCTATATCCCCAGGACTCAAAACTTCTATTGCCAGTCTTCAGTTCCCGGTTTTCGTGCCATTCTTCACGTCTAACTTCATCGTGGAACCAAGTATGTCCCATAATGGCAACATACCGCAGAGCTTCACAACGCCACCTCTAAAACCAAATGGCCAGCAAAAAACATGGTTGCGTGCGACCGAAACACCGTTCGCATCAGCGATCTCTAGGCATGTTATCCATTTGGAATGCGCCGATGTAGTCTTCCGCAACTCGATAGTCTATCCAAGATCAATGACGACTAACGACAGGTAGTTCTTCATCACGGTAAGAGGAAAATCCAAGGACGACCACCTTTATTCAAGCCAAACCAGCACAACAGTCCCCACACCGCCGACCGGCTCCCAGACGAGCCCGAGAAATCCCTAGATCTGGCTCGCAGATCAAGCCAGGACCGCCGCGGCCCCTGACCATCTCTGCAACATTCTCTGTCCTCCTCCGCGCCTCCCCGCCGTGCGTTGCTGCAAGCCGCCACCTCACCGGAGAAGGCGCTGCCGCCCCACCATCTCGGCCGCTGTCGCCTCGCCGCACGGCCTCCGTCCGTTCGTAAGCCGACCTCGTTGGCAGCCAGGGCGAGGCCGCCACCGCCGGCAGCAGCCAGAGGAATCGGCCGGCGGCGGCTGGGCCTAGGGTTTTTTGGACCCTCCGGAGTCGCCACGCGCAGCGACCCTTCGGTCACACGTACTTCTTGATCCAGAGAGACTTTCGTATGTTAAGCAGCGTGACATACCATGCTTTCATCTTTGATGGCACCATGCCTGAGGCTTAAGGTGGCTCTGCTAGCTTCTGAGGAAATGAAACAGCGTGACATACCTTTGCTTTCAGAGTTGTCCAACCAAATTTTGTTTCGGTCGGTGAGTAGCCCGCTTTGCTTTTCTCGTCCAGGGTACATCATGTTCCCTCCAAAAGCATGTCGTAGTCTACTATGACGGTTATGATATGGCTTGAGAATTTTGTCATCCGAGCATTTGTGCCATGACATCTTGCAAGCAGGTTTCCATCTTCACGGGAACTTCTCGTAACCAAAATCAGTAGTCCAAAATAGATTCAACATCTACAGTAGCGTCATCTCACCTATCTAGAACAAAACAAGTTGAACTCCACTCAAACATACCAACCTATAGAATGCATCGATATGCCATCACAAATGCAAGATAGCTGAGAATGTGAGGTTCTTTCTCAGTCCTCACACATCCTTTCCCATGAAAATTGGTTCCGGTAATTCTTTGGGTGCATCAATCGCCGTCACATAAATCTTAAAGCACCGACAATGGCGATGATTTTGTTGATGACAAGGACAACAGAGTGGAAGGAGGAATCTAATTGACTAGACTGCAATGTTACTTGAACAAGGTCCGTATCGCATCAGGATACTTGAGCAACCGATATTTACCACTCCTTTGGTGTAGGGTTTCATGCAGTGACAAGGTCACTTCCCAGTCAGATTGAACTCATTTCTGCTAATTTACTTGTCAGAATGGTAGTGGCTCCCCTATCCATCAGCTGAGTAGCCACCACATACAGGCGATGAGCTTATTCAGGGCTTCCTTTGGCGATGCCGAACACCATTGGAGACAAGAGATCCCCACTGTCTCAGCCCACCGCGATCAAGGGCGTCATCACCTGGCACTGAATCGACCAGAATGCGCATAAAAGACACCAGACAAGTTTTTGGCGAACTGTCCAAAACTCCAGATTTCATACGCATGTGTTTTTTTCAAGCAACTTTTTTTTTGGGGGAAATGGACTCTTTATTACTTTTTTCAAGCAACTGGCAGGAGCTATAGCTCTTCATCAAGTAGAATAGAACTGGTCAGTTTATAAGGGAAACTTCCCGAAAACTGATACAGACTCGACACACTCTTGTTCGGTTTAGTAGGAAAAACCGGACCAAAAACCACATGGCACAGTTTTCTTAGGAAAATCCGGCGAAAACCCTACACATGACCACAATACCTAGCTGAACTAGGTCTGGACTCTGGAGCACCGTCTGAAGACACCAGCACAACGGACCACCTGATCCACGCAACAACAACAACAATAAAAGCCACATGAAGGCACGTGTTGGGACCCAAAATTTTATGATTAAAATTTCACGTTCCTTTAAAGAATGCCTCGAAACTAGAAATAATCGAACTCAACAGGACATAAACCAGTTCAATCCTGCAGGATATTAGTCCATTCAGATAAATTCAGGCCTTACAAGGAAATCTGAAAAACAGCAGCTACCACTTGGTTCATACCATCTCTGACGGTGATGTTACCGTAGCACTGATGTTGTAGGTGATTCGAAAATCCAATTCCACCCAGCACGACCTACAAAATGGAAAAGGATGGTTCACATTCTCTGGATATTGGTTGGAGGGTTGGCATGGTTTCTCCAGTTGCCATCCCCTTCAGGAAAGATTCTCTCCAATCAGGCACCTTTTCTCCAAGGCTGTTAGCCAGATCAAGCTATGCCAATCTTACAGTGATGGTATGGACTCCAGCCCTGTTCTTTACCAATCAAAGATGATTGCGCTTGTATTTTATATGTACATACTTCTCCATTCTATATGCTTGTCTTTCGATTTGGTTTATATGTAACTTTTTCTATGGGATGTTTAACCATTATCACGGCCCTTGTTTTCTTTCATCTATCCAGCCTAGTTAACGAGTTGCAGAGCTATCTAATTCAAGATTTCAGTTTAAAAAAGGATGAAAATAGTTTCTTTTTACTATATGCAGGCATTAGTACAATAAAATTCAAAATCCGTGATTTATTTCATGCCATAACTCCTCTCTGCTTGACGAGTTTGCAGCACAGCAATGTTTCACAACCTTAATTTTCTTTACAGAAATATGATAAATATAGGGTATGGTTTACATAAATATAGGGTGTTAGGGACTACGAAAAATTGGGGATAAGTGCAGAACTTTCTGCTCAATAACATGAGAGGAGTTTCGTCAAAAATGAATAGGAGAAGAGGAGGAAGTGAAAGATAAAGCTAGCAGAGAGAAAAATATCCTGCTTTAGCCTTCCTCCCCTTTCCAGAGGTAATGATCAACTCCAGAAACTTGAAAAGGAACCCATGAAGTGAATCAAATGGAGAATATCATAGCTACTCACATGCTACTGTTCCCCTGATGAGCTCTATCAGAAGCGGTATGCATAGATGGACTAGATCCTTGACAAACAACAAATCAGGAATAGTTAAACTGGAAGCGTTCCTGAAGATATTATATAGGTTGATAGGCTCTACCAAGAACCTCCAATATTCTTGGGCACCCACAAAAAGCGGAAACATGCCCCTACTGTAAATTATTTTCCATTAGAAATTTTGATGAGATGATACATGAACTACCAAAGGTGACTTAAAAACATGCCACCTTTTGACCCGATGCGCATCCCTACCACACTAGATCGATGGATGATCATCACAGTTAGAAAATCCAACTAGAGCATTCTCTTGTGAACAACCTCTTGATGATGTGCTACAAGTCTACAGGTGTCCTGATGCAAATATTGGGCCCCAAAAACTGAGCGGAGTGGGTGCTTCACAGTTAGTTAACAGAATTGATGTCGTTATGTTGCCATGAAGTTCTTCCATGGCCACAGGAGTAAAAAGTAAATTGAAATACTCCCTCCGACCCATATTAGTTGACTCAACTTTGTCTAGATACATACCATTTTTCTGTTGTAATGTTAAGTTTCAACATAGTATCGACCTTTCAACTAAACGATTGTGATCGGGTCTCACCCAAAAGGTACTATAGCGCAGTCTCTTTGTTCAGCAATTTATAGACTTTCCTTCCAAGATTAGGGGTTGATGCTGCTGTAGGAGTAGCTGGACAACTATTGCACCTGGCCACCAAGGGAATCTCAAACTATTATCTTTCTGCATGACTTTCTGACTTGTGATCTATGATGTGCATTTGTACGCTGAACTTCTGCAACTTCTTTCTTTCGAGAAAATGATGTGTAGAGAGTAAAAACCCTCATTTCTGGACGTGCAGCCTGATGGCTCAGTGTTTGGAGGTGGTTGCTGGGGAGGCTCAGCCTTTGTAGGCTAGAGCAGTGGATGTATCTCAGTAGGCATGTAGCCAGGTACAACCTCATGTGGATGCCATGGGCTGAGGCCTCATAGCTGAAAGTGAAACGTTCATCAGATTATGTGATGGCATTTCCCATCGACTTCAGCTACGACTATTTTTTGTGTTCATTATTTGTTTTGAGATTTGGATTTTGGAAGGTAAATACTATGGCACTGTGATGCCATCGTGCCATCTGAAGTTTCAAAATTGTCTAGAGCCTGTTTGGAACACGAGTTTCACAGAGAACATAAAATACCCTCCAAATTTCAATTAAAACTGTGATACCGTACTTTCTAATTGGTTGTCTAGGGGACTTCTAATGAGAAACTAGGTGAGAAGATAGTGCCCTAATTGGATACTAGGAAGTGAAAAGTGGACATAAATCTAAAGTTTCCTAGCCTTCTCGATAATGTAAAATCTACTGAATACTGAACAGGCCGCAGACTCCTTGCCAGTGAGGTTTTGGAGAGAAGCGGCTCCTATCCTTCGAATTTGCCTTGGCCTAATTATTCCGGCTACTTTGGGTGTGACAGGCATTGACAAACACAGGAGTAATCGCCCATTAGGTAAAATATGCTTGTGATATCATCATAATGTGATTTTCATGCTTACGCTACTCTGGCAAGCATGTCAAATGGTTGATTTGACTACAGTGGTTAGTCGTTCTTTGATTTCTTAGATATAAATTAGAAACTTTATGTGCAGTATGTTAGAAATCCAAGTATCAAGCCTGCTTGGAAGAACAATAATTTAGGAGAAAGATAGAAAACTCTCCTGAATACACCTTGAAGGTGAGAAACAAGCATTTCTTTCATTAATATGACTAAAACAGTGGATGTCTGATACTAAGGGCGTGAAGAAAATAACAGCATGAACATGTAAGAGAGCATGTACCTTAAGTCCTTAAGTCCTTAACTAGTTCTTTTAGAGCATGTACCTTAAGTCCTTAACTAGTTTTCTTATAAGAGAGCAGGGAAGCTTCCCCAATCACTGTTGATTTGCATCTCTGATTCATGAACATGTAACCAGACATCTCAGTTGCAGCAAAATCACGGTTCACAAGTCTAACAACGACTACCATTGGCACTTTGTAACCTGCTAAATTGCGAAATAATCTATCAATTTTTGTCTTGAGTATTTCACAACGTATACATCATGATGATCAACAGTTCAGCCCAGATTAATATTACTTGCTTCTTCCTTCTCATATTCTTAAACGTGTGACTTGTGATCTCTCAACTCCCAGTCCCAGGGGAGAAGCTATATTCAGAAAGAAGCAAGACTGATGGTGATGAGAATATATATCTGCAGATGGTCTTGGTGATTCTCCCTTCCATTTGTAGCAACTAGCTTTCATACGAACAATCTTGTACAAGGTGAACCTTGTTAAATATGGATGCAATTGCAAATGTTTTTGAGGAAAAAAGGCAGACTTTGGACCTTGGTGCATTGATAGAAGAAGTATTTACAGTAGGAGCAAATCATGCCACTGGCACACGAATAATTAGCTGACTTCCTAACAAATAGATACTTGTGATATGGATGTTGGACTATGTAAACTATATTTGTTCACCTTTTCTTGATCATTATGTGCTAACATGTTATCTACATAAACTCACATATGCAAAGGGGCTGTCTTCAGTTAGTGTGCAACACACTGAACTTAATCTGAATTGGACTCCGCTCCCAGCCGGCTGGTGCAAGGCAAATAATGATGGATCCTTTGGATCTGAAGGTGATGCTGGTGCAGGGATTGTTGTCAGAGACCACAATGGGGAAACTTTGCTGTCTTCGTGTCGCCAGATTTTATCTTGCGGAGATGCTTTGCATGCAGAATTGCTTGCAGTGTTGGAGGGCCTTTCCTTTTCGAGAAAACGCAATAGACTATTGTGTTTCATTTCATTGAATAGGAAGAGTTCAGAGTTACAAATCCCCTAGGGGATTCCAAGGCGCAAAAACACCAAAAAAATACATCAATGGACATCCCAAGTCGTGGGCCACACGTCCCGTAAGCCCTTGGCACCAGCCATGACCCACATCGACGCCTCCTCCTTGATCTTGGCTAACAGGTCAGGCACTGAGGGCTGCATGTTGTTGAATGTGCAGTCGTTGCGATGCTTCCAAATCATCCAGGGCGTGAGCAGGGTGATGTAGGCCAAGCCTTTACGCATGGGCTTCGGCATGGCAGCATTTGTGTCACTCCACCAGTCTGTGAGGCTGGCATCATTGACGCTGGGCGGTTAGCAAGGCAACCTGAGCCAGGACAGGACCTCGTGCCACACTTGCCTAGCGAAGGGGCAAGCGACGGTGAGGTGGTGCATCGTCTCGGGGAGTTGGTCACAGAGCAGACATTTGGTGTGGTGCTGCAGCCCTCGACTCGTGAGGCAGTCAGCAGTCCAACACCGGTTCTGCATCGCCAACCAGTGATATACCTTGACGTGTGGCGGTGCCCAGGTCCGCCAGATCAGCCTGCAGCTATGGGACAGCATCGATCCGTGGAAGAGAGCCTTGTAGCATGACTGGGCGGTGTATACACCGTTGGGCGTCCACTTCCAGACGAGGCGGTCACGGTCGGCGGTGAGCGTGGTATGTGCGATGGCATGCCATAGGTATAGGTACTGACCAATCTCGTGCATGCCCACCACGCCCTGAATGTCCCGCGCCCAGCTATTCGCCTCGAGCCCTGCCGCCACAGTCCTAATCCTGCGGCGCCTTTTGGAGATAGCCTTGCGTTGATGCAACCAACCGCCGATTGTTGATGTGGATTGCCTCGAGTTAGTCAATATGCTGAATAATGTGGAGCTAGACCGATCAGCTTACGCCATGATAGTTCAAGAGATTAAAACCTTGCTTAAGGTTAGACAAACTTGTATTACTCATGTTAGAAGATGTCAGAATACTAGTAGCCATTTTATGGCAAATTATGCTAGATCTAGTAGACGTGCGGCAGTATGGTTATCCTCTGGACCTGCAGTAATTCCTGATGTTTTTGAGTAATACAAGTGATTTGCAGAAAAAAGAGAGGTTGTCTCCCCTGTAAACGTATAAGAGTTTCTTAACTGTTAAACACCCTATAAGAATACTAGTTAATACAAAATAACATGCATTTAGATGCTGTGTTCGAGAAAAGACACTAGTTACTGCTACTAATTCCATTCTTTCTTTTTCTAGTAGTAGTTTCTTTCTTTCTTCGTAGTGGATGCAGTAGATTTGGACAAAAATTGCAACACAGTCCGTCCAAAGATGTACTCTCTCCGATCCATAATAAATGTCGCCCACTTAGTACAAAGTTTGTACTAGCTTAGTATAAAATGAGCGACACTTATTATGGATCGGAGGGAGTGGTAGAAACTAGGGTAAAATACTCTACAAAGTGTAAATCACAGTATAAACTACTTTAAAAGTGCACTAGAAAATGCAACATAATCCAACAAAGTGCAATGGAAACTAGTACTCCCTCCGTCCTAAAATAAGTGACGAAGCTTTGTCTAGATACGCATGTATCTAGACACTAAAACACCTCTAGATACATGCGTATCTAGACAAAGCTGCGTCACTTATTTTGGGACGGAGGTAGTATTAGAAGCAAACTGCGGTAGACTCCAAAAAATAAAGTAATTGAATGTAAAACATAGTAGATATTACTATTATATTTTAGTGAAAACAGATTTCGATTAGGACACTCAATTTTGATAGCAGAGACTTTTTAATGTTTCAAAATTGGTTTTTAAATAGCCGACAACATCTATTCGCAAGCTAGCTTTTTTCAGCCAACAAAGTTAGTGCAAGAGGATGTTACGACAGAAAATACCAAAAATAGTTTGTGTGGATATATAAAAGTAAAACATAATAAAAATATAAATCATTTACTTAAATGTTAAAAGGTCAATGTACGCCTGTTAGAAAAATACTTTATTAAAAGGTGATAAGTTTATCATGCTATCAGGAGAAAAGGAAATGTACTACAGATAGGTCGGAGTTCAGAAAACAATCAGTATTTTGGTGCACTTGCCACAATGTTCCTTCTCGCCCTCTGCATAATGGTTGACTATCTTGCACTCTAGGCAGGGAAACTTGTGGTCCAAGTTTCAGGCTTCCAACCAACCGGTAGCTTTTGTATTTCATATCATGTGGGGCATGCTGCACCTGCACACTGATGTAGTGTCATATGTGAAGAAACTTTGATTTAAAAAATGCCTGGAGAAGTTTCAGGGATACTTCCCTGGTCTCGGTTCACAGCTTTGGTAGCCTTCCTCCTAAACTCGGTATTAATTTATCCATGTAGTGCACCATCAGACTGGAACTTATCAGCTATATATACACAGAACATCATTGGACAACGGAGCACCTCCTATTTGTACTCATCCATTTGTTCAAAACATTCGAGCTTGTTTAGTTTCTAGTTTTTTCTGTAGCGAAATAAGACCAGAAAAATGGAGCTGCAGGAAGGGAGGAAAGGGATACCATCTCTGCTGTCCTCGCAGGGAGAGTGTATTGCATCCAACATCACACAGGTGCCTACTTTCTCTGTACAATGTTCCTTCTCGCCCTCTGCATAATGGTTGACTATCTTGCACTTTAGGCAGGGAAACTTGTGGTCCAAGTTTCAGGCTTCCAACCAACCGGTAGTTTTTTGTATTTGATATCATGTGGGGACGTGCTGCACTGCACCTGTACATTGATAAAGTGTCATATGTGAAGAAACTTTGATTTAAAAATGTCTAGAGAAGTTTCAGGGATACTTCCCTGGTCTCGGTTCACATCTTTGGTAGCCTTCTTTCCAAACTCGGTATTAATTTATCCATGTAATGTACCATCAGACTGGAACTTATCAGCTATATATACACATAACATCATTGAGCAACGGAGCACCTCCTATTTGTACTCATCCATTTGTTCAAAACATTCGAGCTTGTTTAGTTCCTAGTTTTGTCTGTAGCGAAATAAGACCAGAGAAATGGAGCTGCAGGAAGGAAGGAAGGGATACCATCTCTGCTGTCCTCACAGGGAGAGTGTATTGCATCCAACATCACACAGGTGCCTACATTCTCTGTATATTGTCATTATTCCTTGGGTGCCCTTATTCCTTTAGTGTGCACTGCTCGTTATTATGTTTAATTTCCAAGTAAATTATGTGCCTTCCAGCTTATTGGTTGGACACCACTGATAGAACTGAAAAATATTGTGGAGAAAGATGGCATAGGTGCTCGGCTGATTGGGAAAATTGAGCCATACCAGCCCCTTTCCTCTGTGAAGGATCGGAGTGCTCTCAGGTGGCTGTTCGTTTTCTTTCCTTATGAGGAAGGATTGCTTCGCCTGAAATCTACCATATGAGTTAATCAATGCCAAAATTTGCAGACTGATCGAAGATGCCGAGGAGAAAGGCTTGATTACACCTGGCATGACAACGCTGGTGGGGGTCACGAGCGGTAATCTTGGCATCGGTGTGGCATTCATTGCTGCACAGAAAGGATACAAGTTCATTGCGGTCATGCCTGCCAAACTGTCACTTGATAAGCAGATGCTGTTGCGATACCTTGGCTCTGAAGTGTTATTAGTTGGTAAGAAGCTAAATACCATGATCCACATATCACATGTCAGACGGTAACATGCTTCTGTCCTGCAGATCCTGCACAACATGGATTCAAAGCATTACTTGATACGGTAAAACAGCTGAAGAAGGATTTGGATAATGTGCATGTTCTAGATCAGTTCGCCAATTCTGCAAATCCTGATGCGCACTTCAGATGGACCGGTAACACTATTTCTTTGATGTAAATAGGACGCAAGAGAAGTAGTGTTAGAGTAACTTTAGATTCTTCTTGAACAAGGCCGATATAAGCATCATGACGTCCTGTACCCAACTGAAGACTATGAACTGAACAATTAAATGTTGAAATAAATTAATAGATGGTGTGAAATATATGTTTTTATGTGGTCCACATTGTGTTGGTCATTGCAGGATCTTACTTCCATGCAATGTCTCTACTCTTACCGATTCTTGACTAACAAATGAAGCTCAGCAGCAATGTATTGAACTAAATATGTCTGCAGGGCCTGAGATATGGAAAGATACAGCAGGCAAAGTGGATATATTTATAGCTGCGTCTGGTTCAGGAGGCACCATAACAGGCGTGGGCAAGTATCTCAAGATGATGAACCCGTCCGTAAAATTAATCTGCGTTGAACCAGCTGAAAGTCCAGTAATTTCAGGTAAGAAACTTTGACCACCAAAAAATGATATTTTCAATCTAATATACTATGTGAAACACAGTGGATAAATGATAATAGGCATGCACGATTACACTCATCAGTAACCTTGCTTCCTTTCTTGGCTTGTAAACGAGTAGAATCTTGCTTGTCTATGATTCGTAGGTGGAGAACCAGCCTTTCACAACATCCTAGGTATAGGGCCAGGTTTTGTCCCAGAAATATTGGACAGGTCCCAAATAGATGAAATTGTAACAGTAACTACTCAAGAAGCTATGGACATGGCTAGAAGGTTGGCAAGGGAAGAAGGATTGCTTGTTGGCATATCTTCAGGGGCAAATGCAGCTGCCTGCTTAAAGGCAAGTTTTTTTTCAAGATTCTAGGATGTTCTTTCGTTTCAAATAGGACAGTGAAGGTTACATAAATCTGGTTATTATGCTGTCTCTGATTTATGTACTTCCTGATAGGTTGCATCAAGAGAGGAGAACAAGGGCAAGATGATTGTGACAATGTTTTCAAGTGGCGCAGAGAGGTATCTGAACACAGAGCTCTTTGCACAGGTGAGGGAAGAGTGTGTCAACATCAACATGACCTTCTGATGTTCAGCTCGAGGCAAATGACAGTGTAGGGGTGATCCAGAAGTGTAGTGTTATCTTACTCTGGCTTATAATAACTGGCTGTTTCAGTTACTCAGTTGCCAGAATTTGTTTTATTAAGAGATGAAACAGAATACACTAGCAACATAAGTACTTACATTTGCAGGTTACAGAAGATATTTGTTGGAGGAATTACCTCAACACAGGGGTGACCCATCACGGGGTGACCCAATCCCTCAATTTTCTAGTAGCCTTATTCCCTTCTGAGGTGGTGAATAGACCAGCCGGTTTCATTCCTCATAGTAGTTACATCCAGACCAAGAATCGAATGGTCTAGCCAAACTTCCAATACTTAATAATTGCCGTAATGCTGATATGAAAAAAATGAATAAACGAAAATTGTAGAAAACAAACCAAATTCATCAAGAGATTCGGTTAAATTTCTTGGTACTTTTTCCCATGGTATGAAAACATAAGCATGTAAGAGGGTGGGTGGGGGGGGGGGGGGGGGGAGTAACTGTTAAATATATTATCTAGCATGATTAAGTAGTTCCAGGATTGGGATCACTTACAGATACTACTACTAAAGTTTCCATCAGATATTTAAAATAAATAAATATTGATCACTTCTTGTAACACCCTCAGAATCGGACCTATGCAAGTTTGAGCAAAATTCGCCAAACCCGCATAGAAACGATTCAAAGGTGCCCACCAGGCACTTTCGTGCGGGTGGAATACGAAGTAATAACATTACACAACAGTCCTCGATGGGACCCATAGAACAGATATGTATATAGCGGCGACTCCATGAGTCAAGAATACAAATATACGGTACAAAGAACCAAATCACCTTGAAAACGATAGAGCGTCCAGCTACGGACAAGATGCAAATGGGGCTAAGAGCCCTGAAGAATAACCAATGGCGTCCATAACCCTGCCCAGGCCAAGCCGGAAGGGTAACCCTGCTAACGACGTCGATCTCAAACCTGCTTAAACAAAAGGGGTGCCGACAAAGGGCAAAGGAAAAAGAAGGAGCGTCAGTACTGAGGCCAGTACACGGCGAGGCTAGAATTCGGCGGTCCTCGCCTACATAGGTATGGTGAACTGAGCGGCAGCGGCAGCATGCACTAAACAGCCTATAGAGACTCGATACAACTGTCGGCAATCAGAGAGGGGTAAGAAGGACCTATCCGGAACCAACCTGATACTATCCTCAAACAAACCCATCCTGGCGTTTCCCCCTCGAGACCAAACGAGGAAGTCAACCGAGGAACTCACACAGTTGGCAGTTTTACTTATTCCGTTATCGTTGCAGCAATTACTAGTCAGGTTTAGATATTCATCCTGATAAAGTAAACAGTGGGCACTTTTAGTTAACCATTCCGTTATAGTGGCAACACTTACTAGTCAGATGCATTTAACATGAGATAACCCATAAGACCCAGCAGTTGTTGGTACTTTTATTCAGCCATTCCGTTGTAGTTGCAATACTTACTAGTCAGGTACAATGGTCGCAAGCGACGCTCCAACAAGCAATTGTGGGCAGTATTATTAGCCATTCCATTATAGTGAAGCTGATTACTAGTCATTATAAAGTCAAATTTATAGCAATAAACTTTAGTTATGCTTGTCTATGATCGAGATACTGTGCTCCAAGTCGTCCATATCCGCGGACACGGCTTTCAGAAAGTTTTACCCGGCCGGGGTGCACCAATAGCAACACACGCTCGATCAACCTCGGAAAAACCAAATCAAAACCCAACGAGGCTTTCACGACTGAACAATCACAGGATTCAGAAATATTTCAGGGGGCCACCCCTTGTAGTACACCCGCAACGAAGTAAGCTAGCTCCGAGACGGACCCAAGGTTTGTGGGGCCGGCGGTAAACGACAGCAGATCCCCAAACGGGGACTGTCGATACCACGTAAACGGGTCACAATTCCTAAACAGTACAGTGTGCTCCTCGCACAATCGTAAATAAAGCAGTAGCATGGCATAAGTACAGGATAGTAAATAAAACTTCAAACTAGTTTGTGGCCCCAAGAAATAAGACGGAATCAAGCTCTGGCTCAGGGGGGTCCCATATACCTCCCGGATGTGGATAGCGCGATAAATCAAGGAACAGGTATCAAGTACTCGGGGTCCTACGGGACACAAGTGGGCGTTCGGAAACCAAATATTATCTATCACCCACCGATGCCTCTGCTTATTTCAATTTTAGTTGTTAAACAAGAATTAAAGTGACGATAAGTAAAACTAGAATCATCTCCAACATCAACATGCGGCAATACATCAACAACTGTGGCATATGACGACACACATCAGCACTTGAGCAAGCAACTACGACGCGCAAGTCCAACTATCTACCAAACAACAGGTAATAGGATGTGTCCAAGGCAATATAGGGCTGCACGGGATATCACAGGTACGGAAACTAAAGCATCGCAACACAGATAGCAATAGATCAACAGGAGGGGAGTAAATACTATAAAAGTAAGATAGGTAGAAAGGGGGGAGATGCTCGCCTGAAAATATTGTCGAAAGGTTCAACCGAAGATCGGGGCGAAGCTCACATCAACTCAACGGCCTTATCCGCGAAGAAGCAAACCACTAGAATAAACACCAGATGCAATATTTAATACGACGGTAGAAGATCGGCATGATGCATGTATGATGTATGACATGGCAAGATGCGATGCATTTAGGTCATAGTAAGCGGAACCGGGGTCCCGACAATTAAATATATGGTTCTAGTTGTTTACCCACCCCGCAAATTAAATGTTGTTTTATCAAGACAAGAGATAGCACCGGTTCGCTACACAAATTTAAATGAGGCCAATATAAGGCTAGATTTGCCCGCATATGGGCCCCATATTTAATTATTAGGTGAATCGGCATAAGGCCCCCAAACCAATGATATGCATGCGAGATGACAATTAAATATGCAACAATTTGTATTATGTTATAAATTAGGGTTCTCGGATAAGAGGTTCACACATTAGGGGTCTCGACGATCTTGGGGTTCCGGGGTTCGGGGTTCAGGGTCGGTCTCAGGGTCCAGGGTTCGACGGATCTGGGGTTCGACAGGGTCCGTTCTCGGTTAGCGGGGTAGGTCTTGGCGCATCCGTGGTCTTCGGGTCGCGTTGTCGGTCTTGTCGTTACGAAGATCTTGGCGTTCCGAGAGGGAGGACTTGGTCCGGCGTCGGGACAGCAGATTCGCCCTGGGTCGGTGCCGTTCTTGTCGTTGCGACGATCTTGTCGGGTCCGCGTCATCGAGTCGATCTTGGCGTTCCGGATCGGGGTTCCTGTCGCCTTTGAACCCGGGGATTTGGCGTCCACGGTCTTCGGTTCCGAGAAGAAGGACTGGTCGCATCCGACATCATCGCCCCCGGTTTCCATGTTGGAGCACTCCGAGTGGCATCGCCTTGGAGATCTTGTGACGAGGGAAACTTGGCTAGAGTGGACGAGATGAAAACACCGAAGACGGAGAGCTTGGCGAGGATCGGAGTTTGGAATGAGGCCGTTGTCAGCAGAACATGTCGTAGATGAACACGCACACAGGATCTTGAAGGCCCGCACGAATGGAGGCCCGGCAGTGCCCTGCAGAGGTGGCCGGCTTCGCAGGTGGAGCTCGCAGAGGAGAGGAGGGCAGCGAGGAGGCGGACGCGGGGGACGCGGCTCGCCGGAGGGCGAACGGCGGCGGGGCGCCGGAGCGAGGACGGGGCGTGGCGAACGGAGGGCGTGGCGGCGGGCGGCCGGTGGCGGGCGACGGCGTCCGTGTGACGAGCGGGGCCGGAGACGAGGTCGCGCGCGCGCGGGGGAAGGCCGAGCGGCGGTTGCAGGGGGCGTCGCTGGAGGTGGCGAGGCGAGGCGGGGCCGTCGGGGAGGCTCGCCGGAGGCAGCGGCGGGCGCAGGAGAGGCCACAGAGGAGGGCCATGGCGGCGGGCGGTGAAGGGCGCGGCCGACGCGAGGTCCCTGCGGGGCCGGCGGGGTCGGGCCGGGGCCGAGGAGGCGGACGGCGATGCGGGGGAGGGGGCGGAGCTCCGGTGGCGGGGCGCGGAGGTACTGGCGGCGGCGGAGCCTGGGAGTGGCGGCGCGGAGCGGTGGCGTGAGGGCCGAGGGCGGCGCGGCCGAGGAAGCTTGCGGGAGCGGCGAGCGGACGGCTGATGGCGGCGGTTGGCGGGGCCGAGGCCGGAGCGGGAGGGGCGAGCGGGCTGCGTCGGCAGGGGAGTCTGGGTGAGCGACGGCGAGAGGTAGAGGACGGGGTCGCGTGCGTGAGGGAGGTGGGAGAGGCGCACCGCGTGGGGGACGCGGGGAGCGGGACCCGAGGGGAGAGGTGGGGCCACGGGGACGCGGTGAGCCGCTGGCGAGTGGGCCAACGCGGGTGGGTCCGGCCGGACAGGGAGGGTAGTGGGGAGTGGGTCGCGTGGGGGCGAGTGGGATGGGGTGGCCAGGCTGTGTGGGGCGCGTGTGCTGCCAGCGCGCGCGGTATGCGTGTGGGGCTGGGTGGGGCAGTGTGTGTGGTCTGTGTGTGTTGTGTGGGGTTGGGTTTAGAGGGAGAGAGAGAGGGAGTGGGTGAGGCTGATGTGGCGGGTTTTGATAGGCTAGAGGGGAGGAGAGAGGTGAGGTGTCAAACAGGGATTGGAGGGGGTGAGGTGGCCAGGTAGGGGTGGGTAGAATTTTAGGTAGATGTAGGATTTAGGTGGGGCTGGATTGAATGGACCGATTTAATTCTGGGGCGTTCGTTCGGGTCATTCGGCCCGTTCGACTGCCCCACTAAAATAATTATAATTTTTATTGTTTTCGAACAAGTCTTTTGCAACCCGATAACAGACAAAACAAAAATAGTCCGGCGACCCGGGTTTCCGGTGTTTGAATAAGATGGGCGTTTAGAAAACAAAGACGGGTTTTGCAAACATAGTTTTATGCAAACAATGCATGATGATGACGATGCAATACACAAATTCAACGCGATTTTCTAGTAGTGGTTTTGCGGGATGCCACACTTCTTTTGAAGGGTTTTTTGTGAAGGAGGATATCTTGACTAGTCAGCAGGAGACTTGCTGGTCAAGAGAGTTACTCCAAATTAAAGGGTTTTTTTATCCACCGTGCATTGCCCCTCCCTAACCAAAGCTCCATGAGTTCCTATTCCTTAGCAAGAGATTTCCAACCAAAGAGCTTCAGCAGACATGGCTAACAGCTACTGCGCTAGCTTCTTCCTATTCTTTACAACACTAGTATTTCTCCTGCCAAGATCTTGCCCACAGTCCACAAACCAATCTGGTGATGAACACCAAATCCTCCTGGGACTCAAGAGATATTGGGGGAGCTCACCTGTACTTGGCAGATGGAACCCCACTTCTTCTGATCACTGCAGCTGGGGAGGAGTTACATGCAAAAATGGTATGGTCACTGCCATCTTCCTTCCAAACCAAACATTTAGCAAACCAATCCCTCCCTCTCTTTGCCACCTCAAGAACCTTACGTACTTGGACCTCTCCTACAATAACTTCTCCACTTCGTTCCCTACGGTGGTCTACAATTGCTCCAATCTGAAGTACCTAGACCTTTCCAACAATGCCTTTGCTGGGCAACTCACAGCTGACATAAACAGTTTATCAGCAAAGCTCGAGCATCTCAACTTATCAGCCAATCATATCACGGGAAAAATTCCAGCATCCATTGGGCAGTTTCCAATGCTCAAGTCACTGCGCCTCGACACCAATCAGTTTGAAGGAAGTTATCCAGCACAGAACATAAGCAATCTGGCCAGCCTCGAGGTGCTGACTCTGGCCGAAAATCCATTTCTGCCAGCTCCAGTGCCAGTTGAGTTTGGCAAGTTGACACGACTCACATACTTGTGGGTGTCAGGTATGAACATGACAGGTGAGATCCCTGACAGCCTGTCGAGCCTCACAGAGCTCAGTCTCTTAGCTATGAACAATAATATGCTGCAAGGCACAATTCCGACATGGGTATGGCAGCATAAGAAGCTTCAGAACTTGTACCTGTTTAGCAACAGTTTCACCGGTGAGATTTCATCCAATGTCACTGCTGTAAACTTGGTGGACCTTGATGTGTCCTCAAACATGCTAACAGGGAAAATACCAGATGATTTTGGTAAGCTCATCGATCTTAACTTGTTGTTTCTCTACACGAATCAACTGCATGGGTCAATACCGCCAAGCATTGGGTTTCTACCGAATCTCAGGGACATCCGGCTATTCGAGAACATGTTATCTGGTCCTCTTCCACCAGAGCTTGGTAAGCACTCGCCACTAGGCAATCTTGAGGTCTGCAACAATAACCTCTCTGGCGAACTGCCAGCCGATCTTTGCTCCAACAGGAAACTATTTGACATCGTTGTGTTCAATAATAGTTTTTCTGGGAAGCTTCCAGAATCGCTAGATGGATGTTATATGTTGAACAATTTAATGCTGTACAATAATCATTTCACTGGAGAGTTCCCCAAGAGCATTTGGTCAGTGGTGACGAATCAGCTCACGACAGTTATGATCCAAAACAACAATTTCTCTGGAACATTTCCTACGCAGCTACCATGGAATTTTACCCGTCTTGAGATCAGCAATAATAGATTTTCTGGTCCCATTCCAACTTTAGCAGGCAAAATGAAAGTATTCAGGGCAGCAAACAACTTGATTTCTGGCGAAATTCCCTGGGATTTGACGGGCATTTCACAGGTAATAGAACTTGACCTTTCTGGGAATCAAATTACTGGATCAATACCCATGACAATTGGAGTGCTGAACCACCTCAACGAACTTAATCTAAGTGGAAATCAGATATCTGGTACTATACCGGCAGCGTTTGGGTTTATGTCAGTACTAACCATCCTTGACCTCTCCTCAAATGTGCTATCTGGTGAGATCCCAAAGGATTTCAATAAGTTGAGATTGGACTTTTTAAACTTCTCCATGAATAACCTCACAGGGGAAATTCCAACATCATTGCAGAACGAAGCATATGGGCAGAGTTTCCTCTTCAATCCAGCCCTCTGTGTCTCATCGAATAATTCTATCCCGAATTTACCAATTTGCAGGGCAAGAGCAAACAGTAGCAATGATATCTCTAGGAGGCTTATAGCCCTCTTCTTTGCTCTTGGCAGTATAATGCTTGTGGGTTCGGCTGTTGGTGGCTTTTTGCTATTAAAGGGGCAAAAGAATAGCCAAGATCCTCTATCATGGAAGCTGACCCAGTTCCATGCACTGCATTTCACAGAGTATGATGTTCTTTCTGGGCTCTGTGAGCAGAACTGTATTGGAAGTGGCAGGTCCGGCAAGGTATACCGAGTTTGTGTTGTGGATGGAGAAGGTGGTAGTAGGATGGTGGCTGTCAAAAAGATATGGAACATGCAGAACCTTGACAAGAAGCTGGAAAAGGACTTCCTTGCAGAGGTCCAGATACTGGGCGAGATCCGACACACAAATATTGTCAAGTTGCTCTGCTGCATCTCAAGCTCAGAGGCAAAGCTTCTTGTCTATGAGTACATGGAAAATGGTAGCTTAGACCGATGGCTGCATCAGAGGGATAGAATTGGTGCACTCACACCTTTGGATTGGCCCACTAGATTGCAAATTGCCATCTACTCGGCAAGAGGTCTCTGCTACATGCACCATGGTAGTTCACCCACCATAGTGCATTGTGACGTAAAGTCTTCCAATATCCTTCTGGACCCTGATTTTAGAGCAAAGATAGCCGATTTTGGGCTTGCTCGGATTCTTTTGAAAGCCGGAGATCTTGGGTCAGTTTCTGCCGTAGGTGGTACCTTTGGCTACATGGCACCAGGTAAGAGCTAGAAATGCAAACTCAAACTAGTACTCCCTCCGATCCATAATAAGTGTAACTGTGTACTAAATCAGCGACACTTATTATGAATCGGAGGGAGTATAAATGTAGGTTGTTCATGTGCTGATCAGAGGCTAATTTGTTCACAGAGTATGGATATCAACGTAAGGTGAATGAGAAGGTCGATGTCTACAGCTTCGGAGTGGTCCTGTTGGAGCTCACAACTGGGCGGGTGGCAAATGATGCTGGCTTGGAGTACTGCTTGGCAGAATGGGCATGGAGACAGTATCAAGAGTATGGCCTGTCAATTGATCTTCTTGATGAGGGCATTCAAGATCCAGCCTACATGGAAGACACATTCGCAGTGTTTACGCTAGGTATGATATGCACAGGAGGACAGCCTTCAATGCGGCCATCAATGAAGGATGTGCTGCATGCTCTTCTCCGATTTGAACACAAATCCCTGGAAAGGAGCCCGCAGCATGCTGTCTCCGAAGAAACAGCACTTCTTGAATCCTAGACTAACTGAAGAAGTGCAGGAATAACGATACTCCAGATGGAATGGAGTATTGATCTATCATGAGAATTTCTAGGTGCAAATGGGTGTTTTTCTGTCTTGTTTGTAACAACTAGCTGATGCTCTTTCAGAGGCTACCTTTTCCTGTGTCGACATAAAGCTTGTGAATTGTACAAGAAGTATTGCAGCCACAAACTGCGGAAACTTTTTTTCAGGCTAAATGCTGAAAATGCCCGTAGTTATTATTCTAGTACTACAACATACCAGATACCTGATAAATAAGTACATACAAGATATGGATGTTGGATGATGAAATTACATGGATTTTTTGTCAGAGCGTGTGTGTTCAACATTGAGATTTCCTAGATGGTTCATAGTGAACAAAATGGTCGGGTGGAGATAACCACATTATCATGAACGAAGTCAAATATGCAAGCTGTCTTTAGAGAAAAAAGCCTAACATTCTAGCTAGAACGTATGCCCATTAAAACTCCCGTTCTGTATCACAATAAAATTAGTCTGAATTGACTCAGAACTTTCTTCGAGGAAAACTGTCTTGGAATTTCATAGTATATCACAACCGAAAAAGAGTATTCCATATAGGACTCCTAGAAACTGACCCTCCATATGCATCCAAACACAAGTTTTGATGATTTTATCCAACATTTTGCTGAGGGTGCGATTTAATCTGGCATTGCAGCAGAACGAGTGGAGTTCCAGGGGCTTACTTGCTGATTTAGAACGGAGGGGCGAGGGGGTGACGCAGGCGGGGAAACGGAGGAGATCTCCTTATCTCCGGCGGCGGAAGTGGATGAGTCCAATCGGAGGAGATGGGCATTGGGCGGTGGAGTCCGGACCCTTGCACTTGACGCAGATCCCTTAAGAGCATCTCCACTCTCCTTCGCCTGCCCAGGACGCCGATCCGGACGCCGAAATTCAGTCCGGACGCTGAAAATCGGCTCAGTCGCGTATCCAGGGATCTGTTTTCGTCCGGATTTCGGCATGTTTTGGTCCGGCCTACCCAGGTCGAACCCAGGTTCCCAGGTACGCCCTGGGAACGCCGGACGCCGCAAAAAAGGGCGTGGGCCAGCTCTGTCGGCGAGACAGTCCCATTCCCAAACACTCCACTCGCCCAGACTGCCGCGAAGAGCTCTGGCGCCATGACTTCGCCGGCGGAGCTCCCCCGCGCCGAGACATGCCCACGCTTCTAGCTACGCTCGCCGTTGTTGCCGCCCAGCCCCACGCCTTCTCCGCCGCCGCTTTCGCCGACCTATACTCGCCGTAGCTGTGCTTCGGCTCCATGCACCCACCACCACGCCCGCCAGGTGTTCGACATTTGGCCGGATTCGGCCATGGACTCCGACGGCGACGAGGTACTGTCCACTGACTCTGACGAGGGCGAGATACTCGCCATGGATTCCAACGACGAGGAGTTGCTCGCCGTACTCCTGGAGGAGGAGAGCGCCGAGGTCGCCAAAAGTGAAGAGCACTTGCAGATCCTCGCATCGCTCGCCCAGCTGTACATGCAGATGGCAAAGCCGAAGCGCGGTGGTTCGGCGCCAGGTCGCATGAAGTGCAAGGCGAGACAGAGGATAGAGGGCTATTGCATGTTGTACGCTGACTACTTCCCCGACCAGCCACTCCATGGAGAGGACGTGTTTCGCCGCCGTTTCAGGATGAGCCGAAAGCTCTTCCTCAAGATCGTGCATGCCATCCGGGAGTTCGACCCATATTTCCTTTGCAAGAAGGACTGCACCGGCTTGGTTGGGTTTTCGTCCCTTCAGAAGTGCACCGTGGCGATGAGGTTGCTTGCATATGGAGCGCCGGCTGATGCTGCCGATGACTATCTTCGCATCGCCGAGTCCACCGCCCTTGATTGCTTGTACAGGTTCTGCAGAGCAGTGATTGCAGTGTTCGGGGAAGAGTACTTGAGATCACCCACTGCTGAAGACACCGCTCGGATCCTCGCAGTCAATGAAAATAGAGGATTTCCTGGTATGCTTGGAAGCATAGATTGCATGCATTGGGAGTGGAAGGACTGTCCATTTGAATGGCAAGGAATGTATAAAGGCCACAAAGGAGGATGCACTGTGATACTTGAGGCAGCTGCTACACATGATCTTTGAATCTGTCACTCCTTTTTTGGCATGGCAGGATCGAACAACGACATCAACGTCCTCAACTCCTCAACTGTCTTTTCCAAGCTTGTTGAGGGTCATGTTCCCCCTGTGGAATTTGAGATCTGTGGACACCACTACAACAAGGGATACTATCTAGCAGATGGCATCTATCCAAGATGGCCAACATTTGTGAAGACTATCTCAAGCCCAATGCTCCCCAAGCATTCTTACTTTGCCAAGGAACAGGAAGCTTGCAGAAAGGACGTGGAGCAGGCATTTGGTGTGCTCCAGCAGAGTTTTGCAGTTGTCCGGTTCCCTGCTATGACCTGGTCGAAAGATCAGATGTGGGAAGTGATAAATTGTTGTGTGACCTTGCACAACATGATCATTGAGGATGAGAGGAAGGATCCAATGAGTTTGCTTGAGGAGGACGAGCCATACTATCTACAGGGTCCTCTTGCCGAGCCTGATCATCAGGTGCCTCCAACATGGGCTGCATTCATCGCAATGCGTCAGGAGATTCGAGATCCGGCGATGTATCAACAGCTGCAGGATGATCTTGTCGAGCACCTATGGATACACAGAGGCAACATGACGTAGATGCTGAGCATGAACTGACCGAACTTGGCCGAAATATGTTGTAATCTTATTGTAGGCCGAACTATGTTTACATTACGCCGAACTCTGTTTAAAATTTCGCCGAACTTTGGTTTTAAAGTGTTCTGTATTCATCGTATGACGAACTATGCCAAAATTTGAACGAACTTTAGCCGAATTCTAGCAGAAACGGGCGACCCGTGAACTCGGCCTGGGTACGCGAATGGGAAAACTCGGCCTGGGTACGCGAACTTGCGCCGTCCGGCCAAAGTTTTTGGTCCGGATTTCGGCCTGAGTTCGGCCAAGGAGTGGAGATGCTCTAACCACCCGCGGCAACTCCTCCACCGGCGGCGAAGCGCCGCCTCCGCCTCCGCTGCTTGCTTGACGCCTCACGTTCTGAATTTTCTGTCTGTTTTCTTCTGGCTGGCTGCAACTGAAGCAGCCGATAGATGTTCAGAATCTGTTTGTATCAGGTGTAACTTTTTGTAATTTGCCGGTATGTTTAGCTTTTGACTTTTGAGTACCAATTCTGTGCTTTGCAGCTCACTGGTTGGACTGTCACAAACTGAAGAGGATTGATGTATGCTTTCTGAAGGATCATCTACCCAGTGCTCGCATGAAAAACTGAAATATGCCAGACAGAGCTTCTTCTTGTGATTCTAATCTCAAGGATCATCTACCCAGTGCTTCAGTAACCGTTAGGAAGTTCGGCAAATAGAGTGAGCACTTCTTCTTGTGATTCCAATCTGAGGTTAAAAATGTTCCATCCGTGTCTTGTGACTTGTTAGTTAAATCTGGGGTTATGTCCCATCCGTGTGTTGCTGCTGCTTACACCACTAAACTGAGACACTTGTACATGAAGGAATCACCTTTCTTCCCGCAGAAAATTGTTGGTAGAGCCAGAGAAGACTCATGAATTAAATCTGAGACTACATCAGTGTAACTGTGTACTAAATCAGCGACACTTATTATGAATCGGAGGGAGTATAAATGTAGGTTGTTCATGTGCTGATCAGAGGCTAATTTGTTCACAGAGTATGGATATCAGCGTAAGGTGAATGAGAAGGTCGATGTCTACAGCTTCGGAGTGGTCCTGTTGGAGCTCACAACTGGGAGGGTGGCAAATGATGCTGGCTTGGAGTACTGCTTGGCAGAATGGGCATGGAGACAGTATCAAGAGTATGGCCTGTCAATTGATCTTCTTGATGAGGGCATTCAAGATCCAGCCTACATGGAAGACACATTCGCAGTGTTTACTCTAGGTATGATATGCACAGGAGGACAGCCTTCAATGCGGCCATCAATGAAGGATGTGCTGCATGCTCTTCTCCGATTTGAACACAAATCCCTGGAAAGGAGCCCGCAGCATGCTGTCTCCAAAGAAACAGCACTTCTTGAATCCTAGACTAACTGAAGAAGTACAGGAATAACGATACTCCAGATGGAGTATGATCTATCATGAGAATTTCTGGGTGCAAATGGTGTAGGTGATTTTCTGTTTGGTTTGTAACAACTAGCTGATGCTCTTTCACAGGCTACTTTTTCCTGTGTCGACATAAAGCTTGTGAATTGTACAAGAAGTATTGAAGCCACAAACTGCGGAAACTTTTTTTCAGGCTAAATGCTGAAAATGCTAGTCATTATCCTAGTACTACAACATACCAAATACTTGATAAAACAGTACATACAGGATATGGATGTTGGATTGTGAAATTACATGGATTTTTTGTCAGTGTGTGTGTGTGTGTGCAACATTGAGCTTTCCTAGATGGCTCATACTGAACAAAGTGGGTGGGTGGAGAAAACCACATTATCATGAACGAAGTCAAATCATCAAAAGCTGTCTTTTGAGAAAAAAAAATCTAACATTCTAGCTAGAACGTATGCCCATTAAAACTCCCGTTCTGTAGAACTTTCTTCGAGGAAAACTGTCTTGGAATTTCATAGTATATCACAACCGAAAAAGAGTATTGCATAGGACTCCGAAAAACTGACCCTACATATGCATCCGAACACAAGTTTTGATGATTTTATCCAACATTTTGCAGAGGGGGCGATTTGATCTGACATTGCAGCAGAACGAATGGAGTTCCAGGGGCTTACTTGCTGATTTAGAACGAAGGGGCGAGGAGTGACGACTGACGCAGATGGGGAAACGGAGGAGATCTCCTTATCTCCGGCGGCGGAGGTGGATGAGTCCAGTCGGAGGAGAAGGGAATTGGGCGGTGGAGTCCGGACCCTTGCACTGGACGCAGATTCCTTAACCGCCCGCGGCAACTCCTCGACCGGCGGCGAATCGCCGCCTGCGCCTCCGCCTCCGCTGCTTGCTTGACGCCTCACATTCAGATTTTTTTTTGTCTGTTTTCTTCTGGCTGGCCACAACCCAAGCAGATGATAAATGTTCAGAATCTGTTCTAACCATGTATCAGGTGTAATTTTTTGTAATTTGCCGGTATGTTTAGCTTTTGACTTTTGAGTACCAATTCTGTGCTTTGCAGCTCACTGGTTGGACTGTCACAAACTGAAGAGGATTGATGTATGCTTTCTGAAGGATCATCTACCCAGTGCTCCCATGGAAAACCGAAATATGCCAGACAGAGCTTCTTCTTGTGATTCTAATCTGAAGGATCATCTACCCAGTGCTTCTGTAACCGTTAGGAAGTTCGGCAAATAGAGTGAGTGCTTCTTCTTGTGATTCTAATCTGAGGTTATGTTCCGTCCGTGTGTTGTGACTTGTTAGTTAAATCTGGGTTTATGTCCCATCCGTGTGTTGCTGCTGCTTACATCACTAAACTGAGACACTTGTACATGAAGGAATCATCTTTGTTCCCACAGAAAATTGTTGGTAGAGCCAGAGAAGACTCATGAATTAAATCTGAGACTACATCAATATAAGTATGACTACGCAGCAAAAACTGCATGAGATGGATAGTACTGTGGTGGAAGAGTTCCCTTTGGCTATATAAATGGTGAAGCCAGCTAAAGACGTGTGCTTAAATGGAGATACTTCATAGCACCCTCAGGCCATTTTTATTCCGATGTGTTGAGTATGTAGTTTGTTTTGTTTGGTTGTTGCAATCTGAAGCAAGTATACGGTTGATATGAGACATTGGAGTGAAACAAATGTGTTATATTTCAGCGCCAACAAACATCACATTAGAACAGGCACCGCGGCGGGCGGCATCGTGCTTTTTGAGAGTATCAAGTGAAACAAATGACTCAGTTATCGTCCCACACGGCTCTTTGCTGCAAATATTGAGCTTTCGTACTCTGAATTCCAGCTCACCGGGGTTCACCATACTGATAGAAGACATGATCTATAACCACATAGGGTGTTAGTATCACCTTGTAAACTGAATTGCAACTAGTCAACAACCCGTGTGTCCACGATCTGCAGCCTGATTTTGTTCTCCCATAACTTTATTTGTAACATATAGTATGAGTGAAGTTCTTTATTAAGACATAAATAGAGAGAAAATACTAAGTAATTTTTTTCTATATTGCACAAACCCCTCCCACCAAATTCAGGTAAACTTAAATAGAAAGACGACTGAGATCACTCGATATCCCTTCGTTATTAATACTAAATGAGACGTAGCCTTGTATAAAATATGTATGACCCAACTAAATTGTACGAATATGTAGTATACGTAAAGATATGAGTATGTAGGTAAGTCGGCTCATCGGCGGTGACTCTTCCACGCGGTGGCGGACGTGGCCGACGGGCGGGAGGATCGGCAAAGTGGTGCTAGCCGGCCATGAGGCACTGTGAGCAACCGGACAGTTCAACTGCAATTTGGCTAGACAGGCAGCGCGTTGGGAACGAACGTGCACATCGACGGACATGTCCGATCACTCTGTACTGGCACCAAGCAAAACATGCATGTAAGGGCATCCCAGCGGGCCGACTCAAACCAATTATGCAAACCGTCTGATTCTGTCCATATGAGTCAGATCACGGATAGAAAATGTGTCGCAATCCGGCCAGGTCGACGGGTGTGTCCAGCGGCCCAACATATTTTGACAGTCCCGCCCATTATCAACGCTTGACAACCTCTCTCTAATGGCAACATGAAGTTGTCAACCACCATCGTCGGCATCCCCGTGCGGCCTGCCCTCGCTGGCTCATGTTTCCCACGTGTGTTGTGCTCGTTTCTCGCCCACGACTGAAAACTCCTGCGCCGACATAGTTCTTCATGTAACCGGCTATCAACTAATGAGGAAATTTTATGGAATTAATGTGTCACTTACAGATGGGCTCCGTCAGCCGACGCCCGGACACGAGCTTGGCACGTTTAGTTTTTTGACTTTTGAGTTCAAACCATGACCGATGATTACTGTATGCTTTGTGAGGAGAATTTGACAATTCGCCACACTTTATTTTGCAATTTGATCACAAGCTAAAGGATCATCTGCACAGTGCTCGCATGAAAAACTTAAATATGCCTGACAGACCGATACATCTATGGCATTGGCATGGTGAATTAATGCATCTTCTGGTGAGTCAAATCTGAGGTTATGTGTACTCTCGAAAAAAAACTGAGGTCATGTTCCATCCGTGTTGTATGTTCCATCCGTGTGTTGCTGCTGCTTACACTGCTAAACTGAAGACACTTGTACATTGTCTTGTGAAAACTGGATCTGTTAGCGCAGAACTCGTGAAGGAACGCCTTTCTTCCTGCAGAAATTTGCTGGTAAAGAGAAGACTCAGAAAACTAAATCTGAGACCATCAACTGATCAACATATGTATGACTACACAGCAAAACCTGCATGAGATGGCTAAGTACTGCGGTGGAAGAGTTCCCTTTGGCTATATAAATGATGAAGCCAGCTGAAGACGTGTGCTTAGATGGAGATACTTCATAGCACCTTCAGTTCATTTATTCTGATGTGTTGAGTATGTTGTCTGTTTGTTTGTTTGGGTGTTGCAATCTGACACTACGGGAAAAAATATCGCTGCCGTGTAGACACGTCTTTGCCGTGTGCCAAACGCACCGGAACACGGCAAAGACAGTCTTTACCGTGTGTAACTCAGAAAATACACGGCAAAGTACGTGAACACGGCAAATTTCTAAAAAAGAACACGACAAAGAAATATACACGACAAAGACCCATAAAGAAACACGGCAAAGAAAGTACACTCGGCAAAGTTAACAACGGCACACAGCATAGGTGTTATCACGGCAACGAGGTGGGACCCGTGACCCCATAAGTCCATTTAACGGGAGGAGCTAACGGCCGCAGACGGTGGTCTCTTTGCCGTGTGCCCTCGCCGGTCCTTTACCGTGTGTATTCTGCAGTACACACGGCAAAGTCTTTTTTTCTTTTTTTTTGCCTTTTATTATATTACTCTTAGGAAAATCATAAAAAAAACATTCTAATTCAGAAAAATACAAATAATATATCAAAATTTGTAGAAAAATAAGATCTATCTATGTACACTCAAAAATTAGATATTTATATTGAATAAGAATCTTCATGCTCGCCGTTTTGATCATAGTTTTAAACATGCATAAAAAATTCAAAAACGATCGAAACA
Organism: Avena sativa; assembly: GCA_916181665.1. NCBI lineage: Eukaryota > Viridiplantae > Streptophyta > Magnoliopsida > Poales > Poaceae > Avena > Avena sativa. The sequence goes on from OV702298.1 coordinate 22,668,711, forward strand.
ATGCGAAACCTTCGTGTGGTGTCATATTATGTGACATGGTTGCAAGGAAAAATATCAAACTTATTATATTGAATATATCTCAAAAAACCTTCACAAATGACCTATTTCATTCGAGGTTTTCTGGCTTTCGGGTCAAATGACCAATGTTATGGCTAGAATCAAGGCACAGTTTGTGATAATCTGTCCATATTGTGCATGCATGTGCATTATGGAATGGCGAATAATGTTGCATGAGAAAGTTTTCCTTTTCGTCGCACCAAAAAGGCATTTTTCATTTTACGAGCGTAAAAAAGGGAAATTTTATGAAGCAACCACCAAATGGCTAATTCAAAATTCTACCACCCCATTTTTCAAAAATACTAGACCACCTTAAATAAACAATGTCCCAACAGGGGGATCTTAAACCTTTTCGTCTACTCTAGGTGAAAAAGATAAATTCCTGCCGAATCGGCAGGAAGTGGGTCAGATATAAACTACAGGTACATGATCGGATGGGCATAATTTTTTACAGAAATCATTTTTAGGTTTACAATATGCTATTTCATCAGAGATCCAGTGAAATTTTAGAGAGGCTCAGCTTCGAGCTAAGAATCTTCATACCCGTCGTTCGACAAAGTTTGTCGATAGTTTTAAAGAGTCATAAAAAATTCAAAAACGATCGAAACAATGCGAAACCTTTGCGTGGTGTCATATTATGTGACATGGTTGCAAGAAAAAATATCAAACTTGTTATATTGAATATGTCTTAAAAAACCTTCATAAAATGACCTATCTCATTCGAGGTTTCCTGGCTTTCGGGTCAAATGACCAATGTTATGGCTAGAATCAAGGCATAGTTTACGATAATCTGCCCATATTGTGAATGCATGTGCCTCATGGAATGATGAACAATGTTGCAGGAGGAAGTTTTTATTTTCGTCGCACCAAAAAGCCATTTTCCATTTTCTGAGCGAGATTTTATGAAGCAACCACCAAATGAATAATTTAAAATGCTACCGCCATATTTTTCAAAAATACTAGACCACCTTAAATGGACAATGTCCCAACGGGGGTATCTCAAACCTTTCTGCCCACTCCAGGTGAAAAAGACAAATTTCTGCCGAAACGGCAGGAAATTGGTCAGATATGAACTACAGGTACATGATCTGATGGACATGATTTTTTACAAAAATCATTTTTAGGTTCACAATATGCTATTTCATCAGAGATCCAGTGAAAGTTTAGAGAGGCTCAGCTCTGAACTAAGAATCTTCATACCCGTCGTTCGACAAAGTTTGTCGATAGTTTAAAAGAGTCATAAAAAATTCAAAAATGATCAAAACAATGCGAAACCTTCGCGTGGTGTCATATTATGTGACATGGTTGCAAGGAAAAATATCAAACTTGTTATATTGAATATGTCTCAAAAAACCTTCACAAAATGACCTATCTCATTCGAGGTTTCCTGGCTTTCGGGTCAAATGACCAATATTATGGCTAGAATCAAGACATAGTTTATGATAATGTGCCTATATCGTGCATGCATGTGCATTATGGAATGGCGAATAATGTTGCCGGAGGAGGTTTTCCTTTTCCTCGCACCAAAAAGCCATTTTCTATTTTTCGGGCATAAAAAATGGGGGGTTTTATGAAGCAACCACCAAATGGATAATTCAAAATAATACCTCGCCATTTTCACAAGATTATATGGATGTCATATTTGGATTCCTCACATTTTTCTGATCGATTTAGACATTTTATTTGTCGAATTCCGATTTACGGATTTAAATATATGAATTATTCCATATTAAATAGAAAAAGGAAATAAAATAAAATCATTTTATTTTTTATTTGGATTCAAGATTATTATTACTTTTCATTATTGTTTACTTAAATAATTGTTTGGAATCTAAAACTGAGATGTGTGACATCATGGCCCAAGATTTAATAGCATTGATATGAAAGTATTAGCAACAAAGTATGATTTCTTTCTTGGTAGCTCATTTGAAAGGAACGGAGAAGTTAAGCGTGCTAGGCCTAGAGTAGTGTTAGGATGGGTGACCACACGGGAAATTTGATTATGAGTGTAATTTAACCTAATATTTAACATACAAAGGGTTAAAATATTCTATATGAGATTATCAAGTAAATAATATTCAAAAAAGTTTGAAACAAATTTTTTTTTTTAAAAGGCAGTTTCTTTGCCGTGTACTTTTTCCACGAGACACACGGCAAAGACAGCTTCTTTGCCGTGTACTTTTCAAGGATACACACGGCAAAGACAACTTCTTTGCCGTGTACTTTTCGAGAAGACATATGGCAAAGAATAGACACCGTCATCTCTGCGGGAACCGTTATCTTACTTTACTTTGCCGTGTCTACGCATGAGACACACGGCAAAACCTTTGCCGTGTCTTATTTAGAAAACACACGACAAATGGCCTTTGCCGTAGCGAGCGTTGCCGTGTGGCATTTGCCGTGTTTCGAAAGCCTTTGTCGTGTCTTTTGGCCACACGGCAAAGAGCCTGTGTGCGGTAGTGTGAAGCTAGTATACAGTTGATATGAGACATTGGAGTGGAACAAATGTGTTATATTTCAGCGTCAACAATCATCACATTAGTATGGACACCGCCGCAGATGGTATCATGTTGTTTGGGAGTATCGAGTGAAACAGATGACTCAGGTATCATCCCAGGCGGCTAACTCCATCGACCATCGGGCATCGAGCTTTCATACTCTGGCTTCCAGCTCGCCAGAGTCCACTGTACAAATATAGCACTATGTATAACTTTTCAGTCAATAGTTTATTAGTTAGTCTAACCCGAACAAGATAGTAATAACCACTAGAGGTGTTACGTATCGCTTGTAAACTAAATTGTAATTAGGTCAATGATGTTGAAGTGTATAAGTGGATTGTACTACCCTTTCCATCAGTTCGGACTTTTGGTTGCGTTGGCTAATGCATGAAGCTTGACATGGTATCAGAGCCTAAGGTCTCGAGTTCGAGTCCTGGCTTTCGTAATTTATTCTAAAATTGCTGTTGACCCCTCTATGTCCACGTATAGGCCTCTTAAGTCATACGTGAGTTTCGCGCGTCGTCGCTCTCTTCCAGTTGCACGTGCTGACTTCTCCCCGTCACACGTGAGAGGGGGTGTTGAAGTGTATAAGTGGATTGCACTATCTATTCCATCAGTTCGAACTTTTGGTTGCGTTGGCTAGTGCATGAAGCTTGACAAATGAGTCATTTGTGCTTCTTCTCAAGGGCTAGCAACTTTATTTTGCAACATATATGCGAGTGGAGGTCTTTCAAAAAACATAAGTAGAGAGAAACTACTAAGTATTTATTTCTGCATATAAAAGTATATTATGTAAAATATAAAAGCTTAATTGACATCTTTGATGTAACTAGTAATGTTGCACGTGCAATGCACGTATTTCTAACATTCGCTTAAAATATACTTCTTCCGTTTTAAAATATACGATGTTTTAGTTTGTGAAGAAAATATATCTAGACTGTTTTTAGTGTCTAGGTCCCTTCTAAATTTGAGTGAACCTACACACTAAAAATAGTGTAAATACATTCGCTTCACAAAGCTAAAACATCTTATATTATAAAATTAAGAGAGTAACATTGCTTTCTCTATGGTATTGATAGAAGTTATGAAGAGAAATAGAGAAACTAATCTTATAGACCATACCTACAAGAGTTCTCCGATGAGTACAAGCCTAAATAAACAGTGGTATACTTCTAGCCGATTTAAGTTCCAGTAGCTAGTTACTTCAAAATTGAAAATTGTCCCTATCATCTTCATGTAATAATATACAACCAACCCGGTGTACTTAAACAGGAAAAATAGACAATAATATTTTTAATTTTTTATCTTAGAAAAATTTTGCTATACATTCTTCGCATGGGAATACGTGAGTTCAGTCGTGTTGATTATTGAAATAAATCTCTCAACAATTCCATATGTGCAAATTATCTTATGATCTTCTGCCTCCAATAGCTAGCTTTCTCATATCCATATTTTCTGGCAAACGTGTCAGGCATCATGAACTCCTGAAATAATCATAATCATAGCTCCTGCAAAAAAAAGTTGAATACTCATTGGTTATTACTGTCTTTTGTTATTTCTTCCTCTGCATGAACTACACTGCCTAAAGCCTCTACGCGGAGAACAGCCTCTACAAGGGTAGCCTGATCAAAAGCTGCAATTAGAAACAAATATGTTAGTTCTAAGAATCATTTTAAATACAAAGACAATAGCAGAAATCTAGAGATGTTTGTGGAGTACAAACCTATTTCTGTGTGCAGTGTTCTTCACCTCGGTTTAGAATTAGAGTCTGGCATGCTTGTGTACAGAAAAAGAATATCATGGTATACTAAAAATAACTTTAAGTAGCACCATGGGTATACACAGAAATGGCATGTTTGTCCGTTATTTACTGATCTCATATGAAGTAGAAAAGCAATAAGAGAAACCACAAATGAGGTTCTCGCCCCAAATTCAGTAAAGCATGCCTCTAGTTATAAGATGGTGACTGAAAGTAGAATACACGATCCAAGTAAAATTTGAAGAGATCCCAGTAAAAAAAACTGTAGGACTTAAAGTAGATACACGATGGAATATAGACTTGTACAGCCTGAGCATGTAGCATCAAAGCGTGCTCCCAGAATTTACAAAATATCAGTACACCCGCAAAAATTTAAAAGTAGGACTCTAGTTCTGCATCAAGGGCAATGGTAAGCTGTCTGGTGTAACACTACTCGAGTTCATCAGATAGCTTCCAAATGTGAACTAATTTCTTCTCATTCAGAGAGCTTGATTCGGATTTGGTGATTTTACATCTCCATATACATATATGTAGAGCAGGATTCTGATTTGGCCAGATGCAAAAGCGTAAATTGTACTTCTAAAGTTCTGAATATTATCTTCATAGTAGCAAAAACTTGATCAGCCACTGTTAAGAGAAGAAATCACGACTTGATAAATAACCAGCTCCTTGATGAACAGGTTGCTCCATGTTCCATTGGCAACAACAAAATCAAAAATCACTATAGGCGAACACACCTGAGCTGAAAAAAGTACAAGAAACCAATCAGAGAAAATTATTTACAATGGGCGAAGATGCTGATTCTAAGCACATCGGACAATGAAAAGTAAACATATGTGAACCCAGACCATTAGCAGGTTCTGAACAATAAATCTTTGATGACAAATAATAAGAATTTGGAAAAAAAGGATCATCAAATCAACTAAACAAATCAGCGTGGCCTCGCGTGCCGGCGGGGGCTGGAGGCGTTGCCCTGCGCTGCCCGGGGGGGGGGGGGGGGGGGTCGTGAGCGGCAGGGGCGGAGGCGGTGGCCTGCGCTGCGCGGGGATGGGTGGCTCGCGTGCCTGGTCGTGCGCAGAATGGGGCGGCGCAGGCAGGGGCGTGTGCGGCGGTGGCCGGCGCTGCTGGGGGGTGCTCGCGGGCCTGCGGGGGCGGGGTGGGCTCGCGTGCTTGGTCAGGGGCGTGTGCGGCGGTAGCTTGGCGTCCGAGGATGGCAACTGCAGAACGGTCTGCTCTGAAACAAAAAAAGAAGGGAAGAGGAGTCGCGGGATTGTCCGCTCGCGGCGTTGAGCCGATAAAGACGGCGCAATTTTTGGACGTTCGATATTCGCATCGTACGGTCCAGACTGCTAGGATTAGACCCTCTGGGTCTTTTAATATTAGTTTAGATTAGATGACATCCATCAATTGCTCGAGGTTTATCACCCAATTCCAACTCTCTTGTTCACCAGCTCCAACAGTTCACCTGTCCTAAATTATACAAGACAACCCAACATAACCTACATATATGAAAGCGGAGGCTTCCAGCGATCTAAGAGCTCCCACGTCAGCCCGTTCCACTGTAGATATGCAAATTGTGACTTCTACAGTACCGTACGCGGTCTACGTTTTCGTTCACCCTTTTTTCCCCTCGGTTACATGGGCGTTGCCACGTTTCCCTTTTCCCTGCTGGGTACGTGTCTTCTCCTCTTCCTTTTTTTCTTCCCTAATCTTCGGCGTCTCCGACGCAAGCGGTTACTGCCGATTTCCTTTTGATCTAATCAATCTCTAATGGACTTCGCCGGCCCCTCCTCTTCTCCATTTTTTCTTTCTTCGGATTGTGGTCCTCCTCCCGTGGTTTCTCGGCCTTCCTCTCGACAACGTGTCCGGGGACGAGGCGAGGACGCGTTTGTACTTTTGATAATCCTGCTTCTTCTTCTTCTAATCTCCATGCTCCGATGTTGGCTGCCCGACGTCTGTCTCGAGGACGTGCTCGTGGTTCCGCTTCGTAAGATCAGGGCCTTCTCTGTGCGTCAACGTCCCCTGATGCACAGGTTATCGGTGGCCCTGTAGCTGCTCGGCGACGGCGTGGTCTGCAGGATGTCACATGTTCATCCTCTACTGGGCGACTGTCTCGTGGCCGTGCTCGCCGTCGGGATCTTGGCGGCGTCACTGATATTCCTTCCCAAGAACATACATGTATTTCTGTGTCTACTACTGTTGAAGCGATCTTTGCTTTTCATACTTTCTCTGATTATTTATGGTCTGTTTGTAGGTGTTGGCAGGGACTTCGGTTATTCTAGCCCTTCTAGCCCTCCAAATCCTTCCTTGCCCAGCCCTCCAAATCCTTCCTTGCCGGATACAGATTCTTTCTTGCCTGTTACGGGTTCACGACGGCGTCGTGGTTTACGAGATGTTACTTCTCCTTCACCCGTTCGTCGTCGTATTCGTACTTCACCACCTGCTGCTTCTTTGTCTGGCCGTCATGACGTTGTTTCTAGCTCTCTGCCTGCGATCGGTTCCATGGATGACAGTGCTACTATTCACTCCATGACTGCTGAAGATCGTGCCCGTAGGCGACATGAGATTTGGCTTGGCAAGCGTCCAGTTGGTAATTCTTGCTATCTTCCTTATATTAGTACTCTGTATATATACAATAAAGAATGAGTAAGATGTAGAAGGTACTCGCATTTTAGTAATCTTCCGTTTAAAAATGTATGCTAAAATTTGTGCAAGTTGTACAGATTCCACTTTTATCTGAGAAAGATGTCTTCTATATAAAACCATAATCTTAAAATATTTATATTTGCTATATTTTGGCAAACTGCAGACAAAAGAATGACTTGACTTAAAATAAAAAGAAACACTCATTAGGAGGCTCCTCCAAGTCGCTGATAGAGAATGCAGTATGAAAAAACTAATGGATATACACTTTGGAGAAGAATCTAACTCTATTTCTTCATGATAAGAACAATTCCAGTATTTCAAATGTTAAAATTTCCTTTCTATTCAACACTACCTGAATTCTGTCCGTTTTTAATTTTAATTTAGGAATAAGAAAACCAGGGTTCTTTGTATAGATTACAGTAATTACAGCACCTAATTTTCCGTTCTTCTGTTTGAAGCTGATGCTTCTTCTGTTAATTGACTCAAAAGAGTATTCTTAGAGGTTAAAAACCCTTCTCAAGAAGAATTGTAACATCTATAGATTCTTTTACGTTAGTGCAATAACTATTTTTTTTAGAGATGGGAGAGAGTACATACAGCTTCTCTGTTATTTTTGTTCTCGAATAATTTATTTCTCAACATCTGCTACAAATAACATCAACAGTGTATGGAAGATATGATTAAAAATAAAAAACCTGGATGTGCATAGGACATGAGTTCACCTTTACGTTTTGTTGGTACATAATATGGGTCGAGGATAATAATCTGTGGGCATACAATACAACGCTCGGAAAAAACACCATTGTCATGTCTGCCTTAATTCAACCTGCACACAAAAGCAGCATAGATTCTGTGAAATTTAACACCTATATTGATTAAAATGATTAATAATATCATGTTTTTCTGAACATAACTGGTAGCATACATTTTTAAATAAAAGTACTTGATTTGCATGATAATCACAACTTCTTGTGCCAGTTTGATTGGGCTAGAAAGAGCAGAAAATGCAGTAATCTTTTATTTAAAAACATATGGTGAAGTTTGTGCAATCTGTTTACTTTCCACTTTTACCTAATATAAACACGACTTCTGTATAGAAGCAATAACTCTAAATACTTTCAACTGTTATCTTTTGGCACGGAAAAATCTAAGAGGAAATATAGTTTGCCATAAAATTGGCTCTTTGCTTCCTCCAGCTGAGAATCCCGTGCCCAAGTTTGCTCAGCTCTATATTTATGATACAGAGCATGAGTTGGATAGAAGATTGCACATATTTTCTGCTGATGAAAGTGAAGGAGAAGAAACCATTCCGTTTAGTGAACAACAATTTTCTACTGTGTGTCATAACCATCTGCGACAGGGTTTCCATGCTCTAGGGACAAGCGATTCTGTTCCACATGACGCCCGTTGTCGCCGTCTACCGAGGGAGCAGCCTGACCCTGCTGTGGTTGATGCTCTTAGGGATATGCTTAATATATGCAATCCACTTGTGCAAACATTCCGTATGGCAGAGAAAAGGATTTTTTTCTCCTGATTGTCCAGAGGTGGCAATAAGATTGTTTGGTCATGAAGGAACTGACCATGGAAATCGTTATTCTCTTCCTGTTGCATCAGAGCTTGCCGTTCTTATTGTTGGTGATTTCGATGTGGAGACGAACAGATTTGGTGTTATTGTTCAAAAAAATTCTGGCTTTTTTCAGCGTGTGTCTCCTCAGAATCCTTCTCTTATGGCTCTTCAATACCCACTATCATTTCCTCATGCTTCTAGAGGATTTCATCTTGGCATTAAGTATCAAGAGGTAGATGGTGTTCCTGTTACTGGGCGAAAGGATGTAACTATGCTTGAATATTATTGTTACAGACTGCATTATCGTAAAGGAGAGCCTAATCCATTTACATGATGTGGCCGGTCTACTCATCAGTTGGACGTTGATTCATATTCCTGTGTTGAATCTGATAGGCTTAGTTACCACTTTTGGAATCAAGATAGCCTCAGATCTGAGACATATCAAGGCATATCGGGTGCTCTTGGCGAAGGAAACTCAAGTGGTAAAAATATCGATGTCTAGTATATATTACCTTCTAGCTACACTGGGAGCCCACGGTATATGATCCAAAATTATCAAGATGGGATGGCTCTTTGTCGTGTTTTCGGAGCACTCGATCTTTTTGTCACTTTTACCTGCAATCCGAAGTGGGATGAGATATTAGATGCTTTGCTTATGGAAGCTGGTCAGACTCATGCAGATAGACCCGATATTGTTACACGTGTTTTTAAGATAAAGATCAACGAATATACTAAGGGCGTTAGAAAGGGCAAAACTTTTGGTCCCATCAATGCATGTATGATCCTAACTCACTTTACCATATTGCTATATATGTGTTCTCACATATTATCCTCTTCTACATATTTACTCTTTTACATATGTTTCGTTTGGGCACATTTGTATGTTGTTGAGTTTCAGAAAAGAGGTTTGCCCCACATACATTCGCTTGTGTGGCTAAAGGCAGACACCGAAGACCCTACACCCGCAATAATTGATTCTTACATATCTGCAGAAATACCAGACTATAGAATAGATCCACTTAGATACGCACTTGTGGAGGAGTTTATGGTTCATGGCCCATGTGGAGACTACAATCTAGAATCTCCGTGTATGAAAGATGGGAAATGTTCCAAACATTATCCTAAGGATTTTAATGAGGAAACTAAAATAGATGGTCTGGGGTTTCCAGTACACCGCCCTCGAAACAATAGCCGATATGTCATAAAAAAAGGCATCCGCCTGGATAACAAATGGATAGTGCCATACAACATGGCATTACTTAAGAAATTTCAAGCCCACATCAATGTAGAATGGTGTAACAAAACCAATCTTCTTAAATATTTATTTAAATATCTTGCCAAAGGACATGACATGGCACGTGTAGGCTTGCACTCTATGTACCACTGTCCAGAGTCTCAAACCTCTAGAATTAATGAAATAGATAACTATGCTAAAACCAGGTATTTATGTATTTATTTGTTTTCCTTACCCATTTTATAGATGGTGATTTATTTTATGTTTACTCCTTTTCCTTTTGGGTGTTTAAATTTATGTGCACACTCTGTTACAGGTATCTGTCAACATGTGAGGCCGACTGGCGTCTGTTTGCCTATGATATCCACGTTCGAGAGCCTTCAGTTGAGAGGCTCTCTGTTCATCTTCCAAATATGAACCGAGTTATATATAGTGAGAACGATGATCTTATGGATATCGTACGCAATCCAAAAAGGTATAAAACTATGTTAACTGAATGGTTCTTCGCTAATCAGCAGCATGAAGATGCCCGCCATCTCACTTACTTAGACTTTCCATCTGAATGGATCTGGGATGGAATAGAGAAGGTGTGGAACAGGAGAGTTCTAGATAAGAAATTTGGACCATCTATTGGTAGAAACTACAAATGAGCTCTTTTTCTTGAGAATGTTGCTAAATGTTGTGCAAGGTGCTACATGTTTTGAGGATCTTAAGACTTATCAGGGCACATTGTTCAAGCTTGTGAGGCTCGTGGTTTAGTTGGCAACGACAATGAATGGTTTTTACTGTTTGATGAAGCAGTCCAATGGGCATCTTCTTTTCAGCTGAGACATTTGTTCATGACTATTCTTTTGTTCTGTGGTGTTAATAATGGTCAGAAACTTCTTGACAGTTACTCTAAATATATGACAGATGACCTGGCTGCCCAGATTATTCGGTCTTTGGATGACGCTACTCTAATTATCCCCCCTGAATATTTGCACTCACAGTTATTAGAAGAACTTTCAATCATGTTTGGCAAGAATGGTTATTCTCTATCATCCTTTAACATAGCTACCAACCATCAGAGTGGTGCAAGACTGCTGGGCAATAGGTTAATTTTAGAAGAAATGCAATATGATAAGGATCACCTGAGAACAATGGCTTCTTCTCTTCATGCAAAATTGAACCTGCAACAAAGAAAGATATATAATGAGATCATGGTGTCAGTTTCAGAACCAATTGGAAAATTATTTTTTATCTCTGTACATGGAGGCACCGGCAAGACATTTCTATGGAACACTATTATAACAGCATTACGAGCAGATGACAACATTGTTTTAGCAGTTGCCTCCTCTGGGGTAGCTTCTTTACTTCTCCCCGGGGGGAGAACAGCCCATTCACGGTTCAGAATACCCCTTGAGATCAAAGACCGTACAATGTGTAACATATCTCGAGGGACCAATCTAGCCGAATTAGTACAGAAAACTACTCTCATACTATGGGATGAAGCTCCGATGACACACAAGCGTTGCTTTGAGGCTGTTGATAGAAGCATGAGAGATGTTCTATCAATTAACAATCCTTCTAGGAAATTGTTTCCTTTTGGTGGAAAAACAGTGGTTTTAGGTGGAGATTTTAGACAAGTGTTGCCTGTTGTTGAAGGAGGGAGCAGAGCAGAGATACTTAATGCTTCGCTGATCAGATCGTCTCTTTGGAATGATGTAACCATTCTTCGGCTGGAAGAGAACATGAGACTATCTAATCCCACTCTTTCACCTAATGAGAAGGTTGAGCTAGATGCATTTGCACAGTGGATCCTCAGCATAGGCGATGGGACTGTCCCTATGGTTGCACGTGAAGAAGAATCCACCCCTTCATGGCTTTCCTTACCGCTTGATATAGCTCTATTGCCACCCTCTGATTATATGATGGCACTTATCGACACAATTTATGATTCATTCGGTGAAAAATATTCTGACTCCTCATACCTAGCAAAGCGTGCAATAGTTTGCCCTACAAATAAAGTTGCTGATACTATCAATGATGCTATTTTTCTATGGTTCCTGGCGATGCCACCATATTTGACAGTTCTGACTCTATCTGCAAAACAATGGATCATACGGCAGATGCAGATCTGCTATATCCTCCAGAATTCCTTCATGGGGTTGAACCTCCTAACTTTCCTACGCATAGGATTGTACTTAAAGTGGGTGTTCCAGTAATGCTGTTGAGAAATATTAACCAGTCTATTGGTCTGTGCAACGGTACTCGCTTATTGGTTACCAGGCTAGGTGAATGGGTTCTGGAAGCTAAAATAATGTCTGGAAGCAATGTAGGAGATCGTGTGTGTATTCCAAGGATTATATTGCATGCATCCACGAAATGGCCTTTTACACTCCAGCGTCGACAGTACCCAGTTCGTGATTGCTATTTAATGACTATTAATAAGAGCCAAGGGCAAACTCTTGACAGAGTTGGAGTTTTCTTGCCAAAACCAGTATTTTCTCATGGACAATTTTACGTCGCCGTGTCAAGAGTAACATCAAAGAAAGGTTTGAAGGTTTTAGCACTAGATGAGGCCGGCAATCCTACTACTGATACAAGGAATATAGTATATCATGAGGTGCTTGCCAATCTCTGAATATGTTATGCACTGCAGGTATTTTCTACTATATTCATATTTTGTGTTCTCCCACACAGTTAAATATTTTTCTTACTAGCTTATGTTTTTTTTTCTGTTTTTCCAGGTGGACCCTTTTTATCCAGACATATATGAATGGATTCCTTGCTGGATGTTATTGATAAGCTTATCTTCTGCTGGCTTTGCCTAATGATGGATCTGCCAACGCAGGGTCTGAATGGTCACTAGCTACTGATAATTTAGGAGATGCTTCAGCATAACTGCTTGGTCCATTTATTAGTACATATTGTTATTCAGACATGTCCTCACTATATGCTCTACTATATGTACGTCCTTAGTGTTGGAGATATGCCCTAGAGGCAATAATAAATGTAGTTATTATCATATCTTTGTGTTTATGATAATTGTTTACATTTATGCTATAATAGTATTAACAAGGAAACATTAATACTTGTGTGATTTGTAAACTAAAATAGAGTCCCTAGTAAAGCCTCTTTATAATACTAGCTTGTTGGTTAATAAATAATTGTGGTTTCCCTATCATGAACATTGAGATGTTATTAACAACAAGATCATATTGTTAGGAGAATGATATGGTGGACATACTCCTATAGAAAAGCGTAGCATAAAGATCAAGTCATTATAATAGTTCAATTGCTATATGCTTTCTGATACATAGTAACCTAATTCCTTCGACCATGAGATCATGCATATCACCTTTACCGGATGGATGCTTTGATGACATCAAACACCACACCGTAACTGGGTGGCTATAAAGGTGGCATTGAGTGTTCGGAAAGTATTGGTTGAGACACATGGATCAAGAGTGGGATTTGTCCATCCATATGACGGATAGATATACTCTGGGCCCTCTCGGTGAAATGTCATCCAATTAGCTTGCAAGCATGTGACTGGCTCACAAGGGATCACATATCATGGGAACGAGAAAAGAGTACTTATCAGTAACGAGGTTGAACTAGGTATGCAGAGATACCGACTATCATAACCTTGGATAAGTAAACTATCGTGAGACAAAGGGAAATTGGTATCGTATGTAAGTGGTTCATTTGATCGCAAAGTAATCGTAGAAATATGTGGGAGCCATATGAATTTCCAGATTCCTCTATTGGTTATTGTTCGGAGAAGTGTCTCGATCATGTCCGCATAATTCACGAACCGTAGGGAGACACACTTAAGGATTCGACGTTGTTTGAATAGTTATGGAATAATGAGAAAGAGACCGAATGTTGTTCGGAGTCTCGGATGGGATCTGGGATATCACGAGGAGATCCGGAATGGTCCGGAGAATAAGATTCATATAAGGAAAGTCCTATTTCGGAGTTGGAGAATGATTCCGGTGTTTTCATCGAGAATGTTCTAGAAGGTTTCGGAATGTCCGGCACTCCGAAGGGGAAGGGTACATGAATGTGTTATATCAAGTTGGTATGATTGCATCATGTACTAGGTGTCATCGCTGAACAAAATAAAGGGTTTAATCAAATCCTAGTTTGAAAAGTCAAACGCCAATTTGAAAAGTCAAACGGCTATTTTGGGAAGTGGAGGGAAAGGAGGAAACCGAGTTGGGGAGGAGTTCCTCCCCTCCACCGCCGCCCCCCCCCTTGGGAAACCGAGTTGGGGAGGGACTCCCTCCCCTTGGCCGGCGCCTCCCACCTATAAAGGGGGGGGCAGGGCTGCCCCTCCTAACACACAAGATCTCCACCCCGCAAACCCTAGCCGCCGGCGCCGCCACCTTCTGCCGCCGCTGCCGCCCTAGGGCAAACCGCCGCCGCCGCCTAGCTAACCCTAGCCCCGGCTTGCCCCCTCCTTGGTGTGTCTAAATCCTAGAACAGCGAGGGCTCTCTCATAGTCCACCATACTCGCTCTGGCTTAAGGCGAAGCCCTGCGAGATCTCCCCTCTACTTTCGGTACCACGCTGTTGTGCTGCCGGAATCACGAGGAGAGTGCTACAACCTCCGCTGCCTGCTGAAACAAGGGAGAGGAAGGTCTTCGTTGAGTACCGAACGTGTGACCGACTGCGGGAGCGCTGCCGGAACACAGCGCCGGAAGGATCGTCTACGCGATCTTGAGACCGGGAAGAGTACGACTACATCACCCACGAGAATCCGCTCTCATTAAACACTTTGGAATCTTCGAGGGTGAGTTATTCCATCGACTCATTGCTTCAATCTAGTAGATAGATCTTGGCTTGTTTGTTTGTATGCGATAGAAATTTTTTGTTTTTCATGCTGCGAAACCCAACAGTGGTATCAGAGCCGTGTCTATATGTAGATCTGTTGCACGAGTAGAACACAATGGTCATTGTGGGCGTTGATGCTTTTATTGTCGATTGCTTCTTATGTACTTTGCATCTTGCGGGATGTTGGGATGAAGCGGCCCGGGCTAACCTTACATGACATCGTTCATGAGACTTGCTCCACGCTTGACATGCAACTTGTATTGTATAAGTGGCTTTGCGGGTGCCTGTTTCTCCTAGCATAGTTAAGATTCAATTTACAACGGGTGATTGTCAATACTAGTATCAATGTTGTGGTTCATGTTCGTAAGTTAGAACGACACTTATTGAAAGCCCCAAACCACGTAAAACATGCAAAGAAAGTAGAGGCGTCTAACTTTGTTTTGCAGGGGTGTGCAGTGATGTGATATGGCCATGATTGTGATTATATTTGATGTATGCAATGTTCCTTATTGTAAGTTGTCAACCGGCAGGAGCCATATGGCTGTCTTTAATTTTGTTAAGACCCGCGTGTCTATTCAAAGTAGTTGTAATAGTTGAAGCCAGTGGACACAACCATGGAGAAGCGTCATTGACCTTGATGCAATGCCGGTGATGATGGAGATCATGTTCGTGCTTGAAGATGGAGATCAGAAGAACAAAGAAGAAAGGCCATATCATATCACATATTATGAATTGCATGTGATGTTAATCCTTTATGCATCTTGTATGCTTAGTTAACGACGGTAGCATTATAAGATGATCCCTCATGCACATGAATTTCAAGTCATTAAGTGTTCACCCTTAGTTAGCACCATTGCTAAAGTTTGTTGTTTCGAAGCACCACGTGATGATCGGGTGTGTTAGATTCCGCAAGTGTATACAACGTGAGCAAGCCAGATTTTCTCATGCGGAAGCTAAGGTTTGATCTTGACGAGCCTAGCATGTACAGACATGGTCTCGGAACACGGATCACCGAAAGGTAAAGCATGAATCATATAGTAGATATGATGAACATGTCGATTGTTCGCCATTGAAACTATATCAACTCTCGTGATGATCGGTGTTGATGTGGTGGATTTGGTTCGTGTGATCACTAAAACAATAAGAGGGATATTGTTTTGAGTGGGAGTTCACCTAGATTAATTTAACTATTAATTAGAACTCAATTTATCATAAACTTAGTCTAAACTATTGCAAATATGTTGTAGATCAATGGCGGCCCCTACCATCAATTTTTATGCGTTCCTAGAGAAAGAAAAGTTGAAAAACAATGGAAGCAACTTCGCGGATTGGTTCCGCAATTTGAGGATTGTCCTCACAGCTGGTAATTTGACCTATGTGCTGGATGCACCGCTGGGTGACCCGCCTGCAGCTGATGCTGCCGACGAAGTAAAGAATGTTTACCTCGCTCGGAAGACTCAGTACTCCACAGTTTAGTGTGCTATCTTGTATGGTTTAGAATCGGAGCTTCAGAAAAGGTTTGAGAATTCAGACCCACATGATATTGTCCGTGATCTCAAATTGATCTTTGAGACTCACGCGACAATTGAGAGCTATGAGGCTTCTGAAAAGTTCTTTAATTGCAAGATGGAAGAGGGCAGCTCCGTCAGTGAGCATGTGCTTAAGATGTCTGGGCATGCAAACAAACTTCAAAGCTTGGGTATAGTGATTCCTAATACTTTGGGGATTTACCGTGTCCTCCAATCACTACCACCAAGTTACAAGAACTTTCTGATAAACTACAATATGCAAAACATGAACAAGCAGTTGCCAGAACTGTTTGCGATGTTGAAATCTGCAGAAGTGGAGATCAAGAAAGAGCACCAAGTGTTGATGGTCAATAAGACCACCAAATTCAAGAAAGGCAAGTCTAAGCAAAAGGGACACTTCAAGAAGGGTGGTAAGAAAGTTACCGCGCCGACGAAGAAGACCAAGGCTGGACCTAAGCCTGATACTGAGTGCTTTTACTGCAAGGGAGAAGGTCACTGGAAGCGGAATTGCCCAAAGTACTTGGAGGATTTGAAGAACGGCAACATCAAGAAGAAAGGTATATCCGATATACATGTTATTGATGTGTATCTCACTAGTACTCGTAGTAGTGCCTGGGTATTTGATACTGGTTCGGTTGCTCATATTTGTAACTCAAAACAGGTGCTGCAGAATAAACGGAAGCTAGCGAAAAACGAGGTGATGATGCGCGTGGGCAACGGATCAAAGGTTGATGTGATCGCGGTCGGCACGCTACCCCTTCATCTACCATCGGGATTAGTTTTATACTTAAATAATTGTTATTTGGTGTCTGCGTTAAGCATGAACATTATATCGGGATCTTGTTTATTGCGAGACGGTTATTTGTTTAAGTCCGAGAATAATGGTTGTTCGATTTATATGAGTAATATGTTTTATGCACATGCACCTTTGATAGATGGTCTATTTTTATTGAATCTCGATAGTGGAAATACACATATTAATAATATTGAGGCTAAACGTTTGAAATCGAGCGATAACTCGACCTATATGTGGCACTGTCGTCTTGGTCACATTGGAGTGAAGCGTATGAAGAAACTCCATTCCGATGGACTTCTTGAATCACTTGATTTCGAATCACTTGAAAGATGCGAAGCATGTCTGATGGGTAAAATGACTAAGACTCCATTTTCTGGTATGATGGAGCGAGCTACGGACTTATTGGAAATCATACATACCGATGTGTGTGGTCCAATGAGTGTAGCATCGCGCGGTGGTTATCGTTATGTTCTTACCTTCACGGATGACTTGAGTAGATATGGGTATATCTATTTCATGAAACATAAGTCCGAAACTTTCGAGAAGTTTAAGGAATTTCAAAGTGAGATAGAGAATCAACATAACAAGAAGATTAAATTTCTACGTTCTGATCGTGGAGGTGAATATCTAAGCTACGAGTTTGGCGAGCATTTGAAGAAATGCGGAATACTTTCACAATTGACACCGCCGGGAACACCACAACGTAATGGTGTGTCCGAACATCGTAATCGAACTCTCTTAGATATGGTTCGTTCTATGATGTCACTTACAGATTTACCGCTATCATTTTGGGGTTATGCATTAGAAACAACCGCATTCACTTTAAATAGGGCACCATCTAAATCCGTTGAAACGACACCACATGAATTATGGTTTGGGAAGAAACCTAAATTGTCGTTCCTTAAAGTTTGGGGATGCGAAGCCTATTTAAAGAAGTTACAGCCGGACAAGCTTGAACCCAAAGCGGAAAAATGCGTCTTCATAGGATATCCGAAGGAAACTATTGGGTATACCTTCTATCATAGATCCGAGGGCAAAATCTTCGTTGCCAAGAATGGATCCTTTCTACAGAAGGAATTTCTCTCGAAAGAAGTGACTAGAAGGAAAGTAGAACTCGACGAGGTTATCGAACCTTCTCTCGAAATTGCGAGTAGCGCAGCACCGGAAGAAGTTCCTGTGGTGCCTGCACCAATAAGAGAGGAAGCTAATGATGATGATCATGAAACTTTGGTTGTAGTTGCTACAGAGCCTCGCAGGTCAACGAGAACTCATACCACTCCTGATTGGTATGATCCCGTTATGAGTGTCATGTTGGTGGACAACACCGATGACCCTGCGACTTATGAGGAAGCGATGATGAGCCTAGATTCCAATAAATGGCAAGAAGCCATGAAATCCGAGATTGGATCCATGTACGAAAACCAAGTATGGACTTTGGTATACTTATCGGATGGCCAGAAGGCTGTCGAGAACAAATGGATTTTCAAGAAGAAAACATATGCTGATGGTAATGTTACTTTCTATAAAGCTCGACTTGTCGCAAAAGGGTTTCGACAAATTCAAGGAGTTGACTATGATGAGACTTTCTCACCAGTAGCGAAGCTAAAGTCTGTGAGGATTATGTTAGCAATCGCTGCATATTATGATTATGAGATATGACAGATGGATGTCAAAACAGCATTCCTCAATGGAGACATTGATGAAGAGTTGTATATGATGCAACCCAAAGGTTTTGTCGATCCTAAAGATGCTAACAAGGTATGCAAACTTCAACGGTCCATCTATGGATTGAAGCAAGCATCTCGAAGTTGGAATCAACGTTTTGATAAGGTAATCAAAAGTTTTGGTTTTATACAAACTTATGGAGAAGCTTGTATTTACAAGAAAGTGAGTGGGAGCTCTGTAGCATTCTTAATACTATATGTAGATGACATATTGTTGATTGGGAATGGTGTAGACCTTCTTAATAGTGTCAAGGAATATTTGAATAATAATTTTTCAATGAAGGATCTTGGCGAAGCAGCTTACATATTGGGCATAAAGATTTATAGAGATAGATCGAGACGCCAAATATCATTGTCACAAAGTACATATTTGGACAAAGTTCTAAAGAGGTTTGGAATGGAAGATAGCAAGAAAGGGTTCTTGCCCATGTTGCCCAATACGACCTTGAGTAAAACTCAAAGTCCGACAACGGCAGAAGATAGAGAAAGGATGAGTAAGACTCCCTATGCCTCAGCCATAGGATCTCTAATGTATGCCATGCTATGTACTAGACCCGACATTGCATATGCTGTTAGTTTAACTAGCAGATATCAAAGTGATTCAGGAGTGGATCATTGGACAGCGGTCAAAAACATCCTTAAATACTTGAGAAGAACGAAGGATGTGGTTCTTTCTTATGGAGGTGATGAACAACTCGTTGTTAATGGTTACATCGATGCTAGTTGGAACACCGATCCGGATGATTCTAAATCACAATCTGGATACGTATTTATTTTGAATGGTGCAACAGTTAGCTGGAGGAGTGCAAAGCAAAGCGTTGTGGCGAGATCTTCAACTGAATCGGAAAACATGGCTGCTTCGGAGGCTTCACAAGAAGCGATATGGATGAAAGAGTTCATTACAGAGCTGGGTGTGGTTCCTAGTGCGCTGGACCCAATGTCTATCTACTGTGATAACATGGGCGCCATAGCCAATGCGCAAGAACCAAGGTCACACAAGAAGCTGAAGCACATCAAGCTACGTTTTCACGCTATTCGAGAACATGTCCAAGATGGGGACATAAAGATTTTCAAAGTACACACAAATCTAAATATGGCGGATCCGTTGACTAAACCTCTCCCGAGGGCAAAACATGACCAGCACCAAACTGCCATGGGTGCTCGGTATATTACCGTGTAATCTAGATTAGATGACTCTAGTGCAAGTGGGAGACTGTTGGAGATATGCCCTAGAGGCAATAATAAATGTAGTTATTATTATATCTTTGTGTTTATGATAATTGTTTACATTCATGCTATAATAGTATTAACAAGGAAACATTAATACTTGTGTGATTTGTAAACTAAAATAGAGTACCTAGTAAAGCCTCTTTATAATACTAGCTTGTTGGTTAATAAATGATTGTGGTTTCCCTATCATGAACATTGTGATGTTATTAACAACAAGATCATATCGTTAGGAGAATGATATGGTGGACATACTCCTATAGAAAAGCGTAGCATAAAGATCAAGTCATTTTAATAGTTTAATTGCTATATGCTTTCTGATACATAGTAACCTAATTCCTTTGACCATAAGATTATGCATATCACCTTTACCGGATGGATGCTTTGATGACATCAAACACCACACCGTAACTGGGTGGCTATAAAGGTGGCATTGAGTCTTCGAAAAGTATTGGTTGAGACACGTGGATCAAGAGTGGGATTTGTCCATCCATATGACGGATAGATATACTCTGGGCCCTCTCGGTGAAATGTCATCCAATTAGCTTGCAAGCATGTGACTGGCTCACAAGGGATCACATATCATGGGAACGAGAAAAGAGTACTTATCAGTAACGAGGTTGAACTAGGTATGCAGAGATACCGACGATCATAACCTCGGATAAGTAAACTATCGTGAGACAAAGGGAAATTGGTATCGTATGTAAGTGGTTCATTCGATCGCAAAGTAATCGTAGAAATATGTGGGAGCCATATAAATTTCCAGATTCCTCTATTGGTTATTGTTCGGAGAAGTGTCTCGATCATGTCCGCATAATTCACGAACCGTAGGGAGACACACTTAAGGATTCAGCGTTGTTTGAGTAGTTATGGAATAATGAGAAAGAGACCGAATGTTGTTCGGAGTCTCGGATGGGATCCGGGATATCACGAGGAGATCCGGAATGGTCGGGAGAATAAGATTCATATAAGGAAAGTCCTATTTCGGAGTTGGAGAATGATTCCGGTGTTTTTATCGAGAATGTTCTAGAAGGTTCCGGAATGTCCGGCACTCCGAAGGGGAAGGGTACATGAATGTGTTATATCAAGTTGGTATGATTGCATCATGTACTAGGTGTCATCGCTGAACAAAATAAAGGGTTTAATCAAATCCTAGTTTGAAAAGTCAAACGCCAATTTGAAAAGTCAAACGGCTATTTTGGGAAGTGGAGGGAAAGGAGGAAACCGAGTTGGGGAGGAGTTCCTCCCCTCCACCGCCGGCCCCCCTTGGGAAACCGAGTTGGGGAGGGACTCCCTCCCCTTGGCCGGCGCCTCCCACCTATAAAGGGAGGGGCAGGGCTGCCCCTCCTAACACACAAGATCTCCACCCCGCAAACCCTAGCCACCGGCGCCGCCACCTCCTGCCGCCGCCGCCCTAGGGCAAACCGTCGCCGCCTAGATAACCCTCGCCACCGGCTTGCCCCCTCCTTGGTGTGTCTAAACCCTAGAACACCAAGGGCTCTCTCATAGTCCACCATACTCGCTCCGGCTTAAGGCGAAGCCCTGCAAGATCTCCCCTCTACTTCCGGTACCATGCCGTTGTGCTGCCGGAATCACGAGGAGAGTGCTACAACCTCCGCTGGCTGCTGGAACAAGGGAGAGGAAGGTCTTCGTCGAGTACCGAACGTGTGACCGACTGCGGGAGCGCTGCCGGAACGCAGCGCCGGAAGGATCGTCTACGCGAACTTGAGATCGGGAAGAGTACGACTACATCACCCATGAGAATCCGCTCTCGTTAAACACTTTGCAATCTTCAAGGGTGAGTTATTCCATCGACTCGTTGCTTCAATCTAGTAGATAGATCTTGGCTTGTTTGTTTGTATGCGGTAGAAATTTTTTGTTTTCCATGCTACGAAACCTAACACTTAGTACCTTGGATAGTGATTACTTAGCTCAGCTCCTAGCTCTCGATCCCCAGCCAGAATTTGTGAATTTTATTCACAATCTAAGCACATTTTTCTTTATGTGATTGCAATCGACCTAGCTAGCCCCAGTACTGGACCGAATTTTGATTTTTTCGCAGCAAGGAAATGGCCCGGGACAGACTGAATCAAAAATTGCGACGCCCCCGGTCTACTTGGATCGGTGATGAGCTACTGGGGATCATCCTCGCGAACACGAATACGAACAAAACACGTAGTGAAGAAGAACAATAGGAGAGGCTCGCTTACCAACAAAACACAGGAGCTCCTCAGGCGGCCGCGTTGTTGTTCGTAGCTCCATTGGCCCGTCGGCGTGCGCAGCTCCGGCGACCGCCGCAATCAGCAGCCAAACTGGCAGCAGCAACAGCGGCGGGAAGATCCCGACGGCGGCCGCCATCTCCTACAGAGCGCAGCTTCCCCAGAGATTGTGAGCGCAACTTCCCCAGAAATTGCGAGCGCAAGGACTGATGGGTCAGCGTGTGTATCTAGCTAGAATCTTTATCTACAAGTTTAATCATCCGTATTTTCCTGATTTTTCACCCCACTGTTCCTGTAGAAAAAAGAAAAAAACACTACATCACACTCATTACCATATCACGGCCCATGCTAGGCCCATTGTGTTCGACTCACTACGTCCAACTAAAACTAGGAGGGGCTATTTGCCACGTCGAACGTGCGCTGCTCGCACACCTGGTCGGTAGACAGAAACACGTGCCTCTGGTTCTACATTGCTCCGTCTCTTTCTAGATGTTTCCTCTGTATATTATGCCCACTTCTCTACCACTCTCCTCTTCTCAGTTTAGTCCGTCAACTGTTCCCTAGAGCTCTCCGGTACTCTCTTCTCCCTCTTCTATCTCACTCAGATCTATTCTGTTCTAGATCTACATAATACACTTAGTTTTACAATCTTTTTATTCCACATTCAAAGGCTTCTATCTTTTCTTCACGCGTAACCTACTCAAACTAGGTTGAAGGCAATCCTGAAGTTTTTCCCGTGTAGCAGTTTTCGGTCGCTTCACCTTAATTATATATTCTTATTTGTGAATACCTTAATTATTTTTTAACTGTACCAATTATACTCTCCACCGAGTTAGAGAATGAAAATTTTCCATTTTTTTATTTACTTCACATCTAAACTCTGCATTCTATTTGCAGACAACCTGATATGGCAACAATGCAATCTATGTCGGTAAAAGATCTCTCACCTCGAGAATTCAGACGAAATGTCATTGTCCGTATTTCACAGATGTGGGAGGCAAAAAATCAAGAGCAGCATGTCTACGAGCTGGGCTTCCTAGCTGTGGATCACCTGGTACCACCTCGCTTTTTTCTTACCTTACCCACATTTTCATATGTCATCTCTGCTATGCAATTCAATAAAAGAACTTCTTCATAATTATTTATTCTCTTGCATATCTTTCACGCTCTGCTTTCTTACATGATATAGCCAATGGTAAATTCTAGCTTGCTCAAATAAGATCAATCACATGAACTGCATTTCATATCTAAATTTATATAATGTTCAGGGCTACAAAATAGAAGGCTGTGTACCAGAAATACGAATGGAAAAGTTTAAAGGAAAACTAAAGGAAGGATCAGTTTACAGGATTGAAATATTTATGGTAGCCGGTGCACGCAGATCTTACAGAACAACAGATCACCCTCACAGAATCAAAATTACCTAGAACACCAAGATTATAGAAGTTGTTCCAGAACCACATAATTTCCCTCTGTATGCATATGATGCGAAATCATTCCATGACCTCGAGTCACGCAGGGATATTCCTACTATCCTCTCAGGTTTTCTACGTACAAGATCCATTTGTTTCCGTCATTAGATGCATATATATCTTAGATACTAAGAATTTCATTTATTTCAATTTTAGATGTCGTAGGAGTGATTACAAAAATAACAGAACTCATCCCATCAAAGACAGGCAGAGGATCAAGAAGACATCTCTATATCAAAGATATAAGGTATGATAAATAAAAGATACCTTACAATTTTCGCTATACGCAATCTTTGTATACGTACAGTGAATTCTTTTTTCCACAAAAAGAACATATGAAACATTAACAAGCCGTGTACGTTGCCAGTGGCAGGCTTGCCATTGTTACTCTATGGGACGACCAAGCTGAAAACTTCAATGCAGAGGAAATCCAGCAAGCTTCCCATGAAGAGAATATGATCATATTACTCCTTAGGATGTACGTCTGTCAGTTCACAGGTACTTGGACAATTTATCTCTAACTAGATAAACGTATGTACATTAAGATTTATATTTGTTATTAAATTATCTCGATATATTTTTTTACCAGGCCTGCTAGCCTTCAAAGGCACTTTTCTCACTCGCTGGCACATTAATGCTTTAATTCCTGAAGTGGAGACTCTCCAAGAGAGGTAGTTTCAGTTGCACTATGTTATTCTATGCATACAATGATTATGATCTCACACATGTTATACACATATTACAGCCTCAGAGATGAACATTGTGTCATTGAGTGGGTAACTTCGGATACTGCAGCCAAAGAACCAATTGAGACTACACTGGCTGCACTTGCACAAAAAAAAGATGATGATATTGGGATAATGTTTCCTAGAAGTGTCAATATTTGATGAGAAAGCAGCATTCTAAATGACATTCATTAATGCAGGCACACCGCTACAAGCTCAGCATAATGGTTACACAGTTGGATACCCCAAACGATTGGTGGTTTCACTCGTGCACAACTTGCTGTAAAAAGATGGTACCATTAGAAAACTACCTTAGTTGTCCGAATTGTCACACCTCAAATGAGAACCAAAGGTGAATTCACATCAAAATTGTTACTTTCTCGCACCTCAAAAGTCGTACAAGTTACTTATCCATGTATATTTTTCATACGCAGGTATAAATTTACAGTCAGTGCTGTCGACATTGGCATAGACCCCAAGTCTAGTGATGTCGTTGGCCATTTCACTTTCTTCGGTGACAATGGCACTACAATGACTGGCAAAGATGTGGGTCTCCTCATAGCTACCACTAGAGGACGGCCTAACTACATCCCTCCTACTCTTACTTCCGTGGTTGGCAAAGAATGTGTCGTCATCGCTGAAGTCGGAGAACAAACCTATGATGCCGATCCTGGAGTATTATATTTTAAAGTCTCAAAATGTGAACTAATCAAAGAATCAGCCACACATGCAACATCTTCCAACAGTTCCAACCAAGCATATCAAGTCAGTACAGATGAACCAACAGACCCGACCGTAAATGTTCAAGCCCAGCTTGAAGAAGACAAGAACCCAGAAACAACACCTTCTAAAGATATAGTCGACACAGAAACGGATACTGAAGAGGTAGACTAGACATTTCCCTAGAACATCATTATAAGGCAGATCAATTTCTACAAATCGTAACATCTTTTTTCAACAGGATATGGACCAAACAACCAGAAAGAAGAGAAAGTATGCAGGAATCACAAACAAGATGAGAAAAAAATGTATGCTCATTTGACGGTAAATTACACAATATTAATTTACATGCACTTATATTCATTATTTCTCCCATACTTTGCAGTTCATCCACGAACAAGAAAGGAGCAGTTAGGGAACTCTTTACTAAAAAATAAAAAGGTTCAACGCCTTAACACTATAACATGTCAACTCAATAAATTATTCTATCACTATATTAACCTATTGATTTTCCTTATAACAGGATTCAACGCGAGCTTGCCACCGATGAAAACAACCACATCAAAAAAACGATCTGCTGCTGTCATGCCGCTGATTCAGTTATGAGTTTATTCTGTCCTGTGGTTTGTAGACACCGTGTATAATTAGAGCAGTATGTAAACTACTATGTAAGAAAAACCACCAGTGACCACTATGTGTAATAGTTCAGACTAAGGGTAATGTACTTCTACTGTGTTGCCGTGCTGCCAACTCCCACTACTACTTCATTTTGGGCGTCTAACTTACGAACATAAAACAGCCAGTGAAGATTGTACAAATTTGACTGGTTCTTAGAGAATTGCAGAGCCTAAACCTCAATGGAAACATCAATTACATAGATATATAAATTCAACTGGTCCTGGAGACAACAAATTGCAAAAACAGTACTTAAATGACCCTTCTCATCACACGATGAAGAACAAATAAAATCAGATATTTAGATTTCCAGTAACTACACAACAAAGATACATACTACGTCGCCATCGTCACAAATGCAATCAATTTTATTCCAGCAGACTAATTACTCCTGTCATAGACCAAATCCAAAGAAATCCAAATTCCTTTCTAAATTAAATGGGATATATTACTTAGACCACGTGTCTTATTTGTAAGAATAACTATGAGTCATCACATGTAAAAGGCCACGGCATTGTGCTTTCACTGGATTACCCCACACGTGTGCACTTCTCCTACTATCTTACACGTCAAAGAAACCTTCTACACACTTCCAAACAATTCGCCACACCATTGACAACTATAGATAGACCAGTCAGTCCCAGATACTTACTAGACTTCCCTATAAATCACAAAAAATACACTTGAATCAGAGATAGAAACATCACATGTCGTTTCTTCACATCTCACTCTAAGTGTCTTCTCTTCTGCCTTATTTTCTTCTAGCCGAACGGTTGATGCAATCCAGCGAGATTTCATCGGTAAAACACACTTTACTCCAGACATTTCTCATCTTTCGCATCTTCCTTTCATTACCAACCAGCTGAATATATTTTTTTTGTTCTTAGGCCTTACAATTTTTAGTGCGCTTCTCATCAGTACCAGTTTATTCTCTATAATACCTTAGTTTCTACGGTAACTAACATTCATATATTGCATGATAATATATCATCCTAAAAACCAGTACTTATTGTCGTAACCATATGATCACACTTGATTGTTCTGTCATAAATTTGTGAACATTTCCTTCATTCTCACAATATATCATGTTTTATCACATTACAGATGATGGACACCGCCACAGAAAGGCAATCAAATGTGAAAGAAATATATATGGGAGATATCCAGCAGAACTCTCGCCCCTGTGCAATGCTCCACTGCGCTTATCAAATAGAACCAGTTTCTCAATTTCAAGTTCTTCCAGCTGATACTGTTCTACAGGCAATTACAGACAGACTAGGTGTCTCCAGAGGAATGAATGTGCACGAATCTACTGTTCAAAAGATAATCGTATCATTTCCTCACCACAACGAAGCAGTAAGAGCCATGAACCTAAATACAAGTGAGGAAATTCTACAGATCAACGGATGCTCTTATCGACTCTCCATCAGCAATCCTCTGGTTCACACAAAAAGTATAACAGTTGGACGAAAAGCACATCTTGCTATAAGAAATTTACCTTTACATATGTGGACGCCTGCAATCGTAGAACAAGCTTTATCTCCATATTGTGGACTAGAGTATATCAGTGTAGAAACAAGAGCAATGGAGGATCTGTCAAACTTCACTTGCATTGTTCGCTGTCAAAGAACAATTCCAATACCTGATCAAATAGCGATCAAAGTTCCTGAAACCAAAACAGCTACTTCTCTCTTTCTCAACAAATATACCATATCTATAGAGAAAAATCAATACCTTCACGGAGTCACCCAGAGATGCATGTATATAGGAGCAGCTACTAACATCACTGCAAGCCGCGTAGTATCCCCGGCTGAATGCTATGTTTCTTCATGGCTTTTTGATGTCAGAATGATCCAGAAGTATTCATCAGCGGTGGTCCTTCATCCAAAGCCTGGTACTTACTTTGCAGATCTACAACACATATGTAAATTTGTAAGGGAAAACATACACATTCGCGTCAGAGTCAAGATGATCAACGACAGTGCATTTCTACTTCACTTCGATGAAGATAATCCATTCATGTCCCTCTACACAGTGGTATCAACTCACCTACAGGAATGGATCACAGCAGGCGATATAGA
Organism: Avena sativa; assembly: GCA_916181665.1. Taxonomy (NCBI): domain Eukaryota; kingdom Viridiplantae; phylum Streptophyta; class Magnoliopsida; order Poales; family Poaceae; genus Avena; species Avena sativa. The sequence continues at coordinate 22,696,460 of OV702298.1, forward strand.
CCTGATCCAATGGACAACAGAATACAACTCTACCGACTGCGTGGAAACTCAATTTGTCAAACTAAAAATAGCTGGATTACCCTGCAACCTCAATTCCATCCCGATTATTGAATATGTGCTCAGCCCTTTTGTTTTTGTGGAGAAACACATCACAGTATCAGACGGCTTCAACTCTAACTTCGGCAACTCAATCAACACATATAGATGTACCGGCTGGTGCATTACCGCTGAATCTTTACCAGACACTATACGCATCAAGGTGCTACCACGACACTTGACGGACATAACTCAACTCTCAGCAGAACACAAGTGCAAGTGCCAGCTTCTATCGCTGCAAATAAACAGCACCAGGATCATAAATGAACTCCCCATAGTCTGAAGACTGTTACAGGGAACGAACACTGCAACTAGAGCCACAACGTAGCTTCAGCTAGCAGCATGCACTAGATACATATGTAACATTTGCTTCGCTATGTACTACATCGTCAAAATCAATCAAGTTGTCATAAGCTTATGTTACAGAATGCCAGAGAATAATTAACTCATTTGCTGCAACCTTCACACTTTATACACACTCCGCAAACTATCAGCATACCTTCCTGTCGCATATCGATATTAACAAACAACAGATGCAACACTTCCGACTTCCTTTATCAATGGCAAACAAAATGTGCAACACAGGGCGACGGATCTCGCTTTCAGATTTCTCCCGGCTACAATCTATTGAACGAATAATTTTTAGACACAAAAATTCAGCAATAGTCACCAAAAGAACAAATAAATCCTTAGTCGTCCCACAACAAGACACAGAACTTTTCAACAATTAAACAAATTAGAGCTTACCTTTCAGCCCTCTCACTACCACACCATTCGCTCCACAGGAAATCGCATCTAACTGCTACGCCAAACTTCAAGTCTCCGCCACCACTACCATCCCTTTCTCACCATCACCCCATCCCACCGCATCACCTTCCCAATACTCAGACACCAGTCTCCAATGGCCGCCCTTCTCTCATCAGCACTCCATCTCACCGCCACACGGCTATTTTGTCCTCTCATGCTAAATGGAAATCCCAGGATAAATGTCACCACTCTCATCTTCTCACACCCTTATCTGAAATTTCTCGCCACTCTCTTCCTTTCCTCCTACCTGCAGAATAAACAAGTCAAGTGGGCCGCACCATCTACAAGCCCATTAGACGCACAGCCGGTGATAAAAAAAAGATGTCCACCTCAAATCAAACTCCATAGACAAAAGATAAAACTAATGATATCAATTGAACATCAAACACGCCATACATCACTATCAACACATTTTACCATACGGATAATACGAAAGCCTTATTTACAACAGCATATAAGATGAACCAAACGATTTAAACAGAAAACACTAATATAAAAATAGCACCACTTCTAGGAACACACACGATGTCACCACGACAAAAGCACAAACTAATATCGCTCAACGATCCTCTCAAACTCAGTAATCCTCTCATGGAACACACCTTCAACGTAATCCATCGGACAAACCACACTTTCAGAAGGTACAAGATTACATCCGTGATCCAGCTCTTCCAAAGTACGACGCCACCCCTTCGTTAACACCTCCACTTTTTTCTTCAACTCATCAATCTCTTCCTGAGCTCGACGCCACCCTGTACAACAATTATAATTCTGAAGATTAAAACGACGCATGTTCCACCAGTTCAAATCATTTACTTCAAATTTGTAGTCCCTCTCCAGCTTTGGAATCATCGCTTCTGCGGCCCTCTCTTCAGCCTCATCCTCTGTCCGGAACTCTTCTCCACTCGAAGTGAACACCTCATTCAACTTTACAGGAACCTCCGAGTCAGGCACAAACACACGAACATTGCTAAAAAATCCATCATATCTTTCCCAGGTAACAAATTCAGGTCCAAGCGCAGCCAACTTCTTAACAACATCAGATAAAATACCCCTACGAGAAACCTGGACAGTTCGTACAGATTCCGCGATAAAAAAATTCAGATAGAAAACACCAACAAGAACATAAGCAATTAGAGCATCCAACAAGCCACAAGAAAACTTATCAACAAGAGGAAAGCGAGGACAAGGCATAACATCCAGCCGAGCACCATCACGCTCAAGCTCAGGCCCCCATATCTCAAGCAGATTGCCGAGATCAGCAGACTGATCATCCGCCATCTCGCTCATATTTAGAGATCGATATATATATCTCCGTTCAGACAAAGACCACAACAGAACAGCCAAAAGACTACCATATAACGAGACGTGGCCAAAGCTGGTGTGATCTCTCTCCCCTACACGTGCACATCTACGCGTCAACAACTGCTGCCCCTACCGCTTTCCACTACCAAACAAATCCATCACACCTCTTTATTTCTTCGACACAACGTAACGCTGACGGGCGCGGCCCGCGCCAAAATTCCTAGTAAGTGGATAATGATTCGCACAGTAGAAGATCGAGATATCTTTTCAGCAGGCACATCGCCAAATACAGTGTACCTCTGATAAAGCGAAGTGGAAGAGAAAAAAGGTATGTTTGTATGGAAGCATGAGAAATGTCTTTCTACCAATCTATTGTCCATTGTTTTACCATGTTTCTTTGTGTGCCAATTATTGCAGTTTCTTGCATTTAAAAAAAAACGTGACGGAACTTGCTGAAACATCTCATCATGAATCTTGGAGCACCGAATCAACGGTAAAAACATGCACTCTAGATAGTGCGCATGTAAAAACGCCACTACACTCTTAGCAAGCCCAGCTTGGTTTGTATGGAAAAACGAACAAATCAGCATTCTTACTCTTGCAAAAAAGCAGGATGGCGAAAATAAAATTCACTAAGCAGAAGACTAATCATTTAAGCACTGAAGTAACATGTCATTAAAAGTGCAGCCTCTGAGAGTCATTGCAATTAACTTGCCCGTCAAATAGGCACACCATACTTTATCAAGACAATCTTTTTCCTCAAAGAAAAATCTGGAATACACCATTTTATGCATCTGGGAGCAAAAAATAACTAATTTACATTGTAGAGAAGTCAATTTCCAGGGCCGATTGCTAAGTTCAGTTACCTCTAAAATCTGGGGCATGTGCGGTTTTTTCAAGGCACAACCATGGTTCTGTATGTCCAGAGAGAACTAACACAAACAGAACTATGAACGCTTCCATTCAAACTACATCAGAAAACCAAAAATTTCCAAAAAAAAATTAAACAACCATGGACTTCTTTCGGCCATTGCTTACTAAAACCAAAAATTCAGTCAGCCGGCTTAAATCTTGTGACTTCCTCAAAGATATGGTCGTTACCTCGTTGGAGGTGTCCAAAAGGCAGTGCTAGGTTCCCAGCCTTATTCTTTTTTTTAAACAAGACAAAAGATTTGCCATTTTCATTTAATAAAGAGCAGGTTTAAAAGGTCTTACAAACCATCTCATCTCTTGGCCTTGGCCAAGAGGTACACAAAAAGTAAGCGACTACTCTCGCAGCATTATATTACAACGGGCCTTTGTCCCAGCGATGCACCAAAACTTCATCTCCTTTTTAATTTTAGCAATGATCATGACCATGGTAGAAGCTTGATTGCGAAACTGTTGCCGTTATTCTTTTATGCCATCAGACGGCAAGAGTGCAGGGAAGGGGTACTGCTGGATATGGTGCGGGAGGATGGCCTGTTGTTCGGACGAAGAGATTATGTGCAATGAAGGGCCAACGATACAATTTCCTCAAAAGAAAATATAACGGCTGGAATGAAGTGCCAACAAAATAATTTGCAGCCTCTCTAGAATTAACATGGAGGCTCGAAAAGATAACCAATGTTTATATACATAATATGTTTTCGTGTTTAAAAAAATCAGAAGTATCTAACAAAAAGTGTTCATATCAGTAGCAGTCTTAACAAACCAAAGTTTTAATATTAATGAAAACGAAAGCCTTGCAGCTGGCTGTGCTAAAAGGAGTAGTATTTATTATCTTCTCTTCTCTCCAGCTAGCGGTGAAGTTTGCCACAAATATTCAGAGCATATAGCATTTGATACTAAAAAATTCTTTTCCTTTAGTCAACAAACTTATCAGTCCATAAACTCTACCGACAAACTTATATGCAAAGACAGGCAATACAATCACACACATCCATAGTTCTCGAGTAGACTTGTACTCAGCTCGTCTTATTATACTTACATAGTGCCAACTCAGGAGGAAAATCATATCAAACTAATCCTTCAAAAGCAAAAAAAAAAACTGTGTTAGCTATTCAAAGGAAACAAAGGGAACCTAGGGAGGTAAACCATGCACCAATGCCACCATTAGTTCTTACGGTGGTGAATTTGCACCAATAATATACATGCCAATGCTGAAGACTGCATTCTTTTTTTTTCGAAATTGGGGACCATGCCCCGGTCTCTGCATCAATCGATGCATACGACCTTTATTTTTATTTCATTATTTGAAGACAAGTATTACACCTTATTACAATCAAGGATCACTCAAAGTTTCCACAAAAATAAGCTATCTAAACAAAACCAAAAGTAGGCGGCACATGAGCTTCTTCATGTTAATCTCCGATCAGACCGCCAGCCACATCGGCTGTAGAAGTCCCGTCCAACCGTTTTCAAACGGTTGCACCCAATATCCATGGCCTAGCGGTCCTCCACAGGCTGGAGATAGGACCACATATGGATCCAATGTGTACCCATAGGGATAACCTGCAGAAAAGATGGAAAGCTTTTCTTGTTAAAGATAAAATCATTGCGAACATTCCATATGGCCCATAATAAGGCGCACACATCAACTCTAATGTGTCCTTTATCTTTCTTTGGAATCCCATTTAACCAATTTCCAAAAAGATTAGTCATATTGGCAGGAGGTGAAATATTGAAAGTCATAAAAACAATCCTCCAAATTATTTTAGCAAAAGGGCATGATATAAAAAGATGTTGAATTGTCTCTTCCTGATCACAAAAACAACATTTAGTAGAACCTTGCCAATTTGTTTTCACCAAGTTATCTTTTGTGAGTATTTCCTTCCTATGGAGGAACCACATGAATATTCGAATTTTGAGAGGCACTTTTATTTTCCAAATATACTTTTTAAAATAAGCTGTTTGACCATTTAACAAATCATGGTACATCGATCGAACAGTGAAACACCCAGAGGCGGTTAGGTTCCACTTAAAAGTATCCTTGCTATCTGAAAGATGAACCGACATCAGACGCGATACAAGGTGCAGCCAACGAACCCATTTATTACCAGACATCGCTCTCCTAAAACCTATGTTTAAAGGCGCTGATCTCAACACGTTCGCCATAGTGACGTTTTTGTGATAGACAATATTATATAACGATGGGTACTGAACACCTAGGGGCTCATCCCCTAACCATGTGTATTCCCAAAATCTTGTTTTCTGGCCATTGCCTATCTCTAAAGAGCCCCTGCTAAAAAAATCTTCTTTAACATTCATTAGACTCTTCCAGAAAGGAGAATCAGTTGGTTTTGCTGAAACCTGAGAAAGAGTTTTGTTATTCAAATATTTATTATGTAGGAGCTCTTGCCAAACCCCTTGTTCATTCATAAGCTTATGTAACCATTTGCTAAGGAGACTTTTGTTCTTGCCAAACCGAAGGATCAAGGGGGTTTAGGAGTGGAGGTTTTAGAGTGAAGACTGCATTCTGAATCCTTGTAGACTAAGTTAATGCACGCTTGGACATCCAGGGGTTATTTTCCATCTGTGTGGCTCCTTAATACTGCTTATCCGAAGACACTTTCAAGTTTGCTGCTTACAAAGCTTATCAGCTCAAGATACTTCTACATTGTGAACACTGAATCTGTCAGTCCAGAACTCATGAAGAATCAGCTCCCTTTCATGCAGAAAATGGCTATTAAAGAGAAGATTCATGAAAATGGTTCAAATGTTGTATCCATCACTAGTTGGTGTAGAGGCCGGGAAGTGAGATTCTCCACCAATTTTAGGAGACTCGGGAGGCGTCGCCGCCGCCACCAAAGAAGGTCCACCCCCGTCGCATCCCTCGCCCCCTAAGGGTATCTCTAACTGATCCCTAATCAGTTAGAGGAGTAAACGGAGGAGTATACTCCTCTAAAGGAGGTCGGCGCCGAACCGAACCCCTAAACTTTGGAGGAGTAAAACTTTTTTTTATAGAAATCAAACTATCAATAGCCAAATATTCGGTATAGTTCACATACAATCAAATAAAATGTTTACGAATGAATAAATATTAAGTTTACAAACAAAATAAATTTAAATCCAAACACATGGCAGAGTTCAAATTCAACAAATCATTAGAATAGTTCAAACTCAACTAGATAGCACCATGGAGAGCCCACTGATGCTCAACAAGGTCCTGCTGCTGCTGTTCATGCACCTCCTCCTCTTCCTCCGACGATGAATTGTCCAAGATGTACTCCCTCAACCTCTTCATATACACGTCGACAGTGCTGGTCAAATTTGAAAAACAAAACAAACAAATTTGGCTAAAAAACCTCACCTTGCTATTCGGTTGAACACCTCACGGGCGGAGGAGGTGACGAGGTTGGCCAGGCGGTCGTCGGGTAGTGCAGAGGAGGCGTCGAGGGCGAAGGTGCGTGCCTTCTGCAGCCTTCTCAGCCTTCGACGGCTCGAAGTTGCGGCGAATCAATGACGACGGAGCCCGATTTGCTCCAAATCGGGGCGGCGACCGGTGAAAACGAGCTCGCCCCGTCGATTCCGGCGACGGCGAGAGGCGGCGAGCGAGAGATAGGTAGGCCGGAGGGCGGTGGAGGGACCGGGGTGGGGGCGGCAGGGTATGGGGGTCGCAGGCGGCGATGCCGACAGGAATGGGTGCGGCGGGAGGTTTTCTCGGATGTGGCCTCGGAGGAGTAAATTTAGAAGTTGGCTGACACTTTTACTCCTTCGATGAGTATAATTTTACTCCTCTAACCGTTTAGAAGTTCGATTAGGTGTCACCGCTGTGTATTTTTACTCCTCTAACCGATTTTAAGAGATCGGTTAGAGATACCCTAAAACCGCATATCAGCCCGATTATTTAAGGGTCGCGGCGTTGTGCAAGATCCGCTACGGATGCTATAAGTCGTACTCCCTCCGTTTAGAAATAACTGACGTAGGTTTGTCTAGATTCAAACATATCTAGACACGTATTAGGATATAGATTATATCTAGACAAACTTAAGTCATTTATTTTTAAACGAAAAGAATACCAAACATGTACTTCCAAATACGATTTGCGAGACTAAAATAGTTTTTGAAAACATCTTATATAAGGAAACGTAAGGAGTAGCCAAAAGTGTAGCCCGATCACGGTGATTATCAGAGTTACCCTTCTGTAAGTCAAGTCAAAAAAAGTCAAGTCAACTCGACTCTCGTAACATGTGTGAGTAAGTTGCCATGAAGGGTGTACGATGATAATTTTACCCATAGGTAGGTATGGACATACTTTTATACGCATGTGTAATACCTGTACCCTGTCTGTTATGTCACGGCTACATGTATGGCTATAGGGTTATACTCGTGGGTATACTCATACCTTCTCCATTTAAACTGATTTATAAAACTTACATGTAAAGTTTTAATCTATGTGGCCGAGTAGCCTAGGGTCAAGTATGAGATTGCGATATCTAAACTTCGATAGTTGTTATGTACTCTACCTATCATTGAGTAGAGATACTTTTTTTTCTTTTTCAAATATGATATTAATTAATGTAAAATTGGGAACAACTTGTGTATTATTGGATTTACCTGTCGGGTAGGTAGGGGCATGGGTAAAGATTTATTCCCGTAGGTACGGGTATGAGTAAAGTTTTCTTGCCATTGACTACACGGTATGAGTATGATATTACTCTACCCTGCCTATACCCTATCCATTGCCATTAGTTAATTTGCTAATTTTTGCTGGGTTCAAATTACACTTTTATAGTTTTACTTATAGATGAAAATACAATCTTACCTTTTAATCGGAATCTGGACGCATGATTTAAACAGTGCTATACGAAAATGCTGCTCGGGACCAATATACTATTCCCTTTGATTCAAATTACTTGACTCAGATTTATCTAAATTTCGATATATCTAGACATGTTTTAATATATTAGATATATTTAAATTTAGACAAAATCAAATCAATTAATTTGGATCGAAGAGAGTATGAAATTTAAGGTAGTGTATCAGATTTAAATAGTAGGATCGAGCCAATTAGACGGTCTAGGATGCATTGATGTAACAATGCACCGTAAATTATCTCAACGTAGATGTTAAATTAGTTATTATTTCTTATGCAAAAACACTTTCGCTACAGGAAACGAGTTAGGCGTCGACGACCAGCCGTTGGTGTAGCCCACGATTGCCGTCGGCGTAGGCTACACCGACGACAGCGCAGTCGGTGTTTGCCCCGTAGGCATAGACCATATGGTCGTCGGCATTCGAAAAACTGTCGGCCTAGCGACTGCAGGCCCACATCGACGGTGACAGCCATTTGGTATGGTATCGTCGGCCTAGATTGACGGCCGTTTAGTATGATGGTAGCTATGCCGACAGCAATATCGTCGAGCTAGTTTTAAAAAAATCAATTTATTTTCAAAATGTTTCTATTTTTTTGAATTGTTTGACTCGTTAATCTCATGAGCGTCTATGTTCCTTCCGGATGAGCTAATAAGGAAATTAGACCTTATTAAATATACTATCATATCAATCTTATTAACCCTTGGATTATGGTTTCATAGGTGTTTATTTTTTAAATTTTAATAATTATTTAAGTAATAATAATCTTGAATTTAAATAATAATAAAATAAACTTGTTTTGCCTTTTTGTATTTAATATGGAATAATTCATATCTTTAAATCCGTAAATCGGAATTTGACAAATAATATGTCCAAACTAATCAGAAAAATGAGAAGAATCCAAACATGACATTTCTATCATATTTTTAATCATTCATCATATCTTTTTAAATAAAATTCATTTAATAGTATTCAAATCTTCAAAAAATCATATTAAAATTTCCCTTTTGAATTTGAGGATTCTAAAAAATCGTTAGCTCGGGGTTGAGCCTTGCTAAACTTGTAGTGGAGCCTTGCTAAATTCATTTCCCAAATCATGTACCTGTAGTTCAAATCTGATCCACTTCCTACCGATTTGGCAGGAATTTGTCTTTTTCATGGGGGTGGAAGGGAAGGTTTAAGATACCTCAGTTGGGACATTGTCCATCCAAGGTGGCCTAATATTTATGAAAAAATGGGTGATATCATTTTGAAATTTTCATTTGGTTGTTTCACAAAACACCTCGTTTTTTACACTCGGAAAATAGAAAATTGCTTTTTGGTCCAACAAAAGGAAAACTTCCTCCGACAACATTGTTCGTCGTTCCATGATGCACATGTGTGCATAATATGGGCATATTATTGCAAACTATGTTGTGATTCTGGCCATAACATTGGTCATTTGGCTTAGAAGCCATAAAACCTCGAACATGATAGCTTATTTATAAGAAGTTTTTTTAAGATGCAATCAATATATCAAGTTTGACATTTTTTATTATAACTATGTGAAATAATATGACACCACATGAAGGTTTTACATTGTTTGGATCATTTTTAAATTTCTTATGCGTGTTTCAAACTATGGTCAAAATAGCGGACATGAAGATTCTTAGCTCGGGGCTGAGGCTCGCTAAACTTGCAGTGGATCTTTGAGAAAATAGCATATTGTGAACCTAAAAATATTTTTCCTAAAAAATCATGAGCATCAGATCATGTACCTGTAGTTCAAATCTGGCCAACTTCCTACCGATTTGGCAAGAATTTGTCTCTTTCACGAGGGGTGGAAGAAAATATTTAAGATACCCCGGTTGAAACATTGTCCATTAAAGATGGTCTAGTATTTTTGTATGGTACCATTTTGAAACTTCTATTTGGTGGTTGCTTCACAAAACACTTCGCTTTTGATACCCAGAAAATGGAAAATAACATTTTGGTGCGACATTTTTTTTTCTTGCAATATTGTTCGCCATCCCATGATACACTTGTGTGCATAATATAGACATATTATCACAAAATATGCTGTGATTCTAGCCATAACATTGGTCATTTGGCCTAAAAACTATGAAACCTCGAACATGATAGCTAATTTCTGAGAAGATTTTTTTAATTGCAATCAATATACCAAGTTTGATATTTTTACTTGTAACTATGCCATATAATATGATACCACGTGAAGGTTTTACATTGTTTAGGTTATTGTTTTTGAATTTCTTATGCCCGTTTCAAACTATGGTTAAAACGCCGAGCATAAAGATTCGTAGCTCGGGGCTAAGCCTCGCTAAACTTGAAGTAGATCTCTAATGAAATAGCATAATATGAACCTAAAGATGATTTTTCCAAAAAATCATGAGCATGAAATCATGTACATGTAGTTCAAATCTAACCAATTTCCTATCGAATCAGCGGGAATTTATCTTTTTCACGAGGGATGGTCGGAAAGGTTTAAAATACCCCGATTGGGACATTGTCCATGCAAGGTAGCTTATTATTTTTTGAAAAATGGGATGGTACCATTTTAAAACTTTCATTTGGTGATTGTTTCACAAACCATCCCGTTTTTGGCATCGGAAAATGGAAAATATGTTACATGAAAGTATATGTAATATTTTTATATTTTACTTAACAAAAATACGTAATATTTGGGTTTAGTTAGATAGATCTTGTATAATATGTATTTTTCTGAATTATAATGATTTAGTTATAATTTTTCTAGGATTAATGAGGCAAAAGAAAAAAAAAGCTATATGCCGACAGCGTAGTTGTGAAACCTATGCCGACGGCTTAGCCATCGAAGCTGTCGGGGTATCCTTAATGCCATCGCATCGCCGTCACGACCAATAAACTACGCCGACGGCCCGTTATATGCTGACGGCTGCCGTCGGCCTATTCCATCCTACACCGATAGACAACCTAAGCCGACAGCCGATTTGCTCGGTTGTTCGCCTTGATGTCTATGCCAACGTCCCTGACATATACTCCCTTCGTTTAGAAATATAATCCGTTTAGAAATATAAGATGTTTTAGATTTGTGAAGCAAATTATCTAACCTACACACTAAAAAATGTTTAGATACATTTATTCCACTAACCTAAAACATCTTATATTTCCAAACGAAGGGAGTAGACGTCTGCGTCTTGATTTGTTCCCGTAGTGGCGGGGTCAAATCCAACGCAAAGTATGGAGAGGCTGGCAACTCCAAAGTCAACTTCAGTAACATGCATTGTACAGGTTGTAGATATGTGAAGGACAGAAGGATCGCACGTCTCGACGACTCGTAAAGTCAGCATGTTATCACCCGCCTCAGCGAAGGTTCTACTTAATTTGCTAGGCATGTACTTCATCCGTTTCAAAATATAAGATGTTTGAGGTTTGTTAAAAAAATATATCTAATCTTCTTTTAGTGTATAGATTTATTTTAAACCCAAGTAAATCTATATATTAAAAAAAGTCTAGATATAATTTCTTTACAAATTTAAAATATTTTAATTTTAATAAAAATGAGGGAGTACCTGTGATCCTATGCGAGAGCTCGTCCGTTGGGTAGCTATAAATAGCAAGGCATGCTCTACCATATGAGCACCAAATTCACAACGTGTCTCCCTCTTGCTCTTCTCCCTGCCTAGCTACCTCGCAATGGCTTCAAGCGCTGCCGCCATTTTCGCCGTCTTCGCAGTACTGATCGTCCTCGTCTCGTCCTCGGCGCGGTCGGCGGCGGCGACGGCATGCGGCGACTGCACCACCTACTGCAACTCGTCGTGCAGCAGCAGCGTCAACTCCGGCGGGGCCTACGCCTGCAGCGGCATCTGTAGCCCGGCGGCGCAGTGCATGCAGAACTGCACGTCCGCGGCTCTGGCGGAGTGCAACTCCTCGTGCACAGCCGGCTGCACCAGCGGCTGCGGGCCGTCCTGCGGCTGCGAAGCTTCCTGCAGCAACTACTGCAGCCGCAACGTCGACTACAGCAGCCGGTGCAAGAGCACCTGCTGCCCTTCGCCCCAGGAATGCCATGACCGCATGATGCAGTCGTGCGTGGGCGGCTGCACTGACTACTGCAGCAACAACTGTGTTTAATTAGCGCTAGATCAGGTTGATACTCGAGATCGATTTCTCACTGACATGTGCTCCATGGAGGACAGACATGCATGCATGTGAGTGAAAGGCCGAGCGCAAATCCTTCAGTTTTCTAGTACTACTTTAAGGTCCAGAAATAAGATGTTGAATATCAAGAAAATGTATTGTCCTTTTCTATGGCTCACTAGTGCAGAACAGTGCCTCTAACACCGGTTCGTAACACCCTTTAACAACGGTTATAGAACCGCAACTCTGGTTCGGTGTTAGAGCCCCCCCTTTAACAGTGGTTTTTATACGAACCGCTGTTAAAGGGTGGCGCATGTGGAGGATCCGCAGAGCTCACGAACTGGTGTTAAAGGTTCTCTGCCGCGGCAGGAAAATGGCCTAAATCTCTGCCGCCGCCCCGTTTTGGGCGGATTTCTGCGGCGCGGCAGGGACGCGGGGGGGGGGGGGGGGGGGGGAGGGGAGGGGAAGGGGGATCGATCGGGAGAGGTATACGCATACATCGTCGGTACATACATACATCAATAATTAAGCAACTATTATTATACACAAACATCGTCATTGTGGTGTTCTCCGTACACGTTCAATCATCAAGTACAAGACAAACACGTTCAAGCATATATACAATATAACATCTCCGTACACGTTCATTTTGGATATCTAACGAGTTCTCCGCCAGGCGTGACGACCTCATCAAGTATGAACCCCGCCAATTCCTCTTGAATGACTCGTATGCGGTCAAATGGTAGGAGTTTGTCCCGCATCCGTTCAATCTAAACATATATGAAGAATGGGGTATATATATATATAAGAATGAAACTCAACACAACTGATGGTAATAAAATAATGTTGTGTACTTCGTTTACGTACTCTAAGTTGTTCTAGTGCGGCTTGGCCCGTCGCACATATCGTGTTGCGAATGAACTCGCAAACGTAGTATCCACATAAGTCATTGCCGGCTCCCTGTTGTGCGCACTTTACGAGAATAAAAAGTTCAATCAAAATAATAATCAATAAAACATGATATAATGGAATTGGAAGCAGAATCAAAGAGATACGCAGACCTAGCTGGCTAGTATTACTTACATTTTGATCTACAAATTTTAGTTCTTCTGACCATTCACCCAAGGCCCTGCCCGTGAACCTTTTCCAAACCGTGTCCGACAAAGAAAATGGATAAAAGAGTAATTAATTACTTGTTGTTATGAAAATTGCCGATCTAGTGCGATAATATGATTGAAATTACCTCTCGAGCATCTCTTTAAAGTCTTCCCATAGCTCTTGGTCTTTTCGTACCGAGTCCATGACAAGGACTTTTCCTACGTCAACTTGAATGACTAGCAGAATAAAGTGGAACATGCGCACGCATAACTCATCATCAGTTACACTTAACATCGAGTAATCCGAAACAAAATGTGTACAAGAGAGGGTAACACTGACGAGAATTTGTAAGGCAATAGTATTTCCCTTTTGGTTTGTTGTCTCAGTAAAGACCTTAGCAAGAAATCTTCTGTTTGCCCTGATTTGTGTTTTACCACTTGTTCATGAACTCTATTTGGGTCAACGAACCCAATGTCAAAAGGGCCTCTTTTCATGTATTCCATAACCTTTTTTCTGCATAATAGTATATACATATATGGTGAGCATATATATACATGCAATTAATGAATTGAATGAGCTGAGATAGAAATTACAGAAATAGTACTTACACACAATAAAGGCTGATGGCAGCTTTGTCAAGTTCCTTCTGATTGAATAAAAAATGCAAGTCTTGAATGTTGAAGGTGATCTCCTCGTCTCCGCACAAGAAAATCTGATCTCTTATATGCGCCATGATCCATTCTTCCTTTCTCGTCTTGCAGAAATCAAGGTACCACTTATGCAATCTTCGCATATTTGTTGGTAGATTCTTGAGCTCTTCTTTCTTGATGAGATTCTTTCCGTACTTCCATGGCTGTATGGGGTTGACATCGCCTTTGGGCAATTGGTCTCCCATGATGTTCAAGTATGCAATGTAAGTCATCCCCATCTCATTGGCCTTTCTTTGTAACTCTTGCTCATAACCATTTACAAGAGGAGCTATGCATGTATCGAACACTTGGAGCGGGGCGCATGATTGGTTTTCCTGCTCTCCGAGCTGGGGAACTGTTTTCCGGGGTTCATGAATACTACTTTTAGACTCCCTCTGCCTTGCATCCCCCTTTATAATCTAGCGCTCGTAGTCCGACACAAGTGGGGGTTCAGCTTTCAAAAGATTATTTTAAAACTTCTCCACCATCGCCGGATCTAGTTTCTCCTTTGGCTCGGCCCGTTTAGGTGCAAAGAATTTCTTAACCTCTTCTTCCAAGATCCTCTTGTTCTCCTCGTCGCTGCGATTCCAAGATAATACCGGCAATGGCTTGGCGGAAGGCTGCGGGATATAGTTTCTTGAACTCTTTGGCGTATGGTTTTCTGCAGATTTCTTCGTGGCAGTGCTCTTCCGCTTATGCTGACACGCAGGAGATGGCTGGCGCGCCAGAGATGGCTGACGCGCAGGAGATGGCTGAAGCACCAGAGACGGCTGACGTGGCGGAGACGGCAGGGGAGTATTCGGATGACCTGGAGACGGCTGAGGCGGCTTAGATTGCTGACGCTGCGGAGACGGCAGGGGTGCCAGTGGCCTCCTATTTGGAAGCACGATGTGTTCCTTCTTCCAAAGAATGGTTGTTTTCATTGCAAATTTGAGTTGACTTTCCCCTTCACCTGTAGCATGGTCAAGCTGTACTTCCTCATATTCCTTCACAACCTCATCAACCCCGACAATAGCATAGCCATCTGGAATCGGTCGGGAGTGGTAAGTTCCACCAGGTACAGGAGGTAAGGCATAGCCGACCGCCACCTTAATGGATAAGCCCATTAATCTCACATGTAGCTCAGCGTGTTCGCTCTCCGTGATCTCATCCACGAGGTATCGAGGACCCGCCATTTCAAGCGTGGGATGCATGTTCTCTGTGGAAGCCACGCTGCTTTTCCGCGCAGAGTCTGGGCCGCCGACAGCTTCCAATGCAGGCTCTTCGTGCCGCTGAGATGGGCCGGTAGCTTGCTGGCTATTTTGTGCGTTCACTTGCGCCTAGAGCTCCCTAAGTGCCTGTTTTATCTGTGTCATCCGGTCTATACGCTCTTTTTCTTTTCTGCCACGCCATTTATAAGAGTCGCCCCATGCGGCAAACCCATCCTTCCACATCATACCCCTGTCCCTTGTGCTAGTCCAAGGTGTTCTTTTTTGCCGATGGTGCGTGTAAGCTGGTCATTATCTCTGTCGAGATGGAAGGTCCTGGCGGCTGTTTCCTCGAATGCCATGATGAGTTTATTGACGGGTTTGGCAAGAATTGTTGGGAAGATACACAATCCCGTTTCTGGGTCCAACTTTTCCCCGATTCCTTAGAACCAAGTCTTTGCACATAGCTTCCACCCATCTGTCTAGGGTGTGATCCCTCTATCGCGCAGGGCCTTCTCAGCTTCCTCCCACTTAGGCCTCTGAGATATGTAGCCACCTGACCCCGTCCTGTGGTGATATTCCTTCTTATGGGCATTTAGCGTATTGGTTTCTTACCTCTTTGTAGCTATAGCACCTTCCTTGTACGTCACAAATTCAGGCCAGTGAGGTTTTAAATTCGCATAATATGCATCTTCGAAATTTGGAGTCTCCCCAGCTTTGACAAATTTGTTCAATTTTGTCTTCCAGTTGCGGAAAGCTTCAGCCATCTTCTTTAGAGTCCACTCTTTGATATTTTCCTTTATAGCCGGTTTATTTTCATCCTCCTCTGGCGGTAGG
Organism: Avena sativa; assembly: GCA_916181665.1. Lineage (NCBI taxonomy): Eukaryota > Viridiplantae > Streptophyta > Magnoliopsida > Poales > Poaceae > Avena > Avena sativa. Next base: position 22,712,388 of record OV702298.1, read on the forward strand.
TTGAAATTTAACAACAGCGAAGTCCAAAGTGTTTCTTTGGATCTTTCATCGATAAAGGTACCGTCGCCCTTCTTTGGCTTATTCTAATATTCAATTGTGATTGGGGTTTGGTCCCTTACAATAACTCCAGCCTGACGTATAAATTTGTGTGTGGACTTCTTGGGCTCCATCAGCCTTCCATCAACACAGACTGCTTCGATCGTGTTGCATGATCTTTCAACCGATGGCTCACGCCTCGCTTGCTCTTTTTCGTAGAAGAAGATTGTTGCTGGCTGGTCGATCCAGAGGGCTAAAATAAGAAACAAGCGTTAATTAACACATGTACATATATACAAATCAATCGGTGCAAGTCAGCAGAGGCTTAATCCATGCATATACCTCGACGGACTTTGTAATCACTAAAGTGCGTTCACCGGAGTCGTCATATTCTCCATGACTACTTGAACTGTCATCATGTCCCTCCAAGTTCTGATATTGTGAGGTGTCCTCGTGAATCATGTTTTTCATTATTTCTTCCTCTTCAAGGTTTCTACTGAGTGGATTCATAGTTTCTAAAACAATAATACTATCTAGAGTATGAGAGTAAACATTCAAGTGGATTTGGATTCATAATAAAAATTCTAGAGCAAGATCATTAGGATAAAATTACACAAATATACATATTATTCATACAAAAATACACAAATAAATACACATATGAAATTAAAACCCTAAACATGCTTGATCATTTTAAACAAGGTCCGAGGGGTCCAAACCCTAATTCGGAGAAACCTCGGACGCATATGAGAGGGTTCATTATGTTCTTCTAATTAAACTTATCATATAAGTTGATTAACAATGCATGATTATAGCTTAAATATATAGTTCTCATTTTTCTGAACATTTTGATATATTATTTGTATTTTTCTGACTTATAAATAATTAGTTATTGAATTTACAAGATTTAAACATTTTCTGGAAGTACTAAACCACTTATTACCTCAGCCCGACGTCAGCACACCCTAACCTTAACCCTTTTCTCACCAAAACAGGGGCTAGCCACAGTGGCCGACGTGTGGGATCGGGGCCACGTCATAGCCACACAGGCGCCACGCGGGCTCGCCGAAGGATGCTGCAGACCACGGCGGCTGGCGGCGCTAGAGAGCGACCTAGGGCGCGCGAGCAAGCGCATGCGACTCAGCGTGATGCGGCCTACCTAAAACGGGTGGCGCTGCTACCTAGGGGTCACCGAAGCGATGTCAACAACGACGGCCAGCGACGGCGCTTGCAGAGAAGCGAGGCGAAGACGGCTACGAGCGAGAGGGAGCGAGCGGAAGGGTGGGTGAGCACCGTGGGCTCACCGTGGGTCTACCAGAGGGGTCCGCGAGGCCGGGCGGGGTCGGAAACAACGACGATGGCGACGGTGGTGGTCGTCGGGCTCGGAGAAGAAGCGGTGCTGGGGGTCGATTGCGGATGCCCCGCGTCGATTCCTTGGACGCGGAAGAACAACACGACGAGGCGGCGGCGACGACGTGGGTGGGCGCGGCGGCTACGGCAGCGTAGGTGGGCGCGACGGCGACGGCTCCTCTCTCTGTGCTCCTCGATTTGGCTGGGCGAAGAGGTAGAGGAGGTGCGCGCTTTATACCCCCCCTATAACAGCGGTTCGTGGCTGGAATCGGTGTTAAAGGGGGAATTTTGTTTCGCGCGTGCACCCCCTCCCCTTTAACACCGGTTCTAGCCATGAACGGGTGTTAAAGGGGGAGGGGCTGCGTAATTCGTTTCGCGCGTGCACCCCCCTTTAACACCGGTTCGTGGCTGGAACCGGTATTAAAGGGGGGGCATTTTTAATTCCTAAAAATAGGATAGAATTTAGAAAATTCATATTTTTTCATTTCAACTCAGAAAAATATGAATAATAGATCATAATTTTCAGAAAAATAAGATCTATCCATTCATATAAAAACATTTTATAGTTACTATATATGAAACTTTTCAAAATGATTAAAACACTTACATATGAATTTTGATTATTCAATTAAGACAAAAATAAAATAGTCAAACCCTAAAACTTTGAACTTAACAAATATTAGGCATCTGAAAAGGAATCTAATCCTATTTTTATAAAATGAAAAATAATTAGATCAAATCATACTTTATTTTCTAACATTTTTGAATTGTTTGGATATTTAAATCTATCATCTTTTGTATACTTTGGAATCTGACACCACTTTCAACATGAAAAGTGTTTGCATTTGAATAATTAATCCTAAAACATTTTTTGTTTTCAAAAAATAAAATTCTAACTATTCAAACTAGTAACAAATAGGAAAGGGCGGGCAGAATGCGCGGGAGAAAAAAGGGCGGGAAGAAAATTTTATTACAATAGAACTGGAATTAAAGTACATAACGCAACTAACACTAAGTTACATAAAGCACGACTGAAAATTAAGATACATAGAAGAACTGAAAATTAAGATATATGACCAGATTAAGTCACAATCGGCCAAACTTGTTTTGGAATGTTGGAGTGATTCAGTTATGCTCCTTCCTACACCTGTAATACTCGCCACTGTAGTCGTCGTACTCGTCGCCGCCGTCGTCGGGGTCGCCATATTTGAACCTTGAAGGCTGAGTATGCGTGGGCTGGACTTGAGGGTAGCGCATGCGGGGGTTAGAGTCGGCGGCCGTGTCGTAGGCCATGACGCTCTAGAGAGTCCGGTCGCACCACCATAGCCGACGGCCGGCCTCGTTGAAGTTCGGAGGAGGTGGGCCATCCTCCTCGTGCCTGGCGAGCGCCCTCTCACGCCGATCCCCGAAGAAGGCTTCCCAAGTCGAGAAATAGTCGGGATGCCAGTTGAGATTCCTCCGCTGCTCCAACGTGAGCTCGAAGTAGTAGTGGTTCGTGATGGCCATCCGGCGTGCCACATGTCAACATCCGGATTTTTAATCCTAGATGCCTGTTATGCCATACATCCCAATTCCAGGATTACCATTTTTGCGAGACATAACAAAATTGGATACCATAGTACGTCATCCATTACAAACCGTACATAAGTTCTTACACAAATAGGGATCTCATGATCCAGTTCTTAATACAACTTCAAGCAGCGGAAATACGTAATAATAACGATAGCGTAGGCGAAGCTCCATCTTCGGGGTCACAGGCAATGCTGACGATGGGAGATGATCCTAGTTGTCGTAACCTTCCTAGGGTCCATCCTCCAGGTACTCCTCTTCATAGTCTGGCCATGGGAATAGCCAAGGACAAAGCCATGAGTACTCTTTAAGTACTCGCAAACTAATACTAACAAGTAAAAGGGTTTTTGGATAATAGGACACTAGGCTCTAGGGTTATTTTGCAAAGGCTAGATTTATCTCTACTACTCAGAAGCAAGAGAGCTAGTTGAAGTTTATAACACCTAAGTGGGAACTTGTATTTCATAGCACAACCCTGTTGTGGTCAAGTCAAAGTCTCAATTCATTAAGTCATTTTGAAAACAGCTGACGGGGGAACAGTATGGCCACTCCAACTGTCTATAACCGCGGACGCGGCTATTCGAATAGTTTGACACTCTGCAGAGATTGTACACTTTCACCACAACATTTAATACATCCGTCAGGAACAAATCCTGAATTCACCATACTCAGTATGCGGATAATCAATCCTAACCTTTCAATTACACGCCCTAGTATAAGCACCTCTCCTATGAGTTTGGCCTCCCAACCATGACCAACTGTCATCTTGGGTACTGCACAGGTGGACAATCTTCACAAGGTAGCCTCAGCTCAGACCTTGGCCGTGAGGGAACTAATACTAAGGTATATAAGTTTCCAGTCAAGCCCTACCCAATCTTCGGGTATTGTGGTTGTACGATAAAATTGGAATGGTATCGCATCCAGACAACCATCAGTTTTATAAAGGGGTAAGGCTCATGCCTCAACATTTTTATCACCAAAATCATCTGGTGTTCGGAAACACATGTCAAAACATCTCAGTAGAATGATCCATCATTCTAAGGTTTTCATAACCATTTTCACCAAGTATTCCCATCTAATGTTGATCAAGTTTTATGCTTAGCACTAGCATCTACAAGTGGGGGTAAGCACTAATGAGGGGTGGTAACCTAGTGGAGTTTAACTAAGTTCAATCTCATGCCTTAGGATGACATAAAGATTGTTTAGCTTAGGCCAAGTTTTATGCTCTTTATGCAACTAGGATTGGGTATCAAGTAAGCTCTAAGTAAGTAACTAGTTTAGCTTAGGCCAAGTTTTATCTTTCTAGTATGTACAATTCACTTAAGTAAGCTCTAAGTACTAGCTTTGATAAAGAAATAAAGTAATAAGCTTACAAGTAAAACTAGGATTGGGTATCAAGTGGGTATGATCACATATGCTTAAGGCATAGGATTGGCATGGTAACAAGTAAAGGGCTTGTTTGCATCAATAGAGTATCTTGCAAGTGTTAGCTTGCACATTCACTAGTAGTATTAGGCTTGCAAAATATCAGTATAAGCTTGCTAAATTGCAAGTGTTAGCTTGCCTTGTGTAGAGCCGTGGTTGAAGTTCTCCTCGGCTTCTTCTTCGTAGTATCCTCCTTCCTCCTCGTATCCTTGGTCGGTACTAGCGTCTATAAATAAATATGATATACACAATCACCAAACAAAACTTAACTCCTTGCAATCATCACACACAAGGGTCCTATAGATGATCTAGCATCATCACTAACATTACAAGATTAAAGCATGGTTTAATTCCTTTTATTTTTAGAAAAGTAATTTCTACTCATTGAAAAACTAGTTAAGATTTAATATTCTCCAAACCAAACATGGGATCATTTTGACACATGTCATCACCACATATTTTAGTCCATGGGAATGTGATTTAAAGTGGCGTCACAATTTAATAAGGTTTTACCCTTTTATTTCAATTAATTAAAGTGACTAGAAATGCCTATGTGGCATTCTTTTATTACTTGGTCAATATTTCTATAAGTAAACCTATATATTTTTTATATATTCTAAAAGGTATGGTTAAATGTGATTTTTTGAGAGTTGGAATCAACTCAAAATATATTGTGGTTTAAATTTGAAAAATGTTTGAATGTAGAAAAGCTTCTGCCTTGTTATTTTTGCCGAGGGTGATCTACAGAGCAAAATGACTTGAATCCAACGGGTTTGGATTCAGCATTCCCAGACCTTTCTAACAAAATTGGTTTCATTCAATTTGGTGCACTGAATCAACCTGGGTTGATTTTTGAAACTGGGTACAAAAGTGTGTTTGAAATAAAATGGAAAAGGTTTAATTCAAATAACTGGGCTGCGCGGGAAAGGTTAACGGGCCGGCCTGCTAAGCACAGCGCTTCTGCGGGCTGCATAAGTGGCTGTCCCCACGCGTCAGTGAGATAGGGTGTGCGAAGCGGTATGGGGCGATGTGGTGCGTTCGATCTGGTTCTAATCCAACGGCTGAGGGTCATCGTCTACGTTGGGCAACGCCGGCGAGACAGAAACCTAGCGCGGCCAGTGGGGGTCGTTGGGGGCTCACCGGGGTTCAGGCGAGGGTCGGCGAGGCGGGCGAACGACGAAGTCGACGACGGCGAACCTCCTGGTACCGGCAGCTTCTCCTGGGGCGGCTCCAATTGCTGGCTCCATTCTTCTCCAGCAGCGGTGGGCTCCGGCGAAATTCCGGCGCTGCGCTGCTCGCCTTGCTCCGGGAACGGGGTGGAATGATCAGTGAGGAGAGGGGAGTGAGATGGTGTGCTCAATTTGGCTGGGGGTAGCCTCTATTTATAGTGGCGAGAGGGGACCGATGAGGCGCACGGTGAGCTCGTCGGGGTCGATGGTACAGAGGGCTATCGGCATGGGCGAAGGTAGGGGGCGGTGCGGTGCTCCCTGGCGATGCTCAATGACACGGTGGCGAGATGTGGGGCGGTGCGGCTTAGTCGGAACGCGACGGTGCTCTGCGCTGGTCCGACGAAGAATTTAATGGTGCACAGCGCGCGTGGTCCGCGCGGCGGCGAACGAGCGGGTCTGCGGGTTGCTGGGACGGTGATGATCACGCGTGCACGCGGCGAGGGCGGCGCGCGGTCTGTGGGCGTCGGTCGAGCGTGGCGCACGGGGCGTGCTCTCGACATGGTTGCTGGCGAGGTTGGCATGGTCCGTGCATGTGGTCCAGTGGCTGGCAACGTTCGAGCGCTGGACAGGGAGTGGCGGTGGGGTGTTGTCTTGCTCCTAGACATGCTGGCTAGGCTTGTTTCTCCTCCTAGCTTGTTGTCGACATGGGGGTGACAAGGGTGCATTCGGCCTGCTCACCATTGATGGCAATGCCATGCTTATAGTGATGCTAAGGGTGTGCAATTGAGCTAGATGATCTACTAAAACCTAGTTGTAACCAGAGAGGGAACAAGTTAGGCTTCAATCACTGCTCACAATAGTGTTTGGATTTTGTTTGATTTGTGTCTGCCAAGTGTTTGATGAAATGGCTGCAAGAACTCAAGTTTTGAATTTTGAAAAGATTTTTGGTGGGTGTGCTAGGTTGGTGCTGGTGAGTCTGCAGATGCTTGGGTTTTGAAAGTTGAACTTGTTTGAGTGGTTTTTGAAAAAGTGGGATCTTCCCATATGATAAAGATTCAATTTTGAATTGTCATTTAAACTATGCATTTGAAAGTTTATGGATGATCACAAAGTGGGCCTTGATACTTTGTTATGAGTACAATCAAGGGGTGCAAAGATCCAGAAAAGTTTCTGTTAAGTTCTGAAAGTTCAGACAGCCAAAGTAGGCATGGGAGTTAAATTGGTCAAAATGACCATTCCCTTATTTTATTTGTTTTGATTTACTTGTCTTTGGGAAAAGTGTGGGAAATGTTTAGATGATGTTTATTTCACCTAAGCATCCATTTACAAGCAATGGAACACACAAACAAGGTGGTTCAAAAGAATTCAAAATGAAATGCATACTCACATGCATGCTTCATAATTTTATTTAAAAAAGTTTTTGTTAACCCTAATTTTGATGATTAGAACTTGATGATCCAATTTTAGTATTTTTGGGATGTTACAAACCTTCCCCCCTTAAAAAAATCTCGTCCCGAGATTTGAAAAAGGACGAAAAAGATTACCTAGGATTTGAAGAGATTGGGAAACTCTGTCCTGATGTGATCTTCGCGTTCCCAGGTAGCTTCCTCTTCTGTGTGGTTGCTCCACTGAATCTTGAGAAACTTGATGCTTCGGGTTCGGGTAGTTCTGAAGGCTTCTTCCAAAATACGGATGGGTACTTCAGGATAGGTCAGGTCATCGTTGATCTCTATGGTCCGGTGATCGATATTTTTGAACACTTCGGTCTTCTCGGGGACTTCGAGACACTTGCGAAGTAATGAGATATGGAACACATTGTGTACAGATGACATCTCTTCGGGTAGGTCCAATTGATACGACACTTCTTGAGTTGGAAACGCTGCATTCCCTTCAATGGCGACACCTTCAGATAAACAAAGTCTCCAATGTTGAAGGCGAGGTCTCTACGTCTCTTGTCGGCGTAACTCTTCTGTCTGGATTGGGAAGTCTTGAGGTGCTCACGAATCTTGTGAACCTTCTCTTCTGCTTCTCGTAGGATGTCGGGTCCAAAAATCTGACTCTCTCCTACTTCCGACCAGTTCAAAGGGGTGCGACACTTTCTTCCATACATGAATTCAAATGGGGCCATTTGCAAACTAGCCTGATAACTATTGTTGTAAGAAAATTCTGCAAACGGCAGACAGTCTTCCCACTTGGATCCATATTCTAACACACATGCTCTCAGCATATCTTCGAGTATTTGATTTACTCGCTCCGTTTGTCCATCGGTCTGAGGGTGATACGCGGTGCTGAAATCTACACGGGTTCCTAAACCTTCTTGGACTTTCTTCCAGAATCTCGAGGTAAACTGAGTTCCTCGATCCGATACGATGTTCTTGGGGACTCCATGCAAACTAACTATTCTAGCAATGTACAACTCTGCTAGCTTCGAACTCTGATATGTGGTCTTGACGGGCAAGAAATGGGCGACTTTGGACAATCTGTCCACTATGACCCAGATGGAGTCATTTCCCCTACTAGAAGTAGGTAGTCCAGTTATAAAGTCCATTCCAACGGAATCCCATTTCCATTCCGGAATCTGCAAGGGTTGCAACAATCCAGCGGGTCTTTGATGTCTTGCCTTGACTTGCTGACATATATCACACTTGGCGATATAGCTTTCCATTTCTCGCTTCATCTTATGCCACCAAAATTGCTCTTTCAAATCTTGATACATCTTAGTTCCTCCGGGATGGATAGAATAAAGAGTATCATGAGCTTCCTTCAGAATAACTTCTTTCAATTCAGAATCTGCGGGTACACAAAGGCGTCCTTTGTACCACAGAACTCCTTCTTCATATTCGGTGAATCCGGGTACCTTGCCTATACCGATACGACGCTTGATTCCGTCGATACTAGCATTTCCCTTCTGCGCCTCTTTAATCTGACTGATCAAAGTGGGCTGGAGTTCTATGCTAGCCAAAATCCTTCACTCACTAATTCCATTCGAAAATCTTCCATCTCTTTGTGCAAGCTTGGTTGCTCCTTCAATATCATGGAGTTCAAGAGACATGGCAATCTGCTAAGGGCATCTGCTACCACATTGGCTTTACCAGGGTGATAGTGAATGTCCAGGTCGTAATCCTTGATTAGCTCAATCCACCTTCTCTGTCTCATATTCAGCTCCTTATGAGTAAATATATACTTCAGGCTCTTGTGATCCGAATAAATCTCGCAACGGTTTCCCATTAGGTAATGTCTCCATGTCTTCAGGGCTAGAACTACGGCTGCGAGTTCGAGGTCATGGGTTGGGTAATTTTGCTCATGTTGCTTCAATTGCCGAGATAGATAAGATATAACCTTGCCTTCTTGCATTAGCACACATCCGAGACCGATCTTGGATGCATCGCAATACACATCTAAGGGCTTCGTGATATCCGGCATGATCAAGATTGGGGCTGAAATCAATCTCCTTTTGAGTTCTTGAAAACTCGCTTCACATTTGTCGGTCCATTCAAACTTCTTGTCCTTCTTTAGCAATTGGGTCATGGGTCTGGCGATACTCGAGAATCCTTCTACGAATTTGCGGTAGTATCCCGCCAATCCGAGAAATGCACGAACTTGGGTTTGAGTCGTTGGGGCTTGCCAATCTTCTACATCTTTCACTTTGGCAGGATCAACGGCAATTCCTCCGGCTGATACAATGTGACCGAGGAATCCTACCTCCTGTAACCAGAATTCACATTTGCTAAACTTTGCATACAGCTGATGCTCTCTAAGGTTCCAAGAATGGTCCTTAGGTGTAGCTCATGTTCTTCTTCTGATTTGGAATAAATCAGAATGTCATCGATGAAAACAACAACAAACATATCCAGGAAGTCCATAAAAATCTTATTCATGAGATTCATGAAATAAGCGGGGGCATTGGTTAATCCAAAAGACATGACTGTATACTCATACAATCCATATCTGGTGGTAAAGGCAGTCTTTGGAATATCCTCTGCGCGAATCTTGAGTTGATGATAGCCAGTTCTAAGATCAATCTTAGAAAACACTTTGGCACCGGTCAACTGATCAAACAAATCTTCTATCTTGGGCAAGGGGTATTTGTTCTTGATGGTGACATCATTCAACTTTCGGTAATCCGTACACAAACGGTTACCTCCATCCTTCTTGTCCACAAACAAGACAGGTGATCTCCATGGTGACGCACTTGGTTGAATCAATCCAATTTCCAGCATGGCATCCAATTGCTTCTTCAGTTCTGCTAGTTCCGACAGGTTCATACTATATGGTCTCTGGGCTATGGGTCCTGCTCCGGGGATTAGTTCAATGATAAACTCGATATCCCGATCTGGGGGCATACCGGGCAAAACATCTGGAAATACATCGGGGTATTCACAGACTATCCGGACTTGGTCAATGGTAGGTTGGGATATACTCTTGTTACACTTGAATTGGCGAGGTAAGGTTTCAGATATATTCTTGACTGATATTCCGGCTGTACTGGTCATGGTATGGCTTTCTTGGCACAGTCAATCAATCCTTTATGTTTGGACATCCAATCCATTCCTAGTACTACTTCCAAACCTTTAGTTCCGAGTACTATCAGATTAGCATAAAAATCTATGCCATGGATTCGGATAGGGACGGCTTTGCAAATTTGCCTAGCCTTGGTGGTTGATCCGGGAATTTGAACAATCATAACATGCTTCAGTTTGGTTGGTTGAATTTTACTAGTGCATGAAAATTCTTCAGTGACAAATGAGTGCGATGCACCAGAATCAAACAACACTCATGCAAGTACTGAATTAACAGAAAATATACCCAGCACGACGTCTGGCGCTTCTTGAGCTTCTTCAGCATGCATGAGAAAAAGATGGCCATTGCAGTTGAGCGAATTCCCTGGGGCAAATCTTCTTCCTGGCTGAACTCGACGCCGCTGCTGAGCTGGGGCATTGGTATTGGGGGCCGCAGCATTCTTATTGTTGGGGCACTCGTTGGAATAGTGGCCTTTATTTCCACAGTCATAACAAGTCACTTGCGACTTGTCCTTTGCTGCTACAGGCACAACATTGCTTCCAGTCCTCGGGGCAGTGTTGGTGTTGGCGATAGCATTGTTGTTGTTGAACTTGGGTGGGGCACGGTTGAAATTTCTAGAGTTGTCGGGGTTGTTGTGATTTCCTCCGGGCCTAGGGTTTCCACGGTTGGGATAGGTTGGTCGGTTCATTGGGGGTCTGTTTGTTCTTGGGGAAAATCCTAGAGATGGCTTAGGGCGATACTTTGGGGTCTGATGGGTTCCTGGCTGATGCATCATGTGAAGCTTGCGTATCTCATTGGCTTGGTTGATCTTTCCTTCCATCTGGATAGCAGGGTCTACAAGCGCTTCAATATCAGCAAGGGGATATTGACTAACATTGTCTGCATCTCATCGTGCAGACCATTCAGGAATCTTTCTTTCTTTCTCCTTGGCTTCGGTGTCGATCGCATCCAGGGCATACCTAGCTAATGACAAAATTTTGTCACGGTATTCCACTACAGTCATCCTTCCTTGCTTCTGTTCTCTGAACTCGTCTCTCATCCTCTTGATCAAACCCGATGGCACATGGGTTCTGCTGAACTTGACCTTGAATTCCTCCCAGGTCATCATCTGGCCTCCGGTCATTGCGTGAACACTGTTCCACCATGCCCTGGCATCTCCGGCTAGATAGTGGGTGGCGAACAGAACTTTCTCGTTGGCTTCCACTCCGGCGACTTCTAGGTTATTTCCCATGGTTTTGTTGGAGATATGCCCAAGAGGCAATAATAAAGTGGTTATTATCATATCTTCATACTTATGATAAAAGTTTACATACCATGCTATAATTGTATTAATCGGAAACATTAATACTTGTGTGATTTGTAAACATAAAAGAGTCCCTAGTAAAGCCTCTTGTTAAACTAGCTTGTTGGTTAATATATGATCATGGTTTCCTGATCATGAACATAGAGATGTTATTAACAACAGGGTCATATCATTTGGAGAATGATGTGATGGACATACTCCTATAGATAAGCGTAGCATAAAGATCAAGTCGTTTTAATAGTTCAATTGCTATATGTTTTCTGATACATAGTAACCTAATTCCTTCGACCATGAGATCATGCATATCACCTTTACCGGATGGATGCTTTGATGACATCAAACATCACACCGTAACTGGGTGGCTATAAAGGTGGCATTGAGTGTTCAGAAAGTATTGGTTGAGACACATGGATCAAGAGTGGGATTTGTCCATCCATATGACAGATAGATATACTCTGGGCCCTCTCGGTGGAATGTCATCCAATTAGCTTGCAAGCATGTGACTGGCTCACAAGGGATCACATATCACGGGAACGAGAAAAGAGTACTTATCAGTAACGAGGTTGAACTAGGTATGCAGAGATGCCGACGAACATAACCTCGGATAAGTAAACTATCGTGAGACAAAGGGAAATTGGTATCATATGTAAGTGGTTCATTAGATCGCAAAGTAATCGTAGAAATATGTGGGAGCCATATGAATTTCCAGATTCCTCTATTGGTTATTGATCGGAGAAGTGTCTCGATCATGTCCGCATAATTCACGAACCGTAGGGAGACACACTTAAGGATTCGATGTTGTTGAGTAGTTATGGAATGATGAGTAAGAGACCGAATGTTGTTCGGAGTCTCGGATGGGATCCGGGATATCACGAGGAGATCCAGAATGGTCCGGAGAATAAGATTCATATAAGGAAAGTCCTGTTTCGGAGTTCGGGAATGGTTCCGGTGTTTTCATCGGGAATGTTCTAGAAGGTTCCGGAATGTCCGGCACTCCGGAGGGGAAGGGTACATGAATGTGTTATATCAAGTTGGTATGATTGCATCATGTGCTAGGTGTCATCTCTGAACAAAATAAAGGGTTTATTCAAATCCTAGTTTGAAAAGTCAAACGCCAATTTGAAAAGTCAAACGGCTATTTTGGGAAGTGGAAGGAAAGTGGGAAACCGAATTGGGGAGGAGTTCCTCCTCCACCGCCGGCTCACTTGGGATACGAGTTGGGGAGGGACTCCCCTCCCCTGGCCGGTGCCCTCCCACCTATAAAAGGAGGGGCAGGGCTGCCCCTCTAGACACACCTCTCTCCACCCAAAAACCCTAGCTCTAGGCGCCACCACCCCTCCAAGTGTTGCCGCCACCTAGGGATCCTCTAGCCGCCGAATTAGGGTTTCTCCAAGCCCTAGCCGCCGGCCACACCAAGCCCCTCTGGTGCTTCTAATCCGTAGACCACCAAGGCTCTCTCATAGTCCACTATACTCGCTCTGGCTTAAGGCGAAGCCCTGCGATATCTCCCCTCTACTTCCGGTACCACGCTGTCGTGCTGCCGGAATCGCGAGGAGAGTGCTACAACCTCCGCTGCCTGCTGGAACAAGGGAGAGGAAGGTCTTCATCGAGTACCGAACGTGTGACCGACTGCGGAAGCGCTGCCGGAACGCAGCGCCGGAAGGATCGTCTACGCGATCTTGAGATCGGCAAGTGTACGACTACATCACCCACGAGAATCTGATCTCGTTAACCGCTTTGGAATCTTCGAGGGTGAGTTCCTCTATCGACTCGTTGCTACAATCTAGTAGATAGATCTTGGCTTGTTTGTGTGCATGCGGTAGAATTTTTTTGTTTTCCATGCTACGAAACCCTACAGGTTTGCAACCAATCATCGGCGTCTAGGGGCTCTTCTGACTTAGTGAAAACAGGTGGGTTGGTATTCTGGAAATTCTTGAGCTTAGATCCATGGTTGTCCTGATTTCCGCGGCCTTGGTTGTTGTAGGCAAGCTGAGCTATCTGTTGCAGGGTGGCTAGGTTGGCTTGACGTTCTACTCTTTCAGCTTCACGGTCCGAAACCAACATTTGCAGGATCTGCAACATCGGGTCCGGGGATGAACCACTTCCTCCGCGTGGCATCTGAAGATTGAGATAGATCATGAGAAAAGAGGGAAATTTCTCAGGTTTCGGGGATTTTGAAAAGTTTTTAAGTTTGACTCAGAGTTTTCTAGCAACTTGCTTTTCATTCATTCACTCATAGCACACGATACAACACACACCACAACAAAGAAAAACAGATGGTTTTAAGAACCATTCTGAAAACTACGATACAGTGGGACCGAATACTACTCACTACGCTAGTGCTCAAGTGGTACTACTCCTCGGAATTGGTGGCTTCCTCATCTTCATCATCATCGATGAAGGCGAAATCATCCTCATCGGTGAAGAAATCCATAGCCTGATCCTCTAGAAATCCATAGCCTGATCATAATCGTCGTCGCTGAGATAGGAGTAGGGGTCTCCACGATGATCCTCTCCAGCATTCTCCCTTTCCTCCAACTGCATGTCTCTCTCGTGGATGGTCTCCTCCAAAGATGAGATGCGGTGGTGAAGACGGGCAATGATGCGCTCCTTCTTTTCGAGCTGACGGCGGAGAGACTTGCGATCCTTTGCTAGCATGGCGATGGTTTGATCCTTCATTTTGATGATGGCAGACTTGTGGTTGAGTAGGCACAGCAGTTATCCAACTCCTGCTGACGATCGTACATCATGAAGCTAAGGTGGTCCAATTGAGTCTTCAGCTCGGGGTGGTATGGTGCTTCCAGTGGTTGTCCATTTGCATCACGCCTCGGGCAAAACTCAAAGCGAGTTCCCTTGATATGATTGATGCTCTACCCACACAAACGGGTAAGACTTTCCTGCATGGCCTTGGCAAGTCCATCGAGCCAGTTGTTCTCTCTCAAGGTAAACTGAATTCCCTCGGCAGTGGGAGGTTCAATCTTCCCTCGGAGACTTGCAACAATTAGCCACTTCATATCTTCTCCTCCTTGATCATTGAGCTGAGCTCCGAAGAACTCGGGGTGCGGACGCTCCAGAAGTTCCGAAAGCTGGTCCAAATCCCTCTCAAAGATAAGGTCTCCTCCATTCCCCAACTGGTAAAACTTGCTGTACTTCACGTCCATCTAAAAGAATATAAGATGAGTAAGTTAGTAGAGTGATCAAGTGTGTCAAATTTTATGTATTTTGCAAGAGTTTTTGAGGAACATGAATTTTCATGAAAGAATCAAGTGATAAGAATGGGAATAAGTTTTTGTAAATATTTGCTTCCTTTGGTTTTGAAACTAAGTTTTTGATTCCAAGCATCCAATCTAACTAGGGTCTCCTATGGTCAGGATGGCTCTGATACCAACTTGTCAACACCCGGATTTTTAATCCTAGATGCCTGTTATGCCATACATCGCAATCCCAGGATTACCATTTGTGCGAGACATAACAGAATTGGATACCATAGTACATCATCAATTACAAACCGTACATAAGTTCTTACACAAATAGGGATCTCATGATCCAGTTCTTAATACAACTTCAAGCAGCGGAAATACGTAATAATAACGGTAGCGTAGGCGAAGCTCCATCTTCGGGGTCACAGGCAATGCTGACGATGGGAGATGATCCTAGTTGTCGTAACCTTCCTAGGGTCCATCCTCCAGGTACTCCTCTTCATAGTCTGGCCATGGGAATAGCCAAGGACAAAGCCATGAGTACTCTTTAAGTACTCGCAAACTAATACTAACAAGTAAAAGGGTTTTTGGATAATAGGATACTAGGCTCTAGGGTTATTTTGCAAAGGCCAGATTTATCTCTACTACTCAGAAGCAAGATAGCTAGTTGAAGTTTATAACACCTAAGTGGGAACTTGTATTTCATAGCACAACCCTGTTGTGGTCAAGTCAAAGTCTTAATTCATTTCACAAGTCATTTTGAAAACAGCTGACGGGGGAACAGTATGGCCACTCCAACTGTCCATAACCGCGGACGCGGCTATTCGAATAGTTTGAAACTCTGCAGAGATTGTACACTTTCACCACAACATTCAATACATCTGTCAGGAACAAATCCTGAATTCACCATACTCAGTATGCGGATAATCAATCCTAACCTTTCAATTACACGCCCTAGTATAAGCACCTCTCCTGTGAGTTTGGCCTCCCAACCATGACCAACTGTCATCTTGGGGACTGCACAGGTGGACAATCTTCACAAGGTAGCCTCACCTCAGACCTTGGCCGTGAGGGAACTAATACTAAGGTATATAAGTTTCCAGTCAAGCCCTACCCAATCTTCGGGTATTGTGGTTGTACGATAAAATTGGAATGGTATCACATCTAGACAACCATCAGTTTTATAAAGGGGTAAGGCTCATGCCTCAACATTTTCATCACCAAAATCATCTGGTGTTCGGAAACACATGTCAAAACATCTCAGTAGAATGATCCATCATTCTAAGGTTTTCATAACCATTTTCACCAAGTATTCCCATCTAATGTTGATCAAGTTTTATGCTTAGCACTAGCATCTACAAGTGGGGGTAAGCACTAATGAGGGGTGGTAACCTAGTGGAGTTTAACTAAGTTCAATCTCATGCCTTAGGATGACATAAAGATTATTTAGCTTAGGCCAAGTTTTATGCTCTTTATGCAACCTTCCATTATCTTTCTAGTATCTACAATTCACTTAAGTAAGCTCTAAGTACTAGGTTTGATAAAGAAATAAATTAATAAGCTTGCAAGTAAAACTAGGATTGGGTATCAAGTGGGTATGATCACATATGCTTAAGGCATAGGATTGGCATGGTAACAAGTAAAGGGTTTGTTTGCATCAGTAGAGTATCTTGCAAGTGTTAGCTTGCACATTCACTAGTAGTATTAGGCTTGCACAATATCAGTATAAGCTTGCTAAATTGCAAGTGTTAGCTTGGCTTGTGCAGAGCAGTGGTTGAAGTTCTCCTCGGCTTCTTCTTCGTAGTATCCTCCTTCCTCCTCGTATCCTTGGTCGGTACTAGCGTCTATAAATAAATACGATGTACACAATCACCAAACAAAACTTAACTACTTGCAATCATCACACACAAGGGTCCTATAGATGATCTAGCATCATCACTAACATTACAAGATTAAAGCTTGGTTTAATTCCTTTTATTTTTAGAAAAGTAATTTCTACTCATTGAAAAACTACTTAAGATTTAATATTCTCCAAACCAAATGGGATCATGTTGACGCATGTCATCACCACATATTTTAGTCCATGTGAATGTGATTTAAAGTGGTGTCACAATTTAATAAGGTTTTACCCTTTTATTTTAATTAATTAAAGTGACTAGAAATGCGTATGTGGCATTCTTTTATTACTTGGTCAATATTTCTGTAAGTAAACCTATATATTTTTATATATTCTGAAAGGTATGGTTAAATGTGATTTTTGAGAGTTGGAATTAACTCAAAAGCTATTGTGGTTTAAATTTGAAAAATGTTTGAATGCAGAAAAGCTTTTGCCTTGTTATTTTTTCCAAGGGTGATCTACTGATCAAAATGACTTGAATCCAATGGGCTTGGATTCAGCATTCCCATAACTTTCTAACAAAATTGGTTTCATTCAATTTGGTGCACGGAATCGACCTGGGTTAATTTTTGAAACTGGGTACAAAAGTGTGTTTGAAATAAAATGGAAAAGGTTTAATTCAAATAACTGGGCTGCGCGGAAAAGGTTAACGGGCCGGCCTGCTAAGCACAGCGCTTCTGCGGGCTGCATAAGTGGCTGTCCCTACGCGTCAGTGAGACAGGAGGGTGCGAAGCGGTATGGGGCGATGTGGTGCGTTCGGTCGGGTTCTAATCCAACGACTGAGGGTCATCATCGACGTTGGGCAACGCCGGCGAGACAGAAACCTAGTGCGGCCAGTAGGGGTCGTTAGGGGCTCACCGGGGTTTAGGCGAGGGTCGGTGAGGCGGGCGAACGACGAAGTCAACGACGACGAACCTCCTGGTACCGGCAGCTTCTCCTGGGGCGGCTCCAATCGCTGGCTCCCTTCTTCTCCAACAGCGGCGGGCTCCGGTGAAATTCCAGCGCTGCGCTGCTCGTCTTGCTCTGGGAACGGGGTGGAATGATCAGTGAGGAGAGGGGAGTGAGATGGTGTGCTCAATTTGGCTGGGGGTGGCCTCTATTTATAGTGGCGAGAGGGGACCGACGGGGCGCACGGTGAGCTCGTCGGGGTCGATGGTACAGACGGCTATCGGCATGGGCGAAGGTAGGGGCGGTGTGGTGCTCCCTGGCGATGCTCAACGTCACGGTGGCGAGACGTGGGGCGGTGCGGCTTGGTCGGAATGCGACGGTGCTCTGCGCTAGTCCGACGGAGAATTTAATGGCGCACAGCGTGCGTGGTCCGTGCGGCGGCGAACGAGCGTGTCTGCGGGGTTGCTGGGACGGTGGTGATCACGCGTTCACGCGGCGAGGGCGGCGCGCGGTCTGTGGGCGTCGGTCGAGCGTGGCGCACGGGACGTGCTCTCGGCAGGGTTGCTGGGGAGGTTGGCATGGTTCGTGCGTGTGGTCTAGTGGCTGGCAACGTTCGAGCGCTGGACAGGGAGTGGCGGTGGGGTGTTGGCTTGCTCCCAGACATGCTGGCTAGGCTTGTTTCTCCTCCTAGCTTGTTGTCGACATGGGGGTGATAAGGGTGCATTCGGCCTGCTCACCATTGATGGCAATGCCAAGCTTACAGTGATGCTAAGGGTGTGCAATTGAGCTAGATGATCTACTAAAACCTAGTTGCAACTAGAGTGGGAAAAAGTTAGGCTTCAATCACTGCTCACAATAGTGTTTGGATTTTGTTTGATTTGTGTCTGCCAAGTGTTTGATGAAATGGCCGCAAGAACTCAAGTTTTGAATTTTGAAAAGATTTTTGGTGGGTGTGCTAGGTTGGTGCTGGTGAGTCTGCAGATGCTTGGGTTTTGAAAGTTGAACTTGTTTGAGTAGTTTTTGAAAAAGTGGGATCTTCCCATATGATAAAGATTCAATTTTGAATTGTCATTTAAACTATGCATTTGAAAGTTTCTAGATGATCACAAAGTGGGCCTTGATACTTTGTTATGAGTACAATCAACGGGTGCAAAGATCCAGAAAAGTTTCTGTTAAGTTCTGAAAGTTTGAGACAGCCAAAGTAGGCATGGGAGTTAAATTGGTCAAAATGACCATTCCCTTATTTTATTTGTTTTGATTTACTTGTATTTGGGAAAAGTGTGGGAAATGTTTAGATGATGTTTATTTCACCTAAGCATCCATTTACAAGCAATGGAACACACAAACAAGGTGGTTCAAAAGAATTCAAAATGAAATGCATACTCATAAAAAAAGTTTTTGTTAACCCTAATTTTGATGATTAGAATTTGATGATCCAAGTTTAGTATTTTTGGGATGTTACACCACACCTAGAGGGACAGGAGGAACCGGCATGCCTCCGGCGCTCAACATCCAGCCGACGGGGACGCAGTAGCCCGATGGGCAGGGGTAGTTCGAGGCGCAAAGCGCCTCTGCCTCCCTGGGGGTTAGTGGTACGGTGGAAGCCATGGAAAGACTGATGAGGTTGCAGATATGAGTCTAGAGATGTGCAATGACAATGGAGTCTAATCCTACATATATATATATATATAGTGAGAAATGGCGGGAAGAAAACTGGCGGGAAGAAATGGCGGAAAGAAAAAGGCGGGATGAAAAATGGCAGGAAGAAAAATGGCGGGATGACAGAGGCGTGAATTTTTTACCAACCAGGACTAAAGGGGATTATTTTTTGTAATAAAGATTAAAAAATGCATTTCTTTAGAACCAAGTATTAATGGAAGAAATATGACATTGATTTCCATGTTGAGATAGATATGTGTGCCAAAAAATGGCTCATTTAATACATATAGTCAATCTTATGATCGCGTCAGCCGTAACCATAGAGTATCAGCACCGTTTAATAGGATGGTTGGGTCAGTTTTCACTTTAAAGGGCGGAATTTTATCAAACTTATTATAATCTTCTGACATGCCTGTCTTGTCCTCCACTCCCACGATGTTTCTTTTCCCTGAGAGAACTATGTGACGCTTTGGCTCATCGTGTGATGTATCTGTTTGCTTATTTTTTTTCTTTTTTTGGTTTGGTAGACATGTCCTTCACATAGAAAACCTGAGCCACATCATTGGCTAAGACGAATGGTTCATCTAAGTACCCAAGATTGTTGAGATCCACTGTTGTTATTCCATACTTGTTGTCTACCTCGACCCCTCCTCCTGTCAGCTTGACCCATTTGCACCGAAATAAGGGGACCTTACAATTAGGTCCATAGTCAAGTTCCCATATCTCCTCTATGAACCCATAATACGTGGTCTTTTGCCCATTGTCTTCTACTGCATCGAAGCGGACACTACTGTTTTGGTTGGTGCTCTTTTTATCTTGGCCTATTGTGTAAAATATATTCCCATTTATCTCGTACCTTGGAAAGTACATACAGTCTGGTGTCCTGGCTAACAAGTACAGCTGATCTCCAACAGTGGTGTTATTCGTGAGAAGTCTTTGCAGCCAGCCGCCAAAACTCGCCATGTGTTCACTTCTAATCCATTCATCAGACTGCCCCGGGTGTTTGAGGCGTATAAAATTCTTGTGTTCATTGATATACGGGCAACTAAGATAGATCTTTGTAAAACCGTGTAGTGTGATTGATTGAGAGAATGCCCGTCCCTAGATATCATTGCTTTACATCTTAGGGTGCCTTTTCCACGCAGTCTCCCCTCATGTTGTGATTGTGGAACACCAATCTCCTTAAGGTCAGGAATAAAGTCAACACAGAACTCAATGACCTCCTCTGTTACATAGCCCTTGGAGATGCTTCCTTCTGGCCTAGCACGGTTATGACCATATTTCTTTAAGACTCCCATGTACCTCTCAAAGGGGAACATATTATGTAGAAATACAGGACCAAGAATGGCAATCTCTTCTACTAGGTGAACCAAGAGATGCGTCATAATATTGAAGAAGGATGGTGGGAACACCAACTCGAAGCTGACAAGGCATTAGGCCACATCTGTCTGTAACTCTGGTAGGCTTTCTGGATCGATTACCTTCTAAGATATTACATTGAGGAATGCACAAAGCTTCACAATGGGTACTCGAACATTTTCAGGTAGAAGCCCCCTCAATGCAATCGGAAGAAATTGCGTCATAATCACGTGGCAGTCATGGGACTTCAGGTTTTGGAATTTTTTCTCTGCCATATTTATTATTCCCTTTATATTCGACAAGAAGCCAGACGAGACCTTGATACTGCTCAGGCATTCAAAAAAGATTTCCTTCTCTGCTTTGATAAGAGCGTAGCTGGCAGGAGTTAAGTGGCGTCCTTTACCCTTCTCGTTCTCAGGATGCATAGGCTTTTCAGATTCTTTCATACGTTGCTGGTCCTGCCGTGCTTCTGGTGTATCGTTTGTCTTCCCATACACTCCCAGGAAGCCTAGCAGGTTCATGCAAAGATTCTTCGTCACGTGCATCACGTCGATTGAAGAGCGGACCTCTAGGACTTTCCAATAGGATAGGTCCCAAAATATAGATTGCTTCTTCCATATGGGCGCGTGTCCGGCATCGTCATTCGGAACAGATTGACTACCAGGACCTTTTCCAAAGATTACTTCTAGGTCCTTAACCATACCAAATACGTCCTCACTAGTACGGAGGACAGGCTTCCTCCGGGATTCTGCCAGACGTTTGAAATGCTTGCCTTTCTTTCTTATGGGATGCAGGTTCAGAAGAAATCGATGATGCCTAGGTACACAACCTTCTTACATTTATCCAAATATATACACTTTCAGTCTCATCTAAAAAGTGCGTGCATGCTTTGAATCCCTTGTTTGTCTGTCCTAAAATATTACTAAGAGCGGGCCAATCATTGATGATTACAAAAAGCAACGATCGTAGGTCAAATGACTCCCCTTTGTGCTCATCCCATATACGTACACCTGGTTTGGCCCACAGCTGTAAAAGTTCTTCAACTAATGGCCTTAGGTACACATCAATATCGTTGCCAGGTTGTCTCTGGCCTTGGATGAGCACTGGCATCATAATAAACTTCCGCTTCATGCACAACCAAGGAGGAAGGTTATAGATACATAGAGTCACAGGCCAGGTGCTGTGACTGTAGCTCTGCTCCCCAAAAGGATTCATGCCATCTGTACTTAGACCAAATCTTAAGTTCCTTGCGTCACGTGCGAAGTCTGGGTACTCTCGCTCGACTTTTCTCTACTGTGACCCATCAGCGGGGTGTCTCAACATCGCGTCTTTTTTACGGTCTTTCATGTGTCATCGCAACAACTTGACATGCTCTTTGTTTCTGAAGAGACGTTTTAACCGTGGTATTATAGGAGCATACCACATAACCTTGGCAGGAACCTTCTTCCTAGGGGCATCGCCCTTAACATCGCCAGGGTCATCTCGTCTGATCTTATACCGCAGTGCAGTGCATACCGGGCATGCATCCAAATTCTCGTACTTCTCACCACGGTAGAGGATGCAGTCATTAATGCAGGCATGTATCTTCTGCACGTCTAATCTTAGAGGGTAGACAACCTTCTTTTCTTGGTATGTACTGTCGGGCAATTCATTAGTTCTTGGAATAAGATTCTTCATTTTTACCAACAACTTTGAAAATGCGCTGTCAGTCACACCGTTCTCTGTCTTTCATTGCAGCAAATCCAGTGTGGTACCTATCTTTTTGTGGACATCTTCGCAAGTTGGGTAAAATAATGTTTTGTGATCCTTTAACATCTGCTCCAGCTTCTCCTTCTCCTTTTCAGTTTCACGTTATTCCTTTGCATCAGTAATGGCCCGACCAAGATCGTCATCAGCGGGCCCATCTGCTGCCTCTTGATCTTCATCTGCCCCCGTTGCAGTATCATCATATTCAAGATACATATTATGATAGTTGTCATCATCCTCTTCTTCTTCGTTGTCTTCCATCATAACCCCTCTTTCTCCATGCTTGGTCCAACAATTATAGCTGGGCATGAAACCAGACTGAAGCAGGTGGGCGTGAATGGTTTTGGTATTTGAGTAGTCTTTCTTGTTCTGACAGTCAACACACGGACAACACATAAAACCATTGTGACCATGGTTTGCCTTAGCCACAACGATGAAATTTTGAAGGCCCGTAATGTACTCGGAAGTGAGTCGGTCACCGTACATCCATTGCCGGTTTATCTGTATTATATAATTAATTATGTATATCAAAAATCATTACAATACATCATGAAATTAATAGGGAGATGACCACTTTTACAATACATCAATGACACATGAAAGTATAAAGTTGCCGACCTCGACCGAGGAGGAAAGAGCAATGAGAAAACTTAATTCGAGCTCTCGGGCATTTCACTGAACACCTCTTGTGCATAGGAATAAAACACAAACTAGCACACCTCTCACCCTCTTTGCTAAGCTCCAAAATGAGAGAGTGAAAAAATAAGAGAGAGGGGTGGGCTGCGGTGTATTATATATAGGCGCACCCCCTTTAACACCGGTTCAAGCCACAAACCGGTGTTAAAGGGGGGTGCTGCGTGGCTCGGTGGGGCAGGCCCTTTAACACCGGTTCGTGGCTCGAACCGGTGTTAAAGGGGGTGGGCCTTTTTGCTTTCTGGATCACGCTGGTACGGGCGCCACCTTTAACACCGGTTCGTAGGAGAACCGGTGTTAAAGGCCAATTTGGACCTCAACTAAAGGCCCCATTTCCACCCGTGGATCTACTCCCTCTTTGCCAAAATGTAGTGCATATAAAAATTTTGAGAAGTCTAACCATGTCAAGTTTGACCAAGCATGTAGGAAAAGATACAAACATCTAGAATACCAACTCAATACCATTAGATACATCATGATATATATTTTCATATGGTATATATTTGGTATTATAAATATAGATATTTTTCTCAATAAACTTGGTCAAAGTTGATGATGCTTGAATTTTTAAAAAAATTATATGTACTATATTATGGCAAGGAGGGGGTATTTTATTTCCTCTGATATGTAGATTTTATTATTTTAGTTTATGGTTCAAATTTAAATTTTCTAGCTTAAATAGGATATTAAATAATCCATGGCTACCAAATCAATATACATATCTGGAGATCCTCTCTCTTGTCCAGCTAATGAGTATGTCTTGACTCAAACTAAGTTCTATAAATTTTTACCCAAATTCTAAACCCATCAATATTTCAAGGGAAAACGATGCCTTTCCACCAACTACTCTATCCCCCTTCTCCAGAGCGTCCCTATCCTCTCGAGCACCTACATCACCTTCCAAGTACCGTCTCATCCTCGCGAGACCCCGGCGCGCCTCCTATTGAGAAACAATTCCGGCAACATGCCTCTTCTTTCTTGCCGCTTCCAAAGATAGCTATCATATTTTATCGTTCATTCTAGGACTTTCTCTAATCAAAGAAAATATAGGGGATAAAATGTAAGTGAAATAAGTTACTCGTTGGATATGATCAAACATTATATAAGAGACAATCTTTTATCGATCTCATTTTTTTACCATGAAAGTCGTAGAGGAGTCCCCTACGGTATTTGATATCATTTTATAATTAACGGTTTCAAGATGTATCTATTTGTATTGATTTAGTATTATAGATGTAAATATTTTTTCTATAAACCTGGTCAAACTTAAGAAAGTTTGACTTCAAATCAAAACAAATATGCATGTTTAATTTTTGTGAAGGAGGGAGTAATACACTATACATGGTGGGGAAGATTGCAGCATGTTAATAGTGGTTTGGCCAAACAGCTTAGTACATTATATTATGTTGAATGTATTTCATTTATTTTCTTTGTTCACGCGCATCCAGTCAAGTTTCATGGTAACACATTGTCCATTTTCTCTTATGTAATTATGAGTTCATGCAGTGAAACTTGTATCCATCGCTATATATGGTAAGTTGGTAACTATTTAAACATGTAGTATGTGAAGAATGGAGACCGGTTACGATTAATATCATATTAGTTACCCTTCTCCAAGTCAACCTTTGTAACATGCGTATGCATCATGCAAGTTGCACATAGTATATGAAGAAAATTGCAGTTACAAGTGCATTTACTAAAACTGAGATCAACCAGAAATTATTACAACTTATTAAACATGTATGTGATTAATGGAGCCCGGTATCCAATTCAACTTTTGCATAGTTCAAGTTGCACATAAATGAAGTACGGGTCTGGCGACGACTTGTAATTACTTGTCACATTATCTTTTTTAGTTGACTAGTAAAATGCCCGTGCGATGCAACGGGTGTGACTATGCGTCATCATTTGTACATTCATGTCGGTAAAATTTTAGTAAGCTTCTAATTACCATGGTATAATACGAAGGTCAAAAGCACAAAGGAGCTTAAAGGGGGCGTTATAGACGAAAAAAGAGGAATGGATTAAAATCTCTAATTTTGATATGAAAGCAAAGCTTGCTAAGCATTGCCATTGCATGTATTAAGTTTGAACTATGTTATGATAGTTGACTCTTCATTTTCGTCATCTCTAACTCTCCATAGCGACTTCATGTCGCTTCGTCACTCAGTGTCGTAGTGAACGGTGGCACGAGCTTTTATGCTTGGCGACCAGGTCAATCCACCATCGACCCCCCCCTCCATAAGAGAATAATAACATCAAATAAAGGCATTGTTGGAGCAGCTTCACTTTTAGCAAAAACATTCTTTTTTTTTCATAGTAAGAACTGAAAATCAATAGCCATGATAATTTTTTAAAGGTTATTTCGCACCTAGTGCAAAAGTATGGAGATTTGTTTGCGGTTAATGTTTGCTTTGAAGAAAAAAATCCCTGTTGTGCTCTCTCCAAAGATATCAACATGAAACAGTATTGAACACATATTTTCACATGCTAAATGTATTCGGAGCCTCTAACACCATAACACGCATTCAGCACCCATCAATCCATTTCACCTTTACAATAACATTTTATTTAGTAGGAAAAATAAGTATTTTTTGGCAAGTAAAGCCGTACCTGAATTGGATCAACAAATTCATCAGGTATGTCCCCACCTAGGATAGCCTCCACATCCATGCAAGGAAAATCACACATTCATTGATCGCAAGGAGACCTAAGTCCTGAATCAAACTTAGGCTAAAATTCTACAAGGCCCTTGATGCCATAGGCGCTAACAAGGAACCATCTGGTAATGGTGGCGGTGAAAGCGAGCTGGTTCATCATGTCGCCGAGGAGAGCCCCAACGATGAGCACCATGGGAAACGGCAATAAGGTCTTCACCACATACCACTCACCCAGTGGCCTCCTACGAACATCGTGGAAGCTAGGATGAACACGCTCCACTTGTCGGAGAAGAAGAGCTGGTTGAGATTGTTCACGACAAAGGAGTGGTAGCTGCAGGTGAATAGGTTATAGCTTCTCTTCTGGAACTCGCCTTTATCTAGAGTGTTGTCCCATGTCACCTCCACATGACTGCCAAGAAGTGCTACATATGACACACGATTAGTGTCTTCTGAGTAAATAGTATGGCTCTACTTTAGAAATTTCATGTGAATTGTTAGTATAAATCACAAAAGACAGATTTCATTGCCATCAACTTTGATGTAGCGTGCAACAGCTCCAAAATCAAAGTTGTCAACTGACAAAAAATTGGGAGGGTAAAGTCCAAGACTACACCATCTTCTCTGCAAATGCCAATGGTTCCAACCATGAGATGAAGGTTATGGGAGTCTACAATATGCAAGCGAGCTCTTCTTTGGTTGAATAAACTGAGCTGGCTTCTTTCAATTTCCATCAACTTATTCGTAGTTCAAGCAGAGGCAAGGGAATGTTACCGCAAAAATGTGATTTGCCAATATAAAGTAGAAGGGGATGCATAATAATATATTGAAATAATACACTAACATAATGAACACTGCATAATTGCAATAACTCTAGAAGTTAGGAACTAACTTGACTGTTGTTACTCCTAGGATGGTGCTAGAATGCAATTAAATGACACAAGTAAATTACCAAAGGCTGGATTATTTCCCTTTTCTCCCCATTGGTATACACAACATAAGACAAAGTACACTCGTACTCTCCAAAGAAGCACGCGTTTACTCATAAGGCTTCTCCCACATTAAAACCTCAGAGTGAATATTATTACAATCCTATATATGATTGAAATTTTACCACAGTAATATTGTCAAATTGTGTATCTCTCTAATTAGATTTTTTACCCACTTATTTTTGTCAAAAGTATCAGGGATGAGTAACAATCTATCACTCAATTCAAGATACATAAGACAAGGCATACCATAAGGCCCTAATTTCAGTCGAAGTTGTATCAAATGATCATTTCTAAGAAGAGATACACATTACTGGCTAGAAAACTGCCGTCGATGTTCAGTTCTATGACATCAGGATTAGGATCTCTCCAATTTGTCTCTGATAAGGTTTTTGACATAATTGGTTTGCTGAAGATATATTGAAGCTCTAAAGCCGATCTCCTGATTTGAGCAAGGACCTGATCATGCATCAAAGATTTCCCTTCAGAGTTGATTTATTCCATGTGTTCCACCAGCTCCAACACAACAAAATGCATAGATGCTCAGAATCTCCTCTATTAATAGCCTTGGATCCATAAGTTCAGCCCCCTTCATCTTGCAGCCGTCCAAATTTAGAGCATGCCATAGTTTCTTTGCTGCTTTGCACTTGAGTAGCAAGTGTTCTCCATGCTCATCCAAATGGTGTCACACAGGGCACAACTTATCGCCCATCATCCATTACTGTCAAGCACCTTGCATCTCCTATAAATGACAAAACAGAGATAGTGAGATGTGAGATCCATCCTGGAGTTACTGTAAGCTGAACGGAATAATCTTACAGCATGTTTATCTAAGAAAAAACATGGAAAAGGTGAGAACTTACTTTGTAGGTCCTGCAGAACTCAAAGGTCCATCGAAGCTTTGTATGTTGCGTAGATACTCGTTTAACGGTATCAATGAGATTGTGTTCCTGCCTATTAAGAACATACTCATGTTGGACATTCGCATAAAGAGGTAGAGTTAAATAACTAAAGATGCACCCTATCTAAGGAGAAGAGAGGAGGACAATTACAAGTAGCAAACTATGAAGCAATGGTAGACACAATCCCTATCTTGAAGCACATGTCTAATTATGGAATAGCATCAAGATTCACACGAATAAGCGCAAGAAGTTGACCCACAGTGTCACTTGTAGTGGTGCAAGAATATTGACTGTAATTCGCTCCAGCTATTCCAGAAAAGGCTCATTTGCAACCTCTAGCTTCAAAAGATACTATGGGGTAACACGACAACAAAATAAATATGTCTCATGAAAAATACCATTATACAATAGATAGTTGATAAGAGAGCAATTGAATAAGAAATTTCCAATTATTTGAACACGGTGAACAAAATATACTAAGTTGTGGTGACATGTTCATGCTTCTAGAGAGAATGAAGAGGGTAATGAGTTGGTGCTGAAAAAATGCCAGAAGCATATAATGCATACGTAATGGGTCCATCAATCCATGAGATATACCTGGAAGGGTTGAACCACGAATTGAAGTAAGCATGAAGGCATTAATGTTTTTACACTGAGGGTGCTGCCCCAGGATAATCACCTAGATGCTCCGGATCACCAACTTGAACCGAGGAATGCGAAAAAAATATTACTATATACTTACCTGCCATAAAACCTACATAATGAAGATTTCCTTAATGTCATATATCACCAAGCTAGTAAAATATCTTATCAAGATCATTTTAAATTATTTCATTATGTATACTTTTAAAGTATTTCATTATGTATACTTAATGTCATATTTACCTCCCCTTTTCATGTTGGAGATCTCCTTCGCCTCTGAAGCATGTGCGGTGTTGACTCACCGAGGCAGCCACCTTTCTTCCTAGTGTCGTGCCATTTCCCCATGCGTCTCCTTCCATATGGTTAAATACCTGGATGTTGTGTTTCTATTCAGCATCATCACCACTATTTCAGACAAAACCGTTGCATTTATCATACACCATCTCACCATTTTTATAATTGTAGCATTAAGACTAATCATTCAGTTATTTTAGGCCTTATAACGATTATCAGCCGAAGACAACCAGAAAGCTTCAGTAAATCTTCGGTTGTGATCTTTCTGCTCACATACTTTGCAGAGTTACTTATCAAAAGGTAAACCAACCGAGAGTTAAGTTCATGCAAGCTGAAACAAAAATATGAAAGAATAAGAAGAATAGATAAAGATAATTTACGTAAGAGACCATATTTCTTGATGCAAAGTTTGCAGCTGACACAAACAATACACATACTCCCTCCGATCCATATTACTTGTCACTGAAATGGATGTATCTAGACATGTTTTAGTGCTAGATACATTCATTTCAATGACACGTAATATGGATCAGAGGGAGTAATAAAGCTATGGAAACTCACTGATATTTGAGCAAGGAAAATAAATGACAGAGCAAGGGATACATTGCTTCCATTCTCGCCTTATTTCAAGCATGTCATCTCAGCTAAAATTTTGATGTATTGGTCCCTCTATAGCTGCAACAACAAAAATACATATACAATCTTCAGTGGGCATAATTATCAGTCAAAACCATGTCTTAAATAACAGCAACAGTGCAACAATTGTTGATGCTCTTCTCTGCCAAGATTGTTGTATGGCACTGCAATGGATCTAACTCACGTATTGATTGGTTTCACACACCTTAAGGTTCTTGTCACACTGATTATATATCTAAATAATTTAGTGACTCACAAAATAAAATAAGGATTTCAAAGATAAATTTGCGCTAGTAACCCCACATGTGTTTTTAACCTGATATTCAATGGATAAATATGCAACCTATAGCAAAAAAGGGCCAAGTGGACTAAAGAATTGAAATAGCAGAATGTTTCTACATCAGGGTATTTGTAGATAAAAATGTTAAAACAGATCAAGTTCCTCCCATCCAAAGATTACCAACGAAAGGCTGAAATCCTTGGAGGCGATAGTGTGCTCTATTTTGTTAAGGCTTGTAGCTTTTGAGGACCGAGGTTTTTTGTAATCTAAGTTAAGGTACCACCTATGATTGTAGGAGCCATTATATGCCTCCTCTGTACTTTTCTTGTCAGTACAAAACCCAGCTCAACAAGTCTTCAAAACATAGAAATAAATCTTCTTTGATTTTCTGCATCGAAATAAGACAGAAATCGGTACCTGTAGCTTAGGAAGCAGCTAGTCCTCCTTCAGGACCCAGGCATCATCGTTAGCACATCAGGCAGCATGCACTCTCACTCTCCCCAAAGCTACGGTGTGTTAGCTGGCTTGGGCGCGAGGAGTTGCCAGCGACCTGGAGACGACAGGCTACGCATTGATGCGGACCGGATCGACCCTCTTTGTCAACCTTCTGCAGATTCAGCAAAGTTTTGAAATTTATTGCAGTAATTAGGGATATGAATAAACGAACATCTTATTTATTGCTCCATATCATGTACAGATTTAAGGCCAGATACATACATGACTTGCTTATTTTCTTCCTATTCTAAGCTAAACAGTAGTATAATATGAATATGAATATACATCATTTACTGCTCCATATCATGTACTACTACTAAAATCATCATCAATGAGAAATGTTATGCCAAGTCTAATATGAATATACAAATGAGAAGGTAACAACAACCTTGATCCCTTTTTTAGACAAAAAATGAGTAAAGACCATTTGATATGTCATGAGGCTGAGTGGAATGCTGAAATATAATCCTAATTCAGCCACTCGCATAATTCATCAGTAAAATAAGGCCATCAGGCAACATGGACTTCCCAGGTATCGACACACTCCAGAAATTCAGCGTGTTGGCTGTGTGGTCACCGGCAACCTGGAGACGCCGATATGCGGGGGGTGATGTAGACTGGCCCAATGATGGCAGCTGTGACACCCTCCCCGTCGACCTTCTGCAACAGCGCTTCCTTTAATTCAGGGGTGCACCGGGGCCAAGGTAGGCCAGGGCGTCTGGTCGGCGGCATGGACGACGGTGCCCACCAGGACGCCGACATAAAGACAAAGCATACGGGACACAGCTTAATAAGCATAGTAAAACACTTGCATCTTTATCTCAATAGCAGAGTCAATTACGTCCCTCCTAGGTATTTTCAATTGCATTCGATGAAGGTTATTCTACCAACACAACTGGAATATCTGGCATGCAACCATCTTCAATTTCTGCTATCTTCAAACATTTATCAATTAAGTGCCCATGTGTCGCAATCACAACTGAAGATGAAAGATTCATCACCAAAAACGAATTAAAAAGTGGAACATTAAACCTAGAAGGCATGCCATTCTATCTAGACAGAAAAATAGGATAAACATTGGCCAAACAGGATAGCTCTAACTTGCAGGATATGACGGTTTCGATGTCACCACAAATAATAAGCTTCATTAAAAAGAATAGAGCACATCTTGTTTGCCAGTAAAAAAATAAATACTATCTTGCTCTCTGCCACTAAAAAATGGTAACAAGCCCAAGACAATACTTTACCTCATATATATACAAGGGCATCGCCTCAATCGTCGTCGAAACTGTGAACCGCGTACAAAGCCAGGTGCCCGTGACTCAGCGTCCTCCCCATATTCTTTCCTGCTGCCATCTTGAGTCGATAGCTCCCAACTTCTTGCCTCTAGCACTGCAGCCTTTATGCTGAAAGTTAGTGCACAATGTTTCAGTAACACGCTCCTTCATGATCCTTTTGGCATCCACATAATCAACGGAATGAAGACACAATAAATATCATGAAAATGAAATGAGGAAAGGGTACCAACAAAGTAATCAGCTAAAATTATACTATGAAATTTGAGAATTTCACATGAGTAATAGTTTCCAAGTGCCGCAAAGTTAGCACGTGATTCCAATTTCCCAACTTCTCTATGTAGCTCCCTTCCAGTGGTGATCATGAGCAATGCCGGCAACCTCAAGTCCTCAAGGTAGTATACATAGTACTGAATCTTGTATTCTTGTTCAAGGAACTGGGAGTGACAAGAGAGAATAATTTCTTAAGAGATTTCGAGAAGCACATGTAACCTCCCAATGAGTGAAGAGAAATACAAAAGCAACTTGATTTTATGAGCATATGACCTTGGAAATAAAGTGACCAAAACGTTACTTCCAGCGACAAAAATGTCATCTTATTTTATGATCAAACCTGCCATCCAGAACTCGCTTGGTAACTTTTGAATCGGTTATACTTGATAAAAACTTAATAATAGTTCAATAAAAGAATAAGGAAAAATAATAGAGAGTAGCATCAATCACTACCGGGATCCCTTCCTGCATGTATCACTTATTTATAGGAAATAATACTGGATATAAAGACTGAAAATAAAAGGGGAAGCAAACTGTGAGTACCAGCATATGATTGTGAATTTGTGATCCCTCAAGATATATGTGGTATTGGCATTCACCCATCATCAAAATTCATGGATTTAAAATGTAGCATTACTCATCCTGAAACAAAAGAGAAAATCTTGAAACCGAGGGAACTAATTCAGAATAAAAAACGGCAATTGTAAGAGTAATAGATAGAAACATTTGGCGGATTCATATGAGTAATCATATTCTCTCTGTTTCAGCTGTTTATCACCTGTACACGACTCAGGAATTGCTCGCATCGTTTTCACATGCTCATGGATGCTCGTCCCCTTCCTACATGCATTGGCCGTGAGATACAATGACCCTTCCTCGACGCAATGAGCGCTGACTCCAGCGGACGTGGTTCGAACCAACGCTCGCGAAGCTTGTGTGGGGGCGACTGCGATAGCAGATTGAGGCCGAGAAGGAAGCGGCGATTCATGTGAATGAGAGGACAACAACGACACAGTTGGATAATTGAGTGTGTTCGGGCGTGATCTGGGTGAAGAGCGGCCATGGGTTGCAGGGGCCGTAATCCCGTGATGGCGGACGGTAGACTGCCAGATTTAGGGCAAGCAGAAGGGCAAATCGAAGGTGGAGCAAGACTCGTGTGCACGGGGTGAGAGAATTGCGGCGGCGGTCTGGGGATTTGGGCGAGTCTAGATGGCTAGGGTTAGCGGCGCGCGATGGTTCTGGGCGGCTGTGTTGGCGAGCGAGAGAGGAGACGAAGAGTAGGCGGAGGCCGGCAGCGCCAATCGGCGGTGGTGGCGGCCGGTACTTGGTGAATTGAGTACTGGGAGTGGGAGGTGGCGGTGATTCCGTGATGCCGAGAGAGAGGAGACGGGGGGTGGGGGGAGAATTGGACCAAAGAAACCGGTGGGGGTGAGGGATTCGACGAGAAAAAACCGGTGGACGAAAAAAGACCGACGGAGTGCATATGTTGGCAGGAAACGGAACACGAGATCTTTTTTATAAGTATATAATAGTAGAGATAGAGATACCTATGTTACCATTCAAGTTATTTTCACTATGACTACTCTAACTTGTGTATGTGTATATATGGAGATAGATGTATAAACCGTACGTCTATGAGTACAATCCTTGTTCGCGCAGGGGGACTTGTATGTTATCACTCCCCCTTCTCCCATCCATGTTATTACGAGTGAATGAGATACGATAATGAGATCCACCAATTTTTTTGACTATTTAAACATGTATGCAAAGAATGGAGTCTGGTTAGAATGAATATCGTATACTTTATTCTTCTTCACGTCAACTTATGTAACATGCATATGCATGGAATATATATGATGCATTGCACAAATATAAAGTAGTAGGTAAGTACGTCACGACGACTTTCAACGCAACGTGTGCATGTATGTGCATGATGCCATGTATGGATAGATTTTCTATGATTTATATCGTCTAGCTTGCTACTTTGCTATGGTTCTTCAATATTTAGTAGCCAAAGACCAAAGTGGTATATATATAGCTAGTTAGACTTTCTCTAATCTACGTTGGGTGGCTTTATATAGCAAGGTGTCTGCTCTATCATACCATGCATGACGTTCTTCATGTGTTGCTGCTTACACTGCTTGCACTAAGACACTTCTACTTGCAAATTCCTTCCTCCAGAAAATGGTTGCTGAACAGAGGATTCACAAATTAAATGTGGGACTCGTCAACATATGCATGACTTCGTGGCAATAACCGCGTGAGATCGCAACTACTCCAGTTGAGAGGCTGTCTTCGGCTGTATAAATGGTTCCAGCTAAAGACGTGTACTTAGATGCAGATAACTCATAGCACCCTCAGGCCAATTTGTTTAATCTGATGGTTGTTTCCTACGATCTGAAACTACAATAACGGTTTACATGAGATATTGGAGTGGACCAAATTTCTTATATTTCAGGGCCAACAATTATGGTGTTACCATGCCCGCGTCGAAGGACTCCATCGTGCTATTTGAGAATATCGCATGAAATTAGTGACTCGACTACTGGATGGGCCTTCACCTGCAGCAAACTAGCGAACACCGGTATCCTCACGACATTACTAGATTTCGGAGATACACTCACCTTGACTGTTATAATGATCACTCGCATATAAAGATCATTCTAGAAGATGAAACAATCCTACAGTCGCGAGATGAAATGTATATGCTTTAAGAATTCATAGATCCTCTATCGCTGGTGACAGAAAAGGTGTCATCTATTAGTGAGTTAACCCATTGTAAAATGATTACAATGCCTAGTTACGGCTGTTAGAGTATATTTTATGGAAAGATTAGGTAGAGATAGGATTTAATTCTTGTCTTATAATCCAAGTTGATCTTTGTATGCCTATATATATTCGCCCAAGAAACTCAATAATACCTACCAACATATTCCACCGATCCCTCTATATAATTTCACATGGTATCAGAGCAGCAAGATCCTTGACCTAGCCGCCGCGCACGCTTCCGCACCGCGCCGTCCCCGGAAGGTCGATCTCCATGATCTCCTCCGTGCGACCCGTAGCAGGGTTAGTCCACCGATCCGTGATCAGCTGAACTGGTGAGTCATTTTTATCTCTAGATCAGTTTTTCTCTCCGCCGGTCGATTGTCCGGTTTTCTTTTTTTTGGTATGCCGATCATAGATCATATTGCATCGCCCACCCCTCATCATCCTCACGCACCTCTACTACGACATCAGCGTCAACTTCGCACCGTCTGACTCGTCTTTCCGGTTGTCGCGGCCGACTCACTGGCGCCAACTCCGCACCCTACGGCGGCCATCTGGTCACTCGGCCGGCAAATACGCCTGCCTCAGTAGGTTGTCGCGTCCGACTCGCATGCGTGAGTCCACACATGACGCCGCTAATAAATGCTTGATGCGACACATCAAGCACGCATATCTGTAGAGTAGATCCCATGAACCGCTAGCAGCCAAAATGGAGTGCTCGTCTGCATAGGGAGGAGCGGCCCGTGATTATAAATTTAGTATATTCTATCGACGCTTGATGCGTGTTGTACGCCCAGTTGGGAAACTTCAAGAGCAAGGTATGATGCAGCACAACAGCAAGTTTTTCCTCAGTAAGAAACTGAGGTTATCGAACCAGTAGGAGGAATGAAACGCCTTAAAGGTGTTGCAGACAACGTGGAAACCTGCACAATACAAACTCAAGACTTTGCCCCAACTAACAGTGAGGTTGTCAATCTCACCGGTTGCTGTAACAAAGGATTAACTGTATGGTGCGGAAGGTGATGATGGTTTACAGCAAGTAAACAGTAGGAAGGTGATGATGGTTTGCAGCAAGTAAACAGTAACAATGGAAGATGTATCAATGGTAAAGATTAGACCGAGGTCCATAGTTCACTAGAGGTGCTCTCCTTAGATAAACAACATGGCATGAATAGTAAACAAATTACAGCAAGGCAATTGACAGGAAATGAGCAAGGCATAACAATGACATACTAGACAAAAAGATCCTATGAGATTCGATTGGGCAATACAACAATATACATAGACCGCCATCCAACTGCATCTATAACTAGAAGTCCACCTTCAGGTTATCATCCGAACCCCCTCCAGTATTAAGTTGCAAGCAACAGACAACTGCTTTAAGCAAAGTGTATAGGGTAAACAATCCACTTGTTCCATGAACAAGGGACCGTTGTTTTCTCCCTAGTGGCAACAACACATCTACAACCGAAGAAATTTCTGTCACTTCCCTTGGAAACTAGAGGCATGAACCCACTATCGAGCATAAATACCCCCTCTTGGAGTCACTAGCAACTACTTGACCAAGATAGCTACTAAGAATAGAGAGCATGCAAGATCACAAACAACACAGACATGATAGAATCAATAAGACAAAACCATTAATCAATCTAACATAGTAATCTCAATATCCATCGGATCCCCGCAAACACAATATGCATGATTACAAATAGATTATATCTTGATCATAAACGGAGCTCACAAGATCTATACATGAAAGCACAAAGAAGGAGATACAACCTTCTAGCTACTACATGGACCCGTAGTCCAAGGTGGAACTAGACACGCTTCATACCGAAGAAGAAGGCCTCCGGGATGATCTCCCCTCTG
The DNA here is from genome assembly GCA_916181665.1 of Avena sativa. Taxonomy (NCBI): domain Eukaryota; kingdom Viridiplantae; phylum Streptophyta; class Magnoliopsida; order Poales; family Poaceae; genus Avena; species Avena sativa. The sequence goes on from OV702298.1 coordinate 22,748,304, forward strand.
GCAGGGTGCCGGGAAGAGCTTCAGATCCCTCCCGATCTAGGGATGATGGTGGCAGCGACTATAGACGGTTTCGTGGAGTTTCGATCGGGTGCCTAGGGTTTCTGTATCAGGGGCTTCTTATAGGCAAAGAGGTAGGCCGAGGGGGTCCTCGAGGCGGCTGCACACCCCAGGCGCGGGGTGGGACCACCCGCGCGGCCAGGGGTGTGGCCCCCTCGAGGCCCTCCTCCATATCATACTCTGGCTTTGTGTTGCCCACGGTAAAATATTGACTTTGGCTTTTGTCCCGTCCAATTCCGAGAATATTGATTTTCTGCCTTTCTGCAACCAAAAACAGAAGAAAACAGGCAACTGGCACTGTGGCAACTTGTTAATAGGTTAGTTCCAGAAAACATATAAAAACACCTCAAAGTGTAGAAAAAGCAAAACAAAGTAGATACTAAACAAACATGGAGCATAAAAAATTATAGATACGTTTCCGACGTATCAAGCATCCCAAGCTTAACTCCTGCTCGTCCTCGAGTAGGTAAGTGATAAAAGAATAATTTTTAAGGTGGCATGAACCATCAAAACCAAGATCAAACCATTTGCAAGTATTGAAAGCTGGGATCAAAAAACTCTAAACATGTGCATGAAAGATGGAGTTCTAACAATAATACAAAGTAACTATGCATGCAACATGAAAGGGTACAAACAAAGATCATAAATAACATGCATTGAAAAACGTTTGTTTGTTTCACATACAGAAAACATGGCATAGTGGCAATCAGCTTGTCCCTAATGGAGTAGCAAATAGATGCATAGGACACCTTCAAAGTTCATAAAATTGACTAGATACAAATAGCACAAGAACAAGTAATACAATAATATGCATCAATCAATAAGTTTTGGGACACTGCACATAAAACTAAGAATGGCAACTATGCTCTTTTAATGGTGCCTAAAGGTAGAAAGTGGAGACTCAATATAATAGTGGAAGAAAGGCCCTTCATAAAGGGAAGCATGGATTTCAAGTTTTAAAAAGAGCTTCCAAAAATTATGGTACTTGTTAGCTTTCAGCCCTCATTGCCCCTATCATAAGCATCTTGAAGTGATTAAGGTTAAAAAGTGAACAAACTATGGAGTATATGCTTGACAAAGTATAAGTTGGCAATCTCATGTCCCTTGAATACGAGGGCCACACCTCATGCTACTCAACTTCAGTCACCTGTAAGTTCTTGTCATAGTAAGTACATGTGTATCATAGAGAACCGCCAACGGGGTACCCCTTGCACATGGTACAGGAGCTATCCCATAACCAAAATGACAAGGCAAGCAGACAATGAGCATCTCAACGATCTCTTTATTTACTATGTGCATACCTTTTTATTAAGGATGCTTCACAGAATGCTCATTATGGTGATGCTGCAAGTTTCCATCATGATTAGGCATGGCTTAGGCTAGCGGCCCAGGCGTTTCTCTAACACAAAATACATAACTCCATGGACTTACAAGTTCCCTCTATATTTCACATCGGCGACATCCATAGACAAAAGAGCATGATATCAACTGTGTACAAAGTACAAGTGCAATGTTAAAAATGTTCCCCATGACAACATGGTTCTGCTAATTTCAACGTATAAGTGCAAGCATATACAACATAGATGACACAATGGTTCAAGTTTATTAGGGGCAAAGAATATAAAGTGTGCCATCAAGTTTGTGAGGGCTTTAATCACTAAGTTTTCACATAAAAAAATGCTTTTTAATTGGAAGGTAGCTGAAAACAAGAATATACTTGGAATGGTGTAACACACCATGCATAGGAATTTATAGTGGACACTTTGGAATAACTTGGTTTCTTGGGAGTTGGAAGCATGAGTAGAGCTTACTCATACAAGTGAAGGTTAGCAAAAGACTGGGAGCAACCTACTAAGAGAGCAGTAATGGCCATAATCACGCAGAGCGACAAAACATTACTAATCAAAGCATAGAGTGGTACTACAAGTCAAAGACTAAATGATCATAGAGGCTATGGTGACTTGTTCATAGTCATAACATGGTGTGAGCATGTTACAAGTCAACCCAAACAAAACATCAAAGGAAAACACCAAAATACTATGCTTTTGTATGCTAAAACAACGCATGATTCTTTCAAGGCACACTAAGCAATCCCAATTGTTTGGAACAAGACATGCTACATCAATAATCACTAAGCATAAGGTCAAAACAACACCTAGCATGTCATGCTAAAGTCTAAGTCACAGTCAATGCAAGCTCATCTTGCACTTCCAAGCAAGAACTTTCTACTCCTTTCCAACACCAATCGACTTATTTGAAACAACACAGCGAGAACGGGGGTCCAATCTACTTTATTCAAGCAAACTAAACAAACCAAGCAAAGCAAACGAAAACTAAGACGCTTCAAGAACAACCCAACAATGCATGAAACAATAAAAACGAAGTGTCTAGAAAGACCTGAGCTTTTTATTGATGAAGAAGGGGATGCCCAAGGCATCCCCAAACTTTGACGCTTGTACCTCTTGGATATTTCTTGGGGTGACACCGGGATGACATCCCTAAGCTTGAGTTTTTGTCCATTCTTCATCTCATTACATCATTCTTTCTCTACACCTGAAATTTTTCTTTCATACGAAACTTCACACAATCTTTATTAGCAACATTAGTGTATTCAAAAAATAATAGACCCTTGGGTTTAGCTTTATAACAGCAAAACTTTTCACTAAAAACATAAGATACTATAGTAACTCCTTCAAAAAGCTTAATTCCCCAAAACAGAACTCAAAAAGGAATCAATAAGAAGCAAATCCAAATAATGGCAGAAATCTGTCAAAACAGATCAGCAGGTAGAAACCGATTTTTTTGAAAATCTTCTGTTGCTCAAATCAAAAAGTGTTGAACTAACGAAAGTTATCTGACATACTGGGGAATTTATTCGTAAATTTTCAGATCAATCCAACTTACAGAGACTCCTCAGGGATATTTATGGTGGAGGACCGAAATCTGTTTGGGACAGCAACTCCCCAAATCTTACTTCCCTCTCATTAGAGGTCATTCTTGGCACAAAAGCAAACAAAAAGGATAAGAAGAGGTAATTACTGAAGTAATAACTTCCAAGACTCAAGGAAACTCTTGAGTTATTGTAACAACCCAACATTTAGGAACTAACGAAGGATAGATTTAGGAATTTAAGATGTTGCATGCATTCATCTGTGAAAATGTGGGTAAATTTTTCGCCAAATAAAAACCTAAAGTGATCAAGGTTTCTTTCATACTTTGAGATTAGTTTTAGTCTTGAAGGATGATTGTTATAAACTTTGATATGATCTTTGTGGACTTATGTGTTTTGGGTAATGAAATTTGAATTTAAAACTTGAGTGTTTGAATTATAATTCAAAAGAATTTTGAATAATGTTTGAATCTTTGATTTAATTAAGAGTTAAATAATAATGTCTCAAACTTTATATAAAGAGAGCAATTAAGAATATGAATATCCATTTCATAATTTTATTCAATAAATAAGTTACAAAAATGTAACTTATGAGAATCATCCATAACAAATCTTTACAATAGTAAATAAATAAAGAATAATATTTCTTTATTAATAATAGTACAATCTTTATTACAAAAGAATAAAAAATAAAGAGTACACAAGAATAAATTGAAGATTACAATTGAATATGATAATCATTACAAGTGACTAATATATCATGAAAAACAAAACCTAAATTAAAGTCTTGATCTTCAAATCTGGTACCTGCAAAATAAAAATAAACTTAAAAGAAAAGGAAGGTTAGGATTAGAATTATTTTTACTCTCAGACTTGACAGTGAAGTGCACTGATCATGGTTCATCATTGAGTTTTTAAGGGGCAAGTTTCACCAATATGAAAGAATGTATCTTTATAATTTTAAGACAAAAGTCAAATTCCAGCAAGGAGGGGCAAGTTTCACCAGCCAAGTAGAAGTAATCAGATGAAAGTAACTTTTAAAAATTCTGAACATATCCACATCTGTGCAGGAAGCACACAAGCAGCACACACACCAAACTGCATGGTGTGTGTTGTCAACACCACAGCAGCAGCACAACCAAACAAAACTATCAACACAGCCGTGGGAAACCAATCCCCACATCATTCCATTGCTTTTACACACCAAGCACGGCAGCTAGCAGCGAAAGCCAAAGCCAAGGCCAAAGCCAAGCTAGATCAAACCAACCAAAACCCAGAAGCACATCACCAAGATGGTGACATAAGGAGGGGGAAGATCAGGTGAATAACAAGACCAAGGTTGTAACATCCCAAAAATATTAAACATGAATCATCAAACTCTAATCATCAAATTTAGGGTTAACAAAAACTTTCCCATCTAAAAATATGAAAGCATTCATATGTATGTGTATTTAAATTAGGAGTTCTTTTGAATTGCCATGGTTCTGTGATTCATTGGTTGTAAAATGATTCTTAGGTGAAATAAACATCATATAAATCATTCCCAAACTTTTCCCAAAGAAAAACAACTCAAAATGAATAAATGAAGTGAATGGTCATTTTTGCCAAATTAACTATCATGCCTACTTTGGCTATTCCTAATACTCAAAACTTAACAGAAAAATTTGTGGAGCTTTGCACACCTTGTTAGTACACATAATGAGGTACCAAGGCCCACTTTGTGATCTTCCAAAAACATTCAAATGCTAAGTTTAAATGATAGTTTAAAATGAATCTATCTCATATGGGAAGATCCCACTATTTCAAAAACCACTCAAACAAGCTCAATTTTCAAAACCCAAGCACCCACAGAGTCTCAAGCTCATGCCTAGCGCACCCACCAAAAATCTTTTCAGAATTCAAAAAGAAGTTTCTTGCGGCCATTTCATCAAACACTTGGCAGGCAGAATTTAAACCAAATCAATTTCACTATTTTGAATAGTGTTCTGGCTAAACTTGTCTCCCATTTGACATTCAATTGATCACATTGTCCCCTGGATCAAACCAGGACCTAACTAACCCACCCCTACCTCCCAGCAGCATGGCCATTGCCAAACCGAGCCCACCTCGCCGGCCAACTTGGTCGCCGCCGCAGCAGACCACCTCCCCCTCTCTCGCCATGTCTGGGAGTTAGCCAGCACCTCACCGCCGTCCACTGTCCCCTCCCCGAGCCAAGCCCAGCCGTGGACCACCGAGAAAACCCCGCGCCTAGTGCCACAGCGACGTGACGAGCACGCGCCAAAGCGCCACACCCGGCACGCGTGCACACGCCGCCCCTCGACCGCAGCCCGTGCCCACCGCGTGGCCACGACCTAGGAAGCACGCCAGACACCCCCGTTCGCCGTCCAATGCCCCACAGCCACCGCTCGCCATCGAAGTCGCCGCCTCTGCCGCTCAGAGCGCCAGCCTCGCCCGACCGTTTACCACCGCCCTAAGCCCGCATTAACATCCTAGAGCACCGCCAGGAGACCGCGCGTCGATCTCCACCCTCAGCCATGCCTCTAGCAGCCCGTAGCCATGTCACCACTGTCGCCTGCCCATCCCTCTCGGCCTCGCCGTCGAGCCTATAAAACGAGGCCACCCCCAGCCGTTTGTAGCACACCATTCTACTCCCCTCACCTCACTGATCGTCCCACACCTCTAGCCGGAGCACGGGGAGCAGCAGCTCGAAATTGTACCAGAGCAGGCCGCCTCTGGAAGAGAAGGGCGCCGCTGATTGCGACCACCCCCGGAGCTGCCTCGACCGTCCCTGAGCTCGCCGTCGACCACCAGTTTGTTTGCCCGCCTCGCCGTCGACGCTGGAGCCCTGGTACGCCCCCTATGCACCCCCACCGAGTCGCTAGGGTTAGAGCTCGCCAGCGACAGGTCCGTCATCGACGACGATCCACAGCCGTTGATCCCTCCTCTAATCCAACGACCCACACAGCCCCGTACCGCTTCGCGCGTTATGAGCCACTGACTGGTAGACCCCCTGTCAGCTGAGCCCCGCGCTGCAGAGTGACACTGGGCCGGACCATTAGCGTCTCCCGCGCGACCCAACAATATAAATTTAGATTTTTCCATTTAATTTCAAACACAGTTCTATACATAGATTCAAAAATCAACCCAGCTCGATTCAATGAACCAAAATGCATGAAACCAATTTTGTTAGAAAGGTATTGAAATGCTTAATTCAAGCCCGTTGGATTCAAATCATTTGGATCTGTAGATCACTCTTGGTAAAACTAACAAGGCAGAAGCTTTTCTGCATTCAAACATTTTTCAAAAGGTTAATTGTGTGCTGCCAAGGGGGATAGCTGCCCCCCTACGTGTGTCGTCTGATCATCATCTTTGAGATATGTGCCGATCATATTTAGTTTTGCCTCACACAATAATGCATGATTAACCTCCTGTAGTAAAGCTCAACGCTGACAATACCTCAGTAACAAGGGCAGTGAGAGAAAGAGTATGGACAAACTACTGCCTGCCACATGTCTTTTTGTACATTGGCTTCTAGTGTTACTTGACAGCAAGTCGCTGGAGTAAGCAAACATTTACTTATTATGAGTGTTTAAAAAGAGATTGGTCGTCCAAAATAAATCACTCCAAAGTGTATGTTTAGACAAGTATTTTTTTATCAAATATAAATTTCACCACATATAGCTAGGTATCTCAAGACGATCCAGGACATACATATGCAATGCCGTTAATCACAAAACACTCATGGTCCTTAATTAATTTTACAAGCGCATGAGTCCGTACGTGGACATACATGTATATAGGGTTGTGTAGCTTTCTTAGTTTCTCGTGGTTCCTATTGCTTCACGAGGACCATCTTACTAGATGCTAACATGGTGTAGCATTGTGCAGCAAAAAGAGTGTTATCAGCTAGAGTGTCGATTGTTGTTGCTGCTAGAGAGGCTAACCATGACGCCCTACGATTGTGAAACAGACATAGGTGGTACTGAACAATGGCAGAAAATGTCAGTCAACGGCAAACCAAATTGTCTCACTAATTGTTGATTACTATTGAAGTTTGTGTTTCATCTCGTTTATTGGTTAGATACGTGCTCGAATCTCTAGGCAGATCGTACGTCACTTGGATGGGGGGCAGCTATCCCCTGTGGCAGCAAATCCACACTGAAAAATTCAACCATAAGAGCTTTTGAGTTGATTCCAATTTTCAAAAATCACATTTGATCATACCTTTCAGAATATATAAAAACATATGGGTTTACTTACAGAAATAATGTTCAAGTAATAAAAGAATGTCACATAGGCATTTCTAGTCATTTTATTTATTTAAAATAAAAAGGTTAAACCTTATTAAATTGTGACACCACTTTAAATCACATTCCCATGTACTGAAATATGTGGTGATGACATGTGTCAACATGATCCCATGTTTGAGTTGGAGAATATTAAATCTTAAGTAGTTTTTCAATGAGTAGAAATTACTTTTCTCAAATTAAAATATATAAGACAAATGCTTTAATCTTGTAATGTAGGTGATGATGCTAGATCATCCAAAGTACACCTTTGTGTGATGATTGAAAATAGTTAAGTATTGTTTGGTGATTGTGTACCTCGTATTTATTTATAGACGCTAGTACCAACCAAGGATACGAGGAGGAAGGAGGATACTACGAGGAAGAAGCCGAGGAGAACTTCAACCACTGCTCTGCTCAAGGCAAGCCTTACTACACAAGTTGACCTACGCAAGCCAATACATAAAACCTTGCAAGCTAACACTTGCAACTATGAAAATTAAATAACCTATGCAATGCATTAAGCATGCTTGGTTAGACACATTTGATGATACCCAATCCTAGTTTTATTTACAAGTTTAATACTTTATTTCTTTATCAAAGCTTTCTCTTAGAGTTTACTTAAGTGACTTGTAGATTCTAAAAAGATAATTGAAGGTAGCATAAAGAGCATTAAATTTGGCCTAATTTAGATAATCTTGATGTCATCTTAAGGCATGAGATTGAATTTAACTAATCTCCACTTGTTTACCACCCCTCATTAGTACTTACCCCCACTTGTAGATGCTAGTGCTAAGCATAAAACTTGCCCAACTTTAGATGGGAATACTTGGTGAAAATGGTTATGAAAACCTTAGAATGATGAGTCATTCTACTGAAATGTTTTGACACGTGTTCTCGAACACCAGATGATTTTTATGATGAAAATGTTGAGGCATGAGCCTTAGCCCTTGATAAAACTGATGGTTGTCTGGATGCGATACCATTCCAATTTTACCGTATAACCACAATACCCGAAAATTGGGTAGGGCTTGACTGGAAAGTTATATACCTTAGTATGGGTTCCCTCGCGGCCAAGGTCTGAGTTGAGGCTACCTTGTGAAGATTTTCCACCTGTTCAGTACCCAAGATGACAGTTGGTCATGGTTGGGAGGCTAAACTCACAGGAGAGGTGCCTATACTAGGGCGTGTAATTGAAAGGTTAGGATTGATTATCCGCATACTGAGTATGGTGAATTCGGGATTTGTTCTTGATGGATGTATCGAATGTTGTGGTGAAAGTGTACAATCTCTGCAGAGTGTCAAACTATTCGAATAGCCGCGTCCATGGTTATGGACAGTTGGAGTGGCCATACTGTTCCCTCGTCAGATGTTTTCAAAATGACTTGTGAAATGAATTATGACTTTGACTTGACCACAACACGGTTGTGATATGAAATTCAAGTTCCCACTTAGGTGTTATAAAACTTTCAACTAGTTTTATTTGCTTCTGAACTTAGTAGAGGTAAATCTGGCTTTTTGCAAAACAACCCTAGAGCTTAGTGTCCTACTACAAAAAAAACCTTAACTTGTTAGTATTAGTTTGCGAGTACTTAAAGAGTACTCATGGCTTTGTCCCTGGCTATTCCCGTGGCCAGACTATGAAGAGGAGTACCAGGATGATGGACCGCAGGAAGGTTATGACAACTAGGATCATCTCCCATCGTCAGCATTGCCTGTGACCCCTAAGATGGAGCTTCGCCTACGCTATCGTTACTATTACTTTATTCCGCTGCTTGAGTTGTATTAAGAACTGGATCATGAGATCCTTATTTTGTGTAAGAACTTATGTATGGTTTGTAATGGATGATGTACTGTGATATCCAAATCTGTTATGTCTCGCAAAAATGGTAATCTTGGGATTGCAATGTATGGCATAACAGGCATCTAGGATTAAAAATCCGGGTGTTGACAAAGGTCAAGCCATCAGGATCAGGAGATGATGGGCTAGATCAAGGACAAGCCAGGAGCTGGAAATACCAGGGGAGCACAAGATCAACCACAAGATCAAGCTACCACAAGATCAACCACTATCAACCACTAGCAACCACGACATCGAGTGACAGTGGTGAGTAAATAGACCATCAAATGATCTATTTGTCTAAGATTAGACAAGCATACATGATTTGTATCTTATCCAAACTCTCAGAAAGCACCCATGTGGGGTGAATCCGTCATTGAGGTTTTAAACTCTAAAAGCAATCAAAAAAGTACAAGGATCCAATTAAATCTTAGAATAACATCATTGATTTAGTTATCAAGCTATATTTCAATTCAAGAATGAACATAGCTAAGATTTAAAACTCTAGGCACATCTCTACGATTAGAGTAGCACCTTAGGATTTAATCTTATGGATCTATATAAGTTATCAAGCTTACAAACATCCTTTCCCAACTTTGATTCAAGCAATAGTAGCTGGTATCACTACCAGAATTAGACCATGAATCAACAAGATAGAGGTCTTAATCCCTAAACCTCAGACCAACATCACTGGTTCTAGGGATATAAGGAAAGAGGATTTCACTTATCTATCATGCCAAGACAAATCTTAATCTTGAATGAAACCACACCAAGTAAAAGAATCTAAACTTGTGTGACATACAAGGATGGTGTCACAAGAATAGTTCTAAACTAAGCAAGTTCAAAATCCAATCTTCACAGATACAATCAACTAGTTATAAATCATTTTCCTGTTCTTAAACACAGGAATCAGAAACAGGATATTCATATATATATGCCTTCACTGTAAGAAACCATTGTGATCTCAAACCACACATGAATTCTCAAGCCAACAGTACTAAGACAGTAACTTCATCACACCATACCCACTGTCATTAACCAAGTAATGACAGTGGTAAGTTATCAAAACCACTAGCTTTACCAAGTAGTGTTTCCAGAACAATTTTACCCTCTAAATCATATGAGATTTAACCATGGAATCATCAGCAGTAAACCACTAGCATCACCATAGCTAATCATCAGCAATAAGCCACAGCTAATCACCACTTACCAAATTCAGAGATCATGAACACATGATCTAATTCATCAATATCTAATCAACAGCAGGGTATGAACCCTAAATAGAACCAAGCACCCTAATCAGAACAAGACAGTGACCAGAAAGATCACCACCAAACATCTAGCAGAGGATGACCTAACATAGAGCAGCACGAGAGGAGACGGAGCACTCACCAAAAGTCCTCGCTGAAGAATAGAAGAGGAAGCAGAGGGGCCGACGACCATGGAGGCACGGGGAGCACCCCTAGGGGGTGCTGCGACCCATATGGCGCCACGGCGGCGACCATAGCCATGCCTAGAGGCGAGGTGAATCACCACGACGCACGATAGCAGCGACGGCGCCAGGATCCACGCCAACCCCAAACCCTAAGGTTTGGGACGACATCGATCTGTCGCAAGAGAGCTCCATGTCCAAATCTAGTTGGACAGGAGAGAAGAGCAGAGTCGACAACCTCTTCTCGCACCACGGCGGCGGCCAGAACGGTCCATGACGGCGGGAATCATCGGCGCCGACACCACCGACCACGGGGTCGGGGATAAAGGAGGAGAGGAGCAAACTCGAGGGTGAGAGACAGCGAGTGAGTGTGCTGAGTTGTGCCAGAACCCTTTAGGGTGGCTGTTTTGACTATGCATAATGGGTCACAAGGGCCCAATAAGAATAAGCCAACCCTAAAACCTTTAAGGCATGTTTTAATAAATAGGAAAAGACCAAAATGCCCCTGAACTTAATTAAATTCTAGAAAATAAAATAAAAGTCCAAAAATTATAAATAAAATATTTTTGGATTCACAATAATCCAAACTATCCAAATAAATTAAGAAATAAAATTTAAACATATGAATTTTATTAAGAATTTTGTAATTTATATATTCCTTATGGAATTTTACAAAATTATTGAAATATGATAAAAATAAATAAAAATCACTTTCATTATATATTAATATTTTAGTATTTTAAATAAATACTAAAAAATATTTAATAACAATTTTTGATATTTAAGTGATAATTCTTAAAAGAATTATTAAATCAATAAAAGGAAAATAAAATAAAAGAATATGATATTCTATTATAAATATTTAAAACTAATATTTATACCTCCTTTATTATTAAAAAAATAATTTTATTAATAATGGGGAGAATGCATATCAAGTTAAATGATGCATTACATTACTTTGCATAATCATTTTGCTTCTTTAAATATTGTCCTTACCGGGCAATAATCATGTTTTTGTAGACTAGAAGCTCAAGGTCCAGTGCAAGCATCAGACTTCACTACCTTGCAATAACAAGGCAAGTTCATCACTTGCTCATATCCTTTGAAGAGACTTTATCAAAGTATTTGCAAATGGTGTGTTATCATATATACTCTAAAGAAAGAAAATATTATTTTCACAAATAAAAAAAATCTTAGATATCATCCTAAGTGATGATATAATTGAGCAATAGAACTTAGGGTTCTAATTGCAATAATAATGATCAATTAGGGACTTAATAACCCCTGACATTAGTGATTCTAGCGCTGTATACTACGCGTTAGCCATGAGATTTGGAATGGGAAAGAGAAGTCAACTGTATCTTCTTCCTCTCGCATGAAGCCGGATGTGCAGGTCGTGGTTGTTATCCTCGTAGCGTGCATATTAATTTGTAATTCGTAGAGGATATGCAGCATATGGGTAGGAACCCTCATCGTCTCACGATAGTTCTAGCATCTAATGGTTTGTACGAACCATTGCCGTAATTCATTATGTGGGCATGGTGTACACCAAGGAGGCATGCGAGGTCGCGAAGGGGGCAGTGATTGGCTTGGACCAACTACTGGGCTCCACATCATGGAATTGTGGATGGGAAAGTACGCCCGGTTGTGCAACAAGGAGTTGATCTCTCATGGGTAAAGTAACGCACCTCTCGAGAGTGTAATAATTGTAACTTGTTACTCCCTTGAAAGAGAATTTGCTATCCCTAGTGATTTTGGTGTTTGATAACAGCACACATATCGGACTAATGTTTTGCTAAGTGTGTCGCAGGTGCATTAAAAAAGATTTGCAATGTTCAAAAACTGTCTTCCTCGCGCGGTACCAAAAAGCGGTACCGCTTTTTGCTACCGGATGCGACAGAAGGTTGTGACTAACTGTCAAAAAGCCTCTGTCGGGCTAGGTACTAAAAACCGGTAGTACCGCATTTTAGTACCTAGCACGACAGTAGCTTTTTGACAACTTGTCAAAAGCTTCTGCCTGCTCCGGTAATAAAATGCGGTAGTACCGCACCATGCAGAGAATTTTTGGATGTTGTCAAAGGCTTCTGCCTGCTCCGGTACTAAAATGCGGTAGTACCGCATTTTAGTACCGCTCGAGGCAGAAACTTTTGTATATTGGAAAAAAGCTTCTGTCTGCCTAGGTAGCAAAATGCGGTAGTACCGCATTTTACTACCTGGCGTGATAAGAGTGTTTTTTCGTCTAAAGCTGCTGTTTCCACTGCTCGTCCGGTAGTACCGGTTGCCAGTTGCGATACTACCGCTTAACGGTAGCGTCAATAGTCGCACCGCTGTGGGCAGTGCTTCATGAAGTTTGAAAGAGGGTGGTCCGGTACCAGGTCCGGTAGTACCGGAGTTCTCCGGTAGTACCACTTGAACTTCCGGTACTACCGCTGCAATAAATGCTCCAACGGCCAGATTTTTTGGAGGGGTATAAATACCCCTCCACCGACCTTGGGACAAGTTGCTCAAACACATTAAAGTCAAGACCACCATTGGAGCCACTCAATCTTCAAGATCTCCTCATTCCACCACCCAAAGTCCTTGATCTTTGGGGAATCGAAGGAGGAGGCCCCGATCTACTACTTCACCAAAAGAGATCTTCATTTCCCCCTCATTTCATTGAGGGCCCCTTTGCTCTAGTGTTTTCTTGGAAACCCTAGTTCTTGTTTTGGTTCTTACAAGCTTGTCTTTGATTGCTTTGACAGCTTTCTTGTATTTGGGAGCCTCCGATTAAGTTGTGGATGTGTGCCCCAAACTTGTAACGGTGCCGGCTTCCACCTTGAAGGTTGCCGATATAGTGGAAGGTGAATCGATCCCGTTGGGGTGAGATTCATCGGAGAACAAGGGAGGCCTTTCGTGGCGTTGGTGGTTTGAAACCACCCCCTCTCCAAACATAGACGTACTTCCCCTCAAAAGGAAGGAACTACGGGAAACAAATCCTTGTGTCTCCGCGTCCACTTTTGGTTACTTCTATCCTTTACCGCACCTTACTTACTCGTTACTACTTTGTGTTGTGGTAGCTCTTGCATAATTGTCATATAGGTAAATTCACCATAGTTGCATTATCTAGAGAATTTACCTTATTGTCAAACCTTAATTTGAAAAAGAAGAAAATTTGAAGTAGCACCTATTCACCCCCCCTCTCTAGGTGCCCATACGATCCTTTCAATTGGTATCAGAGCCTCGGCTCTTTGTTTGGGCTTTACCGCCTAAGAGAATATGGGTAGCCGCGAAGGGGATGGTGATGGTGAGCCGACCACGGTGACCATGGAAGATCTCAAAAACTTGGAAACAAGATTGAGCTCTTCCTTGGTCAAAGAACTCAAAAAGATGCTAGAGCAACTTCTTAAAGACAAAGAAGGCTCATCACCACCATCTCCTCAAGAGGATCAACCATCCATTTTACCTAAGGGGAATACGTCAGTATCCTCCGAGGGTGTGATGGTAGGGGGTAAACCAGACAACGCTAATTCCTCCACACAACTTGATGGGGGAAAGGGTGAGCATCGTGATTCTTGGTACTCTCCCGATCCTCCCATCCCACACCCTCATGTGTACAATAGGGGTGACCCACCTAAGCTTGAAGAGTCTGCTACTTTTGCTCAATGGCAATCACTAATGAGAACTCTTGTGCGCAGCTCTTGCATTGAACTATGGAACATCATCGAGCATGGACTCTTTATTGGGGATCCAAACAACTTGACAAGAAGAGAGATTGTCAATAGTAAACTCAATGCCACTGCTTTGCATACGATTCAACAAGGTTTGGGGACAAAGGATTATCCACACATTGAGCACTTTAGCATTGCCAAGGAATCTTGGGATGCTCTCACTATGTTGTTTGTTGGAAATGAGAGTATGAGGAGGAACCGATATGATGCTCTAAGCAGTGAAGCCGAAGGCTTCTACATGAAAGAAGGTGAAGATCACGAAGACATGTATCGAAGACTCAAGACCACCGCCACCGCTTTTAGAAATGTGGGTGCCTCACATGTGGATGATGCATGGATAAAAAGAAAATATGTGAGTGCACTCATGCCTTTTGAGCCCACCAACTTGAAGAGCCTTCAAGGAAGACACAACTACCTGTTGGAGATATGCCCTAGAGGCAATAATAAATATAGTTATTATTATATCTTTGTGTTTATGATAAATGTTTACATTCATGCTATAATAGTATTAACAAGGAAACATTAATACTTGTGTGATTTGTAAACTAAATTAGAGTCCCTAGTAAAGCCTCTTTATAATACTAGCTTGTTGGTTAATAAATGATTGTGGTTTCCCTATCATGAACATTGAGATGTTATTAACAACAAGATCATATCGTTAGGAGAATGATATGATGGACATACTCCTATAGATAAGCGTAGCATAAAGATCAAGTCATTTTAATAGTTCAATTGCTATATGCTTTCTGATACATAGTAACCTAATTCCTTCGACCATGAGATCATGCATATAACCATCACCGGAAGGATGCTTTGATGACATCAAACACCACACCGTAACTGGGTGGCTATAAAGGTGGCATTGAGTGTTCAGAAAGTATTGGTTGAGACACATGGATCAAGAGTGGGATTTGTCCATCCATATGACGGATAGATATACTCTGGGCCCTCTCGGTGAAATGTCATCCAATTAGCTTGCAAGCATGTGACTGGCTCACAAGGGATCACATATCATGGGAAAGAGAAAAGAGTACTTATCAGTAACGAGGTTGAACTAGGTATGCAGAGAAACCGACGATCAAAACCTCGGATAAGTAAACTATCGTGAGACAAAGGGAAATTGGTATCATATGTAAGTGGTTCATTCGATCGCAAAGTAATCATAGAAATATGTGGGAGCCATATGAATTTCCAGATTCCTCTATTGGTTATTGTTCGGAGAAGTGTCTCGATCATGTCCGCATAATTCACGAACCGTAGGGAGACACACTTAAGGATTCGACGTTGTTGGGTACTTATGGAATGATGAGTAAGAGACCGAATGTTGTTTGGAGTCTCGGATGGGATCCGGGATATCACGAGGAGATCCGGAATGGTCCGGAGAATAAGATTCATATAAGGAAAGTCCTGTTTCGGGGTTGGAGAATGGTTTCGGTGTTTTCATCGGAAATGTTCTAGAAGGTTCCGGAATGTCTGGCACTCCGGAGGGGAAGGGTACATGAATGTGTCATAACAAGTTGGAATGGTTGCATCATGTACTTGGTGTCATCGCTGAACAAAATAAAGGGTTAAATCAAATCCTAGTTTGAAAAGTCAAACGCCAATTTGAAAAGTCAAACAACTATTTTGTTTGGTGGAGGGAGAGTAGGAAACCTACTTGGGGAGGAAGTCCCTCTCACTCCACCGCCGGCCAAGGAGGCCAAGTTGGGGAGGGACTCCCCTCCCCTTGGCCGGCGCCTCCCACCTATATAAGGAGGGGCAGGGCTGCCCCTCCAAGACCTACACCACGCCCCTCTAAACCCTAACCCTAGCCGCCGCCGGCCACCATAGCCGCCGCCCTAGGGCTTGCCCAAGCCGCCGACTTGGGGCAATACCCTTGCCCTAGCCGCCGGCCTAGCTCCCTCTACTTGGTGTGTCTAAACCCTAGATCACCCAGGCTCTCTCATAGTCCACCATACTCGCTCCGGCTTAAGGAGAAGCCCTGCGAGATATCCCCTCTACTTCCGGTACCACGCCGTCGTGCTGCCGGAATCGCAAGGAGAGTGCTACAACCTCCGCTTCCTACTGGAACAAGGGAGAGGAAGGTCTTCGTCGAGTACCGAACGTGTGACCGACTGTGGAAGCGCTGCCGGAACGCAGCGCCGGAAGGATCGTCTACACGATCTTGAGATCGGGAAGAGTACGACTACATCACCCACGAGAATCCGCTCTCGTTAAACACTTTGGAATCTTCGAGGGTGAGTTATTCTATTGACTCGTTGCTACAGTCTAGTAGATAGATCTTGGCTTGTTTGTTTGTATGCGGTAAAAATTTTTTGTTTTCCATGCTACGAACCCCTACAGTGGTATCAGAGCCGTGTCTATATGTAGATTTGTTGCACGAGTAGAACACAATGGTCATTGTGCGCGGTGGTGCTTTTATTATAAATTTCTTATTGTGTACTTTGCATCTTGCGGTATGATGGGATGAAGCGGCCCGGGCTAACCTTACATGACATCGTTCATGAGACTTTCTCCACTCTCAACATGCAACTTGTATTGCATAAGTGGCTTTGCGGGTGTCTGTCTCTCCCATTATAGTATAGATCCAATTTACAACAGGCACTTGATAGTTCAAACATCAACGTTGTGGTTCTTGTTCGTAAGTTAGATCGACACTTATTGAAAGCCCCAAACCACGTAAAATATGCAAAGAAATTAGAGGCGTCTAAACTTTGTTTTGCAGGGGTGTGCTGTGATGTTATATGGCCATGATTGTGATTATATTTGATGTATGCAATGTTCCTTATTGTAAGTTGGCAACCGGCAGGAGCCATATGGTTGTCTTTAATTTCTGATAAGACTCGCGTGTCTATTCAAAGTAGTTTTAATAGTTGAAGCTGGTGGACGACAACCATGGAGTGGCGTCATTGACCTTGATGCAATGCCGGTGATGATGGAGATCATGTTCATGCTTGAAGATGGACATCGGAAGCACAAAGAAGAAAGGCCATATCGTATCACATATTATGAATTGCATGTGATGTTAATCCTTTATGCATCTTGTATTGCTTAGTTAACGACGGTAGCATTATAAGATGATCCCTCATGCACATGAATTTCAAGTTCTAAAGTGTTCACCCATAGTAAGCACCATTGCTAAGCTTGTTGTTTCGAAGCACCACGTGATGATCGGGTGTGTTAGATTCCGCAAGTGTATACAACGTGAGCAAGCCAGATTTGCTCATGCGGAAGCTAAGGTTTGATCTTGACGAGCCTAGCATGTACAGACATGGTCTCGGAACACGGATCACCGAAAGGTAAAGCATGAATCATATAGTAGATATGATGAACATGTCGATTGTTTGCCATTGAAGCTACATCAACTCTCGTGATGATCGGTTTTGATGTGGTGGATTTGGTTCGTGTGATCACTAAAACAATGTGAGGGATATTGTTTTGAGTGGGAGTTCACCTAGATTAATTTAACTATTAATTAGAACTCAATTTGTCATAAACTTAGTCTAAACTATTGCAAATATGTTGTAGATCAATGGCAGCCCCTACCATCAATTTTAATGCGTTCCTAGAGAAAGAAAAGTTGAAAAACAATGGAAGCAACTTCGCGGATTGGTTCCGCAATTTGAGGATTGTCCTCAATGATGGTAATTTGACCTATGTGCTGGATGCACCGCTGGATGACCCGCCTGCAGCTGATGCTACTGACGAAGTAAAGAACGTTTACCTCGCTCAGAAGAATCAGTACTCCATAGTTCGGTGTGCTATCTTGTATGGTTTAGAATCGGAGCTTCAGAAAAGGTTTGAGAATTCAGACCCACATGATATTTTCCGTGAACTCAAATTGATGTTTGAGACTCACGCGGCAGTTGAGAGCTATGAGGCTTCTGAAAAGTTCTTTAATTGCAAGATGGAAGAGGGCAGCTCCGTCAGTGAGCATGTGCTTAAGATGTCTGGGCATGCAAACAAACTTCAAAGCTTGGGTATAGTGATTCCTAATGCTTTGGGGATTTACCGTGTCCTCCAATCACTACCACCAAGTTACAAGAACTTTGTGATAAACTACAATATGCAAAGCATGAACAAGCAGTTGCCAGAACTCTTCTCCATGTTAAAATCTGCAGAAGTGGAGATCAAGAAAGAGCACCAAGTGTTGATGGTCAATAAGACCACCAAATTCAAGAAAGGCAAGTCTAAGCAAAAGGGACACTTCAAGAAGGGTGGTAAGAAAGTTACCGCACCGACGAAGAAGACCAAGGCTGGACCTAAGTCTGATACAGAGTGCTTTTACTGCAAGGGAGAAGGTCACTGGAAGCGGAATTGCCCAAAGTACTTGTCGGATTTGAAGAACGACAACATCAAGAAGAAAGGTATATCCGATATACATGTTATTGATGTGTATCTCACTAGTACTCATAGTAGTGCCTGGGTATTTGATACTGGTTCGGTTGCTCATATTTGTAACTCGAAACAGGTGCTGCAGAATAAACGGAAGCTAGCGAAGAACGAGGTGACGATGCGCGTGGGAAACGGATCAAAGGTTGATGTGATCACGGTCGGAACGCTACCTCTTCATCTACCATCGGGATTAGTTTTATACTTAAATAATTTTTATTTGGTGCCTGCGTTAAGCATGAACATTATATCGGGATCTTGTTTATTGCGAGACGGTTACTTGTCTAAGTCCGAGAATAATGGTTGTTCGATTTATATGAGTAATATGTTTTATGCACATGCACCGTTGATAGATGGTCTATTCTTATTGAATCTGGATAGTGGAAATACACATATTAATAACATTGAAGCTAAACGGTTGAAATCGAGCGATAACTCGACCTATATGTGGCACTGTCGTCTTGGTCACATTGGAGTGAAGCGTATGAAGAAACTCCATTCCGATGGACTTCTTGAATCACTTGATTTCGAATCACTTGAAAGATGCGAAGCATGTCTGATGGGTAAAATGACTAAGACTCCATTTTCTGGTATGATGGAGCGAGCTACGGACTTATTGGAAATCATACATACCGATGTATGTGGTCCAATGAGTGTAGCATCGCGCGATGGTTATCGTTATGTTCTTACCTTCACAGATGACTTGAGTAGATATGGGTATATCTATTTCATGAAACATAAGTCCGAAACTTTCGAGAAGTTTAAGGAATTTCAAAGTGAGGTTGAGAATCAACGTAACAAGAAGATTAAATTTCTTCGTTCTGATCATGGAGGTGAATATCTAAGTTACGAGTTTGGCGAGCATTTGAAGATGCGGAATACTTTCACAATTGACACCGCCGGGAACACCACAGCGTAATGGTGTGTCCGAACGTCATAATCGAACTCTCTTAGATATGGTTCGTTCTATGATGTCACTTACAGATTTACCGCTATCATTTTGGGGTTATGCATTAGAAACAGCCGCATTCACTTTAAATAGGGCACCATCTAAATCCGTTGAAACAACACCATATGAATTATGGTTTGGGAAGAAACCTAAATTGTCTTTCCTTAAAGTTTGGGGTTGCGAAGCCTATGTAAAGAAGTTACAGCCGGACAAGCTTGAACCCAAAGCGGAAAAATGCGTCTTCATAGGATATCCAAAGGAAACTATTGGGTATACCTTCTATCATAGATCCAAAGGCAAAATCTTCGTTGCCAAGAATGGATCCTTTCTAGAGAAGGAATTTCTCTCGAAAGAAGTGACTGGAAGGAAAGTAGAACTCGACGAGGTTGTCGAACCTTCTCTCGAACTTGCGAGTAGCGCAGCGCCGGAAGAAGTTACTGTGGTGCCTGCACCAATAAGAGAGGAAGCTAATGATGATGATCATGAAACTTCGGTTGAAGTTGCTACAGAACCTCGCAGGTCAACGAGAAATCGTACTACTCCTGATTGGTATGATCCCGTTATGAGTGTCATGTTGGTGGACAACACCGATGACCCTGCGACATATGAGGAAGCGATGATGAGCCCAGATTCCAATAAATGGCAAGAAGCCATGAAATCCGAGATTGGATCCATGTACGAAAACCAAGTGTGGACTTTGGTGGACTTACCGGATGGCCAGAAGGCCGTCGAGAACAAATGGATTTTCAAGAAGAAAACAAATGCTGATGATAATGTTACTGTCTATAAAGCTCGACTTGTCGCAAAAGGGATTCGACAAATTCAAGGAGTTGACTACGATGAGACTTTCTCACCAGTAGCGAAGCTAACGTCTGTGAGGATTATGTTAGCAATCACTGCATATTATGATTATGAGATATGGTAGATGGATGTTAAAACAGCATTCCTCAATGGAGACATTGATGAAGAGTTGTATATGATGCAACCCAAAGGTTTTGTCGATCCTAAAGATGCTAACAAGGTATGCAAACTTCAACGGTCCATCTATGGATTGAAGCAAGCATCCCGAAGTTGGAATCAATGTTTTGATAAGGTAATCAAAAGTTTTGGTTTTATACAAACTTATGGAGAAGCTTGTATTTACAAGAAAGTGAGTGGGAGCTCTGTAGCATTCTTAATACTATATGTAGATGACATATTGTTGATTGGGAATGATGTAGACCTTCTTAATAGTGTCAAGGAATATTTGAATAATAGTTTTTCAATGAAGGATCTTGGCGAAGCAGCTTACATATTGGGCATAAAGATTTATAGAGATAGATCGAGACGCCAAATATCATTGTCACAAAGTACATATTTGGACAAAGTTCTAAAGAGGTTTGGAATGGAAGATAGCAAGAAAGGGTTCTTGCCCATGTTGCCCAATATGACCTTGAGTAAAACTCAAAGTCCAACAACGGCAGAAGATAGAGAAAGGATGAGTAAAACTCCCTATGCCTCAGCCATAGGATCTCTAATGTATGCCATGCTATGTACTAGACCCGACATTGCATATGATGTTAGTTTAACTAGCAGATATCAAAGTGATCCAGGAGTGGATCATTGGACAGCGGTCAAAAACATCCTTAAGTACTTGAGAAGAACTAAGGATATGGTTCTTTCTTATGGAGGTGATG
The DNA here is from genome assembly GCA_916181665.1 of Avena sativa. Taxonomy (NCBI): domain Eukaryota; kingdom Viridiplantae; phylum Streptophyta; class Magnoliopsida; order Poales; family Poaceae; genus Avena; species Avena sativa. The sequence goes on from OV702298.1 coordinate 22,769,536, forward strand.
AACAACTCGTTGTTAATGGTTACACCGATGCAAGTTGGAACACCGATCTAGATGATTCTAAATCTCAATCTGGATACGTATTTACTTTGAATGGTGCAGCAGTTAGCTGGAGGAGTGCAAAGCAAAGCGTTGTTGGCGAGATCTTCAACTGAATCGGAATACATGGATGCTTCGGAGGCTTCACAAGAAGCGATATGGATGAAAGAGTTCATTACAGAGCTCGGTGTGGTTCCTAGTGCGCTGGACCCAATGTCTATCTACTGTGATAACATGGGCGCCATAGCCAATGCGCAAGAACCGAGGTCACACAAGAAGCTGAAGCACATCAAGCTACGTTTCCACGCTATTCGAGAACATGTCCAAGATGGTGACATAAAGATTTGCAAAGTACACATAGATCTGAATGTGGCGGATCCGTTGACTAAACCTCTCCCGAGGGCAAAACATGACCAACACCAAACTGCCATGGGTGTTCGGTATATTACCATGTAATCTAGATTAGTTGACTCTAGTGCAAGTGGGAGACTGTTGGAGATATGCCCTAGACGCAATAATAAATATAGTTATTATTATATCTTTGTGTTTATGATAAATGTTTACATTCATGCTATAATAGTATTAACAAGGAAACATTAATACTTGTGTGATTTGTAAACTAAATTAGAGTCCCTAGTAAAGCCTCTTTATAATACTAGCTTGTTGGTTAATAAATGATTGTGGTTTCCCTATCATGAACATTGAGATGTTATTAACAACAAGATCATATCGTTAGGAGAATGATGTGATGGACATACTCCTATAGATAAGCGTAGCATAAAGATCAAGTCATTTTAATAGTTCAATTGCTATATGCTTTCTGATACATAGTAACCTAATTCCTTCGACCATGAGATCATGCATATCACCATCACCGGAAGGATGCTTTGATGACATCAAACACCACACCGTAACTGGGTGGCTATAAAGGTGGCATTGAGTGTTTAGAAAGTATTGGTTGAGACACATGGATCAAGAGTGGGATTTGTCCATCCATATGACGGATAGATATACTCTGGGCCCTCTCGGTGGAATGTCATCCAATTAGCTTGCAAGCATGTGACTGGCTCACAAGGGATCACATATCATGGGAAAGAGAAAAGAGTACTTATTAGTAATGAGGTTGAACTAGGTATGTAGAGATACCGACGATCAAAACCTCGGATAAGTAAACTACCGTGAGACAAAGGGAAATTGGTATCATATGTAAGTGGTTCATTCGATCGCAAAGTAATCGTAGAAATATGTGGGAGCCATATGAATTTCCAGATTCCTCTATTGGTTATTATTCGGAGAAGTGTCTCGATCATGTCCGCATAATTCACGAACCGTAGGGAGACACACTTAAGGATTCGACATTGTTGAGTACTTATGGAATGATGAGTAAGAGACCGAATGTTGTTCGGAGTCTCGGATGGGATCCAGGATATCACGAGGAGATCCGGAATGGTCCGGAGAATAAGATTCATATAAGGAAAGTCCTGTTTTGGGGTTGGAGAATGGTTCCGGTGTTTTCATCGGAAATGTTCTAGAAGGTTCCGGAATGTCCGACACTCCAGAGGGGAAGGGTACATGAATGTGTCATAACAAGTTGGAATGGTTGCATCATGTACTTGGTGTCATCGCTGAACAAAATAAAGGGTTAAATCAAATCCTAGTTTGAAAAGTCAAACGCCAATTTGAAAAGTCAAACGGCTATTTTGTTTGGTGGAGGGAGAGTAGGAAACCTACTTGGGGAGGAAGTCCCTCTCCCTCCACCGCCGGCCAAGGAGGCCGAGTTGGGGAGGGACTCCCCTCCCCTTGGCCGGTGCCTCCCACCTATATAAGGAGGGGCAGGGCTGACCCTCCAAGACCTACACCACGCCCCTCTAAACCCTAACCCTAGCCGCCGCCAGCCACCATAGCCGCCGCCTCCCTAGGGCTTGCCCAAGCCGCCGACTTGGGGCAATCCCCTTGCCCTAGCCGCCGACCTAGCTCCCTCTACTTGGTGTGTCTAAACCCTAGATCATCGAGGCTCTCTCATAGTCCACCATACTCGCTCCGGCTTAAGGCGAAGCCCTGCGAGATCTCCCCTCTACTTCTGGTACCACGCCGTCGTGCTGCCGGAATCGCGAGGAGAGTGCTACAACCTTCGCTGCCTGCTGGAACAAGGGAGAGGAAGGTCTTTGTCGAGTACCGAACGTGTGACCGACTGCGGAAGCGCTGCCGGAACGCAGCACCGGAAGGATCGTCTACACGATCTTGAGATCGGGAAGAGTACGACTACATCACCCACGAGAATCCGCTCTCGTTAAACACTTATGAATCTTCGAAGGTGAGTTATTGTATCGACTCGTTGCTACAATCTAGTAGATATATCTTCGCTTGTTTGTCTGTATGCGGTAGAAATTTTTTGTTTTCCATGCTACGAACCCCTACACTACCATGTCATGACCTCAAATGAAGTTATGCAAGAGATGGCCGCTTTCAAGGTTGCCGCCAAGAATGCCAAATATGCCTGTTCTCGTGCCCTTGGTATGAGCAATGTGGTCAATGTTCCTTTGAAGGCCAAGGTTGTGGACCTTGGGGATGAAGATGATAGTGATGAAGGACTCTCCATGGACCATCCCGATGAAGTCAAGATTGCTCATGGTCAATATATGGCTTTCTATGAAAAGAACTTTTGGAAGAACCCCGCCAAGGCCAAGATGGAAATGCAACGAAGAAGCAATCCAAATGGGAAAAGAGAGAATACCACTAGGTTGAGAACTTGCTTCAATTGTGGTGAGCGCTATCACTTTGTGGCAAGCTGCCCCTATGAGAAGAGAGAAGATCATGGTGGTAAACTTGTGTTGAAGAAGACTCCCAAGGCACCTTACAAGAAACCATTCATCAAAAAGAATCCCGTCAACAAGAAGTCGGGAGAAATTGTCTTGATCACTCATGAAGAATACTCCTCCGACAATGAAGACGATGAAGATGAGGAAGAAGAAACTTCTCATGGTGTGGCTGCTCTAGCCACCACCTCTACTCCGACACTCTCACTCTTCGATTCTCCAAATGAGAACTCTTCCACCAAGAACGTCACTTGCCTTATGGCAAGAGGAACGGAGGTATCCTCATCATCCTGCTCTACTCACTTAGATAATGATGAAATTGATAATGAAATGTCTCTTGATGTTAAAAAGGAATTAATTGCCTTTGATGAGTTTATGACTAACCTAGAAGGTGATGCTAAGCTACATTTTGGGAACATCTTAGATCAACTCTCACATACTCAAGAACTTCTAGATGTAAGATGTAAACTTGGGCATGAACATATGATTGAGCTAGAGGCTTTAAGGAATGATCTAGAAGAAGAACAAGAGACTAGGTTGTCGCTTGAGTTAAAACTTGAAGGGCTTGATGAGGCCAATGACGTCATTGTTAACAAACTCATCAAAGAGCGTGATCATGCTATTGATAAATACAAAAGGGCTAAAAAGGACAAGATTGAGTTTGGTTTGGTTCATGAAAAACTTGCCGAGGACTTTAGATTGCTTAACAAGGCTCACAAGGCCTTGGAGAGTGAACTCTTGTCTCTGACAAAGTCCCATGAAATGCTTCAAACTCAATTGTCCAATATACCTTCACCTAGTAACTTCATTCCATCTAGTAGCACAACTATTCTTGAAGAGAATGCTAGGTTGAAGGGGGAGCTTGCTAAGGCCAAATTTACACAAGGCAACAAGTCAATTGATGATCTTTTGAGCAAGCAAAGGCGTAGTGGTGACAAAGGGGGCATTGGTTTTGTTTCCAAAACCAAGAAGAAGAACAATAAGAAGAAGAAGGCCAAGCCCGCACAAGAGACCAACAAGACCATTGTGGAGAGTAAGACCACAAGTGGTAAAACTATGTCTCATGATGACTTTGCGGGAAGTGCTAACCCTCACTATGTTCTAATGCGTGATTACTATGGTGATGTGTATGCACAATATGTTGGTCCTTATTATGGTTATATTGCTTGGTCTATTTGGGTTCCCAAGACCCTTGTTGCTAACAAAAGAGGACCCATTGAAAAATGGGTACCTAAAAACTAGTTTGATCTCTTGTAGACTTATGCTTCCGAGGGTCAAAGTGGGTGCTTGATAGTGGTTGCACATGTCATATGACCGGCAGCTCGTCTATTGTCAAGGAGTTAAAGCCTAATGATGATCAAATCACCGTGACATATGCTGACAAATCAAAGTCTAAGGTAATGGGTTTCGGCAAGGTTGTGGTTGCTCACGACATTACACTCGTGAACGTCATGCTTGTTGAGACCCTTGGATACAATTTACTTTCTGTCCTTGCTCTTAGTAAGATGGGCTTTGTCGTCTTCATTGATGTAGATATTGTGGTCCTCTTGTGGAGCAAGTCTCTCAAGGTCGCTTTCGTTGGGTATGTCGAACATGACTTGTATGTGGTGGACTTTTCGAAGCAAACCACTACCGGTCTGATGTGCTTATTCGGAAAGGCCGATGTGGGTTGGCTATGGCATCGCCGACTAGCCCATGTCAATATGAGAACTTTGCAAAGTCTCCATAAAGAGGGCCATATAGTTGGATTAAAAGAAAATGTTTCCTTTGCCAAAGATCGTGTTTGTAGGGCATGTGTTCTAGGGAAGATGCATGACGCTCCTCACAAGCCCACGAACCAAATCAAGTCTAACAAGATCTTGGAACTTCTCCATGTGGACCTATTTGGTCCTCCATCTCATGCAAATCTTGGTGGGAAGAAATATTGTTTGGTGATTGTTGACGACTTTTCAAGATACTCTTGGGTTTATTTCTTCAAGTTGAAGAGTGAAACTCAAAAGACTTTTTTCGACTTCATCAACTTGGTTCAACGGCAACACAATTCTCCCGTGTTGATTATAAGAAGTGACAACGGCACCGAGTTCAAGAACTACACCTTGAATGATTTCCTTAGTGATGAGGGGATTAAACATCAATATTCGCTGCATACACCCCTCAACAAAATGGTGTGGCCGAAAGGAAGAATCGGACTCTTATTGAGATGGCTAGGACCATGTTGGCGGAGTTTAAATCTCCATACAACTTTTGGGCCGAAGCCATCTCCACCGCTTGCCATGCTTCAAACCGACTCTACCTCAGCAAGAAAATCAACAAGACTCCATATGAGATACTTACCGGTAACAAGCCCAACATATCTTATTTTCGGGTGTTCGATTGTAAGTGTTTCTATCTCATCAAAGGTGTTCGTTTGTCTAAATTCGAGTCTAAAGCATTAGAGGGTATTTTTGTTGGCTATGGTCTCTAATATCACACTTATAGAATCTATGATAAGCTCTCCGGAGCCGTCATAGAATCTTGTAGTGTGACCTTCGAAGAATATGATGGTCCCCAAGGGGGGCGTGTTGATGCTTGTGATGCATATGATGAAATGCCTCAGGATGCCATAGGAAGAATGGGTATGGGATATATCCGCCCCGTTGAGGAACCCCTTATGGCGGATCGAGAAGAACTATGCCCCACTCAAGTGGAGACCTCATCTTCACAACCTCAACATTCTCCATCCACCGAAGAGGACATTGACCCAAGCCAAAGACAAGATGTGGACCCTCAACATGATGATCAATGTGTGAACTCTAGTCAAAGGGAGCTTGGTCCATTCGATGGGTTGTCAAGTGGTGCTAAGTCAATTTGTCAAGGAAGATCCATCCAAACTGTTTTGAGACAAGCTCAAATTGATGCTAGAAGAGCACTTGATCAAGACCAAGGTCAATCCTTGCCTCCCAATGTAGAGGATGATTCTAATAATGATCATGGTCAAGATGATGGTCAAGACGAGGATCAAAATGATGAAGAGGTTCCTCCAAGAAACAATATGGAGATCCACGCTCGTCGCGAAGCTAGAAAGGAAAGAATGTTGGAAATAAGAGACCACACCCTCCAAAATGTTGTTGGAGATCTAAGGAAAGGTATTTCCACAAGAGCACAATTGAAGAGGTTCAGTGAACACCAAGCACACATCTCCATGATTGAACCAAAGAAAGTGTGGGAAGCACTTGAAGATTCGGATTAGTTAGAAGCTATGCACAAAGAACTCAACAACTTTGAGAGAAACAAAGTGTGGAAGATAGTTGAGAAACCAAAGGATTGCCGCAATGTTATTGGAACAAAGTGGATATTCAAGAACAAGCAAGATGAGCATGGAATTATAGTAAGGAACAAGGCTAGATTGGTTGCACAAGGGTATTCTCAAATTGAAGGCATTGATTATGGAGAGACTTATGCACCCGTGGCTCGCCTTGAGTCCATCCGTATCCTTCTTGCTTATGCGGCACATCATAACTTTAAGTTGCAACAAATGGATGTAGAAAGTGCATTCCTTTATGGTCCTTTAAATGAATTGGTATATGTTAAGCAACCCCCGGGATTTGAGGACCCCAACTTCCCAAACCATGTCTACAAGCTTGATAAGGCGCTCTATGGGCTCAAGCAAGCCCCACGCACGTGGTATGAGCACCTTAGAGAGTTATTGTTTGACCGTGGTTTTGAGGTTGGGAAAATCGATCCCACTCTTTTTACTAAGAGGGTCAATGGGGATCTTTTTGTATGCCAAATATATGTTGATGATATTATCTTTGGCTCATCTAACAAAGCTTTTAATGATGAATTCTCAAAGCTTATGACTAGTAGGTTCCGGATGTCTTTGATGGGGGAGTTGAGAGTATTTCTTGGCTTTGAGATCAAGCAAGTTAGAGGAGGAACATTCTTCAATCAAGCCAAGTATACTCAAGATATGCTCAAGAGATTCAAAATGCAAGATTTGAATGGAGCTCCTACTCCCATGGCTACGAAGACTCATCTAGAACAAAATCCAAATGGTAAAGATGTGGATCAAAAGGTATACCGGTCTATGATTGGTTCTTTGCTTTACCTTTGTGCATCTAGACCCGAAATTGTGTTGAGTGTAGGTGTGTGTGTGCAAGATATCAAGCGGCTCCTAAAGAAAGCCATTTAATGGCGGTCAAGAGAATCTTTCGATATTTAGTTCATACCCCATTTTATGGTCTTTGGTATCCTCAAGGCTCAACATTTGCTCTTTGTGGATACACGGATTCGGATTGGGCGGGGGACAAGGATGATAGAAAATCAACATCCAGGGCTTGCCAATTCCTTGGTAGGTCCTTGGTATGCTGGTCTTCTAAGAAGCAAAATTGTATATCTCTCTCCACCGCCAAAGCCGAGTATGTTGCTGCCGCTAGTGCGTGCACTCAATTGCTATGGATGAGGCAAACTTTAAAGGAATACGGTGTCCATTGTGAAAAAGTGCCTCTTCTATGTGACAATGAAAGTGCCATCAAAATTGCATACAACCCGGTGGATCACACAAGGACAAAGCATATTGAGATTCGTCATCACTTCATTAGAGATCATGTTGCTCGAGGTGATATTGATCTATCTTATGTTTCAACCAAAGATCAACTTGCCGATATCTTCACGAAGCCACTTGATGAAGCAAGGTTTTGCTACTTGAGGAATGAACTAAATATCGTAGATTCAAGGAGCTTGACTTGATTCTCTTGCACTCTCTCCTAATACTCGACCCATATTTGGTTTAGGTGTAGGCATGGATATAGGGGGAGTGCGGTCCTAATTGATTGGACCATCCCTCCCCCATTATGCGCAAAGTAAACAAAATCATTCCTCTTAATATCATTTTGTGATATGTGAGCTTAATTATGAGTTTCAGTAATGGACCCAAGATATATCTTCGTGGTGCCAAGCCGAGTATACTCAAATATGGTGGCCTAGGACACTGCCCCCTCTCAATCGAGAGGTTGATGTGCTTACTCGTGTTTGTCACTTTTTGAATTGGTTCTTACTCATGTTTGTCATCCTCTAGTTGGTTTTGTTCTTTTGGTCATGCACTCACATTTGGCTCTTCATATGTTTTTAGTAATTTTTGAGTGCATTGGCCCATATCAGTGTGACTCTCTAAACCCATACCATTCTTATCCCCCAACAAAACTCATCTACTCTGCACAAGAACCTTCCATTTTATGTATCTTGGCTCTCTGTCTTGATGGTTACGGTACTACCGGGTCCCATAGGAGGTACTACCGCCAAACGGTACTACCGGACATTGCTAGCGGTACTACCGCCTCTGGTTCAGTTTCTAGGGTCCTGTCTGGAAACTTCCTAGGTGCGGTACTACCGGTTGATATTTCCGGTACTACCGCCTAGTGGTACTACTACCCTTGGCACCGGTACTACCTCTTGTGCGTGTCGGTTAAGATTGGAGACGAGGAGGAGGCACCCCTCAGTGCCTCATTCATCTCTCGTCTCCACTCCTCACCAGCGCCACCACAGGAGCAAGAGGACGCCGCAGGAGCCCCGCTCTCCTCTCCCTCTCCCGGATCCACACGGATCTGGCCTCCCCACGGGCTCCTCCTTCTTCCCCACCATCATGGACACCGGTACTACCGCCCTCCTCATCTTCTCCCTTGTTTTCTCCATTTAATCTAGGGTAACTTCGATTCTTGGTTAAAACTTGTATTCTTGAGGTTGTATCGTGTGCTATTTACCAGATCTACCACTTTGTCCGATAGAAATCATGTTTTACAACCAATTTACTGCCCGTACATGGATGTCTAGGTCAGATCTGCACTATGGTCGTGGGCCGGTAGTACCGGGAATATTTTTCGGTACTACCGCTTGGCGGTACTACCGCCAGTGCATATTCGGTACTACCGCCCTGTACTGGCAGCAAATTGTTTTTAAAACACCAAGAGCTCCATCCCCTGTTTGTCTCAGGTTCTTGTGCCCTTACCCCTATGCTGTCTCCCTCGTTCTTTCACAGGTGCAGGGGGTTCCCGGGGATCGTGCAAACGCTCCAAAGCTCACTATGAGATCGAGGACTATGAGTCAGAATCAGAGACTGAGTCAGAAGAGGAGGTCATGCCTCAACCTAGTGCCCGTCTGAAACTGCCAACAACTCGTGGTCGTCAGGGTGGAGGGGTCAAGCAAAGTGCTGGTCGTGGTAAAGCTCCTCCACCTCCTCCTCCCTCCGGTCCTCGCAAGAGCCACAATTCCGGGCCATCAGGGCCAAAGCTGTTGTCTGACTTGTCTGAGATAGCATTTCATGACCTACGGGTTGTCAGTCCATATGGTACATCTCGCTCTCATCTTCGGGAAGGTAGCCTCTTCTATACGGATTTCCAGGAGCGGGTGTTCCATGAGATACTCATGAAGGATGACAAAATTGTGGTTCCTCAAAAATGGATCGAGATGAATCATGTGAGGAAGAACCTGAACTACTTTGGTGAGGCCCTTGACATTTGCACCAACATTGGCTTGCTTCCTATTATGGAGTTCCGGTGCAACTATGATCCAATGCTCATTGCTCAGTTCTATGCCACCGTTCACTTTGCCAAGAATAATACTCGCACTCTCACCTTGATGACTGAGGGTGTTGTCAAGCAAGCAACGTTGGCTGAGTTCGCTGCCATTCTCGGGTACGAAGACCGTGGCAAAGACACTCCCGTTGGTTTTCGGTGCCATGACAATGATCGCCCCAAGAAGAAAGATGCTCTTGCACCACTGTACATCCGGGGGCACGGTATCCCTGGAAAGATCAAAGGACTTTTAACTACATATGATATCTTGCATCGCATATTCCGTGAGACCATCGCCCCCCGTGCTGGAAATGTTGATGAGATACATGCCTTCATGGTGGATATTATGCTTGCCACCTACCACCACCGTGACTCTGGATTTCCCATGGATGTGATGGATGTCATTTGGAATGAAATGGTATGTGCCACTTTTCAAAGGAGGGTGCCTCCTTTTGCTCCGTACATCATGGATCTCATCATTAGCAAGTGCCCTGTGATTTCCCGTGACTTGTCTTCTCTTCGCCTTGTCACTCACCGCCACAAGAATCTGTTGATCAAGACCCATCTCAAACCACGCAATGCCGATGGTCAGATTGTTGATGAGGATGGGAACCCCGTTGTGGAGGAATCCGGTGATGCTGATGATGCTCCGCAGGATACTGACTATGTGGTCTCTCGCCGCAAGCCCGCTCAACCATCTTGGGCCAAGAGATTTGAGGCCAAACTAAAGAAGATATTCTGCCTCCAAGTGGACAACCAGAAACGCATGTACGAGGCCCATGTCTATGCCAAGAAATCTGTTGTTCGTCAGAAGGAAATAATGGAGGCTCAAGGCTTGACCGTTTCCAAGGGCTCCAAGAACAACATTACCCCAGAAGACCAATGGATCTCCAAGCACAGCAACTGGGAAGATGATGCCACCTCCTCCTTCCGTGCCCCGCCACCTCATGATGATGCATGGGAAGACTATGATGATGATGATGAGTGATCTCCGGGACGTTAGTGTTGCTCTTGTCCCCTTTTGGCGTCTTGATGCCAAAGAGGGAGAAGTTGCACATTAGGTATGCGGGATTTGCGAGGGAAAAGTCACAAGCTCGTTCTTGTCATTGATTTTATTCGCTTGTGAACTTTATTTGTCTGCCTCTTATTATGTGTGACTTACTATGTGTGAACTAACTATGTGTGCTATGTATGGTAAGACTATGTGGTTACCGTATGGATCCATCTTGTGTGTAATATGGCTATTCTCGTTTGGATCCATCCTATGTGACGACCTTCCCCATTCCTAATCAATATTGGTCATCACATGTTATTTAGCAAAGGTATGTGCTCTATGTGCGACTTCTACTCCCAGGTAGCTTATTAGAGTGTATGGGGCTTGTTTCTACATATCTAGGGGGAGCCCCATCTATATCTTGTCATCACTAGATTTCCCTACAAAATGTGTGTTATCATCAAACACCAAAAAGGGGGAGATTGAAAGAGCATTTGCTATCCCTACTGATTTTGGTGTTTGATAACAACACACATATCGGACTAATGTTTTGCTAAGTGTGTCGCAGGTGCATTAAAAAATATTTGCAATGTTCAAAAACTGTCTGCCTGGCGCGGTACCAAAAAGCGGTAGTACTGCTTTTTGCTACCGGATGCGACAGAAGGCTGTGACTAACTGTCAAAAAGCCTCTGCCGGGCTAGGTACTAAAAAGCGGTAGTACCGCATTTTAGTACCTAGCACGACAGTAGCTTTTTGAAAACTTTTCAAAAGCTTCTGCCTGCTCCGGTACTAAAATGCGGTAGTACCGCATTTTAGTACCGCACCATGCAGAGACTTTTTTTTTGGATGTTGTCAAAAGCTTTTGCCTGCTCCGGTACTAAAATGCGGTAGTACCGCATTTTAGTACCGCTCGAGGCAGAAACTTTTGTATATTGGCAAAAAGCTTCTGTCTTCCTAGGTAGCAACATGCGGTAGTATCGCATTTTACTACCTGGCGTGACATAGTGTTTTTTCGTCTAAAGCTGTTGTTTCCACTGCTCGTCCGGTAGTACCGGTTGCCAGTTGCGGTACTACCGCTTAACGGTAGCGTCAATAGTAGTACCGCTGTGGGCAGTTCTTCATGAAGTTTGAAAGAGGGTGGTCTGGTACCAGGTCCGGTAGTACCGGAGTTCTCTGGTAGTACCGCTTGAACTTCCGGTACTACCGCTGCAATAAATGCTCCAACGGCCAGATTTTGTGGAGGGGTATAAATACCCCTCCACCTACCTTGGGACAAGTTGCTCAAACACATTAAAGTCAAGACCACCATTGGAGCCACTCAATCTTCAAGATCTCCTCATTCCACCACCCAAAGTCCTTGATCTTTGGGGAATCGAAGGAGGAGGCCCCGATCTACTACTTCACCAAAAGAGATCTTCATTTCCCCCTCATTTCATTGAGGGCCCCTTTTCTCTAGTGTTTTCTTGGAAACCCTAGTTCTTGTTTTGGTTCTTACAAGCTTGTCTTTGATTGCTTTGACAGCTTGCTTGTATTTGGGAGCCTCCGATTAAGTTGTGGATGTGTGCCCCAAACTTGTAACGGTGCCGGCTTCCACCTTGAAGGTTGCCGATATAGTGGAAGGTGAATCGATCCCGTTGGGGTGAGATTCATCGGAGAACAAGGGAATCCTTTCGTGGCGTTGGTGGTTTGAAACCACCCTCTCTCCAAACGTAGACGTACTTACCCTCAAAAGGAAGGAACTACGGGAAACAAATCCTTGTGTCTCCGCGTCCACTTTTGGTTACTTCTATCCTTTACCGCACCTTACTTACTCGTTACTACTTTGTGTTGTGGTAGCTCTTGCATAATTGTCATATAGGTAAATTCACCATAGTTGCATTATCTAGAGAATTTACCTTATTGTCAAGCCTTAATTTGAAAAAGAAGAAAATTTGAAGTAGCACCTATTCACCCCCCCTCTAGGTGCCCATACGATCCTTTCATCCCTGTTCCGGGAAGGAGCTACGAACGCGGCAGGAAAGGAACTCCATAAAAGTTCTGGTCAACCTGTGAAGGCTGATGGTCATAGATTTTCATAATAAAATAAATCTTTGAAGAAAGATTTACAAAAACTGCATAGTGACAAGGATTTATAATCCAAGGTGGTAGTTAGATCATCAAACTTCCCACCTTGCATATAATAAACTTGTTGGGTAACGCTGTTACTCATCCTTTCCTTTGATCCCTTGCTTAGACTCCGAGGATCCCGAAGATGTGCCAATGTATGCAGCTGAATGTCAAGAAGATGTGTTCTACGAGGAGCCTCACCTGTCAGGAGGTGTTGAAGGAGTGGATTACGAAATCCGCTATGGTGTTGATGATAACGAGTCCAACTAAGTATCCTAGCTAATAGTAACCAATGGAGCCGAGCAGCATGAACTCTATAGAATAAGCTGCGGAGCTCAACTCCTAGTCAGAGTTGCTACTTTTAAATTCCGCTGAAACACTTTATATTTTGGTTTGTAAGTTGAAACCTTTTGAAGTCTTGAACTTCTCGTATTGTAATAATAATAATGAGTGAATGTTTGTAATATGGACCCGCAATGTTTCTGTTGTACCACTCTGAGGGATGTGATATTTACAGAACGGTGTTCTGTGGATGTCATGTCAACGACTATAGTGTACTACACATGAAGTGGTATGCTGGGTCACCGCAGTTATCTCCCAACAAGTACTTTTCTTTAACGCCTTTAAGTTAGGCATAAGAAGCAAGAAATCAAGTATTTTAAAATGAGGAAGCATTAACATCAATACTTGCAAAATCTTCAACTATGAAAGGTATCTCATCCAAATTAGTTTTGGAGGATCCCTTCTCATCTCTCTTTGGTTTACTACTTTCATCAAAAGGATTTTCAGGAACAATCCAATCAAAATTATTTTCAAAGGCCTCATGCATCCCAACAAGCTTAAAGGGTATGGGTATCTTAAATTCCTCTCTATGCTTAGTTTTATCAAAAGTCCCCACAACATCTACACATGAGCCTAGCATATTGAAACGCTCAAAGACCTTTTTGGCTTTATTAGCAGCATCATGGAACTCTTTGAGTAAAGTCTCAAGAATAAATTCTCTCTTTTCAGCATTCTTTTCTTCTTTTAATTTTAGGAACAAAATTTGCATCATGGGGTTAAGGCTAACAAACCTAGACTCCAACATATGAACTAAAGAAGCTGCAGCAATTTCATAATTAGGAGCAAGTTCTGTAATAGATCTATCCTCAATATCCTCATGTTTACTAACATGATTGAAGAATTCTTCAATATTTTCTTTTCCAATTATAGAGCCACTACCTACCGAACGGTCCTTCGGGACGAACTTGGGGAACAACGTGGTGAGCTAGAGCAAGGTGGCAACTAGAGTAGGACTATTTTTTTGTTTTTTTAATAGAGAAAGCAAACCAAACTAAACTATTTTTTTTTTGAGTTTTTAATAAAAAGAGGTAAAAAAAATCAAGCAAAATAAACTAAGCAAACTAAAACAAAGTAAAGAGAAAGGTTGAGGAGGACTCCCCTTGTGAAGACGTCCTTAGCCTCCCCGGCAACGGCGCTAGAAAAGTCTTGATGCGTGTTGAACGCCCCGTTGGGAAACCCCAAGAGCAAGGTATGATGCAGCACAACAGCAAGTTTTTCCTCAGTAAGAAACCGAGGTTATCGAACCAGTAGGAGGAAGGAAATGCCTCAAAGGTGTTGCAAGCAACATAGAAACCTGCACAACACAAACTCAAGACTTTGCCCCAACTAATTGTGAGGTTGTCAATCTCATCGGTTGCTGGAACAAAGGATTAACTATATGGTGTGGAAGGTGATGATGGTTTGCATCAAGTAAATAGTAACAATGGAAGATGTATCAATGGTAAAGATTGGACCGGGGTCCATAGTTCACTAGAGGTGCTCTCCTTAGATAAACAACATGGCATGAAGGGTAAACAAATTATAGCAGGGCAATTGACAGGAACTGAGCAAGGCATAACAATGTCATACTAGACAAAAAGATCCTATGAGATTCGATTAGGCAATACAACAATATACATAGACCGCCATCCAACTGCATCTATGACTAGAAGTCCACCTTCAGGTTATCATCCGAACCCCCTCAGTATTAAGTTGCAAGCAACAGACAACTGCTTTAAGCAAAGTGTGTAAGGTAAACAATACACTTGTTCCATAAACAAGAGACCGTTGTTTTCTCCCTAGTGGAAACAACACATCTACAACCGAAGAGATTTCTGTCACTTTTCTTGGAAACTAGAGGCATGAACCCATTATCGAGCATAAATACCCCCTCTTGGAGTCACTAGCAACTACTTGGCCAAGATAGCTACTAACAACGGAGAGCATGCAAGATCACAAACAACACATACATGATAGAATCAATAAGACAAAACCATTAATCAATCTGACATAGTAATCTCAATATTCATCGGATCCCCGCAAACACAATATGCATGATTACAAATAGATTAGATCTTGATCATGAAAGCACAAAGGAGGAGATACAACCATCTAACTACTACATGGACCTGTAGTCCAAGGTGGAACTACTCACGCTTCATACCGGAGAAGAAGGCCTCCGGGATGATCTCCCCTCCGGTAGGGTGCCGGAAAGAGCTTCAGATCCCCCGATCTAGGGACAATGGTGGCGGTGGCTATAGACGGTTTCATGGAGTTTCGATCGGGTGCCTAGGGTTTCTGCATGGGGATCTTCTTATAGGCGAAGAGGGAGGCCGAGGGGGTGCCCGAGGCGGCTGCACCCCCCAGGCGCGGGGTGGGCCCACCCGCGTGGCTAGGGGGTGTGGCCCCTTCGAGGCCCTCCTCCGTCTCGTACTCTGGCTTCGTGTTGCCCACGGTAAAATATTGACTTTGGCTTTTGTCCTGTCCAATTCCGAGAATATTGATTTTCTGCCTTTATGGAACCAAAAACAGAAGAAAACAGACAACTGGCACTGTGGCAACTTGTTAATAGGTTAGTTTCAGAAAACGTATAAAAATACCTCAAAGTGTAGAGAAAGCAAAGCAAAGTAGATACTAAACAAGCATGGAGCGTCAAAAATTATAGATACGTTTCCGACATGTAAACGCTCCTCCCTCTTCATAAACACACCATCTGCACTCCTCCCTCTTCATGAACAACACCGGCGCTCCTGAATATTTCATAAACACCTCTGACTCTTCTTCCTCTTCATCCACTTTCACCTTCTCCTATTTGACATTCCTCGATAAGCTCGGGGTCTAATATAAAAGATATGTCAAGCGGGGTACATAACTAAAGGAGCATGTGGCTGACTGACGATTGCCTCTTTCTGGGCTTACACAAAGAACTGGGCCATCTAACTCACCTTAGTCAGTTCATGAGAGTAAGTGAGCAACCCGGTGTCCAAGACTTGGCTCACAAGGCGCGTAGATAGTAGCCAGGCTCCGTTGGCTCTATTAGGACTCTGAATGAACCAACATGGGAGACTTGTAAACCCTAAGTCGGTCATATATACAAGGTCGGCTAGGATCGTCCATATAGGTAAAGAATACAACTCGCAAGAATAGACCTTAGAACTCGCCTCTCGAGCACAAATCCTCAGTATTAACTTATAATTAATACAACAAAGGAGGAAGTAAGTCTTACCTCTAGAGAGGGGGCGAATCTGGGTGCAGTGGGCGTACCAATCTCGCCCATGGTTTATCCGAAGTCACTATGTTCCGCATACTCCGTACCTCTCTCGATGGTACCCGTCTTGGTTTTCCAACGACAGGCTGCCTAGGCTTCGACCGATAAACCTTTCTTGAAATGGTAGAGAAATCATTGTTAAATTAGTTGATTCCTTGGGAAACTAATAATATATGCAGTAGTAGATAGAGAAAATATCTCCTCGTGTTGCTCCCTAGGCGGCACCGGGAGCGGCCCTTAACGCTGCTCCTAGCGCCTCCCTCGTCGAGCCTCAGGCGCTGCTTCTGTTGTCTCGAGATGCAGTGGTGGCGTTCCTACTGCTGAAGGGTGGCAGGGTAATCTCTACAGGTGGAAGGCCGCCTGGTGTGGGGCTATAGATGCCAAGGGCAGAGGATCCAGGGTAGCGGCTTTGTGGCTGGTCGGTGGAGGATTGCAATGGGAGTTGTGTTGGTGGTGGTGTGGCAGTAGACGATGCTAGCGGTGATCCTTGCAGCTCCACACCAGACTTGCGTTAGATATCGTCGGCAACCCTATCCAAGATCAATTGACCAGGTCTCGCCGATGGACCTCGTAGTTCTGTCGACGACTATCGTATCTACTGGGCCTGGCCATGTAGCCTTGATGTGGCTGCCTCATGGTCCTGTCTTGCTTATGCATGTAAGGTCGCTGCCTCAAGTCTCTTGTTCTACCAATGTGGATGCATCGCCGATATCATAGAAGATTGCATTCTCAGGCCTTTGGTGATTTCCAAAGTTTGTCTCCACTTTGGAACATCAGCATCGCCAACCACATTCCCAAATCCAAGGTGTTGACGTGGGGATTCAAGGCGTACGTGTTTTAAGATCGGTGAGGCTATGAAGGTATTATCTCGCATGCTCGTGTTGAGTTGAGATCGCCTTGTGTCGGTGGTTGTCTTAGGGAGTACCCACAGTGGATGGGGAAAAGAGGACCATCCACGGCTCATTATGCGCAGCTTGTTTGCAGATACATGCACATGATGACTATATGAGCCAGACAATCCGCGATTTGCAACAACTCGGCAAGAGGGGCGGTGACACATGATGACTTCTTTCTTGGTAGTTCTCTTTGAACTCCGTGTCTCAATCTCCTGGGTGAAAGCCCTAGGTCTGGCCTTCATTGGCCATATATACCTAGAAGTGATGATTCTATAGTCGGTTCTTTGTTGAAGAAATTGTCTCAACCTCTCAAGGGTGAAAACCCTTGATCTATTTTATTGGTTAGACGGGCGACCATGACGACTTATACACTATTACCTTTTTGGGGGTGTCACTTCAGAGAATCCTTATACGTGAGGTGTTATCAATGTGGTGGCTCGTTCATGTTGCTGCAAGCCTCTGATAACTCCGACAGGGTCTTTTTCTTTTCCTGCTCTCTCTTTTCAGTTGTGTGAATCCTGAATGTACTAGTTCTTGTCATTTTGTTGCTATCATAAATTATGGATGTTAATATATTCTGTTTTTCTTAAAAAATATATTTCTCTTCATAAAGAATAAATCTACATGTTCGCACTTATATTTAGCCGAAGCTGTATGAAACTAGCTCCACCACTGGATAATGGTCAAGCGGGTGTTTAGGGGCTGCAGCCTGCAGCCTAAAGTTACCCCATGGGACGGCCCGGGGGTCAAGTCCTGTGCGCAAAGAATGGAGGCTGGCTACCATGAATATCATATGGAGTCACCGTTCTCCAAGTCAACTTTCAGTAACATGCGTGATGCAAGTTGCACCTATATGCAGGATTTACTTCTCAAAGACTCATAAAGTCTGCATGTTCATGGCAATAGCTGGATTGATAGATGTTCGATGAATGTAATCAACTAGTACCTCAGTAACATAGTACATTTTGGAACGGAAGTAATAGCTCGCTACTCAGCTAGGGTTCTATAAATAGCATGGCTTGCTCTACCAAATGAGCACACCAGTTCACATCGTCGATCTCTTTCTTCCTCCATATATACATAGATTCTCCGTACGTGCTTGCTCTTCTCCCTGCCTAGCTACCTTGCAATGGCTTCAAGCGCTTCTGCTGCTGCCATTCTCGCCGTCTTCGCCGTGCTGGTTGTCCTGTCATCCTCAGTGCGGCCGGCGGCGGCGGCGATAGCATGCAAGGACTGCGACACGTACTGCAACTCGTCGTGCAGCAGCAGCGTCTCCGGCACGGCCCCTTCTTGCAGCGGCATCTGCAGCCCGGCGTCGCAGTGCGTGCAGAACTGCATGTCCTCGGCGTCCTCGCAGTGCAACTCCGCGTGTAGAGGCTACTGCACCAACGGCTGCGGGAATTCATGCTACTACTACTGTGCAGGCTACTGCAGCAACTCGTGCAGCAACACCGACTTCAGCTCCTCGTGCAACAACAGCTGCTGCCCTTCAGCCCAGGATTGCAAAACCCGTATGATGCAGCAGTGCATGGGCAGCTGCTCTGGCTACTGTAGCAACAACTGTGTCAACGCCTAATTATTGATACTCGATCGATCGGTGCTGAATGCTGATATATGCGTGGTCCATGGAGGACCCACATGTCAGTGAAAGGTCGAGTGCAAAATCCTTTATGTATGTGAGAACAAGTAGTTTCCCTTGTAATAGGAGCACATATATGTGTCTCCTTGAGGTTTCTACTTTTATCGCCGGGAAATAAGATGTTAAACATCAATGTGATGCCTTGTTTTCATTAATATCAAGAAAAATGCATGTTACCATGCTGTCCCTTTTTTTGACGGCAGTTCTTTATTTTCTTTGATATTTATTTGAACTCATTAGAAAAATTTATGGTTCATATTTGAATTTTCTAGCTTAAATTGGATATTACACAGCCCATGTCTACCAAATTCATCTAGATGTCTCCAGATCTTCGCTCATGTCTAGCCAGGTGAGTATGTCATGATTTAATCTTTTCTTCACCCATATTCAATATTTGATCAAACGGTCTTTGGTCGGCCGGTCCTGAGATTTCGGGGGTCCGGGGCGAAACTAAAATTTTGGCCCCCTTATTATAATTTTTTTGCATACATATGATATGATGAAAAATAAATATTATAAGTATACTCCAACTATAATATTCATATAGAAATAACAATGTTTATATGATACCTTAAAATTTCCTCAGAAAATTTCTATAAGCAAAGTCCAAAAATTACAATGGAACTTAAACGGGAAAAGGTTTAGAAACATGAGAAAACGATCACGATTACTGCTGAAACACAATTTTAGTCTGGAAGAAAAATCGCAAGAGATAATTTTTTTTAGAATAAGCAGAAACAATGTTTAGAGACATGAGGAACAAAATCATAAAAAATATAAATCTAATTTAAACATGATAGAAGGTAAAGAAAAATAAAATTGAAAGGAAAAGGCGTGAAAGAAATATACCAAAGAAAAACAGGGAAAATGGTGAAAGGGAATGAAGCAGAAAGAAAATACGTAATGAAACTTATGTAATAAAATAAATAAAGGAAAGAGATATGGGTTGATGTGTTAAAAAGAACCTGTCTCCTATGTCTCTGATCGGTATGCTGATAACTTTTCGCGTGGATACGGGGATCGATAGTCTCACAACACCCGAAGCTACATGTTCTAAACAGGTCCAGCCGATTACTGATATTTTTAGCGAAACCGTACTAGAAAACGCTCGTGCGCTAGTGAACGGGGCGATCGATGAATCGATCAATGTCTCGGATTGGCCACTAGGAGTTGAGCGTTGCCAACAAGTCCAATAAAAAATATATTTTATATATATACTAGATTTATAATTTTTTGGGCTTCTAATTTTTTTTGGTCCAGGGCGGCTGCCTGGCCAGTCCGCCAAAGGCCGGCCCTGTTTGGTCCCTTCTCCCGAGCATCCCTTGCCTCACCCCCACCCACCCACTCCCTCCGACCCCGCGAGCACCTGCAACTCCTTCCAAGTTTCTCATCCTCGCTAGACCCCAAGTGTGCCTCCTTTGAGAAACTGTGCCTCTTTTTTCTTGACGCAGCCAAAGATAGTTACTATCATATTTGCTTATTAAGATAAATTCCATGCCTATTCTCCTTCCCCACATTACATGGGTAACATGCAAGTTGCCGTACGTAAATTATAGTAAACCATTGCCTCTCTTCACCCATGTAACTTACGATTGCATGCGGTAAAACATTTTATCGTAACTTAAACATGTATGCAAAGAATGGAGCCGCACTACAGGACACGCGCTATGCCGAGGATAAAAAGCCGTCGGCATAGGCCAAAATGCCCTCGACGTATGATATGTCGACGGCTGCCCTCGGCGTAGCCTCCTCGGCAAAGGCCTCCCTCGGCGGAGCATATAGAGCCCATCGACGTATCAAAATATCATCGGCGTATGCTACGCCGAGGGCATTGGCCGTCGGCATAGTCTGTCGACATGTTGTAAAAACATTTTTTAAAAAAAACTAATTTTTTTTATTTTTTCTCCATTTTTTAATCTTTGAATTGTTTGACTCATTAATCTCTCACTTTGAACATTTTTAACACTAATTATATTTAATATTTAATTAAATTGCAGTTTTGGTCAAACTTCCCAGCCGTGTCACCCATCCCAATACTACTCCAGCTCCAGCACACTTAACTTACTCGTTCCTTCATAATCTGTTTTTGCAAAGTAATTCATACATTGTTGTCAATACTATGATATCAATCATATTAACTCTTATATCATCATGTCACATGTTTGTATTTTTTGAAATTATAAACAATTATTTAAGTAAACATTAATGAATAAGTAAAAATATTATTGAATTCAAATAAAAATATAATAATTTTACCTAAAACTGAGGCATTATTTAATCTGGAATAATTAATATCTTTAAATCTGTAAATCGGAATTTAACAAATAATATGTCTAAATTGATCACAAAAATGAGAGGAATCCAAATATGATATCCATATCAACAAATATGATACCCCTCGGATAACGAAAAATGCCTTTTTGGTGCGATGAAAAGGAAAACTTGCATTGGATCTTTGATAAAATACCATATTTTGAACCTAAAAATGATTTTTGTAAAAAAACATGAGTATCGGATCATGTACCTGTAGTTCATATCTGACCCACTTCCTACCGATTCGGTAGGAATTTGTCTTTTTCACCAGAGGTGCACGGAAAGGTTTCGGATCCCCCTGTTGGGACATTGTCCATATAAGGTGGTATAGTATTTTTTGTAAAATGTGGTGGTAGCATTTTGAATTTGACATTTGGTGGTTGCTTCACAAAACCGTCCGTTTTTTATGCTCGGAAAATGGAAAATGGCTTTTTGGTGCGACGAAAAGGAAAACTTCCTCCTGCAACATTGTTCGTCATCCCATGATGCATGTGTATACACAATATGGGCACATTATCACAAACTATGCCTTAATTCTAGCCATAACATTGGTCATTTGACCCGAAAGCCAAGAAACCTCGAATGAGATAGGTCATTTTGTGAAGGTTTTTTGAGACATAATTAATATATCAAGTTTGATATTTTTCCTAATAACTAGGTCACATAATATGACACCACGCGAAGGTTTCGCATTGTTTCGATTGTTTTTGAATTTTTTATGCCCGTTTTAAACTATCGTCAAACTTTGTCGAACAGCGGTCATGAAGATTCTTAGCTCGGGACCGAGCCTCGCTAAAATTGCATTGGATCTTTGATAAAATAGAATATTGTGAACCTAAAAATGATTTTTGTAAAAAAACATGAGCATCGGATCATGTACCTGTAGTTCATATCTGACCCACTTCCTGCCGATTCGGCAGGAATTTGTCTTTTTCACCAGAGGTGGACGGAAAGGTTTCGGATCCCCCTGTTGGGACATTGTCCATATAAAGTGGTATAGTATTTTTGTAAAATGTGGTGGTAGCATTTTGAATTATCCATTTGGTGGTTGCTTCACAAAACCGTCTGTTTTTTGTGCTCGGAAAATGGGAAATGGTTTTTTGGTGCGACGAAAAGGAAAACTTCCTCCTGCAACATTGTTCGTCATCCCATGATGCATGTATATGCACAATATGGGCACGTTAGCACAAACTATGCCTTGATTCTAGCCATAACATTGGTTATTTGACCCGAAAGCCAAGAAACCTCGAATGGGATAGGTCATTTTGTGAAAGTTTTTTTGAGACATAATCAATATATCAAGTTTGATATTTTTCCTTATAACTATGTCAAATAATATGACACCATGCGGAGGTTTCGCAGTGTTTTGATTGTTTTTGAATTTTTTATGCCCGTTTTAAACTATCGTCAAACTTTGTCAAACGGCGGGCATGAAGATTCTAAGCTCTGGGCCGAGCCTCGCTAAACTTGCATTGGATCTTTGATAAAATAGCATATTATGAACCTATAAATTATTTTTGTAAAAATATGAGCATCGGATCATGTACCTGTAGTTCATATCTGATCCACTTCCTACCGATTCGGCAGGAATTTGTCTTTTTCACCGGAGGTGGACGGAAAGGTTTCGGATCCCCAGTTGGGATATTGTCCATATAAGGTGTTATAGTATTTTTGTAAAATGTGGTGGTAGCATTTTGAATTAGCCATTTGGTGGTTGCTTCACAAAATCGTCTGTTTTTTGTGCTCGGAAAATGGGAAATGGCTTTTTGGTGCGATGAAAAGGAAAACTTCGTCCTGCAACATTGTTCACCATCCCATGATTCATGTGTATGCACAATATGGGTACATTATCACAAACTATGCTTTGATTCTAGCCATAACATTGGTCATTTGAACCGAAAGCCAAGAAACCTCGAATGGGATAGGTCATTTTGTGAAGGTTTTTTGAGACATAATTAATATATCAAGTTTGATATTTTTCCTTATAACTATGTCACATAATATGACATCACGCGAAGGTTTCGCATTGTTTCGATTGTTTTTGAATTTTTTATGCGCGTTTTAAACTATCGTCAAACTTTGTCGAACGACGGGCATGAAGATTCTTAGCTCGGGGCCGAGCCTCACTGAACTTGCATTGGATCTTTGATAAAATAGCATATTATGAACCTAAAAATGATTTTTGTAAAAAAACATGAGCATCGGATCATGTACTTGTAGTTCATATCTGATCCACTTCCTACCGATTCAGCCGGAATGTCTTTTCACCAAAGGTGGACGGAAAGGTTTCATATCCCCCTGTTGGGACATTATCCATATAAGGTGGTCTAGTATTTTTGTAAAATGTGGTGGTAGTATTTTGAATTATCCATTTGGTGGTTGCTTCACAAAACCGTCCGTTTTTATGCTCGGAAAATGGAAAATGGCTTTTTGGTGCGACAAAAAGGAAAGCTTCCTCCTGCAACATTGTTCGTCATCCTATGATGCACATGTATGCACAATATAGGCACATTATCACAAACTATGCCTTGATTCTAGCTATAACATTGGTCATTTGACCCGAAAGCCAAGAAACCTCAAATGAGATATGTCATTTTGTGAAGGTTTCTTTATGACATAATCAATATACCAAGTTTGATATTTTTCCTTCTAACTATGTCACATAATATAACACCACGCGAAGGTTTCGCATTGTTTCGATCATTTTTGAATTTTTTATGCCAGTTTTAAACTATATATAATGTTTTATGTTTTACTTAATTTTTATTTACAAATATGTAATATTTGAGTGTAGATAGATAGGTCTTATTTTTCTACAAATTTTGGTATATTATTTGTATTTTTCCGAATTAGAATGAGTTAGTTATGATTTTTCAAAGTTTAATGAGATAAAATAAAAAATAGCTACGCCGAGGGTAGCCGTCGGCGTATATTACACCGAGGGAAGCCGTCAGCGTAGCATAGGATATGCCAAAGGCAATTCTACGCCGGCGGCTGCTTGACGGGGCTGGCCTAGACGATGGCTACGCCGACGGCCCCGACGTTTGGCTGTCGGCGTAGCTTCTCATTCCTGTAGTGCCGGTCTTCAAGTCAAATTTTTGCATAGTGCAAGTTTCACATAATGACATAAATGAAGTATCGGACGAGCAACACGACGACTTTTAACTTTTGCATGTGCATGGAGCGATCCAGATAGATTGATAGACTGTCTATGAGTCCAATCTTGTTACTAGGTGCTTGGTACTCCTTCCATTCGGTAATATAAGACACTTTAGCTGAAACTAATGTATCCTAATGATTTTTATTATATAGGTTCATTTCAAATTTATATATAAAAGTCAACTAGATATATGTATTCATTTCATAAAGCTAAAACGTCTTATATTTATAGAAATTCTGTGTCTACACTAGTGCAGAGCCCCCCCTTTAACTCCGGTTGGGAGGGCCCTCTAACAGCGGTTCCCCAACCGCTGTTGAGGGTTCGGTGTTAGAGGGGGGCCCCTTTAACACCGGTTCTTATACGAACCGGTGTTAAAGGGTGGCGCACGTGGGGCTGCCGCAGGCCTCAGGCCCCCCCCTTTAACACCGGTTCGTATCTGGAACCGGTGTTAAAGGTTCTTCTGCCGCGGCAAAGATTTAGGCCGTTTTCCTGCCGCGGCAGGAAAACGGCCTAAATCTCTGTCACGGTAGACTTCTGCCTTTGCCCCGTTTTGGGCGTATTTCTGCGGGAGGGGGAGAGCGAGGGGGAATCGATCGGGAGCGGTATACACATAAATCGTCATCGGTACATACGAGTACATGAATAATTAAGCAACTATTATTATACACAAACATCATCATCGGCACATACATCGTCATCGAAACATATACATCGTCATCGTTCATTTTGGTGGATATCTAAAGAATTCTCCACCAGGCGTGACGACCTCATCAAGTATGAACCCCGCCAATTCCTCTTGAATGGCTCGTATGCGTTCAAATGGTAGGAGTTAGTCCCGCATCCGTTCGATCTGAATATATATGAAGAATGGGCCGTCAATATATATATAAGAATAAAATTCAACACAATTGATGGTAATAAAATAATGTTATGGACTTTGTTTACTTACTCTAAGTTGTTCTAGTGCGGCTTGGCCCGTCGCACATATCGTGTTGTGAATGAACTCGCAAACATAGTACCCACATAAGTTATTGTCGTGTCCCTGATGCGCGCACTTTACGAGAATAGAGAGTTCAATCAAAATAATAATCAATAAAGCATGATATAATGGAATTGGAAGCTAGCTAGTATTACTTATATTTTGGTCTACAAATTTTAGTTCTTTTGACCATTCACCCACGGCCCTGCCCGTGAACCTTTTCTAAACCCTGTCCGGCAAAGAAAATGGATAAAGGAGTAATTAATTACTTATTGTCACGAACGTTGCCGATCTAGTGCGATAATATGATTGAAATTACCTCTGGAGCATCTCTCTAAAGTTTGCCCATATCTCTTTTTCTTTTCGTAACGAGTCCATGACAAGGACTTTTCCTGAGTCGGGTTGAATGACTAGCAGAATAAAGTGGAACCTACGCACGCATAACTCATCATCAGTTACACTTAACATCGAGTAAGCTGAAATAGAATGTGTACAAGAGAGAGGGTAACAGTACTCACGAGAAGTTGTAAGGCAATAGTATTTCCCTTTTGGTTTGTTGTCTCAGTAAAGACGTTAGCAAGTAATCTTCTGTTTGCCCGGGTTTGGTTTCTACCACTTCTTCATGAACTCTTTTTGGGTCAACGAACCCAATGTCAAAAGGGCCTCCTTTCCTGCATTCCATAACCTTTTTCCTGCATAATAGTATATACATATATGGTGAGCATATATATATATACATGCAATTACTAAAGTGAATGAGATGAGATATAAATTATATAAATAGTACTTACACACAATAAAGGCTGATGGCAGCTTTGTCGAGTTCCTTCTGATTGAATAGAAAATGCAAGTCTTGAATGTTGAAGTCGATCGCGTCATCTCCGCAGAAGAAAATATCATCTCTTATATGCGCCGTGATCCATTCTACCTTTCTCGTCTTGCAGAAATGAAGGTACCACTTGTGCAATTTTCGCATCTTTGTTGGTAGATTCTTGAGCTCCTCTTTCTTGACGAGATTCTTCCCATACTTCCATGGCTGTATGGGGTTGGCATCGTATTTGGGCAAGTTGTCTCCCATGACGTTCAAGTATGCAATGTAAGTCATCCCTATCTCATTGGCCTTCCTTTGTAGCTCTACCTCGTAATCATTTACGGAAGGAGCGTCCTGTGTGTCGAACATTTGGAGCGGGGCACATGATTGGTTTTCCTGCTCTCCGAGCATGGGAACTGTTTTCTGGGGTGCCTCACGACTGCTACTTTCAGTCTCCCTGCGGCGCCTTGCATCCGCCTTCAAAATCTAGCGCTCGTAGTCCGGCACAAGTGGGGTTTCAGGTTTCACAAGATTTTTGTAAAACTTCTCCACCACCGCCGGATCTATTTTCTCCTTTGGCTCGGTCCATCTAGGTACAAAGAATTTCTTGACCTGTTCTTCCGAGATCCTATTGGTCTCCTCGTTGCTGCGATTCCACGGTAAAACCGGAAATGGCTTGGCGGAAGGCTGCGGGACGTAGTTTTTTGAACTCTTTGGCGTACGGTTTCCTGCGGATTTCTTTGTGGCAGTGCTACTGATGCTCTTCGTGGCAGTGCTCTTCCGCTTACGCTGAGGAGATGGCTGAAGCACCGAAGATGGCTGACGGGCCGGAGATGGCTGCCGCGCAGGAGATGGCTGACGGGCCGGAGATGGCTGCCGCGCCGGAGATGGCTGCCGCGCAGGAGATAGCTGAAGTGGCTCAGACTGCTGACGCTGCAGAGACGGCGGGGGTGCTAGTGACCTCTAATTTGGAAGCACAATGTGTTCCTTCTTCCAAAGAATGGTTGTTTTCACTGCAAATTTGAGTTGAGTTTCCCCTTCACCTGTAGCATGGTCAAGCTGTGCTTCCTCATATTCCTTCACAACCTCATCCACCCCGACAATAGCATAGCCATCTGGAATCGGTCGGCAGTGGTAAGTTCCACCAGCTACAGGAGGTAAGGCATAGCCGACAACCACCTTAATGGATAAGCCCATTAATCTCACATGCAGCTCAGCGTGTTCGCTCTCCGTGATCTCATCCACGGGGTATCGAGGACCCGTCATTTCAAGCGTGGGCTGCACGTTCTCCGTGGAAGCCACACTGCTTTTCCGCGCAGAGTCTGGGCTGCCGGCAGCTTCCAATGCATGCTTTTCGTGCCGCTGAGATGGGCCGGTAGCTTGATGGCTCTGTTGTGCATTCACTTGCGCCTGCAGCGCCGCAAGTGCATGTTCTATCTGTGTCATCCGCTCTGTACGCTCTTTTTCTTTTCTGCCGTGCCATCTGTAAGAGTCGCTCCAGTCGGCAAACCCATCCTTCCACGTCATACCCCCTGTGCCTCGTGCATGTCCAGGGTGTTCTTTTTTACCGATGGCGCGTGTGAGCTGGTCATTCTCTCTGTCGGGATGGAAGATCCTGGCGGATGTTTCCTCGTATGCCGTGATGAGTTCAGTGACGGGTTTGGCAAGGAGGGTTGGGAAGATACACAATCCTGTTTCTGGGTCCAACCTTGCCCCGATTCCGTAGAACCAAGTCTTTGCACGTAGGTCCCACCCATCTGTCTGGGGTGTGATCCCTCTCTCGCGCAGGGCCTTCTCAGCTTCCTCCCACTTAGGCCTCTGAGATATGTAGCCACCTGACCTCGTCCTCTGGTGATATTCCTTCTTCAGGGCATTAAGTGTATTGGTTTCTGACCTCTTTTTAGCTATAGCACTTTTTTTATATGTCTCAAATTCGGACCAGTGAGGTCTTATCTTCGCATAATATGCGTCTTCGAAATTTGGAGTCTCGCCAGATTTGACAAATTTGTTCAATTTTGTCTTCCAGTTGCGGAAAGCGTCAGCCATCTTCTTTAGAGTCCACTCTTTGACCTTTTCCTTTATAACCGGGTTGTTTTCATCCTCCTCTGGCGGAAGGGTGAAATTTACCAACAACGAATTCCAAAGCGTTTCTTTGGATCTGTCATCGACAAAGGTACCGTCGCCCTTCTTTGGCTTATTTCAATTTTCAATTATGATTGGAATTTGGTCCCTAACAAGAACTCCAGCCTGACGTACAAATTTGTCTGCGGCTTTTTTGGGCTCCATCGGCCTGCCATCAACACGGACTGCTTCGATCATGAACTTGACACGATCTTTCAACCGCTGGCTCGCGCCTCGCTTGCTCTTTTTCGTAGAAGAAGATGGTTGCTGGCTGGTCGATCCAGAGGGCTAAAAGAAGAAAGAAGCGTTAATTAATACATGTAGAAGAAGATTGTTGGTGGAAGTCAGCAGAGGCTTAATCAGTGCATATACCTCGCCGGACTTTGTAACCATTAAATTGCGTTCACCGGAGTCTTCATCTTCTCCATGACTAGTACTTGAGCTGTCGTCATCATGTCCCTCCAAGTTCAGATATTGTGAGGTGTCCTCATCAATAATGTTCTCCATTATTTCTTCTTCTTCAAGGTTTCTACTAAGTGGATCCATAGTTTCTAAAACAATAATATTATCTAGAGTAAGAGTGTAAACATTCAAGTGGACTTGGATTCATACACAAATATACATATTATTCATACAAAAATACACAAATAAATACACAAATGAGTCAGGGGTCCAATTTGTATACAAGTTTTAATCTATGCATGTAGTACAATTTATCGAGCAAACAAGTTTACATTAAGAAAAACCGCGGAAGTCTGCTGCAAGAAAAACCGCGGAGAACCTAAACTTGCCGCCGAAGTCAATGAACCAAGATCAGGATGAGTCAGAGCTCCACAAGGACGCCCCCAAGAGGGTAACGACCAACGAGACCTATGGTAAAGGGTTTTCACCCGGAGCCCTGTGACGAAGAAGGTAGCAGCATCGACGGCCCCAGAGACCTATGGTAAAGGGTTTTCCCCATCTTCGGCCCCGCCCGTTGTCCCCAAGATAGGACCCAGACCGAGGAGAGAAGCCACGATGCTCACCAAAGAGCTGCCCGCGCAGTCCACCTTCTTCTAAGGCCGCCACCGACATTGCGAACTCTAGCCACCACTCCGACGACCAACGACACATCGCATCGCCGAAGACCATGCATACCCCGACATCGATGGCATACTATACCGCCATGGCCACCACCGGAGCTCGCACCACCTAGGCCGCCCCTGCAGCCGAGAGGGGAGGTCGTCCCCGTACACTAAACTACACTAAATAACCCTAAACTAATACTAACTAATTAACTAAATAAAATACTAACTAACTACTAATAATTAACACTAAACTAACCCAAAAAAAGATATTAAACTAATACTAACTAATTAACTACTAATAATTAACTACTAAAAAAGATACTAACTATTACACTAAACTGCTAATAATTAACTAATACTAACTAATTAACACTAAACTAACACAAAAACTAACAAAATAAAATACTAATAAACTAGCTAGTACTAATTACCTCTACGGGCCGGGGCGGCCGGCCGGCAGCTGGCAGCGCGGGTGGTGGGGCGCCGGTATGGTGGAGGCGCGGTTGGGGAAGCGCGGGGCGCGGGCGGCGCGCAGATCCGGTGCGGGGGACGGCGGCGTGCGGCCGGCAAACGGGCGGCGGCTGGCGCGGGCGGAGGCGGCGATGAGAGACGTCGGGGCGGCGCGAGGACGACGGACGTCGGGGCGGCGCGAGGACGACGGACGGCGATGAGCGACGTCGGGGCGGCGCGAGGACGACGGACACGGCGGCGGACAGCGCGCAGGGCGGCGATGGACACAGCAGGACGGAGGCGACGGCGCGCGCGCGAGCTCCTCTGCTCCGATCGTGGGGGAAGAGAGAGGAAGGGGAAGGCGGGCATTTAATACCCCCCTTTAACACCGGTTCGTGGCTGGAACCGGTGTTAAAGGGGGGGGGGGGGGGTAAACGGAATCCCCCCCTTTAACACCGGTTCCAGCCACGAACCGGTGTTAAAGGGGGGGGTGGTGCGCGCGGGAAACGAAATAAATGCCCCCCCTTTAACACCGGTTCCTGTCTGGAACCGGTGTTAAAGGGGGAGGCATTTATTTCATGCATTAAAGGGGCATTTTTAATTCAAAAAATATGATATGAATTTAGAAAATTCATATCTTTTTCATTTCAACTCAGAAAAAATATGAATAATATATCATAATTTTCAGAAAAATAATATCTATCCATTCATGTAAATCATTTTATATTTACTTTACATGAAAATTTTCAAAATAATTAAAACACTTACATATAAATTTTGATTATTCAATTCAAACAAAAATAAATTGTTAAACCCTAAAACTTTGAACATAAGAAATATTAAGCATCTAAAAAATGATTTTTATTAGATCAAATCATATTTTAATGCCGCATCTTTTGTATTAACATTTTTGAATTGATTGGATATTTAAATGTCGCATCTTTTGTATACACTTGGATCTCACCAAGCCTCGCTCAACTTGCATTGTTTTTTGATAAAATAGCATATTGTGAACCTAAAAATGATTTTTGTAAAAAATCATGAGCATCGTATCATGTACTTGTAGTTCATATCTGACCCACTTCCTACCGATTCGGTAGGAATTTGTCTTTTTCACCAGAGGTGGACGGAAAGGTTTCAGATCCCCCTGTTGGTACATTGTGCATATAAGGTGGTCTAGTATTTTTGTAAAATGTGTTGGTTGTTTTTTGAATTAGCCATTTGGTGGTTGCTTCACAAAACCGTCCGTTTTTTATGCTCGGAAAATGGAAAATGCCTTTTTGGTGCGATAAAAAGGAAAACTTCCTCTTGCAACATTGTTTGCCATGCCATGATGCACATGTATGCACAATATGGCCATATTATCACAAACTATGCCTTGATTCTAGCCATAACATTGGTCATTTGACCCGAAAGCCAAGAAACCTCGAATGAGATAGGTCATTTTGTGAAGGTTTTTTCGAGACATAATCAATATACCAGATAAAGCCGAACTAATAGCCAACTAATAGTAAGTTACATAAAGCCGAACTAGAACTGAAAATTAAGATACATAAAAGAACTGAAAATTAAGATACATGGCCAGATTAAGTAAGAATCGGCCGAACTTGTTTCGGAATGTTGGAGTGATTCAGTCATGCTCCTGCCTACACCTGTAATACTCGCCATTGTAGTCGTCGTACTTGCCGCCGCCGTCATCGTTGTCATCGTCGGGGTCGCCGTAATTGAACCTCTGGAGAGTACGCGTGGGATGGACTTGAGGGTAGCGCGTGGGCTGGACTTGAGGGTAGCGCAGACGGGGGTTAGAGTCGGCAGCAGTGTCATAGGCCATGACGCTCTGGAGAGTCCGACCGCGCCACCATAGCCGACGGCCGGCCTCGTTGAAGTTAGGAGGAGGTGGGCCGTCCTCCTCGTGCCTGGCGAGCGCCCTCTCACGCCGATCCACGAAGAAGGCTTCCCAAGTAGGGAAATAGTCGGGATGCCATCTGGGATTCCTCCGCTGCTCCGGCGTGAGCTCGAAGTAGTAGTGGTTCGTGATGGCCATCCGGCGCGCCACACCTAGAGGAACAGGAGGAACCGGCATGCCTCCGACGCTCAGCATCCAGCCGACGGGGACACAGTAGCCCAGCGGGCAGGGGTAGTTCGAGGCGCAAAGCGCCTCCGCCTCCCTGGGGGTTAGTGCTACGGTGGAAGCCATGGGAAAGAGAGTGATGAGGTTGCAGATATGAGTCTAGAGATGTGCAATGACAATGGAGGCCAACCCTACATATATATAGTGAACTAGCGGGAAGAACTGGAGGGAAGAACTGGCGGGAAGAAAAATGGTGGGAAGAAAAATGGCGGGAAGAAGAACTGACGGGAAGAAAAATGGCGGGAAGAAAAATGGCGGAAAAAAAATGGCGGGATGAACCTTTATTCCCAGTTGGAGACACCAACCGGGACTAAACACGAGTCAGCACTAATAATAGGGGTGAGTGTCGACATTATGTCGTGCGGCGTGTACCTTGTCCCGGATGGTGTCACCAACCGGGACTAAAGATGAACCTTTAGTCCCGGTTGGAGACACCAACTGGGACTAAAGATGAACCTTTAGTCCCGGTTGGAGACACCAACTGGGACTAAAGATGAACCTTTAGTCCCGGTTGGAGACACCAACCGGGACAAAAAACACAAGTCAACACTAATAATAGGGGTGAGTGTCGACATTATGTCGTGCAGCGTGTACCTTGTCCCGGATGGTGTCACCAACCGAGACTAAAGATGAATCTTTAGTCTCGGTTGGAGACACCAACCGGGACTAAAGATGAGTGTCGACATTATTTCGTAAGTGTCGACACTATGTCGAGCTGCTTGTACTATAAATAGGCATCCTTGTGAGTCCAGTCCTCCAGCCAGTTTGAGGCTATGCCTTACCTCCTTTCGAGAGCAGGGACACCACTACGGCCAGTTTCAGGGAGATGCCGACGGAGCCCAGTCCTCCGGCATCTCTGAGAAACTGGTCATAGAGGCACTCCCTAATATGTGAAATTAGTTAGCTCCCAGGTGTATTGATCTAGTTAGAGAAGTTACAAAGCTGCAAGATGGTTTTCGAGAGCAGGGACACCACTACGGCCAGTTCCAGGGAGATGCCGACGGAGCCTAGTCCTCCGGCATCTCCAAGAAACTGGTCATAGAGGCACTCCCTAATATGTGACCGCGCGCGTTTGGAGATCAGATCTTAATGGTAAGTACGAATCGGGACAACTTCTTCTCATAGTCCCGGTCCATCCACAAAACATGACTAACACTCAAGACATGTATTAATATTAAAAACATGAACTAGAGTTACATAATATGAGCATTAACTTCTTGGCATATGTCCTTCCTTATGATCGCTTCAGACGTAACCATGGAGCATCTTCTTTACTTAATGGAATGCTTGGGTCAGTTTTCACTGTGAAGGGCAGAATTTCATCAAACTTATTATAATCTTCTGACATGTCTTTCTTGTCCTCGATTCCCACGATGTTTCTTTTCCCTGAAAGAACTATGTGACGCTTTGGCTCGTCATATGATGTATTTGTTTGCATATTTTTTCTTTTTTTGGTCTGGAGGACATGTCCTTCACATAGAAAACCTGAGCCACATCATTGGCTAGGACGAATGGTTCGTCTAAGTTCTTCATAAGATTGTTAAGATCCACCGTTGTCATTCCATACTTCTTGTCTACCTCAACCCCTCCTCCTGTTAGCTTGACCCATTTGCATCGAAACAAGGGGACCTTAAAATTAGGTCCATAGTCAAGTTACCATATCTCCTCTATGAACCCATAATATGTGGTCTTTTGCCCATTGTCTTCTGCTGCATCGAAGCGGACACCACTGTTTTGGTTGGTGCTCTTTTTATCTTGGCCTATCGTGTAAAATGTATTCCCATTTATCTCGTACCCTTGGAAAGTACAAACAGTCGAAGAAGGTGTCTTGGCCAACAAGTACAGTTGATCCCCAACAGTGGTGTTATTCGTGAGAAGTCTTTGCAGCCAACCGCCAAAACTCGCCATGTGTTCACTTATAATCCATTCATCAGACTGCCCCGGGTGTTTGAGGCGTATTAAATTCTTGTGTTCATTGATATACGGGGCAACCAAGATAGATCTTTGTAAAACCGTGTAGTGTGCTTGATTGAGAGAATGTCCGTCCCTACATATCATTGCTTTACATCCTAGGGTGCCTTTTCCACGCAGTCTTCCCTCATGTCGTGATTCTGGAACACCAATCGCCTTAAGGTCAGGAATAAAATCAACACAGAACTCAATGACCTCCTCTGTTACATAGCCCTTGGAGATGCTTCCTTCTGGACTAGCACGGTTATGAACATATTTCTTTAAGACTCCCATGTACCTCTCAAAGGGGAACATATTGTGTAGAAATACAGGACCGAGAATGGCAATCTCTTCTACTAGGTGAACCAGGAGATGCGTCATAATATTGAAGAAGGATGGTGGGAACACCAACTCAAAGCTGACAAGACATTAGGCCACATCTGTTTGTAACCCTGGTAGGCTTTCTGGATCGATTACCTTCTGAGATATTGCATTGAGGAATGCACATAGCTTCACAATGGGTACTCGAACATTTTCAGGTAGAAGCCCCCTCAATGCAATCGGAAGCAATTGTGTCATAATCACGTGGCAGTCATGAGACTTCAGGTTTTGGAATTTTTTCTCTGCCATATTTATTATTCCCTTTATATTCGACGAGAAGCCAGACGGGACCTTGATACTGCTCAGACATTCAAAAAAGATTTCCTTCTCTGCTTTGATAAGAGCGTAGCTGGCAGGAGTTAAGTGGCATCGTTTACCCTTCTTGTTCTCAGGATGCATAGGCTCTTCAGGGGCCTTTAGACGTTGCTGGTCCTGCCGTGCTTCTGGTGTATCTTTTGTCTTCCCATACACTCCTAGAAAGCCTAGCAGGTTCACGCAAACATTCTTCGTCACGTGCATCACGTCGATTGAAGAGCGGACCTCTAAGACTTTCCAATAGGGCAGGTCCCAAAATATAGATTGCTTCTTCCACATGGGCGCGTGTCCGGCATCGTCATTCGGAACAGATAGACTGCCAGGACCTTTTCCAAAGATTACTTCTAGGTCCTTGACCATACCAAATACCTCCTCATCGGTACGGAGGACAGGTTTCCTCCGGGGTTCTGCCAGACATTTGAAATGCTTGCCTTTCTTTCTTACTGGATGCAGGTTCGGAAGAAATCGGCGATACCCTAGGTACACAACCTTCTTACATTTATCCAAATATACACTTTCAGTATCATCTAAACAGTGTGTGTATGCATTGTATCCCTTGTTTGTCTGCCCTGAAATGTTACTAAGAGCAGGCCAATCATTGATGGTTACGAAAAGCAATGCTCGTAGGTCAAATGGCTCCCCTTTGTGCTCATCCCACATACGTACACCTAGTTTGGCCCACAGCTGTAAAAGTTCTTCAACTAATGGCCTTAGGTACATATCAATGTCGTTGCCGGGTTGCCTCGGGCCTTGGATGAGCACTGGCATCATAATGAACTTCCTCTTCATACACAACCAAGGAGGAAAGTTATAGATACATAGGATCACAGGCCAGGTGCTGTGACTGCAGCTCTGCTCACCAAAAGGATTCATGCCGTTTGTACTTAGACCAAACCTTAAGTTCCTTGCGTCACGTGCGAAGTCCGGGTACTCTCGCTCGACTTTTCTCCACTGTGACCCATCAACGGGGTGTCTCAACATCGCGTCTTTCTTACGGTCTTCCATGTGCCATCGCAACAACTTGGCATGCTCTTTATTTCTGAAGAGACGTTTTATCCGTGGTATTATAGGAGCATACCACATAACCTTGGCGGGAACCTTCTTCCTAGGGGCCTCGCCCTCAACATCGCCAGGATCGTCTCGTCTGATCTTATACCGCAGTGCAGTGCATACCGGGCATGCATCCAAATTCTCGTACTTCTCACCGCGGTAGAGGATGCAGTCATTAATGCAGGTATGTATCTTCTGCACGTCTAATCCTAGAGGGAAGACAACCTTCTTTGCTTGGTATGTACTGTCGGGCAACTCATTATTTCTTGAAAGAAGATTCTTCATTTTTACCAACAACTTTGAAAATGCGCTGTCAGTCACACCATTCTCTGCCTTCCATTGCAGCAAATCCAGTGTGGCACCTAGCTTTTTGTGGCCATCTTCGCAAGTTGGATACAACAATGTTTTGTGATCCTTTAACATCTGCTCCAGCTTCTCCTTCTCCTTTTCAGTTTCACATTCTTCCTTTGCATCAGTAATGGCCCGACCAAGATCGTCATCAGCGGGCCCATCTGCTCCCTCTTGATCTTCATTATCTACCTCCGTTGCATTATCATCATATTCAGGATACATATTATGATAGTTGTTATCATCCTCTTTTTCTTCGTTATCTTCCATCACAACCCCTTTTTCTCCGTGCTTGGTCCAACAATTATAGTTGGGCATGAAACCGGATCGAAGCAGGTGGGCGTGAATGGTTCTGGTATTTGAGTAGTCTTTCTTGTTCTGACAGTGAACACACGGACAACACATAAAACCATTGTGACCATGGTTTGCATTAGCCACAACGATGAAATTTTGGAGGCCCGTAATGTACTCGGAAGTGCGGCGGTCACCGTACATCCATTGCCGATTCATCTGCATTAATATGTAGTATATATCAAAAAATAATAGGGAGATGACCATTTATATATATAGTACATCAATGACACATGAAACTATAGTTGCCGACCTCGACCGAGATGGAAAGAGCAACAAGAAAGCTTATTTTGAGCTCTCGGGCATTTCACCGAACACCTCTAGTGCATATGAAAAAAACACAAACTAGCACTCTTCACACCCTCTTGCTAGGCTCCAAAATGTGAAAGAATGGAAGAGTGGGTTGTGTGTGGGCTGGGGTGGTGTCTTATATAGCCCCCCCCTTTAACACCGGTTCATGCCACGAACCGGTGTTAAAGGAGGGTGCGTGGGCCACTGCTGCAGGGACCTTTAACACCGGTTCGTGGCACGAACCGGTGTTAAAGGGGGCTCTTTTTTTACCGCAGGGGTCACGCTGATACGGCTCCCCCTTTAACACCGGTTTTTAGAACCGGTGTTAAAGCCCTTTTTCGGGATCAACAAAAACCTCGTTTCCACTAGTGCTACGAGCCCAATCTTGTTACTAGCTAGTTGCTTGGTACGTGTTACGTTCTGTGTAAACTATTCATTTATTTTCTTTGTTCGCATACGGCGACTTGCAGGTTACCATTGCTTCCCTCCCCCATCTATATAGCTATGTAATTACGTGGGAACGGGATGATACCGAGGTTAAAAAATCGAACCATGCAGGAGAGCTGCATGTGATATGAATATTTAAAAATGTATGCGACGAATGGAGCCCGGTCACGGTAGATATCGTATGATTTACCTTTCTCCACGTCAACGTCGAGCATGGTGCAAGTTGCCCATATATGAGGCACGCACGTACAGAGCTGCGACTTTTATCGTGTGCATGTGCATGGCGCATGCTAGCTACCCCACTAGTAAACCATTGTCTCTCTTTACCCATGTAATTTACGACTGCACGTGGTAAAACTAAGATCCAGCCTAAATTACTGTAACTTAAACATGTACTCCCTCCGTTTCAAAATATAAGATGTTTTAGCTTTCTGAAGAAAATGTATCTAGACTTGTTTTAGTGTGTAGATTCACTCTAAAACTGAGTGAACCTAGATATTAAAATAAGTCTAGATACATTTACTTCACAAAGCTAAAATATCTTACATTTTAAAACGGAGGGAGTATGTGTGAAGAATGGAGCATGATATTGATATCCGTCAACTTTTGCATTGGGCAAGTTGCACATATACTCGCGAGCCAGTCGCGACGACTTGTAACTTGTGCAAGTGCAAGGCGTCTGTCTACGAATAACCTCGATTTTCTCCTGCTAATATGGCGCCCACCGCCCAGCCCATATCAACACCGTCCAAATGCTTAAATGCTTCAAGATTGCTGACGACTTTTTTTTAGAAACGACCTTCAACTTTATCACAGGAACGTCCTCATATTTCAGTTCATGTATTTTCAACTTGTCTACTCCCCCGTCCGCAAATAAGTATACTTCTAACTTTTGATTAAGTCAAACTTTATAAATTAAAATTTAATCAACTTTATAAATAAATATAGTAACGTATTTTACATCAAATTGATATATTATAAAACTAAATTTAAAACGGATCTAATAGTATCAATTTAGTGTTATAACTATTGCAATATTTTTCTATAATATTAGTCAAATTTTACTAAATTTGACTCAGGACAAGCATATAAGTACACTTATTTGTGGACGGAGGAAATAGTTCACAGATTCTTCATTTTTTTAATCCCATGTTGTCTTTATAAAGTACTCTATATTTGTACAAAGCGTTTTTAGGAGTAATAAACGCATATGTCCATATAAAGTTCTGAGCATTTATTCATTGGAAATGCATATCCAAAAAATAAAGCTCTTCGCAAGAACATGTGGATCCAATCCCTCCATGTCCAGATCTGGCTCCAACCAGCCCCAAAACGGGGCCGGGTCCGTGGATGGCAGAGCGGCGCTATTGAAGTTAGCTTTAGGGCCAGGGGCTTCAATTAGTCTGTAACTCTAACATTGTGCTTATGTTTTATAAAACAAAAACTGTAGAGTCCTGTTTTATAAACTCTAATTTGGGAGGTTCACGGCTAGCATCAGAATGGGAGGTGCTATTTTCCGCCTGATGCTCGCACTAGGCTCGCTCCGCACGCAACTTCCTCTTCGTAGGCCGCCCTAAAGCAGCCCAAACTAATAAGTTTATTGTTTTTAGCTTTTTCAAATTTAAACAATTTTGAAATTTGAACAGTTTACGCAGCTTTTTTTTTTGAAACGGAGGCAAAAGATTTGCCTCGATCTATTAATTAAGAAGAAGAGAATTGCCCAGTTAATTAACGGAAAACTGGGCAAAAACTGTTACAACCAACACCAACCCACAACCAACAGAGCAGCATCTAGATAACACAACCTCAAGAACCAACAACCACACGCAACCTACCATATCCACAAACCAACGACACGTGGAGCACAACGCCGCAAAAAGGCCCACCTAACGAACGACCCAAAAGAAACCTGAAATATTAATCATCAATTGACACTTTTTTCACTGCACCCCTCTTTCTTATTTTTTTCTCTTAGAGAAACCTTTCTAAGTGACTTCTCCACTCTTCTGATTAAGTCCTCTGAAGCCTTTCCAGCTAAGACGCAGTCAATATCCTTGCCATAACCTAGGCTCTCCGCCTGCAAACTGACAAGCAACCCGCAAAGCTCTCTAGCAAAAAGATCCTCGGAGCTATGCGCCAACACCCTACTGCCCACAGAGATGGGCAACGACGGTGGCGAGGGCATCGTGGCCACCGCCAAGGTCTCAACGAAGGCCATCTCAATAGGCTGCGGCGATGGACCACGAGGAGAGAGACATTTGGAAAACTGTTTGAAATATTCAAATTCTAAAACTGTTCATATTCAAAAACTGTTCAAATTTGGAAAAAATATATTTAAATTTTATTTAAATTTTAGAAACTGTTCAAATTCATAAAAGTTCAGATCTATAAATTTTTCATATTTTAAAAATGTTCAAAAATCACAGAAAAGCAAAAGCAATAGAAAAGAAAAAGAATCAGAAAAAAGAGAAAAGAAACACATAAAAAATAGAATAAGGTAAAAATATCAAATGGGCCGGCTGAGCGGAGCTTATAAACAGGCACACCGAGCGATAAATAGCATTTGCTCACCAAAATGGAGTCAGGCGTTCTCAAGCCCATGTAACTTTTGGCCACCAATGGTATACGGGTTAGTGTTTTTAATGGACTAGCTAGCAGTTATAGAGGCAAGGAAGTACTCTCCAATCCACTGCCTGCCCTCCTTCTGCGGATCATTTTGTCCACCACTCAAATCCCTTGCATGATACGAATGCACAGAGCGATATAAAAGTAGAGTACAGCGTGATCGGATGTATTGTTGCAGCTGGATCAACGATTTGCTACATGGGGCTGGTTGGTCACACTGCGTCCCCAACCGTCAGAAGTAAAATTATATGGTCGTCCTATGTTCTGCTAATTTTTTTAAAATAATATATTTTTAAAAAAAATCATACCAAACCTCTTTTCCTTCGATCATCCTATGGTTAAAACATTTTCAGAAACATTTTATAAATCAAAACCACACCGCCAGGCAGCAACATTGCCAACGGTCCATGACCGCGGACACGGCTATTCGAATAGTTTTACACTCTGCAGAGGTTGTACACTTTATCCACAAAATTTGATACATCTACCACGAACAACCACGGATCGTCATACACAAGTATGCGGGGTTCGGATAATCAAACAAGGCCTTCGTGAGGTCCGCTCTAATGCAAGCGCCTACCCTATGAGATGCTACCCCCTCAAGACCGGGACGTCAGGTACCGAGGACCAACCGGAGAGCATTTTACACTGCACAAAGTGGGCGCTTTCAATGAGGGGCTCATAGTAACGCCTGGCTGTCCTTAGACAATTCGTTCCTTCTCTAGGCCGATGTCCCACATGGGTCTTTACAGGAGAAGGCCCAGCCTCCGGAGACCGAGGTCCCTTGTACTAGTTGCGAGGCACTTATACTAGAGCAGACAACATTAGGACCTAGCCCCTTCCCATATATGTAACTGTGGTTGCACGGTTACGTTGTTCGGGGAAAACTACGTAGCCCGGTGCATTTTCAAACACGGTTTTTCCTCCTCCTCTTTTCCTTATGTAGCCATTTTGAGAAACCAAAACTCCTTTTTCCTTATTGAAAATCTCCCGGCAAGTCCCACTTGCCAAGGTTTTACCAAAGCCTTTGAAAACACTTTTTTCCTTCCGGGTTCCCAACCTAGAGTTTGCAAAGGCTAGAAGAGGATTTCCAACGGGGTTGTGACATAACCGCCACTTATATCTACTTGGTGAGGTAGGTGTATCCCAAGGGTGTACTACTATAATATAGGTAGGGGTTTGGAGGTGCCAAACCAATACTTGCATAGAGACATAAATAGAGGTAAAGCAATGCATCTGTAAAATAATCCAACAAGATAATGCATAGGTAATATATATAGGTCGAGTCTCATGAAGGTGTAGGTGGCTTGCCTTCGTTGGCAACTTGACCCTGCTCTTATTCTTCAAATTCCTCCCAATCACCTTCCTCGTACCCGTCCTCGTTCGTTTCTATCGTCGCAAAAGAAAAAGGGACAAGCAACAATACCCTATATCAACCACAAGGAAAACATAACATACAGTACAGAAAACAAACTCAACTTGATAAATCAAACCACACACTAATAGGTACAGAACATAACAAACTAATGCCACTAGAATCAATCCAAAAGGACAATGCAAACAATTATGGTAATTTTAATGGTGAATACTAGATTTGCAAGCAAAACAGTAACTCAAACAGTTTCTGTGAGTTAACAGTGAATAAAAATTATATCACTGGGAAGATATTGGAAATAACAATCCAACCCAACTGGATTCACATTTTTAGCTATTATGGTTGATTTTTAGAAAAATAAGTATTGCTAACAGCACTAGGAAAAGCAAAACAAATTTCTACACAGATCTACTGTAGGTAAAAATAAATTCTTCTGGGAGGAGATAGTGCTACCAGAGAGACATCTCCTGGAGTTGGATGTACTCTAAAATGAGCTTTACAGAAGCTTCTAGAATTTCAGCAAGGTGCTTCTGTCCTTAACTTAATAAAATTATAACAGATGCTAAACAGTTGCTACAAGTGTGATTACAATTTTGATGGATAGGTAATTTCAAAAGAAAGTCATAGAAAGTGGTTTCACACTTTTCTAAGTTACAGAAAAATTACTATGAATAAAAAAGTTTAATCAGCATCATTTTACTACAAAAATTCCCAGTACAATTCCAGGTACCGTTTTACCAAACTTCTAGTGCAAGGTGGTGTGGATTTGCATAGACTACCTAGCAAAATTTGAATAATGCCGAAAAGGGATATATGTGAATTTTTGTGGATTTAATGCTATAGCACACAATCTGGCAATTTATAAAAACACGAAAAGAAAAAGAGCAGGGCTACTGGGGCCTGGGCCACGGCCCGCACAGAGGCTGGGCCGGCCCAACTGCACGGCGGCGCACGCGGGAGCTGGGGAATTCAAATCCTCGGCAGGAGGCCCGCGTGTCAGCCGCAGTTGGCCCACGAAGGGGTATGGATCAACCTGGGCCGCCAGATCTAAATAGATCGAATAGCGAGGGCTCGTCGTCCTCGCAGAGAGGCTACGCCAGCGGTGGG
Organism: Avena sativa; assembly: GCA_916181665.1. NCBI lineage: Eukaryota > Viridiplantae > Streptophyta > Magnoliopsida > Poales > Poaceae > Avena > Avena sativa. The sequence continues at coordinate 22,811,432 of OV702298.1, forward strand.
AACCCTAGGGGTGACAAGAGGTGGCTGGGGAGGCTTACCCAGGGGCGAAGAAGGGTCGGGGACGGTGGGGTTCGACGCGGTCGATGACGAGGGTTCGAACGAGGGGCATTGACAATGGTTCAGGCTCCTGGGACGGTCGTGGACGTGCTCGCTGCGTTGGTGTACACGGATCCTCTCCGACGGGCTCCTAGCAACTCCTGGGAAAAAGGGAAGGGAAGGGTCAGAAGGCTTGCACGAGCCATGCATGCTGGTAGAGAGAGATATGGTGAGAAGGAGCACTGTGACGTCAATCCCCACTTGCGTCCTTCGGTACCATGGTGGTGCGGCGAGTGGTGGAGACGGCAGGGGCCGAGCGGGCTCGGCTCCGCTCCAGGGTGAAGTGGGGGTTGGTGGGGAGTGGAATGATGGGTGAGGTGAGCGTTGAGGTGGCCCGAGGGATTTAAGTTGAAGGGTGGGCATTCACGGTGCACCGGGTGCAGGTGTAGCCACAGCGAGGGCTGCAGGGCAGGGATTGGCTGAGCATGCCGGCGGGGAGCGTCTCCTCATAGGGAGAGGGGGTTTGGCGCGTGAGGGCGGGCTCGGAGCCTCAGGACAGCGCGCGGGTGGTATGATGTAACTACCTCGGTGAATTACGCTCCTAGTTACTAGCCTGGATGAGCGGAAATGGTTAAAATAGTACAGTGGGGCCCAAATGCCACTCACAGGTAGACCTTTCGGCCGTCCTAACCATTTCCAAACATCAGGACAAGAACGGGCGGCGTAATCGGCAGGCGAAGGGATCAACTATATACACAAATGAGTATGTATGCAAGCCACCATACAATAGTCCTCAGAGCCATTCCATCTAAAAAAATAGAAATATTGCAACGCCATACGGCAAGATCCAAATATCCTAGATAGATATAATAGTTTAGGATATCTCCTCATACATCAAACATCAGAGTATCAGGCGGAAGCGGAAAACAAGATCCGAGTACGGATAAGAAGCAAATCGGCATAAGATGCCCCATAAATAAACACATCCCGCCCACAGATCTCACGGATCCCCGTTCCCGGAATCTCTACACCGAATGATCGTTGCCCACATCGTCCGTCTCCTCCACCCAGTATTCATCTTGCGAGTTTACCTGTTCATTTGAATCAAACAATTTATCGTGTGAGACCCTAGGGGTACTCAGCAAGTCTTTATGCCTCTAAAGGGGACACAACCTGGGGTGACGCAATTGCAGCAAAAGATAAACCCTAACAATTCTATAGATAATCGCTAACCATCCGCCTAACCAGAGATAGACGGATGTCCGTGAATTAATAACAACAGTTATAACGGTAATATTAACAGATCCATCCTCCTCCTCGCTTACCGACGAGGAAGCGGACGAACAAACCCCCCCATCCGTTGGCAGTTTTATTATCCATTCCATGAGAATTGCACTATTTACTAGTCAGGTCCTTAGTCAGATTAAAAATGGTACTTTAGTTATACTTGTCTATGATCGAGAAACTGTGCTCCAAGTCGTCCATAACCGCGGACACGGCTTTCAGAAAGTTTTACCCTGCAGGGGTGCACAAATAGCAACACACACTCGATCAACCTCGGAAAAACCAAATCAAAACCCAACGAGGCAGTCACGACAAAGCGATCACAGGATTCAGAAATATTTTAGGGGGCCACCCCATTAAGCTACCCGCGACGAAGTTGGCCGACTCCGAGACGGACTTAAGGTTTGTGTGGACGGCTGTAAACGACTGGGAACCCGAAAATGTGACTGGGCTTGTCGATACAGCGAAAACGTGTCACGGACCTAAACAGTACAGGTGCATCCTCGCACAATCTTAAATTAAGCAGTAAAGCATGGCATAAGTACAGGATAGTAATAAAGCCCCAAACTAATTGTGGCCCCAATAAATAAGAATGAATCAAGCTCTAGCTCAGGGGGGTTCATAAGCCTCCCGGATGTGGATAGCGCGAATATTCAAGGAACAGGAATCAAGTACTCGGGGTCCTACGGGACACAAGTGAGCATGAAAAACCAAATAGCAGATATTGCTCACCGGTGCCACTTTCATTAGTTATCCCATTACTACTCAGGTTAAGTTGTTTAGGTACCTCGTTATCCATCAGACACTCACATACCCTACACATGCTGTTCTACGACTCGCATGGCTCAAACAACTCCTGTAGTAATGGCTCATGGGATGGAGGAACAAGCTTCATTGGGGTTTAAAAGTAAAGGCTATGCAGTACTTGGGATTCATTTTAATGCAATCGCGACTCAATGATGCAATAATAAGATAGAGGCAATAGGTACTATATGTATGCAAGCATGTGGTAGTGCTTGCCTGGCAGCTCAGTTGAAGCGAGAGAAGGATCTAGGTAGTGCTCCTGGGTTTCTTGATATATCCCCTGCTCAGCGTCTATTCGAAGAAGAACCAAACAAACAAGGGCCAACATAAATAAAGTGCACAAGCATATGAATAAAATGCGACAAGCAAACAATCATGCTATGATGGATGATGCACAATTTGCATGGCAACAAAGTAGCATGGCATGGGTGGGTGTGGAATACAAGAATAAGCATTTTATGGAATTTTAACCATATTTTATCCTCAATTAAGTTGCTGTATACTTTATATTTATATGATGCATGCTGCAATTCAGAAAATGGGATGCATAAACAGAAAGGTCTCGTCGAGCTAATCATTTTAGACATATTATTTGTTAAATTTGGAGTTATAAAACAAAAGTTATTAATTAATTAAAGAAAAAGGGCATTTTATTGTAATTTTATTCAACTTGAAAAATTAAAGTGTCCAAAATATATTTTGAAGGCCATATTTGAATTCCTCACATTTTTCTGATTCAGAAACATATATTATTGGTATTATTTGGGTTTATATTTCAAAAGTTATTTAAATACAGATTTGAAATTTGAATTTAAATCAATTTTGAATAGTTTAAATTAAAACAGAGAAACGGAGATACTTTTGTCACTCCTCCCAGACCTAGCCACAGTCAGTGACAGGTGGGGCCGGCTGACTGGGCCAACACGTGCACAGAAAAGGGTTTCCTCACCGTGGTCTTCTCTAGCCTCTGCGATTGACAGATGGGGCCAGCCGGCTTGGGCCCAGGTGCTAGTGGTTGAATCGGCAGAGGCTGACAGGGGGGGGAGCGTGCCGGAGCGCGGGTTAAGGCTAAGGTTATACGGGGGCTCTTCTGCAAAACTTCCGCGGAGGCAGACAGGTGGGACCGAGTGGAGCGCGGGTTAAGAAATCAAAAAGGCAGGGGGAAAAACGCAAAGTAGCGGCTGCTACTGTACTTCTTCTCTGAATCTCTGTCAACAGGTTTGTGCTCGACAGGGCGGGGCTCGGTGCAGGGGTCGATCCCGCGACCTCGCGTGCGCGTGCGGCGGCGGTTACCGCTGCGGTGGCCTGGCGTTGTTGCTGGGGAACGGCTGCGCGGACAGAAATCCCTATCGCGGCACGACGGCGAGGACGTGACCGCGAGCGCGCCAGCGCAGAGAGCGCTCAACGAATCGACTAGCGTGTACAGGGGTGGATCGGCCAGAGGAGGGTGTCTAGGAGGTTCGGAGGCTCACCGCGGGGAGGGCGATGGTGTCAGATCGAGCCGGGAAGCAGGGGATCATCGGCGATGCAGACGCTCCCGTGGCTAGGGTTTCGGCGGTGCGTCGGTGTGCAGCTCGGCCTGGGGCTCCTCCTCCTTCACGTCTGCGGTAAAGGGATGATGCAGAGGGCCGACTCGTTCTTCCTCGACACCTGGACGCCGCGCCCGCCGCCTGGTACGGTGTAGGCGAGAGGAGGCCGACGGGAAGGTTGGTGAGAGAGGGTGGCCGGTGGTGGAGAGGAAGGAGAGGAGAGGGCAAGGCCCTGGGGTAGATCTAGGAGAGGCAGGAAGATGTGGGGAAGGAGATAAAGCAGAGAGGGAGAGGGAGGTGCCGTGGGGGGAGTGGTTAGGGATAGAGGTGGCTTCGGCCACCTTTTTCCTCCTCCCTTCACGTGCTCGAGCTGGGAGGCCAGGGCAGGCACGGGTAGGTCGTGGAGAGGCTGCAGGTGGGCCAGGGAGTGAGGGAAGCTCGGGATGGGGCTATCCCAGCAGGGAGAGAGAAGAGAGGAGGCTCGGGTTAGAGCTAGGGTTGGGGTTAGGTTTGGTATTAGTTTAGAGAGGGGTAGGTAGGCCCAGGTTGGGGTGGTGCCTCGGCATGGAGAGAGGAGGGTGGTGAGGTGAGGGGTGTGGGTAGCTAGGGTTAGCTAGAGAGGGGTGAGGAGAGGGAGGTGTGACTAGGGTTAGATGGAAAGAGAGAGAGGGGGTTTAGGATTTAGTGGGGTAGATGGGGTAGGGTTTAAAGAGAGGGAGGAACATAATCCACTTGATCATGCATGGAAAGAGGTACAAAGGAGAGGAGGTGAGGAATAGAGAGAGAGATGTGGTGTGGCTTTTTAGCAAGACCAACTAGATCAAGCATAAGAGGGGAGAGATAGAGGATGATCCACTCAAAAACCAAAGAAAAACCAAAAGTCTAGAATGTGGTGGTACTTGCATGGGCCATGCATAAATAGTAAATGCCTCCTCTAGTAGTGAAAACCACTAGATTATCTCATGGCATTTGTATAAGCAAGCTTCCCAAATTTTGGAATAAGGCCCAACAAAAGAAAAGAGAGCTTGTTTACCACATGGACTAAATAAAAGATCATGCATGAATATAAGGTGGCCAAGCTTGTGTGTATGTGCCACTAGCCAACATGAACCACAATGGTATTCCTACATGAGCTTATATTCATATTTAAACCATATGAAAGCTTGACAAGGGGTTCCACTCACATAGCATGCAAAGGTGGCCATGTGGCTCTCATATTCCAATAATGTGAAAACAACATGATGCATATATGGGAGCATGTGGAATTGTAAGTGGAGCCATCCCAACCCACATGAGCTAGAGGTAAACCCAAGTAAATGCAAAGCTCACATATAGGGGAATGGTGGAATTATAAGGTGGTGACAGAGAAAGGTGATGGAGTTGAATAAAAGATATGCCCCCAACTCAACTTGGGCATTAAACAATATATCAATAACCAAATACAATATCAAGAGGCAAATACAATTTACAATGCATATGAGAGAAGATCCAAAACAAAAAGGGTTTTATATGATGCTCAAATGCAAGGTGGCATGATGACATGAGCATGATATAATGATGATGCAACAATTATATATATTAAGTAGCCATTATATTATTAGACTAAGTAGCATTACAATTGTTAGACAATTGGGATGCTACAACTCTCCCCCACTAAACAGGAATCTCGCCCCGAGATTCTAGGAAGAAGAAGAAGACTCAAAGAGGGTAGGATACTTGGCACGGAGCTCATCTTCACGTTCCCAAGTGGCTTCATCAACGGAATGGTGCGACCACTGCACCTTGCAGAACTTGATGGACTTGTTGCGAGTCCTTCTTTCTGCGACTTCAAGGATTTTTGTGGGGTGTTCTTAATAAGACAGGTCTTCTTGGAGATTGATAAGCTCATGGTCCACGGTCCTGCCGGGATCCTTGAAGCACTTCTTGAGTTGAGAGATGTGGAAAACATCATGGACCTTGAGTTTTTCCGGGAGCTCCAGAGCATAAGCAACTTCTCCTCTTCTTCCACGAATTTTGAATGGACCGATGTATCTAGGAGCCATCTTTCCTTTGATACCAAAACGGTGTGTGCCTCTCATGGGAGTGACACGAAGGTAAACGAGATCACTAGGGACATACTCCATGTCCGTGTGCTTTCTGTCATAATTGCTCTTCTGGCGACTTTGAGCAATCTTCAGGTTTTCAAGAATGATGTGAACCTTCTCCTCCGCTTGAGTTACAATGTCAGGGCCAAACAATATTCTTTCTCCTGCACCCGACCAACCAATCGGAGTTCTGCATTTGCGACCATAGAGAGCCTCAAATGGTGCCATCTTTAGACTTTTCTGGAAGCTGTTGTTGTAAGAGAATTCAGCATAAGGAAGACATTCTTCCCACTTCATGCCAAAAGAGATGACGCAAGCATGGAGCATATCCTCCAGAATTTGATTGATCCTTTCAACTTGTCCTTGCGACTGAGGGTGGTAAGCTGTGCTGAAGTTCAATTTTGTTCCCAAAGCATTTTGGAAACTTTCCCAGAACTTGGAAGTGAAGATGCTTCCACGGTCTGAACTGATCTCAAGAGGAACCCCATACAGAGAGACAATTCTGTTGATATAGAGCTCAGCCAACTGAATTGCAGAAATTGTTTCCTTGACGGGGAAGAAGTGTGTCACTTTAGAAAGCCTGTCAATGAAAACAAAGATTGCATTGTTGCCCTTCTGCGACCTTGGAAAGCCAGTTATGAAGTCCATCTCTACTTTCTCCCATTTCCATTCCGGGGGTTTCAATGGCTGTAGAAGACCGGAAGGTTTCTGATGGACAGCTTTAACTCTGCGGCAGACATCACACTCCGAGACATATTTGGCACAATATCGTTTCAATCCTGGCCACCAATATTGTGTTTTCAAGTCCATGTACATCTTTGTGCTGCCAGGGTGGATAGAAAGAACAGAATCATGCGCCTCCTTGAGAACTTGCTCTCTCAAACCCGGGTAGTTCGGAACAAACATCCGGTGTTCAAAGAAAAGCGTGCCTTGATCATCGACGTGGAAGGACTCATACTTCGGAAGCTGGATGTTGGAGATGACCTTTTTGGTGTACGGATCACCAAGCTGAAAAGAGCGAACCTTTTCTTCCAAGAGAGGGGTTGCTAGAAGGTTCAGAAGATACCCTTGATCCACAATTTCAAGGTTGAGCTGACGGAATTCCTCGCACAAGAGAGGCTGTTGTTCTTCCATCATGAGGTTGTTGACATAAGCTTTGCGGCTGAGAGCATCGGCCATGACATTAGCTTTGCCCGGAGTGTAGTTGATGGTCAGATCGAAGTCATTGATTGCTTCAATCCACCTCCTCTGACGAAGGTTGAGATCAGGCTGTGTGAAGATATACTTCAAACTCTTGTGATCAGAAAAGATTTCACAACCTGTTGCCCAGCAAGTAATGCCTCCATACTTTCAAAGCAAAGACAACTGCTGCGAGCTCGAGGTCATGTGTAGGATAGTTGATCTCATGTGTCTTCAACTGTCGAGAGGCATAAGCAACAACTTGTTTTTCTTGCATAAGGACCGCACCCAATCCTTGCAAAGAGGCGTCACAGAATATCTGGAAAGGCTTGGATGTATCCGGAGGAATCAAGACTGGTGTGGAAGTGAGCTTCTCTTTGAGTGTCTCAAAGCTTGCTTGACATGCAGGAGTCCAAAGGTATTTCTTGCCTTTCTTGAGGAGATCGGTAAGAGGCTTCGCTATCTTCGAGAAGTTCTGAACGAAGCAACGACAATAACTAGCCAATCCAAGGAAACTCCACACTTCTTTGACATTTACAGGAGGAAGCCATTCAACAATCGTCTTTACAGTTTCCGGGTTGACTGCAATGCCCTTGGCAGAGATGACGTGACCAAGATAGGTTACTTGAGGCAGCCAAAACTCACACTTGGAGAACTTTGCATACAAGCGGTTCTCACGAAGCTTGTTTAGGACACACCGAAGGTGTTCTTCATGTTCTTCCTGTGACTTAGAATAGACTAGGATGTCATCCAGATAGACCACAACGAACTTGTCAAGATACTCCATGAAAACCGAGTTCATGAGCCTCGAGAAGGTGGCAGGTGCGTTGGTGAGACCGAAAGACATGACCGTGTACTCATACAGGCCATAGCGGGTGGTGAAAGCTGTTTCAGGAACATCTTCCTTGCGAATCTTGATTTGGTGATAACCACTTCTCAAGTCAAGCTTAGAGAATACCACAGCTCCAGCTAGCTGATCGAAGAGATCATTAATCCGCGGAAGGGGATATTTATTCTTGATGGTTTTAGCATTGAGAGCCCGATAGTCAACACAAAGTCTATCAGTCTTGTCTCGCTTCTTCACAAAGATTGTTGGGATGCCCCAAGAAGAGGTACTATGCTGAATGAAACCCAACTTCTCTTGTTCATCAAGCTGACGTTTGAGTTCAGCCAACTCAGCAGGACCCATTTTATAAGGCCGCTTGGAGATAGGAGCCGTTCTAGGTTCAAGCTCAATTACAAACTCAACCTCACGATCCGGAGGCATACCTGGCAACTCTTCAGGAAAGACATCTGGGAACTCACAGACCACCGGACCAGCAGGATGTTGTAGCCTCACTACTACTTAATTAATGATCATTAATTAAGGGCACTCTGAATAGCTTCCATAGCATCATCATTCAGAGCCGCTAAAGAGAAAAGCTGAATAGCAGGAGTCAGACTTGGAGAATAGACTATATGGCCTTCAGGAATCTTCAGAGAAACCGAGCGTTCAGCACAATCAATCACAGCTGCATTTGTTGTCAACCAATCCATGCCCAAGATGACATCAATGTCAGAATTGCCCAGAACAATTAAGGACGCCGAGAACGAAGAGCCACCAATCTCAATTTGATTGCCATGGCTGATATGAGCATCCCTCATGTTTGAACCAGGAGATTATACCACCAGACGATGTGATAAGGGAACCATATCCAGATCATGCTCATGCGCAAACTTATGCGAAACAAAAGAATGCAAAGCACCAGAATCAAACAAAACTCGTGCAGGGACTGAGTTAACGGGAAGCATACCCATCACAACTCCAGGTGCATGCTCAGCTTGAGCGGCGTTGACACAGTTGGCACGAGCAACAGTAGACCCGGGCTTGGTGTTGATGTTGAGAGCCCGAGGTGGTGGTGCACGAACCATAGGAGAGCTTGCCGCAGATCTTGGAGGTGGTGGAGGAAGAGCTTTGTTTTTCATCGGACAGTTCCAGTATTGATGCCCAGTGTCTCCACAAGTGTAACAAGCACCAGGTGGACGTGGAGCAACGTAGCCAGGGACTCCGCCAGGCGCTCCAGGGTAGTGGTGGTTGTAGCCCCTGGGAGCAGCAGTGAGGAAGTTTGGTGGCCTTGCCGCGTAGCTTCAAGGTCTTGGTGGAGCCGGGAGCGACGGTGGGGTGTTAGAAACCCAGACACGACGCTTAGAAGGAGCTGACATAGCTGAAGAGCTTGCTGCATCACGGTTGTGTTTCTTTGACTCCTCAAACACTTGCCGACTTGCTTCTTCCTGCAGAGCTGTATGCTGGAGTTCCAGAAAAGACGTCGGCCTTGCATGTGTGATTGCATATTTAATCGATGCATTGAGCCCTTGCCGGAACCTCTTTTGCTCCTTCTTGTCATCAGAGATCTCATCGCCACCATAACGAGAAAGGTTCATGAAGTTTCTGATGTAGGTATTGACATTGTCATTGCCCTGCTTGAGGTTGAGAAACACTTCCTTCATCCTCTCCATGACAATTTCTGACAGATACTGCTCTTTGAAAGCTCCAGTAAACTGTCCCCAAGTAGGCTGAAAACCAGTGCAGTTTGCCTTCAGGTAATTCTCCCACCACAGAGCTGCATCTCCCTTCAGAAGGTGAGTAGCACATTTTACCCATTCTTGCTCAGGAACATCAGCAGTCGCCAGTAACCTTGACATCTCACGCAACCAATCATCAGCATCAAGTGGTTGATCAGAAACATCAAATTGGCGTGGGTTGAACTTCAGGAAGCTTTTGATGTCTCCTCGCTTGGGAGGTGGAGGTAGCGGAACAAACTCATTCCTCCTGACACTTTCTTCAAAACGCTGCTGGTTCTGCTGCATTGCTGCCAAGGCATTGGCGATGCTTGACAATGCGGCCCCCAATTCAGGTTGTATGTCCTCATTAGAACGGCGTGGTGGTGCCATCCTGTGATTGATATAAAACACAAGTCAGTACTATAATGGAGAATAATAATAATCCAAAATAGTACCAAGATGGAATTAACCAATATTAAAGGATACAATTTACTAAGATGATATAAAAATATCAACAAAGTTCAAAGCACCTAGAAGATATTAAGCATATCGCACACGACTGAAAAGGAGTGTGGTACACAACTATCAAAGAAAAAATTTCCGCAAATTTCGGCATTAAAATACCAGTAGATGCGCAAAATCACTTAACGAATCAAGATTAGTGACTCTACCAATTCAATATACAAGAGCGAATGATAAAAGTAGTGGTATGGTCGCGACTCCATCCCGCACTCAAATCATTACTCCGCACATGAATAAGTAGAACACGTATCCCAACACCTTCTTCTCAAGATGAACCTAAAGATTAGTAACTACAGAAATGAACACCCCAAACAAGATAACGTCGGGTAACAAAGAGTGAGACAGATCGCGGCGGTATACAACGAATCAGATAGATCACGTCGGTTTGCAAAAGCCTGTCGGTATGGAATGTACCAACAGTTGATAACCAAAAGGCCGATAAAGATAACATGTTGGATGCAACAGATAGACAAGGACTATACACACACGCACACACACAACCTATGGTACTACGGAACCCAGAACACGTGAATCCTAGTTTGAATTTTAAGAAGAGGATTGAAAACGTTACACTTCCTTACCAGAAAAGGGTGGGTGGGTGGGTAAGAAGAAAAGTGGAAGCAGTCCTACTCTCGCGTTTTGTTTTTCCCTAGTATACATAGCTACCAAAAATAATTGCTAGACTGACAACGACCATTTGGCTGAGACCCTGAAGGGCGGGATGGCTCTGATACCAATTGTAACTACCTCGGTGAATTACGCTCCTAGATACAAGCCTGGATGAGCGGAAATGGTTAAAATAGTACGGTGGGGCCCAAATGCCACTCACAGGTAGACCTTTCGGCCGTCCTAACCATTTCCAAACATCGGGACAAGAACGGGCGGCGTAATCGTCAGGCGAAGGGATCAACTACATACACAAATGAGTATGTATGCAAGCCACCATACAATAGTCCTCAGAGCCATTCCATCTAAAAGAAATAGAAATATTGCAACGCCATACGGCAAGATCCAAATATCCTAGATAGATATAATAGTTTAGGATATCTCCTCATACATCAAACATCAGAGTATCAGGCGGAAGCGGAAAACAAGATCCGAGTACGGATAAGAAGCAAATCGGCATAAGATGCCCCATAAATAAACACATCCCGCCCACAGATCTCACGGATCCCCGTTCCCGGAATCTCTACACCGAATGATCGTTGCCCACATCGTCCGTCTCCTCCACCCAGTATCCATCTTGCGAGTTTACCTGTTCATCTGAATCAAACAATTTATCGTGTGAGACCCTAGGGGTACTCAGCAAGTCTTTATGCCTCTAAAGGGGACACAACCTGGGGTGACGCAATTGCAGCAAAAGATAAACCCTAACAATTCTATAGATAATCGCTAACCATCCGCCTAACCAGAGATAGACGGATGTCCGTGAATTAATAACAACAGTTATAACGGTAATATTAACAGATCCATCCTCCTCCTCGCTTACCGACGAGGAAGCGGACGAACAAACCCCCCCATCCATTGTCAGTTTTATTATCCATTCCATGAGAATTGCACTATTTACTAGTCAGGTCCTTAGTCAGATTAAAAACGGTACTTTAGTTATACTTGTCTATGATCGAGAAACTGTGCTCCAAGTCGTCCATAACCGCGGACACGGCTTTCAGAAAGTTTTACCCTGCAGGGGTGCACAAATAGCAACACACACTCGATCAACCTCAGAAAAACCAAATCAAAACCCAACGAGGCAGTCACGACAAAGCGATCACAGGATTCAGAAATATTTCAGGGGGCCACCCCATTAAGCTACCCGCGATGAAGTTGGCCGACTCCGAGACGGACTCAAGGTTTGTGTGGACGGCTGTAAACGACTGGGAACCCGAAAATGTGACTGGGCTTGTCGATACAGCGAAAACGTGTCACAGACCTAAACAGTACAGGTGCATCCTCGCACAATCTTAAATTAAGAAGTAAAGCATGGCATAAGTACAGGATAGTAATAAAGCCCCAAACTAATTGTGGCCCCAAGAAATAAGAATGAATCAAGCTCTGGCTCAGGGGGTTCATAAGCCTCCCGGATGTGGATAGCGCGAATATTCAAGGAACATGAATCAAGTACTCGGGGTCCTACGGGACACAAGTGAGCATGAAAAACCAAATAGCAGATATTGCTCACCGGTGCCACTTTCATTAGTTATCCCATCACTACTCAGGTTAAGTTGTTTAGGTACCTCGTTATCCATCAGACACTCACATACCCTACACATGCTGTTCTACGACTCGCATGGCTCAAACAACTCCTGTAGTAATTGCTCATGGGATGGAGGAACAAGCTTCGTTGGGGTTTAAAAGTAAAGGCTATGCAGTACTTGGGATTCATTTTAATGCAATCGCGACTCAATGATGCAAGAATAAGATAGAGGCAATAGGTACTATATGTATGCAAGCATGTGGTAGTGCTTGCCTGGCAGCTCAGTTGAAGCGAGAGAAGGATCTGGGTAGTGCTCCTGGGTTTCTTGATATATCCCCTGCTCAGCGTCTATTCGAAGAAGAACCAAACAAACAAGGGCCAACATAAATAAAGTGCACAAGCATATGAATAAAATGCGACAAGCAAACAATCATGCTATGATGGATGATGCACAATTTGCATGGCAACAAAGTAGCATGGCATGGGTGGGTGTGGAATACAAGAATAAGCATTTTATGGAATTTTAACCATTTATCCTCAATTAAGTTGCTGTATACTTTATATTTATATGATGCATGCTGCAATTCAGAACATGGGATGCATAAACAGAAAGGTCTCGTCGAGCTAATCATTTTAGACATATTATTTGTTAAATTTGGAGTTATAAAACAAAAGTTATTAATTAATTAAGGAAAAAGGGCATTTTATTGTAATTTTATTCAACTTGAAAAATTAAAGTGTCCAAAATATATTTTGTAGGCCATATTTGAATTCCTCACATTTTTCTGATTCAGAAACATATATTATTGGTATTATTTGGGTTTATATTTCAAAAGTTATTTAAATACAGATTTGAAATTTGAATTTAAATCAATTTTGAATAGTTTAAATTAAAACAGAGAAACAGAGATACTTTTGTCACTCCTCCCAGACCTAGCCACAGTCAGTGACAGCTGGGGCCGGCTGACTGGGCCAACACGCGCACAGAAAAGGGTTTCCTCACCGCGGTCTTCTCTAGCCTCTGCGATTGACAGATGGGGCCAGTCGGCTTGGGCCTAGGTGCCAGTGGTTGAATCGGCAGAGGCTGACAGGGGGGGAGCGTGCCGGAGCGCGGGTTAAGGCTAAGGTTATACGGGGGCTCTTCTGCAAAACTTCCGCGGAGGCAGACAGGTGGGACCGAGTGGAGCGCGGGTTAAGAAATCAAAAAGGCGGGAGGAAAAACGCAAAGTAGCGGCTGCTACTGTACTTCTTCTCTGAATCTCTGTCGACAGGTTTGTGCTCGACAGGGCGGGGCTCGGTGCAGGGGTCGATCCCGCGACCTCGCGTGCATGCGCGGCGGCGGTTACCGCTGCGGTGGCCTGGCGTTGTTGCTGGGGAACGGCTGCGCGGACAGAAATCCCTATCGCGGCACGACAGCGAGGACGTGATCGCGAGCGCGCCAGCGCAGAGAGCGCTCGGCGAATCGACTAGCGTGTACAGGGGTGGATCGGCCTGAGGAGGGTGTCTAGGAGGTTCGGAGGCTCACCGTGGGGAGGGCGATGGTGTCAGATCGAGCCGGGAAGCAGGGGATCGTCGGCGATGCAGACGCTCTTGTGGCTAGGGTTTCGGCGGTGCGTCGGTGTGCAGCTCGGCCTGGGGCTCCTCCTCCTTCACGTATGCGGTAAAGGGACGATGCAGAGGGCCGACTCGTTCTTCCTCGACACCTGGACGCCGCGCCCGCCGCCTGGTACGGTGTAGGCGAGAGGAGGCCGACGGGAAGGTTGGTGAGAGAGGGTGGCCGGTGGTGGAGAGGAAGGAGAGGAGAGGGCAAGGCCCTGGGGTAGATCTGGGAGAGGCAGGAAGACGTGGGGAAGGAGATAAAGCAGAGAGGGAGAGGGAGGTGCCGTGGGGGGAGTGGTTAGGGATAGAGGTGGCTTCGGCCACCTTTTTCCTCCTCCCTTCACGTGCTCGAGCTGGGAGGCCAGGGCAGGCACGGGTAGGTCGTGGAGAGGCTGCAGGTGGGCCAGGGAGTGAGGGAAGCTCAGGATGGGGCTAGCCCAGCAGGGAGAGAGAAAGAGATAGAGAAGAGAGGAGGCTCGAGTTAGAGCTAGGGTTGGGGTTAGGTTTGGTCTTAGGGTAGAGAGGGGTAGGTAGGCCCAGGTTGGGGTGGTTCCTCGGCATGGAGAGAGGAGGGTGGTGAGGTGAGGGGTGTGGGTAGCTAGGGTTAGCTAGAGAGGGGTGAGGAGAGGGAGGTGTGACTAGGGTTAGATGGAAAGAGAGAGAGGGGGTTTAGGATTTAGTGGGGTAGATGGGGTAGGGTTTAAAGAGAGGGAGGAACATAATCCACTTGATCATGCATGGAAAGAGGTACAAAGGATAGGAGGTGAGGAATAGAGAGAGAGATGTGGTGTGGCTTTTTAGCAAGACCAACTAGATCAAGCATAAGAGGGGAGAGATAGAGGATGATCCACTCAAAAACCAAAGAAAAACCAAAAGTCTAGAATGTGGTGGTACTTGCATGGGCCATGCATAAATAGTAAATGCCTCCTCTAGTAGTGAAAACCACTAGATTATCTCATGGCATTTGTATAAGCAAGCTTCCCAAATTTTGGAATAAGGCCCAACAAAAGAAAAGAGAGCTTGTTTACCACATGGACTAAATAAAAGATCATGCATGAATATAAGGTGGCCAAGCTTGTGTGTATGTGCCACTAGCCAACATGAACCACAATGGTATTCCTACATGAGCTTATATTCATATTTAAACCATATGAAAGCTTGACAAGGGGTTCCACTCACATAGCATGCAAAGGTGGCCATGTGGCTCTCATATTCCAATAATGTGAAAACAACATGATGCATATATGGGAGCATGTGGAATTGTAAGTGGAGCCATCCCAACCCACATGAGCTAGAGGTAAACCCAAGTAAATGCAAAGCTAACATATAGGGGAATGGTGGAATTATAAGGTGGTGACAGAGAAAGGTGATGGAGTTAAATAAAAGATATGCCCCCAACTCAACTTGGGCATTAAACAATATATCAATAACCAAATACAATATCAAGAGGCAAATACAATTTACAATGCATATGAGAGAAGATCCAAAACAAAAAGGGTTTTATATGATGCTCAAATGCAAGGTGGCATGATGACATGAGCATGATATAATGATGATGCAACAATTATATATATTAAGTAGCCATTATATTATTAGACCAAGTAGCATTACAATTGTTAGACAATTGGGATGCTACATATGATGGCGTTCTTCCCGCGTGGTGCTCGACGTTATGTCACGTCTGGTCAGGGCTTGGGACAGGTGGTGAGCTACGAGGTTGGCGTTATGGAGTGGTTGGGCGGGAGAGGGTGGTCTCTTCTGCGCGCGGGTGGCGGCGTTTTGCACCAGGGGAACAGGGTGCAACGGCGCGCGACGTGGCCAGGACGACGTGGCCAACAAGGGTTGGGGGTGAGAGAGGGTCGCGGGTGAGTGAGGGAAGGGGAGAGGGCGGTGCCTAGGGAAGGTGCACGCGAGGTGCGGGCCTAGACGCGACAGAGGGGAGGTGGGCTCGGCCAGGGATGGGTTGAGCAAGATCTTGGCGATCTGCTGCCCTGCCTCTCTCTCTTGGCTTGGGATGGAAAAGGGCGACCCAGGGTGGTCGCGAGGTGCGTCATGGGACGTTTGAGACATTCCAGAACGTTTGCATGCGACGCAACATGTGTGGAGAGTGTGGACAAGGGGGTTGGGATGATCTAGGGAAAATTGGCTCGGGTATTGACTTGGCTCGATGAAATATTCGAGCTCTAGCTTCCAAAGGCTGAGGGAGGGTTGTGGGGGTGTAGAGGGATGTAAGGTGAAGGGGTACAACCCATAGTTGCTTCCTGGTTTGATCCCAAGTGCTTGCAAGGTTCCTCCAATCATGGCCAAAAATAAGGTGGTCATTTCTTATGTTGCAACTAGTGAGGAATATACTCAGATGCAAATGGTTTAGGATGGTGGTTTAAACATGGTGAGGAGTCGTTGCTTGAGGGCTCATGACAAAGTGTCAAACCATGTGCTTGCATGGCCCAAAAAGGGTTTTAGTCTTGATCATGACATATCAAGAATGGAACATGTCAAGTTATAAAGGACTTAACCATGTAATTGGGATTTTTCTATAGCTTCCTAGAAAGATAAACCAAGGTGATACTAGGGTTTATCAAACTTGATCTAACAACTAAGCATGTGAGCAAACAAACAAAGGAAACACTAGTCATGGCAATTACAAGAATAACATGGCAACACAAGGGATTATGCATGCTAAGTAAGCAAACAACCTAAGCAAGCAATCCCTAATTTTTTTTATTTCTCCCTTAAACTCTAGAATCCTACTCAATAATCAGGATGCAAAAGTTGGGATGCTACAATTCCGGCAATGATTCGCGCCGCCGACTACGTTGTCGTGCTCCTGGTGAGTTACTGCGTCTTCCAGTGCACCTTAATGTTTTGGTTGTTTCCTGTATCGCCGCCTACATGATCGTCGACAATCACCACCATTGGCCGCCGTTGCACACTATGCTCCGGTGACCAAAAATCGGTCGCGCGACCCTTGTTCGACTCCCCATCGCGCTCTAATTCTAACACAACCCTCCACAGCTGCGCGCACACGCTCAAATAGATCGATTGATTCTCAATCAGTGAGGATCATCTCGTGTGATGTCAGCATGACATCACGCTGATGTCATACTTTTGTTTTTATCATTTAATAAATTATTTTAATAGTTTCTGTAATAAATAAAAACCTTAGATATGACGTGGCATAGGCCCCACTAGTCAATGACTGAGGTAAGAATAGACCTGGTGAGAAAAAACCCTTCACCCCATGCTAACATCAGCATTACATCATAAACCATTTAGTTATTTATTTAAATTCCACAAAATGAATAAATCTTATAAATTCAATATATTTTGTTTTATAATTCAGCAAAATGTGTTTAATATATGAAATTTTTTAGAAAATAAAATCTATAACTTAAAATTATTATCAAAATTATAATGTTAAATATTTAAATAATTATTATTTGATAAAAATATTTTATAAGTATTAATATTTTAAAAATTCATATTTTAATATTCATAAATGAGAAAAATATAAATAATATACCAAAATTCTTAGAAAAATAAAAACTATAATTTAATACTCTAATCATGTATTATAATTTCACTTAATTAAATATATATTATTTATTAGGTGTTTACAAAGTAATAAATCTTATAAAAATCATATCTTATTATTTAAAATTCATAAAAATACATATAATATACCAAAATAATCACAAAAATAATATATACATATTAAAATTATATCCTTTCACTTTTGAAGTAAGTAATAATCTAATACCCCAATAACTTGAATTTAATCCTAATTACTTAATTAATAATTCATATAAGGAGCAAATAAAATTTGCTAATATTTCTAAAATTAACCATTTGAGATCTACAAATAGTATTAGTCTTAAGTATTGATAATATGAACTCAAAATAATTCAACACATTTTAAATACAATTTTTTTGAATTTTCATACACTTATATGTGTATATTCTTTTTTAAGAAAGAACCATTATAAAATTATAAACTCTTCAAGAATGATATTTTTAAACAAATAAAACCTTTAACCATTACTTCAACCACAAGTTTATAAACATACTGAAAATCCAAAGATAATTCTTAAGTAATGAAATAATGTTGTTTCCTTGTTTAAAAATCATAACCACTAATCTATAAGGAGATAAATGAGTATATTCGGTTATAATGTTAAGAAAACATGACTCAAAGAGAAGTGTTAGCAATCTTAATTAACCTCTAGGAAACATTATAAAGTGAACAAATTATAATACCATCTAATGACCAATATAGATAAGTCTCAACTACTAATTATGTCAATATTCAAGTGAAGTAAATAGTTCTTCCTTGATAATTATAGTTAGGTAGAAACCCTAAGAATATTTAATGAAGGTTTAATTACTTTTGTTTATTTAAGTAAACTTTTCTTCAAAAGTTATTCTTTTAAGATAAACTAAAAGTAATTCTTAAGTATTCCAAAGTAAATCTACTTATGTAACA
This sequence comes from Avena sativa, assembly GCA_916181665.1. NCBI lineage: Eukaryota > Viridiplantae > Streptophyta > Magnoliopsida > Poales > Poaceae > Avena > Avena sativa. The sequence goes on from OV702298.1 coordinate 22,829,687, forward strand.
ACCTTCATATAAAGAGTCTTTAGATACCATTTCACACTTGAGTGCTTTATTATTGTATGCTACTTATTATTCTTACTTGTTATTTCACACACCCTCACAAGCCTTAATAAGAAGCACAAGTGTGAAACTTATCAAAAAGAACAACACATTCCAAAGAAACCACTTCCAGTTTCCAAACCTAGTTCAACGCTTATTCCGGGGATTCGAATTTACCAAATTGCATTACATTACTTATGCATAATAGAATCTTGCTTCTTTAATCATTAGTCCTTACCAGACCAATGATGATGATTTTAGATATTGGATCTTATATTGTCTCGAAGACCGTGAGTGCATAATCTTGCAATCACAAAAGACAAGTTCATCACTTGCTCATGTCCTTTGATGAGTCTTTATCAAAGTAATTGCAAATTGTGTGTTATCATCTATGTTTCGTAGAAAGAAAATATTATTTTCTAAAAACAAATAAATGGTTGATATCATCCTAAGTGGTGATATGAATAAGGTGAGCAATGGAATTTAGGTTTATATTTGCAATGAAATTAATCACTTACGACTTAACAACCCCTGACATAAGTGATTCTAGCGCCATATATCATGCGTTAACCATGAGATTTGGATTGGGACGAAGAAGTCAGCTGGATCTTCTTCCTTTCACATGAACGGATGACCATCTCGTGGCGATGTTATACATTAAGAGGCTCGGCATGGGTGGGACCCCTTAGTTCCCCGCGATATTGGTGTCTAGACTATCCCTGAGAGATGGTCGTAGGTATGTCCTCATATTGATGGGGGCAACCAGGTTCTTGTCTACTCACTGGAGTCATCAAGGAGTCAACCATAGTTATATCTGCTATGTAGAATAACAGAGGTCGTTTTGCTTGGGGGGTCGTGTTCTATGTGAGGTCATGGAGAAGGGCAGTGATTGGCTTGGATCATCTACTGGGTCCCATATCATGCAATTGTGGATGGGAAAGTATGCCCGGTTGTGCGACAAGGAGTTGATCTCTCATGGGTAAAGTAAAGCACCTCTGCGGAGTGTAAGAACTATAACTTGTTACTCTCTATTCTGAGAAGGGGTTGCGAACGCTGCAGGAAAGGGACTCCACGAAAGTTCTGGTAAACCTATGAAGGCTGACGTACATAGTTTTCAGAATAAAAGCAACCTTTGAAGAAATTTTTACGAAACTTGCATTGCCTACGACCTACGGTCTGTGGCTGTAGATATAGTGCATCAAACAGTCCTCTTTAGTGAACTTGCTGAGTGTGCTCGTACTCAACGTATCTTCTTAACCCTTTCTAGATTTTAAAGTCAATACAGACGATGTCAACATCAACTTATGCTTAAGAGAATTGTCATAAACAGTTCAAGTTCTTCAATAAAGTCAACTTATACATCAACTAAAGTGAAGATGAAATTGTTGATTAGATAGAAATATAATCTCTAGCCGTAGAACCTACTTCTGTAGAGTATTGCAATAGTAGCAATGCAAGCCAAATAATTAGATGCTAATCGTATTAGCATGATAGTTATGAGTTGGTTATTTCCGATTCTTCTTTGTAAGAAGTTTTCTTTCTCTCTCTTTAACCTAGAGTGTTCTCTAGATGTTTTGTAAAGAGTCGAGTTGTAACCTATAGTCATGTTTTGGACATGTTGTATTTCTATTGTACCCCTCTAAGGGATGTAATACTAGTGAACGGTGTTTTATTGGTGTTATGTCAACGACTATAGTATACAAAATCATGCAGTGGTATGCTGGGTCACCGCAGATTCCTCAAATCTTAGGTGTTTTGCTAAACTTTTAACTCAAAAATCTTCCTTTATGATCTTATCATAAATTATTTATTCTCTTGTTACATTGATTTTCCACTTCATCTTGAAAGTCTTCGAACATTTTCAAATATTTCACACTTCCTACTCATTAAGCAAATATATATATATATATTCACTCAAATTTTTGGAGAAAGCATATGAAGTTGCAATCCATCGCTCTCAACTACACATAATGTACTTCATACATCTATATGTACAAGTTCCAATAAGCTAGTCATTTATTCCCTTTTGGCCTATGAACGGAGTTTTAATTACTAGGAAAGTTTCACAAGCGTCATTTGATCAAAAAATAAAAAGTCTCCAAAATTCCATCAATCATGGAGTTTCTTCATGTTTTTCTTTCCAATATAAATTAAACGGCGATGTCACTTCTTAAGTGATCTTTTAATCAATTGTCTTTCGATAGTTTTAGCACTAGTTTTATGGATGTGATTTCTCCAACGAGATTTGTAAATCATCTATCTTTTATGGATTATGATAATTATTTGAACAACTCTTTTGTTCTCATAATACCTGATAAAACAAATCTTGAAGGCAAGCTTTCATGTCAACGAGAAACACATCTTTATCTGTTCTTAATGAACATCATCACATATTCTCTTGCTAGTTACTTAGGCCATTGTAGTTCATGAATTGTATTGTTTCGTATGATAATTCACACCAACAAATTCAGTATCCAATACTTAAGAATCACATTGTTTAACAAGCAAGGAATATAGCCATAACATGTATATCATCTATATACCTAATCTGAACAATTCTAGTCTTTTCTTTTCAGCCAAATATTTCTTAAATTTCTCTTTCAGCATTTCATTTTCCTTTCAAAAGAATCTATCAACATCAATAGTGGCTCCATACACATGACACATAGTCCCAAGCGTGTATAGTCAAATACTAATATCTTTGGACTTGCACTTTGAAGTAGATCACCATCATCAAATGTTTGGCGTTCTTCCGAATTCCACTCTTTAGTAATCTTTTAGTGTAGTAAACATTTTACCAACATCTTATATTCATACTTATCATGGCAATTTCCATGATCAAGCTACTTTAGCTTGTAACAGTCGCGAGTATAATGTTGCTCTCCAAAACCTTTTGGAGGATTAGGATGACTAGCGTCTCCAACCTTTTATAATTTCTCATCAAATATGAGAATATTAATTTTGCCATATTATACTCTATCATGTTGTAACCAAAACATCGTTTAAGATATCGCAATATCTTCCACACATGATGCTTTCTGAAACAATTCTACCAGCTCCTAGATAACCTTGATATTAAAAACAAACTTTCAAATATCAAGCATCATGGAGACAAACATGATACTTATATACTAATAATGGAATTGTTACTCTTGATTTAATACCAATTATTAAACTTCACGGAGTAAATGGAGTTTGCTGAAAGTTTGCCATAGGACTTTTAAAATTTAGATTAACACTCAAAACAATACGATACCAGTTCGTAAAGTAACTATTCATAATTCTATAGTTCTATTATCTCAATTATAACTAAGCATAAGGTGGTGAACGGATGCCAATGACTACAACAACTATGCAAATTAAATTTGATTTAATTTATGATAAATAGTGTTCAACTTTTAATAATATTACTGTTGAACTCCCACTCAAAACAATGTCCCTCACATTGTTTTAGTGATCACACGAACCAAATCCACTACACCAAGTCCGATCATCACGAGAGATGATGTAGCTTCAAAGGAGAACAATCAACATGTTCATCATATCATCTATATGACTCATGCTTTACCTTTTGATATTCCGTGTTCTGAGACCATGTTTGTACATGCTAGGCTCGTCAAGTTTAACCTTAGTATCCGCATGTGCAAATATGGCTTGCACCCGTTGTATGCACACGTAGAATCTATCACACCCGATCATCACGTGGTGCCTACTAAGGACAAACACTTTATTACTTGATATTTAGTGAGAGGGATCATATTATAATTCTACCATCGCGATCTAAGCAATACAAGATGCATAAAAAGGATTAACTTCACATACAATTCATAATATGTGATATGATATGGCATTTCTTCTTGTGCCTTCGATCTCCATCTCCAAGCACGAACATGATATCCATCATCACCGGTGTGGCGTCAAGGTCAATGGCGCCGCTCCATGGTTGTCATCCACCAGCATCAACTATTACAACTACTTTGAATAATAGATATGCAGGTCTTAAACGAAATTTAAAGACAACCATACGGCTCCTGCCAATTGCCAACTTACAATAAGGATCATTGCATACATCATATATAATCACAATCATGGCCATATTGATACGTTGTAAACGTATCTATAATTTTTTATGCTCCATGCTTGTTTTATATAATTTGTCTTATGTTTTGTTTACACTTTGAGGTATTTTTATACACTTTCTGGAACTAACATATTGACAAGATGCCACAGTGTCAGTTGCCTATTTTCTGTTGTTTTTGGTTTCAGAAAAGCTAGAAAATGAATATTCTCAGAATTGGACGGGACAAAAGCCAAAGTTACTATTTTCTCGGAGCAATACGGAAACGCGAAGCAGAAACGAAGTAGGGCACCAGGGTGGCCACACCCTAGGGTGGCGCGGGCCCACCCTAGACACGCCACTAGGGGGTGTGGGCCCCCTGGCCCTCCACCGACCTTGCCCTTTCGCCTACTTATACGTCTCCCCGAGACGTAAACCCTAACGTGGGCGGAAGTCCACAAAAAGTCCCACAGAGCCGCCGCTACCGAAGGGGAGATTCGGGGGACAAAAGTCTCTGTTCCGGCACCCTGCCAGGACGTGGAAGTGCCCCCGAAGCCATCTCCATCGATCTCCACCACCATCTGCATCATTGCTGCTGATTCCCATGATGAGGAGGGAGTAGTTCTTCCTCAAAGCTAAGGGCTCTACCGGTAGCTATGTGTTCATCTCTCTCTATGCGTGATCTTATTGGGATCATGAGCTTTGTAATCAAGTAGATCTACTCTATTACTCAAGTGCTTTAATAGATCTCTGCTCTCCCCACGTGTGTGAAAGTGACAGCATGCACATCGTGGTGGCACTTAGGCTAGAATCTACATAAATACTCAAGTGCTTCAATAGATCTCTGCTCTCCCCACGTTTGTGAAAGTGACAGCATGCACGCCGTGGTGGTACTTAGGCTAGAGTTCATAAATACTTACCATGAGTATATTTTGAGTTGGTTGTCTCTATGAAATTTTGGTGTTTGTTGGAACCATCTAGCGCTCAAGGTGACAGTGTGGGGTTATCTAGATGGGGAAGGCAGACTTTGAGGAGTTCTGTTATAGCCCTAAGATGGATTAGAGTGTCCAACCGGAGAGTAGTTCAGGGTAGTATCATGAAGAGAAGATATTTATATGAGAGTGTCACTAGTGAAAGTATGATCCCTAGTCCTTGTTTCTAAACATTGAAAACCGTTTGCATCTAGATCTGTTACATGTTTTCTTGCTTTAGTCTATTCCATGCCATCAAAGTCTTTTCTGGGGTCGTTGCCGGGGATCTACAAGACACTTCAGCCTGTTCCTCCCCATCAAAATCTCTTTTCTGGCACCATTGTCTTATATCCATACCACTTGTATTTCACTATCTCTTCGCTGAACTAGTGCACCTATACACCTGACAAGTGTATTGGGTGTGTTGGGGACACAAGAGACTTCTTGTATCTTGATTGTAGGGTTGTTTGAGAGGGTACCTTTGACCACTTCCTCCCTGAGTTCGATAAACCTTGAGTAATCCACATAAGGGAAACTTGTTTTTGTTCTACAAACCTCTGTACTTGGCGGCCCAACAACTGTCTACAAGAATAGAAGTGCGTAGACATCAAGCTCTTTTCTGGCGTCGTTGCCGGCGAGGTAAGGTAAAAGGTACTCACATCCTCCGGTTTGATTGCTCAAAGTTATTTCCTTTAGATTTTGCAATTTTGTCTGTTTGTTTCTTGTTTTAACTAGTTAGGCTTAATGGAAAACAACAACAAAATTAGAGAGCTTTATAGTATTTATCTTGAGTTAAGACATGAAGTGTTTTAAGAGAAAATTAAAATACCTATGGAACTTTATTTGCATGCTAATAGAAATGTTATTAGTATGAATTCTTTGAACACCATTATTGCTAATGCTATGGAAACGTCTAAGTTTGGGGAACCTAGTTTTTATTAAAATGATCTTTTTAGTTCCCCAGCTTTGGAAGATAGCTATTCTATTGCTTATGATGATATCAAACCTCCAATATATGATGATTACAATGATGAATGTGATATTTTCAGTCCACCTAATATTGAGGAGAAAAGTAATTTTGATTACAATATGCCTCCTATATTTTATGATTATGGTGATGAGAATAATAATGATAGCTATTTTTTGAATTTTCTCCTACCACGATTAATAAGAATGATCATGCTTATGTGGAGAGTAATAATTATTTTATGCATGTGGCTCATGATAAAGAATGTTTTATGTGATAGTTATATTGTTAATTTTATTCATGATTCTACTGAAAGTTATTATGAGAGAGGGAAACATGGTCTTATGTATCTCAACAATATTTAGTTTCCCCTCTTTATGTTGAAAATCTTGAAGTTGCACTTGTTTTGCTTTCCTATGCTTGTTGTTTTGTGCTTTCATGACTTGTTTACTTAAAAGATTCCTATGCATAGGAAGTGGGTTATACTTATATGTGTTTTGAATTTGCTTCTTGATTCTCTCTTTTACTTCAATTCATATTTCTTATGTGAGCATCTTCTCAAACTATCAAGCCTAACTTAAAGGCGTTAAAGAAAAGTAGTTCTTGGGAGATAACCCAATAGTTTTATTGAGTCTTGGAAGTTATTACTTCTATAATAACCTCTCCTTATACTTTTTTGTGGTTTTTGTGCCAAGAATAACCTCTAATGAGAGAGAAGTAAGATTTGGGGAAGTGCTGTCCCAAAACAGATTTTTGTGCTTCACTGTAAAAATTCTTGAAAACTCTCTGTATGTCGGATTGATCTGTAATTTTTTGACTAAATCCCCCATGTTGTTAGCTAACTTTTGTTAGTTCACCACTTTTTGATTTAATCAACATAAGGTCTTCGATAAAATCGGTTTTCACCTGCTGGTCTGTTTTCACAGATTTCTGCCATTATTTGCATTTGCTTCTTATGGATTTATTTTTGGGTTATCTTTGGTAAATTGACCTTTTTGAAGGAATTAGTACAGTATCTTGTGTTTTTAATGAAATTTTTGCTGTTTTAAAACTAAACCCAAAGGTCTATTATCTTTTGAATGCACTAATGTTGCTAATGAAGATTGTGTGATGTTTTGTATGAAGGAAAATTTTTAGGTGTAAGGGAAGAATGATGTAATTAGATGAAGAATGGACAAAAGCTCAATCTTGGGGATGCCACCCCGTATCACCCCAAGAAATATTCAAGAGTTACAAGCGTCAAAGCTTGGGGATGCCCAAGGCATCCCCTTCTTCATCAATAAAAATCTCAGGTCTTTCTCGACACTTTGTTTTTATTGTTTCATGCACTATTGTGTTGTTATTGGAGCGTCTTTGTTTTTGTTTGTTGTTTTCTTTTGCTTAGTTTTCTGCAATAAGTTGGTTGGATCTCAGCACACTTCTTTTGGAGAGACACACACTCTGTTTTTATTGCCTAGAACACTCTAGTTTTCATTCTTATTGTCTTGTGAGTGTTCTCTTTTGCTAGCACTGTGTTTAGCCTTAGTTTTCTTGTGCTTTCATCTTAGAAATTTTTAGTTCTTATTTGTGGATTTGTGAGACAATCTCACTGATCTTTATTGATTATTATCTTCGGTGAGCTATTTCAAATAAGTCGATTGGTGTTGGAAAGGAGTAGAAAGTTCATGCTTATAGTTGTACAAAAGGGAGCTTGTTTTGACTATGGATTAGACTATCATATCATGCTAGATGTTGTTTTGACCTTATGATTAGTGATTATTGTTGTATCATGACTTGTTCCAAACAATTAGGATTGCTTAATGTGCCTTGAAAGAATCATGCGTTGTTTTAGCATACAAAAGCATAATATTGTGGTATTCTCCTTTGATGCTTTGTTTGGGTTGACTTGGCACATGCTCACACCATGTTATGACTATGAACCAGTAACCTTAGCCTCTATGATCATTTAGTTTTTGACTTGTGATACCACTTTATGATTTGATTAATAATGTTTTGTCGCTCTGCCTGATTATGGCCATTATTGCTCTCTTATTTGGTCGCTCCGAGTCTTTTGATAGCCTCCACTTGTACTGAGTAAGATCTACTCGTGCATCTAACTCCCAAGAAACCAATTTATTCCAAAGTGTCCAGTATAAATTCCTATGCATGGTGTGTTACACCATTCCAAGTATATTCTTGTTTTATCTATCTTCCAAATTAAAGTTGTTATGTGAAAGTTAGTGCTTAAAGCTCTCACAAACTTGATGGCACACTTTATTTTTCTTGCCCCTAATTAACTTGAACCATTATGTCATCTATGTTGTATATGCTTTCACTTATACATTCGGAATTAGTAGAACCGTGCTGTCACGGGGAACACTTTCAACACCTGTAAATATCTACCCAGTTGATATCATACTCTATTGTTTATGATGTCGTCGGTGTGAAATAAAAGGGGAGCTTGTAAGTCCATGAAGTTATGTATGTGTGTTAGAGAAACGCCTGGGCCGCTAGCCTAAGCCATGCCTATTCATGGTGGAAACTTGCAGCATCACCATAGTGAGCAATCTATGAAGCATTCTTCTTATAAAAAGAGAGATAGAAAAAAGAAATTGAGAAAAATAAAAAAAAGATGATAAAGAGGAAAGAGAGAAAAAGGTACCATTTTCCCATGGTAAATAAGAAGATTGCTGAGATGCTCATTGTCTGCTTTCCTTGTCATTTTGATATGGATAGCTCCTGTATCATGGGCCAAGGGGTACCCCGTTGGCGGTTCTCTATGATCCACATGTACTTACTATGACAAGAACTTACCGGTGACTAAAGTTGAGTAGCACGAGGAGCGGCACTCGTACTAAAGGCACATGAGATTGCCAACTTATACTTTGTCAAGCATATACTCCATACTTTGTTCACTTTAACCTTAACCACTTGAAGATGCTTATGATAGGAGCAATGAGATCTGAAAGCTAACAAGTACCCTAATTTTTGGAAGCTCTTTATAAAACTTGAAATCCCTGCTTCCCTATGAAGGGCCTTTCTTCCCACTTTTATATTGAGTCTCCACCTTCTATCTTTATGCACCAATTAAGAGAGCATAGTTGTCATTCTTAGTTTTATGCGCATTGTCCCAAAAACTTATTGATTGATTCACAATGTTTATATTGCTTGTTCTTGAACTATTTGTATCTAGTCACCCTTATGAACTTTGAAGGTGTCCTATGCATTTATGTTTTGCTACTCCATGAGGTACAAGCTGAATGCCACTATGTTATATTTTCTATATGTGAAACAAACAAACGTCTTCCAATGCATTATTATTCATGATCTTTGTTTGTATCCTTTCATGTTGTCTGTAAGATCCCACCTATATAAAGGTAAAGACCCCTGTGATTGCAATGCTAGTCCCTGGATCAATGCTAGCATCCACAGTTTAAGATGAAGTACACAGAAATAAAGGTCATTATTACATGTCATTCCAGAGACAACATAGTCTTTTACAACTCCATGGCCATAGGCCTAATACAATAGTTCATTCATAACAATATAAATAAGTCTTCATCTTCATGTGCCACAGGCAAGCATGTTGAGTGTAGACTCATAACCCCTAATCATCAAAGTAACCTGCAACATCACAAGTTACAGCCACAGTGGGTCAATACATTGGAATAGTATTGGCAAGTGATACCTTAGTAGAATATTAACATCTAGTTACTACATGAATTTGGCTAAGTGTAGTTTAGGCTTGCTTTGCTCAAAATAGGTTTTACCTATTAGTTGAAAACACTAAGTTTTTCTTTGACAAAACTTTCCCAAGGAACCACCAATAGAAATTGGTGAACCTTCACCCTTGTTCAACCACAAGTTTTAACTTAGAAAATTGGGATGAGGAGATTCTTGATAGCTTCCATGTCTTGATGCTCAAGTTTGTCCAATACCAGGGACATGGATAAGTACTTAGATTCTTCCATCTACAGAGGTTGTGCACTTTCCCCACAAGACTTGATTTTCACCAAGACAGAACCTTTCAGAAGCCTTCCCTTAGACCAAATGGATGCGTTCCAACCTATCATCCCACTACCACCAGCTGTCCAAATGGCTAAGTTATTGCAACCTATGTGATCCAGGTAGAGCCCATAATGCCATGTGGCTGCACTAGAAGCTTCTTAACATTTGGCATATCAAATCCCTTTGTTCCTGGGTGGCTTTCCACAAGTGAGATACACAAGGTAAACCATATAAATGGGCCTTGTGTAACCACTCAACATAAACCAATCTTTCCATTCCACCCAGGTGTTTCATTCACTTAGTTGTTTTATTAAGCAAAACATAAATCAAAGACTTAGAAATATTTCTCATAACATGAATATATAATCCACCCTTGGTTGCTACTAGCTAGGCTAATCATGGCAATATCAAGTATCTTAACTTAGAGGAAATTCTAACATTACTACATCTACTAGGATTTCCTAAGCATAACATATAGATACTTAGCAAAACAGTCATACAAGTCCTATACAAAATATTTCTAATGCATAGGTGAAAATATAGGGATAAAATCATGAATCACCACTTGCCTTGGTTGTTTGGGGAGTAGCAACAATCTTCACAACCACAATCACTATTAGCACCAAAATCTACACATAAAATAATGGCACCAAAATCACATATCAAATATAAACACAAAAATATATGAATGCATGCAAATGCCATGTGATGATTTTCTACACCAAACAAGACAAGTATACAGTACTGAATCACAAACAAGACCAAGGCACACTAAATAAACTTTATTCAGTCTCTAAATCATTTTTCAAATAATTTCTATACTCAAAACAAGCTTACAAATGTCTCTGCAAAAATAATCAATTTTCCAGAAGCAAAACATTAAATACATTGCACAAATGGATAGAATTCTTTCTCCTGATTCCAATAATATAAAATTTGCAAAATTTGAACGTGTGGATCAAAAGTTATGAATTTTGCAAGTTTGAACAATTAATAGATCAAATTTTTGTTTTTAAAACTAAACTCAGGCCACGCGGTGTGTTCTGATTGGCCTGTACCGGTTCGGCCGGATCGATCAACATGGGCCGCACGATATAAGTGAAAACACACGGCCAGATCTAAAACGTACCCCTTCGAGTTATGTTCTACCGTAGCCACTGGATCTAGATCCTACGGTCGTCGATCAATTGACCAACAACTGGCGGCGCGCGGCGATGGTGAGCGGCGGCGCGCTCGGTCTACGGCATTGCGGCGGCCACTGGAAGCGAGGAAGAGATTGGAGAGGCTCACCAGACTCGCAGAGGCGTGCTGGAGCTCAACGTGGCAGTGGCTTGTCAAGGGGCGCACGAACACGGTGGGGATTCCTCGTCGGAGTGGAGCCTGTCATCGGGCACGGCTGTTCGTCGATGTTGCCGATGTTGTAGATCATGCCAGAGAGAAGAAAGCGGTGCGTTAGATGCGGGGAACGACACTGGTCATGCGAGTATCAAAGAGAGGGCAAGGCGCACTCGGGACTAACCAGATTAACTCGCCGGAGTTGAGTGCTTCGTCGGGTTCGCTCAGTCGTCGACGTTGCCAACGCTCGGGATTGTCCTAGCACACAGCAGCGGTGTCAAACGATGCGCAAGGGTGCAGTGGCTGTACTGGCGAAGCTAGGAGTCAAGGGGCGCAGAGAGCTCACCGGAATTCACTGCCGGAGTTCGTCGGTACCGCGACAGAGTTTGGTGAAATCTGGGCAGCCTGGTGGCGAGGAGAGGGTGCTGTGTGGGGGGAAATGGCCGTGGTGGGGAGGGGATTAAGTAGCCAGGAGCGGGGTGAGAGTTACACCCAGAATCAATGGGATTTAACGAGGTTTTAAACGCGGCGTCTCTGGCGCGGTGGTAACGGCGGAGCAGTCATCGCATGGTGATTGAGGACGACGATGACGAGGCAAGGTGGGGTCGGGCTGCCAGTGAGTGGGTGCGCGTGGTTGCAGTGAGAAACAGAGGGGAAGAGGGAACCCCGGGTGGGCTGTTTTGGTTACTGGGCCAAAAGAGTAGCGCCGGCCCATTTCTGCTATCCTTATTCTTTTTCTTTTTCTATTTCGATTTTCAGGAAACATTTTCAAATGAATTCAAATGTGTTTGATTTCAAATTCTTTCTGGATTTTTATAAAGTGAAACCTTCACAAATGTAAGTGTAAAACCATGTTGTTTCACCAAACCTGCTTGGTCCTGTGGAGTTTTCAAAGAAAACAGTGCCTTTACCAAAGTTTGATAAAGATCTAAAAATAGTTTTAAACATCATATTTTGTTTTTGAAAATTTTCCAAGCTTTGGAATACAACAAACAACCATAGTATCAAATATATTTGGTTTTAAAACAATCAATATCATATTAAAGAGTAGCATTGGGCCAATGCTTTGTTTACATAAAATAATAAGCATTCAAATGCTTCTATTTTTGTAATGACTTTGAAAATGATCCCTAAATGATTATGAATGCATGGATGAGATGCAAACTTTGAAAACATGATTTTAGGGATGTTACAAATCTAAACCCCTTAAGGTGAATCTCTCCCTCGAGATTCGGATTGGCTAGCAAATAGGTGAGGGTGGTCTTTCCGAAGGTCATCTTCTCTTTCCCATGTTGCTTCTTCTTCGGAATGATGGTTCCATTGAACTTTGCAGAATTTGATAGTCTTAGTCCGAGTAACTCTTTCTGCAGTCTCAAGAATCTTGATAGGTTTTTCCTCATAAGTGAGATCACTTTCCAATTGAACCTCCTCCAAAGGTATAATATCCTTCAAAGAAGTCTCTTCCATCTCTGGATGGCATTTCTTTAGCTGACTCACATGAAACACATTGTGAACTGCAGAGAATGATTCTGGAAATTCAATTTCATAAGCTACTTCTCCTTTACAACTCAGAATCTTGAATAGTCCAACATATCTTGGGGCCAATTTTCCTTTGACTCCAAATCTCTTCACTCCACGAAGTGGTGACACTCTAAGATAAGCTCTATCACCCACTTCATAGGTGACTTCTCTACGCTTAGGATCTGCGTAGCTCTTTTGTCGGGACTGTGCTATCTTCAATCTGTCCTTAAATAGCTTGACTTTCTCTTCAGCCTCTTTGATTAGTTCTGGTCCGAACAAGTTTCTTTCTCCTACACCATTCCATAGCAATGCGGTAGTACACTTTCTCCCATAGAGAAACTCAAATGGTGCCATCTCAATACTGGCTTGATAGCTGTTATTGTAAGAGAATTCTGCGTAAGGCAGACTTTCATCCCAACTAGCTCCATAGTCTAGAGCACATGCTCTCAACATATCTTTGAGAATCTGGTTGGTCCTTTCTGTCTGTCCATCAGTCTGAGGATGAAAAGCATTGCTGAATTCCAATATCGTTCCCAATGACTCATGTAGTTGCCTCCAAAAATGAGAAGTGAACTGAGTTCCCTATCAGACACAATACTCTTGGGTACTCCATGCAAACATACAATCCTATTCATATAGATCTTGGCTAACTTAGCACTGGTATAGGTTGACTTCACGGGTATGAAATGAGCCACTTTAGTGAGGCGATCCACTGCTACCCAAATAGAATCATATCCTAACCTGGTCCTTGGCAATTCAGTGATAAAATCCATGCCAATCTTCTCCCACTTCCAATCAGGAATAGGTAGTGGTTGTAGCAATCCTGCTGGTTTCTGATGTTCCGCTTTCACTCTACTACATACATCACACAAAGCAATATGTTTGGCGATGTCCTTCTTGAGATTATTCCACCAAAATCTTTCCTTCATATCCATGTACATTTTGGTGTTACTCGGATGAATGGAATATGGTGAGTTGTGTGCTTCCTGTAAAATCAGTTTCCGAAGCTCCAGATCTTGCGGAACGCAGATACGTTTTCCATACCATAAAGTACCTTGTTCGTATTCATGGAATCCTTTGGCTTTTCCTTTGCCAATCTTTTCCTTAATCTCTTCAATTTCCTTGTCCGTCTTTTGGGCTTCCTTGATCTTGTCCAATAGAGTGGATTGAACATCCAATGACATGAGATGTCCTTCAGGAACAATCTCCAATCTGAGGTCTCTGAATTGGGCACACAGATCACCTGGCAACTCTCCCTTAGTAAGGCCATACACAAATACCTTACGGCTTAGTGCATCTGCTACAACATTTGCTTTATCGGGGTGGTATTGCAAACTCAAGTCATAGTCCTTGATGAGTTCTAGCCATCTTCTTTGTCTCATGTTGATTTCTTTCTGAGTGAAGATATACTTCAAACTTTTGTGATGTGTGAACACTTCACATCGCTTTCCCAAAAGATAATGTCTCCATGTTTTGAGTGCATGGATGACAGAGGCTAACTCCAAATCATGAGTAGGGTAATTTACCTCATGAGTTTTGAGTTGTCTCGAGGCATAAGCCACAACTTTCCCTTCTTGCATTAGTATTGCACCTAATCCATGATGAGATGCATCACAATACACTTGGAAATCTTTCTCCAAATCTGGCAGACATAGAATTGGTGCTGTCACTAGTATCTTCTTCAATTCTTGGAAACTGAGTTCACATCCTTCAGTCCAAGCAAATTTCTTGTCTTTCTTTAGTAACTCCGTCATTGGCTTAGCTACCTTGGAGAAATTCTCAATGAATCTTCTGTAGTATCCTGCCAAGCCAAGGAAACTACGAACCTCTTTTACTGACTTAGGAGATTCCCATTCAGTTACAGCTGACACTTTTGCGGGATCAACTTCTACACCATCTCCTGACACAATGTGTCCAAGAAATCCAACTTCATTCAACCAGAATTCACACTTGCTGAATTTGGCATACAGCTTATGCTCTCTAAGCTTCTCAAGTATCAAACGCAAATGTCCTTCATAATCTTATTTGCTCTTGGAGTAGATCAAAATGTCATCGATGAAAATGACAACAAACTTGTCAAGGAACTCCATGAACACTTTGTTCATCATATTCATGAAGTAAGCTGGTGCATTGGTCAAATCAAATGGCATCACGGTGTACTCATACAATCCATACCTAGTGGTGAAAGCTGTCTTAGGTATGTCTTGTTCCCTTATCTTAAGCTGAAAATAACCTGACCGAAGATCAATCTTTGAGAACACAGAAGCTCCTTCTAGTTGATCAAACAAGTCATTGATTCTAGGCAAAGGATATTTGTTCTTGATAGTCACCTCATTAAGTGAACGATAATCTATGCATAACCTTTGACTTCTATCTTTCTTTTCTACAAACAAGACTGGTGCTCCCCAAGATGAAGAACTTGGTTGAATAAATCATTTCTGCAACTGTTCTCCAAGTTGTTTCTTGAGTTCCTTCAACTCATCAACTGGCATCTTGTAAGGTCTCTTTGCTATTGGTCCTGATCCTGGCAGCAAGTCAATCAGAAATTGCACATCTCTATCTGGTGGCATTCCCGGCAATTCTTCCGGAAACACATCCGGATATTCACTCACAATTGGCACACTGTCTATGCTAACCCCCTTAAGAGAATCTATCTTACTCCCTTTTGATTCAAAGTTAGTCTTGAATCTAATCCTTTTATTTTCTGGGGTTGTGAGCGTGACAGTATGATTGGCACAATCTAGCACTCCCTTGTGCTTAGGCATCCAGTCCATTCCCAAAATGACATCTAATCCTTGGGAATTTAGGATTATCAGATTAACGGGAAACTTATACTTCCCAAACTCTATGACTAGGTCATGACATCCTGAGTTCACTATCATTTCTCCGCCAGGAGAACTTACTTTTATAGGACACCCAATAGTTTCAACTGGAAGTTCATTTCTTTCAACAAATGCTCTTGATATGAATGAATGCGATGCGCCATGCGATGCGCCAGTATAAAAAAGAACAAGTGCTGGAACAGAATTGAGTTTGAACTTACCAGCAACAGCATCAGGTTCCTCATAGGTCTCTTCCACATTGATGTGATTCACCTGTCCCTTCTGGAAAGGGTTGGGTTTGTTGGGTCCGTCAACTTTCTTTTCTGGGCATTCATTTGCATAATTCCCCATCTTCTTACACTTGAAGCATTCAACCTGACTGAGATCCTTCTTGACAGGCTGGCTTCCACTACCACTTTCACTTCCATTGTGGTGACTCTTATATCCACCCTTGTGGTTCTTGTACTTGTCATTATCATGACTACGGTGATGCTTGTTGTCATGATGGCGGTTGTGGTTGTGGTTGTGGTGGATGTTGTACTTTCCATGCTTGTCGAATCCAGAACTCCCACTATCATCATAATGGGAACGCTTGTGAGATGATCCCGAGCTGTGCTTATCAGAGTTGTGTTTCCTCTTTTTGCTTTCAACCTGTTTCATCTTGCTCTCCAAGATGGCAGCCTTGTCACAAAGGGATTGGTAGGTGGGGACATAGGCCACAGATAACTAGAGATTCAGTTCATCGTTCAGTCCTTCGAGGAACTTCTCTTTCCTCTTGGCATCAGTATCAACTTCATCCGGTGCATAGCGCGCCAGATTGTTGAACTCCTCAATATATTCAGCCACGCTGTGGTGGCGCTGCTTTAGATTGTGGAATTCCTTCTTCTTCAAGCTCATCACTCCAGATGAGATGCGAGTTGTACGAAAACCATCTTCAAATATAGCCCATGTCACATCCTCAATGGGAGTGGTGATCTGGAAGTTATCCCACCAAGTAGCTGCTGGTCCTTCCAACAAATGTGCTGCAAATCTAACTTTCTCCTCGTCGGTGCAGCCGACAGTTACCAAATCCTTGTTCACTGAACGTATCCAATCATTGGCCACCATGGGATAAGTAGTTCCTGAGAACTTTGCAGGCCTCAGTCTTAGGAATCTGGTGAGCATGTCAAAACCTGGTGGATTGTTCTGATTGTTGTTGTTGTTGTTGTTATTATTATTATTATTATTATTATTATTATTATTATTGTTGTTGTTGTTATTTTGATTCTGCATGAAAGTGGTCATCATCTGCATCAGTTGTGCTTGTGCTGTCATCAGCTGCTGCATCTCGGGGGTGACATTGTTGTTGTTCGGGTTGGGGTTGGCACGTCGAGGAGGCATCTGTGGTTTTCAATAGGGATAAGAATGAGATACCCATAGATGCTTAACATGCACAATACATCATATAGACAGACACTAACAAGCATCAAAATAACATAAAGTTTTACGGCATAAACAACAAGTTTGAAAAGCAAACACACCAATAGCAAGCCATCCACATGTTGGATGGTCATTGCGACTCAATAATCATAAGCATGGTAAATGATAGATAAATGAGTAGTCATCACTACTCCTCTGCGTCAACCTCCTCATCAACAAGTGTAAGACCTGCATTCTCCATAGCGGTCTTATACTCCTCGACATTGGTAGTCAAGGCCTCTACCTTGGCTTTGAGAGCCCTCTTCTGTGATCGAAGTCTCTCAATCACACCCTGCTGATGCTCGAGCTCGAAGTCCTTGGCCTCTAGTTCTGCATTCATCTTCAAATCCTCTTGTTCCTGTCTTGGACTTGTTTCTCTTGGCTCTTGAACTTCCTGTCCTGGCTCTCAAACTTGGCCTCCATTTCCTTGACTATCTCGTCTTGCTCCGCGAATAGCTTGTCTTTCTCATGACGCTGCACCTGGAGCTCGTCATTTCTAAGCATGACGTTGGTCCTATCAGTATCTAGGTGCCTAAGAAGAACCTCTAAGTCCTGAAGGTACAAACGGATCGACTGTGCCGTCTCTCTAGCTGCATCCTCGAACTCAATATCCTCACCATCCTCGTCGCGTCTACCGAAGGCATGGAAGTGAGTACCTCTAAGCTCCCTAGAGTGCCTCCCTAACAGACGCCCAAGTAAATAATGCATGACCACCTCTACGCCTCTCTCTTTGTCATCATGGATTAGCTTGAAAGTGATGGCCTCTGTGGCTGGCTCAGTCTGGTGTCCTGGCTGGGTAACTTTGAAGCCCCAAAGGTCGTTCCTCTCAAACTTGGTGAGGGGAAGCATCATGATTCTAGGAAGCGGAAGATTGAGCACACTAGTGAGCTCAATAAGACGAGTGCCAAAACGAGTTCCCTTGAACTCTTCAGCCGTGCTGATAGTAACATTAGGCATCTATTTTATAAGATAGGGAAAAGTTAGAATCAACTTCAATAGGGATAAATCACAAGGCAAAGCATCACATGCATAACTTTGGCAATCAAACACACAAGTCATGGCATACATAAATCCATTACAATCATCAAAGGTTCAACATAACTTAGACAAAAAAATTGGAAATATACGATAAGTGTGGTGGTCCAACTAACGAAGTACGTTACAACTCTCACTCACTAGACAAAATAGCTATCAAAGCATCCTTAGTAGCCATCTTTCTATCCTGTTCACAAGATTCCCAAATTAAGTCTATGATGTCTCCCCTTAGTTGTTGGTTGGTAGTCTCTAACTCTTGGGTATGCTTCTTTGCTTCCCTAAGGTCATTTTGGGTGTTAAGCATTCTGCACTTGAGTCTATCACCAAGTTCTTTGATGGCCTTCCAAGCCGCATCTCTGGCAGAGTCAAAGAATATGGTGTGCATTACTGAGTTGGTGACCATGCAGAATCCTGATTCCTTGTGGTTGTCTTCCTTGTTTTTATACAAGTGAAGTTGCACCCACCAGTACTCTTCTCCTTCATCCATCACAGGGAAACCTTTGTACACAGCTGCACCATGTATCCCCATGGTAACCATAAGGTTCTTGAGGGCTTTTGGAAATTCTGTCTCACACTCCAAAGTCATGGTCATGAGTGGTCCCTTCCTTACGGCTTCGTTGATGGAGTTCATCTACAAATAGAGATGAGAAAGAAGATTAGAGAAGTTTACGAGAAGAAAAATACAAGTGTGGTAATTGTTGAATTTTTTTCCTTAGTGGTTTCTAATCCAATCCTAGGGTCATAATCCTACAGGCAACACAATGCTCTGATACCATCTGTAAGATCCCACCTATATAAAGGTAAAGATCCCTGTGATTGCAATGCTAGTCCCTGGATCAATGCTAGCATCCACAGTTTAAGATGAAGTACATAGAAACAAAGGTCATTATTACATGTCATTCCAGAGACAACATAGTCTTTTACAACTCCATGGCCATAGGCCTAATACAAGAGTTCATTCATAACAATATAAATAAGTATTCATCTTCATGTGCCACAGGCAAGCATGTTGAGTGTAGACTCATAACCCCTAATCATCATCAGAGTAACCTGCAACATCACAAGTTATAGCCATAGTGGGTCAATACATTGGAATAGTATTGGCAAGTGATACCTTAGTAGAATATTAACATCTAGTTACTACATGAATTTGGCTAAGTGTAGCTTAGGCTTGCTTTGCTCCAAATAGGTTTTACCTATTAGTTGAAAACACTAAGTTTTTCTTTGACAAAACTTTCCCAAGGAACCACCAATAGAAATTGGTGAACCTTCACCCTTGTTCAACCACAAGTTTTAACTTAGAAAATTGGGATGAGGAGATTCTTGATAGCTTCCATGTCTTGATGCTCAAATTTTTCCAATACCAGGGACATGGCTAAGTACTTAGATTCTTCCATCTGCAGAGGTTGTGCACTTTCCCCACAAGACTTGATTTTCACCAAGACAGGACCTTTCAGAAGCCTTCCCTTAGACCAAATGGACGCGTTCCAACCTATCATCCCACTACCACCAACTGTCCAAATGGCTAAGTTATTGCAACCTATGTGATCCAGGCAGAGCCTATAATGCCATGTGGCTGCACTAGAAGCTTCTTAACATTTGGCATCTCAAATCCCTTTGTTCCTGGGTGGCTTTCCACAAGTAAGGTAAACCATAGAAATGGGCCTTGTGTAACCACTCAACATAAACCAATCTTTCCATTCCACCCAGGTGTTTCATTCACTTAGTTGTTTTATTAAGCAAAACATAAATCCAAGACTTAGAAATATTTCTCATAACATGAATATATAATCCACCCTTGGTTGCTACTAGCTAGGCTAAGCATGGCAATAGCAAGTATCTTAACTTAGAGGAAATTCTAACATTACTACATCTACTAGGATTTCCCAAGCATAACATATAGATACTTAGCAAAACAGTCATGCAAGTCCTATACAAAATATTTCTAATGCATAGGTGAAAATATAGGGATAAAATAATGAAGCACCACTTGCCTTGGTAGTTTGGGGAGTAGCAACAATCTTCACAACCACAATCACTATTAGCACCAAAATCTACACATAAAATAATGGCACCAAAATCACATATCAAATATACACACAAAAATATATGAATGCATGCAAATTCCATGTGATGATTTTCTACACCAAAAAAGACAAGTATACAGTACTGAATCACAAACAATACCATGACACGCTAAATAAACTTTATTTAGTCTCTAAATCATTTTTCAAATAATTTCTATACTCAAAACAAGGTTACAAATGTCTCTGCAAAAATAATCAATTTTACAGAAGCAAAACATTAAACACATTGCACAAATGGATATAATTCTTTCTCCTGATTCTAATGATATAAAATTTGCAAAATTTGAACGTGTGGATCAAAAGTTATGAATTTTGCAAGTTTGAACAATTAATAGATCAAATTTCTGTTTTTAAAACTAAACTCAGACCACGCGGCGTGTTCTGATTGGCCCGTACCGGTTCGGCCAGATCGATCAACATAGGCCACACGAGATAAGTGAAAACGCGCGGCTAGATCTAAAACATACCCCTTCGAGTTATGTTCTATCGTAGCCACTAGATCTAGATCCTACGGCCGTCGATCAATCGACCAACAACTGGCGGCGCGGCGACGGTGAGTGGCGACGCGCTCGGTCTACGGCGTTGAGGCGGATACTGGAAGCGAGGAAGAGATTGGAGAGGCTCACCAGACTCGCAGAGGCGTGCTGAAGCTCAACGTGGCAGTGGCTTGTCAAGGGGCGCACAGACACGGTGGGGATTCCTCGTCGAAGTGGAGCCTGTCATCGGGCACGGCTATTCGTCGACGTTGCCGACGTTGTAGATCATGCCAGAGAGAAGCAAGCGGTGCGTTAGATGCGGGGAACAACACTGGTCATGCGAGTATCAAAGAGAGGGCAAGGCGCTCTCGGGACTAACTAGATTAACTCGCCGGAGTTGAGTGCTTCGTCGGGTTCACTCAGTCGACGACGTTGCCGATGCTCGGGCTTGTCCTAGCACACAGCAGCAGTGTCAAACGATGCGCAAGGGTGCAGTGGATGTACTGGCGAAGCTAGGAGTCAAGGGGCGCAGAGAGCTCACCAGAATTCGCTGCCGGAGTTCGCCGGTACCGCGGCAGAGTTTGGTGAAATCTGGGCAGCCTGGTGGCAAGGAGAGGCTGCTGTGTGGGGGGAAATGGTCGTGGTGGGGAGGGGATTAAGTAGCCAGGAGCGGGGCGATAGTTACGCCCAGAATCAATGAGATTTAACGAGGTTTTAAACGCGGCGTCTCTGGCGCGGTGGTAACGGCGGAGCAGTAATCGCGCGTTGATTGAGGACGACGATGACGGGGCAAGGTGGGGTCGGGCTATCAGCGAGTGGGTGCGCATGGTTGCAGTGAGAAACAGAGGGGAAGAGGGAACCCCGGGTGGGCTGTTTTGGTTACTGGGCTGAAAGAGTAGCGTCGGCCCATTTCTGCTATCTTTATTCTTTTTCTTTTTCTATTTAGATTTTCAGAAAACATTTTCAAATGAATTTAAATGTGTTTGATTTCAAATTCTTTCTGGATTTTTATAAAGTGAAACCTGCACAAATTTAAGTGTAAAACCATGTTGTTTCACCAAACCTGCTTGGTCCTGTGGAGTTTTCAAAGAAAACAGTGCCTTTACCAAAGTTTGATAAAGATCTAAAAATAGTTTTAAACATCATATTTTGTTTTTGAAATTTTTCCAAGCTTTGGAATACAACAAACAACCATAGTATCAAATATATTTGGTTTTAAAACAATCAATCTCATATTAAAGAGTAGCATTGGGCCAATGCTTTGTTTACATAAAATAATAAGCATTCAAATGCTTCTGTTTTTGTAATGACTTTGAAAATGATCCCTAAATGATTATGAATGCATGGATGATATGCAAACTTTGAAAACATGATTTTAGGGATGTTACATTGTAGCATAGTTGCTATGTCCTATTGTTAGAAATTCATCTTTCATGCTCATGTTTAGAGTACTTTGATCCCAGCTTTCAATGCCTGCAAATTGTTTGATCAAGATTGTGATGGTGCATGTCACATCAAAAATTATTCTTTTTATCAGTTACCTACTCGAGGACGAGCAGGAGTTAAGCTTGGGGATGCTTAATACGTTGTTAACGTATCTATAATTTTTGATGCTCCATGCTTGTTTTATATCATTTGTCTTATGTTTTGTTTACATTTTGAGGTATTTTTATACACTTTATGGAACTAACCTATTAACAAGATGCCACCGTGCCAGTTGCCTGTTTTCTGCTATTTTTGGTTTCAGAAAGGCTAAAAAATGAATATTCTCGGAATTGGACGAGACAAAAGCCAAAGTTACTATTTTTCCTGGAGCAATACGGAAACGCGAAGTAGAGATGGAGTAGGGAAACAGGGTGGCCACACCCTAGGGTGGCGCGGGCCCACCCTGGCCGCGCCACCAGGGGGTGTGGGACCCCTGGCCCTCCACCGACCTTGCCCTTTCGAATACTTATACGTCTCCCCGAGATGTAAGCCCTAACGCGGGCGGAAGTCCACAAAAAGTCCCACAACACTGCCACCGAAGGGGAGATTCGGGGGACAGAAGTCTCTGTTCCGGCACCCTATGGGACGGGGAAGTGCCCCCGGAGCCATCTCCATCGATCTCTACCACCATCTCCATCGCCGTTGCTGATTCCCATGATGAGGAGGGAGTAGTTCTTCCTCGAAGCTAAGGGCTCTACCGGTAGCTATGTGTTCATCTCTCTCTATGCGTGATCTTATTGGGATCATGAGCTTTGTAATCAAGTAGATCTACTTTATTACTCAAGTGCTTTAATAGATCTCTACTCTCCCCACATGTGTGAAAGTGATAGCGTGCACACTGTGGTGGCACTTAGGCTAGAATCTACATAAATACTCAAGTGCTTCAATAGATCTCTGCTCTCCCCACGTGTGTGAAAGTGACAGCGTGCATGTCGTGGCAGCACTTAGGCTAGAGTTCATAAATACTTATCATGAGTATATTTTGAGTTGGTTGTCTCTATGAAATTGTGGTGTTTGTTGGAACCATCTAGCGCTCAAGGTGACAGTGTGGGGTTATCTAGATGGGGAAGGCAGACTTTGAGGAGTGATGTTATAGCCCTACCATGGAATAGAGTGTCCAATCGGAGAGTAGTTCAGGGTAGTATCATGAAGACAAGATATTTATATGAGAGTGTCACTAGTGAAAGTATGATCCCTAGGCCTTGTTTCTAAACATTGAAACACTGTTTGCATCTAGATCTGTTACATGTTTGCTTGCTTTAGTCTCTTCCATGCCATCAAAGTATTTTCTAGGGTCGTTGTCGAAGAT
The DNA here is from genome assembly GCA_916181665.1 of Avena sativa. Lineage (NCBI taxonomy): Eukaryota > Viridiplantae > Streptophyta > Magnoliopsida > Poales > Poaceae > Avena > Avena sativa. The sequence goes on from OV702298.1 coordinate 22,853,233, forward strand.
CTACAGGACACTTCAACCTGTTCCTCCCCGTCAAAAGCTATTTTATGGCACCGTTGTCTTATATCCATACCACTTGTATTTCACTATCTCTTCACCGAACTAGTGCACCTATACACCTAACAAGTGTATTGGGTGTGTTGGGGACACAATATACTTCTTGTATCTTGATTTTAGGGTTGATTGAGATGGATACCTTTGAACAATTCCTCCCTGAGTTTGATAAACCTTGGGTAATTCACTTAAAGGAAATTTACTGCTGTTCTACAAACCTCTGCACTTGGAGGCCCAACAACTATATATAAGAATAGAAGTGCATAGACATCACATATCACATCACAACATAAGCCCTGCAAAAACAAGTTAGACGCCTCTAATCTTTATTTGCATGTTTTACGTGGACGGGGCTTTCGCATAAGAACCGTTCTAACTTACGAACATAAACCACAACATTGATACAAGTATTGTCAAGTGCCTATTGTAAATTGGATCTTCACTATGGTGGGAGAGACAGACACCCGCAAAGCCACTTGTGCAATCCACGTTGCATGTTGAGCGTGGAGCAAGTCTCATGAACGATGTCATGTAAGTTTAGCCCGGGCCGCTTCATCCCACCATCCCGCAAGATGCAGAGTACAGAAAAAGCAATCGACAACAAAAGCATCAACGCCCACAATAACCATTGTGTTCTACTCGTGCAACATATCTACGCATAGACACGGCTCTGATACCACTGTAGGGGTTCGTAGCATGGAAAACAAAAAATTTCTATCGCATGAACACACATAAGACAAGATCTAATCTACTAGATCGGTGCAACAAGTTGATAGAGTACTAACCCTCAAAGATCCAAAGTGGTTAACGAGATTGGATTCTCGTGGTTGATGTAGTCATTCACTTGCTGATATCAAGATCATGAATATAATCCTTCTAGCGCCGCATTCCGGCAGCGCTTTTACAGTCGGTCACACGTTCGTTACTCGATGAAGACCTTCCTCTCCCTTGTTCCAGCAGGCAGCGAAGGTTGTAGATCTCTCCTCGCGATTCCAGCAGCATGACGGCATGGTGGTGGAAGTAGAGGGGAAGTCCCACAGTGCTTCGCCTAAGCCGGACTGGGTATGGTGGAGTAGAGAGGGCCCTTGGCAACTAGAGTTTAGATGCCAAGGGGAGGTGGTGGCCGATGGCGTTTAGAGGAGCCCTAGGCGGTGGCGACTTGAGAGGAGGGGCGGCGGCTGGCTAGGGTTTGGGTGTGAGGGATAGGGGGTGCCCTACCCCTCCTTATATAGGTGCGAGAGGCGGTTTGGGGGGAAGGGAGTCCTCCCCACACTCCTCTTCATGGCCGGTGGCTTGGGAGGGAGGGAAACCTTCCCTAAGTGGGTTTCCTTTCTTCCCTCCACTAGGCAACCATGTTGGGATTTGACTTTTCAAACTGGCGTTTGACTATTGAAACTAGAGTTTGATTTCTCTCTTCTCATTTCCTAACCAAGTGACCTAGGACATGATGCAACCATTCCACATTGGTAAGAGACATCCATGTACCCTTCCCACTCTGGAGTGGTGGACCTTCTAGACCCTTCTAGAAGATTCCGGTGAAAACACCAAAAACATTTCCGAACTCCGGAATTGGACTTTCCTTATATGAATCTTATTCTCCAGACCATTCCGGATATCCTCATGATGTCCCGGATCCTATCTGAGACTCCAAACAATATTCGGTCTCTTACTCACATTCCATATCTACTAAACAACATCGAATCCTTAAGTGTGTCTCCCTACGGTTCGTGAATTATGCAGGCATGATCGAGACTCTTCTCCGATCAATAACCAGCAGAGGAATCTGGAAATTCATATGGCTCCCACATATTTCTATGATTACTTCATGATCTAATGAACCATTTACATACGATACCAATTTCCCTTTTTCTCGCGATACTTTACTTATCCGAGGTTTGATCGTCGGTATCTCTGCATACCTAGTTCAACCTCGTTACTGATAAGTACTCTTTACTCGTTCCTGTGATATGTGATCCCTTGTGAGATAGTTACATGCTTGCAATCCAATTGGATGACATTCCACCGAGAGGGCCCAGAGTATATCTATCCGTCATATGGATGGACAAATCCCATCCTTGATCCATGTGCCTCAACACATACTTTCTGAATACTCAATGCCACCTTTATAACCACCTACTTACGAAGTGGTATTTGATGTCATCAAAGCATCCATCTAGTGATGGTGATTAACATGATCTCATGGTCGAAGGACTTAGGTTACTATGTATTTGAAAGCTTATAGCAAGTGAACTATTTGAATGACTTGATCTTATGCTACGCTTAACTATATGAGTGTGTCCATCACATCATTCTCCTAATGATATGACCTTGTTATCAATAACATCCAATGTTCATGATCAAGAAACCATGATCATCAATCAATCAACAAACTAGTTTAACAAGAGGCTTTACTAGGGACTCTTTTATGTTTACAAATCACACAAGTATTAAAGTTTCCGTTTAATACAATTATAGCATGGGATGTAAACATTTATCATAAACATAAAGATATGATAATAACCACTTCATTATTGCCTCTTGGGCATAACTCCAACATGTCGTCTCTTTGGCCTCCGCGTCAGCATCTAATGCCGACCCTTTTTAACTGGCCTTCAGCGGCCATCTTCTCCCCACAGAACACCATCCTCTCCTCCTTCTCCTTTTCGTTCTCCACTACCTGTAGCTAGCTGATGGCGCCTGGAAGCACTTCGTCGGGAAACCCCAAGAGCAAGGTGTGATGTAGCACAGCAGCAAGTCTTCCCTAAGTAAGAAACCGAGGTTATCGAACCACTAGGAGGAAGGAAACGTCTCAAAGGTGTTGCAAGCAACGTGGAAACCTGCACAACACAAACTCAATACTTTGCCCCAACTAATAGTGAGGTTGTCAATCTCACCGGTTGCTATAACAAAGGATTAACTGTATGGTGTGGAAGGTGATGATGGTTTGCAGCAAGTAAACAGTAACAATGGAAGATGTATCAATGGTAAAGATTGGACCGGGGTCCATAGTTCACTAGAGGTGTTCTCCTTAGATAAACAAACATGGCATGCTGGGTAAACAAATTACAGTAGGGCAATTGACAGGACTGAGCAAGGCATAACAATGCAATACTAGACATAAAGATCCTATGAGATTTGATTGGGCAATACAACAAGATACATAGACCGCCGTCCAACTACATCGATGACTAGAAGTCCACCTTTGGATTATCATTTGAACCCCCTCCAGTATTAAGTTGCAAGCAATAGACAACTGCTTTAAGCAAAGTGTGTAAGGTAAACTATCCACTTGTTCCATGAACAAGAGACCGTTGTTTTCTCCCTAGTGGCAACAGCACATCTACAACCTTAGAGATTTCTGTCACTTCCCTTGATTAACTAGAGGCATGAACCCACTATCGAGCATAAATACGTCCTCTTGGAGTCACTAGCAACTACTTGGCCAAGATATCTACTAACAACGGAGAGCATGCAAGATACAAACAACACAGACATGATAGAATCAATAAGACAAAACCATTAATCAATCTGATATAGTAATCTCAATATCCATCGGATCCCCGCAAACACAACATGCATGATTACAAATAGATGAGATCTTGATCATGAACGGAGCTCACAAGATCTAGACATGAAAGCACAAGGAGGAGATACAACCATCTAGCTACTACATGGACCCATAGTCCAAGGTGGAACTACTCACGCTTCATATCGGAGGCTGGCATGATGAAGAAGAAGGCCTCCGGGATGATCTCCCCTCCGGCAGGGTGCCGGGAAGAGCTTCAGATCCCCCGATCTAGGGACGATGGTGGCGGCAGCTACAGACTGTTTCGTGGAATATTGATTGAGTCCTTAGGGTTTAGGCATTGGGGGCTTCTTATAGGCGAAGAGGAGAGGCTGGGAGGTGGCCAGGGGGCCCACACCCTACCCAGGTGTGGCCCAGGGTGGGCCCGCTCCTAGGGGGTGTGGCCGCCCTGTGGCACCCCTCCGTATCTCCTCTGGACTTTGTGTTCTCCTCGATAAAATATTGACTTTGGCTTTTGTCCCGTCCAATTCTGAGAATATTTCCTTACTAGCTTTTCTGGAACCAAAAACAGCAGAAAACAGTCAACTGGCACTGTGGCAACTTGTTAATAGGTTAGTATCAGAAAACATATGAAAAGCACCTCAAAGTGTGGACAAAGCAAAATAAAGTAGATACTAACAAACATGAAACATCAAAAACTATAGATACATTTCCATCGTATCACTAGCCATAGTCGGCGGTGCTGGATCGAGGGGAGGGCACGACGGCCATGGACGTCGAGGTAGGCGTGGAGGACGCGACCAAATCACCACGCCGCCAAACTCTCCCTCAATGTCGTCGTCGCTCGAAGATTTCGACCCAGGCACCCAGTTCATCGTGGCCATCCACCTCGGCATGCTACGCGACAGGCTGCTCCTGCGCCGTGGGTTTGTGACACTGATCGACGACGCGCCGCCCCCACTTGTCATGCTGCGGGCAAATGGCTTCTGGACCAGCAGGTACCCGGTCGATCTGCAGTTCGACGACCTCAGCCAGATGTACCTCAGCAACGGCTGAGAGTGCTTTGCCCACTCGTACCAGATCGAAGCGGCAACATCCTTGTCTTCAAGTACGACGGCAAATAAAAGTTTGGCGTCAACATCTTTGACCACATCATGTGTTGTCGCTGCTACCACTCTGACTCCTCCTCTGACTCCAACGAGTAGGCTAGGCTGTGCGCGCACCATGTATGATGTATTAATGTAGGCATTGGCCATTTGCAATGAAAATCTTTATTCGACGGGCAAATATATTACAAATAAGAGTACAACGGGTCGCCTACGGATCGACCGACATTGGCCATTATATCTAGGCGCCGCCTACGGGTCGGCAAAGCCCCATTCTACACTAAGAGAGCGGTAGATCGCTTCCTGCGTCAGCAGCTCTTCTTCGGCTTGGGAGAGGCGGGCACGCAAGTATGCGTCGTCGGGATTGGCCCGCAATGCTTCACGTATGTTGTCACGCCCTTCCATGAGTGCTAGACGTCGGTGGTGCACCGGCAGAAAGACGCGCTTCATCACCTCGAACAAGAAACGCTCGCCGGTGGTCCAGTTGTAGTCATAGTGAGAGCGGCACGACTGTAGTGGCATATGGATATATGCGAACGTCCCAAAATTGGAGGAGGCTCTAGGTCTGGTGCCACCAGCGGTTTCGGCCACCACGAGGGCAGCGGGCGGTCGGGCACCGCTTCTCTGGGGTTGCCATAGAAATCTTCGTGACGACGGCGGTGGCCATGCATGGTGGTTTTTGTGTTGTGGGGTGGTGCGTGAAGGGTTTTGCAGCATAGTAAATCAAAAAAATTCTACGGATGCGAACGGGGAAGTCAAGATCTAATATATCAGATGCAAACAACGAGGGGGGATAGATGAGATCTTCATACCCTTGAAGAAATCGCACAGCGGAACGTTTAACGGAACGTGGTTGATGTAGTCATACTAGCCTTCTCCTCCTCGCGATCCGATCTGATCCAACGCCGCAAGTGGCGACGCCTCCGAGAGATGCACACGTACGGCACCTCGATGTCTCCTCCTTCCTCGGTCCAGCAAGTGGGGTGGAGAGGTAGGTTGGATCTACAACACGACGGCGTGATGCAAAGGTGGAGAGTTTCTGCGGCAGGGCTTCGCCTACGCGCAGTCGGGAGGGAGAGAGAGAGAGGAGGGCAGCAGGTAGGCGGCTAGGGTTTGAGGAGGTGTGTGGGGAGAGTGCGCCCCTTCCCTCTTTATATAGAGGGCTGGCCGGCTGCCCTTGCCCCTCCTCCAAACCCTAGGGCCGGCGGCCACATGGGAGGAGTGGGGGGCAAGTTCCCCCCGTTCTAGAAGCTCTCCCTAGGGTTTCCCCTAGGGCTTGGCTGGCTGGGACTATGGGGCCTTGTGCCCCTGGCCCAATGTGACCAGGGCACTCCCTCGTAGGCCCACGCCCCCTCCCGACAAGTGGGGCCACGTTGGTCCCACTCCGGAAGCTTCTAGAACCTTCCGGTACAATACCGAACAATCCGAAACAATTCCGAAATCCAAAAACTGCTTTCCCTTATATGAATCTTATTCTCCAGACCATTCTGGAACCTCTCGTGATGTCCTGGATATCATCCGAGACTCCGAACAAAAACTCATAAACCAATTATCCATTCTATCCTAGCATCGAGACACGTTAAGTGTGTGACCCTACGGGTTCGAGAATATGAAGACATGATCTTCTATCAATAATAAACAACGGGGTCTGGAAACCCATATTGACTCCCACATATTCATCGATGATCATATCGGATGAACCACGATGCCAGGATTCAATTAATCCCATATATATTCCCTTCGTCACGCGATATTTTACTTGCCCGAGATTCGATCGTTGGCATCGGCATACCTAGTTCAATCTCGTTCATAGCAAGTACTTTACTCGTTCCGTAATCCGATATCACTTTGTGATTAACTCCTTAACCACGTGCTTGCAAGCGGTGTTGATATCGATTACCGAGTGGGCCCGAAGTATATCTCTCCGACTTGCGAGGGACAAATCCCATCTCGATACATACAACCCAACAAGTACTTTCCGATCACCTGAGAGACACCTTTATGATCACCCTCTCATAGGATGACGTTTGATGAACTCAAAGCTTTCTTTCGATACCAGGGAGTTGCATTATCTCATGGTCTAAGGAATTGTAACTACCTCGGTGAATTATGCTCCTAGTTACAAGCCTGGATGAGCGGAAATGGTTAAAATAGTACGGTGGGGCCCAAATGCCACTCACAGGTAGACCTTTCGGCCGTCCTAACCATTTCCAAACATCGGGACAAGAACGGGCGGCGTAATCGGTAGGCGAAGGGATCAACTACATACACAAATGAGTATGTATGCAAGCCACCATACAACAGTCCTCAGAGCCATTCCATCTAAAAAGAAAGGAAATATCGCAACGCCATACGGCAAGATCCAAATATCCTAGATAGATATAATAGTTTAGGATATCTCCTCATACATCAAACATCAGAGTATCAGGCGGAAGCGGAAAACAAGATCCGAGTACGGATAAGAAGCAAATCAGCATAAGATGCCCCATAAATAAACACATCCCGCCCACAGATCTCACGGATCCCCGTTCCCGGAATCTCTACACCGAATGATCGTTGCCAACATCGTCCGTCTCCTCCACCCAGTATTCATCTTGCGAGTTTACCTGTTCATCTGAATCAAACAATTTATCGTGTGAGACCCTAGGGGTACTCAGCAAGTCTTTATGCCTCTAAAGGGGACACAACCTGGGGTGACGCAATTGCAGCAAAAGATAAACCCTAACAATTCTATAGATACTCGCTAACCATCTGCCTAACCAGAGATAGATGGATGTCCGTGAATTAACAACAACGTTTATAATGGTAATATTAACAGATCCATCCTCCTCCTCGCTTACCGACGAGGAAGCGGACGAACAACCCCCCATCCGTTGGCAGTTTTATTATCCATTCCATGAGTGTTGCTCTATTTACTAGTCAGGTACTTAGTCAAATTAGCAGCGGTACTTTAGTTATACTTGTCTATGATCGAGAAACTGTGCTCCAAGTCGTCCATAACCGCGGACACGGCTTTCAGAAAGTTTTACCCTGCAGGGGTGCACAAATAGCAACACACACTCGATCAACCTCGGAAAAACCAAATCAAAATCCAACGAGGCAGTCGCGACAAAGCGATCACAGGATTCAGAAATATTTCAGGGGGCCACCCCATTAAGCTACCCGCGACGAAGTTGGCCGACTCCGAGACGGACTCAAGGTTTGTGTGGACGGCGGTAAACGACTGGGAACCCGAAAATGTGACTGGGCTTGTCGATACAGCGAAAACGTGTCACAGACCTAAACAGTACAGGTGCATTCCTCGCACAATCTTAAATTAAGCAGTAAAGCATGGCATAAGTACAGGATAGTAATAAAGCCCCAAACTAATTGTGGCCCCAAGAAATAAGAATGAATCAAGCTCTGGCTCAGGGGGGTTCATAAGCCTCCCGGATGTGGATAGAGCGAATATTCAAGGAACAGGAATCAAGTACTCGGGGTCCTACGGGACACAAGTGAGCCTAAAAAACCAAATAGCAAATATGGCTCACCGATGCCACTTTCATCAGTTATCCCATTACTACTCAGATTAAGTTGTATAAGTACCTCGTGATCCATCAGACACTCACATACCCTACACATGCTGTTCTACGACTCGCATGGCTCAAACAACTCCTGTAGTAATGGCTCATGGGATGGAGGAACAAGCTTCGGTGGGGTTTAAAAGTAAAGGCTATGCAGTACTTGGGATTCAGTTTAATGCAATCGCGACTCAATGATGCAAGAATAAGATAGAGGCAATAGGTAATATATGTATGCAAGCATGTGGTAGTGCTTGCCTGGCAGCTCTGTTGAAGCGAGAGAAGGATCTGGGTAGTGCTCCTGGTGCTCTTGGTATATCCCCTACTCAGCGTCTACTCGAAGAAGAACCAAACAAACAAGGGCCAACATAAATAAAGTGCACAAGCATATGAATAAAAATGCATCAAGCAAACAATCATGCCATGATGAATGATGCACAATTTGCATGGCAATAATGTAGCATGGCATGGGTGAGGTGTGGAATACAAGTATAAATCATTTTGTTGAGTTTTAATCACATTTTAGCCTCATATTAGTTGCTGTACACATTATATTTATATGATGCATGCTGCAAAACAGAACAAGGAATGCATAAACAGAAAGGTCTCGTCGAGCTAATCATTTTAGACATATTATTTGGTAAATTTGGAGTTATAAAACAAAAGTTATTAATTAATTAAGGTAAAAGGGCATTTTATTGTAATTTTAATCAACTTGAGATTTAAAGTGTTCAAAATATATTTTGGAGGGTATATTTGAATTCCTCACATTTTTCTGATTTGATAACATATATTACATGTTTAATTTGGGTTTATATTTTAAAAGTTATTTGAAAACAGATTTGAAATTTGAATTTAATTTAATTTAGAAAAGTTTGAATTAAAACAGAAATGCAGAAAATCTTTTGTCACTCGCTCCGAGCTAGCCACAGCCAATGACAAGTGGGCCACTGGCTGACTGGGTCCAAACGCGCACAGAAAGACTTTTTCCACCGCGGCTTGACCTAGCCATAGCAGATGACAGGTGGGGCCACGGCGGCCTCAGGGCCACACGCGGGCGCGCCAGCGGGGACGCGACACGTGGTAGATCCAGGGAGTGCGGGTTGAGATTAAAAGGGGCTAGGGGGTGTTCTGTAAAACGAACGCTGAGGCTGACGGTGGGGCAGGCTGGACCGCGGGTTGAGCGAAAACAAAAGGGAGGGCTAAACTGCAAAACATTGCCGCGGTACTGTGCTTCTTCTCTGCGCTGCGGACGGATCGGTGCTCGTCTGTCACGGGGCGCGGCGCGCGGGGCTCGAACCCAGGACCTGGCGTGCGCGCGCGTAGGCGGCAGCCAGTGCGGTGGGCTCGGGTTGATGCCAGGAGGGTGGAAGGGGCCTAGATGAGGTTCTGCGACGCGATGAGCGAGCAGACGCACGTGCTCGCCGGTGCACAGAGGGTGCTCGACGGAACGTACGACGCGACCAGGAAACGACGACGATGGCGAGGGTGTCTAGGAGGTTGCGTGGCTCACCGTGAGGCGGTTGGAGGTGGTGGATCGGGCAGGGGAGCGGTCGATCGTCGACGAGGCAGAGGCCGGCGGAGCTAGGGTTTCGCGTCGGAGCGGCGTCGGTCTGGTGGCTCTGGTCCTTCTCCTCCGCGACGGCGTGTACAGGGCGATGCAGAGGAGCGTCCTCGATCTTCCAGGCCGCTTCACGGACGCTCTGCACGACTGGTACGACGGGATGTGGCGGAGGCCGACGGTGGCCGGCTATGGGGTAGCTGGTGGCGAAGGAGAAGAAGAGAGAATAGGGGCCGGCTTGGGTGGATCTGGAGAGGCTAGAGGAGGTGTGTGGGAGGGGGAAAAGCGAGGGAGAGGCGTGGGTGCCATGTGGGAGCAGGTTGGAGATAAAGGTGGCTTCGGCCACCTTTTCTCCTCCTCTCCTTCACGTGCTCGGGTAGGGCTCGGTGGGGCTGGTCCAGGCAGGCAGGCAGGGCTTCCAGGTGGGGACGGGCGAGGCCTAGGAGGGTGGTTCGGTGTGGGCACGCCAGGCAGAGAGAAGAGAGAGAGAGAGAGGAGAGGGGAGGCTCGGGCTAGGTTGGGGAGCCTCGATTAGGGTTTGGTACTAGGGTTGGGGAGGGGTAGGTAGCTGGGGTGTGGCCAGGGAGAGAGGGTGGCCAGGTGGGTCCAGCAAGGAGGGGCTCGGCATGGAGAGACTAAGGGGAGGGTTAGGGTTTTGGTTTGGGGAAAGAGGAGTTAGAGAGAGGTTAGGGTTAGATGGAGAAGAGAGAGAGGGGTTTTAGGGTTTTGTTTAGGGTTAGGGGTAGGTCAAGGTGGTAGGGTTAGAGTTAGAAGAAGAGAAAGGGGAAAAACCACTTGTTAGCATGGAGATGCCCACGAGATTAAATCCCCACAAAAACAAATGAAAAATGCTCAAATAAACTCACATGAATGGGTAAGGGAGAAGGGAATGGTGATGTTGCATGGGACATGCATGAATGTGAATAGCCACTTCTATTAGTTGTAAAAACAACTATAGTACCTGTGTGAACTTATTACATGCATGCACATCACTATTTGAACAAAAACCAACCCATTAGATACAAGCTTGATGGATATATGGGAATGGTAGAATCAAGCATATTTGAGTATATAGGCCATGCTAGTGTGTATATTCCACTAAAAGATTATTTGGCCACAATTATATTCAAACAAGCTCAATTAGCCAAAACAACCATATGGAAGGTAAAAGGAAGATTCTACTCACATGACATTCAAAGGTGGCCATGAGGCTCCATATAATTATTATTGTGAAAACAACATACTTCATATATGGAACATGTAGTCATAGAATGGATCCACACCATCACATATGAGCTAGATTTAAATAGCAAAAGAAAAGCAATGGCTCATATATGACTAGGGTGGTGGAATTTTGAGGTGGTGAAGGAAAGGGTGGTGGAGTGGAATAAAAGATATGCCCCCAACTCAACTTGGGCATTTAACAATATATCAACAACCAAATACAATATCAAGAGGCAAATACAATTAACAATGCATATGAGAGAAGAACCAAATCAAAAGGGTTTTATATGATGCTCAAATGCAAGGTGGCATGATGACATGAGCATGATATAATTATGATGCAACAATTATATATATGAAGTAGCCATTATATTACTAGACCAAGTAGCATTACAATTGTTAGACAATTGGGATGCTACAGGAATACAATATTTGACATAAGAAAAGCTTCGCAAAGATGAACACGATGACACGATCTAATTGCTCTGCTTAATTTGGGTCTGTCCATCATATCATTCTCCCAATGATATGATCTCATTATTAATCGACAACTCATGTCTTTGGTTAGGAAAACTTAACCATCATTAATCAATAAGCTAGTCCATAGAGGCATACTAGGGACACAGTGTCGTTCATAAACCACACAAGTATCAAAGTTTCCGCTTAATACAATTCTAGCATGGAATATAAACTTCATCATAAACAAGAATTATAATAATAACATCTTTATTATTGCCTCTAGGGCATAATTCCAATAGTCTCCCACTTGCACTAGAGTCAATAATCTAGTTTACATCTGGCAAAAATCTAACACCCATGGCACTAAGGTGATGATCATGTTTTGCTCGTGGAAGAGGTTTAGTCAATGGATCTGCGACATTCAGATCCGTATGTACTTTGCTAATCTTCAGATCTCCATCTGTTATATAATCTCGAATTATATGAAACTTGCGATTGATGTGCTTGGTATTTGGATGATATCTTGGTTCCTTAGGCAGTGTTATGGCGCCAGTGTTGTCACACAATATCTCCAGTGGGTCCAAGGCACTTGGAACCACACCAAGCTCAGTGATAAAGTTCTTGATCCAAACTCCTTCACTTGATGCTTCTGCAGCAGCCATGTATTCCTCTTCTACTATAGATCCCGCGATCACGCTTTGCTTGCAGCTTCTCTAGCTCACATCTCCTCCATTCAAAATATAAACGTATCCTGTCTGAGATTTAGAATCATCCTTGTCGGTGTCGAAACTAGCATCGACGTAACCTTTTACGACAAGCTGTTCATCACCTCCATAGACCAAGAACATTTCTTTAGTCCTATTTAAGTACTTTAGGATGTTCTTCACGGCTGTCCAGTGTTCCACTCCTGGATCACTTTGGTATCTGCTCGTCAAACTAAGAGCATTGGACACATCCGGTCTAGTATATAGCATGGCATACATGATAGAACCTATGGCCGAGGCATAAGGCACTTTGATCATAGATTCTCTATCGTTTAGGGGTAGCTGGACACTGAGCCTTGCTCAATATCTTACCTGACAACATAGGCACTGAACCTTTCTTTGCCTTATCCATCCTGAACCTTTTCAGAACTTTGTCTAGGTATGTACTTTGGCTTAAAGCTATTGGGCGTCTTTGTCTATCTGTATAGATTTTGATGCCTAAAATATAAGCAGCTTCCCCTAGGTCTTTCATTGAAAAACATTTGTTCAAATAACTCTTCACATTGTTAAGCATATCAATGTCATTTCCAATAATCAATATGTCATCCACATATAGTACTAGAAATGTCACCGAGCTCCCACTCACTTTCTTGTAGATACAAGCTTCGTAGAAATTTGGAACAAATCCAAAGCTCTTGATACTTGATCAAAACGAAGGTTCCAACTCCGAGATGCTTGCTTCAGTCCATAAATGGAACGCTGAAGTTTGCACACTTTATCAGCATCCTTAGGATCGACAAAACCTTCGGGTTGCATCATATACAACTCTTCATCAATGTTGCCATTGAGGAACGCAGTCTTGACATACATCTGCCATATTTCATAATCATGAAACGTAGCAATTGCTAATAAAATCTGAATGGACTTAAACATCGCTACGGGAGAGAAAGTATCATCGTAGTCAACACCTAGAACTTGTCGAAAACCTTTCGCGACAAGTCGTGCTTTATAGACAGCAACATTACCATCCGCGTCCGTTTTCTTCTTGAAAATCCATTTGCACTCAACAGCCTTTCGGTCGCTAGGAGGGTCCACCAAAGTCCATACTTGGTTTTCGCTCATGGATCCCAATTCGGATTTCATGGCCTCTAGCCATTTCTCAGAGTCTGGGCTCATCATCGCTTCCTCATAGTTCGCAGGTTCACTGTTGTCTACCAACAAGACAGTTAAGACAGGGTTGCCGTACCACTCAGGAGGGGACGCGACCTTGTCGACCTGCGACGTTCAGTAGTAGCATCGTCTAAAGCTTCATGATCCTTGTCATTAGCTTCCTCTATTGTTGGTGCAGACTGCACTGGAACAATTTCAGGTGCTGCGCTACTCTCCAACTCAAGAGAAGGTTCAACAACCTCGTCTAGCTCTACTTTCCTCCCACTCACATCTTTCGAGAGAAATTCCTTCTCAAGAAAGGATCTGTTCTTTGCGACAAACACTTTGCCTTCGGATCTGTGATATAAGGTATACCCAATAGTTTCCTTAGGGTATCCTATGAAGATGCATTTCTCCGCTTTGGGTTCGAGCTTGTCCGGCATCAACTTCTTGACATAAGCTTCGCATCCCCAAACTTTAAGAAACGACAACTTAGGTTTACCACCAAACCACAGTTCATACGGTGTCGTCTCAACGGATTTAGATGGTACCCTATTTAAAGTGAATTCAGCGGTTTCTAATGCATAACCCCAAAATGATAACGGCAAATCTGTAAGAGACATCATCGATCGCACCATATCCAATAAAGTTCGATTCCGGCGTTCAGACACACCATTGCGCTATGGTGTTCCGGGTGGCGTGAGTTGCGAAACAATTTTGCTTGCTTTAATATACGTGAGAAAATCATAACTCAAATATTCACCTCCACGATCGGATCGTAGAAATTTAATTTTTCTGTTATGATGGTTTTCCACTTCGTTCTGAAATTCTTTAAACTTTTCAAATATTTCAGATTTATGTTTTATTAAATAGATATACCCATATCTACTTAAGTCATCAGTAAAAGTGAGAAAATAGCGATAACCACCGCGCGTCAAAACACTCATTGGTCTGCATACATCGGTATGTATGATTTCTAACAAGTCCGTTGCTCGCTCCATTGTTCCGGAGGACGGGGTTTTGATCATCTTGCCCATGAGGCATGGTTCGCACGTGTCAAATGATTCAAAATCAAGAGACTCCAAAAGTCCATCAGAATGGAGTTTCTTTATGCGTTTTACACCAATATGACCTAGACGGCAGTGCCACAAATAACCAGTATTATCACTATCTACCTTGCATCTCTTAGCCTCAATGTTATGGATGTGTGTTTCATCGCTTTCGAGATTCAGAAGAAATAAACCATTCATAGCAGGTGCATGACCATAAAAGATGTTACTCATATAAATAGAACAACCATTATTCTCTGATTTAAATGAATAACCGTCTTGCAATAAACACGATCCAGATATGATGTTCATGCTCAACGCAGGCACATAATAACATTTATTGAGGTTTAAAACTAATCCCGAAGGTAAAACTAAGGAGAGCGTGCTGACGGCCATCACATTAACTCTTGATCCGTTGCCAACGCGCATTGTCACCTCATCCCTCGCTAGCCGCCGTCTATTCCATATCTCCTGTTTAGAGTTACAAATATTAGCAACTGAACCAGTATCAAATACCCAGGCACTACAACAAGGGCTATTAAGGAAAACATCAATAACATTTATATCAAATATACCTTTGATGGTGCCAGCCTTCTTGTCCGCTAAGTACTTCAGGCAGTTGCGCTTCTAGTGACCCTTGTCCTTGCAATAGAAGCACTCAGTGTCCGGCTTAGGTCCAGACTTGAACTTCTTCTCAGCAGGGGCAACGCGCTTGCCGCTGCCTTTCTTGAAGGGCTTCTTTGCACCCTTACCTTTCTTAAAGCTGGGGGGCTTGTTGACCATCAACACATGATTATCTTTCTTGATGTCCACCTCCGCAGCTTTCAGCTTAGCGAAGAGCTCAGTGATCGTATCAGTGGATCCAATCTGATTATGAGTAACTACAAAACCTTTGTAGCTAGGAGGGAGTGATTGTAGAACTCTGTCAATCTTGAGCTCCTCTGGAATCTTGCAGTCCAGTTGCTCAAAGCGTTGAGTGTAGCTCGACATCTTAATGGTGTGCTCACTAACGGAACTCCCTTCCTCCATCTTGCAGTTAAAGAATTTCTCAGAGATCTCATATCTCTCAGAACGGGCCTGAGTCTGAAACATAGTTTTCAGTTCCTCAAGAATCTCAAAGGGCCCGGGGAACTCCTCAAAACGATTTTGAAGGTCCGATTCCATAGCAAACAACATGGTGCTCTTAATCACACCATAATCATCTTTGCGCGACTGATAAACAGCTTTCTCATCAGCCGGCGCATCTACAGCAGGGGCGTCACCTAGCGCTTTCTCAAGGACATAGTCCTTTTGTCCGCCAGCGAGAATGATTCTCAGATTGTAGAACCAGTTGGTGAAGTTAGACCCATAGTCCTTAAGCTTTTCTTTCTCAACAAAAACGTTGAAGTTGAAGTTGGACTTAGCCATTTGATCTACAAAATTTGCAAGTACAATTTAGACTATGTTCATGATAACTAGTTCAACTTAATCAAATTACTAGATGAACTCCCACTAAATTCAACATCCCTCGAGTTGCTTAGTGAACATGATCCAAATTCACCACACCTAATCCGATCTTCACGAGAAGATATGTGGTTTCAATGGTGGACAACGAAGTGTCGATCATATCATTCATATGACTCATGCTTAACCTTTCGGTTCGTGTGTTCCGAGGCCATGTCTGTACATGCTAGGCTCGTCAAGTCAAACCCAAGTATTTCCGCGTGTGCAAAACTGGCTTGCACCCGTTGTATGTGAACGTAGAGTTTATAGCACCCGATCATCACGTGGTGTTTGAACACGACGAACTTTCGCAACGGTGCATACATGGGGAGAACACAGTTTTATCTTGATCTTTAAGTGAGGGATCATCTTATAATGCTACCGTCGCGATCTAGGCATAATAAGATACATAAAAGGATAAACATCACATGCATATAATTTTATGTGACATGGTATAGCTAATCTCCGCACAATGATCTCCATCTTATGCGTGCCAGCATGTTCTCCATCACTCCACCATGATTTCCTCCACCACGAAGAGCAACTACAACTATTGGTAACTACTTAGCGATAAAATAAAGCTATTACATGGCGTATAAGAAGTTGACACACAGGTCATACACAATTATAAAGACAACCATATGGCTCCTGCCGGTTGTGTACTCATCGACATGCAAGTCGTGAAACATTACAAAACATGATCATTGCATACAACATACACATCACAGCTTGGGCCATACCATATCACAGAAACACTCCCTGCAAAAACAAGTTAGACGCCTCTACTTTGTTGTTGCATGTTTTACGTGGCTTATGGGAGTAACAAGCTAATAACGATTCTTACCTAAGGAAAGTCACAACGGTGATATTATGGTTGCCAACATCCGGTGTAAATCCCATGACAACTATAGTGAGAGAAACTGGCATCCACCAGCCGCATGTGTGGAACAAGCCACACGTCAAGTGCGGAGCCGGTCTCGCAAACGAGGTCGCGTAAAGTTGGCCTGGACCGTTTCGATCTCACTATCCCGCGTCATAAGAAGTACACAACAAGAGTCTTACAACATAAAACATCAACGCCCGCAACAAGCATGTTGCGTTCTACTCGTGAAACACATCTATGCATAGATCTAGCTCTGATACCACTGAAAGGTTTCGCAACATAGTAAATCAAAAAATTTATACAGATGCGAACGGGGAAGTCAAGATCTAATCTAGGAGATGCAAACAACGAGGGGGGATAGATGAGATCTTCATACCCTTGAAGAAATCGCACAGCGGAATGTTCAACAGAACGTGGTTGATGTAGTCGTACTAGCCTTCTCCTCCTCGCGATCCGATCTGATCCAACGCCGCAAGTGGCGACGCCTCCGAGAGATGCACATGTACGGCACCTCGACGTATCCTCCTTCCTCGGTCCAGCAAGTGGGGTGGAGAGATAGGTTGGATCTACAACACGACGGCGTGGTGCAAAGGTGGGGAGTTTCTGCGGCAGGGCTTCGCCTACGCGCAGTCGGGAGAGAGAGAGAGGAGGGCAGCAGGTAGGCGGCTAGGGTTTGAGGAGGTGTGTGGGGAGGGTGCGCCCCTGCCCTCTTTATATAGAGGGCTGGCCGGCTGCCCTTGCCCCTCCTCCAAACCCTAGGGCCGGCGGCCACATGGGAGGAGTGGGGGGCAAGTCCCCCCCTTCTAGAAGCTCTCCCTAGGGTTTCCCCTAGGGCTTGGCCGGCTGGGCCTATGGGGCCTTGTTCCCCTGGCCCAATGCGGCCAGGGCACTCCCTCGTAGGCCCACGCCCCCTCCCGACAAGTGGGCCACGTTGGTCCCACTCCGGAAGCTTCTAGAACCTTCCGGTACAATACCGAACAATCCAAAACAATTCCGAAATCCCAAAACTGCTTTCCCTTATATGAATCTTATTCTCCGGACCATTCCGGAACCTCTCGTGATGTCCTGGATCTAATCCGAGACTCCGAACAAAAACTCATAAAACAATTATCCATTCTATCCTAGCGTCGAGACACGTTAAGTGTGTGACCCTACGGGTTCGAGAATATGCAGACATGATCTTCTATCAATAATCAACAGCGGGGTCTGGAAACCCATATTGACTCCCACATATTCATCGATGATCATATTGGATGAACCACGATGCCATGATTCAATTAATCCCATATATATATTCCCTTCGTCACGCGATATTTTACTTGCCCGAGATTCGATCGTTGGCATCGACATACCTAGTTCAATCTCGTTCACAGCAAGTACTTTACTCGTTCCGTAATCCGATATCACTTTGTGATTAACTCCTTAACCACGTGCTTGCAAGCGGGGTTGATATCGATTACCGAGTGGGCCCAAAGTATATCTCTCTGACTTGGGAGGGACAAATCCCATCTCGATACATACAACCCAACAAGTACTTTCCGATCACCTGAGAGACACCTTTATGATCACCCTCTCATAGGATGACGTTTGATGACCTCAAAGCTTTGTTCCGATACCAGGGAGTTGCATTATCTCATGGTCTAAGGAATATAATATTTGACATAAGAAAAGCTTCGCAAAGATGAACACGATGACACGATCTAATTGCTCTGCTTAATTTGGGCATGTCCATCATATCATTCTCCCAATGATATGATCTCATTATTAATCGACAACTCATGTCTATGGTTAGGAAACCTTAACCATCATTAATCAATAAGCTAGTCCATAGAGGCATACTAGGGACACGGTGTCGTTCATAAACCACACAAGTATCAAAGTTTCCGCTTAATACAATTCTAGCATGGAATATAAACTTTATCATGAATAAGAATTATAATAATAACATCTTTATTATTGCCTCTAGGGCATAATTCCAACAGTGCGGCCCTGGTCCAAGATATCTCGGTGTCCCTCCCCTTTTTATGGCTGCGACTAGATGCGGCGGGAAACGCCTAGAACTGGCGGGAAGCAGCGAAAAAGAGAGGCGGGGGACAGCGTGGCGGTAGGAAGACACTGGAAAATACACCGGCGTTCGTGGTGGCCAAGCGTGAACAGATGGGTCGCACCGCTGGAAGCGGTCGGTCGAACAAACCGAACCCTTTCCCTATATTGATCGTGTCCGACCCAAATGGATAAAAACGGACCGTCTGAAGCGATGGATGGGTCGGCCTGTTGAAGATGGTCTAAAAGATGTTATCTGTAATGACACTTTCGTATCATACGACCGAGGGAGTAGTACTATGCAACAAAACACCAGCTTTCCAAGACGATGAAGATGACTGGGCATCAGCACGTCAAGTGTCCTAACCCGAACCTATCGATATGTCTTGCCACGTACGGGGGATATTTATGCAAGGGTTCTGCATCCAGCTTTCTCTGTAGTACGACTGTACCCGCAGACGTACTCTGCCTGCCCGCTCGCCGGAGGCCACGCCGTACGACGCGACACTATCATCACTCCCTGTCCGCCGTCCTCGACCGTGTCCTGCACCTAGCTCCTCCTTGAATCGTCGCACCCGACCGGCCCGACTGCTACGGCGCAGTGCCGGTACTGAATTCTGTACTGTGGCCGTAGGCCGTAGCACAGGAACGTATCTTGTCCGCGCCCGATGTCGCTCGCAGCCGGGCTCGCGACCTTTTCGGCAGGTCGCGCGAACTGATCTGGGATCGAGCAGTGGATTCGTGGAGCTGATCGCGCTGGCCCCGCTTGACGCTTGCCGTCCCAGACCTGAAGACCAGTCAGTTGGTCCAGCGAAGGAAAGTCGCGGCCGCGCCAATGGTTTAGTGATCAACTTGCTGCGGGTAGAGAGAAAATGAGGGTACCAACTTGCCGCGTTCGTCCAGCTGGGGTCATTTTCTATCTGTCGGTTTTAACTTACATGGATAAAAAACGGCCAAAACCAGAGCTCTCTATGATGTAATAAGACGAATTCGGTGTCGGCACCGACATGCATGCCAAGAAGGCTCTACCGCCGCTGGCCAAGGCGGCCAGAAAGTTCTATCTGTCTTCTTCTTCTTCTTCTTCTTCTTCTTCTTCTTCTTCTACAGATTCTCTCTCTTGATAGAGGGTTAATTGTGCTGGATATCCACGGTAGCTCTTGGTAGCGGTGGCCGAGGGACGACAGCGATTAAACCGACCATGCGGCCGGCCATGATACGGTACAGCGGGTGACGGATCGATGGCCGCGCGCGGTACACCGGCAGGTGAGATGGACGCAAAATTCCAACCAGGTGCATGCGATGCGACTCGGGAGCAGCAGCAGCTGAAGCTGGCAGAGCGGTTGTTGGGCAGGAGCTGCAATTGGAGGTCTATTTCGTCACCGATCGCGCATTTAATTCCCACGGATGGTACGTAAACGATCGCGAAACAGCACAACTTTCTATATAGTCCGTCTGGTTGATGGCAGTACTAGCTGGCAAAGAAAACGGAACGTGTGTACCTTGTCGTACGGAGCCTACGGATAACCGAGCAATCAAGACGGGGGACCGGGGTCGTTTAGCATTTGAAAATTTTGGGATGGAGTAGGTTGCACTGCGACTGGCCTTTTGTAGGAAAGGTCCGGCTCGGGTATCGTATCGATCCATTAGGCCATCTTCATCGGGCCAACTAATCGGGTCGATTTAAATAGTCCGTTTCTATCTATTTAGGTTGGGTCCCGGTCGATTTGTGTAGGGGTTCGGTTAGCCGCATCTAGCGGCGTGATCCATTTGTTTGCGCAGGGCGAGGCAATTTTTTTTAATTCAAACACAAACGGTTCACGCTAAAAATAGGCATAATTCATACTTAATTTACATTCGAAATATAAAAAACAAAATTTAACCTAATCCTAGCCCTAACTACTTATCTTCGCGCGTCGGCGCCGCCTCGTCCATCTACGGGTCAAGGTCGATGTATTCCGGTAGCGTCAAGAGGTTGGGCGGGGGCAGGGCTGGAGCGGGCGCAGGCGGGTTGATCGCCCACACAGGCCACAGACCGCGCTGGAGGTGTGCTAGCTCCATCCCCACCTCCGGCGCGATCAAAGGCGCCAAAACCACCAGTGGCGGCGGCGGAGGCAGCTGGGCGTTCGTCTCAGCCACCATGCGGGTGAGCTCGGAGGCCTCCTCGTAGCCGCGCCACTGGGCTTCCTCCGCCTACGCGCTGGCCGCGATGGCCTGCTCGGTGAAGGCGTCCTCGTCGTAGCCCCGCGCCAGTACCTCGCGGTACTCCGGGGGCAGGTTCGCGGCGACGTCGTCCACCGCCTCCTGCTTGACGATGATGTCGTCGTCGCCACCCTCGCTGTTGGCGTCCTCGCTGCCGAGCTCGGCATCGGAGTGGTTGACGGCGCCCTCCTCGTCCGAGTCGATGTCGGGGACGGGGTATACCTCCCCCGACTGCAGGTCATGGAGGATGGTGGTGGCGCGACACACCTTGTGCTCCCAGTCGAGGAACTCCTTCGAGTATGCCTCGCTCTGGTAGGCGGCGTCCCACCGTTGGGCCGATAGGAGGCCCCTGATCCGACGGCGGATATCCTCCTCCAGACCTTTGCCCTTCTTGGGCAAGGGGAGAACCGGTACACGGTCCCGGTTGAGGTGCTAGCCGGTGGGAAGGGACACGTCGTTGTGTCTGATGCCCCGTCCCTCCCTCCAGCGGCGCTCGCACTCTGTGATGCGGAAGTAATGCCGCTCGCGGCGCTCTCCCTCTGACCGCGGTGGCGGACGAGCCTCCACGCGGCGGCCCCGGAAATCCTCCGGCCGCGGCAGAGACGTGCCACGGAGGAAGGCCGGCAGCCGGCCTGAGCGCTGGCTGCTAGATCCAGATGCCTCGTGGTCGTTCTTGCCCCTCCCCTTCTTCAGCCATGACGACATCTCCATCGTTCGCGGTGGTGGTGGTGGCGGCGGCTGCTAGGGTTTGCGATGGCGAGAGATGAGGAGTGCGGAACTGACGGGCGCAGGGTTAAATAGCCCCTTCGCTCACGAACACGTGGAGCTTCCCGCTCCTTCGCCATCAATGCCGGCGCGAGAACGCAGGCGGCACCCAGTGGGTCAGCGTGTCGTCGCATCACCATTGATGGCGCAGGCTGCTGCCGGTTAGCCTTCCGCCAGCCCTCTGAATCGGTGCCGCGGTTGCTTCTGAATCGGTGCCACTGACCGTGTCTGAAATCAATGCCGTGTGCGGCTGACGGGTGGGCCAGTGGCATGCACAGGCACGACGTCTACGCTATCCGCTCATGTCCGGACCAACCCAACCGAGCCCCATATTATATGCATGGATGGATCGAGCCGAACGCGTTTCGCCGGATGGGTCACCCCGCTGGGGCGCTGCGCATGCCCCGCGCGTCCTCACGAATAGTTTTGGACAAGCACGGACCAGATGGGCCGGCCCGGTGGAGATGCCCTTAGGCTGGGCGGGTTGGGTGTTTTGCCGACCTCTCATGCATGAAAACTACCACTAAAGGCATCTTCACCGGGCCGACCGTTCGGTCGATTCAAACAGTCCGTTTTTGTCCGTTTGGATCAGGCCGTGATCAATTTGGGGAGAGGGTTCGACCTGTCCGGCCAGCCGCGCCCAGCGGTGTGACTCACTTGTCCGGCCTGTGCACAACATTTTTTTTTGCAAATTCAAACATAAATCAACTCGCAAAATTCATACTTAATTTACATTTAAAATATAAAACGGAACTGTGTACCTTGTGGTATGGAGCCTATGGATAACCGAGCAACCAAAACGGTGAGACCGTTTATAGCATTTGGAAAATTGGACATGGAGTAAGGGCATCTCCACCGGACCGATGCATTCGGTCGTCCCAAATGGTCTATTTTTGTCCATTTGAATCGTGCCGTGGTTGATTTGGGAGGGGGCCGGCCATTCCACCTAGCCACGTCCAGCAGCGTGACCTATTTGTCCGGCCTGGGCGAGACATTTTTTTTGCAAATTCAAACGTAAACCATTCGCGCTAAAACTGGCAAAGTTCATACTTAATTTATATTGGAAATATAAAAAATAGAATTTAAAATAGCCTAACCCTAGATACCGATCTTCGCGCGCCGGCACCGCCTCGTTCATCTATGGGTCAAGGTCGATGTACTCCGACGACGTCCAGAGGTTGGGCGGTGGCAGGCCCGAGCGGGAGCGGGCGCGGGTGGATTGCTCACCTGCCCAGGCCACGGCGCCCAACCATGCTGGAGGTGCATCAGCTCCATCCCCACCTCCGGCGCTGTCGCTGGCGCCCATCCCGGCAGCGGAGACGGTGGAGGAAGTTGGGCGTCCTCGTCGTAGCCCTGCGCCAGCACCTCGCGGGTACTCCGAGGGGCAGGTTCGCGGCAACATCGTCCATCGCCTCCTGCTTGACGATGATGTCGTCGTCCTCCTCCTCGTCATTGTCGTCCTCGATGCCAAGCTCAGCGTCGGAGTGGTTGACGGCTCCATTGTTGTCCAAGTCGATATCGGGGACGGGATAGACCTGTTGGAATTATGCCCTAGAGGCAATAATAAAGATATTATTATTATAATTCTTGTTCATGATAAAGTTTATATTCCATGCTAGAATTGTATTAAACGGAAACTTTGATACTTGTGTGGTTTATGAACAACACCGTGTCCCTAGTACGCCTCTATGGACTAGCTCATTGATTAATGATGGTTAAGGTTTCCTAACCATAGACATTAGTTGTTGATTAATAATGAGATCATGTCATTAGGAGAATGATATGATGGACAGACCCAAATTAAGCAGAGCAATTAGATCGTGTCATCGTATTCATCTTTGCGAAGCTTTTTCCTATGTCAAGTATTGTATTCCTTAGACCATGAGATAATACAACTCCCTGGTATCGGAAGAAAGCTTTGAGGTCATCAAACGTCATCCTATGTGAGGGTGATCATAAAGGTGTGTCTCAGGTGATCGGAAAGTACTTGTTGGGTTGTATGTATCGAGATGGAATTTGTCCCTCCCGAGTTGGAGAGATATACTTCGGGCCCACTCGGTAATCGATATCAACAACGCTTGCAAGCACGTGGTTAAGGAGTTAATCACAAAGTGATATCGGATTATGGAACGAGTAAAGTACTTGCTGTGAACAAGATTGAACTAGGTATGCCGATACCAACGATCGAATCTCGGGCAAGTAAAATATCGCGTGACGAAGGGAATACATATATGGGATTAATTGAAACCTGGCATCGTGGTTCATCCGATATGATCATCGATGAATATGTGGGAGTCAATATGGGTTTCCATATCCCGCTGTTGATTATTGATAGAAGATCATGTGTGCATATTCTCGAACCCGTAGGGTCACACACTTAACGTGCATCGACGCTAGGATAGAATGGATAATTGGTTTATGTGTTTTTTGTTCGGAGTCTCGGATGAGACCCAGGACATCACGAGAGCTTCCGGAATGGTCCGGAGAATAACATTCATATAAAGGAAAGCAGTTTTTGGATTTCGGAATCGTTTCGGAGTTTATCGGTATTGTACCGGAAGGTTCTAGAAGGTTCTGGAGTGGGACCAACGTGGGCCCACTTGTTGGAGGCCTGCGTGAGCCTAAGGGGAAGTGCCCTAGCCACTTTGGGCCAGGGGCACAAGGCCCCTAAGGCCTAACCGGCCAGCCCTTAGGGGAAACCCTAAGGGAACCTTCTAGAAGAAGGGGGATGACTTGCCCCCCACTCCACCCCTTGGGCCGCCACCCTAGGGATTGGAGGAGGGGTCAAGGGGCCGGACAGCCCCCTATATAAGGAGGGCAGGGGCGCAGCCTCCCCCCACTCCAACCCTAGCCGCCGTCCAACTGCTGCCCCTCCACCTCTCTCTCTCTCTCCCGACTGCGCGTAGGCGAAGCCCTGCCGCAGAAACTCTCCACCATAAGCACCACGCCGTCGTGCTGCAGATCCAATCTATCTCTCCACCATACTTGCTGAACCAAGGAAAGGAGGAGACGTCGCTGCACCGTACGTGTGCATCTATCAGAGGCGTCGCCACTTGCGGCGTAGGATCGGATCGGATCGGATCGCGAGAAGGAGATGGCAAGTACGACTACGTCAACCATGTTCTGTTGAACGTTTCCGCTATGTGATTTCTTGAAGGGTATGAAGATCTCATCAATCTCTCTCATTGATTAAATCTCCTAGATTAGATCTTGGCTTTCTTGTTCACATCCGTAGGAAATTTTTTGATTTACTATGCTGCGAAACCCTTCAGTGGTATCAGAGCTAGATCTATGCTTAGATGTGTTTCACGAGTAGAACGCAACATGATTGTTGCGGGCATTGATGTTTTCTGTTGCAAACCTCTTGTTGTGTATTTCTTATGGCGTGGCATAGTGAGATCGAAGCGGTCCAGGCCAACTTTACGCGACCTCGTTCACGAGACCGGCTCCGTACTTGACGTGTGGCTTGTTCCACACATGCGGCTGGTGGATCCCAATTTCTCTCACTATAGTAGTCATGGGATTTACAACGGATGTTAGCAACCATAATATCACCATTGTGGCTTTCCGTAGGTAAGAATCGTTCTTAGCTCGTTACTCCCATAAGCCACGTAAAACATGCAACAACAAAGTAGAGGCGTCTAACTTGTTTTTGCAGGGAGTGTTTTGTGATATGGTATGGCCCAAGACATGATGTGTATGAATTGAGATGTATGCAATGATCATGTTTTGTAATATTTCACGACTTGCATGTCGATGAGTTCACAACCGACAGGAGCTGTATGGTTGTCTTTATAATTGTATATGACCTGCGTGTCAACTTCTTATACTCCATCTAATTGCTTTACTTTATCGCTAAGTAGTTAGCAATAGTTGTAGTTGCTATTCGTGGTGGAGTGATGGAGATCATGCTGGCGCGCACAAGATGGAGATCATTGCGCTGAGATTGGCTATACCATGTCACATAAAATTATATGCATGTGATATTTATCCTTTTATGTATCTTATTATGCTTAGATCACGACGGTAGCATTATAAGATGATTCCGCACTTAAAGATCAAGATAAAATTGTTCTCCTCATGTATGCACCATTACGAAAGTTCGTCGTGTTCAAGCACCTCGTGATGATCGGGTGATATGAACTCTACGTTCACATACAACGGGTGCAAGCCAGTTTTGCACACACAGAAATACTTGGGTTTGACTTGACGAGCCTAGCATGTGCAGACATGGCCTCGGAACACATGAATCGAAAGGTTAAACATGAGCCATATGAATGATATGATCGACACTTTGTTGTCCACCATTGAAACCATATCTCTTCTCATGAAGATCGGATTAGGTGTGGTGAATTTGGATCGTGTTCACTAAAAAACTTGAGGGATGTTGAATTTAGTGGGAGTTCATCTAGTAATTTGATTAAGTTGAACTAGTTATCATGAACATAGTCTAAATTGTATTTGCAAATTTTGTAGATCAAATGGCTAAGTCCAACTTCAACTTCCATGTTTTTGCTGAGAAAGAAAAGCTTAAGAACAATGGGTCTAACTTCACCAACTGGTTCCGCAATCTGAGAATCATTCTCGCTGGCGGACAAAAAGCCTATGTACTTGAGAAAGCGCTAGGTGACGCCCCTGCTACTGATGCGCCGGCTGATGAAAAAGTTGTTTATCAGTCACACAAAGATGATTATGGAGTGATTAAGAGTACCATGTTGTTTGCCATGGAACCGGACCTTTAAAATTGTTTTGAGGAGTTCGACGGGCCCTTTGAGATACTTGAGGAACTGAAAACCATGTTTTAGACTCAGGCCCATTCTGAGAGATATGAGATCTCTGAAAAGTTCTTTAACTGCAAGATGGAGGAAGGGAGTTCCGTTAGTGAGCACGCTATTAAGATGTCGGGCTACACTCAACGTCTTGAGCAACTGGACTGCAAGATTCCAGAAGAGCTCAAGATTGACAGAGTTCTGAAATCACTCCCTCCTAGCTACAAAGGTTTTGTAGTTACTCACAATCAAATTGGTTCCACTTATACGATCACTGAGCTCTTCGCTAAGCTGAAAGCTGCAGAGGTGGATATCAAGAAAGATAATCATGCGTTGATGGTCAACAAGACCACTAGCTTTAAGAAAGCTAAGGGTGCAAAGAAATCCTTCAAGAAAGGTAGCAGCAAGCGCGTTGCCCCTGCTGAGAAGAAGCTCAAGTCTGGACCTAAGCCGGACACTGAGTGCTTCTATTGCAAGGACAAGAGTCACTAGAAGCGCAACTATCCGAAGTACTTAGCGGACAAGATGGATGGCACCATTAAAGTTATATTTGATATACATGTTATTGATGTTTACCTTACTAGTGCTCGTTGTTGCCTGGGTATATAATACTGGTTCAGTTGCTAATATTTGTAACTCGAAACAGGAGCTACAGAATAGACGGTGGCTAGCAAGGGATGAGGTGACGATGCGTGTTGGCAATGGATCAAAAGTTGATGTGATGGCCATCGGCACGCTCTCCTTAGTTTTACCTTCGGGATTAGTTTTAAACCTTAATAAGTGTTATTATGTGCCTGCGTTGAGCATGAACATTATATCTGGATCGTGTTTATTGCAAGACGGTTATTTATTTAAATCTGAGAATAATGGTTATTCTATTTATATGAATAACATCTTTTATGGTCATGCACCTGTTATGAATGGTTTATTTCTTCTGAATCTCGAAAGCAATGAAACGCACATTCATAACATTGAGGCTAAGAGATGCAAAGTAGATAGTGATAATCCAACTTATTTGTGGCACTGTCGTCTAGGTCATATTGGTGTAAAACGCATGAAGAAACTCCATTTTGATGGACTTTTGGAGTCTCTTGATTTTGAATCATTTGACACGTGCGAGCCGTGCCTCATGGGCAAGATGATCAAAACCCCGTTCTCCGGAATAATGGAGCGAGCAACGAACTTATTGGAAATCATACATACCGATGTATGCGGACCAATGAGTGTTTCTACGCGCGGTGGATATCGCTATTTTCTCACTTTTACTGACGACTTAAGTAGATATGGGTATATCTATTTAATGAAACATAAATCTAAAACGTTTGAAAAGTTCAAAGAAATTCAGAACGAAGTGGAAAACCATCGTAACAGGAAAATTAAATTTCTACGATCCGATCGTGGAGGTGAATATTTGAGTTATGATTTTATCACGCATCTTAAAGCAAGCGGAATCGTTTCGCAACTCACGCCACCCGAAACACCACAGCACAATGGTGTGTCTGAACGCCGGAATCGAACTCTATTAGATATGGTGCAATCAATGATGTCTCTTACAGATTTGTCGTTATCATTTTGGGGTTATGCATTAGAAACCGCTGCATTCACTTTAAATAGGGCACCATCTAAATCCGTTGAGACGACACCGTATGAACTATGGTTTGGTGCTAAACCTAAGTTGTCGTTTCTTAAAGTTTGGGGATGCGAAGCTTACGTCAAGAAGTTGATGCCGGACAAGCTCGAACCCAACGTGAAAAAATGCGTCTTCATAGGATACCCTAAGGAAACGATTGGGTATACCTTCTACCACAGATCCGAAGGCAAAGTGTTTGTTGCAAAGAACGGATCCTTTCTTGAGAAGGAGTTTCTCTCGAAAGAAGTGAGTGGAAGGAAGGTAGAGCTAGACAAGATTATTGAACCTTCTCTCGAGTTGGAGAGTAGCGCAACACCTGAAATTGTTCCAGTGCCGTCTGCACCAACAAGAGAGATAGCTAATGACGAGGATCATGAAACTTCGAACGATGCTACTACTAAACTTCGCAGGTCGACAAGGTTACGTGCCACTCCTGAATGGTACGGCAACCCTGTCTTAACCGTCTTGTTGTTAGACAATAGTGAACCTGCGAACTATGAGGAAGCAATGATGAGCCCAGACTCTGAGAAATGGCTAGAGGCCATGAAATCCGAATTGGGATCCATGAGCAAAAACCAAGTATGGACTTTGGTGGACCCTCCTAGCGACCGTAAGGCCGTTGAGTGCAAATGGATTTTCAAGAAGAAAACGGACGCGGATGGTAATGTTACTGTCTATAAAGCTCGGCTTGTCGCCAAAGGGTTTCGGCAAGTTCAAGGTGTTGACTACGATGAGACTTTCTCTCCCGTAGCGATGTTTAAGTCCATTCGTATTTTATTAGCAATTGCTGCATTTCATGATTATGAAATATGGCAGATGGATGTCAAGACTGCGTTCCTCAATGGCAACATTGATGAAGAGTTGTATATGATGCAGCCCGAAGGTTTTGTCGATCCTAAGGATGCTAATAAGGTGTGCAAACTTCAGCGTTCCATTTATGGACTGAAGCAAGCATCTCGGAGTTGGAACCTTCGTTTTGATCAAGTGATCAAGAGTTTTGGATTTGTTCCAAATTTCTACGAAGCTTGTATCTACAAGAAAGTGAGTGGGAGCTCGGTGACATTTTTAGTACTATATGTGGATGACATATTGATTATTGGAAATGACATTGGTATGCTTAACGATATGAAGATTTATATGAATAAAATGTTTTCAATGAAAGACCTAGGAGAAGCTACTTATATATTAGGCATCAAAATATATAGAGATAGACAAAGACGCCTAATAGCTTTAAGCCAAAGTACATATCTAGACAAAGTTCTGAAAAGGTTCAGAATGGATAAAGCAAAGAAAGGTTCATTGCCCATGTTGTCAGGTAAGATATTGAGCAAGGCTCAGTGTCCAGCTACGGTAAAAGATAGAGATACTATGAGCAAAGTGCCATATGCCTCGGCCATAGGTTCTATCATGTATGCCATGCTATGTACTAGACCGGATGTGTCCAATGCTCTTAGTTTGACGAGCAGATACCAAAGTGATCCAGGAGTGGAACACTGGACAGCCGTAAAGAACATCCTAAAGTATTTAAATAGGACTAAAGAAATGTTCTTGGTCTATGGAGGTGATGAGCAGCTCGTCATAAAAGGTTACGTCGACGCTAGTTTCGACACCGACCCGGATGATTCTAAATCTGAGACAGGATACGTTTATATTTTGAATGGTGGAGCTATGAGCTGGAGAAGCTGCAAGCAAAGCGTGATCGCGGGATCTACAACAGAAGCGGAATACATGGCTGCTTCAGAAGCGTCAAGTGAAGGAGTTTGGATCAGGAACTTCATCACTGAGCTTGGTGTGGTTCCAAGTGCCTTGGACCCACTGGAGATATTGTGCGACAACACTGGCGCCATACCACTGGCTAAGGAATCAAGATATCATCCAAAGACCAAGCACATCAACCGCCATTTTCATATAATTCGAAATTATATAGCAGATGGAGATCCGAAGATTAGCAGAGTACATACGGATCTGAATATCGCAGATCCATTGACTCAACCTCTTCCACGAGCAAAACATGATCAGCACCTTAATGCCATGGGTGTTAGATTGTTGCCAGATGTAAACTAGATTATTGACTCTAGTGCAAGTGGGAGACTATTGGAATTATGCCCTAGAGGCAATAATAAAGATGTTATTATTATAATTCTTGTTCATGATAAAGTTTATATTCCATGCTAGAATTTTATTAAACGGAAACTTTGATACTTGTGTGGTTTATGAACAACACTGTGTCCCTAGTACTCCTCTATGGACTAGCTCATTGATTAATGATGGTTAAGGTTTCCTAACCATAGACATGAGTTGTCGATTAATAATGAGATCATGTCGTTAGGAGAATGATATGATGGACAGACCCAAATTAAGCAGAGCAATTAGATCGTGTCATTGTATTCATCTTTGCGAAGCCTTTTCCTATGTCAAGTATTATATTCCTTAGACCATGAGATAATACAACTCCCTGGTATCGGAAGAAAGCTTTGAGGTCATCAAACGTCATCCTATGTGAGGGTGATCAGAAAGGTGTCTCTCAGGTGATCGGGAAGTACTTGTTGGGTTGTATGTATCGAGATGGAATTTGTCCCTCCCGAGTCGGAGAGATATACTTCGGGCCCACTCGGTAATTGATATCAACACCGCTTGCAAGCACGTGGTTAAGGAGTTAATCACAAAGTGATATCGGATTACAGAACGAGTAAAGTATGTGTTGTGAACGATATTGAACTAGGTATGACGATACCAACGATCAAATCTCGGGCAAGTAAAATATCACGTGACGAAGGGAATACATATATGGGATTAATTGAATCCTGGCATCGTGGTTCATCCGATATGATCATCGATGAATATGTGGGAGTCAGTATGGGTTTCCAGATCCCGCTGTTGATTATTGATAGAAGATCATGTCTACATATTCTCGAACCCGTAGGGTCACACACTTAATGTGCATCGACGCTAGGATAGAATGGATAATTGGTTTATGAGTTTTTCTGTTCGAAGTCTCGGATGAGACCCAGGACATCACGAGAGGTTCCGGAATGGTTCGGAGAATAAGATTCATATAAAGGAAAGTAGTTTTTGGATTTCATAATCGTTTTGGAGTTTATCGGTATTGTACCGGAAGGTTCTAGAAGGTTCCGGAGTGGGACCAACATGGTCCCACTTGTCGGAGGCCTGCGTGGGCCTCAGGGGAAGTGCCCTGGCCACTTTGGGCAAGGGGCACAAGGCCCCTAAGGCCCAGCCAGCCAGCCCTTAGGGGAAACCCTAAGGGAACCTTCCAGAAGAAGAGGGGATGGCTTGCCCCCCACTCCACCCCTTGGGCCTCTGCCCTAGGGATTGGAGGAGGGGTCAAGGGGACGGCCAGCCCCCTATATAAGGAGGGCAGGGACGCAGCCTCCCCCACTCCAACCCTAGCCGCCGTCCAAATCCTGCCCCTCCACCTCTCTCTCTCTCTCTCTCTCTCTCTCTCGCTCTCTCTTCTGACTGCGCGTAGGCGAAGGCCTGCTGCAGAAACTCTCCACCATAAGCACCACGTCGTCGTGCTGCAGATCCAATCTATCTCTCCACCATACTTGCTGGACCAAGGAAAGGAGGAGACTTCGCTGCACCGTACGTGTGCATCCCTCGGAGGCGCCGCCACTTGCGGCGTAGGATCGGATCGGATCACGCGGAGGAGATGGCGAGTACGACTACGTCTACCACGTTCTGTTGAATGTTTCTGCTGTGCGATTTCTTCAAGGGTATGAAGATCTCATCAATCTCTCTCGTTGATTACATCTCCTAGATTAGATCTTGGCTTTCTTGTTCGCATCCGTAGGAAAAAGTTTGATTTACTATGCTGCAAAACCCTTCAAGACCTCCCCGGCTACAGGTCGTGGCGGATGGTGACGGCGCGCCGCACCTTGTGCTCCCACTCGACGAACTCCACCCAGTAGGCCTCTCTGTGGTAGCCACCCTCCCACCGTTGGGCCAGCGGGAGGTTGCTGATCCGGTGGTGGATCTCCTCTGCCAGCCCTTTGCCCTTCTTGGGGACGGGCGACACTGGAGACACGGTCCCGGTTGAGGTGCCAGCCGGTGCGGAGGGACACGTCCTTGTGCTTGATGCCCCGTCCCTCCCTCCAGCGGTGCTCGCACTCTATGATACGAAGTACTGCTATGTGCGGTGCTCCCGCGGTGGCAGGTAATCCTCCACGGGGTGCAGGCGGCAGGGATGTGTCGCAGAAGAAGGTCCACAGCCGTGAGTGCTGGCTGCTAGAGCCAGAAGCCTCGTGGTCGTGCTTGCTCCTCCCCTTCTTCATCCACGACGACGTCTTCATTATTGGTGGTGGTGACGGCTAGGATTTGCGATGGTGAGAGGTGACAAGGGCGGCACCGACGAGCGTAGGGTTAAATAACCCGTCCACCCGTGAACGCGTGCAGCTTTCCGCTCCTTCACCATCAATGCTGACGTGGGAACGCAGGCGGCTCCTAGTGGGTCAGCGTGCCGTCTCGTCGCCATTGATGGCACAGGATGCCGCCGGTCAGCCTTTCGCGCAGCGCCTCTGATCGACACTGCGGTTGCGTCTAAATCGGTGCCGCTGACCGTGTTTGAATCAATGCCGCCGGTAAGCGGTGGTTGACGGTCCGACAGAACTATTGCCTAGATTAAATGCATGGATGGATCGAGCCGGACGCGTTTGTCCGGATGGGTCGGCCCGCTAGAACGCCGCACACGTCCGGCGTGTCCGTACAAACAAGTTTGGACACGCTCGGACGGGATGGATCGGCCGGCTAGATATGCCCTGAGTTGCACTGCGAGTGTCCTTTGTAGCCTTGTAGGTATGTTAGGAAGCACCACACGCATGCAGAAGATCTTCCGGTATTTTTCTCCGATTGATTGATAGAGCGGCTACTCGAGGCGGCCGCTATCATGTTAGCCAGGCTCGGGTACGTGCGCCGTCTCGGCCGGCTGGGTGGGTGATGTGTCTCCGACCTCATGCATGAAAAGTTGAAAACGGAGACTAGCCTCAGCTAGGTATAGATGATCGATCCGCACCCCATGGCGCAGGCTTGATATGCCAACATCGCCCCGATATTGTAAACGGTGGCCGGACCTCGGCCTTCTTATGGGAGGATCAGTGGCTTGAGGAAGAGAGCTAATGAGTTGGCCCCGAAGCTCCTCTGGCTGATTTCAGAACGGATTTGAAAGAGGCGCGCCATTTAAGAAGTTGTCGAGGACATACACTAGGTCATATACGTTCCGGGAGGGGTGGGATTTCCAAATCTAGCTACACAAATGAAACGTCTGGTTAAGGGACTCTATGGACTCCGCGGAACACCTAGTGTGTTGTGGCCTACCCACCACACCTAGATCAGCCAGAGGATACAATGGCCCACCTGCTTAATGGTTTTTTGTTCTTGCGCACCATGTTGCATGAGGTTCACTCCTAGATTCTATCTGCTCCATCCGGTTGCATGTGAAGGGAATATGACCGAGAGGCAATAGTAAAGTGGTTATTATCGTATTCCTTATTTATGATAAATGTTTATTTTGCATGCTATAATTGTATTAATACGGAAACGTTAATACATGTGTGTTTAATAAACAAAAAGGAAGTTCCTAGTTATGACTCTCTTATAAACTAGCTCATTGATTAACAAGATGATCAAAGTTTCCTTATCATGGACATTGGATGTTGTTAATAACGAGGTCACAACATTAGTGTAATGATGTGACGAACATTCATCCAAAGTATAGCATTACGATCAAAGTCATTGAGTTTATATTGCCATAACAACTTACGAAGTGATCCTAATCCTTAGACTATGAGATCATGTCAATCACTAACACCGGAAGAGTTTCTCGATGACATCAAACGTGACACCGTAACTGGGTGATTATAAAGATGGCTTCAGAACTACTAAAGTGTTATGTTGAGGTTCATGGATCGAGATTGGAATTTGTTCATCTCGATGACGGATAGATATGCTCTGGGCCCTCTCGGTGATATCACATTGATTAGCTTGCAAGAAAGTGATTTTATCACTAGAATGTTATATCACGGGAACGAGAAAAGAGTGCATGTTGGTAACGAGATCAAACTAGTTATGGAGATACCGATGATCGAATCTCGGACATGTAATATATCGTGAAACAAAGGGATTAAGATACTAGCGTAAAAGGTTCACACGATCACAGAAGTCATTGTTGAATGTGTGGGAGTCAGTACGGATCTCCAGGTCCCGCTGCTGATTATTGATCGGAGAGGGGTCTCGATCATGTATGCATTATTCGTGAACCGTAGGGTGACACACTTAAGGGATACTGACACCATTCGGAGCAAATGATATGTCAGAAAAAGAAAAGGAAAGCACAGGAATTTATTTCACTAGACACCGGAACTGTTTCGGTTGAAATTGTTGAAACTGGTTCTGCATGTAAAATTGAATACTAGCAAGGGATTTTATGTGAATGTTTGTTAATTAAAGTAATTAACAAAATTCTGAATAATTAAATAAAAGAGTTTTATTTAAATGAGAGCTTACATTATTTTTGGTGGAAAATTAATGCATGTGAGTGGAATTGTGAGTGGAGATGTTTTTATGTGAGTGGAGCTTCCACCACATGAATGAGGGAGAGGTGGAGGCACCCTCCTTGGCCGGCGGCCATGCCCCCTTGGGCTGCCCCCTCCCCTATAAAAGTACCCCTCCTCTCACTTGTCACTTACACCTCCTCACGAAGGATCTCTCTCCCTCTTTTAGAATTTCCCCATGGTCTCGGATCAGCGAGATACATGTTCCCGGTGGCTTTTTCTGGAAGGATTTGTTGCTTCCGCTGCTTCGCTGGAGAGAGGGCGCGGAGGTTGTCGGGGTACCCGTACGTATGTGCGATCACGGATGGACCACTGCTTTGCAGTGCTGGACTTGATGGTGCTGGACCGGCTGGACCAGATGGACTTCATCATGATCTTGAGATCGGCAAGTTTTCGTCTACATCATTCATGATTACAACCTCGTTAACACTATTCGGTCTTCGAGGGTATGTATTCTATGGATGTATATCCACTCGTTGCTTGTATCTAGTAGATAGATCTTGGTACTTAGATGTTCCTATCGTAGGAATTTTTTATTTTCTATGCTGCGAACCCAACAGTGGTATCAGAGCCGGATCTATGCGTAGATGCTTTGCACGGGTAGTACACATATGAGTATGTGGGCGATGATGATCATTTTATTGCTTCTTAGTTGTAATTTGGATATTGGTGGCATAGTGGGATGAAGCGGCCCGAACAAACTTTACATGTCCTCGCACATGAGACCTGTTCCACACTTGACATGCAACTAGATTTGCATAAGTGGCTAGCGGGTGTCTGTCTCTCCTATTATAGTCAATATCTAATTTGCAACGAGTTTTCAACAATTTGGTTATCCTCGTTGTGGTTCATGTTCGTAGGTAAGAACGGTTCTATCTTCGAAATCCCTAAGCCACGTAAAACTTGCAATGGATAAATTAGAGGCGTCTAGTTTAGATTGTTGCTGGGATAGTGCTATGATATGATGATGTTGTAAGTATAAGTATGAGATGATACTCTTACAACACACATAACGTGTAAGTTCCATAGACCTTGGCCTTACACATAGAGGTATTATAGTGATCATACCACGGTGCACATGATGGAGATCATATGCGGGAACCATATCACTTCACTTACAAACATGTGATGTTTGATTGCATCTTATATTGCTTGTTTGGCGTTTTATTAGCATAATAATATGATCCCTCATTTAGATATCAAGATAATAATGTGTTCTTCCTTAAGTATGCACCGACAATGTTTCGTCGCTTCAAGACATCACGTGATGATCATGTGTACTTGAATCCACGGGCGTATCTCGGGTGTAAGACAGTTACACACACGAATACTAAGGTTCTAACTTGGCGAGCCTAGCATGTACAAACATGACCTCAGAACACGGACCGAAAGGTTAAGCATGAGTCATATGTTAAATATGATGCCCATTTGATGCTCGCCTTTGAAGCTACACCGACTCACGTGATGATCGGACTTGGTGTAGTGGATTTGGTTCATGTAATCACCAAAAAGGCACGAGGGATGTCGTTTTTGAGTGGGAGATCATTTCTAATTTGGATTAGTAGAACTCAATTTATCATAAATTAAATCAAAGTGAATTTGCATAATTTTTTGTAGTCATTGGCATTCGTTCACCACTTTATGCTTAGTTTTTTTCCATACAATCCCCCAAAGAAAGGGATCGGGTTCCATTATCAACAGATAACGGAACAACAACCACATAAGTTCATGTCACACAGATTACTGATCCACCTAGGGGATTAAAGCAGCCTAGTCTCCATATTACAAACCAAAACGAACCTAACTGGAAAAGAGAAATAAAGGGAGAATTTATGCTTAGTTGTAATTGAGATAGTAGAATTATAGAATTCTGGATATTTACTTTACGAACTGGTATCGTATTGTGTTGAGTGTCAATCTAAAGTTTAAAGTCCTATTGCAAACTTTCAGCAAACTCTGTTTACTCCGTGAAATTTAATAATTGGTATTAAATCAAGAGTAACAATTCCAGTGTTAGTATCTTAAGTATCATGTTTGCCTCCATGATTCTTGATTGTTTTAATATCAAGTTTATCTAGGAGGTAAAAGAATTTTTTCAGAAACCATCATGTGTAGCAGATATAACGATATCTGAAACAATGTTTTGGTTGCAATATGATAGAGTATAATATATGTTCTCATATTGGATGAGAATTTGCGAAGGTTGGAGATGCTAGACATCCTAATCATCCAAAAGGGTTTTGGAAAGTAACGTTATACTCACGATTCGTCTTTATAAGCTACATTAGCTTGATCATGAAATTCGTCACGATAAGGATGAATAGAAGATGTATGTAAAGTGTTTACTACACTAAAAGATTACTAAAGAATGGATTTTGAAAGAATGCCGAGCATTTTGATGATGGTGATCTACTTCAAAGTGCTGGTCCAAAGGTATTATTATTTGAATATACAGGCTTTGGACTATGTGTCATGTATATGGCGCCACTGTTGATGTTAATAGATTCTTTTAAAAAGTAAAAGGAAATGCTGAAAGAGAATCTATAAAATATATTTGGCAGAAAAGAAAAGATTGGAAATATCAAATTTAGGTATATGGATGATATACATGTTATGGTTGTATTCTTTGCTTGTTAAACAATGTGGTTCTTGGGTATTGGATACCAAATTGGTTGATATAAAATTTCATACAGAACGACGCAATTTATGAACCACAATGGCCTAAGTAACTAACAAGATAATATGTGAAGATGTTCATCGAAAACAAACACACCTTTGTTTGTATTCATCGTTGACATCAAAGCTTGACTTCAAGATTTGTTTTAATAATAGTTATTCAAATCAGGTATTATGAGAACAAAGGTTATTCAAATAATTACCGTATTTCATATAAGATGGATGATTTACAAATCTAGTTGGAGAAATCACATCCATAAAACCTAATGCTAAAATGTAGCTAGACAAATGATTGAAAGATCACTTACAAAGTGACATCGCCGTTTAAATTATATTGGAAATAAAATATGAAGGAACTCCATTTTCATGGATTTTTGGAGTCTTTGATTTGATCAAGTGACGCTTGTGAGACTTTTCTAGGGATAATTAAAACTTCGTTCAAAGGTCAAAGAAGAACGAACGACTAAAATATTGGAATTTATACTTATCGATGTATGTAGTCCATTATGTGTAGTAGTAAGCGATGGGTTTCAACTTCATATACTTTCTCCGGATATTTGAGTGAATATTCACTTAATGAGAAAGAAGTATGAAATATTTGAAAATGTTTCAAAGACTTTCAAGATGAAGTGAAAAATCATAGTAACAAGAAAATAAAATGGTTTATGATTTTATCATAAGGGGTTTATTTGAGTTACAAGTGTAACAAGAAAAATAAATGAATTATGATTTATCATAAAGGGATTTATTTGAGTTACAAGTTTCGCAAAACACCTAGATTTACATCTCCCGAAACACCAGAGGAGTATGGAGTGTTTGAGATTTGTAATGAAACCTTGTGTGACATGGTTGGATAAAAAGTGTTATTTATAAAACTGCCATTATGTTTTAAAAGATTAAAGCTTTAGAGACTACCGCTTTTACACTGAAAAGAGCTTCATCTTGATCCATTGAAATGACACCACATGAGTTATGGTTTGGGGTAAAACCCAAGTTGTCATTTCTTAAATTTTGGTATGCTAAATAAGTAAGATGTTTACAACCGAAGTCGGATGAGCATGTCTTTATAGGTTATTTCGAATAACAATTGGGTATTCCTCCATAACACCAAGGACAAAAGGGTTTGTCGCTTGAAATGTGAAGTTTCTTAAAAAGGAATTTTTTGCAAAAGTTAAGAGGAAGGACAATAGAACTTTGATAAGGTTAACAATCCTTAGCTAAATGTGTTGAGTTGCGCAGCGCCAGAAATGGTCCCGGAGGCTGCCATAATGCTCATAGATTATGTGCCTCAAAGGTTGTGGTCACGGAGATCTAAGTTCTCATTGAACCAAGTCGGTCGGATAAACAAATCAAATGCTGAGATTTGAGACTAATCATTATTGTTTGACAGTGATGAACCGACCACATACAAAGAAGCGATGATGGGCCCTGACTCCGTCAAATGGCTTGAAGCCATAAAATCCGTGATAGTTCCATACACGAGAAATCAAGTTTTGAACTTCGAAGACCCTACGGAAAGGTGTAAAAACCTGTCGGTCGTATTTGGATCTATAAAGAAACAGACATGGATGTTTCACATCTATGAAATAGTCGACATGTCGTAAAGTATTTTACGACAATGTTTGAGGAGTTGACTATGAAAAGATTTGA
This sequence comes from Avena sativa, assembly GCA_916181665.1. Lineage (NCBI taxonomy): Eukaryota > Viridiplantae > Streptophyta > Magnoliopsida > Poales > Poaceae > Avena > Avena sativa. Next base: position 22,892,285 of record OV702298.1, read on the forward strand.
TCTTTCATAGTGATATTTAGTCTGGAAGGATTAAAGTAGCAACCACTACATATAATTTGGTATATGGTAGATGAATAAACAAAACAAAGTTCTTCTAATAGAATGGTTACCTAGGACGTGTACATGACACGATCCAAAGGGTTTTGTTAATTCAAAGGATGCTAAAAAGGGCATGCAAACTTCAATGGTTTAAGTAAGCATCGCGGAGTTGGAATCTTCACCGTGATGAAAAGGAGTTTTCATCAGGAGACGATGAAGATGCTTGCATTTGCAAGAAATTAAGTGGGAGCGCTGAGACATATTTCTAATACATTATGTGGAGGACATCTTGTTGATTATAAATGATGTAATTTTTATTGACAAATGTTAAGAATTTCATTTCGATGAAAGACTTAGGCAAAACCCGAATATTTAGCATGAATGTCTATAGTGGATAGACTGTGACGCTAATATGGTTGTGCCAAACGTACATATATGAGATATTGAAGGAGTTTAATATAGAAACGAAAGAAAAGGTTCTTGTCGCATGGAAAGGAATTGAATCAAGATTCAATTGTATCGACACTTAATAAGTGAAACAAGATTCAAGTGCTTTGACACTTGATGAGTGAAATCACGAGAATGTTTTGATCAATCATACCATGATATGTACACATCCAGATATGTCCTATGTTCTAAGTGTTATGAGCATATACCATAATGAATCATAAAATGATCATTGGACGATAGTAAGGATATTCTTATGATCTTTCGGAAGAACTAAGAATATATTTGTGTAGAGGTGACAAACAATTACAAATAGTTTCTTGTAAAGCATTACATTGATAGTAGTTTTGTCACAAGACACAAATTCAGTTTATCTCAATTTAAACTATGGGTGGCACAATGAAATGGAAAGAAAGTTTCCATGATGGATTTGGATGAATTTCAAAGTTAAGACATTATGACGGATACTATAATAAAAGGCTAAGTATATGACTGCTATAGTAGCAGCAAAGGAGGGAATTTGTGTCAAGTAGTTTGTTACCAAACTAAGGTGTGGTTCGCAACGGGCTAACATTAAAGATATATTGTACGACAATAGTATCGACATGATTTAACCCCAAGGAACTAAAGGTCTCACCAAAAGACCAAATTTATACAATGCCATCTCATTAGAGAATGAGTGATGCATGGAGACGCAAAGACATGCAAATACACACAGGACCTAGAAGCGTCAGATCCGTAGATTATGTTAACCACTTACAGTTGCGTATATGGAACACCAGAAAGCCATAGGTATTCAAATACGCAAAGTTTTCAAACTAGATTATTGTCTCTAGTGCAAGTGGGAGGCTGAAGGAAATATGCCCGAGAGACAATAATAAAGTGGTTATTATCGTATTCCTTATTTATGATAAATGTTTATGTTGCATGCTATAATTATATTGATACGAAAACGTTAATACATGTGTGTTTAATAAATAAAAAGTAAGTTCCTAGTTATGCCTCTCTTATAAAATAGCTCGTTGATTAACAAGATGATCAAAGTTTCCTAATCATGGACATTGGATGTTGTTAATAACGAGGTCACAACATTAGTGTAATGATGTGATGAACATTCATCCAAAGTATAGCAGTACGATCAAAGTCATTGAGTTTATATTGCTATAACAACTTATGAAGTGATCCTAATCCTTAGACCATGAGATCATGTCAATCACTAACACCGGAAGAGTTTCTCGATGACATCAAACGTGACACCGTAACTGGGTGATTATAAAGATGGCTTCAGAACTACTAAAGTGTTATGTTGAGGTTCATGGATCGAGATTGGAATTTGTTCATCCCCATGACGGATAGATATTCTCTGGGCCCTCTTGGTGATATCACATTGATTAGCTTGCAAGAAAGTGATTTTATCACTAGAATGTTATATCACGGGAACGAGAAAAGAGTGCATGTTGGTAACGAGATCAAACTAGTTATGGAGATACCGATGATCTAATCTAGGAAATGTAATATATCGTGAAACAAAGGGATTAAGATACTAGCGTAAAAGGTTCACACGATCACAGAAGTCATCGTTGAATGTGTGGGAGTCAGTACGGATCTCCAGGTCCCGCTGCTAATTATTGATCGGAGAGGGGTCTCGATCATGTCTGCATCATTCGTGAACCATAGGGTGAAACACTTAAGGGATACCGACACCATTCAGAGCAAATGATATGTCAGAAAAAGAAAAGGAAAGCGCATGAATTTATTTTACTAGACACCGGAACTGTTTCGGTTGAAATTGCTAAAACTGGTTCTGCATGTGAAATTGAATACTAACAAGGGGTTTTATGTGAATGTTTGTTAATTAAAGTAATTAACAAAATTCTGAATAAATAAATAAAAGAGTTTTATTTAAATGAGAGCTTGCATTAATTTTGGTGGAAAATTAATGCATGTGAGTGGAATTGTGAGTGAAGATGTTTTTATGTGAGTGGAGCTTCCACCACATGAATGAGGGAGAGGTGGGGGGAACCCTCCTTGGCTGGCGGCCATGCCCCCTTGGGCTGCCCCCCTCCCCTATAAAAGGACCCCTCCTCTCACTTGTCACTTACACCTCCTCGCGAAGGATCTCTCTTCCTTTTTTAGAATTTCCCCATGGTCTCGGATCAGCGAGATACATGTTCCCGGTGGCTTTTTCTGAAAGGATTTATTGCTTCCGCTGCTTTGCTGGAGCGAGGGCGCGGAGGTTGTCGGGGTACCCGTACGTGTGTGCGATCACGGATGCACCACTGTTTTGTGGTGCTGGACTTGATGGTGCTGGACCGGCTGGACCAGATGGACTTCATCACGATCTTGAGATCGGCAAGCGTTCGTCTACATCATCCACGAGTACAACCTCGTTAACACTATTCGGTCTTCGAGGGTATGTATTCTATGGATGTATATCCACCCGTTGCTTGTATCTAGTAGATAGATCTTGGTACTTAGATGTTCTCATCGTAGGAAATTTTTTGTTTTCTATGCTGCGAACCCAACAGCATGTTGTTCAATAAGACATCGTTGAGTGTAGTGTAGGGAAGTTGACCATCCACCACACACCAATTTCCCAAGGAAAGAGGGGGGGTCTTCCTCGATCATCCTAACGGCATGGTGGATCCAGATGTAGTTAAATGCGGTGTCTTCGCAAATGAGCAAACAAACACCATCAATCTGGTGGTGATCATCAAGGTTAAGGGATCATGTTTAGGCCAAGGCTGGTGCAAAAGGTGTCGCAACCATCTTGCAGTTGACGCCTAGTTCCTAGTGGTTTGTGTCGTAAGCTAGGAGTGGTCTTTTTTAGGGCTACGAGTGCATACAACTTTTTCCTATCAATGCATCTACACACAAAGCTTGTGTCTTTTTAGAAATAAAATTCATTGTGAGTCAATAAATTCGTCGGTAAGATTAAATAGATCTGGGATTCATAAGAAACTATCAAACCCTCAAAGAGATCACTAGAGTCGGATCTAGATACACATGGACCAACAAGAAGCTGGAGCCTATTCACAGCGTCCTTGACCGGGTCTTTGTCTCTGTGGAATGGGAGGTGTCCTTCCCCCTGTGTTCGCTCTGCGCAGCCACTAGGGTCGACTCTGACCATACCCTCTCCTCCTATCTACGGGTGGAGGGTCTCCTCCTAGACTAAATCGCTTCCACTTCGAGAACTTCTGGCTTAAATAAAGAGGGTTCACGGAGGCGGTCCGGTCAAGGTGAATGGAGGCCGCGACCTCTCCCCACCCCTCGCACATACTGTGTTGTTGATGTCCGACACCATTGCGCCCTGATGTCACGATAGCTTATGCAGGGCTAGGGTGCAAACCTTGGTGCTGCAATTAGATGACAGAAGGACGCCATTCTGCAGGAAATCTAGGCACTGGACCAGGAGGCGGACCTGGTGGTGCTATCGACTGAGGCCTGGTACCATAGTTACTCCCTAGAGACCTCCATTATGGAGATCTATAAGGGATAGGAGACATTCTGAAGACAGAGGGATCGTTGGAACTGAACCATCTAGGGGGAATCGAACACGACCTACTTCCATGCCATTTCAAATGGCAGGCGTAGGATAGGATGTATTGTTGCAGCTGGATATGCTATTCCGTCTCGTCTGCTACTTGTATAGCGGTGGAGGTTGTTCCTCCCGCGTGGCTGTGATGCTGTCGTCCAGTGGCGGAGCTAGATAAAAAATCATGGGTGGGCCAGGATACAAAAGAACACCAAATTTTGTTCCAATCATACCATTTTACTAAACATTAAATCTTTTGTTCTCACTTGTTACAAATCAGCAATACATACATATATTAATATATTCATAATATTACTACAAACAAAAGAAGCTATACCAAAAGATGCTACTCTAAGCAGTCGGACCATAAATGTTCAGACATACATACTTGATAGTTGCTACTATAAGTCAGCTTTCCGATCTTTTTTGCTACAAAAATCTACAATTACATCATCATAGGTGTATGTCTCCAGATTATCACCCTCTATGTTAAAATATTATTGGCAACAAAATCAAGCTCTATCTTATTGGGCAATCTTGTTTTAATGATCTTCATATTAGAAAATGCATGTTCAGCATTCGTCGTGGACACTTGAGGAGTAATGAGCAAATGAAGCAGCCTTACAATCAGATTGCAGATAGTGTGTCTTCCTATCTCCACAAGGCATCGACAAAGATCAATTAAGGTTGGTATATTTTTTAACTCTTCATCTTTGGAAGCATTCACAAGAAAATGGTCCAATTATTGTTCACATGGAAGCTTATAGTTTTCAAGATGAGGTTGCATAGGGCATAGCGACAAATATGCTCTCCTCAAAGTATATCTTTGCTCTGGTGGATATTTCTAAATTTGAGGGAGCAATCCAAAGTCTCGCGGTAAGGACTCGAGACCTAAAAAAATAATAGGTTCATTTGAGTGTTCGTTGTCATGGCTATGTTGTTGTTGTTCCAATTCAAGCAAGAGAAAATGATCACTTGTTGTTGCTGTGGGATCTTCTTCGACTTCACTAATTTCATCTACTCCCGTCGTCTAGAAATAAGTGACTTTAATCTGTCTAGATTTATATGTATCTATGCACTAAAACGTGTCTAGATACATGCGAATCTATTTAAATCCAAGTCACTTATTTTCGAAACTGAGGGAATATTTTTCTTTTCAAGAAAAACAATTCTTCTCTGACTGTGCCTTTCCCATTGCTGTTGCAATTTGTACATACAAATTCAGGAAAAGATCCAATCTAATTCATGCTAATCAATTGACAAATTGCTAAGGATTTGGGAAAAGAGAGAATGGTAGCTGGATTGGGGAACACCGGAAGAGGAAGGACTCAATTTCACTGCTCGATCTGGTCGCTAGTCTCTCTCGTCGTTTGCTGCTGGTGCTGGACCTCCGTGTACGTGCGGCGAGCCTTGCCGCGGGCGGCTAGGGGTGGGCGTTCGGTCATAACCGATAATTTAGTCTTTGTATTTTGGCCTATTTTAAATTTAGTCTTTAAAAAAATAAAATCAAATTATACTTGATAATTTTACTATCCGAAAATACTAATTCGGGTTCGGGTTCGGTCATGGCCGAATAACATGGTGAATATTGTCAACACAAAAGATAGACATTACTTATTAAAAATATTATAATATTTCAACTATATTTTAAATGTTTTAATACATATGTTATCATTTAGTGGAAGAAATAAACGTGCAACAATCCTAATAAAATGTAGCAACTCTACAATAGCACTTTGACCATTCAACAATGTCATAATTCATGCACATCACACAAATTTGGAGTTTCAGATAGTCTCATGTAAAATTCGGTCAGTTCGGTCTATTCGGTTACTTATTAGGAACTAAAGACCGAATAGACCAAACTAAATTCGGTCTATAAAATTCACTACCCAATTTTTTTGTCGGTATTTTCGGTTTTGATCTATTCGGGTTCGGTTTTGGTCTTCGGTTATCGTTTTTTATGCCCACCCCTACGGGCGGCAGTGTGGCGTTGTGCTGGCGTGCCACCCTGCGCTGCCCCCACCCCTTCTCCCGCTCACCCTAATTCCTAAACCTAGTGCTCCATGTCCATGGCCTCGATCGGTCAATCCAGTCTCGTTTCTTCCTGTGTGTCGAGAAGGTGCTTGTGTACTCGTGAGAGTAGGGGAACGAGCAGAGCTCTAGTAAGTTGGGTCTGTTGATTCCTAGCAGTTAATATTTTTTTTGTCAAAAACCTAGGCGGGCCATGGCCCAGTTTGGCCTTCACATAGCTCCGTCGGTGCTGTCGTCCCTTCTCTACCTATGTTTCTTCTCTGTCCAAATATTCTCGTAGCATTTGTCATGGTGAGACACAGAGGTAACTGCAACATCATGATGGCGTATGTTGGTGGATGGCAAATTTGGTGGAACACAATAGATTGTTCTGGATTGTGGTTTTTTAGGGTCGAGTGAAATCTTTGTCGGCTTGGTCGGCACCGACGCGCTGACGTCTTTGGGCACCGCCGCTCCTTCTTGATGGACGCCAGGTGTACCATTTCCCCACTCTCCTCCATGTAAAGGGAGAAACTTTAGGATCGGTGCAACAACGTTAACGACTTTGCCATCGCATTTCTTTTTAGAGATGTTTCTTGCTACACGGGCGATTCGTATACATAAGAAACAGGTGAGACTTCTCCGGATCCTGTTCCGAGAGAGTAAATTTGTAGTAGTCCTATAAAAGATGTTATCTGTAATGACATTTTCATATTATACGACCGAGGGAGTACTATACAAGAAAGGGTTTTTATCATTTCCGCCACTATGACCAACACAAAACTCAGTTTTGCCATTTGACCGATTGAAACTCTAATTTTGCCACTACTCGGTGGCAATACTCCTCAATTTTGCCATTCCGTTATCTTTCTACCGTTAGTTAATAATCATTTTTGCCATTATATTACCATGACTTGCCACATCAACGATAAACATCCGCGCGATCATCCCAGTAGCACCATTTTACCGTTTGGAATATATTAGCATTGCTAGTCTGTGTGGAGCAGCTGAGCAGTACACCAAATCCATCTCGAGTGTATGTAGATGCATGACAGGCTAGTTGAGAGCGCGTAGTCATGATGTATACCCGATTACCCGTTAGTGTTCGATAAGGAGCAGCAGATGACAAATATGCTGATACGGTCCACGCGATCCTCCATGAGCCGTAGTTTCCCAAGATCATCGGTGACCTTATGCCAAACGTTTTAAGAGGAGGACGGAGGCCATGCTTGGTGCTCGGTCAAACAAGTCCTAGGAGCTTCTCGTTCTACCGCCGATTAAACTTATTAGCCTTACCGTATGGCGGGGATGGAACCACAAATACTATAATGACGTTTGATGTGGATACGTCGAGATCACAGTTCATAGAACATGTAAAATTTTAGAATGGGTAAAACCGTCATAAGTTTTACTAAATGGGAAAATATAAGTAATTTCTACTATGTAGGATAAATATTGTTAGAAGCATATACGGGTTAGAAATGAAATTAACTCTAAATAAAAATTGATGGAAAAACTAAAATGGCAAAACTGATTACGGATTAAGATAGAAAGATGACGGAATGGCAAAACTGAGGAGTGTTGTAAGAGAGTAGTGGCAAAATTAGAGTTTCAATCAGTCAAATGGCAAAACTGAGTTTTGGATTGGTCATAGTGGCAGAAATGATAAAAACCCTACAAGAAAACACCAGCTTTCCAAGACGACGAAGATGACTGGGCATCAGCACGTCAAGTGTCCTAACCCGACCCGATCGATATGTCTTGCCACGTACGGGGGATATTTAGCTTTCTCTGAAAGTACGACTGTTTACCCGCAGCGTACTCCGGCTGCCCGCTCGCCGGAGGCCACGCCGTACGACGCGACACTATCATTACTCCCTGTCCGCCGTCCTCGACCGTGCGCTGCACCTAGCTCCCCGTTGAATCGTCGCACCCGGCAGGCCCGACTGCTACGGCGCAGTGTCAGTACTGAATTCTGTACTGTAGCCGTAGGCTGTAGCACAGGAACGTATCTTGCCGGGCTCGCGACCTTTTCGGCACGACGCGCGAACTGATCTGGGATCGAGCAGTGGATTCGTGGAGCCGATCGCGCTGGCCCCGCCCGTCATTGTTCCAGCTACGTACACCGCTTGAGGCTGCGGCCTGCGGCCGGATGCGCCCATGGTTTTAGTGATCAACTTGCCGCGGTAGAGAGAAAATAAGGGTTCCAACTTGCCGCGTTCGTCCAGCTGCTGCGGTCATTTTCTATCTGTCGGTTTAACTTACATGGATTAAAAACGGCCAAAACCAGAGCTCTCTACGACGTAATAAGACGATTTCTGTGTCGGCACCGACATGCCAAGAAGACTCTACCGCCACTGGCTATGCCCAGAAAGTTCTATCTGCTGCATGTTTCTTCTTTGTTTGACAGATTCTCTGATCGAGGGTTAATTGTACTCGATATCATCCACGGTAGCTCTTTGTGTGTGTCCTTGCCTAGCGGTGACCAAGGAACAACGACATCGATTAAACCGATCATGCCGCCGGCCATGATATAGTAGTACAGAACTCAGCAGTGATGGATCAATGGCAGGGCCGGCCCATAGGGAGGGGGACCCCTCGTCCTGGCCTCCATGGTTTAGGGGCACCATGACTTATCTATATATTTATATTTGTTTAATACTTTTGACGTTCAGCAATGTACAATAATTTTTGTAAATGGTTGTCTAAAAAAGAAAATATAGATAGTTTTAGCTATAGCCTATTCTGACCCTACTCTTACTCCTATTTTTCAAAAAGAAATATACTCTAACATTATCGAATTTTTTTTACTTTTTTTTTGCGTGTAAAATATCTTTTACTTGATAACACGATTTTGTTGGTCTCTCCAAATGTGAAGAATAACACGGGTTCTTACATTCCATTACAAATTTGTGAGTATATTTAACAATCGCGTAACCATATTATTCTGCAACTAACTCTCCTCTGATTCCCAACAATTCTAGTTGCCCCCATCTTATATGTTTGATAAACTATTCCATCTTCTTACTAATTCAGTGCCTAATATGTTTACTCATCAACTTATTTTCTGCATAAGCATACGTACACAAATAGAAATTGATAAAATAACTATCATGATATATTGTTCGCTCGATCAATAGAAATAAGTGTTTCTAATGTCTTTAGCGAGATCTCAAAGATTATAGATCTATCAAATGTACAGATTATTTAATTTGTTATTGCATTACAGTAATTTCTCTTACAAAATACTAATATTTTTAAGTCTTTTATGTGTAAACAAGTGACTGAGGTTGTATGCATTGTTGAGACGTCTAAGAATGCTAATCATGATAATTTTAAGTACTCTTTAAAAGTTTAGCATAAATATTAAATATATCTCTAAATTTTTTTTTTTGAGTGGAGGGTGATTGCTCCATTAACCCTAGAAAATATCTGATACATTAAACAAGGGGTCCTTGATTTTATATTGCCCTAGGGCCCCTAAACTCTATAGTCAGCCCTGATCGATGGGCGTGGTACACCGGCAGGTGAGATCCAAGCAAAATTCCAGCCAGGAGCATGCGACTCGGGAGAAGGATAGAGAGCGGTTGTTGGGCCGGAGCTGCAATGGGCGCTAGCAGTTGGATTGGAGGTCTATTTCGTTACCGATCGCGCATTTAATTCCCTACGTAAACGATCGCGAAACAGCACAAGTTTTTATGGTCCGGTTGATGGCAGTACCTTCCTGTACGGATCCTACGGATATCCGAGCAATCAAGACGGGGGGACGGGGTCGTTTAGCATTTGAATGAAATGCTTGGGATGGTGTACGTTGCACTGCAGACTGGCCTTTGTAGGAAGAGGAAGGTCGAGAAGCAGGTGCATGCTTAAGATCTTCCGGGATTTTTTTCGATTGATTGATAGGCGGCTGCTATCATGTCAGCCAGGCTCGGGTAAGTGAGTCCTCTCGTCCCATGAGGGATGAGGCTGGGCGGGTATTGTTGAAATTTGGGTGTGGGCCTTGGTCTATAGCCTAATACAAATTCTAAAATTCTCTTGGTCCATTCATGCCTAGCAAGGGGTGGCACCAAAGTTTAGTCCCACCTTGCTAGTTTAGAGGGAGTTGGACCAATATATATAGTGGAGTGTTTCACTACCTCCTAAAGAGAGTGAAGAGGAGTGGCATACACGCGCGCTCCTCCTCCTCCGCCGCCCGCCTCGCCACGCCACGCCACGCGCGCGCACCGCGGTTTGCGGAATTGTGCCTCGGTGCCGAACATACACATCATCTCTCTGCCTCCAGAACCTTGCGCCGCCGCTACACCTTTTCCATCCCCTCTTCCGGCGTGCACCGGACGACGGGACAGTAGGCCTCCGGAACCACCGCCTCTCATGAACCTGTACGGGTGAGGGGCGATCAGGTTTTTAGGGAGCGCGCCTGCGCGACTACTGACGGCATCACGTCGACCGACCACTACTTCCCCGACGAGGACTTCTTCCCGGACATCAGCAGCCTCTACATCGACGCCATGGCTGACGACACTGGTATCAACGCGAACCTCAACCCCAACCTGAACGCGAACCCGATTCCTCCTCCAGTACCGTACGTAATCTGTTCCTATCTAGTTCAGTTTCTGTTGCAGTTTCTTGTACTAGCTCTTGGAATAGATGTGATCTGTTTATTCTGGTTGAATATGATCTGTTCGTCTATTCTGCTAGTATACATGATTAGATTAATTCCAGCACTTATAGTCATGATTTATTATTACTTATTTTGGATTAAATATTATGGTAATTTGCTTATATTTTCAACAATCCAAAAACCTGATTATAGGCAACTGAATTCAACTGGTTTAGCCGCGACTACAAGACCGCCTCCTTTTGACGGTGTCAATTATAAGAGATGGCGCACGAGAGCATTTCTATGGTTGAAAAACCTAGGCTGCTATCGCGCCACTCTTGGCAAACCTGAGGGAGATCTTTCTCCTGTTCAGGAGGAAGCGTTTCAGAAAGTCGACACCATGTTTATGGGGGCTTTGTTCAATATTATTGGTGACAACATTGTTGACACCTATATGTCATTTGATAATGGCAAGGATGCGTGGGATGCACTAGATGCCAAGTTTGGTGTTTCGGATGCTGGCACTGAACTGTATATCATGGAGCAATTCTATGACTACAAGATGACTGATGACCGTCCCATCGTGGATCAGGCTCATGAGATACAGTCCCTTGCCAAAGGACTCGAGCAGTTCAAGTGTAACTTACCGGACAAGTTCGTGGCCGGAGGCATTATTGCTAAGCTTCCTCCTTTTTGGAGGAACTTTGCTACCTCTCTGAAACATAAGAGACAGGATTTTTCTGTTTCGGATCTCATCGGATCTCTTCATGTTGAAGAAAAGGCGAGAGCAAAAGATACACGTCCTCGAGGCTTTGATGAAAGTTGTAGCGCACATGTAGTGCAGAAAAACAACTTCCAGTCCCACAAGTTCAAGAATAAGAACAGGTCTGATGGCAAAGGAAAGTTTGATGGCAAAAATAAGGCCGCACAGACTACCAACTTCAAGAAGAAAACTGAGTATAAGAAGAAAGGATCCTGCCATGTCTGTGGTGATCCTAATCATTGGGCTCCTAGCTGCCCCAATCGCTTTGACAAGCGTCCACATGGAAATAGTGGCAAGTCCGCTAATGTTGTTCTTGGTGATATTGAGATGAAGGATGCTGGGTCGAACGGGCTGGCTCCATGCTGATGGGAAACGGCTCACGTGCTTCTGTTCAAGGTGTTGGTATGGTGGATCTGAAGTTTACTTCGGGGAAGATCGTACAGCTGAAGAATGTGCAGCACGTTCCCTCAATCAATAAGAATCTCGTCAGCGGATCTCTTCTGTGTCGAGATGGTTTTAAGTTAGTCTTTGAGTCCAATAAAGTTGTAATTTCTAAGTGTGGACAATTTGTTGGAAAGGGTTATGAGTGCGGAGGCTTGTTCCGCTTATCTTTGTCAGACTTATGTACTCAAGTTATTAATCATGTTTGCAATGATAGTGAATCCAATATTTGGCATTCACGACTTTGTCATATTAATTTTGGGTGCATGATGCGGCTTGCCGATATGAATTTAATTCTGAAATTTACTACTGTCAAAAGTTCCAAGTGTCAAATATGTGTGCAAGTTAAGCAACCTCGCAAGTCTCACAAGACTGCCGAGGTACGAGATTTGGCACCACTGGAACTAATACATTCAGATCTTTGTGAGATGAATGGTGAGTTGACAAAAGGTGGAAAGCGATATTTCATGACTTTAATTGATGATTCCACTCGATACTGTTATGTGTATCTTCTGAAATCTAAAGATGAAGCTTTTAATCACTTCAAAATCTATAAAGCTGAATCAGAAAACCAACTTGATCGAAAGATTAAGCGACTTCGGTCTGATCGTGGTGGAGAGTATTTTTCCAACGAATTTGATTCTTTTTGTGCGGAGCATGGTATTATCCATGAGAGGACGCCTCCCTACTCACCTCAGTCAAATGGGGTGGCCGAAAGAAAGAACCGTACTCTAACTGATTTGGTTAACGCCATGTTAGATACATTGGGTCTATCCAAGGAATGGTGGGGGGAGGCGATAAAGACTGCGTGTCATGTCCTAAACCGTGTTCCCAAAAAGAACAAAACCATTACTCCATTTGAGGAATGGGAAAGGAAAAGGCTGAAACTCTCCTACTTACGAACTTGGGGCTGTTTGGCGAAAGTGAATGTGCCGATACCCAAGAAGCGCAAGCTTGGACCAAAAACCGTGGATTGTGTCTTTCTGGGATATGCATTTCATAGCATTGGCTATAGATTTTTGATAGTGAAATCTCAGGTATCTGACATGCATGTTGGTACAATCATGGAGTCGAATGATGCGACTTTCTTTGAAGACATCTTTCCCATGAAAGATTCGTCTAGTTCATCAAATCAGGAGATGCCTAGTTTATCTAGTCAAGAATTAATCACAATTCCTAAACCCACCATTTCGATAGAACACCCTGGTAATCCTGTGGAGGATAACAGTGAAGCTCCTACCAGAAGTAAGAGACAAAGGACTGCGAAGTCCTTTGGTGATGATTTCATTGTATACCTCGTGGATGATACTCCCACTTCTATTTCAGAAGCTTATGCATCTCAAGATGCTGACTACTGGAAAGAAGCCGTTCGCAGTGAGATGGATTCCATCATAGCAAACGGAACTTGGGAAATTACTGATCGTCCTTATGGGTGCAAACCTGTAGGATGTAAGTGGGTGTTTAAGAAGAAGCTTAGACCTGATGGTACTATTGAGAAGTATAAGGCACGCCTTGTTGCCAAGGGTTATACCCAGAAAGAAGGCGAAGACTTCTTTGATACTTATTCACCTGTGGCTAGATTGACCACCATTCGAGTACTGCTATCCTTGGCTGCCTCGCATGATCTTCTCGTTCATCAAATGGACGTTAAGACGGCTTTCCTAAATGGAGAGTTAGATGAGGAAATTTATATGGATCAGCCGGATGGATTCGTGATAGATGGTCAACAAGGCAAGGTGTGCAAGTTACTGAAGTCTCTGTATGGTCTTAAGCAAGCACCTAAGCAGTGGCATGAGAAGTTTGAAAGGACTTTAACTGATGAAGGCTTTATTGTAAACGAAGCTGACAAGTGTGTGTACTATCGCCATGGTGGGGGCGAGGGAGTCATCTTATGTCTGTATGTTGATGATATACTGATATTCGGGACCAATCTTAATGTTATCAATGAGGTCAAAGACTTTCTATCTCGTTGTTTTGAGATGAAAGATCTAGGAGTGGCTGATGTGATATTGAACATCAAGCTGCTGAAAGATGATGATGGTGGGATAACACTACTTCAGTCTCACTATGTGGAAAAGATCTTGAGTCGTTTTGGGTATAGCGAATGTAGATCTTCTCCTACACCATATGATCCTAGCATGTTGGTTCGAAAGAATCAGGGAGATCCTAAGGATGCTAAAGATCAGCTGAGATATTCTCAGATTATTGGCTCGCTTATGTATTTAGCCAGCGCTACGAGGCCTGACATCTCCTTTGCTGTAAGCAAGTTAAGTCGATTTGTCTCAAATCCTGGAGATGTTCATTGGCAGGCCCTTGAAAGGGTTTTGCGTTACTTGAAAGGCACCGCGAGCTATGGGATTCACTACTCCGGGTATCCAAGGGTACTTGAAGGGTATAGTGACTCAAACTGGATTTCTGATGCTGATGAGACTAAGGCCACGAGTGGTTATGTGTTTACACTTGGTGGTGGCGCTGTTTCTTGGAAGTCTTACAAGCAGACCATCTTAACGAGGTCAACTATGGAAGCAGAACTCACAGCATTAGACACAGCCACTGTTGAAGCAGAGTGGCTTCATGAACTCTTGATGAACTTACCTGTGGTTGAAAAACCAATACCCGCAATCCTTATGAACTGTGATAACCAAACTGTGATCATAAAAATAAACAGTTCTAAGGACAATATGAAGTCATCAAGACATGTGAAGAGGAGATTGAAATCTATCAGGAAAATGAGAAACTCCGGAGTTATTGCATTGGATTATATCCAAACATCTAAAAATCTGGCAGATCCCTTCACAAAGGGTCTATCACGTAATGTGATAGATAATGCATCGAGGGAGATGGGTTTGAGACCCACTTTTTGAGTTGCTCACAGTGGTAACCCGCTCTATGTGATCGGAGATCCCGTGAAGTAGAGTTGAGAGACAAGCTGTTGGTCAACTGGGAGGAGAGTATCCTTATAGCATACTACCACTCCGTATAGATGCAATACTCTCCTATTCTGCATGGCAGGTTGGTATTTACCTTAATGTGTTCTGAGTGTCTTGTTTAAGCAAAGATGTTGTCCTGCAAAACATCTTTTGAAGAACACACCTATATGAGTCTGACTGTCAAACGTCGCAGTCCGTGAGAGTTGGGTGCTCTCTAATAAACTCATGAAAGGCCATGGAGTATGACGCATAAGCTCCAAACCACGGAGAATCTTCGCCGCAGCCCTGTATCGGTCTAGACCTTATGTGAAACTAGTGCGCACCAAACTTGTAGTTCAAGGCATAGTCCACTATTCAAGTTGCAATCTAGTGTAGCATGAAGTTCTAAGTGGAAGTTCAACTTAACAGTCTCCACCTCGCACCGGTATATAAACAATGCTCTGGAACTGATTGATGTGATGTGATGATATGTGCCTATGAGAATTTGTGGGGGATTGTTGGAATTTGGGTGTGGGCCTTGGCCCAAAGCCTAATACAAATTCTGAAATTCTCTTGGCCCATTCATGCCTAGCAAGGGGTGGCACCAAAGTTTAGTCCCACCTTGCTAGTTTAGAGGGAGTTGGACCAATATATATAGTGGAGTGTTTCACTACCTCCTAAAGAGAGTGAAGAGGAGTGGCATACACGCGCGCTCCTCCTCCTCCGCCGCCCGCCTCGCCTCGCCACGACGCGCGCGCGCGCGCGCGTGGTTTGCGGAATTGTGCCTCGGTGCCGATCTTATAATTTTGCTGCTCGGGAAAATTATTGTGCGAGTTATTTTTCTGTCAGCCGTTTCCGGTCTTTTCGGAAACGTGGGCTGTTACTACTCGGACGTGGGCTACGCCCCACGTCTTACCGCCGCTACACCTTTTCCATCCCCTCTTCCGGCGTGCACCGGACGACGGGACAGTAGGCCTCCGGAACCACCGCCTCTCGTGAACCTGTACGGGTGAGGGGCGATCAGGTTTTTGGGGAGCGCGTCTGCGCGACTACTGATGGCATCACGTCGACCGACCACTACTTCTCCGACGAGGACTTCTTTCCGGACATCAGCAGCCTCTACATCGACGCCATGGCTGACGACACTGGTATCAACGCGAACCTCAACCCCAACCTGAACGCGAACCCGATTCCTCCTCCAGCACCGTACGTAATCTGTTCCTATCTAGTTCAGTTTCTGTTGCAGTTTCTTGTACTAGCTCTTGGAATAGATATGATCTGTTTATTCTGGTTGAATATGATCTGTTCGTCTTCTGCTAGTATACATGATTAGATTAATTCCAGCACTTATAGTCATGATTTATTATTACTTATTTCGGATTAAATATTATGGTAATGTGCTTATATTTTCAACATGGGTGTCCCCGATCCGCCCATGAAAAGTTGAAATCGGAGACTAGCTAGGTGTCGAGGATATACCATGGAAAAACCTGCTCGCTATGCTATGCTATGCTATAGCGTATTTGGAAGATGAATGCTATGCTATACAAAACCTGCTCGCTATGACGCTACTCGCTTTATAATGACGCTAAATACGCTATAACGTCATAGCGCACTAGCAACGCTAAAAAGTCTATGAAAATAGCACCAGCTCATAAGCTCATTCAGCCCATAGATGTAATTTCTTTATGGATTTTTGTGGTGAATACCATGATATTGACCTTGTCATGTTGAATTTGATGATCATTGTGACCCGGACTTTGTCATTTTGCCGCACCAGTTAATTGATTATGCATGTATTACTCTAAAAAAAATTAGTTGCTAAAATCCCTAGTAATACATGCTATATTTGTCAATATTTATTTTTTTACAAACGCTATTTTGAAAAATAGCACGCTATTAGTGCGTTATAACTTGCATAGCGTTTGAAGAAGGGTCACACGCTATTTTTTCCTTGATATTCGATACGCACTAACCATAGCACACCATGGTGTGGGCTCGATATGCAATTCTCTAGGGATGAGCGGAATTTATCCAACATAGTCCCGAGATTGTGGTCGGTGACGGAACCTCGGCCCTCTTATGGGAGGATCAGTGGTTTGAGAAAGAGAATTGATGAGTTGGCCCCAAAGCCTCCTCCGGTTGATTTCGGAACGGATTCGAAAGAGGCACGCCATTCAAGAAGTTGTCGAGGACACACTAGGTCACATATATTCGGGGAGGGCGGGGGTTCCAATTCTAGCTACACATCTGAAACTTCAGGGACTCCGCGGGACACCTAGCGTATTGTGGCCTACCCCACCACTCCCAGATCAGCTAGAGGAGACCATGGCCCACTTGCTTACTTGGTTTTTTGTTCTTGCGCACCATGCTGCATGGGGTCCTCTCCTAGATTCAATCCTCTCCATCTGGTTGCACGTTGCAAACAAACGCCATTAATCTACTAGAGATCATCAAGGTTAAGCTCATGTTCAGGCCAAAGGTCTCGCAACCATCTTGCGGTTGACGTCTAGTTCCTAGTGGTTTGTGTTGTACCCTGGGCGTGGTCTTTTTTAGGTCTAGTAAAATCTTGGAAGGAATGATACTAGCGTACTAGGTAGCCTTAGATATTGTAGACAACAGGTGGAGGTGGTAGTCGAGTTTCATTTCATTTGTTTTTTTTTTCCTGTTGTGTTGCTTGCACGTACGTACGACTGGATGAAGGCTCTTGCGAGGATGCAGAACCATTTTTTGTGGTCTCGCAGAAAATGGCAAAGATGATGGAAAAGAGAAAAGATCATCCGTCGTCTCCACAAACGGCAAAAACGCCCTTGCCTAGCAGATCTCGGCTAGATCCTCTAGGCGTCGAGCAGAAAGGTAAGTTTCGTCAGCAGAATTTAATTAATTCCATCTGGTAAATTTTACCAGCAGCAGAATAAATTCCAGCTTCACTTTCAAATGGAGATACTGGCGATCTGGCGCGCACAAAAAATATATACACACTACCAGTAGTGGCGCGTCGACGTCGCGCAGGAAAGGAACCTCGAGGTTGTCCATTCGACCGACCTCAAGTGCGCGCGCATGCTTCCTTGCTTGGTCCCTAGAGCCTAGCGCGCGCCACATGCATTAGCTTTGCCTGAACGCAAGGCGAAACGTGTGGCGAGCAAGGCGGATTGTTATATGCGCGGGTAGCTTTCGATGCATATACTCACCGCTTTATTATGCAAAATTCAATGGTTCAACCTCCGACTCGACCCGATGGAGCGCGACGGACCTCTCGGTGCGGTGCATCCGTGCATGCAACTTGCAAGTTGAAGTTGCCGTTTCTAGCTTGGCCAAATTATTTTACCTTTTGATTGAGTCGAAAGCTCGAAGCATGACCATCTTAGCAACAGCGGAAGTGAAAAAGCGCCACATCGTCTCCGAAGAGAGCTTATCTCGTACGTTTACGCTTGATACCGTTGGTGCGTCCATGTGTTGTAACCTAGCTATGTGGAATTCGCTACGAGCTCTCGATAAATAAAGCAGTTTACTACATGTATCTTTTTTTTACTGGAAATTTGTATAGCTTAATCACAAGGATTACAATCCTCACTAAGTCTAGGTATATGATGCGGACCCGACCGTATCCAGACATCAGTTTTGGCTTCCGTTCGACCCATATTGGCGAGAGCTAGCGTGGCTAGCTAAGTTCTGTGAAAGATTACATCGATGTAATCTGGACTGCATGATCGCAATTCCTCGGGCTTCTTCATATATTTATAGACAAATACAATTACACATTACATGTGTAGAAAATCGTATTTAGCTAGGTGACTTGGAGTGTACTTCAAGATGATGGCCGTCCGTCTCCTTCTCTAACACGCCCCGTAGTCTGAATCAGGAAGAGTATCGACATGAAGACCGGAGTGAACAGAATGGTAGGCAGGCCCTTGGTAAAAATATCAGCATACTGTGATATGGAGGGCACATGTAACACACCAAGAGCCTGGCTCTTCTCCCGAACAAAATGAATATAAAGCTCGATGTGTTTGGTACGTCTATAATGAACTGGATTTGGGGACAAGTAGACAACGCTGACATTGTCGCAGTACACGATGGTGGTGGTCTCGATAGGACGATGAAGCTCCTGCAGGAGTTGCCGAACCTAGCAAGATTCCTCTACGACCGTAGCAACAACGCGGTATTCCAAGCTATTCGACTGTCTTTAATAAACAAACAGGTACCATTTTTTTTGCAGGTTATTCGATTGGCGGCGCATTGGATACAACTATGGCCTTACCTTCTACCGGTGGATCAGCGGGAGCCTATGGATACTGGATGCAACCGGTTGTTAATGGTTGCACAGGACTTCTATTTCCAGGCTACTGGGTGGCGTCACACTAGTAGACTACATAATGGATAGTTTTATATTGCTATTCTTTTTTAGATGGTTGATACATGTCTCAACCCTCTCTGATCCGTGAATGTATGTGAGACCCTGGCGCATGGCTCAATAGGATTGATAGTAAACCCATACCAACAACTTGCAACTTCTTTTCCGGAAGCTTATTCAAAAAGAACTCTAAGGTTAAGCGTGTTTGGCCTAGAGCAATTCTAGGATGGGTGACCGACCGGGAAGTGGGTAACCGGGTGCGCATGAGTGAGGACAAAGTGCGCAAAAAAGACTAGTGTTGGTCTGTGGGGTTAGTCTAGAGATCCTATTGAGCTGCCAGAAGTGACAACCGTCGGTCCGGAGTGAACGGGGGTGTTACAAATTGGTATCAGAGCCGACCCTCGCGGTTACATGGGTGTGTGCGGGTCAGTGGCGGACATGTGTAGCATGACGCGTGTGGCCCGGAGAGGACACGGCATAGCAATGTGCCGGCACTGGACGCACAGACGTGTACCAAGAGGGGATGTTTCTGGCTTGTGGTTGATCGACAAGGACGTCGATCTTCTAAGGGTGGGTGTATGTGAGACCCTGGCGCATGGCTCAATAGGATTGATAGGAAACCCGTACCAACAAGTTGTAACTTATTTTTCAGAAGCTCATTCGAAAAGAACTCTAAGGTTAAGCGTGCTTGGCCTAGAGCAATTCTAGGATGGGTGACCGACCGGGAAGTGGGTAACCGGGTGCGCATGAGTGAGGACAAAGTGCGCAGAAAAGACTAGTGTTGGTCTGTGGGGTTAGTCTAGAGATCCTATTGAGCTGCCAGAAGTGACAGCCGTCGGTCCGGAGTGACTGGGGGTGTTACAATGTAATACTTTGAATCTTGTTTTGAACATTGTAATAAATGAGGCTGTGTGCATCAATTGATGCAGAGGCCGGGGCTTCGCTCCCCATTTTAAAAAAACAGCACGGTATTCCACCTTAGCATTAGAACGAGAAACCGTCGTCTGGTGGCGAGACGGCCAGCTGATCAAATTATGTCCAAGATACATGCAAAATCCTGACATAGAGCGCCTAGTTTCCGGGAAGCTCAAGCAGCATCCGAATAGGCAACGAGACAGTGAGAAGGAGAACGATGTAAGGTGAGACCATGATGAAGAGTACCCTTGAGGTACCGAAGGATACGTTTAATAAGGGAGAACTGAGGCTCACGAGGGTCATGCATATGGAGGTAGACTTGTTGGATGGCACAAGAGATGTCCGGACGTGTGAGAGTAGCATATTGAAGGGCTCCAGCGAGACTATGGTAGAGAGTAGGATCAAAAACAGGAGGACCGTTTGTAGAGGAAACTTCGCATTGGTGTCGATAGGAGTAGTGACAGGGTGACAATCGTGCATGCCTGCACAAGAGAGAACATCGATAATGTATTTGAAAGGGCATGTATGCCTCCATGTGTGGTTTTGGTAATTAATGACAAACTATATGGACTAATGTGTAAATTGAGTTTCACTTGTAGGTTTGTCCATTGGAATCACTTGGGCCATGTGTTGGTCTCAAGGTTGAAAGATGAAGAAATGTCCAAGGGCTTTGTGCCATTGGAATCATGAAAAAAGAAGGAGCTTGAAGGTTGATCAAGACAAGTGCCAAGAGTTACATCAAGATGGATCAACCTCAAGAAGGGATGAAGAAGGGCAAGCTCAAGATGCGCCATCTCTAGAAGATCTCATGCTTGAAGCTTGCCATCCTCGTGATCATGGGGTGATGAAGACAAGTTCAAAGAAGAGGTTTCCCCATGGAGTATGGGGGAGAAATTTGCAAGTCTTTGATGGCTAACGTGAAGCCTGTTGGGAACCCCAAGAGCAAGGTGTGAGGCAGCACAGCAGCAAGTTTTCCCTCAGTAAGAAACCGAGGTTATCGAAGCAGTAGGAGGAAGGAAACATTACACAGGTGTTGCAAGTAACGCAGAAACCTGCACAACACAAACTCAAGACTTTGCCCCAACGAATCAGTGAGGTTGTCAATCTCACCGGTTTGCTATAACAAAGAATTAAACATATGGTGTGGAAGGTAATGGTTTGCAGCAAGTAAACAAGTAACAATGGAAGATGTATCAATGGTAAAGATTGGACCGGGGTCCATAGTTCACTAGAGGTGCTCTCCTTAGACAAAAAACATGGCATGAAGGGTAAAGAAAATTACAGCAGGGCAATTGATAGGAACTGAGCAAGGCATAACAATGCAATACTAGACAAAAAATATCCTATGAGATTCGATTGGACAATACAACAATATACATAGACCCCCATTCAACTGCATCTATGACTAGAAGTCCATCTTTAGGTTATCATCCGAACACCCTCCAGTATTAAGTTGCAAGCAATAGACAAATGATTTAAGCAAAGTGTGTAAGGTAAACAATCCACTTGTTCCATGAACAAGAGACCGTTATTTTCTCCCTAGTGGCAACATCACATCTACAACCGAAGAGATTTCTGTCACTTCCCTTGGAAACTAGAGACATGAACCCACTATCGAGCATAAATACCCCCTCTTGGAGTCACTAGCAATTACTTGGCCAAGATAGCTACTAACAACAGAGAGCATGCAAGATCATAAACAACACAGACATGATAGAATCATAAAGACAAAACCATTAATCAATCTGACATAGTAATCTCAATATCCATCGGATCCCCGCAAACACAACATGCATGATTACAAATAGATTAGATCTTGATCATGAACGGAGCTCACAAGATCTATACATGAAATCACAAAGGAGGAGATACAACCATCTAGCTACTACATGGACCCATAGTCCAAGGTGGAACTACTCACGCATCATACCGGAGAGAAGGCCTCCGAGATGATCTCCCCTCCGGCAGGGTGCCAGGAAGAACTTCAGATCCCCCTAATCTAGGGACGGCGGTTGCGACGGCTACATAAGGTTTCGTGGAATATTGATCGGGTACTTAGGATTTCTGCATCGGGGGCTTCTTATAGGCGAAGAGGTGAGGCCGGGAGGCGGCCAGGGGCCCCACAACCTACCCAGGTGCGGGGCAGGGCCCACCCGCGCCTAGGGGGGGTTTGGCCGCCCTGGTTCGCTTCTCCGTCTCGTCTTCTGGATTCGTGTCCCTCACGATAAAATATTTACTTTGGATTTTGTCCCGTCCAATTCCGAGGATATTGATTTTCTGCCTTTCTGGTACCAAAAACAGAAGAAAACAGGCAACTGGCAGTGTGGCAACTTGTTAATAGGTTAGTTCCAGAAAAGATATAAAAACACCTCAAAGTGTAGACAAAGCAAAGCAAAGTAGATACTAAACAAGCATGGAGCATCAAAAATTATAGATACGTTTCCGACGTATCAGTCTTCATCCTCATCAAGGAAGAGCAAACAAGAAAGGTGTTCCCACTATAGAAGATATAGAGGGTCTACATCAAGTTCAAGTGGGATGCTCAAGGCAAAGTTATGTTCTTGATAGGGCTTCTCTTTTGCCAGTCTCGTGTTGTTAGTTGGGAGAACGGGTTTAGGATACATAGTCGTACTATCAGGAGGGGCTATCAAGCGGGTGTCTCGATTGCATCGTTCGGAGAGAGCTCAAACCTCTGCATTCATAGCATTGTCTTTCTTGGTTGTTATTTGGTTATTGTCCATGAGAGGATCTAGAGCTTGTGGTCATCATCATAACAAGCTCTAGTTCATCGTCTAAGGATTTCCCTTGCATATCTTATTGCGGTTTTGATCTAGCGAGTTTTCCGGATCCACATCTTGGGGGATACTTCATATATATATATTCATGGTATTTTCTCCCAAGGTGATACCCAATATTTTCTAGGGCATTTTTGCCGCCAGAAGTTCCGGTGGAAGGTCCGGTTCTTGTTCCGCTCACGATCAGTAACCTTCTGTTCCGCTCCCACCGGAAGTTCCGCTCCCACCGGAAGTTCCGGTGGACCGGCGGAAGTTCCGACCAGGACTCGCGTTTTCAGATTCTCGCATCGCGGTTTTTGACCATTGGCTGTGTGCCACCAGAAGTTCCGGCCAGGGTCACGAATGCCCATAACAGGCAGATCTAGGAGCCCTTTAAAAGGGGCTCCTCTTCCCCTTCGTGGGCACTAGCTTTTCTTCTTGGTTCTTGGCTTTCTCTCTCTCCTCCATTGTTGACCTTGAAGAAGCTTTCCCTCTCCCCTTTCCCTTCCTATGATTCTTGCATCTTTTTGAGGGATTTGAGAGAGGAGATCTAGATCTACAATCCCCCCAAGCTAAATCCCTTATTTGTGAAGGAATCATTGGGATCTAGATCTTGGAGAGTTTTGTGTTCTCCTCTTGTGTTCTTCCTCCCTTATTCCCCCAATAGCCTTTGTATCTTTGTTGGAATTTGGGAGTGAAGGACTTGACCTTGCATTTGTTGCATAGGTTTGAGTTCTCCTTGGAGATTCAGCGAGTACAAGCTTGTGGGCTTGTTACTCTTGGGTTCTTGGAACCCTAGACAGTTGTGTGGTTGGATTGTTGACCTTTTGTGGTCTTGTTGACCTTTTGTGGTCTTGTTGACCTTTTGTGGTCTTGTAGCCTTTTGTGTCTTTGTTGTTGGGAGCCTCCAGTTGAGTTGTGGAGTTAGCCCCAATCTTGTACGGGTTCGGTGACCGCCCTCAAGCGTCCCATAGTTGAGCGATGATGACCCACAAGTATAGGGGATCGCAACAATCTTCGCGAGTAGTATTACCCAATTTATTGATTCGACACAAGGGGAGCCAAAGAATACTTGCAAGCCTTAACAACTGAGTTGTCAGTTCAGCTGCACCTAAAAATAGTTCTTGTAGCAACAGTTTGGTAGTAGCAACAGTAAAGCAGGAGCAACATCAATAGTAATAGTGAAACAGGAGCAATAGTAACAGTAACGGTAATAGTAGGATTCGAGTGCGGTAGGCATAGGGATGGACGGGCGTTGCATGGACGAGTCTATACATGTAACTTCAAGATCTAGAGCATTGCAGATAAATAATAACAAGCATCCAAGTACTAAACAATCCTAGGCATGTGCTCCATATATAGTCATACGTGCTCGCAATGAGAACTTACACAACATCTTCTGTCCAGCCAGCCCGTGGCAGCGGGGCCTCTAGGGAACTACTGGCAATTAAGGTGCTCCTTTTAATAGAGCACCGGAGCAAAGCATTAACACTCTGTGAAAATATGTGATCCTCACACCACAGCCATCCCTTTCGGTTGTCCCTATTATTGTCACGGCCTTTGGATCCGGGCAATGATATGTGTACACAACTTGCAGATAAGATCATAAACAATACTATCATAATGATTCAATAATAAGTTCAGATCTGAGATCATGTCACTCAGGCCCTAGTGACAAGCATTAAGCATAACAAGTTGCAACAAAGTCAAATAGCACTAATAGAGATACTAGGCACTATGCCCTAACAGATCTTATTCGATTACATGATAGAACTCATCCAATCCCTACCATCCCCAAGCCTACAGCGAGGGATTACTCACTCATGGATGAGGGAAACATCGGTGGTTGATGGAGATGTGTTGGTGATGACGATGGCGATGATCCTCTCCAAATTCCCCGTCCCGGCAGGGTGCCAGAACAGAGTTTCTATATCTGAATCTTGGTTTCTGGTGGCGGCGGCGGAGCGGAACTCTTTCTGGAAAACTATCGAACCCCCCTCGGTTTTTAGGTTGAAAGGCAACTTATAGGCGCAGAGGGAGGCTGAGGGGTGACTCTTTCTGCTTGCGCTTGTACGCCGCAGGCGCTTCGGCTAACAGCGCCTCCGCCAAGGCATCAACATCTTCGAGGGGCACGCCCTTAGGGACGAGCTCCTTGTAGAAACGCCCGAGGACCTCCTTGGCCTTGGCAAGCGAGCTGACGATGGTACTGCAGCGGTCTTCGACCTCCGCAGTAGCACTATCCAGAGCGCTCCCGTGCTCCAGAGCACCGCGATCAAACTCGATGCCCGCGACATCTAAAGCAACAAAGGAAGCAGCATGAATAAAAGCACTGCAAAAGAAAGACAAGGAAGTCAAAAAGAGGAAGGCGGAGACACTAACCCGAAACAGCCTTGGCAGCCGCCATAAGCTTGCCAGCCACCTCTCTCTCGCGCGAAACCGTGGCAGATGAAGTTCAATCCATTGTCAGTGATGATATTAAACCTCGTCAATTGGCGCCGTCTGTGGGAACTGGGGACGCTGATTGTGCGGTCGTGACGGTCCCAACCCGAACGATCTACAACTCCGCGGCGACGGAGAGTCATCTCCTCTTCAGCGCCTTCGACTTCACCGCCCACTCACCGGCCACCATGAAGGACTTCGAGCCCGTTGGCGACGGACTCGAGATCCTGTTCGGGAGCTTCTGCTTCCAGGTGGGGCAGACCGGCACTCTCCGCCTTCCAGAGCGGGTGCCCCTGCCATCAATTAGGCCCGCTTCATGGGCTCCACACCCTGTGTTACGCACATCATCATCGACAGACGAGTCCTATGACAGCAGCAGCTGCAACTCCGATCTGTGCGATCCACCATCGGACGAAGGGACCTACGGTTCCGGATCCGAAAGCTGTGGCAGCAGCAAACCGATCTACTAGCGCTA
Source organism: Avena sativa (assembly GCA_916181665.1). Lineage (NCBI taxonomy): Eukaryota > Viridiplantae > Streptophyta > Magnoliopsida > Poales > Poaceae > Avena > Avena sativa. The sequence continues at coordinate 22,917,989 of OV702298.1, forward strand.
CCAGTGCGCTGTGGTCATCCAGGATCAGGAACACAACCCGCCACCCAACCCGCAGGGTAGAAACGGTGGGAATAGAAGAAGCCAATCCCCCCACCCAACGGGGAGAACAATGATCGAGTCATCCACCTCAGCGAGGAGGGATGGGCTCAGGCACGCGAGGCCCTGGCAGGCAACAAGATCCTGCCAGCCGACGCCTCGCGAGATCTGCTAATGGCATACCACCTGCTCCTAATCGAGGAGCACAAGAAGCAGGTGAAGATGCAGGAGGTGCTTGACAAATGCAAGCAAGCAGCCTCGGAGTCCAGTGCGCGACGAGCTGCGCTCTCCGCCATGGGCATCGGCTCTAGCTCGCACGGCAACAACGGCAACAAGCACTGTTCTCGGATGGAGAACATGGACCCCAAGGAGCGTCGCGAGGTGACTCGATCTCTTAACGCGTCCTTCATGGAGATGGATGCTGACGGCAACGTCATCCCAAAGACGCCCTAGGCCGCAATCATGGCGGCCACCGCGTACCTCGCATCTCACCCACCTCCGGAGGGGGAACCGAAAAGGGCCATGCATAAGTCTGCGCTTACCGGACTCGGACTCGTCGGAGCTGCGCTCCACGAAGAAGCTCCTGCGGAGCCAAAAAAGAAGGCTACGGTCAAGTTCAACCGCAGCCCCACACCTTCATCCGAAGAAGAAGAGCACGACCTTCCTCGAAGGCACAAGAGCTCGCGCCATCGCAGTCGCGAAGCGAACTCACCAAGCGTAAAATCGACAAGGCGCGCACCAAGCGCGCATGCTCGTCCGAGTCCGATATGGATGAAGACGAAGGAGAACTCTGCGGAGCACGATGCTTTAGCAGATCTGTTCGACGGACGAGGATGTCGTGGAACTTCAAGCTTCCTTCGGACACTCCGAAGTTTGATGGCACACAAGACCCCGAGGCGTGGCTCAGCGACCACCTGTCGTCCGTCAAGCTGCACGGTGGAAACAAGGTAACCTCCATGCAATGCCTTCAGCTGCAGCTGACAGGCGCAGCTCGGATCTGGCTTAGCAGCCTATCTTCAGGATCCATCCGAAGCTGGGAGGATATGGCGTATAGTTTCGTCCGAAACTTCAAAGGCACCAGCAAGAGGCCTGCCTCAATCGAGGAGTTGCGGGCCTACACTCAATGAACGGGCGAATCCATTCGCTCATACATACTGCGCTGGTCCAACACCAAGAACTCCGCGGCGCACATCTCTGAGGAGAGAGCTATTGACGCCTTCAAGGACGGCGTCAAGCGCCAGGACTTCAAAGAAGAACTTGGGCGCGTCAAGCCCAAGACACTTGACCACCTCATGGACATTGCCAACAGGTGGGCCGATGGCGAGGCCTCCGTCCACCGAGCGCACTCGGAAGAAGAGGACGACTACGGCCGACGACGTGAACGCCGTAGCAAGAGAACATCACGCGTCTACGACGATCGCGATGCACCCGACATGGTCGCGGCTGGCTACGCCGACCGTCGCAGCGACGGCAACCGCAACAATAGCGGATATCGCGGAAGCAACTTCCGCGACGGAGGACGCCCAACGTAGTCGTGGCAGCGCCGCGGCCGCGACGACAGACCGTCAGCATACGAAGAGCTGTCGGGTCAATGCACCATCCACTTCTACATCGACAAGCAGGATGGCAAGAAGAAGGCGAGCCACATGCTCAAGGACTACCGCGAGTTCCAGAAACTCAGCGAAAGCATGGCCCAGATGAGGCAGCAAGCCCCGAACCCTGGATACGAGAACGCACCCGCACCAGGCGAGATCGCACATGGAGCTCCTCCACCACCACCTGCGGGAGGACCGAAACACCCAGTCGCACCCACACAGAATAACGGTGGGCACGGGTATCCCCCGCTGAAAGGAGCGCCGATGATCCATAAAGGGCGCCCAATGAATAGGGTGCAGAAGAAAATCACCCATCAGATCAATCTGGCCGTGACAACACCACCCGCCATCCCTGAGTACCTCAGCGGATCGGAGTCCTGCATCACGTTCAGCCGTTCGGATCACCCTTGCCAGGTCCCTCGCCCAGGTCATGCTGCCCTGGTGCTTGAGGCGCAGATCGGAGGTTTCGAGATGAGCCGCGTCTTCATGGATGGTGGCAGTGGCATCAACCTGATGTTCGCAAGCACCCTAGCAGCAATGTGGATCCCGTTGTGCATCCTGGAACAGTTAGACACAACGTTCCATGGCATCGTTCCAGGAAAGGGCATATTCCCCCTGGGAAAGATATGTCTCGACGTCATCTTCGGCAAGCCGGACAACTTCCGATGCGAGCGGCTCGAGTTTGAAGTGGTGGACTGGCCATCACAATACCACGCCATCCTCGGGCGTGTAGCATTCGCAAGATTCCTGGCAGTACCACACTACGCTTACCTGCTACTCAAGATGCCAGGACCCAGGGGCGTCATCACGGTCCACGGGAGCTTCACCCGATCGGACCACTGCGACATGGACTTCAACAGAATCTCCCAGTCATTCGGCATGCAAGAGGAGCTCGTAAGGCTCCGCGAGGTGACGGACAATGGGACACCCCCAGTCGCACGACAAAACGCACCAGACATGTCCTTCGACTCCATTGTCAACACAAAGAAGGTGCAGGTCCACCCAACGGATGCCTCCAAGACGGCACTGATCGCCAACGATCTCAGCCCCGCATAGGAAAGCACGCTCGTCGAATTCCTCCGTGAGCGCTGGGAAATCTTCGCCTGGTGTCCTGCGGACATGCCAGGAGTTCCCAGGGAATTCGCCGAGCATGCACTCAACATCTTTCCAGACGCCAAGCCCGTCAAGCAGTCCATCCGACGACTGTCCGAGCCCCGGGCCGAAGCCATAGGAATTGAAGTCATCAGGCTACTCGCTGCAAACTTCATGAGGGAGATTAAGGAAAGCGAGTGGCTCGCCAATACAGTAATGGTCCCCAAAAAAGACACGGACATCCTGCGGATGTGCGTGGACTTCACGTCGCTAAACAAACACTGCCCGAAGGACCACTTCCCTCTCCCTCGGATCGATCAGATCATCGATTCGACTGCAGGATGCGAGAAACTCTTCTTCCTCGACGCCTACTCAGGCTACAACCAGATTCGACTACCACAGCCGACGGCTGCGCCCAAGGTCCTTCGTCGAAGGAGACCTAGTCTTGCGACTCAAGCAAGAGCGACCGAAGAAATTCGAGTCACCATGGGAAGGACCCTACATCGTGACTGAAGTCATCCCAGGTGGCGCCTATCGCCTCAAACACGTGGAGTCTGGAGTCGCATACTCCAACCCATGGAACGTCGCACAGCTGTGACGGTTCTACCCCTAGCTACCTCCCTCTTTTACTTTCAATAAGGCTATTCATCCAAGGCTACTCAGCCGAACAATGTACCTCCTCCATTACGAAATGAATAAAGCTAAGTGTCTCGCCCCAAAATTTTGCTTACTATTCGCATTTTACTCCATGCTACAAACGCACTCGGGGGCTCCCCCCACCTCACGACTTCGTCGACTGAGGATAACACGTGTACACCTGAGTAGCTGACCACGTAAGGTAACGAAAAGGGCACGTATACAAACAAAGCACTACGTGCTAAAACAACAACCAAACCTTTACAACAAAGGGAAAAACACGCCCAGTCCAATATATACAAATTTTACATCTATCTTTTTTACAGGTACTACCTATTCTGAAGAATAACCTGGGCACGCTGCTCAAACAAATCTACGATCTGTTCGGCATACTGCCTTACATCCGCATAATGCGGACGCATATCCCACTCGCCACCATCCAGCCAAAGAGGCGGCCCAGCCGCCACAACAGATAGATCTAAATCAGGACGATGTAACCGCACAAGGGAGAGCACAGCCTTCACCCCTGCGACGATCTGATGCCGTACCAGCTCCCTGACATGATGCACATTCCGAAACTTCGACAGCAGACCAGAGAGAGTCGACGGCGCATCATCCAGCGGAAACATTACATGCAGAACTGACGTGAGCGAAGACTTCACCTGACGAAGCACCCGCGATACCTGATGAACGTGATCTTGCACCATCGCAAGGACCATGGCACGATCACGGTCCATCCAGAAGAACCCGCCGGCCTCCATGTCCTGCTGAGTCAAGCAGTTGATCCGAACAGCAACACACTCCTTCTCCTCCCTTGGAGCAATGTTAGCACCTGCAATACTTGCAGAAGAGTAAGATGAAAGGCCAGCAGGCGCATCCGAAGTAACATGCAACAGCTCGAAAACTCACACTGAAGTTGTTCGGACAAACGAAGCAGCTCCGCCATCAAGTACTCCTCTCTGGCAGCGCCTTGATCCGCTTTGGATTTCCAAACATCAGCGTGGCCACGCACCCCAAGCAACTCTTTCTCGAGGCTATGGATACGGTCTCGAAGAAACACAAGCTGCGATGCACCATCCAGGGATGGCCGCAGCTGCGCCGCAGAAGAAGTGTCAACGGGATCATCACCCGAAGGACCCTAGAATAACAGAAGACAAAGAAATGAACAAGCAGATGAAGGAGCACAGAAACTCAGCAAATTCATTACGTGCAGCAAAAGCCACTACGTGGCACAAGGATCGTTCATCAAAATAATTACAACAAAAGAAGCTAAAACTATCCTACAACTACAAAGCCTACGAAGCTGCACCCTGAGTAGCCTCGGAGCCATACTACCTCGCCTTGGCTTCCCCCTGCTTCCTTAACGCGTACTCGGCCAGCAGATCAATCAGCTTCAGCCCGTAACGCTTACAGCGAGCAGCATAGGTGGCGAAGGCTACCTCGGATCCATCAGCAGTCGTCGGCATCCGGGAGGTGACCTGAGGAAGGTCCAGCTCCGCTCCAGCCGCCAAGGCCATTGCCAGCCCGACAGACGCGCTGATGCCTTTCTGCTTGCGCTTGTATGCCGCAGGCGCTTCGGCTGACAGCGCCTCCGCCAAGGCATCGACATCTTTGAGGGGCACGCCCTTAGGGACGAGCTCCTTGTAGAAACGCCCGAGGACCTCCTTGGCCTTGGCAAGTGAGCTGACGACGGTACTGCAGCGGTCTTCGACCGCCGCAGTAGCATCATCCAGAGCGCTCCCGTGCTCCAGAGCACCGCGATCAAACTCGATGCACGCGGCATCTAAAGCAACAAAGGAAGCAACATGAATAAAATCACTGCAAAAGAAAGACAAGGAAGTCAAAAAGAGGAAGGCGGAGACACTCACCCGAAACAGCCTTGGCAGCCGCCATAAGCTTGCCAGCAACCTCTCTCTCTCTCGCGCGAAGCCGTGGCGGTGGCAAGCTGCTCCTCGCGGTCCGTAGCCTCCTGTTGCAGCCGCTCCTTAGCCTCGGCCGCGTTGGCCAGCTCCAGCTCGAGGCGCTCCCTTGCACCAACGGCGACCTTGGCCTTTTTCTCCGCTTGACCAAGGATCTTTTTGAGAGCATCAATCTCACGAAGAGAGGCGTTGTGGTCCTCTGCAGTCAGCAACACACCTATCGGATTGAAGGACAAAAATACAAGAAGAAGCAAAAGACCAAGTCGTAAACATACCTTGAAGTTGTTTGAGGCTGGCCTCCAAAGCCAGGTGCTGCTGCACCAGTTGGTTGGCACCTTGCACAAAAGGCTGAAGAAAGAACCACCAATCAAAAGAGCGGCTCAGGGGCTACGCCCAAAAGAATGAGCAGCAACAATGAACACATGGAAAGAACACTCGGGGGCTCCCCCTGAGACTCAAAGGAAAACGAACAACAAGATACCCTACAGATGCTCGGGGGCTCCCCCGAGGTGGGAAGAAAAGAAAGATCAACAGATCATCCGAAAAGGCTCGGGGGCTCCCCCCGTGGCAGAAAACAGAATTACTTACATGATTCGACGGCGACTCCGAAGGTCCGCTCGCAGTCTTCTGAGGGGCAACCACCCGAACCTCCTGCGGAGAAGGGTTTGGAGTAGCGCCTTCAGAGGTGGCCACCGTCTGAGGAGGAGGAAGAACAACCTTCGACTCCCCCATCATCTCCCGAGCACCATCACTGGAGGAGCCATCGGAGGAACTGCTACAAAAGAAATATCATCAAAGCTCAAAACAAACAGACAAGAGAAAGCAAAAACGGGCTAAAGGAACTTACGAGTCGAGATCGCTCAAGTCGAAGATAGGAGGGGTTTTCCTGCCCTTCTTCTCCTCTTTCTTCTCTTCCTTCTTCTCTTCCTTCTTCCGCTTCGCCGGCGGGTGCGGTGCCACAGCCCGCACGGGAACGGTAGGAATGGGAGAAGAAGAGCCCCCATGATCTCCACTGTGACGTTCAAGGCCCAGCGGATTCCTCGGCGTCGGCGGAGTCGAAGCATCTGACGACTCGCTGGAGCTCCGTGTTCGCTTGCGAGTGTGATCCTCGCTCGACTCGTTGGCCTCTTTAGCCGGAGATCGCGTTGATGGCAGCTCGGACATGGAATCCACCACCTCATTATTCGGAGCATCCGGGAATACTTCGGGCAATGGAGGCGACATGCCTGGCACCTTGAACTTCTGCACAAATGAAGCAAATTTGTCAGCAGACAAATAAATACAAGCAAAATGCAGTCGAAAATAGCGCCATGCGCATGTCCCAGATATACACCTGCGGAACCGGACGAGAAGCAGAGAACAGAGAAGTCAGCGACTTCCCTGGGATATCCTCTCCAGGCTTGAACTTTAGCAGCGGACGAAGGACCCCGTCGAGATCTCCCTTGGAGAATTCCTCAGCCGAAACCCTAGTCGGATCACGACGACCAGCATAAAGGAACATCGGGTGCGCCCTAGCCTGGAGCGGCTGCACCCGACATTTGAGAAAAGTGCGGATGATATCCACACCGTTCACCTCTTTATCCGAAGTCAGTTGAAGATCCTCCACTCGACGATAGAGAGTCTCTATCTCCGCTACCTCGCCATCCAAGATCTGGTTCTTCCAGGACCTCTTCGGCTCGATATTTTGGGAGGGGTCGAAAGGAGCAAGACCAAAATCCAGCCCAGCCACCGTGGAGTCGCGGATGTAAAACCATCGCCTCCGCCAGTACTGGACAGATTCGGACATGGAAAAGGAGAAGAAAAGAAGTTTGGATCGAAGGCAAATGATGCAACTCCCAATGGGATAAACACCATCAGAACCAGATTGCCTCTTAACGGAATAGAGCTTCCGGAAGAGGCCAAAGTGTGGCTCGATACCAAGCCAGCACTCGCAGAAAGTGATGAAACAAGCAATGTGAAGAAGAGAGTTGGGGGAAAGATGATGCAGCTGGATGCCATACAGGAAAAGCAGTCCACGAAGGAAATTGTGGACTGGGAAGGAAAAGCCTCAAAGAACAAATGCGAGGAACATAACCCGAAACCCAGCAGGAGGACGGGGAATTACCTCATTGCCAGGGAGTTTGATGGCCTCCCTATCGTGCGGGGTCAAGCCCCGCTCACGAAGCTTGCGGAGATCACTCTCCCGCATCTCCGATCGCCGCCAGCCACCGTCGGTGACACGGGCAGCGGTAGAACCTTTCTTTCCACCACCAGCGCTTGTGCCAACCGGAGAAGAGGACTTCTTAGGCTTCCCCATTGCGGTGCGGTGGCGCCGGCGACGAGAACGTAGGATCAAAGAAGTAAATGTTCGAGGATATTCCAGCGCGCAGCAAGAAAGCTCAGAGAAGATTGGAGCAGTGAAACAAGAATGGCTGCGGTGAAAACAGATTGATTTTCCCCATAGATTATAAGGACAAAGACGATGCACGACGACCGTCCATCAAGAAGACCTAGCGCCAACTACAAGATCTGATCGTCCACGTGTCAGTATAGCAGCGAACCGTCGCTCACACGCCGTCCACTACGCACGGAAATCGAGGTGACGCCGTAATTATCTCCACGCCGTGCGTGACCGGTCAATTCAAGGTCAGAAGGTGGGACCCATGTTCATCCAGTCACGTCATCTCTGGCGCAGCAGACGCTTGAGGTCACCGATCGTCAGCACTGACGTCATCAAATACTATACTAGCAACAGATACAATTCTTCGCTACACAGCTAAGAGTACTCACTCAAATCTACGATTCGACTAATTCTTGGGGGCTACTCCTATCAGGAGCGCTGGCCGCGCACCCGAAGATGAACAAAACACTACAGCACTGAACTGATTTCTTCGAGTCCTACGTCGAGTCTACGACTCCACTATGGACTCAGGGGCTACTCCCATAGGGAGGATGGATTCAAGCATCCGAAATTTTTTGTGTCCTACGGATCGGAAGCCGAAAAACGGTTGAATTAAAGTCTCTGCTCGAGTCTACGACTCGAACAGACACTCGGGGGCTAATCCCATAGGGAGCGCTGGTCGCGCACCCTATGAATTCTTCGACTGCGATCCTACGAATCAGCATGCAAAACTTTTCGGCAACTCTGCCCTAATTAAACGCTGAGTGAGCAACGTCCTCCTTGGCCACCCGAAACACCTCCGTGGTGATAAACATTTGGATGTTGCGTCTGCAACGCAAAGATAAGACCTACAGATACCATCTGATGGCCTGGTAACGCACACGACTATGCTCTGCTAGTAAGAATCCGTGCCAACAGGCGCGATGAAAAATCCCGGCGGACGCGTTGGGTACATCATTTAAACTCACTGTAATTCCACTCCTGTAAGTCCTCCACGGCTTGAGTCGAATTACGCCAGCATATGTTCTGGGTTCGAGTCGAGGGACTCGAATCTGAAGAAGATCGTGTTGTTTTGTCCTAAGACAGTTAACTAACCCTGATCCGTCGGGAGAGTCAGGCACACGCATCAACAATCCCTACACAATCTCTTGAAAGACAGAGTTGCACCCGAAGGATTAAAGAGTCCTCAGCCGAATCTACGATTCGACTAAACACTCGGGGGCTACTGACATGGTTATACCCCGCGGGTACACGACCTTAGCATACCTAGTCCAGCCCAAGGAAGGCCCACGGAAAATATACGTCGGCCCATGAAGACTTTCGGGTGGCCAGGGCCCATGACGCCTTCGGATCCTTGGAGAGCAAGACTAGAGTAGATAGGAAATTCAAAGGGCTAAACCCTAAAACCTATAACCGACTCGATCTGTGCCTGGGACCTGCCTATCTCTATATAAAGGCCAGGAGGGCACGACGAGGAGGCTCGCTAACAATCTCTCGCACACCACCGCATACACACCTCCACGCCAGATTGCATCTGCGCACCCTTGTAACCTTCAGTTCCGCCGTAATCAAGAGCAGACAAGCAGGAGTAGGGTTTTCCCTCCGGGGCCTGAACCTGGGTAAACCTCATGTCCCCGTGTTGCTTGTTTTCTAACCGTTCCGTGATCTCTAGCATCCCCATCTTCTCCAAAACCCAAGTCCATAACAATGGGCATTAACGAGATTAAACCTCGTCAGGTGCCTAGGGTGGCTGCACCCCCTCCAGGTGCGACCAGTGGTGGGCCCGCTCCTAGGGTGGGTGTGGTCCCCCAGGCCTCCTCTCTGTCTCGTTCTTCTGGCTCCGTGGATCTTGTGGTGAAATATAATTTTTGGCATATTTTCCGGTATTTTTCCTGATAGTTCATTTTCTGCACAAAAAGAAGACACCAAGGTAATTCTGCTAAAAACATCGTCAGTCCGTGTTAGTTGTATCCAAATCACACAAGTTTAGAGGAGAAACAATAGCAAAGTGTTCGAGAAAGTAGATACGTTTTGGATGTATCAACTCCCCCAAGCTGAGCTTATTGCTTGTCCTCAAGCAATTCAGTTGAAAACCGAGTGCGATAAAAGAACTTTCACGAACACTTTGCTTCATATGATGTAAATATTCTCAGCACAAGAGTAGATGCTTAGACAATTCATAATAAGGAGTATGCAACTAAGTCTACTCGATATTCATTGCAAGCTATGAAGAGAAACCAACTCAATAATAATAAGTAGCATGAAACATAAACATAAGCAACATTGCAATGCTCATAATAAGGTATGATAGAGTGGTATCTCACTTGCCTTTGTTTGAAGAGCACGATATAAATGCCAAGGCACCTATGAAGTTCACATGAATACTAGAAGTAAAGATATCAGAGATACAAGGATCAAAGTCATGACATAATTAACCAAGTTTTGGAACAAACACAAGATGATAACTATGCTCTCAAGAAGGTGCTCATAGAATAAGTGGTGACTCAACAAAGTTGTGAAAATGGTTTTGAAAGGCTTCCCAATGCTGAAAGGAAGGTACTCATTAGCTTTGAGCTCTCATTGCCCCTATCATAGGCATCTTCATGTGGTTAAGGTGAAAGTGAGGTCCACTCTGAATCATATGCTTGACATACCATAAACTGGAATCCCAAGTCCCTTGAGTACGAGGGTCACTTCGCATGCTACTCAACTTTGGTCACCTGAAAGTTCTTGTCATTGTAAATACATGCATATCATCGAGAACCGCCAACGGGGTATCCCTTGCACATGGTATAGGAGCTTTCCCATAACCAAAATGACAAGGCAAGCACACAATGAGCATCTCAACAATATTTTTATTTACCATATGCATAGCTTTTTATTGAGGATGCTTCATAGATGCTCATTATGGTGATGCTGCAAGTTTCCACCATGATTAGGCATGGCTTAGGCTAGCGGCCTAGGCGTTTCTCTAACACAATGTATAAACTCCATGAACTCACAACATCCCCTTTTATTTCACATCGTCGACATCCGTAAAAAAAGAGCAAGGAATCAATTGGATGAGATATCCAAAAAGTGTTGAAAGCGTTCCCCGTGACAGCACGGTTCTGCTGACTCCCAGCATATAATTAGCAAGCATATAACTTTCATGGACAGGTCATGATGGTTTAGAATTATTAAGCGCAAAGAATAAAGTGTGCCATCAAGTTCGTGAGAGCTTTACTAACTAACTTTCTCAAAATAGACAAACATTTTAGTTTTGAAGAATACACGGCATATATAAAATATGCACTGAAGTAGAAAATGATGCTAATAGGTAGGTATAGTGGACACAACTGGCAATATCGGTTTTGGGGAGTTTGAAGCACAGGTAGATCACATACTCAGTGCAAGTGAAGGCTAGCAATAGAGAGTAAGCGACAAACGAGAGAGCAATAACTGTCATAATCATGCTTGCAACAAAACATGACTAATTATGGCATGAAATTGATACAAGAAATCTGAGGAAAAATAAATCATCGAGGCTTACTGACTATTGATTAGTCATATGCATGCGTGAGCATGTGCCAAGTCGATTCACATGAACAGTCAGAGGAGGATACCACAATGTCATACCAAAGTATGAATAAAACAATGAAAGCAAACATTCATATGACATGCTACAAACTATTAGCAAGATGGAGCTAATCATAGACAAGCAAGAACTACTAAGCATCCATAATGACATACACCTTACACAAACAGGCTAAGCATGCTCACAATGATGATATATGTACAAAAATGAAACAAATAGAGTTCGTTACCAGCCTCTTACCACACCACAAGTTGTCTTAATCATCATTATTGCTCTTCACTTGTGTGACTTGAATGATAACATGAAACCAAAATCCACTGAGGACGGATGAACCCTGCAAAGAACTCACAAAACCAAAGAAGACCAACAAATATTTTTGGTGTTTTCGAATTTTTAGAAACAAGCAAAAAAAGAGAAACCAAACAAAAAAAGCAAAAATCTTTTTGGATTTTTCTTTCAAGGCAAACCAAAGCAAAGAAACAAAGAAACAAACCAAGAGAAACAACGAAAATATTTTTGGTATTTTTGGGTTTTTAGAAAGAAGCAACAAAAACCAAACAGAAAGTGAAAACAATGGATATACAAAGAATCGACCGAACATGATATATAGATGATTGTGATGTCGGTGTACCTCCCCCCAAGCTTAGGCTTTTGGCCTAAGTGGGGCTCAATAGCGCGGATAGTACCCCCAAGCTGGTGGGTCATCATAGGAATGATCATAGTCAGGCGCCTGCGATGAAGAAGAAGACGCGCCCCAATCAAATGAGGGCTGCTGGTATGAAGACTCTCCCAAGTTGGAGGGCTAAACCGAATAGTTTTCGGCATCCTCTTCAACATTCTCCTCTTGCTGGGAGAGTTCCCCCACAAATGTGTCAACCTCCTCCTCCGTAAGCGACCATCATTGCCTGTTATCAAAATTAAACAAAGCAGGTGCATGCAAATAAACTATTTTCTCAGTCCTACCCTTTATCCGACCTTGCTGGGCAAACAATAATTCATATGGTAAACTTCTCACATTAGCCCCTAAGGAAACAAAACCTTGCTGAATCATGGATTCAATATCAAGCCTCTCTATGGGGAACTGAAAATCTGAATAGTGAGGCTCTAAACCATGGAAAGCTAGCAACCTAGAAGCAATGAGACCTCCACAAATTCCACCCTTCTCATGGTTGGTGGTGAGACGGTGAGCTATCAGAGCACCCCAAGCTATAAGATCTCTTCCTATTCAAAGCAGTTGCGATAAAATCTAGATCAAAAGAAGACAACTTTCTAGCAATATTTCTAGCAAGAACACACTTGATAATGAAATAGGCAAAGTATCTAATAGCTGGGAGCTGAATGTTCCGAATTTCACCACTTTACTTTGAGAAGTCGAAACCTTAGCAAATCTCAGCATATAAATCCACAAGTGACTTGGGCCTCTCCTTGATTTCCTCACAAGATCCCCACTGAGGTACTCTAATTGCTGCACAGAAATCAGCAAAAGGCAGGTCGACAAATATATTATATATTTTGTAATGGACCATGGGATTAGATGAAGACCAAGTGAACCAGAAGTCCTGCACAAAAGCCATGGTTAGCTTAACATATTGGAATGGTTCACCTTCAACAAAGTGTTCCAACCCTGCATTTGTAACCATAGTTTGGAAATCTTGGAGGATCCCCGCAGTTCTCATAATTTCATGGCATGGATATATGGAAGGAAAAACTGTCTCTTCACGATGAACCTTCATTGGCTCATGCACCATCAAGTCATATAGTTTCAGTGGGTAAGCACTCATCTTCCTTGCTGAAATTTTTAGACAACCATCAAACCAAGTGATTTCTAAGTTGATAAATGATGAGCAACTACTATAGGAACTTGCTAGAGGACTACACATGCATCAAAAAAAAGTTTATAAGCATAAAACAAGCATGCAAGATCAAACAACTTGACACCTATAGCAGCAAAATACTCAAGATACAATCTACCAGTCACAAATCTAATTGGACAAGTGGAGGAGGCACATACCAAGGAGCAAACCCTCCAAAAATCAGCACTTGAGATGGGCTAAACAAGGAGATCAGAAATCGTGAGCAAGAACAGCAAGAAATCGAGCTTGAGGAAGTTTTCCGGTGTTTTTCGGGAGAGAGAAAGAAGATGGCTTTGAAGAGGAAGCCTGGAGGGGCCCAGGTGGGCTAGGCCCCCCTTAGGCGCCACCCCCTGGTAGGTTGTACCTACCATGTGTGTGGTGGCCCCCTAGGTCACTTCAGGTGTCTTTCTGCCCCTTTTTCGAGGAAAAATTTATTTTGAATTTTCTGGGATTTTCTGGGAACTTTATTTTTGGCCAATTTTCAGGGTATGAAAATTGATTTTCTTGCAGAAAAAGTTTTTTCTGAAGAAGCAAAAGAAAACCAAAAGCCAAACTACAGGAGCTCTAAGAAACTCAAACAAGCAAACAACTAGAAAAACTAAAGCAAAGAATAGGAAGGGGAAAAGTAAAAGAAAGCAAGTATAACCACAGTGGAAACATTATTTTGTTCATTAAAATCCTTTTGTTAACAAGGTTGATCAAGTCTTGTTACCAAAACAATCTTATATGAAGCAAAACTTTGCATTCCACAAGGTGATTATGTTACCTCATACTTTATAGCAATGGTCCCAATCATAATAGTTTCAAAATTTTCTTGTGGAATGGGACAATATATTTCTCCAACCTTGATGCCCGCAATATTATCATCCTCAGGCATTTCAAGCACAACAAAATCAGTTAAAACCATGCAATTATGAGCAACTTGAACAGGAACATCCTCACATATACCAACAGGAATAGTAGTTGACTTATCAGCCATTTGCAAAGATATATCGGTTGGTATCAACTTTTCTAGCTAGAGTCTCTTGTAGAGAGAAAAAGGCATAACACTAACTCCAGCTCCCAAATCACATAAAGCAGTTCTAACATAATTATTCTTAATGGAGCAAGGAATAGTTGGTATATCTGGATCACCAAGTTTCTTTGGAATCTTACCATTGAAGGAGTAATTAGCAAGAAAAGTAGAAATCTCCTCATTAGGAATCTTCCTTTTATTAGAGACAATATCCTTCATATACTTTGAATAAGGAGGCAACTTAATAGCATCAGTCAAAGGAATTTGCAATAATAAAGGTTTCATCCATTCACAAAACTTGTTGTAGTGTTCCTCCTCCTTTGACTTGTGTTTCTTACCTGGAAAAGACATAGATTCTGCACCCAAGGTTCTCTCTCTTTACCATGTTTATTAACAATAAAATCTTCCTTTGTGTACCTAGTGTTCTTAGTGTGCTTCTCAGGTTCTTCCTCACCTTCCTCCTTATCAGGAGACTCATTTTTATCATTACCACTCTCAGTTTCAGCATCAGATACAAATATACTATTAGGATCTACAACAGGTTCTAGTGGTTCCTCAACTATCTTTTGTTTATTTTTCTTCCTCTTACGAGGACTACCACTATCTTCACCTTGTTGGGAATCCTGCTCTATTCTTTTAGGGTGTCCTTCAGGATATAAAGGATCCTGAGTAGCAATACCACTCCTAGTTCTAATTCCATAAGCATGTTTATCTCCTGAAGAATTAACTAGCATATCCTTTTGCACCTTAGCAAGTTGATCAAGTTGAGTTTGAACCATTTGAAAGTGTTTACAAAGCATTTTAATATCATTAGAAGTTCTTTCCACAATATCTTTCAACTCATGGATACCTCTAGAGTTTTCCAATAAATGATTCTGAACTTGTTTATTAAAATACCCTTGCTTAACAATAAATGTGTCAAGTTCCTCTAAACATTGATCAGGAAGCTTACCATAAGGAATATCACCTTCATCAAAGTGTTGGAGAGAGTGTACCTCAATAGTAGATGAGTGGGGAGTTGGCTTACATAATTCTTCTATAGGAGGTAGATTCTTCACATCTTCAGCTCTAATACATTTCTCTTTTAGACACTTCTTAGCTTCCTTCATCACTTCATCATTTAATGCAATAACTCCCATCTTCCTTGTTGTTGGTGCTGGAATTGGTTCAGGAACAACTGGTTCAAGAGTAATAGGATCAGGTGTATTTAGCTCAACTGAAGTCCAATCATCAGAATTCTTGCTTATTTTAGTCATTAATTCTGCAGCATTTGTAGGAGTACTTTTCCTGAAAACACAATCAGCAAAGCTATCTAGGTAGGTCCTAGAATCATCAGTTAGTCCATTATAATAAATATTAAGAAGCTCATTCTTAGGTAATGGACATCTAGGATGTGCATGAATCAAGGCACGGAACCTTGTCCATGACTCAGGAAATTTCTCTTCTTCTCCCTGTTTAAAATAAAAAAAGTCTCTACAAAGCAGCATGTCTAGCACTAGGAGGAAAATATTTCTGGAAGAAAGAAGCAATCAAGCAATCAGGGCTAGAACCAGGAGGTAATCTATTAAACCAAGCCCTAGCTTCTCCTTTTAGTGAAAAAGGGAAGATCTTAGTAACAAAGTACTTGTGCATCTTAAAATCATCAGAGAATAAATCACTCATAGTAGAAAGCTCATTCATATGAGCCACAACACTCTCATTTTCAGTCCCACAAAAAGTTTCTTTCTCAACAATATCTAAATAAGATAAATCAAGAGAGAAATCATAGTCTTCATCTTTAATATCTATGGGAGAAGTGGCAAACTTAGGATCAGAGGACAACTTAGGCATGATAGTACGTCTAGCAAGGAGACTCTTAATATCACTAGTACCATGTGTGTTTCGACACTCTTCAACAAAATCATCAGTGAACTCAATGTAACCATCATTAATATCATAACTCTCACTAGCCTCAGGTGAGCTAACAGGTGTAACAGTGTCTTCACTAGGAGTTTCGGTATTTCCTAAACTACCATAGTAGCATCTAGAAAAGGACCTAATGAACCACTCGCATCAAGCACAGTAGAAGTAACATCATGGGTATCAAAAGCAGTTTCAGACTCAGCAGTAGTAGAAGTGTGTGTAGCATGTGTATGTGGTGGTGGTGTAACAAGCTTACTTATAACAGACGGTCAATCAAGAGCAGCAGAGGTGTTTAGGACTGTACCTCTTCTTGTAGTCGATGGTAAAATAGGGAACTTTCCATCACGAGACTTCCCCATGATGAAAGGAGTAGCAGTGAAAAATAATAGATCCAAGTGAACTTACAAATAAATCTATGCTCCCGGCAACGGCGTTAGAAAATAGTCTTCATGACCCACAAGTATAGTGGATCGCAACAGTCTTCGCAGGTAGTATTACCCAGTTTATTGATTCGACACAAGGGGAGCCAAAGAATACTTGTAAGCCTTAACAACTGAGTTGTCAGTTCAGCTGCACCTGGAAATAGTTCTTGCTCATAGAAGTTTATCAGTTGCAACAGTTTGGTAGTAGCAATAGTAAAGCAAGAGCAACATCAATAGTAACAGTGAAACATGAGCAATAGTAACAGTAACGGCAACAGTAGGATTCGAGTGTGGTAGGCATAGGGATGGATGGACGGGCGTTGCATGGACGATTCTAAACATGTAACTTCAAGATCTAGAGCATTGCAGATAAATAATAACAAGCATCCAAGTACTAAACAATCCTAGGCATGTGCTCCATATATAGTCATACATGCTTGCAATAAGAACTTGCACAACATCTTCTGTCCATCCAGCCCGTGGCAGCGGGGCCTCTAGGGAACTACTGGCAATTAAGGTGCTCTTTTTAATAGAGCACCAAAGCAAAGCATTAACACTCCGTGAACACATGTGATCCTCACACCACAGACATCCCCTCCGGTTGTCCCAATTATTATCACTTTGGGGCCTTTGGATCCGGACAATGATATGTGTACACAACTTGCAGATAAGATCACAAACAATACTATCATAATGATTCAATAATAAGTTCAGATCTAAGATCATGGCACTCGGTCCCTAGTGACAAGCATTAAGCACAACAAGTTGCAACAAAGTATAATAGCACTAATAGAGATACTAGGAACTATGCCCTAACAGATCTTATTTGATTACATGATAGAACTCATCCAATCCCTACCATCCCCAAGCCTACAGCGGGGGATTACTCACTCATGGATGAGGGAAACATCGGTGGTTGATGGAGATGCGCTGGTGATGACGATGGCAATGATCCTCTCCACATTCCCCGTCCTGGCAGGGTGCCAGAACGGAGTTTCTGGATCCGAATCTTGGTTTCTGGTGGCGGCGGTGGAGCGGAACTCTTTCTGGAAAACTATCGAACCCCCCCTCGGTTTTTAGGTCGAAAGGCAACTTATAGGCGCAGAGGGAGGCCGAGGAGATGCCTGGGGAGGCTGCACCCCCTCTAGGCGCGACTAGTGGTGGGCCCGTGCCTGGGGTGGGTCTGGCCCCCCAGGCCTCCCCTCCGTCTCTTCTTCTGGCTCCGTGGATCTTCTGGTGAAATATAATTTTTGGCATATTTTCTGGGATTTTTTCTGATAGTTCATTTTCTATACAAAAAGAAGACACCGAGGTAATTCTGTTGAAAACAGTGTCAGTTCGTGTTAGTTGTATCCAAATCACACAAGTTTAGAGGAGAAACAATAGCAAAGTGTTCGAGAAAGTAGATACGTTTTGGACGTATCAAGCGAGTGCCCGCCTTTTGTGGTGCGCACTCGGGAGAATAGGGTGAGACTTTTGTGGCGTCGGTGAGTTGCGTGCTTCCGCATCCGGGGTGAGGCCTTGTGTGGCGTTGGGTGAGCATCAAGCCATCACACCTCGAGGTGAGCTATTTGTGGCGTTCGGAGAGCATTGCGCCATCGCAAATCTTCGTCCCCGCGTCCATCGGTTATCTCTCAACCGAGCCCTTTACTTATGCACTTTACATTGTGATAGACATCGTGCTTGAAGTATTTATATCTGGTTATCACCTTGTTGCTTGTATTGCTTAGCATAGGTTGTTGGTGCACTTAGGTGAACTTAGTGGCTAGGTTTTGTGCTCAATAAATTAAACGTTAGTTTTATTCCGCATTTACTTGATCCTAAACCATAATAATTTTAAAATCCTATTCACCCCCTCTAGGCGACTTACTTTGTACTTTCAGTATTGGTGCTAAGAAAGGTGAATGCTATGGGAGGAACGAGTGACTGAAATGCTGAGAAAATGATGAAGAGAACCGAGGTCTTTCATAGCAAATTCGTAGCTAAGGGCTACTTTGACATGACTGAGGAGTGAGACAGTGGAGGCTGCCAGAATTATGTGATCGACATAGATAAGAAGATATGTTATGTCAGGACCACGACGAAGAATGAAGAGAGAGGCATTGGATTTGGATTCAACGAAACCGATTGTGCGTGCAAACAAGGAGAAGCATTGAAACCAGGTATGAGGCACTTGTTTGAGGCTGGATAGTGATTTTAGGAGGCGACAAACATGAGTTGGATTCTTAGGATCGAAAAAGCCAGAGGGTTGTTGACTATAGACCACCTCGTAGAGATAACCATGGAGAAACCCATTTTTAACATCAAGCTGATGTATCGGCCAAGAGTGAGAGAGGGAAAGGGATAGAACAATGCGAATGTTGGTTGGTTTAACTATAGGGCTAAAAGTTTCATCAAAGTCAATGCCAGATTGTTGCGAGAAACCACGAACCACCCAACGAGATTTGTGACGTGCAAGGGAACCATCAGAATTATATTTGTGGCAAAAAATCCTTTTACCGCTCATGATGTTAGCATCAGGAGGAGGAGGGACTAGAGTCCTGGTTTGATTGAGAGTAAGAGCATTGAATTCTTCCTGCATGGCCTGTCGCCAATTAGGATCGTGTAACACCAGGAGATAAGTGGATGGTAAAGGATAGGATACACTGGGTGGAGAGATTGAGGCGGTCGGGTGTACCAGGGAGACGGCCTGTCGTGGATCGAGTAAGATGCACAAAAGTGTTGGAGGTATGACCTAGAGGCAATAATAAAAGTGGTTATTATTATATCTTTGTGTTTATGATAAATTTTTACATTCATGTTATAATAGTATTAACCAGAAACGTTGATACTTGTGTGATTTGTAAACTAAATTAGAGTCCCTGGTAAAGCCTCTTTATAATACTAGCTTGTTGGTTAATGAATGATCGTGGTTTCTCGATCATGAACATTGATATGTTATTAATAACAAGATCATATCATTAGGAGAATGGTATGATGGAAATACTCCTATAGATAAGCGTAGCATAAAGATCAAGTCATTTCAATAGTTTGTTTGCTATAAGCTTTCTGATACAGAGTAACCTAATCCCTTCGACCATGAGATCATGTTAATCACCATCACCAGAAGGATGCTTTGATGACATCAAACACCACACCGTAATTGGGTGGCTATAAAGGTGGCATTGAGTGTTCGGAAAGTATGTGTTGAGGCACATGGATCAAGAGTGGGATTTGTCCATCCATATGACGGATATATATACTCTTGGCCCTATCGATGGAATGTCATCCAATTAGCTTGCAAGCATGTGACTAGATCACAGGGGATCACATATCACGGGAACTAGAAAAGAGTACTTATCGGTAACGAGGTTGAACTAGGTATGCAGAGATACCGACGATCAAACCTCGGATAAGTAAACTATCGCGAGACAAAGGAAAATTGTTGTCATATGTAAGTGGTTCATTCGACCGCAAATTAATCGTAGAAATATGTGGGAGCCATATGAATTTCTAGATTACTCTATTGGTTATTGATCGGAGAAGTGTCTCGGTCATGTCCGCATAATTCACGAACCGTAGGGAGACACACTTAAGGATTCGATGTTGTTTAGTAGATATGGAATATAAGTAGGGAAACCGAATGTTGTTCGGAGTCTCGAATGGGATCCGGTATATCACGAGGAGATCCGGAATGGTCCGGATAATAAGATTCATATAAGAAAAGTCTGATTCCAGAGTTCGGGAATGATTTCAATGTTTTCATCGGAGAGGTTCTAGAAGGTTCACCGGACCGGAAGGGGAATGGTCCATGAATGTGTCATGGGTAAGTGGAATGATTGGATCATGTCCTAAGTCACTTTTGTTGGGCATTTGCGAGACATAATTAAAGCTCTAAATTGAAAGTCAAATGGGAGGTTTGAAAAGGCAAACTGGAACAATGGTTTCCTAGTGGAAGAAGGAAAGAGTCCTTCCTTCTATCCAACTTGGGTTTGGGTATGGATTCAAACTCCCCTCTCCCAAGCCTCCCTCCCTCTCATAAATAGAGGGGGAGGGCTGCCACAAAGAACACATAACCATCCCTCCCCACCCGTGCCGTGCCGCCGCTGCTGCCAAGCCGCCGCACGCTACCGCTGGCTCATCGCCGTCGCTGACACCTCCTCCTCCTCTCCGGCCTTCTAAACCTAGATCGCCGGAAACCCTAGATTCACCATAACTCGCACCGGCTTAGGCGAAGCACTACGGGATCTTCCCTTTACTTCTGACACCACGTCGTCGTGCTGCCAGAATCGCGAGGGGAGAACTACAACCTGTGCTGCCTACTGGAACAAGGGAGAGCAAGGTCTTCATCGAGTACCGAACGTGTGACGGACTGCGGAAGCGCTGCCGGAACACAGCGTCGGAAGGATCGTCTACGCGATCTTGAGATCGGCAAGTGTACAAATACATCACCCACGAGAATCTGCTCTCGTTAACCGCTTTAGAATCTTCGAGGGTGAGTACCCTAATCGACTCATTGCTTCAATCTAGTAGATAGATCTTGGCTTGTTTGTATGCATGCGGTAGAATTTTTTTTGTTTTCCATGCTACCAATCCCTACAGTGGTATCAGAGCCATGTCTATATGTAGATCTGTTGCACGAGTACAACAATATGGTCATTATGGGCGTTGATGCTTTTGTTGTCGATTGCTTCTTGTGTACTTTGCATCTTGCGGGATGGTGGGATGAAGCGGCCTGGGCTAACCTTACATGACATCGTTCATGAGACTTGCTCCATGCTTGACATGCAACTTGTATTGCATAAGTGGCTTTGTGGGTGCCTGTTTCTCCCAACAAAGTGAAGATTCAATTTACAACGGGTAGTTGACAATACTAGTATCAACGTTGTGGTTCTTGTTCGTAAGTTAGAACGACACTTATTGAAAGCCCCAAACCACGTAAAACATGCAAAGAAAATTAGAGGCGTCTAACTTTGTTTTGCAGGGGTGTGCTGTGATGTGATATGGCCATGATTGTGATTATATATGATGTATGCAATGTTCCTTATTGTAAGTTGGCAACTGGCAGGAGCCATATGGTTGTCTTTGAAATTCCGTTAAGACCTGCGTGTATATTATTCAAAGTAGTTGAAATAGTTGATACTGGTGGACGACAACCATGAAGCGGCGCCATTGACCTTGACGCCATGCTGGTGATGATGGAGATCATGTTCGTGCTTGAAGATGGAGATCGGAAGCAAAAGAAGAAATGCCATATCATATCACATATTTTGAATTGCATGTGATGTTAATCCTTTTATGCATCTTGTATTGCTTAGTTCGCGATGGTAGCATTATAAGATGATCCCTCTAGCACAAAAATTTCAAGTTATAAAGTGTTCATCCTTAGTAAGCACCGTTGCTAAAGCTCGTTGTTTCGAAGCACCACGTGATGATCGGGTGTGTTAGATTCTACGAGTGTATACAACGGGAGCAAGCCAGATTTGCTCATGCGGAAGCTAAGGTTTGCTCTTGATGATCCTAGCATGTACAGACATGGTCTCGGAACACGGATCGCCGAAAGGTAAAGCATGAGTCATATAGTAGATATGATGAACATGTTGATTGTTCGCCATTGAATCTACATCAATTCTCGTGATGATCGGTTTTGATGTGGTGGATTTGGTTCGTGTGATCACTAAAACAATGTGAGGGATATTGTTTTGAGTGGGAGTTCACCTAAATTAATTTAACTATTAATTAGTACTCAATTTGTCATAAACTTAGTCTAAACTATTGAAAATATGTTATAGATCAATGGCGGCCCCTACCATCAATTTTAATGCGTTCCTAGAGAAAGAAAAGTTGAAAAACAATGGAAGCAACTTCGCGGATTTGTTCTGCAATTTGAGGATTATCCTCAATGCTGGTAATTTGACCTATGTGCTGGATGCACCGCTAGGTGACCCACCTGCAGCTGATGCTACTGATGAGGTAAAGAATGTTTTCCTCGCTCGGAAGAATCAGTACTCCATAGTTTAGTGTGCTATCTTGTATGGTTTGGAATTGGAGCTTCAGAAAAGGTTTGAGAACCATGACCCATATGATATTGTCCGTGACCTCAAAATGATATTTGAGGCTCACGCGGCAGTTGAGAGTTATGAGGCTTCTGAAAAGTTCTTTAACTGCAAGATGGAAGAGGGCAGCTCCGTCAGTGAGCACGTGCTTAAGATGTCTGGGCACGCAAGCAAGCGTCAAAGCTTGGGTATAGTGATTCCTAATGCTTTGGGGATTCACCGTGTCCTCCAATCACTACCACCAAGTTACAAGAACTTTGTGATAAACTACAATATGCAAAACATGGACAAGTCGTTGCCCGAACTCTTCTCCATGTTAAAGTCTACGGAAGTGGAGATCAAGAAAGAGCACCAAGTGTTGATGGTCAATAAGACCACCAAATTCAAGAAGCAAGACAAGTCTAAGAAAAAGGGAAATTTCAAGAAGCGCGGTAAGAAATTTACCGCGCCGGTGAAGAAAACTAAGGCTGGGCCTAAGCCTGATACTAAGTGTTTTTACTACAAGGGAGAGGGTCACTGGAAGCGGAATTGCCCTAAGTACTTGGCGGATTTGAAGAACGGCAACGTCAAGAAGAAAGGTATATCCGATATACATGTTATTGATGTGTATCTCACTAGTACTCGTAGTAGTGCCTGGGTATTTGATACTGGTTCGGTTGCTCATATTTGTAACTCGAAACAGGTGCTGCAGAATAGACGTTAATTAGAAAAGAACGAGGTGACGATGCGCGTTGGAAATAGATCAAAGGTTAATGTGATCGCGGTCGGCACGCTACCTCTTCATCTACCATCAGGAGTAGTTTTATACTTAAATAATTGTTATTTGGTGCTTGCGTTGAGCATGAACATTATATCCAGATCATGTTTATTGCGAGACGGTTACTTGTTTAAGTCCGAGAATAATGGTTGTTCAATTTATATGAGTAATATGTTTTATGCACATGCACCTTTGATAGATGGTCTATTCTTATTGAATCTCGATTGTAGAAATACACACATTAATAACATTGAGGCTAAACGTTTGAAATTGAGCGATAACTCGACCTATATGTGGCACTGCCGTCTTGGTCATATTGGAGTGAAGCGTATGAAGAAACTCCATTCCGATGGAGTTCTTGAATCACTTGATTTTGAATCACTTGAAAGATGTGAAGCATGTCTGATGGGTAAAATGACTAAGACTCCATTTTCTGGTATGATGGAGCGAGCTACGGACTTATTGGAAATCATACATACCGATGTGTGTGGTCCAATGAGTGTAGAATCGCGCGGTGGTTATCGCTATGTTCTTACCTTCACGGATGACTTGAGTAGATATGGGTATATCTATTTCATGAAACATAAGTCCGAAACTTTCGAGAAGTTTAAGGAATTTCAAAGTGAGGTAGAGAATCAACATAACAAGAAGATTAAATTTCTACGATTTGATCGTGGAGGTGAATATCTAAGTTACGAGTTTGGCAAGCATTTGAAGAAATGCGGAATACTTTCACAACTGACAGCGCCGGGAACACCACAACGTAATGGTGTGTCCGAATGTCGTAATCGAACTCTCTTAGATATGGTTCGTTCTATGATGTCACTTACAGATTTACCGCTATCGTTTTGGGGTTATGCATTAGAAACAACCGCATTCACTTTAAATAGGGCACCATATAAATCCGTTGAAACGACACCGTATGAATTATGGTTTGGGAAGAAACCTAAATTGTCGTTCCTAAAAGTTTGGGGCTGCGAAGCTTATGTAAAGAAGTTACAGCCAGACAAGGTTGAATTCAAAGCAGAAAAATGTGTCTTCATAGGATACTCGAAGGAAACTATTGGGTATACCTTCTATCATAGATCTG
Organism: Avena sativa; assembly: GCA_916181665.1. NCBI lineage: Eukaryota > Viridiplantae > Streptophyta > Magnoliopsida > Poales > Poaceae > Avena > Avena sativa. The sequence goes on from OV702298.1 coordinate 22,942,298, forward strand.
AGGGCAAAATCTTCTTTGCTAAGAATGGATCCTTTCTAGAGAAGGAGTTTCTCTCGAAAGAAGTGACTGGAAGGAAAGTAGAACTTGACGAGGTTGTTGAACCTTCTCTTGAACTTGAGAGTAGCGCAGCACCGGAAGTGGTTCCTGTGGCGCCTACGCCAATAAGAGAGGAAGCTAATGATGTTGATCATGGAACTTCGGTTGAAGTAACTATGGAACCTCGCAGGTCAACGAGAAATTGTACCACTCCTGATTGGTATGATCCCGTTATGAGTGTCATGTTGGTGGACAACACCGATGACCCTGCGACATATGAGGAAGCGATGATGAGCCCAGATTCCAATAAATGGCAAGAAGCCATGAAATCCGAGATTGGATCCATGTACGAAAACCAAGTATGGACTTTGGTGGACTTACCGGATGGCCGGAAGGCTGTCGAGAACAAATGGATTTTCAAGAAGAAAACAGATGCTGATGGTAATGTTACTGTCTATAAAGCTCGACTTGTCGCAAAAGGGTTTCGACAAATTCAAGGAGTTGACTACGATGAGACTTTCTCACTGGTAGCGAAGCTAAAGTCCGTGAGGATTTTATTAGCAATCGCTGCATATTATGATTATGAGATATGGCAGATGGATGTCAAAACGGCGTTCCTCAATGGAGACATTGATGAAGAGTTGTATATGGTATAACCCAAAGGTTTTGTCGATCCTAAAGATGCTAACAAGTATGAAAACTTCAACGGTCCATTTATGGATTGAAGCAAGCATCCCGGAGTTGGAATCAACGTTTTGATAAGGTGATCAAAAGTTTTGGTTTTATAAAAACTTATGGAGAAGCTTGTATTTACAAGAAAGTGAGTGGGAGCTCTGTAGCATTCTTAATACTATATGTAGATGACATATTGTTGATTGGGAATGATGTAGACCTTCTTAATAGTGTCAAGGATTATTTGAATAATAGTTTTTTAATGAAAGATCTTGGCGAAGCATCTTACATATTAGGCATAAAGATTTATAGAGATAGATCGAGACACCTAATATCATTGACAAAGAGTACATATTTGGACAAAGTTCTAAAGAGGTTTGGAATGGAAGATAGCAATAAAGGGTTCTTGCCCATGTTGCCCAATACGACCTTGAGTAAAACTCAAAGTCCTGCAACGACAGAAGATAGAGAAAGGATGAGTAAGACTCCCTATGCCTAGGCCATAGGATCTCTTATGTATGCCATGCTATGTACTAGACCCGACATTGCATATGTTGTTAGTTTGACTAGCAGATATCAAAGTGATCCAGGAGTGGATCATTGGATAGCGGTCAAAAACATCCTTAAGTACTTGAGAAGAACTAAGGATATGGTTCTTTCTTATGGAGGTGATTGTAACATCCCACCATTAGAGCTCAGAAATAAGCTGAACCCAGATGTGTGCATTGCATTCATGCATAGAAAATCTGAATAATTTTCGCGCTTTTGAACAAAACTTGTCAAAGTGATTGAAGCTTCTCTTAACTTGATGAAATTGAAGTAGATCACCAAGTTGGCTGTGATAAGTTTCAATAGGACCTTTGCTAAAACCTTATTTGGGTAAACATGATTTAATCTAAGGATAGAGCAGATATAATAGAATGTTACTCATATTACATTGTTTAAAGGATTAATATTTGATCCTTAAGAGATCCTATCATAATATTTAGCCAACAACTCATAAATGCCAAGTTAAGATTATAACTAAAGTAAACTCAATTTAATGACTAATCCTGACCTATCTTATTCTTATCTATTCTTACTATGAGTATCATAGTAATACTTAACCTTAAACTCTTTAATGAGTTGGAGTTGGAAACAGACTAAGTCAAGATCATTCACTATATATCTTTCTTTCTATAGCAATCTTTATGGAACTTATCTTAATATCTGTTGTTCATCAATGTTGGGTAATTCCCCATTGATTCACAAATTCTTTAACTATCAATCCTTGATCTACTATTTCTTGATCTTATCATAACATCTACCTAAATCTTTTAAAGAGGGCATAGTCCATAAATAACCTTAACCCAATATGAGATACTAAGAAGATAATTTCAATACAATTGAAAAGTAGGATTGATAAAGCCTTGCTTAGCCAACTAAGAACTTAAGCAATAAATGATTAAAGGATTATAATGGTGATGCTTTAGCCACCAATATTGAATGCTTATATTTAGTATAAGTGATACTGGTAGGTAGAACATGATTGAAACCCTAGTAGAGATAAGTTATCCTAGAGTAGTCATTACAAACCACATAAATATGATTTAGGGTTGGAGTGTGAGTTATTAGAGTAAAGTGAATATAGGATGATATTATTCAATTAAAGCTAGTATAGAATAGAGTTATAGAAGTGGTGTTATTCATCTTAAAGGATAGTCAACTTTAGAGAAAGGTAACTAGATGCATACAACAATTAGAGGTACATTAGTGATGAATGATTAAGGAAGTTTATGAGTAGAGTTTGAAGGAACTATTTGTTGGATGGAAGGCTATCAACAGTAGAGTAGTAGATACAACCAAGCAAGGGTATGAGGAAGTTATGAAATACTTTAGTATCAAACTCATTGGATTCATCCATGAGTTTAGAAGGTTAATCAGTGAATGAGAATATTTCTATGAAGTAAAACTCATCATGTTAATCATGATGATAGATAGAAAAAGGTAGTATATCTAGGAAAGGAATTCCTTAATAAGAAGTCTAGAATTATGAATTATGGAAGATAGTAATTCTTGGTAAACAATCAACTCTAAATCTTAAAACCAAGTATAATATCCATTTCATATTAAGAATTCCTCATCTTATATCTATATCACTTGATAGGGACATTCCCCTATAACAAATCACATAAGCACATCTCTGCCAATTTCAACCATCATAAGTAAATGTGCTTAGGAGTATCTTTATCAATTCCTTTCTATAAAACAGTCAAGATATAACTTTCTAGTACTAAAGGTGATGTCATCAAATATCCCAAACAGAAAACAATATGCTTAGTTATTGAATCATTAACCACATCCATAAAGGAGTCTAAGTATATTAAAAACCCTAAACCCTAGGGTAAATAATCATAATCCAAAATCCTAAACCTCTTTGTTTATCATAATAGAATATATACATTGTCATTTTCCAAATTAATGGAAGTAGTAAGAACCATTAATTTCTTTCAGATTTCATGCATCAAATAATGATATAGGATCATTATACATATAAAAATTTACATTCAAACGCTGAGCGAACTAGAGTTAAGTCTTATAAACAAATAAGAATACATCATTCAAGAAATCCATAATTAAAAGAGGAGAGAAAAATAATAAGAAAAGTTTCTATAAATTATTAAAAGGGGTTCATATTGAGAAAATAAAAAAATATAAAAAGATTATATAATAAAAGATCACAAATGATACTAAATATATTTTCGTATTATTGCAATTATCCAGCAAATAAATCCTACAAAGAAAAGTTCAAAATATAAATCAAATTCAAATCTGAAAAGAAAAACAGAAAATATAAAAAGGTAAAACAAATAAAAACATTACATGGCCGTGGCCCAACTTCTCTTTCCTTATATAATGCCCATGTGTAGCCCACAAGAAGCCCAGCTCGTTCTCACCTCTGGCTGGTAGGTGGGACCGAAGAGGGACTGCGGATTGAGTTTACGAAAGTACCAGGGGGTTATCCGCAAAACTGCATGTCGTCGTCTACCTCGCCTACTAGAAGCAGCTCCCTGGCCAGGAGCTCCGGCCTCGATGGACTGCCGCGCTGTGATGCGTGCTACCGCTCCTGGGTGGAAGGGATAAGAACGCCACGACGCCGCCTGCTCGTCCTCATCCCCATTCCCCCCTCTATAGCTCTCTCTCTCTCAATTTCTTCTTCTGACCTAAGAACCCTAGCTCGGAGGTGAGCTGGAGCCGTCGATTCCGTGCTCGCCTCGGCCATGTAAGACCATGGTGGAGACCGCCGTGCTCTTCTCATCCGTTTGCCCCAACTCACACTAGCGGAGAAGGCGTGAATCAACCCAATCGAACCCTTGTTCCCGACGCTGTTCGTCGACCTCGCCGGCGTCTCCGACCGCCCCTCGCCAAACCAAGCACACCATCACGTTCCTGGTGAGTCACTGAATCTCCTAGTATGCATAGATCTTTCGTTTGCTTCCGAAATCCACGCCACCGTGATCGACCGCAAGCACTGCAGCATGAGCTCGTCGTCGGTTGACCTCCGGTGACCAAAAAAGGGCGGCGCCACCACCAATAGGTTCGCCTCGATCTCCTCTGTCCAACGAACCTAGCCACAGCCCCGTGCATGCACCAGATCGATCGATTTATTCCCAACCAGTAAGGATCAACTCTGTTGGAATTATGCCCTAGAGGCAATAATAATGATGTTATTATTATAATTCTTGTTCATGATAAATTTTATATTCCATGCTAGAATTGTATTAAGCGGAAACTTTGATACTTGTGTGGTTTATGAACAACGCCGTGTTCCTAGTACGCCTCTATGGACTAGCTCATTGATTAATGATGGTTAAGGTTTCCTAACCATAGACATGAGTTGTCGATTAATAATGAGATCATATCATTGGGAGAATGATATGATGGACAAACCCAAATCAAGCAGAGCAATTAGATCGTGTCATCGTGTTCATCTTTGCGAAGCTTTTTCTTATGTCAAATATTTTATTCCTTAGACCATGAGATAATGCAACTCCCTGGTATCGGAAGAAAGCTTTGATGCCATCAAACGTCATCCTATGAGAGGGTGATCATAAAGGTGTCTCTCAGGTGATCGGAAAGTACTTGTTGGGTGATGCCCCTGCTGTAGATGCGCCGGCTGATGAGAAAGTTGTTTATCAGTCGTGCAAGGATGATTATGGTGTGATTAAGAGCACCATGTTGTTTGCTATGGAATCGGACCTTCAAAATCATTTTGAGGAGTTCCCCGGGCCCTTTGAGATTCTTGAGGAAATGAAAACTATGTTTCACACTCAGGCCCGTTCTGAGAGATATGAGATCTCTGAGAAATTCTTTAACTGCAAGATGGAGGAAGGGAGTTCCGTTAGTGATCACGCCATTAAGATGTCGGGCTACACTCAACGCCTTGAGCAACTGGACTGCAATATTCCAGAGGAGCTCAAGATTGACAGAGTTCTGCAATCACTCCCTCCTAGCTACAAAGGTTTTGTAGTTACTCATAATCAGATTGGTTCCACTGATACGATCACTGAGCTCTTCGCTAAGCTGAAAGCTGCGGAGGTGGACATCAAGAAAGATAATCATATGTTGAGGTCAACAAGCCCCTAGCTTTAAGAAAGGTAAGGGTGCAAAGAAGCCCTTCAAGAAGGGCAGCGGCAAGCGCGTTGCCCCTGCAGAGAAGAAGTTCAAGTCTGGACCTAAGCCAGACACTGAGTGCTTCTATTGCAAGGACAATGGTCACTAGAAGCACAACTGTCCGAAGTACTTAGCGGACAAGAAGGCTGGCACCATCAAAGGTATATTTGATATACATGTTATTAATGTTTTCCTTACTAGCCCTCGTTGTAGTGCCTGGGTATTTGATACTAGTTCAGTTGCTAATATTTGTAACTCGAAACAGGAGCTACGGAATAGACGGCGGTAGCGAGGGATGAGGTGACGATGCGCGTTGGCAACGGATCAAGAGTTGATGTGATGGCCGTCGGCACGCTCTCCTTAGTTTTACCTTCGGGATTAGTTTTAAACCTCAATAAATGTTATTATGTGCCTGCGTTGAGCATGAACATCATATCTGGATCGTATTTATTGCAAGACGGTTATTCATTTAAATCGGGGAATAATGGTTGTTCTATTTATATGAGTAACATCTTTTATGGTCATGCACCTGTTGTGAATGGTTTATTTCTTCTGAATCTCGAAAGCAATGAAACACACATCCATAACATTGAGGCTAAGAGATGCAAAGTAGATAGTGATAATTCTACTTATTTGTGGCACTGTCGTCTAGGTCATATTGGTGTAAAATGCATGAAGAAACTCCATTCTGATGGACTTTTGGAGTCTCTAGATTTTGAATCATTTGACATGTGTGAACCATGCCTAATGGGAAAGATGATCAAAACCCCGTCCTCCGGAATAATGGAGCGAGCAACGGACTTGTTGGAAATCATACATACCGATGTATGCGGACCAATGAGTGTTTCGACGTGCGGTGGTTATCACTATTTTCTCACTTTTACTGATGACTTAAGTAGATATGAGTATATCTATTTAATGAAACATAAATCTGAAACATTTGAAAAGTTCAAACAATTTCAGAACGAAGTGGAAAACCATCATAACAGGAAAATTAAATTTCTATGATCCGATCATGGAGGTGAATATTTGAGTTATGATTTTCTCACGCATCTTAAAGCAAGCGAAATCGTTTCACAACTCACGCCACCCGGAACACCACAGCACAATGGTGTGTCTGAACGCCGGAATCGAACTCTATTAGATATGGTGCGATCAATGATGTCTCTTATAGATTTGCCATTATCATTTTGGGGTTATGCATTAGAAACCGCTGCATTCACTTTAAATAGGGCACCATCTAAATCCGTTGAGACGACACCGTATGAACTATGGTTTGGTGCTAAACCTAAGTTGCCGTTTCTTAAAGTTTGGGGATGCGAAGCTTACATCAAGAAGTTGATGCCGGACAAGCTCGAACCCAAAGCGGAGAAATGCGTATTCATAGGATACCCTAAGGAAACGATTGGGTATACCTTCTACCACAGATCTGAAGGCAAAGTGTTTGTCGCAAAGAACGGATCCTTTCTTGAGAAGGAGTTTCTCTCGAAAGAAGTGAGTGGGAGGAAAGTAGAGCTAGACGAGGTTATTGAACCTTCTCTTGAGTTGGAGAGTAGCGCAGCACCTGAAATTGTTCCAGTGTCGTCTGCACCAACAATAGAGGAAGCTAATGACAAGGATCATGAAGCTTCGGATGATGCTACTACTAAACGTCGTAGGTCGACAAGGTCGTGTGCCCCTCCTGAGTGGTATGGCAACCCTGTCTTAACTGTCTTGTTAGTAGACAACAGTGAACCTGCGAACTATGAGGAAGCAATGATGAGCCAGACTCTGAGAAATGGCTAGAGGCCATGAAATCTGAATTGGGATCCATGAGCGAAAACCAAGTATGGACTTTGGTGGACCCTCCTAGCGACCGAAAGGACGTTGAGTGCAAATGGATTTTCAAGAAGAAAACGGACGCGGATGGTAATGTTACTGTCTATAAAGCACGGCTTGTCGCAAAAGGTTTTCGACAAGTTCAAGGTGTTGACTACGATGAGACTTTCTCTCCCGTAGCGATGTTTAAGTCCATTCGGATTTTGTTAGCAATTGCTGCGTTTCATGATTATGAAATATGGCAAATGGATGTCAAGACTGCGTTCCTCAATGGCAACATTGATGAAGAGTTGTATATGATGCAACCCGAAGGTTTTGTTGATCCTAAGGATGTTGATAAAGTGAGCAAACTTCAGCGTTCCATTTATGGACTGAAGCAAGCATCTCGGAGTTGGAACCTTCGTTTTGATCAAGTGATCAAGAGCTTTGGATTTGTTCCAAATTGCTACGAAGCTTGTATCTACAAGAAAGTGAGTGGGAGCTCATTGACATTTTTGGTACTATATGTGGATGACATATTGATTATCGGAAATGACATTGACATGCTTAACGATGTGAAGAGTTATTTGAACAAATGTTTTTCAATGAAAGACCTAGGGGAAGATGCTTATATATTGGGCATCAAAATCTATAGAGATAGACAAAGACGCCTGATAGCTTTAAGCCAAAGTACATACCTAGACAAAGTTCTGAAAAGGTTCAGAATGGATAAGGCAAAGAAAGGTTCAGTGCCTATGTTGTCAGGTAAGATATTGAGCAGGGCTCAGTGTCCAGCGACGGTAAACGATAGAGAAGCTATGAGCAAAGTGCCTTATGCCTCGGCCATAGGATCTATCATGTATGCCATGCTATGTACTAGACCGGATGTGTCCAATGCTCTTAGTTTGACGAGCAGATACCAAAGTGATCCAGGAGTGGAACACTGGACAGCCATGAAGAACATCCTAAAGTATTTAAATAGAAGTAAAGAAATGTTCTTAGTCTATGGAGGTGATGAACATCTCGTCGTAAAAGGTTACGTCGATGCTAGTTTTGACACCGACAAGGATGATTCTAAATCTCAGACAGGATACGTTTATATTTTGAATGGAGGAGCTGTGAGCTGGAGAAGCTGCAAGCAAAGCGTGATCGCGGGATCTACACTAGAAGCGGAATACATGGCTGCTGCAGAACCGTCAAGTGAAGGAGTTTGGATTAGGAACTTCATCACTGAGCTTGGTGTGGTTCCAAGTGCCTTGGACCCACTGGAGATATTGTGTGACAACACTCGCGCCATAGCACTGGCTAAGTAACCAAGATATTATCCAAAGACCAAGCATATCAACCGCAAGTTTCATATAATTCGAGATTATATAACAGATGGAGATCTAAAGATTAGCAAAGTACATACGGATCTGAATGTCGCAGATCCATTGACTAAACCTGTTCCACGAGCAAAACATGATCAACACCTTAGTGCCATGGGTGTTAGATTGTTGCCAGATGTAAACTAGATTATTGACTCTAGTGCAACTGGGAGACTGTTGGAATTATGCCCTAGAGGCAATAATAAAGATGTTATTATTATAATTCTTGTTCATGATAAGTTTATATTCCATGCTAGAATTGTATTAACCGGAAACTTTGATACTTGTGTGGTTTATGAACAACGTCGTGTCCCTAGTACGCCTCTATGGACTAGCTCATTGATTAATGATGGTTAAGTTTTCCTAACCATAGACATGAGTTGTCGATTAATAATGAGATCATATCATTGGGAGAATGATATGATGGACAGACCCAAATCAAGCAGAGCAATTAGATCGTGTCATCGTGTTCATCTTTGCGAAGCTTTTTCTTATGTCAAATATTGTATTCCTTAGACCATGAGATAATGCAACCCCCTGGTATCGGAAGAAAGCTTTGATGCCATCAAACGTCATCCTATGAGAGGGTGATCATAAAGGTGTCTCTCAGGTGATCGGAAAGTACTTGTTGGGTTGTATGTATCGAGATGGGATTTGTCCCTCCCAAGTCGGAGAGATATACTTTGGGCCCACTCGGTAATCAATATCAACACCGCTTGCAAGCACGTGGTTAAGGAGTTAATCACAAAGTGATATCGGATTACGGAACGAGTAAAGTACTTGCTATGAACGAGATTGAACTAGGTATGCCGATACCGACGATCGAATCTCGGGCAAGTAAAATATCGCGTGACGAAGGGAATATATATATGGGATTAATTGAATCCTAGCATCGTGGTTCATCCGATATGATCATCGATGAGTATGTGGGAGTCAATATGGGTTTCCAGACCCCGCTGTTGATTATTGATAGAAGATCATGTCTGCATATTCTCGAACCCATAGGGTCACACACTTAACGTGCCTCGACGCTAGGATAGAATGGATAATTGGTTTATGATTTTTTGTTCGGAGTCTCGGATAAGATCTAGGACGTCACGAGAGGTTCCGGAATGGTCCGGAGAATAAGATTCATATAAGGAAAAGCAGTTTTTGGATTTCGGAATTGTTTTGGATTGTTCGGTATTGTACCAGAAGCTTCTAGAACCTTCTGGAGTGGTACCAACGTGGCCCCACTTGTCGGGAGGGGCGTGGTCCTACGAGGGAGTGCCCTGGCCGCATTGGGCCAGGGGCACAAGGCCCCATAGGCCCAGTCGGCCAAAACCCTAGGGAAACCATAGGGAAACCTTCTAGAAGGAGGGGGAAAACTTGCCCCCCACTCCAACCCTTGGGGCCGCCGCCCTAGGGCTTGGAGGAGGGGCCAAGGGGGTCGGCCAGCCCCCTATATATATAGGGCAGGGGCGCAGCCCTCCTTCCCCACTCCTTCAACCCTAGCCGCCATACTGCTGCCCTCCAGATCTCTCTCTCTCTCTCTCTCTCTCTCTCTCTCTCTCCCGACTGCGCGTAGGCGAAGCCCTGCCGCATAAACTCTCCACCTTTGCACCACACCGTCGTGTTGTAGATCCAATCTATCTCTCCACCCCACTTGCTGGACCGAGGAAGGAGGAGACGTCGAGGTGCCGTACGTGTGCATCTCTCGGAGGCATCGCCACTTGCGGTGTTGGATCAGATCGGATCTCGAGGAGGAGAAGCTAGTACGACTACATCAACCACGTTCCGTTGAACGTTCCGTTGTGCGAATCTTCAAGGGTATGAAGATCTCATCTATCCTCCCTCGTTGTTTGCATCTCCTAGATTAGATCTTGGCTTTCCCGTTCGCATCCGTAGAAATTTCTTGATTTACTATGCTGCGAAACCCTTCAAACTCGAGTGACGTCATGCTCACCTCAGGTTCGAACCACGTCAGCGAGTTTGACCAGTCCTTGCCCGCGTGGCTGATGACATGGCCTTGGGCCCATATGTCATTGTCTGGGGGGTAAAGACAGGGTCGGTAACAAACACATTTATTAAATCTGAGAGCTGAGGTGGACATAGGCCCACTGGTCAGTGACTGAGGCTAGCTTTAGGTGCGGTGTAAAAAGTATTTCCTATTTAAGAAATAGATAAAATGTTATGAACTTAATTATTATTATTCTAGAAATCAAATAAATGATTAAATCTTGTTTAATTAATAACTTTTGTTTTGTAATTCAGAAAAATGTGTATAACATATGAAAATTTGTAGAAAAATAAAATATACAACTTAAAATTATTATTAAATAGTATTCTGTTGATTATTTAAATAAATATTATTTAATAAAGGTTTTATAATTAATAAAACTTTGATAATTCATATTTTAATAATGGAAAATGTTAAGAATATAAATAAATACCAAAAATATTGGAAAAATAAAAACAATATCTTAAAAACTATAAACATATATTCTTATTACACTTAATTAAATATTTGTTATTTATTAAGTAATTATAAAATTATAAGAATTGTAAAAATCATATCTTATTATTAATAATTCATAAAAATAAATATAATATACTAAAATGATCACAAAAACAATACCTACATGATAAAAATATAATATTTCACTTTTGAGTTAAATAAAAATTCAAATACTTTAATAACTCAAATTTTAAACTTATTTACTCAATTAATAATTCATATAAGAAACCAATAAAATCTGTTAATATTTCTAAAATAAGTAAATTAAGTTTAATAAATACTATTAGCCTTAAAAAGTAATAATACGAAGCCATAATGGTATAAAACATTATAAATACCTTTTTATTAAATTATCTTCAACCTTAAGTAAAGATTATATTCTAAAAGGATTCCTTTCATAATAAAAACCTTAAAGAACAACTTGTGAATAAATCAGATCATTCCTATCTGCTTTAACCACCAGATTACATAAACCACCACACTATAATAAATCCAGAAGTAGTTAAGTAATATTATATTTTGGTTTATAAACTATAACCATTCATTTATAAAAGGTAAATGATACTACTCCATTATAAAATCAAGAAACCACCACACCAAGTAAAAGTATAACCATTTTTAAGTAACCTTAAGGAAACATTACCAGGTACACAAGATACAAATATTCTAAACATTATACTTTTAAACTATCTTTGTTTTAAAGTTAACTTTAGTCTATAAGAATCTAAATATAACACTATAAACATCGTTATACATTTTATAGTTAACTTTGGTCTGAAGTAGTTAAGTTATAAAAACATCTCAAACCCAAACCATTCGATCAAACATAAATAACATGACCAAACTCAACTAACCACAAAGCTTGTTTAGACCTTAGAAGAGAAACCTTTTCTTCGAAGGTTATTCGTTTTGCCACTTCAAACAATATATGACAAATAATCAAGATCACATTACCTCATAATTCACTCATATACCTAGGAGCCGTAACACTTATGCTATCTATAAGTGACTCTACTTATAAAGTAAAGTTTGGAGATAAACTATTAAAGTGCAAACAATTTTGAATAGCATTCCATAGATATATATTTTATTGCTGCATAAATATGTGCTGTTCACACACACTCACAAGCCCTAATAAGAAGCACAAGTATTAAACTCATCTAAAAGTACAAACACATTTCAAAGACATCATTTCTAGTATCTAAACCCTAGAACAACGTTATCCCTAGGATTCACGTTTAGAACGTGCATCACATTACTTATGCATAAAAGCATATTGCTTCTTTAAACATTAGTCCTTACCAGACCAATGATGCTGATTTCAGATTTTGGATCTTATACTAACTCGAAGACCGTGCGTGCATAATCTTGCAATCACGGAAGGCAAGTTCACACTTTCTCATGTCTTTTGTTTATTTTCTGTAAAGTATTTTACAAATCTAGTGTTGTCATCACCTGCATTTGAAAAAGGTGAGAAAACAAAATTTTCAATAATAATGTGAACTATTGGTTACTGATCCAGGGTGATCAGTTAATCTATTAAATCTGACAGTTGGAATACCAATGTTCAGAACTATATCACCTAGGACTTAACAACCAATATTGCATGTGATTCTTGCGCCGTATATTACGCGTTAACCATGAGATTTGGAATGGGACGGAGAAGTCAGCTGTATCTTCTTCCTCTCGCATGAAGCCGGATGTACAGGTCGTGGCTGTTATCCTCGAAGCGTGCATATTAATTTGTAATTCATAGAGGATATGCAGCATATGGGTGGGAACCCTCAACGTCCCACAATAGTTCTGACATCTAACGGTTTGTACAAACCATTGCCGTAATTATTTATGTGGGCATGGTGTACACCAAGGAGGCATGCGAGGTCGCAAAGGGGGCAGTGATTGGCTTGGATCATCTTCTGGGCCCCACATCATGGAATTGTGGACGGGAATAAGCTGCCCGGTTGTGCAACAAAGAGTTGATCTCTCATGGGTAAAGTAACGCACCTCTGCAGAGTGTAAGAATTGTAACTTGTTACTCCCTGTTTCGGGCAGGAGCTGCGAACGTTGCGGGAATGGAACTCCATGAAAGTTCTGGTAAACCCGTGAAGGCTGATGGACATAGCTTTTCAGAATAAAAGCAACCTTTGAAGAAATGTTTATAAAAACTTGCATTTCCTACGACCTATGGTTTGGTGGTTGTAGTTATAGTGCATCAAACACGCCTTTTATAGTGAATTTGCTGAGTACGCTCGTAATCAAAGTATCTTCTTAACCCTTGCTAGATTCTGAAACCGGAATATACAACATCCACATCAAGTTATACTCCAGGACTCGTCATCCAAAGCCAAAGCTCTTTAATGAAGTCAAAGAAAGTCAACAAATACATCAACTCATGTGAAGACGAAGTTACTGAATAGATAGGAATATAATCTCCAGTCAAAGAACCTAATTATGTCGTATATTGCAATAGCAGCAATACCAATTCCTTAGTTAAAATACTAGTCTTAATAGTAGGATAGTTCTTGCATTATATATCTTTGATTCTTCTCCGTAAGAAGTTCTTTCTCTCTCTTTAACCTAGAGTGTTCTCTGGTTCTTGTGTAAAGAGTGAGTTGTAACCTTTAGCCATGCATTGGACCCGCTGTGTTTCTATTGTGCCATTCTGAGGGATGTAATACTAGTGAACGGTGTTTCATTGGTGTTATGTCAACAACTATAGTATACTACATCATGTAGTGGTATGCTGGGTCACTGCAGTTGGTATCAGAGCATATGCTTTGACCTTAGGTTGGAAACCTAGTAAATGGGTAGAACCTGTAGGACACATCCTAGCAATAATAAAGAGTTCTCTAGTGATATGAGGGGTATTCACTTGAGAATAATCTTGTCATGTTACTAGTGTGATAATTCTTTAGTATAATTGCAATTCCGATCATTACCCAAGAGTTTTAACTCTTTGTGACTGATGATAATTTCTTATCTATAGTTCCACATGGCACCTTGATATCCACCTCGGAATGTTCAAGTGATGAACAGGACGTTGAATGACTACGGAGGGGATTGGACAGACAATCTCTGACAACTTCTATGGAGTTTGGAATGTGAATCGAGACTTTTGGTCAAGATTTACAGTTACTATGATGGGCAGGTATTAGCTAAATACCGTGTCATGATCATGTTACCCAAGAAGTTAGGACTTAAGGGAGAAATTCCATCAGGAGAGGCAAGGTGCATGGCATCTGCATATCAGATTGCCGTAGCAGTAGCCATAACAATGATTCGAGAACAAAAATCCTAAGCTCTAGAAGGTAGTACTCACACCATTATACCACATGAAACCTCAAACCTAGAGCATGAGTTAGATCACTCTACCTTAGTCCAAGCTGAACCTACTCTAGCTGTAGAGTATATGGATCGTTATCGGTCTTTTTAAACACTTATCATAACACTCACCAAGTTCAGGAGCTGAATACGGTCATTGAGGATTTTACTGATCCTGATAAAGCAATGGCACGTACGAAGAAGTTAGATAAAAAATCTAGGCATTCCAAATACACACCTTCAGGAGAAGTGCTTGAGGAAACTGAGTTTGATGACCCAAACTCGAAAAATTATGCCTATTACCAAAATGACTTCAAGCCACCTGAAGACCTACGGACCAAGTACAACTCCGAACAACATGAATGGAATAGAGTTATTCCAAATAACCCTGAGCCAAACAAGTATGGATGGGAAGTAGAATCTCAAGGTGGGACCATAGGAAACCCTATACCTTGTGATACAGGTATTGAAGAAGAGATCAACTATAACCATAGAGAGCCTTATGGACCCTATGGGGGTGATACCAATCCAATCAACTTAGAAGAATATTCCGATAGCTACTACACTAATATATATGACCGGATCCAAGAAAAAGCGAAGGAGCCAACTTACTATGAGGAAGCGATGCCGGAAAACCAGGAATATACTGTAGAAGACTATGCCAACTCTAGTCATTTTTCAATGACTAATCTCAGTCTCGGTACTTCTAACCAAGAATACGCACCTCCTGGATGTTCTTACGCTTCAGAAGGCAGTCGTAGGACTTCACGTCATCATGGACGGAATTCCAGGAAGCACTAGAGGAAGATGAAAGTAAGAAAGGAACGACATCCCAAGGGATGAGGGCTTGAATAATGTATATAGAGGGTAATGTGTATTGTAGTTTGAAGGGTTTGCCGAAATAAGTGAGGATATATCCACAAGAACAAGAAGTTCTTGTAAGATAGTTGTGTAAATAGGTGTGGAACAAACCGTTGGAACATCTAGTACATTTGTAAATTATCTAAAACCTATGTATAATAAAGGGTATATGTTTTGTTGTTTATCAACTTTTGGATCTTCTTGAATCTTCTTGATTGACTAGATCTGTACATGAAGTTAATTAGGTGTGCAAATGTATGATGTAACACCCAGTTATAACTTGATGTCATGGATCTAGATAGAAACGGGAATTCGTGTAAGGGAGTGACGAGTTTCAAAGATCTTAAGGAAGGCTTACTTTAAGGGTGAAGCAAAATATAAGGGGTATTAACACCATTTGGAGGACAGATAGAGCATAGGTAATTTCTAGCCAGCTTAGGAAGAAAGTCTGGTGTAGAAGATCTAGGGAGCAACAAGATATAATAAACTTAAAGCTCATTCAAAGTAGGTAAGATGCTAAGAAGTTAATGAAATAGTTGTACCAAGTTCATAGTAGCATCATGAATAATTACAAAGAAAATGCCTTGGAACCAAAAGGATATTCAAGCTCTAACAATTTAGAGAGAATGCCAGTAGTAGGTTGGAAACTGTAAGGTAGTACCTACCACCCAGAATGATCCGCCGTTGGTACTTAATCCATAGTCGGCATTCTGTTCCACAGTTGGTATCTTGTTCGCAGTCGGTGTAGGTTGAGATAGTTAACCATATCATCTTAATGGTTGCATAAAGAGCATAAAATTTGGCCTAAGTTAAGTAAGACCTAAGGAAGTATAAAACTTTAAGGTGGTCGTCTTTCAAGATGCTTCGCAAACTCAGACTTATCCCAGCGAAAATGTCCAATAGCAAGGACGACATTTAGTGCTGAAAGATTTGCTTCGGAGATCCACAGCCAGATGGATACACCGTACAATCTTTTATCAGACCCTAATTTGGTAAAGTATAAACTGAACAGAAGCAACATTCTAGTTATTAAGCCAATAAATGCTTTATATACAATTTAAAGACTATTAGTAAACCCTAAGGGGGAGAGTAGACATTATGAATGAAAGTTGAAGAAGTACTAGAGGTAATAATGAAAGATTATTTAAAAAACTTAAGAAGGTATAAGCTTGAAGGTGATAAAAGGATAAATTTAACCGACCAATTCTAAAAAAAACAACTCTTAAGTAACCCTTAAAAAGTAATAGAGAACACCCAACTGGACAAGTATTGAGAACAAAAAATTCCAATGGGTATGGCCGAAATGAGTTCAAATCCAATCTTGGAAGGAGTACCAGTATCAACTATACTATGACAGTAATAGAAATATAGTCTTTTGACCACAAACACGAGCATATAGAAACTTAAAACTTGTTTTAAGGAGACCCTCTAGACTGTACTTAAAATAGTAATAAAGTTTGATGATTAAATAAAAAGAATTAGATTAGGATATCTAATCAAGTTATAGAATACTACAAACAATTACATTTAAGGTTATCATGGAGTGGAGAAATGTAGCAACCACTACAAAACAATTTCTTACTCCGAAACGCGAGAGTTTGCGAACTTCGAGGACGAAGTTTATTTTAAGGGGAGAGTCTGTAACATCCCACCATTAGAGCTCAGAAATAAGCTGAACCTAGATATGTGCATTGCATTCATGCATAGAAAATCTGAATAATTTTCGCGCTTTTGAACAAAACTTGTCAAAGTGATTGAAGCTTCTCTTAACTTGATGAAATTGAAGTAGATCACCAAGTTGGCTGTGATAAGTTTCAATATGACCTTTGCTAAAACCTTATTTGGGTAAACATGATTTGATCTAAGGATACATCAGATATAATAGAATGTTATTCATATTACATTGTTTAAAGGATTAATATTTGATCCTTAAGAGATCCTATCATAATATTTAGCCAACAACTCATAAATGCCAAGTTAAGATTATAACTAAAGTAATCTAAATGTAATGATTAATCCTGACCTATCTTATTCTTATCTATTCTTACTATGAGTATCAGAGTAATACTTAACCTTAAACTCTTTAATGAGTTGGAGTTGGAAACAGACTAAGTCAAGATCATTCACTATATATCTTTGTTTCTATAGCAATCTTTATGGAACTTATCTTAATATCTGTTGTTCATCAATGTTGGGTAATTCCCCATTGATTCACAAATTCTTTAACTATCAATCCTTGATCTACTATTTCTTGATCTTATCATAACATCTACTTAAATCTTTTAAAGAGGGCATAGTCCATAAATAACCTTAACCCAATATGAGATAATAAGAAGATAAATTCAAGACAATTGAAAAGTAGGATTGATAAAGCCTTGCTTAGACAAATAAGAACTTAAGCAATAAATGATTAAAAGATTATAATGGTGATGCTTTAGCCACCAATATTGAATGCTTATATTTAGTATAAGTGATACTGGTAGGTAGACCATGATTGAAACCCTAGTAGAGATAAGTTATCCTAGAGTAGTCATTACAAACCACAAAAATATGATTTAGGGTTGGAGTGTGAGTTATTGGAGTAAAGTGAATATAGGATGATATTATTCAATTAAATCTAGTATAGCATAGAGTTATAGAAGTGGTGTTATTCATCTTAAAGGATAATCAACTTTAGAGAAAGGTAGTTGGATGCATACAACTATTAGAGGTACATTAGTGATGTATGATTAAGGAAGTTTATGAGTAGAGTTTGAAGGAACTATTTGTTGGATGGAAGGCTATCAACAGTAGAGTAGTAGATACAACCAAGCAAGAATATGAGGAAGTTATGAAATACTTTAGTATCAAACTCATTGGATTCATCCATGAGTTTAGAAGGTTAATCAGTGAATGAGAATATTTCTATGAAGTAAAACTCATCATGTTAATCATGATGATAGATAGAAAAAGGTAGTATATCTAGGAAAGGAATTCCTTAATAAGAAGTCTAGAATTATGAATTATGGAAGATAGTAATTCTTGGTAAACAATCAACTCTAAATCTTAAAACCAAGTATAATATCCATTTCATATTAAGAATTCCTCATCTTATATCTATATCACTTGATAGGAACATTCTCCTATAACAAATCACATAAGCACATCTCTGCCAATTTCAACCATCATAAGTAAATGTGCTTAGGAGTATCTTTATCAATTTCTTTCTATAAAACATTCAAGATATAACTTTCTAGTACTAAAGGTGATGTCATCAAATATCCCAAACAGAAAACAATATGCTTAGTTATTGAATCTTTAACCACATCCATAAAGGAGTCTAGGTATATTAAAAACCCTAAACCCTAGGGTAAATAATCATAATCAAAAATCCTAAACCTCTTCGTTTATCATAATAGAATATATACATTGTCATTTTCCAAATTAATGGAAGTAGTAAGAACCATATTAATTTCTTTCAGATTTCATGCATCAAATAATGATATAGGATCATTATACATATAAAAATTTACATTCAAACTCTAAGCCAACTAGAGTTAAGTCTTATAAACAAATAAGAATACATCATTCAAGAAATCCATAATTAAAAGAGGAGAGAAAAATAATAAAAAAAGTTTCTACAAATTATTAAAAGGGGTTCATATTGAGAAAATAAAAGAAATATAAAAAGATTATATAATGAAAGTTCACAAATGATACTAAATATATTTTAGTATTATTGCAATTATCCAGCAAATAAATCTACAAAGAAAAGTTCAAAATATAAATCAAATTCAAATCTGAAAAGGAAAATAGGAAATAGAAAAAGGTAAACCAAATAAAAACATTACCTGGCCGTGGCCCAACTTCTCTTTCATTATCTAACGCCCATGTGCAGCCCACAAAAAGCCCAGCTCGTTCTCACCTCTAGCTGGCAGGTGGGACCAAAGAGGGACTACGGGTTGAGTTTATGAAAGTACCAGGGGGTTATCCACAAAAACGCACGTCGTCGTCTACCTCGCCTACTAGAAGCAGCTCGCTGGCCAGGAGCTCCGGCGTCGATGGACTATCGCGTTGTGATGCGTGCTACCGCTCCTGGGTGGAAGGGATAAGAACGCCACGACGCCGTCTACTCGTCCTCATCCCCATTTCCCCCTCTGTAGCTCTCTCTCTCAATTTGTTCCTCTGACCCGAGAACCCTAGCTCGGAGGTGAGCTGGAGCCGGAGATTCCGTGCTCGCCTCGGCCATGTAAGACCATGATGGAGACTGCCGTGCTCTTCTCGTCCGTTTGCCCCAACTCGCACTAGCGGAGAAGACGTGAATCAACCCAATTGAACCCTCGTTCCTGACGCTGTTCGTTGACCTCGCCGGCGTCTCCGACCACGCCTCGCCAAACCAAGCATACCATCGCGTTCCTGGTGAGTCACTGAATCTCCTAGTATGCGTAGATCTTTCGTTTGCTTCCTAAATCCACGCCACCGTGATCGACCACAAGCATCGCCACATGAGCTCGTCGTCGGTTGACCTCCGTTGACCAAAAAAGGGCGGCGCCACCACCAATAGGTTCGCCTCAATCTCCTTTGTCCAACGAACCTAGCCACAGCCCCGCGGTTGCACCAGATCGATCGATTGATTCCCAACCATTAAGGATCAACTCGAATGATGTCACGCTCACCTCAGGTTCAAACCACGTCAGCGAGTTTGACCAGTCTTTGCAAACGTGGCTGATGACATGGCCTTGGGCCCATATGTCATTGTGTGGGGGTAAAGACAGGGTCGGTAACAAACACATTTATTAAATCTGAGAGCTGAGGTGGACATAGGACCACTGGATAGTGACTGAGGCTAGCTTTAGGTACGGTGTAAAAAGTATTTCCTATTTAAGAAATAGATAAAATGTTATAAACTTAATTATTAATATTCCAGAAATCAAATAAAAGATTAAATCTTGTTTAATTAATAACTTTTGTTTTGTAATTTAGAAAAATGTGTATAACATATGAAAATTTGTATAAAAATAAAATCTACAACGTAAATATTATTGTGTTGATTATTTAAATAAATATTATTTAATAAAGGTTTTATAAATAATAAAACTTTGATAATTCATATTTTAATAATGGAAAATATTAATAATATAAATAAATACCAAAAATATTGGAAAAAATAAAAACAATATCTTAAAAACTATATTCTTATTACACTTAATTAAATATTTGTTATTTATTAAGTAATTATAAAATTATAAGAATTGTAAAAATCATATCTTATTATTAATAATTCATAAAAATAAATATAATATACTAAAATGATCACAAAAACAATACCTACATGATAAAAATATAATATTTCACTTTTGAGTTAAATAAAAATTCAAATACATTAATAACTCAAATTTTAAAATTATTTACTCAATTAATAATTCATATAAGAAACCAATAAAATCTGTTAATATTTCTAAAATAAATAAATTAAGTTTAATAAGTACTCTTAGCCTTAAAAAGTAATAATATGAAGCCATAATGGTATAAAACATTATAAATACCTTTTTATTAAATTATCTTCAACCTTAAGTAAAGATTATATTCTAAAAGGATTCCTTTCATAATAAAAACCTTAAAGAACAACTTGTGAATAAATCAGATCATTCCTATCTGCTTTAACCACCAGATTACATAAACCACCACACTATAATAAATCCAGAAGTAGTTAAGTAATATTATATTTTGGTTTATAAACTATAACCATTCATTTATAAAAGGTAAATGATACTACTCCATTATAAAATCAAGAAACCACCACACCAAGTAAAAGTATAACCATTTTTAAGTAACCTTAAGGAAACATTACTAGGTACACAAGATACAAATATTCTAAACATTATACTTTTAAACTATCTTTGTTTTAAAGTTAACTTTAGTCTATAAGAATCTAAATATAACACTATAAACATCGTTATACATTTTATAGTTAACTTTGGTCTGAAGTAGTTAAGTTATAAAAACATCTCAAACCCAAACCATTCGAGCAAACATAAATAACATGACCAAACTCAACTAACCACAAAGCTTGTTTAGACCTTAGAAGAGAAACCTTTTTCTTCGAAGGTTATTCGTTTTGCCACTTCAAACAATATATGACAAATAATCAAGATCACATTACCTCATAATTCACTCATATACCTAGGAGCCGTAACACTTATGCTATCTATAAGTGACTCTACTTATAAAGTAAAGTTTGGAGATAAACTATTAAAGTGCAAACAATTTTGAATAGCATTCCATAGATATATATTTTATTGCTGCATAAATATGTGCTGTTCACACACACTCACAAGCCCTAATAAGAAGCACAAGTATTAAACTCATCTAAAAGTACAAACACATTTCAAAGACATCATTTCTAGTATCTAAACCCTAGAACAACGTTATCCCTAGGATTCACGTTTAGAACGTGCATCACATTACTTATGCATAAAAGCATATTGCTTCTTTAAACATTAGTCCTTACCAGACCAATGATGCTGATTTCAGATTTTGGATCTTATACTAACTCGAAGACCGTGCGTGCATAATCTTGCAATCACAGAAGGCAAGTTCACACTTTCTCATGTCTTTTGTTTATTTTCTGTAAAGTATTTTACAAATCTAGTGTTGTCATCACCTGCATTTGAAAAAGGTCAGAAAACAAAATTTTCAATAATAATGTGAACTATTGGTTACTGATCCAGGGTGATCAGTTAATCTATTAAATCTGACAGTTGGAATACCAATGTTCAGAACTATATCACCTAGGACTTAACAACCAATATTGCATGTGATTCTTGCGCCGTATATTACGCGTTAACCATGAGATTTGGAATGGGACGGAGAAGTCA
The DNA here is from genome assembly GCA_916181665.1 of Avena sativa. NCBI lineage: Eukaryota > Viridiplantae > Streptophyta > Magnoliopsida > Poales > Poaceae > Avena > Avena sativa. The sequence continues at coordinate 22,964,359 of OV702298.1, forward strand.
GCTGTATCTTCTTCCTCTCGCATGAAGCCGGATGTACAGGTCGTGGCTGTTATCCTCGAAGCGTGCATATTAATTTGTAATTCATAGAGGATATGCAGCATATGGGTGGGAACCCTCAACGTCCCACAATAGTTCTGACATCTAACGGTTTGTACAAACTATTGCCCTAATTATTTATGTGGGCATGGTGTACACCAAGGAGGCATGCGAGGTCGCAAAGGGGGCAGTGATTGGCTTGGATCATCTTCTGGGCCCCACATCATGGAATTGTGGACGGGAATAAGCTGCCCGGTTGTGCAACAAAGAGTTGATCTCTCATGGGTAAAGTAACGCACCTCTGCAGAGTGTAAGAACTGTAACTTGTTACTCCCTGTTCCGGGAAGGAGCTGCGAACGCTGCGGGAAAGGAACTCCATGAAAGTTCTGGTAAACCCGTGAAGGCTGACGGACATAGCTTTTTAGAATAAAAGCATCCTTTGAAGAAATGTTTATAAAAACTTGCATTGCCTACGACCTATGGTCTATGGTTGTAGTTATAGTGCATCAAACACTCCTTTTCTAGTGAATTTGCTGAGTACGCTCATACTCAAAGTATCTTCTTAACCCTTGCTAGATTCTGAAGCCGGAATAGACAACATCCACATCAAGTTATACTCCAGGACTCGTCATCCAAAGCCAAAGCTCTTTAATGAAGTCAAAGGATGTCAACAAATACATCAACTCAAGTAAAGACGAAGTTACTGAATAGATAGGAATATAATCTCTAGCAAAAGAACCTAATTCTGTTGTTTATTGCAATAGCAGCAATACCAATTCCTTAGTTAAAATACTAGTCTTAATAGTAGGATAGTTCTTGCATTATCTATCTTTGATTCTTCTCCGTAAGAAGTTCTTTCTCTCTCTTTAACCTAGATTGTTCTCTGGTTCTTGTGTAAAGAGTGAGTTGTAACCTTTAGCCATGCATTGGACCCGCTGTGTTTCTATTGTGCCATTCTGAGGGATGTAATACTAGTGAATGGTGTTTCATTGGTGTTATGTCAACGACTATAGTATACTATATCATGTAGTGGTATGCTGGGTCACCGCAGTGATGAACATCTCGTTGTTAATGGTTACACCGATGCTAGTTGGAAGACCGATCTGGATGATTCTAAATCTTAATCTGGATACATATTTACTTTGAATGGTGCAACAGTTAGCTAGAGGAGTGCAAAGCAAAGCGTTATGGCAAGATCTTCAACTGAATCGGAATACATAGCTGCTTCGGAGGCTTCACAAGAGGCAATATGGATGAAGGAGTTCATTACAGAGCTCAGTGTGGTTCCAAGTGCGCTGGACCCAATGTCTATCTATTGTGATAACATGGGTGCCATAGCCAATGCGCAAGAACCAATGTCACACAAGAAGCTGAAGCACATCAAGCTACATTTTCACACTATTCGAGAGCATGTCCAAGATGGTGACATAAAGATTTGCAAAGTACACACATATCTGAATGTGGCGGATCCGTTGACTAAACCTCTCCCGAGAGAAAAACATGACCAGCACCAAGCCGCCATGGGTGTTCAGTATATTACCATGTAATCTAGATTAGTTGACTCTAGTGCAAGTGGGAGACTGTTGGAGATATGCCCTAGAGGCAATAATAAAAGTGGTTATTATTATATCTTTGTGTTTATGATAAATGTTTACATTCATGCTATAATAGTATTAACGGGAAAGGTTGATACTTGTGTGATTTGTAAACTAAATTAGAGTCCCTGGTAAAGCCTCTTTATAATACTAGCTTGTTGGTTAAAGGATGATCGTGGTTTCTCTATCATGAACATTGAGATGTTATTAATAACAAGATCATATCATTAGGAGAATGGTATGATGGACATACTCCTATAGATAAGCGTAGCATAAAGATCAAGTCATTTCAATAGTTCGTTTGCTATAAGCTTTCTGATACATAGTAACCTAATTCCTTCAACCATGAGTTCATGTTAATCACCATCACCGAAAGGATGCTTTGATGACATCAAACACCACACCGTAACTGGGTGGCTATAAAGGTGGCATTGAGTGTTCAGAAAGTATGTGTTGAGGCACATGGATCAAGAGTGGGATTTGTCCATCCATATGACGGATAGATATACTCTGGGCCCTCTCGGTGGAATGTCATCCAATTAGCTTGCAAGCATGTGACTGGCTCACAAGGGATCACATATCACGGGAACGAGAAAAGAGTACTTATTGGTAACGAGGTTGAACTAGGTATGCAAAGATACCGACGATCAAACCTCGGATAAGTAAACTATCGTGAGACAAAGGGAAATTGGTATCGTATGTAAGTGGTTCATTCGATCGCAAAGTAATCGTAGAAATATGTGGGAGCCATATGAATTTCCAGATTCCTCTATTGGTTATTGATTGGAGAAGTGTCTCGGTCATGTCCGCATAATTCACGAACCGTAGGGAGACACACTTAAGGATTCGATGTTGTTTAGTAGATATGGAATGTAAGTAGGGAAACCAAATGTTGTTCGGAGTCTCGGATGGGATCCGGGATATCACGAGGAGATCCGGAATGGTCCGAATAATAAGATTCATATAAGAAAAGTCCGATTCCAGAGTTCAGGAATGATTTCAATGTTTTCATCGAAGAGGTTCTAGAAGGTTCACCGGACCGGAAGGGGCATGGTGCATGAATGTGTCATGGGTAAGTGGAATGATTGGATCATGTCCTAAGTCACTTTGGTTGGGCATTTGCGAGAGAGAATTAAAGCTCTAAATTGAAAGTCAAATGGGAGGTTTGAAAAGTCAAACTGGAACAATGGTTTCCTAGTGGAAGAAGGAAAGAGTCCTTCCTTCTATCCAACTTGGGTTTGGGTATGGATTCAAACTCCCCTCTCCCAAGCCTCCCTCCCTCTCATAAATAGAGGGGAAGGGCTGCCCCAAAGAACACATAACCAGCCCTCCCCACATGTGTCGCGTTGTCGCTGCCGCCAAGCCGCCGCCACCGCCCAGCGCCGCCACCGGCTCGTCGCCGTCGCCCTAGCCACCGCCGACACCTCCTCCTCCTCTCCAGCCTTCTAAACCTAGATTGTCGGAAACCCTAGATTCACCATAACTCGCATCAGCTTAGGCGAAGCCCTGCGGGATCTTCCCTCTACTTCCGACACCACACCGTCGTGCTGCCGGTATAGCGAGGGGAGAACTACAACCTTCGTTGCCTGCTGGAACAAGGGAGAAGAATGTCTTCATCGAGTACCGAACATGTGACCGACTGCGGAAGCGCTTCCGGAACGCAGCGCCGGAAGGATCGTCTACGCGATCTTGAGATCGGCAAGTGTACGACTACATCACCCACGAGAATTTGCTCTCGTTAACCGCTTTGGAATCTTCGAGGGTGAGTAGTCTAATCGACTCGTTGCTTCAATCTAGTAGGTTGTTACCACGGAACGAGAAGTGGCCATGGTAGGCTATCGGGGGTGCGCGGCAGGCTGCCATGGGCTCCTGGCAGGCAAATCTCTGTCGCGATAGGGGATGTTGTAGGGCAAGAGGATGAGGCGGAAAGCGGAGGAGGATCTATAGGATCAAATGATTCAGGTGTAGAGGGTGGCGGTGGATGGGATGTTGGTTCTGGTGCATAAGGGAAAGTGTGTTCATCAAAGTTGACATGGTGATAAATAATTATGCAATGAGAGACGAGGTCGACACACCGGTATCCTTTGTGTTGAGAAGGGTATTCTAGGAAGACATATTTGGTTGAGCAAGGAGAAAAGCTTGTTGGTGTGGTGGAGGTGATTTTTGCGTAACATAGGCAGCCAAAAATGTGAAGGGTGTTGTCTGGTGGAGTTAGGACGAATAAGAGCTCGTAGGGGGTGGTGAGTGTTTCGACGTTGGTTGGTTGTATGTTAATGAGAAAGGTTGCGGTATGGAGAGCTTATGCCCGGAGAGATGGAGGCATGGATGCTTGAAAAATAAGTGTGTGAATGATATTGTTAGTGGTACGGATGGCTTGTTTGGTTTTTCCATTTGGTTGAAAGGTGTGGGACATGAAAAAAGAAAAAGTGTGTCGTGTTGGGTGAAGAAGGAGTGAACTTGTTTATAATCAAATTCGTGACCATTGTCACATTGGATGGCAAGAATGGAAAGGTCGAATTGAGTACGGTCATAGCATGAAAGGAGTGAATATAACAAAAAACATTGGATTTCTTGCAAAGGGTAAAGGTCCAAAAATAATGAGTATAATCATCTAGAATGATAAGATAATAGCCAGAACTAGAGGTACTAGGAATAGGTGAGGTCCAAAAAACACAATGCAACAATTTTGAAAAGGTTTAACACTAGTAGACTTCGATGGATAAAAGGGCAGCTTGATGTGGAGACCCATCTGACAAGCATGACACAAAGACGACAACGCTTTATTGGGTGGAATTTGCTGCTGGTGGTGGAGACGCTTCATGGTATGGTGGCCAGGGTGTCCAAGGAGACAATGCCAAACCTCAAGGGAGGAGGTGACGAGGAGAGCTTGGGATTCTGGTGGACGGAGGGACTATAGGGGTCCAGAACTATTGCATCAAAGAATCACAGTCTTGGTGAGAAGATCCTTCACAGTAAAATTGAAGGGGTCAAATTCAATGGAACAAAGATTATCGATAGTGAATTGACGGACATAAATAAGATTTTTTTATAATGTGAGGAACAACAAGAATATTTTGAAGGTATATATTTTTAGGGTGAAGAGGCAATGTGTAAGAACCAACATGAGTAGCAGGAAGAGAAGCATCATTGCCAACTATGATGTTATGAGAAGAAGAAGGGCGGAGAGATGAAAGTATACCATGATCGGATGCCATGTGAGATGAGGCACCTGAATCCATAAACCACTCTTGGTTGTCGGGGATTTGCATGTTTTGGAGAGCTATAAGAAGAGCTGGGTCGAGCTACTGCGGGTGTTGTTGCTGATGTGGAACCATCAAGACGTTGTTCCAAGTCGGCATAGTGGAGGACTGCTGCTAGCCGGTGGCGGTGTATGATACGTCGGAAACGTATCTATAATTTTTATGTTCCATGCTTGTTTAGTATCTACTTTACTTTGCTTTGTCTACACTTTGAGGTGTTTTTATATGTTTTCTGGTACTAACCTATTAACAATATGCCATAGTGCCAGTTGCCTGTTTTCTTCTGTTTTTGGTTCCAGAAAGGCAGAAAATCAATATTCTCGGAATTGGACGGGACAAAAGCCAAAAACAATATTTTACCATGGGGAACACAGAGCCAGAAGACGAGACGGAGGAGGGACTCGAGGGGGCCACACCCCCTGGCCGCACGGGTGGGCCCATCCCGCGCCTGGGGGGTGCAGCCGCCCTGGCGACCCCCCTACCTTGCCTCTTCGCCTATAAGAATCCCCCGACGCCTAAACCCTAAGTACCCGATCAATATTCCACGAAACCGTCTGTAGCCGCCGCTACCATAGTCCCTAGATTGGGGGTATCTAAAGCTCTTCCCGGCACCCTACCAGAGGGGAGATCATCCTGGAGGCCTTCTTCTTCATCATGCCAACCTCTGGTATGAAGCGTGAGTAGTTCCACCTTGGACTACGGGTCCATGTAGTAGCTAGATGGTTGTATCTCCTCCTTTGTGCTTTCATGTTTAGATCTTGTGAGCTCCATTCATGATCAAGATCTCATCTATTTGTAATCATGCATGTTGTGTTTACGGGGATCCGATGGATATTGAGATTATTATGTTGGTTTGATTAATGGTTTTGTCTTTATGATTCTATCATGTCTGTGTTGTTTGTGATCTTGCATGCTCTCCGTTGTTAGTAGCTATCTTGGCCAAGTAGTTGCTAGTGACTCCAAGAGGGGGTATTTATGCTCGATAGTGGGTTCATGCCTCTATTTAATCTAAGGGAAGTGACATAAATCTCTAAGGTTGTAGATGTGTTGTTGCCACTAGGGAGAAAACAACAGTCTATTGTTCGTGGAACAAGTGAATTGTTTACCTTACACACTTTGCTTAAAGCAGTTGTCTGTTTCTTGCAACTTAATACTGGAGAGGGTTCGGATGATAACCCAAAGGTGGACTTCTAGTCATAGATGCAGTTGGATGGCGGTCTATGTATCTTATTCTATTGCCCAATCGAATCTCATAGGATCATGATGTCTAGTATTGCATTGTTATGCCTTGCTCAGTCCTGTCAATTGCCTTGCTGTAATTTGTTTACCCAGCATGCCATGTTTGTTTATCTAAGGAGAACACCTCTAGTAAACTATGGACCCCGGTCCAATCTTTACCATTGATACATCTTCCACTGTTACTGTTACTGTTTACTTTCTGCAAACCACTATTACCTTCCATACCATACAGTTAATCCTTTGTTATAGCAACCGGTGAGATTGACAACCTCACTGTTCGTTGGGGCAAAGTCTTGAGTTTATGTTGTGCAGGTCTCCAAGTTGCTTGCAACACCTTTGAGACGTTTCCTTCCTCCTACTGGTTCGATAACCTCGGTTTCTTACTGAGGGAAGACTTGCTGCTGTGCTCTTCACACCTTGCTCTTGGGGTTTCCCGACGAAGCGCTCTCAGGCGCCATCAGTGTAGCCCTGGTTGGAGGTGCGGTTGGGGGGGGGGGGGGGGGGTAGAAAACCGGTGTTGGCCGCGTGCCAGCACGCCTTCCATGGAGCGAGCTTGGTATACTTCTGTTGTTGGGTGGCACGTGTCGGGAGGCCGGTCCAAGGATTGAACATCCAGGAGGATTTGCTGGCGCGACCGTGGACACGGCTGCCTCCGTTTCCCCACCACGACCGGGATGGATGAAATGTCTAGGCTGGTAGGGGAAGGAGGACGGGGGTCGGTTCCACCATTCATGTAGATGTTGTTTCCGCTGGCCCAAAGCACGGAGGCGGCCGTGTTCTTGGCGGTGGTCTTCTTCTACGCCTCCTCGAGAACAAGGGCCGAGCGGGCCTGGAGGAAGGTGGGAAATGACAACTAAAACAAAAGAAACAAACGGAGATGGCTGAACTGCTTGTTGAGGCCATGGAGAACCGTGAGGACGAGGGTTTTGTTTTATGGATTGGACATATGGGTGGCAGTATGAATCTTTGTCCAAAACATATGAAACTTGTTGAAACTTGGCAGTATGAATTGTAAAGCAGTAAACAAACAGTATAAACATGCACTTGATTTAGCATCCCTCCTCCAGGCTTGGCAGTAGGAACTGTCGAGAGGCCTGTATGGGTGGCACTTGTTTGTAGTGCAACACTTCATTACGAACATGCCATATCCTTCATAGTAGCATGAGGATCCTCATCTGGTCCAGCTCTGTCTTCCCCTCAAGTAGGTGAAACACCCACTCCTTTCCGGTGTTGGTGATCGTTGAGACATTTGGTAATGACAAAACCTTGGTAGGGACTATGCAATGGTCTACGACGTGAAGTGTTGCGCGTTGGAGAAAGCTAGACACGCTCTCAGTGAGCCGCTAGGGCGACGGAGAAGCTCGAGGCCGAGGACCTCTGCTAGGCCATTCTCGCGGTGGAGGGCACCGTCAACAAGGAGCGGCACAAGAAGGAGTGCCGCAAGAGGCGCGATACCATGTACCGCCGCGACTAGCTCGCGGTGATGGTGCTGAGGCAGCAGGAGTAGCTCGCCCGCATCAATAAGGAGAAGAAGGAGGTCGTCGAGCTCTTCGACTCTGACTGGAGTCGCCGCCCGCATCGCCGCCGCTCCGTAAGCTCCGGTGAGGTATCCTAGGGCTCATTTTGGTCGCAGTAGTGGTAGGATTTTGCGGCGGCGCCGTTGTGTAATTATTTTGGTGCACATAGTATCTAATCAACGATGATGAACTACCACAATGATCTTGATCGATTTCTCATGGATTCTTTATTTTTAAAAAATTTCTAGTTTTGGTTTGCATATCTGTTTTGCCGTGACGATTTTGGATCTGAGAACGCTATCCTGAGTGCCCCAAAAACACGTTTCTCAGTCTACACGAATACGATGTCTGCTAGAGATTCTCTAAGGTGCTCATGGGAATCTCAGAGATCAAATCGAAACAGTTCTTTATGGTCACCTGGCAAAAGTGATAAAGCTGAACTCATTAGTAAAGCTCATCCGAATGTTCATCTTTTCGGCTGTCCTATAGTTTGTACACACGCACACAAAGCAAATTTGGAGTTAGGTTTAGTTTAAATATCATTCAAAGTTGTAATATATCATGAATATTTGAACAAAGTTTAGCCATTTATTCGAATTCAAACTTCTCTTAAATTTGGGGAATAGGTTATTGGGCTCGCCGATGTGGGAAGAAGGCTCGAATAGTTGGCACCATGTGCTGGTGGGCCAATAGCACGCTGCAGGGCTGTGCTATTAGGGCTATTGTTGGAGATGCTCTTACAAGAATCTTGGAAATCAAATTGAAACAGTTCTATCAACTTAAAAATAGTTACTTCCTCCATTCAGAAATATAAGACATTTTAGTTTTATAAAATAAATGTATCTATACGCTTTTTAATGTATATATTCACTTTGAATCTCTATAAACCTATACACTAAAAAACATTTAGATACATTCGATTCAAAACTAAAACGTCTTATATTTTCAAACAGAGGGGTACTTTATGGTCACCTAGCAAAACCGATAAAGCAGAACCCATCAGTAAAGCTCCCCTGAAATTTTATCTTTTGGGCTGCCCTATAGTTTCTATACACTCACACAAAGCAAATCTAATCCTGATGGAATGTAAGTAGGCCAAAAGAAGATCAAGATAAAAAATCAACCAGCACACCACCACCCAGCATCACTAGTACAGTACCGTCTCTGTCCGACTGTCCCTATGAATCTGAAAGCTACAAGAGCGTCCCCCTTCCACACGTCTCCACCTTCGGCACCGGACTACAGTACCTTCCAAGACCATAATGTAGCGCCGTGCACCGTGCCGTGCGACATGCATGTTCGCGGCCCTGGCCCCTGATCGACACTTCCAAATTGCACGGCTCCACAACCCCTCGGCCAGGCGGCCACTTGATAAAAGGGCTCCTCCACCAGCGATTCCCCGCAGCCATCCCTCCCGGTCCTGCCTGCCTTCTTGGCGCCAGTGAGTCATCACGCCACAGCTACTCCACGCGAGACCCACACAAACACGGCGTAGACAGAGTGAGTTCGAGTGCGAGAAGATGCCAATGGAGAGGTCGATGTCCTGCGCGGCCGAGCGGAGCACGTCCGCCACGGCGCCGGCGAACGACCTCCGGTGCCACAGCGCCTCCTACGCCGCCTCCTTCGCGCCGGTGCCTCACAAGAAGATGCAGCGCGCCAAGAGCACCGCCGCTTCCTGGTCGCGCCCGCCCGCCGTGCAGCGGAGCGGCAGCATGAAGACCGTCTCCGGCGGCGGCGCGGGCCCCACGCCGGGGCTGAACCTCCGGTGCTACAGCGCCTCCTACGCCGCCTCCTACAACCCTCTCTCCGACGGCGGCGGCGGCGGCGCAAAGGCGAAAGGGCCCGGCGGCACCGCCGCCCCCGCCGCCGCCCCCGTGTGGTGCTCCGCCGGCCGGCGCTCCCTGAACCTGAGGAGCTACACCCCCTCCTTCGCCGCATTGGCCGACGAGCAGGCCCCGGCTCCGACCAAGAAGGCGGCGGTGGCGGCGGCTCCCGGCGACGACGCGGAGGCGGAGCTGCAGCGGAAGAAGCGGCTGGTGGCATACAAGGCGTACGACGTGGAGGGGAAGGTGAAGGGGTCGATGCGGCGCAGCGTGAAATGGATCAAGGGAAAGTGCGCCCGCGCGGTGCACGGCTGCTGATCGATCCATCCATCTTGCTCTGCTTCCGGCCGGTACGAGCTGTTGTTGGTCCTGATATGATGATCTCTGATTGCTCCCTCTTCCACTTCATCTTTCACCTTCTTCTCCTTCTTCTCGATCGAGTACGTACGTACGTAGGATTTTTGACGAGATTTGTGATGTAGTATGATGACCTATGTATGTATGTACAGTAGTAGTATGAGCGGTGCTTCTCTTGGAGTTGGTCTGTGTTGTCGTCCTTGTACATACTACAGTTGGATCTATCCGTCCTCTCCTCCCCGTACCGTACGTGTACCACCAACCATTGTATCTATCATCTTCCTATATGTAATATAGACGCTACATCGATGTATAAGCTTTTTGGCTGTGTGCGATGTAAATAAACCGCGTGCTATCAGGTACTAGTACACACTAGCTGGTCCCTCTTCTCCGATTTACTACTGAACCGACTCCATCGATCGATGCCTTCTAATTAAGCTACACTCCAAGATCAGGATGGACTTTTCTTCTGTCTTGCCTTCTTTGTTAACATCACTATCCAACTTTTCTTCCAGTCTTCTTGATATAACTTGTGCTAATAAAGAGGAAGCTCGCCAGTACAGTTTCGTTAGCTGAAACGCTACGCGTGCTGCGAAAAGGGCAGGCAGGCACGCAGAGCTTCCTTTGGGCTCGCCGCGCCCACTGAAATGCTGGCCGGGAAGGAATGGATTCTTCCTGCGTGGGGACGCCTCTCATAGGGTTTGGAAGGCGAGGGTCTCTGCCTCAGATCGATCGCTTCTGTCTTTGTCGCGTTTGCCTCAGCCCCCGTCGCCGCCCCATTCGAAGCCTGTTTGCGGCTCTTCCTCGTCCGCAACGCCAAGTTCGTCTTCGCCCAGATCGCCCTCGCGGGGTTCCTTCGCCCAGGTGGTCCTTCCCACCATGTCTCACCAGCCTGGTGCGGTTCCTGCTGGCCCCAACGCGCCCAGGGGACCTCCACCTCCGCAGGGTTTTGCTGCTCGTGCTGCTGGGGCGCCTGGGGCGGCGGCTGCGCGGGAACTGGGGCTGCTGCTGGTCCTGCTGTTGGGACGCCGAGACCCCCTGCTCCTGGGCCGTTCGGCGCTCCTTCGCTTCCGGGGATGGCCAGGAACGGCGCTGGTTTTGGCGGGCAGCATGTCTACAACCATGGTTCTGCTCCGTTTTCGGGTACACCGGGGATGCCTCAGTCGGGAGCTGCGCAGATGCGGGGACCTTACTCTTTTGCTCCTCCTGCAAATTATAATTAGATGCCACCTCCGGTTCAGCATCATCCGCTACAGCCTCCGTATCGAGGTCCACCAGTTGGTGTTGGGGGGATGCCTTTGCAGCATGTGACTGGTCGGCCAATGCAAGATAATCACTTTGTGGTCGGTGTGGGTGCACCCGCTTCTCAGACGGCACCCAAGAGGAAGAAGAAGAAGCAGCCACAGGTTCCTGATCAGGGGACGGTCGCACCTCAGGTCCATGCTGGTGGACATTTGCAGCAGCCGTCGGTACAATATGCTCAGCCACAGATGCAGCCTCTGAGGGCTTCTGGTGATCCTTTTCCGGTTCAGGGTCAGCAGCTACAGTATCAGTATGATATGCAGGGTCAGCAGACTCATGGTATGTGTGCTCCAACGCCGGTGGCCGCTTCTACTCAGCCATCTGTTACTACTCCGCAGGTATCTTCTGTTATTGGGGGTAAGAAGCCTGGCAAGTTCGTTCGGTGTTGGAAGTGTGCGGTTAATACCCATGCAACCAAGGATTGTAAGGCGGTCCACTATTGTTACATTTGTGATTGCACGGCACATCCCACTCTGAGGTGCCTAGTGCTTAAGCAGCCGCGCTTAACCCCGTATATGGCTGGGATTGGCAATGATCAGACTCTGTTTACCCAGATTCCGGATGCTGCGACTCGGGATCATCTTGCGCATAGTAAGACCCCTATTGCTCTGGTACGTGTTTCTGGCCCGATGGTTTCAGCGGAGGTCGTTCAGAGACAAATTGCCAGGCGGTGCCAGGTGCAGGTTCAGTGGAAGTGGGAGGCGGTGCCACATGGAGATTCAGCCTTCTTAGTGAGCTTCCCGACTTTTGAGGATTTGGACAGGGTGGACGGAATTCTGATGACTGTTCCGCTCAGTACCGCTCAGTTGACCTTCTCGGTTTACAGGATGGAGGAGGTGCCGCATAAGCTTGAGATGCAGCAGGTTTGGCTACATGTGGAGGGAGTACCCCATATTTTGCGTTCCTTTCAGGGCTTGTGGGCTGTTGGAGGACTCATGGGGAACACGCTTGATGTGGATCTGATCAGCATGCGGAAGCGGGGGGTCGTCCGTATTCTCGTCGAGATGTTTGATACGAAGGTTTTTCTTAAGGCGAAGGATTCACTTGGTCACTTTATTGTGTCAGATGCCGTGGTCAAGCATAAGGTATTTGAGTTTCGCTTCCGGATTGAACCTGAGGGTTATATTCCGGAACCAGAGTTTGTTCCTTTCTTGTGGAGAAAAGGAGATGATGATGCGGATGATGAGGCTAATGGGAAGCATTTTGAGGATGCTATGGATACTTCTGAGGCTGCTGCTACCACTCAAGGGGTGGGTTCTGGATCTTCCTTGGCTGTGCAGGGGACATCTGCGCCTACTTCTACCAGTCAGGGGGTGCAGAGGGTGCTTGCGGTCACCCCTTTTAATGCTAATCCGGTTACTCCACGAGGTCGTCAACTTCTGGATGCTCTTCCTTTGGATTCCCCTCTTCGCGGGAAGGGTTCTACTTCGGCGCCTCGCGTTTCTCAGGCTCAGTTACAGGAGGCTCTTAGCTCGGTTTCCATTCCTGCTAGGCGGTCTTGCCCAGCTTCGCCGGCGAGGTCCATAACACATATTTTGGGCAGATCTATTCCTGTGTCCACTCCTGTTCTTGTGGAGGTGGTTCCTTCGGTGTGTTCGCGGAAGCTGACCTAGGAGGGGTCGGCTGACCGCGATGTTCGTGACCAGCTTCGGGATGCTGTTATGCTTGGTCCGACCCAGGCGGGGTTGGCCGACCATGACGACGAGGATGACCGTGTCCCCCTGGTCAGGGAGGACCTGGGGACGCCTCGGGTCGTCTTGCCCACTTTGGTGGATCAGGAGACTCCGGCAGGTGATGTGGGCATCCGGATCCAGGAGGGGTCTGGGTTCTCTCGGTCTCCACCTCGGGTTTCTTCGCCAGTCGATGTGCAGGTGAGTGGCACAGCCTTCAGGCGGAGCGCGCGCCATGGAGTCGATGCCTCTGGGGCGTCTGCGACTGATGAGGACTCCATGCTCAAGGCCATGTGGCATAAGGCGGAGAGGAACTTAGATTCGCCAGGTAAAATGAGTTCTCCGAAGTCTTTTTTGTATTTTTCTACTCCTGTTATGTCTTCTAAGCTAGCCAATGTTGGAATTAGTTTGGGTAGATCTGTACAGGAAGTTTCTTTTTCTTCTAATGCTTTGCGACACATGGAGGTTGACCGTCTAACGGTTACTCCTAAGTTCGGTGTTTTTCCTGATATTTCACTAATTGAGGAAGAGGAGTTGCATGCCACAGTAGATGGTCAACTCCTTTCTCACTTAGTCGGTGAAGTATCGGAGGTGGACTTTGATGAGACCGGGCTTGCCTCTTTGTATGAGTTGAAAGCTTTTGGTCGAAAATCAAAGAGCCAGCGGTCGTGAAAGAGATCCCGTGTATCCAAATCTCCTATAGTTTCTCAATAAATGGAATGTTTTCAAATAGCAGAGGTCTTCGGGACTTGGCTAAACATTTATTCTTTGCTGATTGTGTGAGAGATTATAATTTGGATTTTCTGGGTATTTCTGAGACTGGTAGGCGGGATTTTTCACAAGCCTTACTCAATCGCCTTTCTGGTGGAGTGGACTTTACGTGGATATCACGTCCGCCGTGTGGTCGATCTGGAGGGATCCTGTTAGGCGTCAGAGATGAGACTATGGAAGTTTTAGCTAGTTCGGTGGAAGATTTTTTTATAAAACTCCATATCCGTAACAAGGCTAAAAATTTCACATGGTCTTTAGTCGCCGTATATGGGGCCGCTCAGGATGTTTATAAGGCTGACTTTTTGCGTGAGCTTGTGAATTTGGCAAAGGATAATCCATATCCTATTCTTATAGGAGGGGATTTTAATTTGCTCAGATTTCCCCACGAGAAGAGTCGGGGCCGGTTCGATGAACATTGGCCTTTTCTGTTCAATGCTGTTATAGACAGTCTGGACTTGAGGGAGGTTACAATGTTAGGAAGACAATTTACTTGGGCTAATAGTCTTCCGGAGCCAACATATGAAAAACTTGATAGAGTGCTTATGGATACTGACTGGGAACAAAAGTTCCCTATGGTAACTATTCGCGCTCTAGAACGTATCGAGGCTTTGTCGGATCATGCTCCTTTACTTTTATCTTTTGGATTACCGCCACGAAAGTCTGCGAATGAGTTTAAATTTGAACTCGGTTGGATGATCCGTGATGGTTTTTATGAGATGGTTAAGGATATTTGGAAAAAACCGGTCGGTGGCCAAACGCCTTTTCTTCGATGGAATAATAAAATGCGTACTTTACGCAAGCTCCTTCGGGGCTGGTCTAGGCACACAGCTGGTAACCTAAAAAATGAAAAAATACGCCTTACATCTATAATTGATGACTTAGAAGCTACCGCAGAAGTCAGACCATTAACTGCACAGGAAATTGAGCTTAAAAGCCAATCGAATGCGGAGATAGCCCGACTTCTGTATGAGGGGGAACTCAAGTGGTACCAACGCTCTAAAGCAAAATTCATCCTGGAAGGAGATGCGAATACTAGGTACTTCCATGTTGTTGCCAATGGCAAGCATAAGAAGAAACGTATTCATTCTCTGATTCAGGATGAAGGTATAATTGAGGGACAAGAGCATCTCAAGTCATATATCACTACTTATTATAAATCCTTGTTTGGGGCCCCAGAGGAGAATTCTTTCTCTAAGGATGAGTCCCAAACGTCCATATCTCTCAGGTTTGTGATGAAGAAAACAGCTTTCTAACTGCCTTATATACCGAGGAAGAGGTCAAGAAAGCGGTTTTTCAAATGGAACATAACAAAGCACCAGGACCTGATGGCTTCCCAGCGGAATTTTACCAAAAAATCTGGGATGTTATTAAGGACGATCTAATGAATTTGTTTGAGTTTTTACAAATAGGACAATTGGATCTCTTTAGACTTAACTTTGGCAATATAATTTTACTGCCTAAGGTTAACAATGCAGAACGTATACAAAAGTATCGTCCAATCTGCTTACTTAATGTTAGCTTTAAGATTTTTACGAAGGTTGTCACGGTTAGACTAAATTCAGTTGCTGAAAATGTTGTTAGCCCCTCTCAAACCGCGTTCATGGAAGGAAGAAATATCCTAGATGGTGTTGTAATTTTGCATGAAACAATCCATGAACTACACTCAAAAAAATTAAATGGTGCATTGTTTAAGATTGACTTTGAGAAGGCATATGACAAAGTTAAATGGTCTTTCCTCCAGCAAACTCTCCGCATGAAAGGTTTTTCTGAGGAGTGGCCCTCTCTTATTCAGTCGTTTGTGTCTGGAGGTAGTGTTGCCATTAAAGTAAATGAAGATACTGGCAAATACTTCCAAACCAAGAAAGGACTGAGACAAGGGGATCCACTATCGCCTTTATTATTTAATATAGTGGCTGATATGTTGGCTATCCTTATTGAGAGAGCTAAGGCTGATGGTCAAATTGAAGGAGTGGTTCCACATCTTATTGATGGTGGACTTTCTATTTTTCAATACGCCGATGATACAATTCTTTTTATGGAACATGATCTGGAGAAGGCTAAGAATCTGAAATTGATATTATCAGCATTCGAGCAGCTATCCGGGCTTAAAATAAACTTCCATAAGAGTGATTTGTATTGTTTTGGCGAGGCCCAAAACGAGGCTCACCTATATGCTGAACTTTTCGGCTATGGTCAAGGCCAGTTTCCAATCAATTATTTGGAAATACCGATTTATTATCGGCGTCTCACGAAATATGT
Source organism: Avena sativa (assembly GCA_916181665.1). Classification (NCBI taxonomy): domain Eukaryota; kingdom Viridiplantae; phylum Streptophyta; class Magnoliopsida; order Poales; family Poaceae; genus Avena; species Avena sativa. Next base: position 22,980,188 of record OV702298.1, read on the forward strand.
TGAGGAAAGGTTACAAAAACGTCTTAATAGTTGGAAAGGTAAATTATTATCCCTTGGTGGAAGACTAGTACTCATAAATTCAGTACTCACTAACATGGTACTGTATATGATCTCGTTCTTCCAATTGCCAAAAGGGGTCTTGACCAAAGTGGATTATTTCCGTTCAAGATTTTTTTGGCAAGGGGATAGTGAGAAAAAGAAATATCGACTGGCCAGATGGAATGTGGTTTGCCGCCCGAAGGAATTTGGTGGACTGGGCATACATGATATGCAAGTCAAAAACACTGCACTCCTGGGCAAATGGCTTTTTAAACTACTTACAGAAGATGGTGTTTGGCAAACCATGTTATGGAGGAAATATGTGGGGTCCAAGGCTGTGTCTCAAGTGGTTTGGAACCCGGTGATTCACATTTTTGGGCGGGTCTTATGGCCACCAAGAAGCATTTCTTTCGTTTTGGTGCTTTCGAGATTAAGGATGGATCACAGATTAGGTTTTGGGAAGATAGATGGCTTGGCCAATCTACTCTTCGCGAACAATATCCGACTCTATATTCGATTGTTAGACATAAAGGGGATACAATTTCCACGGTGTTGGAAGACTATCCTCCTAATTTGTCTTTCAGAAGAAGTCTCATCGGTCCTAGACTGGTATCTTGGAACAATCTACTATTACGATTATCCAGGATACAATTATCGGATGGTGTTGATGTGTTCAAATGGAAATTACTAGAAAGTGAATTTTCTGTTGGTTCACTATATAAAGCCTTGATCCAACCTGATATCCCGGTTGATGTTAATGATAATAATAAAATTTGGAATATGAAAATACCCCTTAAGACGAAGATATTCGCTTGGTATTTACGGAAAGGGGTAATTCTAACAAAAGATAATCTTGTAAAGAGGAATTGGCATGGAAGTACACAATGTGTTTTTTATCATCAAGATGAGACAATTCGCCATTTATTCTTCCATTGTAAATTTGCTCGCTCTATATGATCATTCATCCAAATAGCTTCTGGTTTATCTCCGCCACGTTCTGTAACCAATGTTTTTGGTAATTGGTTATATGGAATTGTTGATAAGTACAGAACTTTGTTTAGGGTGGGAGCGCTTGCCATTATATGGTCGCTATGACTATGTAGAAATGACAAGATTTTTAATAACATTGTCTCTTCTCCTCTACAGGTTATCTATCGAGTCACGGCTATCCTCCGTTCATGAAAGATTCTCTAACGTTTCGAGTTCCGCGACTTATTTATGGAGGGATGTAGGCGATTGGAGGACACGGCGAGGGATATTTTTTCCCAACATGGATGGCCACGTGATTTGAGGATTGATTTGTCTTAGATTCTAGTCATTTATTTTCATAGTGTCTTTGTGTAATATTTGTATACTTTTTACCTTAGCTCTGTCGGTCGTGTGGCTGTGTGCATCTTGGTTATGCAGAGGCCGGGTGTAAACATTATCTTTAGTAAATGCGCCCTTTTTCAGAAAAATCCTCTTCAACTGGAACCACTTGACATGACCTCCGGCCTGACCTGGCGCTGTGGGATTTCGTTTTCCTGCAACTGAAACGAACCAACCAATTCAAGGACGAAACATGAAGGTACTCCCTCCGTTTCAAAATATAAAATATTTTAGGTTTGTGAAGCAAATGTATTTAAACTTGTTTTAGTATATAGATTCACTCAACACACTAAGAAGTCTAAATTTATTTTTTTTACAAACCTAAAACATCATATATTTTGAAACTGAGGGAGTAGCAATAAAGCAGTATAGCGATGATGTGCTCCAGCAGCCAGTCCAGCGTAGGTGTAATTCTTCTCTGTCAAAAGCAATTTGACCATGTCTTCCCCTATTGCTTCTTTTAATCCGCGTGGTCCGGTTGAAGTCCGCACGAAAAAGGTCTCGGCATAAAGGCGTCTGTGATTGTCTTGGCCGAATTCTTTGCTTGCGGGAATGGAATTCTCCATGACTGCTTTACGCCGATATCGTTAGCTAATTTGTCCGTAATAAGCTCAAATCCGTAGTGAGATAAGTTAAGTTTTCGCCGGTTGATTGGGCCACTTGGAATAATCTTCTGCCCGAGTTTTTTGCAATGTCTCTGTCCTGCTGACCATCATTCATTTGCCAGCATCAACTCTGACTCTCTGAGGCGGCAATCCGGGTCCGAGCGGTGGCGAAGCATTGCACCGAGATCGTACGTAGCCAAATTAATTAGTACAAGCATGAAAAATAGAGAGATTGACAACAACATAGCAACTGCAGAAATGAGCAACGATGTACGGACAACTACTCCCTCCAGTCCATACTAAAAGCCTCAACTTTGGAATACATCTAATCTAAATACTTAACTAGATTCAAACGAATTTAAACAAAATTAAGCCTAATTTAAACAAAATTAAGCCTATTAATATAGACAGAGGGCGACGGGAGCTTGCCCCAGTAACCCTAACCCAGCGCCCTCTCCCTCTCCCTTCCCTCCGCCGTCGCCGGCGTGGGCCGCCGGGCAAAGCTCGTGCGGCGCCGGCGGCGGCGGATGCTCCCTGCCACGCGCGTCTGGTTCGGAGATCGGGGGCTCCCGACCTGGCGGCGGCGCGCAGTGGTGGCGGCGGCGGGGGTTCCCGGCCTGGCGGCGGCGCGCAGTGGTGGCGGCGGTCCTCGGGCGGCGGCGGATTCGTCGGGCTTGGGGAGGGCTGGTGCGCTGCCGCTGCCGCTGGCCCTTGTGGCCGCGGTGGCGGCCGGCCTGGGCTGGCCCCGTGCTGGCGGTTGTGGCCGCGGTGGCGGCCGGCCTGGGCTGGCCCCGTGTGGGCGGCTGCGGGCTGGGGGCCCGGGGCGTCGCTGCGGAGCGGGGAGCTCGGCCGGCGATGGAGAGGTGGCGCTGTCCTCTCTCTGTCTCTGGTTGCTGCGGGGGGCTCTTCCCCTTTGCCCTTGGGCTGGCTCGGGGAGCTCCTGCAGCGGTGTTGTCCCTGCCGGCGGCGGCAGAGCACAATGGAGACGGTCCGGTAGGGATGGTGCTCGGAGGGCGTGCTTCGGGGCTGGGTCGGCGGCGACCGAGGCGTAGCAGCGCGACAGCGGGGCTGATCTTGGCCAGATCTGGGCCTGCGGGCCTGTGGGGCCTGCGGGCTGATCTGGGCCTGATCCTGGTTGATCGGCCCTGCAGCCGCGTCCGGACAGCGGCCCCTTGGGTGGTGGTGGGTAGTACCCCGCACTTCGGTGGCTGCGCGGACTTACAGCCTTTGGAGTTAGCGCCTGATGGCCCTACCCTCTCCGGCGGCTTCTAGAGTGTGAGGCTGGCGGAGGTAAGGACTCGAGCTCGTGGACACCGGGGCGGCGGCCTCGGAAGGTGGACGGCTTCGACGTTCCTCCAGTGGAGGTGGCTCCGGGAGGTGACGTGAGATTCCCTGACCGGTGGCGGTCCGGCAGGCCGGGGGGAGCTCGGTGGCGTCGGTGCTGCTGCTTGGCGGCCGGGTTTTGCCGTGGTGGTGGATCCCCTGGTGGAAGGAGGAGTAGGGATGGGGTGGTGGCTGGCGTGTTCGGTGGCACCCTTGCTGCAGTGCGGCGGCGGGACTTCACGAGCCTCCACGGGCTCGGCCAGGCCCGAGGGCTTGGTTTGTCTTGCTGCTGCATCCGGTCGGCTACCACCTGATGGTGGTGGAGGTCGTTCCCTCCCGCGTGTTGCTGGCATGCCGGCCATCACCGAAGTCTCCGCTCTCTCGGTCTACCGGCTGCGCTTCGTGGTTCTCGGTGTGACGGCGGTGGCGACTTCAAGACCAGGGTGGCGCGTGTTCGTGGGTGGCTTGATGGGTGGCGCTTTACAAAGTGCTCAGGCGGGTGGGTCTGGAGGGGTCGGGAGAAATCCTTGTCTGTTGACGCTGACACGGTGACGCCGCGGGTATCACCTTCCTTCTTGAAGGGTGTCGGGGGCCTCCCTTCCCCACCCCCCGCTGCGTACCGGGGGAAACCCTAGGCCTTCGGCCGGACAGCAGTGTCGTCGTCGTCACTCCCCTTCTTGGAGGTGTTGTCTTGGTTCGCAGGCGCTTTGGACTACGAGATGTGTGGTGGTACTTCTCTGGGGGGCGCTCTGGTCACGAGTTGTTTCCGTTTTCGGCACACCGCCGTCCTCGGCTTTCTTTTTTCTTTTATTTCTTCTTGCGTTTCGTGTAGGTCTTGGGTTCGCCCCTGCGCCTTGTATCCTGTGGTGTTTGTTCCTTTGGGCGATGTGCTGTCTGGCCCAGCAGCGGTCTCACCTGTGTGCTTTAGTTATAAAGCGGGGCGAAAGCCTATTTCGAGAGATATAGACAGAAGGAAATACTCCCTCCGTTTCATAATATAAGATGTTTTAGCTTTGTAAAGATAATGTATCTACATGTCTTTTAGTATGTAGGTTCGGAGAGACTCACTACGAATCTACACACTAAAAGATGTCTAGATGCATTGCCTTCACAACCTAAAACATCTTATATTTTGAAACAAAGGGAGTATGTTTTTTCTTTTTGAAAAAGACGATGGACGCAAAAGATTAGACTCATCAGCTACGATCAGGGCAACCAAACAGTGAGTGTCAAGTTATGCAGGACCAAACAGAGGGCAAAGCCCAAGGGTTCACCGCAAAATGACCAAGGCCGTGATTATGTCCGTTTGCTGGCCTTTATTTTCAGCCCAAATTTGGACAAGCTTTGTGTCGATCCGTTCGCGCGTGTCCTCCCATGGTCCTCACGGGCAATGACAAAGGGAGGTCGTTTTTATGGGGACCGGCTTCATCCGCGTAGATATACACACTCCCAATCGCCCACTGGAAGCTTCCATCCCCATGGCGCCACATTAGAAACCCTAGCTAAACCCTAGGCCTCCAATGGAGAAGGAAGGCGACAAGGGCGGGTTCGACCGAGCCCGCAACGATCACGAGACAGGGTTCTCCTCCTCCGGCGGCGACCACCATTTTATGCGTCTGCACCTCCCCAAGCGGTGCCAAGGCCACCGCACCAGCCTCCCATGCTCCGAAGCGAGTGTCGCGTCTACATGGAGGTGGAGGTGGCAGGGCGGTTCATAGAGATGGGCCAGCTCTTTCCATGTCCCAGTGTCCACATGGCCCATGGGTGCCATCTCAACCAGGCTCGCATGTTAGTGCCAGCCATCCCCGCGACCAGACTGTCCTAGCGAAGGGCATTCCTCCTGCCAGATCTAAGGTGGGACCCCGCCTAATCCGTCGATTCATCACTATGGAGGCTTAGTTCGATGCCGAGCATGACGCTCGACGCAGACCATCGAGGCCCATCTGAAGGGCCTCGATAACGATGAAAAAGTCTACGAGGCGTTCAAATCGGTGGAGGACCCCCTCCCCTCGAAGGAAGAGCCACAGATGGGAGCGGCCAGAGGAGTGGGTTGGATGGGCATTCCCCATCCTAGAGCGCAGGCAGCCAAATTGGCCGCAGTACCACGACACAGGCCACATAGGATGTGGATGCGCTGCAGCCCGAGCATCCACTACATCAAGGGCGAGCCAACTGAGGACCTTCCGGTGGACCACAAGATGATGGAGGAGGAGCAACTCCTTGCCTACATGTAGGGTATAGTTGGTGTTGTCCTAATTTTTTTTTAGAAAATTGCAATGTAGGACATGATGGCGCCTTCTACAACTTCTTTGAAGCGGGGTGGACAACCCACTGTCCTGGATCAGCCCCCCGTCTATTTCTTGACTGCTTGTCCTCCCGCTGTCCCGCAACTAGGGATGGGCAACATTTTTCTCTCGGTGACAGCAACTGATGAGGCGCTTGCTTGTTACAGAGCGAGAGCTCTAACCTGAGTCTGATGTAAAAGCCCAGCTCAACGTTTGTCTACCTAAAAACCTTATCACACACATGTACAGTTGTGCACTGTTTCTGATCAAAAGTCGGAAGCTGTAGACATTTGGCCACGGAACCGCAAGTTGCTCGATCAGGGGTCCCTCCATCGATCGATCAAGATGATGTTGTATTATTGGGCCTAATCATTGGCACTCATGTGTACTTAGCCATGTCTAATCAAATCCTTTGCTCGTAAGTCCTGCTGTCTCGGCAAGTTATCACACTCCATCTACGGTGACCCAACGAGCTAAAGACAGCGCGGCGTTGCACTCCTGCATCATGAGCACACACGATTTTTGGCTGAAACTCCAAGTAAATCATTGCAATCTGCAGACAGAGTTCAGTGCCTACCTGATACACCTGGTCTGGTCAGGCCAGGCCAGCTCAAATATGAAATCTGAAGATGCAGTACGACGTATGCTGTTGCTGCCCACTAGTCCTACGGCCTACATTGATATATCCTGCTACGACCTCCTCCGCTCGTGGTCTCATCTTCTGCCTGCACCGTTTCCAGGTTGAAGAAAAGAGGTGATGCTGCTTTTACGGTTCTGGTCCCGGCGTTCTTCTGAAACCCGCCTGGTTCTCGACCTGACGGATCTGGCTTCAGTGTTGAACCAGCGTTTCTCTCTTCTTCTAGAATACAGCCAATGTGCACCAAACGTTGTGACCCAGACTTCACAGTTTTTTCCTCTTAATTAATTTCCGGTTTCGGACAGAAGGTACAGCAGACTGTAGAAACCGAAACCGATATAAGCAACAGACACACCTGACAAAGAAAAGGTCCTATGATGCACTCTCCGGTCACTATCTCAAGACGTTTGCATTGGCATCTGCTCGTGCGAAAATCGACGAAGTTATGCTGAGACACCAAACGATCGGAAGCTATCTTTTTTCCAGAAACGAAGCTGGACCGGAAGCTATCATCTTCGAGGACAAAAATATCACTGGCTCCCATGCGTCGTCTTCGATGACTACACCAAGACGGAGAGAAAAGCAAGAAGCAATTACTTTGTACAAGGCCCCATCTTGCATTTGTTTTCCGGTACATGGCTAGGGAGGGAGGAATGGATATTCTTCCTCCTCCTTCCGACCCGGGGATTTCGTTTTCCTGCAACTGTGTTAGACAGTTGTGTTTGTATAGGACTCTACCTAACTCTAATCGTGTACAATTGTAACTCTTGTATTGATCAATATATATATCCAGGGGGCCGTGCGGTCTAGCACGTGCAACCACAACCAAACCAATCTTCTAGGTTTTACATGGTATCAGAGCAACGAGCCACCGCCGCCGAACTCATCTAGGGTTTGCTGCCGCCGCTCCGAGTCGCTGCCGCGCCTTCTAGCGCCGCCGCTACTCCATGACGACTTCCGCTGCCTCTCTCGACGCCACCAATGGCGCCCTCGTCGATGCCACCATCGGTGCTCTCGCAAGCGCGATCTCTGGCGCGCTCACCACCTCGACGGTGTCCGCGTCCACGGCATCGCAACTCTCCGCGTCGACCCTGGGACAGTCCAACTCCCGCCCGGTCGGCAGCCTCTTCTCCACCGGTCATCATGCTGCGTCCTCGTCGTCCTCGACCCATGGCGCATATCCGTTCAACTTCAGCAACCTGATGACCATCAAGCTGAGCGGAGGAGAGAACTACCTCCTCTGGCGTGCGGCGATGCTTCCACTGCTACGCTCACGATTCCTCATGGGGTACGTCGATGGGTCGTACCCGTGTCCACCGGAGCGCCTCCTGCAACAGCTTGAGGGCGGCCGCACTGCAACTGTTCCGAACCCTGAGCATCGCTCGTGGGTGATGCAGGACCAGGCGATCCTCTCTGGGATCGTCTCCTCCTTGATGCCGCAGGTGGGCGGCCTCATCATGTTCGCCACGACTGCGGAGGAAGCGTGGGTCACGCTGTCGGAGAGCTTCTCCCAGCAGTCTACTGCACAATCTGTACAGATCCGTACGCAGTTGGGTGAGGTCCAGAAGCTCAACTCCTCCGTCTCCGCCTACTTCCACAAGGTGAAGAACCTCTCTGACCAGCTTACGGCGCTGGGACAGCCTCTTCGCCCAGAAGAATTCTCTGCGTACGTGCTCAAGGGGCTAGACGAGGACTACGACAACCTCGCCGAGAACGTCAATGGGCGCGAGACGCCCATATCTGCCCGTGATCTGCACTCCCGCCTTCTCTTCACCGAGCAGAGGGTGGAGGCTCGGCGCGCCAAGGCTGGCGCCGGCTTCCCCAACTCCTCTGCCAACACGGCGTTCAAGGGTGCTGGGCGCGGTGCTCCCTCCAAGCCGGCCTACGGCACCCCTGCCGGCTACTCCAAGCCGTCCTTCACCTCCAAGCCGCCGTCGCCCGCGCAGCTCCCACACTCCAACAACAACAGTGGGGGCGCGCCTCCTGGTGGTTCTGGTGGCGGGGGTGGCCGTCGCTGGAACACCCAGGACGGGAACCGTCCCGTCTGTCAGCTGTGTAACACAGTTGGTCATGTCGCTGCGCGCTGCTGGAAGCGCTTCGACAAGGATTTTCTCGGCGTCGGCAATGACGGCGCCAACATGGAGCGCCAGGTGGCCATGGTGAGCCACGGTGGCCATCACGGTCATGCTCCCTCTACGTCGTACCAGATCGACCCCGCCTGGTACATGGACTCCGGCGCCACCGATCACCTCACTGGCGATGTCGACAAGCTCCACACCAAGGAGCCGTACCAAGGGAGAGACCATGTGCACACTGCTAATGGTTCAGGTATGCGCATATCTCATATTGGTCAATCCACCCTTGCTACTTCTTCCAGTCGGCCACTTCATCTTAAAAATGTTCTATATGTTCCCCAAGTCACGCGTAATCTCCTTTCTGCTCACAAGCTTGCATTAGATAATAATGTTTTTGTGGAAATTCATCCCTTTGATTGTCTTGTGAAGGACCGCGTTACGAGGGCAACAATTCTTAGAGATCGGGCGCATGGTGGTCTTTATCCTGTTGCTGCTTCTTCCAATAAACAAGTCTACACTGGTGTTAGAGTGTCCTCTTCCAAATGGCACTGTCGTCTAGGTCATCCAGCTGCTCCAGTTGTTCAGCATGTCATTCATAAGCATGGTCTTCCTATTGAGTCTAGTAATAAAGATATTCATGTGTGTGATGCCTGTCAGCAAGGCAAGAGTCACCAATTGCCTTTTTCATCATCTACACATGTAATCAAAGCTCCTTTGGAGCTTATATATTCCGATGTCTGGGTCCTGCCCAAACTTCTGTTAGTGGTCATAACTATTATGTGAGTTTTATTGATGCTTTTAGTCGCTTCACATGGCTTTATTTGCTCAAACGCAAGTCTGATGTCTTTAATGTCTTTGTTCAATTTCAAACACATGTGGAACGGTTACTGCAGCATAAAATTTTGCATGTTCAAACGGATTGGGGTGGCAAATATCGGAACCTCAACACGTTCTTTCAGAACCTTGGTATCTCTCATCGTGTTGCGTGTCCCCATACTCACTAGCAAAATGGGGCTGCTGAACGTAAACACCGTCATATATGTTATATGTTGATCCAAATTCTACAAAGTATAGGCCAACTTCTGACGAGTGGAGCGAGGCCCGTCGCCGGGAGGCTTGGGCCGATATATATTGGTACTTCACTATATTGGTACGGTACGGATCGTCAAAGACCTAGGTTTCCACCGATATATAAACCCCTTGTAAGCCGCCGGTTGGGATGAGTGGCATCTGTGAAATCCTCGGCGTTTGTAAACACTCTTCGATATAGTGAAGTTTCGCTGGCTGGCGCCCGTGGTTTTTTCCTCTCTTTGTTGGAGAGGTTTTCCACGTTAAATCTGTGTCCCCTTGCTGTGTTTTTCGTTTTCGTTCTTCGTTATCTTCTTGTCGCGATTGTAACAATATAGTTGAGACTGGTCTTACTCTCCTTGCACATGCCTCTGTACCCTTCCACTTTTGGAGTGATGCGTTTACCACAACATGCTTTCTTATTAATAGAGTGCCCACGCGTATTCTTGAGATGAACACTCCTCTAGAAAAATTACTCCATGAAACCCCTGATTACACCTTTCTTAAAGTTTTTGGTTGTGCATGTTGGCCTCATCTTCGCCCTTACAACACCATAAATTAGAGTTTCGTTCCAAAAAGTGTGTTTTTCTTGGGTACAGTTCTCTTCACAAGGGGTACAAGTGTTTGCATGTTCCAACTAATCGAGTCTACATCTCTCGGGATGTTGTCTTCGATGAGAGTGTTTTTCCATTTGCCAAATTGCCATCTCCATCTAATACCTCTCCTGTTGATTCCACCACCACCTCTCTTGACCAATTTGCAGATATTGTGTATGCTACTGTTCTTCTTCCTAACCATGGTGCAGGTACTGGACGTGGCGCATGACTCGAGGTTCTGGATGACGCTGTTGAACCTGATCACGTCGATCAGGCCAGTACGTCGATCGGCGCCCCCATGCAGGATCATGCACGGGCTGCTTCTGATCGGCCGGCATCGCCTGGCCCAGCTTCTCCTGGCCCGTATGCATCTCCTCGCCAACCGGCTTCCCCGTCCACGCTCGGGTCGGCCCGTGGGCCGACTGGCTCCTCCACGTCGCCCTCTCCAGCGAGCACGTCTCCGCCCAGTGCGGCGGATAGCGCGTCGCCCGCGTCGTCGTCTGGGCCTTCTCCTGCCTCGGCGTTGACTAGTTCGCCGCCGCCCGCGCAGTCGTCTGCTGCGCCAGCACGGCCCACTACGCGTAGTCTGACTGGGAATTCATGGCCCAAAGTATGGACCGACGGTTTTGTGGCATGGCTTGCTGCATGCACTATGCATGGTGTTTCTGACACCTCTCTCGAGCCTGTCAATCATCAGGATGCTCTTCGTGTTCCTCACTGGCGTGAGGCTATGGAGGCTGAATACCAAGCTCTTCTTCGCAATGAGACTTGGTCACTTGTTCCACCCCGTCTCGGCATCAATGTCATCGATTGCAAGTGGGTGTTTAAGGTGAAGCGTCGTTCTGATGGTTCTGTTGAGCGCTATAAGGCACGTCTGGTGGCAAAAGGATTCAAGCAGCGCTATGGACTTGACTATGAGGACACTTTCTCTCCGGTTGTCAAGCCCACTACTATTCGGTTGCTGCTGTCTTTGGCTGTCACCTATGGCTGGCATCTTCGTCAGCTTGATGTTCAGAATGCGTTCCTCCATGGTGTTCTTGAGGAGGAGGTTTATATGCGTCAGCCTCCAGGGTTTGTTGATTCAGCTCAGCCTCAGCATTTGTGTTAGCTTGTGAAGGCTCTCTATGGTCTCAAACAGGCCCCTCGTGCCTGGCATGCACGTCTTGGCAGTGCTCTCAGGGCTCATGGCTTTGTTCCCTCTACAGCAGATACTTCACTCTTCATGCTTCGTAGACCGGGACTCACCATGTATCTCTTGGTATATGTCGACGACATCATTGTGGTCAGTTATTCTTCCACTGCTACAGTTCGTCTTGTGGCAGGGCTGCGTTCTGAGTTTGCTGTGAAGGATCTTGGCCCTCTGCACTATTTCTTGGGTCTTGAGGTTGCTACTCTGTCTTCGGGTCTTGTTCTCACCCAGAAGAAATATGCGCTTGATCTTCTCCGTCGTGCTGGGATGCTCAAGTGTAAAGGATCGGTCACGCCTATGACCACCACTGATCGCCTCACTGCTACTGATGGTGATCTGTTATCTTCTGATGATGCTACCTTGTATCGCAGCATGGTTGGTGGTCTCCAGTATTTGCTTGTCACTCGGCCTGATCTGTCTTTTGCCGTTAACAAAGTCTGCCAGTATATGCAGACTCCTCGCCATCCACACTGGTCTGCTTTCAAACGTATTCTCCGCTACGTTCATGCGAACCTCTCACATGGAGTTCATCTTCGGCGAGCTCCTTCTGGTCTTCTCTCTGCGTTTTCTGATGCAGATTGGGCTGGTAATTCTGATGATCGGCGATCCACGGGGGGCTATGCCATCTTCTATGGTCCTAATTTGATCGCCTGGAGTGCTCGGAAACAAGCCACGGTGTCTCGGTCGAGTACGGAGTCAGAGTATAAGGCTCTTGCCAATGCCACTGCTGAGCTGATCTGGGTACAGTCTTTGCTTCGAGAACTTGGAGTTTCACAGGATTGTCCACCTATTCTATGGTGTGACAATATTGGTGCCACTTACCTGTCCACTAACCCTGTGTTCCATGCCCGTACAAAGCATATTGAAGTTGACTATCACTTTATCAGAGAACGAGTTGCACAGAAGCTTCTACAGATAAAATTCATATCTTCCAGAGATCAACTTGCTGACATCTTCACCAAGCCGTTGCCTTTGCCTTTGTTTGAAACTTGTAGGCGCAATCTTAGACTACTTGACGTAGCTAAGATTGAGGGAGGGTGTTAGACAGTTGTGTTTGTATAGGACTCTACCTAACTCTACTCGTGTACAATTGTAACTCTTGTATTGATCAATATATATATCCAGGGGGCCGTGTGGTCTAGCACGTGCAACCACAACCAAACCAATCTTCTAGGTTTTACAAACTGAAACGAACCAATCATATTGCCAGGACGAAACATGTAGTAGCAGTAAAGCAGTATAGTGATGAGATGACTGATGTGCTGCAGCAGCCAGTCCAGCGTAGCTGCGAGGTGTAATTCTACCCGTCATTTGACCATGTCTTCCCCTACGGCTTCTTTTTATCCGCGTGGTCCGGACGGTTGAAGTCCGCACGAAAAAGGTTTTGTCATAAAGCGGCTTCTGATATTGACTGATTGCCTTTCCCGAATTCTTGCTTGCGAGAATGGAATTCCCTTGCCATGTCCCAATGTCCACATGGCCCATGGGTGCCATCTCAACCAGGCCCGTGTGTGGGTGCCATCCATCGCCGCGACCGGCCCGTCCTAGCGAAGGGTGTTCCTCTCGCCGGATGTAAGACGGGACCCGCCTAATCCGTCGATTCATCACTATGGAGGCGGTAGTTCAAGGCCGGTCCATCGAGGCCCATCTAAAAGGCCTCGACAACGATAAAAAATTCTACGAGGCATTAGAATCGGTGGAGGACCCCCCCCCTCCCCCCCACACACACACAAGGAAGAGCCATAGGTGGGAGCAGCCAGAGGAGTGGGCAGGTGGGAATTCCCCATCCTAGAGCGCAGACAGCCAAATTTGTCGCAGTACCGCGACACGGCCACATAGGATGTGGACGCGCTGTCGCCCGACGTCCACTACATCAAGGGCGAGCCAACTGAGGACCCTTCGGTGGACCACAAGATGATGGAGGAGGAGCAGATCCTTGCCTCCATTAAGCTCTCCCGGCAGGAGGAGGAGGAGGAGGAGGCCAAGTGGAACGGCCTCTAACAAGCTATCGAGCAGTCCGAGGTGTAGGCGGCTTCACCATTGGCTGCCCCTCTTGATGTGCCACTGCCGCCCACATCATCGGCCGAAGGAGTCTGGTTGCTGCCGCAAGTCTTCATCGTCATCTACAAGGACTAGGGCGTCGGACCCCACCTCCACCATCACCACGGCTAGCACACACTACTTATCTTAATGTTTTTATTTTTTAGTTAAACAGTGTCTTTTGTTAATACATGTAAATTATGTTTATATTTTTCTTTTTTATTGTGTCCACTTTTGCTGGGTGCCGTTGGGAGCTGTGACCGCCCCAAACGGACATAGCCAGGATGTGGGCTCCAGAGTTATCCATGGATCACTGTAAACAGACCGATTCAAACAGAATTGAAATGCTGGACACGGTTGGTGTTGCCCTATTTGTTTTTAGAAAATTATAATGTAGGACATGATGGCGCCTTCTACAGCTCCTATTGAAAGTGTGCTGCCTATGGTTTAGAGAATCCACGGTCCTGGATCAGCCCCCGGTCATTTTTTTTTAAATATTCATTGATATAGTAGAAAAGAGTTTACCCGTTTATAAGAAAAACTGGACGAAAACCGATACAACACAACACCACGTGCCAGCCCCGAGGCTGCACTTCACACGGGTCGTCTACCAACCAGTTTGACACCACACCTCAACGCAACAGGCGGAGACGGAAGACCGGAGTCACCGCTCAAAACTACCGCGCCGGCCCTAGGACCGCGCCCCTCCTTGCCGACGACGAACCCGCCTCCGCCAAACCATCAAAACACTCCGCAGGTCCCTCTGTCCGGTGGACGTCCAAGGTCCCTCTGTCCGGTGGACGTCCAAGGTCCCTCTGTCCGGTGGACGACGAGCCCGCGCCGCCACGACGAGCCCTTCGACCACGCGCCGCCCGCCAAGCGCCACATCCCTCGAACCATGCACACAGACATGTCGTCACCGCGCCAACCTTCCTCCCGCGCATGCAGAAGGCCCCGTCACGGCCGGGCGAGGCCACCCGCGTCGTCCCCACACACCGGAGCCGCGGCCCGCATGAGCCCATCTAGGCCCAGATGGGCCCCGCAACCCGAGCGCAACCACCAGAAGTCGAGAAGTCGAGAGCCCGAGCGTCGCCATGACGCCCACACGTCGCCACGCACTGCGCCGCCCACGCGAAGCACGGCCGCCACGCTGCTTGTGATGCTCCCGCAAAGACGCGCCGGCCCACGCCACCACACCTCACGGAGGCAAGAAAACCTACGGCCCCGCCGCCGCCGACGCCACACTGGATTTTCCAGGCAGCGCGCTCTCGTGACGGCTGTTAGATGTATATATTTGTATATTGTAGTTTCCCCATATGTTAGGGGCCTTTGGCCCTTAGAGGAATACACGTTGCATATTCCTGACATGGTATCAGAGCTAGGTTAGACCGTTTTTCTGCAACATCGTCACAGCCGCCACCGTCCCTGTCGTCGTCGTCGTTTTCCGACGTTGTCGCCGCCAAATTGCCGCTGTCTCCGGCCATCCGCCGCCGCCTACTGCGGGCTATCCGCCGACATCTCCTGCAGGCCGCCGCCATCTGCTGCAGGCCGTCTGCCCCCGTCCGCCGCCGCCTGCAGGCCGTCGCCCCCATCCGCCGTCGCTGCTGCTGCCGGTCGTCGCCCATCAGCCGTTGCTGCATCCGCTGCAGGCCGCCGCCCGCCCGCTATGCAGGCCGTTGCCCCCGTCCGCCCCCGCCTGCAGGCCGTCGGCCCCGTTCGCTATCGCCTGCTGGCCCCGTCAGCCGTTGCTGCATCCGCTGCAGGCCGTCGCCCGCCTGTTGCAGGCCGTCTTCCGCCACCCTCCACATCTTCTGCTGGCGGCGCGCCGCTGCCTGCCCCGATCGGATCTGATCGGATCTGAGAGTTGAAAAAAAATTGAGAGAGAGAGAGATGTCTTCTGCATCGGGCTATGTTGCGATTCCTCGCTGCCCGGTGATCTTCGATGGCGTGAATTACCCTGATTTCGCTGCCTTTATGCGCGTTCACATGAGTGGTCTTCGTCTTTGGGGTGTGCTCTTCGGCGAGGTCTCCTGTCCGCCGTGCCCCCCCTGCTTCTGTGGCTCCTCTTCCACCGACGCCAATTGTTCTCGGCGCTGATGCTTCTCAGGAGGCCAAGGATGCTGCTCAGAGTGCCGATGATAGTGATGTTGCTGCTTATGACCTGAAGTTCAAGCAGTACTCTTCTGATCTCGAGGCCTATCGCCACGCTCTGACTGCCTAAACTCAGTGGGTCGATGAGGATGCCCGTGCTGCTGCTGTTCTCACCTCCAGTGTTCTGCCCCAGTATGCTATTGAGTTCAGGAGTCTCCCTACTGTTGCCGCTCAGTGGGCACATCTTCGTCAGCGCTATCAGCCGTCTGGGGATGCTCTTTACCTGTCTGTGGTTCGCCCGGAGCATGCTCTTCAGCAGGGTGATTCCACTATTGATGAGTTCTATACTCAGAGTGCTGCTATCTGGCGTCAGCTTGATTCTCTCCGTACTGCTGTTTGTGGCACATGCTCGTGCTGCCAGATTGTGCGCTCGGATTTGGAGTTTCACCGCATCTATGAGTTTCTGTCTCGGCTCCGCCAGGAGTTTGAGCCCCAACGTGCTCAGCTGGATGCTCGTGGTCGTGTTCCTCTCTGTGAGGTGTTGTCTGAGCTTCGGGCTAAGGAGACCCGTCTCTGTGGTCCTGGTCTTCTTGCGGTTCCATCTGTGCTTGCTACTCGTGGTCCTCATATGCCGTCTGCTCCCTCAACTCAGCTGCGGTCCTCTGTGCCGCCGCTGATACTACCCACTCCTCTAGGTCAGGGTCAGAGTTAGCACCAGCAGTCTCAGGGTCAGAGTCAGCACCAGCAGGCTCGTGGTCAGGGTCGTCGTGGTTCTCTTTGTCACTGCTCTTACTGTAACAAGGATGGCCACACTTGGGCCACCTGTTATACACGGGATCCCAGTTTACGTCAGTAGCACCAGGCTTGTGGGCAGTCGGCTCCTTCCGGATCTTCAGCAGTTGCTCTCTCCAATCAGGACATTATCAGGAGTCTTCGCAGTCTGCTTGCTGCTATAGGCTCTTCTTCGACAGGCACTGCTGGTTCTGTGACTGATTCTTCAGGCACTGCGCGACCACCACCTTCTACACAGTCAGGTACGTCCCCGTGGTATCTGGATTCTGGAGCTTCCTTTCATATGACCTCTCAGTCTTCTTTTTTGTCCGCTCTTTGTTTTCTCCCTTCTCATGTCCGTGTTTTCACGGCTGATGGTACCTCTCTTCCTGTTTCTAGTCGAGGATACCTTTCTACTTCTTCTTTTTCTGTTCCTGATATTTCTCATATCCCTCTTTTTAAGATGAATCTGTTCTCTGCTAGCCAGCTTACCGACTCTGGTTGTCGCGTCATTCTTGATGCTGATTCTTGTGTTGTCCAGGACCGTCACACACAGGCCCTGGTTGGAGCTGGCCCTCGCAGCCGTGACTCTTCAGGACTTTGGGAGTTAGACTGGCTTCGTGTTCCTACCGCTGCCACTTCATCTGCCAGTTCTTCTCCGGTCATCGCCTCTGCTACCAGCTCCTTTCAGCAGTGACATCATCGTCTTGGTCACCTTTGTGACTCTCGCCTGTCGTCATTAGTTCATCGTGGTCTTATGGGGTCTGTCTCAGGAGATGGGTCTTTACATTGTCAGGGCTATAGGTTGGGTAAACAGATTCAGCTTCCCTATCCTACTAGCGCGTCTGTATCTCAGCGACCTTTTAATTTAGTTCATTCCGATGTTTGGGGTCTGGCTCCTTTCGCTTCGAAAGGGGGCCATCGTTACTATATTTTATTCATCGATGATTTTTCTCGGTATACTTGGTTGTATTTTATGCGCTCTCACAGTGAAGTGCTCTCCATATATCAGCGTTTTGCAGCCATGGTCTAAACTCAATATTCTACCCCCATTCGTGTGTTTCGTGATGATTCTGCTGGTGAGTATATCTCCCAGATGTTGCGAGGTGTTCTTGCTGAGCAGGGCACCCTTGATCAGTTCTCCTGTCCTGGCGCACATGCCCAGAATGGCGTTGCTGAGTGTAAGCATCGCCATCTTCTTGAGACCATTCGTGCCATGATGATTGCTTCTTCTCTTTCGCCGCATTTCTGGGCTGAGGCTGTCGCTACGTCGGCTTACCTCATCAATATTCAGCCTTCTGCCGCTCTGCAGGGTGGTATCCCTCTTGAGCGCCTACATGGACAGTCTCCGGACTACTCCATGCTTCGCTTGTTTGGTTGTGTTTTCTATATTCTCCTTGCTCCCCGGGAATGCACCAAACTGAACGCTCAGTCTGTTGAGTGTGTCTTCCTTGGATACAGTGATGAGCATAAGGGCTATCGTTGTTGGGACCCCGTTGGTCGTCGGATGTGTATCTCTCGTGATGTTACTTTTGATGAGACGTGTCCTTTCTATCCTCGTCCCACCGCTGGTACCTATCTGGTGGAAGATATCTCTTTTCTTCTCTTTCTTGACACACCTCCTTCTACTCCTATTGTGTCTTCTTCAGGATCTCCTCCCCCTGATGTCTCTTCTTCGACACCGTCCTCCTCTGCTCCATCTAGTTCTCCTAGTTCTCCTCGTTCTCCGGAGTCTTCCTCTGCTATACCTTCTTCTTCCTCGTCGTCTCCTGAGTCGTCTTCCTCTGATGAGCTTCCCTCTACTCGTCATGTTCGTCAGCGTCGTGCCCCCAACTGTTACTCTCCTAGTCAGTATGGTCTTTCTGTTGCCTCCGAGCCGACTTCTTATCAGGATACTGAGCATCATCCTGAATGGCAGCTGGCCATGGCTGAGGAGATTGCTGCGCTTGAGCGCACTGGCACATGGGATCTTGTTTCTCCCCCTCCCGGTGTTCGTCCTATCACGTGTAAGTGAGTCTATAAGATTAAGACCCGCTCTGATGGATCTCTTGAGAGCTATAAAGTGCGCCTTGTGGCTCGTGGTTTTCAGCAGGAGCATAGTCGTGACTATGATGAGACCTTTGCTCCTGTGGCTCATATGACCACTGTGCGTACTCTTCTTGCTGTTGCTTCTGTTCGTCACTGGTCTGTGTCCCAGCTTGATGTTCAGAACGCCTGTTTCAATGGTGAGTTGAATGAGAAAGTTTATATGCAGCCTCCTCCTGGGTATTCTGTTCCCGAGGGGATGGTTTGTCATCTTCGACGTTCTCTTTATGGCCTCAAACAGGCCCCTCGTGCCTGGTTTGAGCGCTTTGCTTCTGTAGTGACTGTTGCTGGTTTCTCCCCTAGTGCTCATGATCCAACGCTGTTTGTTCACACTTTTCCTCGTGGACGCACTCTTCTTCTTCTCTATGTTGATGATATGATCATTACTGGTGATGATTCTGAGTATATCGCCTTTGTTAAGGCTCGTTTTCGTGATCAGTTTCTTATGACTGATCTTGGTCCTCTTCGATACTTTCTTGGGATTGAGGTTTCCTCCACTTCTGATGGCTTTTACATCTCCCAGGAAAAGTATATTCAGGATCTTTTTGCTCGTGCTGCTTTTGGGGATGAGCGCACTGTTGAGACCCTATGGAGCTTAATGTTAATCTTCAACCTACTGATGGTGATCCTCTTCCTGATCCGACGCGTTATCATCATCTTTTTGGGAGTCTTGCTTATCTTGCTATCACTCGTCCTGACATCTCTTATCCTGTTCATATTTTGAGTCAGTTTGTTTCTGCTCCTACCACTGTTCACTATAGTCATCTTCTCCGTGTTCTTCGTTATCTTCGTGGTACGATCACTCGTCGCCTTTTATTTCCTCGTTCCAGCTCCCTCCAGCTCCAGTGCTATTCGGACGCTACGTGGGCGAGTGATCCTTTGGATCGCCGTTCACTTTCTGCTTACTGTGTGTTTCTTGGTGGTTCGCTCATTGCTTGGAAGACGAAGAAACAGACAGCGGTTTCCCGTTCGAGTGTTGAGACTGAGTTGCGTGCTATGGCCTTGTTGACTGCTGAGGTGACCTGGTTATGGTGGTTACTTGTGGATTTTGGGGTCTCTATTACCACACCCACTCTGGTTTGTCTGACAGTACATGTGCTATTAGTGTTGCACGTGATCCGGTCAAGCATGAGCTTACCAAGCATATTGGTGTTGATGCTTTCTATACACGTGCTCAGGTGTAGGCTCAGGTTGTTGCGCTTCAGTATGTGCCTTCAGATTTACAGTTGGAGGATTTTTTTACGTAGGCACAGACCAGAGCGCAACATGATTTCTTACTCTCCAAACTCAGTGTTGTGGATCCATCATGAGTTTGAGGGGGGTGTGTTAAATGTATATATTTGTATATTGTAGTTTGCCCATATGTTAGGGGCCAAAGCCCCCCCCCCCCTCTCTAGAGGAATACATGTTGCATATTCCTGACAACGGCGAGGGTAGAGAGGCGGGAGGGAGGGGGGGGGGCTAACTCCGGCGGCTAGGGTTGTCTCCGAGGTCACCCACGGACTTGTCCCAATCCAACAAGGGATGGGCAACATTTTCCTCTCGGCGACAGCAACTGACGAGGCCTTTGCTTGTTAGAGAGCCAGAGCTCTAATCTGAGTTTGATGTGCCCAGCTCAACGTTTGTCTACCAAAAACCTTATCACACACATGTACAGTTGTGCAGTGTCTTCCGATCGCAAGTGGGGAGCTGTAGATATTTGGCCACGGAACCGCAAGTTGCTAGATCAGGGGTCCCTCCATCGATCATCACGATGACACTCATGTACTTAGTTGGCCATGTCTAATCATTGGCACTCTGAAGAGACAGTGCATATGCTGCCCACTAACACTAATCCTATGGCTTACATTGACATCCTAGTATGACGACATCCGTCCGTTCGTGGTCTCCGTGCCCCTGTTCTAGGTGCATTCGCATTCGCATCTGCCTGCACTGTTCCAGGTTGAAAAAAATACCGAGGTGATGTTGCTTTTACAGTGCTGATCCAGGCGTTCTTCTGAAACTCAACTGGCTCTCGTCGGTCACCTGAAAAAAGATGACGCCCGCTGGGTCGATCAGGACATGACACGGATCTGGCTTCAGTGTTGAACCAGCGTTTGTCCATTCTTCTAGAATACAGCTACTGTAAAAAGCTAGCTCGACGATCGAGGTAAGAGACATGGTACAACAGACTGACGCCCGCTGGGTCGATCAGGACATCACACGGATCTGGCTTCACACGGATCTTCCCGCACTGTTTCCAGGTTGAAGAAAAGAGTGAGGTGATGTTGCTTTTACAGTGCTGATCCAGGCGTTCTTCTGAAACTCAACTGGCTCTCGTCGGTCACCTGAAAAAAGATGACGCCCGCTGGGTCGATCAGGACATGACACGGATCTGGCTTCAGTGTTGAACCAGCGTTTGTCCATTCTTCTAGAATACAGCTACTGTAAAAAGCTAGCTCGACGATCGAGGTAAGAGACATGGTATAACAGACTGACGCCCGCTGGGTCGATCAGGACATCACACGGATCTGGCTTCACTGTTGAACCAGCATAAGTCCCTTTTTCTAGAATACAGCTATAATGTGCACGAAAACAAAAGCTGTGACCCAGACTTAACAGTTTTTTTATATTTCCGGACAGACCACGTACAGACGGTACAGCAGACGATAGAAACCGAAACCAATATAAAGCAACGGAGACACCTCACAAAGAAAAGGTCGTCTGGTGCCCTCTCAGATTACTATCTCAAGGTCGTCTGGTGCCCTCGTGGGGGAAAAAAAGTCGACGAAGTTATGCTGAGACACGAAACGGCGATCCGCTGGACCGGAAGCTATCTTTTTTCCAGAAACGGAGCTGGACCGGAAGCTATCATCTTCGAGGACAAAAATATCACTGGCTCGCATGCGTCGTCTTCGATGACTACACCAAGACGGAGAAAAAAGCAAGAAGCGGTTACTTTGTACAAGGCCCCATCTTGCATTTGTATGCATGTTTCAGATTAGTCGATATCTCCATCCAACTTTTCTTCCAATCTTGATATAACTTGTGCCCAGGAATCGGTGCTAGCTATGGCCTAGGGAGGGAGGAATGGATTCTTCCTCCTCCTTCCGACCTGGGGATTTCGTTTTCCTGCAACTGAAACGAACCAACCATTGCCAGGACGAAACATTTAGTAGCAGTTAAAGCAGTATAGCGATGAGATGACTGATGTGCTCTAGCAGCCAGTCCAGCGTAGCTGCGTGCGTAGGTGTAATTCTACCCGTCGAGAGCAATTTGACCATGTCTTCCCCTACTTGCTTCCTTTTATCCGCGTAGTCCAGTTGAAGTCCGCGCGAGAAAGGTTTCGGCATAAAGGCTTCTGATATTGACTGATTGCCTTTCCCGAATTCTTGCTTGCGAGAATGGAATTCTCCGCGACTCCTTTACGCCGATTTGTCCGCGAGCTCAAATCCGTAGTAAGATAAGTTAAGTTTTCGCTGGTTGATTGGGCCACTTGGAATGATCTTCCGCTCGAGTTTCTCGCAATGTCTCTGTCCTGCTGACCATCATTTCTTGCCAGCATCAACTCTGAGCCGGCGATCTGGTCCGAGCGGCGGAGAAGCATTTGGTTAGCATTGCATCGAGATCGTACGTAGCGAAATTAATTACTACAGGCAGGAAAAATAGAGAGATTGATAACAACATAGCAACTGCAGAAATGAGCAACGACACAAGGACAAGTAGGTTTGTTTATTTTTGAAAAAAAAAGGGTGCAAAAGAGATTAGCAACCGCAGAAATGAGCAACGACGTACGGACAACTACTCCCTCCAGTCCATACTAAAAGCCTCAACTTTGGAATATATCTAATCTAAATACTTAACTAGATTCAAACAAATTTAAACAAAATTAAGACCATTAATATGGACGAAAGGAAATTTGTTTTTTCATTTTGAAAAGATGGACGCAAAAGATTAGACTGATCAGCTATGTTAGGGCAACCCAATAGTGACCGACAAGTTATGTGGGACCAAACAGAGGGCAAAGCCCAAGGGTTCACCGCAAAATGACCAAGGCCGTGATTATATCCGGTTGTTGGCCTCCATTTTCAGCCCAAATTTAAACAGACTTTGTGTCGATTCGGAACGTTCGCGTGTCCAACCATGTTCCTCGCGGGTCAATTGCAAAGGGAGGTCGTTTTTAGGAGACCGGCTTCATCCACCGTAGATATACACAGTCCCAATCGTACACTGGAAACCTCCATCCCCACGACTCCATATTAGAAACCCTAGCTAAACCCTAGGCCTCCAATGGAGAAGGGCGGCAACAAGGGGGGGTTCGGTTGAGCCCGCAACGATCACGAGACAGGGTTATCCTTCTCTGGCGGCGACCACCATTTTATGCGTCCCCACATCCCCGAGCGATGCCAAGGCCACCACGCCAGCCTCCAATGCTCTGCAGTGAGATTCACATCTACATAGAGGTGGAGGTGGCGCATCAGTTCATAGAGATGGGCCAGCCCCTCCTATATCCCAATGTCCACATGGCCCATGGGTGCCATCTCAACCAGGCTCATGTGTCGGTGCCACCCATCCCCACGACCGACCCGTTTAGCGAAGGGCATTCCTCCCGCTGGATTTAAGGCGAGACCTCGCCTAATCTGTCGATTCGTCACTATGGAGACGGTAGTTTGAGGCCGAGTGCGGTAACCCAGCATACCACTGCATGTGTAGTACACTATAGTCGTTGACATGACATCTACAGAACACCGTTCCGTAAATATCACATCCCTCAGAGTGGTACAATAGAAACGTTGCGGGTCCATATTACATAAGTACACACATTATTTCTCTCAAAAAAAAAAGTACACACATTATTATTATTACAATACCGGAAGTTCAAGACTTCCAAAAGATCCAACTTACAAACCAAAATATAAAGTGTTCAGCGTAAATTTAAAAGTAACAACTCCGACTAGGAGTTGAGCTCAACAGCTTATTCTATAGAGTTCATGCTACTCGGCTCCGTTAGTTACTACTAACTAGATACTTAATTGGACTCATTCTCATCGACACCATAGCGGATTTCGTAATCCACTCCTTCAACTCCTCCGGACAGATCAGATTCCTCATAGAACACATCTTCTTGGCATTCGGCTGCATACATTGGCACGTCTTAGGGATCCTCAGAGTCTAAGCAAGGGATCAAAGGAAAGAATGAGTAACAGCGTTACCCAACAAGTTCATTATATGCAAGGTGGGAAGTTTGATGCTCTAACTACCACCTCGGATTATAAATCCTTGGCACTATGTAGTTTTTGTAAACCTTTCTTCAAAGATTTATTTTATTCTGAAAAACTATGACAATCAGCCTTCACAGGTTGACTAGAACTTTCATGGAGTTCCTTTCCTTCCGCGTTCCTAGGTCCTTCCCGGAACAGGGATTAATAAGTTACAATTCTTACACTCTGCAGAGGTGCGTTACTTTACCCATGAGAGATCAACTCATTGTTGCACAACCGGGCGTACTTTCCCGTCCACAATTCCATGATGTGGGGCCCAATAGTTGGTCCAAGCCAATCACTGCCCCCTTCGCGACCCCGCATGCCTCCTTGGTGTACACCATGCCCACATAATGAATTACGACAGTGGTTTGTATAAACCGTTAGATGCCAGAACTATCGTGGGACGATGAGGGTTCCCACCCATATGTTGCATATCCTCTACGAATTACCAATTAATATGTACGCTACGAGGATAACAGCCACGACCTGCACATCCGGCTTCATGCGAGAGGAAGAAGATACAGCTGACTTCTCTGTCCCATTCCAAATCTCATGGCTAACGTATAATATACGGCGCTAGAATCACTGATGTCAGGGTTTATTAAGTCCCTACTTGATCATTATTGTTGCAATTAGAACTCTAAGTTCTATTGCTCCATTATATCACCACTTAGGATGATATCTATGATTTCTTTATTTTTGAAAATAATATTTTCTTTCTTTTATACCATATATGATAACACACAATTTGCAAATACTTTGATAAAAACTCTTCAAAGGACATGAGCAAGTGATGAACTTGCCTCGTGATGGCAAGGTAGTGAAGTATGATTCTTGCACTGAACCTTGAGCTTCTAGTTCTACAAAAACATCATTATTGCCCGGTAAGGACAATATTTAAAGAAGCAAAATGATTATGCAAGTAATGTAATGCATGATTTAATTCTATATGCATTTTCCCTATATAAGGTGCCTTTTAATCAAGCATTTATAAATATTTTTTATATTTATTGCATATATTGAATTATCTAAGTTTATTTCCCTTTTTATTTGACTTTTATTGATTTAATAATTCTTTTAGGAATTATTAATTATATTATATTATTAAATATTTATTTAGTATTTTTCAAAAATACTATAATATTAATAAATAATCAAAGTGATTTTTATTTATTTTTATCATCTTTCAATAATTTTGTAAATTTCCATAAGGAATATATAAATTACAAAATTCTTATAAAAATTTAAATGTCCAAAATTTTATATCTTATTTTATTGGATAGAGTGGATTATTGTGAATCCAAAAATATTTTATTTATAATTTTTGGACTTTTATTTTATTTTCTAGAATTTTATTGAGGTCAGGGGCATTTTGGTCTTTTTCAATTGATTAAAACAGTTTTTTAAACAACTTGGGCTGGCCTTTTGGGCTTATTGGGATAGTGTGGCCCAATAGGGCAATGTCAAACTACCACCCCGAGGGGTTTTGGCCCACCCAGCCCATTCTATCTGCCTCCTCCTCGTTCTCACCCTTCTTCTTCCCCGACCCCGCGGCTCTGGCGCCGCCGCTGGCGATGGCCGCCATTGTGGCTTCCCCTGGCCACTATCGTGGTGCAGGGCGAGGTTTGCGACTCCGCTTGTTCGTATAGTCCAACTCGATTTGCCTCCAGGGCTTCCCCGTGGTCAGATTCACCCTGTTCCCGAACCCTAGGGTTAGGGAAAGGTGCTGTCGCTACCACTGCGGTCCCGCCTGCGGTGGTGTGCTAGGATCGTGTGCTGCTGTGGCTGCCGTCGTGGCTGGTGCAGGTTGCAGCGCCCTCTGGGGTGCTCCCTGTGCTGCCACGGTTCATCGGCCAATCTGCTTCCTCTTCGATTAATCAGCGAGGACCTCGGGTAAGTTGCTTTGATGGTTCTTGTTCATGCTACTACCATGAATCTCTCTGTGTGTGTTTACTGGCTTCTCGTGCCTAGTGATTATGTTCTGATTAGGGTTCATCTCCTAATTAGGGTTCTTGTTCTGATTAGGGTTCATAACCCCCTGTTTATCATAACCATGATGCTTTAGATCTAGTGTTGATTATACTTGAGCATGAAGAATAATTGTTTGTTGTGGATCATGATTTGTAGTGGCTTTGATGATGCTAGTGGCTTGTCAGATTTATTCCAGTGGTAATCCACTATGATCCCATGCTAGTGTTTCTATGGAATCCCTGATTGGATTATGTTGTTGATCTGAGACTTACTCTACTGTCAGTATGCTTATACTGACAGTAGTTTCTCTCAGTAGTTGCTTACTACAATTATAATGGTAGGCTTGTATGAGATTATACATACTGAATATGATCATTACATGTAACGATTTTTTGTGGATGTATAGATGAATTTGATGTTGATTCCTGGCACTTGGCTTCAGGAAAATGATATTTATTGGTTTGTCCCTTTTATCTGTGGGAGCTAAGCAAAGATTGGTTTTAGCTCCTGTAAAACTTGTCCTTGTGATACCACTATGATCTGGCACACAAGTGATTGGGTTTATCTCTGGGCTTAGCCTTGACAATACTTGTGATTAATACTGGCAAGATAAAATGAAAGCTTTTCTTGATTCTCCTGCCTATGATGTTGGTCTGAGGCTCTAGGATTTAATTCCTAGTTAGTTGAGCAAATAGTTTGTTTGAAACTTGTAGGATTAGAGGTGCTACTCTCTCTGGGAGATGTGCCCTGATCTGATAAGATCAATTGAAGAATGATCTAAGTTGCAAAAATTAACACTAGAATCTGTGATGCTGGTCTGAGAGTTTAGTGCTTGTGGATGAGTTTGATTTCTTATCTTTATACTTGAAATCTCTAGGATAGATTCACCTCTCTTGGGTGATTATTGAGAGATCATTTCATAAATCAACACATGTTTTTGTTTAGATAATATGATGAAACCATGTGATGGTTTTATGAGGCTCACAACAAAATTTGATGATGGTGTAGTAGCTTGATCATGAAGATCTTGTTCTTGATCTGCTGGATTCCTGTGCTTGCTCTTGAGCTGGACTACTCCTCCTAGCTCCTGGGCTTGGCCTTGCTATCCACCTGATTCTTTCCCCTCCTTATGTCACCATCCTGGTGATGTTTGGGTTGATCTAGGTGGTTTGGTTTGGCTGTTGTTCTTGGTTTAGCTGTTGTCTACACTGGTTGTGCTTGTGTGCTGTGTAGTGGAGAGATGCACTGATGTGCTCCTCCACGGCTGTGCTGTGGTTTTGTGAGATTGGCTATGCTTGTGAGCTTGACAACACACCACATGCATGCTGGTGTGTGTCCAGCTTGTGTGCCTGATATGCACTTGTGGATAGGTTTAGAAATGTTGAACTTACTGCTACCAGATTACTTTCACCTGGCTGGTGAATTGGTCCCTCTTGGCTGTCATTTGACTTCTGGCTTTGAATTTATGAAAGATGAAATCTTTCATATTGGTGAAACTTGTCCCTTTATAATATTTCTCAATGATGAATTTGTCCAGTGCATTTCACTGACATATCTGAGAGAAATAATACTAATAGTAATCTTATTTTGTTTCTATTTAGTCTTTGTTTTGCAGGTACAAAGATAAAGATGAAACTTTAGTGTAAATTTAGATATAGGACAATTAGTAGATATTAAAGTGTAATTTTCTTATTCTTTTGTAATTTTTCTTTTATTATTCTTGTAATCTTTATTTTATTTAATTGTAATAATGATTATATTATTATTAATAAAGAATATTCTTATTCTTTATTCTTTTGTAAATTGAGAAGTTTGGAATGACTTCAGTAGATTACATTCTTTGTAACTTGTTTATGTATTAATAATATAAAATGAATTTCATATTCAATATTGTTTTTGGTTAAGATTTAAATTATAATACTTATCTTATTAATTAATTTAAGATTCAAATCTTATATCTAAATCATTTAAATTATAATTCAAACACTCAAGTTTAAAATTCAAATTCATTTTGAACACACAACTCCTTAAGATCATCTCAAGGTTTATAACAATCACCCTTTAAGACTAAACCTAATCTCAAAGTATGAAAGAAACATTGATCACTTAGGTTGTTTTATTTGGCGAAAATTTTACCCACATTTTTACAAATGAATGCATGCAACAATACATATTCCTAAATCTACCCTTCGTTAGGTCCTAAATACTAGGATGTTACAGACTTCCCCCCTTAAATTAAACTTCGTCCCGAAGTTTGTGGAGATGTACCTGAATAGTTCTGGATAATCTTTTCTTAAATCCTCTTCCTTTTCCTATGTGGCTTCCCTTTCAGGGTGATGTTCCCACTGTACTTTGCAATAGTTGATTGCTCTGTTCCTCAATCTTTTCCAGTTTTCTTCTAGAACCTTACAGGGCTTTTCAATATAAGTCAGGTCTGCTTGTAATTCTATCTCTTGATGTGTTATTGCATCATCTGGAACTTTTAAACATTTGCAAAGTTGTGACACATGGAAAACATTATGCACTTGAGCCAATCTTGATGGTAGTCTAAAAGCTATGGTTCTGTTTTGACTCAGTCTCTTGAATGGTCCGATATATCTTGGACTCAATTTCCCTTTAACTCCGAATCTTTTTACTCCTTTCATTGGACTTACTTTCAAATAGACCATATCTCCCACTTCTGGATGCCATGATCTTTGACTTTGATCCGCATAACTTTTCTGCCTGCTATGGGCTATTTTCAGTCTATCCCTGATCTTATCAATGATGTCTTGTCTCTCCTTGATATAATATGGCACATATTCTTTGTTGCTTCCAGGTGCATACCAACATATAGGTGGAATACACTTCCTTCCATACAGAATCTAATATGGAGCTTCTGTCAACACCCGGATTTTTCAATCCTAGATGCCTGTTATGCCATACATCGCAATCCCAGGATTACCATTTTTGCGAGACATAACAGAATTGGATACCATAGTACTTCATCCGTTACAACGATACATAAGTTCTTACACAAATAGGGATCTCATGATCCAGTTCTTAATACAACATCAAGCAGCGGAATACGTAATAATAACGGTAGCGTAGGCGAAGCTCCATCTTTGGGGTCACAGGCAATGCTGACGATGGGAGATGATCCTAGTTGTCGTAACTTTCCTGGGGTCCATCTTCCAGGTACTCCTCTTCATAGTCTGGCCATGGGAATAGCCAGGGACAAAGCCATGAGTACTCTTTAAGTACTCGCAAACTAATACTAACAGGTAAAGGGTTTTTTGGATAATGGGACACTAGGCTCTAAGGTTGTTTTGCAAAAGCCAGATTTATCTCTACTTAGTTCCAAAGCTAGTCACAATTTTATAACTCCTAAGTGGGATCTTGTAATTCAGGTCACAACTCTGTTGTGGTCAAGTCAAAGTCTCAATTCATTTCACAAGTCATTTTGAAAAGTCTAACAGGGGAACAGTATGGCCACTCCAACCGTCCATAACAGCGGACACGGCTATTCGAATAGTTTGACACTCTGCAGAGATTGTACAATTTCACCACAACATTCGATACATCCGTTAGGAACAATCCTGAATTCACCATACTCAGTATGCGGATAATCAATCCTAACCTTTCATTTACACGCCCTAGTATAAGCACCTCTCCTATGAGTTTGGCCTCCCAACCATGACCACTATCATCTTGGGTACTGCACAGGTAGACAATCTTCACAAGGTAGCCTCAGCTCAGACCTTGGCCGTGAGGGAACTAATACTAAGGAATATAAGTTTCCAGTCAAGCCCTACCCAATATTCGGGTATTGTGGTTGTACGCTAAGATTGGAATGGTATCGCATCCAGACAACCATTAGTTTTATAAAGGGCTAAGGCTCATATGCCTCAACATTTTCATCACCAAAATCATCAAGTGTTTGGAAACACATGTCCAAAACATTTCAATAGAATGATCCATCATTCCAAGGTTTTCATAACCATTTTTCCACCAAGTATTCCCATCTAAAAGTTGATCAAATTTTATTCTTAGCACTAGCATCTACAGGTGGGGGTAGTACTAATGAGGGGTGGTAACTAGTGGAACTTCACTAAGTCCAACATTATATCTTAGGCTAATATCAAGGTTTCTAGCTTAGGCCAAATTTTATGCTCTTTATGCAACCTTCAGCACAACTGTCTAGTATCTACCAAACTCTTAGGTAGACTCTAAGTAAGCTTTGATAAAGAAATAAAGTAAGAAGCTTGCACATAAAACTAGGATTGGTTTATCAAGTGAGTATAATCACATATGCTTAAGGCATATAGTAGTCATATCACAGGTATGGGTTTGTGGCATCGGTAGGGAATCTGGCAAGGGTTAGCTTGCACATTCACTAGTAGTATTAGGCTTGCATCAGTGTCAATATAAGCTTGCATAGTTACTAGCTTGCCTTGTGCAGAGCAGTGGTTAAAGTTCTCCTCGGCTTCTTCTTCGTAGTATCCTCCTTCCTCCTCGTATCCTTGGTCGGTACTAGCATCTATGAATAAATACGAGGTACACAATCACCAAACAATACTTAACTACTTGCAATCATCACACACAAGGGTCCTATAGATGATCTAGCATCATCTCTAACATTACAAGGTTAAAGCTTGGTTTAAATCTTTTTATTTTTAGAAAAGTAATTTCTACTCATTGAAAAACTACTTAAGATTTAATATTCTCCAAACCAAATATGGGATCATGTTGACACATGTCATCACCACATATTGTAGTCCATGGGAATGTGATTTAAAGTGGTGTCACAATTTAATAAGGTTTTACCCTTTTATTTTAATTAATTAAAGTGGCTAGAAATGCTTATGAAGCATTCTTTTATTACTTGAACATTATTTCTGCAAGTAAACCTATATATTTTTATATATTCTGAAAGGTATGGTTAAATGTGATTTTTGAGAGTTGGAAACAACTCAAAAGCTTTTATGGTTTAAATTTGAAAAATGTTTGAATGCAGAAAAGCTTCTGCCTTGTTATTTTTACTCTGGGTGATCTATAGATCCAAATGACTTGAATCCAACGGTCTTGGATTAAACATTCACAGACGTTTCCAACAAAATTGGTTTCATTCAAATTGGTGCATTGAATCGATCTGGGTTGATTTTTGAAGTTGGGTACAAAAGTGTGTTTGAATTTAAAAAGAAAAGGTTTAATTTGAATTGCTGGGCTGCGCGGGAAATTCTAACGGGCCGGCCTACTAAGCGCAGTGTTCCCGCGGGCTGCTTAAGTGGGTGTCCCCACTCGTCAGTGACACGGGGCTGGGCGAAGCGGTATGGGGCAACGTGGATCGTTTGATCTAGTTCTAATCCAATGGCTAGGGGTCATCGTCGACGTGAGACATCTCCGGCGAGAACGAAACCTAGCGCGGCCAGTGGGGGGTGCTGGGGGCTCACTGGGGTACGGGCGAGGGTCGGCGAGGTGGGCGAACGACGAAGTCGACGACGACGAACCTCCTGGTACCAGTGGCTTCTCCTGGGGCGGCTCCAATCGCTGGCTCCCTTCTTCTCCAGAGGTGGCGGGCTCCGGTGAAATTCTGGCGAGGTGGTGCTCGCCTTGCTCTGAGAACGGTGTGGCACGGTCAGTGAGGAGAGGGGAGTGAGATGGTGTGAAGAAATCATGCGGGGGTGGCCTCTATTTATAGTCGAGCGAGGGGACCGTCGGGGCGCACGGTGAGCTCGTCGGGGGCGACGTTACAGGCGGCTAATGGCATGGGCAAGGGTAGGGGGCCGTGCTGTGTCTCCTGGCGATGCTCAACGACATGGTCACGAGGCATGGGGCGGTGTGGTTTGGTCTGGAACGGCCGGTGCTCTGCGCGGCAGAGGCGGCGTCTTCGACGGCGGGCGGTGGTTGTATGACACGGGGCAGCAAACGGGGATGTCTGGCAGTCTCCTGGGTCGGTGGTGATCGTGTGTGCACGCGGTGAGGGCGGCGCGCGGTCTGTGGGTGATGGTCGAGGGTGGCGCTCTAGCGCACGCTCGGCATGGTCTGGGAGCGGCTTGTGCGCGTGGTCCATGGCTTGGCAACGCTCGCGGCTGGGACAGGGAGTGGCGGTGGACGGTGGGCTGCCTCCTAGACAAGGTTGGCACTGCTAGTTCTTCCTCTAGCCTGCTGTCCACAATGGGGTGACATTGGGGTGCTCGGCTGTTCACCATTAATGACACTGGCAAGCTCACAGGGGTGCTAGTGTTGGGCTAATCTTTCTAGATGATCTACTGAGTTGTGTGTGAGATAACTAGGGAACAAGTTAGGCAAGAATCAGTACACACTATAGTGTTTGTTGTTTTGTTTGATTTGTGTCTGCAACCGGTTTGATGAAATGGCCGCATGAAATCAAGTTTTGAATTTTGAAATGAATTTTGGTGGGTTTGCTAGATTGGTGCTGGTGAGTCTGCAGATGCTTGGGTTTTGAAAGTTGAGCTTGTTTGAGTGCGTTTTGAAAAAGTGGGATCTTCCCATATGAAGAAGATTCAATTTTGAATTGTCATTTAAACTATGCATTTGAAAGTTTCTGGATGATCACAAAGTGGGCCTTGATACCTTGTTATGAGTACATTCAAGGGGTGCAAAGATCCAGAAAAGTTTCTGTTAGGTTTTGAAAGTTTGAGACAGCCAAAGTAGGCATGGGAGTTAAATTGGTCAAAATGACCATTCACTTAATATATTTGTTTTGATTTACTTGTCTTTAGGCAAAGTGTGGGAAATGTTTTAGATGATGTTTATTTCATCTAAGAAACATTTTACAAGCAATGGATCACACAAACAAGGTGGTTTTTAAAGAAATTCAAAATCCATGCATACACATATACATGCATTGATGAGTTTATTTAGAAAAGTTTTTGTTAACCCTAATCTTGATGATTAGTGTTTGATGATCTAAGTTTGGTATTTTTGGGATGTTACAAACCTTCCCCCCTTAAACAAAATCTCGTCCCGATATTTGAAAAAGGACGAAAAGATTACCTAGGATTTGAAGAGATCGGGAAACTCCGATCTGATGTGATCTTCGCGCTCCCAGGTAGCTTCCTCTTCTGTGTGGTTGCTCCACTGAATCTTGAGAAACTTGATGCTTCAGGTTCTGGTAGTTCGATAAGCTTCTTCCAAAATGCGGATGGGCACTTCGGGATAGGTTAGGTCATCGTTGATCTCTATGGTCCGGTGATCGATATTCTTGAACACTTCGGTCTTCTCGGGGACTTCGAGACACTTGCGAAGTAACGAGATATGGAACACATTGTGCATAGCTGACATCTCCTCTGGTAGCTCCAGTTGATACAATACTTCTCCTCGACGGTTTAGAATTTTGAAAGGTCCGATATATCTGGGGGCTAACTTTCCCTTGAGTTGGAAACGTTGCATTCCCTTCAATGGCGACACTTTTAGATAAACAAAATCTCCTATGTTGAAGGCGAGGTCTCGACGTCTCTTGTCGGCATAACTCTTCTGTCGGGATTGGGCTGTCTTGAGGTGCTCACGAATCTTGTGAACCTTCTCTTCTGCTTCTCGTAGGATGTCGGGTCCGAAAATCTGACTCTCTCCTACTTCCGACCAGTTCAAAGGGGTGCGGCACTTTCTTCCGTACATGAATTCAAATGGGGCCATTTGCAAACTGGCTTGGTAACTATTGTTGTATGAAAATTCTGCAAACGGCAGACAGTCTTCCCATTTGGATCCATATTCTAACACACATGCTCTCAGCATATCTTCGAGTATTTGGTTTACTCGCTCCGTTTGTCCATCGGTCTGAGGGTGATACGCGGTACTGAAATCTAGGCGGGTTCCTAAACCTTCTTGGACTTTCTTCCAGAATCTCGAGGTAAACTGAGTTCCTCGATCCGATACTATGTTCTTGGGGACTCCATGCAAACTAACGATTCTAGCGATGTACAACTCTGCTATCTTCGAACTCTGATAGGTGGTTTTGACGGGCAAGAAATGGGCTACTTTGGACAATCTGTCCACTATGACCCAAATAGAGTCATTTCCCCTACTAGAAGTAGGTAGTCCAGTGATAAAGTCCATTCCTACAGAATCCCATTTCCATTCCGGAATTTGCAAAGGTTGCAACAATCCAGCGGGTCTTTGATGTCCGGCCTTGACTCGCTGACATATATCACACTTGGCGATATAGCTTCCGATTTCTCTCTTCATCTTATGCCACCAAAATTGCTCTTTCAAATCTTGATACATCTTAGTTCCTCCGGGATGGATAGAATAAAGAGTATCATGAGCCTCCTTCAAGATAACTTCTTTTAACTCAGAATCTGATGGTACACAAAGGCGTCCTTTGTACCACAAAACTCCTTCTTCGTCCTCGGTGAATCCGGGTACTTTGCCTGTACCGATACGACGCTTGATTCCGTCGATACTGGCATTTCCTTTCTGCGCCTCTTTAATCTGACTAATCAAAGTGGGCTGAAGTTCTATGCTAGCCAAAAATCCTTCACTTACTAATTCTATTCGAAAATCTTCCATCTCTTTGTGCAAACTTGGTTGCTCCTTCAAAATCATGGAGTTCAAGCGGCACGGTAATCTGCTAAGGGCATTGGCTACCACGTTGGCTTTACCCGGGTGATAGTGAATGTCCAGGTCGTAATCCTTGATTAGCTCAATCCATCTTCTCTGCCTCATATTCAGCTCCTTCTGAGTGAATATATACTTTAGGCTCTTGTGATCCGAATAAATCTCACAACGGTTTCCCATCAGGTAATGTCTCCATGTCTTTAGGGCTAGAACTACGGCTGCGAGTTCGAGGTCATGGGTTGGATAGTTTTGCTCGTGTTGCTTCAAATGTCGCGATAGATAAGATATAACTTTGCCTTCTTGCATTAGCACACATCCGAGACCAATCTTGGATGCGTCACAATACACATCGAAGGGCTTCGTGATATCCGGCATGATCAAGATTGGGGCTGAAATCAATCTCCTTTTGAGTTCTTGAAAACTCGCTTCACATTTGTCGGTCCATTCAAACTTCTTGTCCTTCTTCAGCAATTGGGTCATGGGTCGGGCGATACTAGAGAATCCTTCTACGAATTTGCGGTAATATCCCGCCAATCCGAGAAAAGCACGAACTTGGGTTTGAGTGGTTGGGGCTTGCCAAACTTCTACATCTTTCACTTTGGCAGGGTCAACGGCAATTCCTCCGGCTGATACAATGTGACCGAGGAATCCTACTTCCTGTAACCAGAATTCACATTTGCTAAACTTTGCATACAACTGATGCTCTCTAAGGGTTCCAAGAATGGTCCTTAGGTGTAGCTCATGTTCTTCTTCTGATTTGGAATAAATCAGAATGTCATCGATGAAAACAACGACAAACTTATCCAGGAAGTCCATAAATATATTATTCATGAGGTTCATGAAATAAGCGGGGGCATTGGTTAATCCAAAAGACATGACTGTATACTCATACAATCCATATCTGGTGGTAAAGGCAGTCTTTGGGATATCCTCTGCACGAATTTTGAGTTGATGATAGCCAGTCCTAAGATCAATCTTAGAAAACACTTGGGCACCGTTCAACTGATCAAACAAATCTTCTATCTTAGGCAAGGGGTACTTGTTCTTGATGGTGACATCATTCAACTTCCGATAATCCGTACACAAACGGTTACCTCCATCCTTCTTGTCCACAAACAGGACAGGTGATCTCCATGGTGACGCACTTGGTTGAATCAATCCGATTTCCAACATGGAATCCAGTTGCTTCTTCAGTTCTTCTAGTTCTGACGGGTTCATACTATAGGGTCTCTGGGCTATGGGTCCTGTTCCGGGGATTAGTTCGATGATAAACTTGATATCCTGATCTGGGGGCATACCGGGCAAAACATCTGGAAATACATCGGGGTATTCGCAGACTATCCGAACTTGGTCAATGGTAGGTTGGGCTATACTCTTGTTACACTTGAATTGGCGAGGTAAGGTTTCCGATATATGCTCGACTGATATTCCGGTGGTACAGGTCATGGTGATGGCTTTCTTGGCACAGTCAATCAATCCCTTATGTTTGGACATCCAATCCATTCCTAGTACTACTTCCAAACCTTTAGTTCCGAGTACTATTAGGTTAGCATAAAAATCTATGCCATGGATTCGGATAGGGACGGCCTTGCAAATTTGCCTAGCCTTGGTGGTTGATCCGGGAATTTGTACAATCATCACATGCTTCAATTTGGTTGGTTGAATTTTACTAGTGCAGGCAAATTCTTCGGTGACAAATGAATGCGATGCACCAGAATCAAACAACACTCTTGCAAGTACTGAATTAACAGAAAACATACCCAGCACGACGTCTGGCGCTTCCTGAGCTTCTTCAGCATGCATGAGAAAAAGACGGCCATTGCGGTTGAGTGAATTCCCTGGGGCAAATCTTCTCCCTGGCTGGACACGACACTGCTGCTGAGCTGGGACATTGGCGTTGGGGGCTGTAGCATTCTTCTTGTTGGGGCACTCGTTGGAATAGTGGCCTTTATTTCCACAGTCATAACAGGTCACTTGTGACTTGTCCTTGGCTGCGACAGGCACATCATTGCTTCCAGTCCTCGGGGCAGTGTTAGGGTTGGCGGTAGCATTGTTGGTGTTGAACTTGGGTGGGGCACGGTTGAAATTGCTAGAGTTGCCGGGGTTGTTGTGATTTCCTCCGGGTCTAGGGTTTCCACGGTTGGGATAGGTCGGACGGGTCATAGGGGGTCTGTTGGTTCTTGGGGCAAATCCTGGAGATGGGTTGGGGCGATAGTTTGGGGTCTGATGGGTTCCTGGTTGATGCATCATGTGACGCTTGCGGTTCTCATTGGCCTGGTTGATCTTTCCTTCCATCTGGATGGCTGAATCGACAAGGGATTCAATATCAACAAAGGGGATATTGACTAACACTATCTGCATCTCGTCATGCAGACCATTCAGGAATCTTTCTTTCTTCTTGGCTTCGGTGTCTATCTTGTCCGGGGCATACCTAGCTAATGACAAAAATTTGTCACGGTATTCCACTACAGTCATCCTTCCTTGCTTCAACTCTCTGAACTCGTCTCTCATTCTCTTGATCAAACCTGGTGGCACATGGGTTCTGCTAAACTTGACCTTGAATTCCTCCCAGGTCATCATCTGGCCTCCGGTCATGGCACGAACACTGTTCCACCATGCCCTGGCATCTCCGGCTAGATAATGGGTGGCGAATAGGACTTTCTCGTTGGCTTCGACTCCTTCTACTTCTAAGTTGTTTTCCATGGTTTGCAGCCAATCATCGGCATCTAGGGGTTCTTCTGACTTGGTGAAAACGGGTGGGTTGGTATTCTGGAAATTCTTGAGCTGAAATCCGTGGTTGTCCTGATTTCCATGGCCTTGGTTGTTGTGGGATAGCTGGGCTATCTGTTGCAGAGTGGCTAGGTTGGCTTGACGTTCCGCTCTTTTAGCTTCACGGTCAGAGGTCAACATTTGCAGAATCTGCAACATCGGATCCGGGGCTGAACCACTTCCTCCACGTGGCATCTGAAGATTGATATAGAGCATGAGAAAAGAGGGAAATTTCTAAGGTTTTGGGTTTTTGAAAAGATTTTAAAGGTTTGACTCAGATTTTTCTAGAAACTTGCTTTTTCATTCATTCATAGCACACAGTACAACACACACCATAACAAGGAAAAACAGATGGTTTTAAGAACCATTCTGGAAACTACGATACAGTGGGACCGACTACTACTCAGTACGCTAGTGCTCAGTTCTACTACTCCTCGGAGTCTGTGGCTTCATCATCTTCAGCATCATTGATGAAGGCGAAATCATCCTCATCGGTGAAGAAGTCCATGGCCTGATCCTCCAGAAAATCATCATCATCGCTGAGGTAGGAGTAAGGGTCTCCACGAAGATCCTCTCCGGCATTCTCCCTTTCCTCTAACTGCATGTCTCTCTCGTGGATGGTCTCTTCTAGAGATGAGATGCGGTGGCGAAGACGGGCAATAATGCGCTCCTTCTTGTCGAGTTGACGGCGACGAGACTTGCGATCTTTTGCTAGCATGGCGATGGTCTGGTCCTTCGTCTTGATGATGGCAGACTTGTGGTTGCAATAGTCACGGCAGTTGTCCAATTCCTGCTGACGATCATACATCATGAAGCTAAGGTGGTCCAATTGAGTCTTCAGCTCGGGGTGGTACGGGGCTTCCAGTGGTTGTCCATTTGCATCACGCCTTGGGCAAAACTCAAAGCGAGTACCCTTGATCTGATTGATGCTCTACCCACACAGACGGGAAAGAGCTTCCTGCATTGCTCTGGCAAGTCCATCGAAGCAGTTGTTTTCCCTCAAGGTAAACTGAATTCCCTCCACAGTGGGAGGTTCAATCTTTCCTCGGATACTTGCAACAATTAGCCACTGCAAATCTTCTCCTCCTTGATCATTGAGCTGAGCTCCGAAGAACTCGGGATGCGGACGCTCCAGAAGTTCCGAAAGCTGATCCAGATCCCTCTCAAAGATAAGGTCTCCTCCATTCCCAAGTTGGTAAAACTTGTTGTACTTCACGTCCATCTATAAAAATAGAGGATGAGTAGATTAGCAGAGTGATCAAGTGTGTCAAAATTTTATCTATTTTGCAAGAGTTTTTGAGGAACATGAAGTTTTATTAAAGAATTAAAGAGGTAAGAATGAGAATAGGTTTTCATAAATA
Source organism: Avena sativa (assembly GCA_916181665.1). Classification (NCBI taxonomy): domain Eukaryota; kingdom Viridiplantae; phylum Streptophyta; class Magnoliopsida; order Poales; family Poaceae; genus Avena; species Avena sativa. The sequence goes on from OV702298.1 coordinate 23,018,263, forward strand.
CTTTTATTCTTTGGTTTTGAAACTAAGTTTTTGGGTCAACGTCCAATCTAGCTAGGGTCTCCTATGGTCAGGATGGCTCTGATACCAACTTGTCAACACCCGGATTTTTTCAATCCTAGATGCTTGTTATGCCATACATCGCAATCCCAGGATTACCATTTTTGCGAGACATAACAGAATTGGATACCATAGTACTTCATCCGTTACAACGATACATAAGTTCTTACACAAATAGGGATCTCATGATCCAGTTAATACAACATCAAGCAGCGGAATACGTAATAATAACGGCAGCGTAGGCGAAGCTCCATCTTTGGGGTCACAGGCAATGCTGACGATGGGAGATGATCCTAGTTGTCGTAACCTTCCTGGGGTCCATCTTCCAGGTACTCCTCTTCATAGTCTGGCCATGGGAATAGCCAGGGACAAAGTCATGAGTACTCTTTAAGTACTCGCAAACTAATACTAACAGGTAAAGGGTTTTTTGGATAATGGGACACTAGGCTCTAAGGTTGTTTTGCAAAAGCCAGATTTATCTCTACTTAGTTCCAAAGCTAGTCACAATTTTATAACTCCTAAGTGGGATCTTGTAATTCAGGTCACAACTCTGTTGTGGTCAAGTCAAAGTCTCAATTCATTTCACAAGTCATTTTGAAAAGTCTGACAGGGGAACAGTATGGCCACTCCAACCGTCCATAACAGCGGACACGGCTATTCGAATAGTTGACACTCTGCAGAGATTGTACAATTTCACCACAACATTCGATACATCCGTTAGGAACAATCCTGAATTCACCATACTCAGTATGCGGATAATCAATCCTAACCTTTCATTTACACGCCCTAGTATAAGCACCTCTCCTATGAGTTTGGCCTCCCAACCATGACCACTATCATCTTGGGTACTGCACAGGTAGACAATCTTCACAAGGTAGCCTCAGCTCAGACCTTGGCCGTGAGGGAACTAATACTAAGGAATATAAGTTTCCAGTCAAGCCCTACCCAATATTCGGGTATTGTGGTTGTACGCTAAGATTGGAATGGTATCGCATCCAGACAACCATTAGTTTTATAAAGGTCTAAGGCTCATATGCCTCAACATTTTCATCACCAAAATCATCAAGTGTTTGGAAACACATGTCCAAAACATTTCAATACAATGATCCATCATTCCAAGGTTTTCATAACCATTTTTCCACCAAGTATCCCATCTAAAAGTTGATCAAGTTTTATTCTTAGCACTAGCATCTACAGGTGGGGGTAATACTAATGAGGGGTGGTAACTAGTGGAACTTCACTAAGTCCAACATTATATCTTAGGCTGATATCAAGGTTTCTAGCTTAGGCCAAATTTTATGCTCTTTATGCAACCTTCAGCACAACTGTCTAGTATCTACCAAACTCTTAGGTAGACTCTAAGTAAGCTTTGATAAAGAAATAAAGTAAGAAGCTTGCACATAAAACTAGGATTGGTTTATCAAGTGAGTATAATCACATATGCTTAAGGCATATAGTAGTCATATCACAGGTATGGGTTTGTGGCATCGGTAGGGAATCTGGCAAGGGTTAGCTTGCACATTCACTAGTAGTATTAGGCTTGCATCAGTGTCAATATAAGCTTGCATAGTTACTAGCTTGCCTTGTGCAGAGCAGTGGTTGAAGTTCTCCTCGGCTTCTTCTTCGTAGTATCCTCCTTCCTCCTCGTATCCTTGGTCGGTACTAGCATCTATGAATAAATACGAGGTACACAATCACCAAACAATACTTAACTACTTGCAATCATCACACACAAGGGTCCTATAGATGATCTAGCATCATCTCTAACATTACAAGGTTAAAGCTTGGTTTAAATCTTTTTATTTTTAGAAAAGTAATTTCTACTCATTGAAAAACTACTTAAGATTTAATATTCTCCAAACCAAATATGGGATCATGTTGACACATGTCATCACCACATATTGTAGTCCATGGGAATGTGATTTAAAGTGGTGTCACAATTTAATAAGGTTTTACCCTTTTATTTTAATTAATTAAAGTGGCTAGAAATGCTTATGAAGCATTCTTTTATTACTTGAACATTATTTCTGCAAGTAAACCTATATATTTTTATATATTCTGAAAGGTATGGTTAAATGTGATTTTTGAGAGTTGGAAACAACTCAAAAGCTTTTATGGTTTAAATTTGAAAAATGTTTGAATGCAGAAAAGCTTCTGCCTTGTTATTTTTATTCTAGGTGATCTACAGATCCAAATGACTTGAATCCAACGGGCTTGGATTAAGCATTCACCGACCTTTCCAACAAAATTGGTTTCATTCAAATTGGTGTAATGAATCGATCTGGGTTGATTTTTGAAGTTGGGTACAGAAGTGTGTTTGAATTTAAAAAGAAAAGGTTTAATTTGAATTGCTGGGCTGCGCGGGAAATTCTAACGGGCCGGCCTGCTAAGCGCAGTGCTCCCGCGGGCTTCTTAAGTGGGTGTCCCCACTTGTCAGTGACACGGGGCTGGGCGAAGCGGTATGGGCAACGTGGATCGTTCGATCTAGTTCTAATCCAACGGCTGGGGGTCATCGTCGACGTGAGACATCTCCGGCGAGAACGAAACCTAGCGCGGCTAGTGGGGGGTGCTGGGGGCTCCCCGGGGTATGGGCGAGGGTCGGCGAGGCGGGCGAACGACGAAGTCGATGACGGCGAACCTCCTGGTACTGGTGGCTTCTCCTGGGGCGGCTCCAATCGCTGGCTCCCTTCTTCTCCAGAGGCGGCGGGCTCCGGTGAAATTCCGGCGAGGTGGTGCTCGCCTTGCTCTAAGAATGGTGTGGCACGGTCAGTGAGGAGAGGGGAGTGAGATGGTGTGAATAAATCATGCGGGGGTGGCCTCTATTTATAGTCGAGCAAGGGGACCGTCGGGGCGCACGGTGAGCTCGTCGGGGGTGACGTTACAGGCGGCTAATGGCATGGGCAAGGGTAGGAGGCGGTGCTGTGTCTCCTGGCGATGCTCAACGACATGGTCGCGAGGCATGGGGCGGTGTGGTTTGGGCTGGAACGGCCGGTGCTCTGCACGGTAGAGGCGGCGTCTTCGACGGTAGGCGGTGGCTGTATGGCACGGGGTGGCAAACGGGGATGTCTGGCGGTCTCCTGGGTCGGTGGTGATCGTGTGTGCACGCGGTGAGGGCGGCGCGCGGTATGTGGGTGATGGTCGAGGGTGGCGCTCTGGCGCACGCTCGGCATGGTTTGGGCGCGGCTTGTGCGCGTGGTCCATGGCTTGGCAACGCTCGCGGCTGGGACAGGGAGTGGCGGTGGATGGTGGGCTGCCTCCTAGACAAGGTTGGCACGGCTAGTTCTTCCTCTAGCCTGCTGTCCACAATGGGGTGACATTGGGGTGCTCGGCTGTTCACCATTAATGACACTGGCAAGCTCACAGGGGTGCTAGTGTTGGGCTAATCTTTCTAGATGATCTACTGAGTTGTGTGTGAGCTAACTAGGGAACAAGTTAGGCAAGAATCATTGCACACTATAGTGTTTGTTGTTTTGTTTGATTTGTGTCTGCAACCTGTTTGATGAAATGGCCGCATGAAATCAAGTTTTGAATTTTGAAATGAATTTTGGTGGGTTTGCTAGATTGGTGCTGGTGAGTCTGCAGATGCTTGGGTTTTGAAAGTTGAGCTTGTTTGAGTGGGTTTTGAAAAAGTGGGATCTTCCCATATGAAGAAGATTCAATTTTGAATTGTCATTTAAACTATGCATTTGAAAGTTTCTGGATGATCACAAAGTGGGCCTTGATACCTTGTTATGAGTACATTCAAGGGGTGCAAAGATCCAGAAAAGTTTCTGTTAGGTTTTGAAAGTTTGAGACAGCCAAAGTAGGCATGGGAGTTAAATTGGTCAAAATTACCATTCACTTAATATATTTGTTTTGATTTACTTGTCTTTAGGCAAAGTGTGGGAAATGTTTTAGATGATGTTTATTTCATCTAAGAAACATTTTACAAGCAATGGATCACACAAACAAGGTGGTTTTTAAAGAAATTCAAAATCCATGCATACACATATAGATGCATTCATGAGTTTATTTAGAAAAGTTTTTGTTAACCCTAATCTTGATGATTAGTGTTTGATGATCTAAGTTTGGTATTTTTGGGATGTTACAGCTTCCTTCAGACTACTCTGATAGCTATTATTATAAGAAAATTCTGCCAATGGTAGGTGATCTTCCCATGTTCCTCCAAAATCTAGTGCACAAGCTCTCAACATGTCTTCTAGTATTTGATTTGTTCTTTCAGTTTGACCTCCTGTCTCAGGATGATATGTCATGCTGAAATCTAACTTTGAACCAAGTGCTTCATGCAATTGCTTCCAAAATGCTGAAGTAAACACTGATCCCCTATCAGTTATGATCTTTTTGGGTACTCCATGCTTACTTACTATCTCTTTGACATATACTTCAACTAACTTCTCGGCATTATCCTTTTGATTCATTGGAATAAAATGTGCACTCTTAGTGAGTCTGTCCACAATTACCCATATCATATCTTTCCTTTTTGGTGTCATAGGTAATCCTATGATGAAGTCCATACCTATTTCCTTCCATTTCCATTCAGGAATTTCTAAGGGTTGTAATGGTCCTGCTGGACTTTGATGTTCAGCTTTCACCCTTTGACAAGTATGGCATTCAGATAAATATTTAGCAATATCCCTTTTCATGTTATTCCACCAGAATAGTTCTTTCAAATCCATATACATCATAGTACTCCCTGGATGTATAGAATAGGGTGTACCATGTGCTTCTTTGAGTATGACTTTTCTGATCTCAGTCACATCTGGAGCACATAGACGATCTTGGAACCATAAAGACCCATAATCTCCAAGGCGAAAAACTGATTTTTTCCCTTGAGATATCCTCCGAATTTCCTCAGCAATAAAAGGATCTTCTTCTTGATGTCTAAATTTTTTTTGCTTAAGATCACTGTCCTGCTCTGCAACTACCTGCATATTAGCTAATCCTCCAAGAACCTCTGTTCTGATGAATTGAAGTTCTAATCTTTCCAAGTCTATTTGTAACTCTTTTGGTAGCTCCCTATTGCTAGGTTGAATATCTGCACTCTTTCTGCTTAGAGCATCTGCTACAACATTTGCTCTCCCTGGAGTGTAATTGATTGTTAAATCATAATCCTTGATTAATTCCAACCAACGCTTCTGTCTCATGTTCAATTCCTTTTGAGTGAAGAAATATTGAGACTTTTATGGTCAGTGTATAACTCACATCTGGCTCCATAAAGAAAATGCCTCCATCCTTTCAGCGCAAAGACTACTGCTGCTAACTCTAAATCATGAGTTGGATAATTGACTTCATGTGGTTTCAATTGTCTTGAACCATAAGCAATCACTTTCCGATCTTGCATTAACACACAACCCAAACCTTCTTTAGACGCATCACAGTATATGATGAAGTCCTTCCCTGTTTCAAGAACTGCTAAGATTGGAGCTGTGGTTAATCTAGTCTTCAACTCTTGGAAACTTGCTTCACATTTCTCATCCCACTTGAATGGTGTATTTTTCCTTAATAATTTGGTCATTGGTCCGGCTATTTTGGAGAAACCTTCAATGAATCTTCGATAATAACCAGCCATTCCTAAGAAACCTCGAATTTGTTTCACATTGGTCGATGTAGTCCACTCTAGTACCGACTGAACTTTAGATGGATTCACAGCAATCCCATCCTTACTGATCACATGACCGAGGAATTCTACCTCACTTAGCCAGAACTCACACTTACTGAACTTAGCATAAAGCTTATATTCTCTTAAAGTTTGTAATGCTATCCTCAAATGGTCAGCAAGCTCTTCCTTATCCTTGGAATATATCAGAATATCATCAATAAAGACGATGACAAACTTTTCCAAATATGGCATGAAGATTTTGTTCATCAGATTCATGAATATTGCCGGTGCATTGGTCAAACCGAATGGTTATTACCAGATACTCATGGTGTCTATATCTTGAGACAAATGCGGTTTTTGGAACATCTTCCGGCTTGATTTTTATTTGATGGTATCCAGATCTTAAATCGATCTTTGAAAATACTCCAGCTCCTTTCACTTGGTCAAACAAATCTTGAATTCTTGGTAAAGGATACTTATTCTTGATAGTCGCGTTGTTCAGATTTCTATAATCACCACACATCCGTCTTCCACCATCTCTTTTATCCACAAAGATTGCTGGTGTTCCCCATAGAGATACACTTTCCTGTATAAATCCTTTTCCCGCTAACTCATCAATTTGCTCTTTGAGTTCTTTCAACTCTTTGGGTCCCATTTTATATGGTTCTTGAGCTATTGGTGTTGTACCAGGTATTAGGTCAATGGTGAACTCTATCTCCCAGTCTGGTGGCATTCCCGGTAACTCTGTTGGAAAAACATCTTGGAATTCATTAACTATAGGAATCTCTTCTAATTTAACTTCTTTCATTGAATTCAACTGCAGATCCACCATGATATGACTGTGTTTATTTGCTTGGTAAACTATCCTTGCTCCACTTGGAGTTTTGATTGAGACAGATTTATCCTCACAATTTATCTAAGCTCCGTGTTCCATCATCCAATCCATCCCTAGCACTACTGCAATTCCCTTCAAAGGGATTACATAAAGGTCTGCGAAATATGTACAACCACAGATCGAGATAACCTGATCTTGTTTAATGTGGCATAGAATCACATTCCCTCCTGCCGTAACTACGGTCATAGGACTTTCTAACGTTGCCCTTCTAATCCCGAACTTATCACAAAATTCTTCAGAAATGAATGAAGTAGTTGCACCAGTATAAAATATAACTTTGCCGGGATTGGTAAGGATATTAAGCGTACCTATCACTGCATGCTCCGAATTATCCACCTCCTCGAGGGTTGCATAGTTCAGTTTTCCGGTAGGTCGGTTTCTCTTACCATTGTTGTTCTTGTCATTATTTCCTCCTTTATTGGGTTGTCCATTACCTCCACTGGCTTGCCCTCCTCCCTTGGTAGGCCATCCTCCCGGTGGTTTGCTTGGACAATCTGGCTTGATATGCCCCTTCTGGCCACAACCGAAACAAAACACTACAGGCTTTTTGCACTCCCTCTGGAAATGCCCTGGAATTCCACAATTGTTACAGATAACATTCCTTCTCGGATTAGATTGACTTCCACCGTTGCCCTTGTTATTGTTATTGTTGTTGTTGCCATAATTCCTTTTCCGGGGTTTGAACTCCAGGTTAGGTTTAGGTTTGCTTGCCTGAATTCTTTTGGTTTCCTTCTTGGATCTCTTCCTCCGATCCTCTTGGACATTCTTGTAGTCATCTTCAAAAGTAATGGCTGCATCCAACAACTGCTGATAAGTTTGCTTATTGGCTAACCTTAGGTGCATCCTCACAAATGGATTTAATCCATGCAAGAAATGTTTCTTCCTCTTCTCTTTAGTGTTAACATCCTCCTCAGCATAACGAGGCAGTTGGCTAAACTCCCGGATGTACTTCATGAAACTAGTATATCCTTGCTGAAGCTCCTCAAATTCTCTCCGCTTCAACTCCATGACACTTTCCGGAACATGATATTCACGGAATCTCTGCTTGAACTCCTCCCATGTAAACTCCCTTCCTGGTTGTTGCATGGCTAACTGATTTTCCCACCATGATGCTGCAGGTCCAGTCAGCAGATGAGTTGCATACCTCAATTTCTCCTCATCATTGCAACCTACAGTTTTTAGCTTTATTTCTATATCTGCTAGCCAGTCTTCTGCATCCATTGGTTCAGGAGCTGACGCAAAAGGTAACGGTCTTGCCTTATGGAAATCAGATAAACTCACTCCTCCACCTTCAGGTGCCCTCTGATTTGCTCTCCCCAGCAGCTCTTCCATGAACTTGTTCTGGGTCTCTTGCATCATTTGCATGCATTGCATAAAGTTCTGCTCCATTAACAGCCTCATTGGTGGTGGTGGTAATACTTCTTGGTTTGCTACATCTGCATCGGCCTTTTCCTTGGCCTCTCGCTCCATCCGCTGCTGCTCAGTTTCCATTCCTACACCCGTATCCATGACCCTCTAGTCCTGAAACATAAAGAGAATACTCATAATTACATCATGCACATGTGTTCTGAGCTCGACTTTACGCACAAAACTAGTCACACAATGAAGATCCAAAGAAAATCGAAATATGCATTTCACATATTTTACATAATGATACAAAGTCATTACAACATATACCATATAGGTATCATTACAAGACTACCTTATTACTTGGGTACAATACACAGTACTTGATACTATTGACTACTTGTCTCCTCCTAATAGTAACTACGTTCATCGTACATGCCTGATGTCCAACCATGATGATGTGTTGTTCGTCGCACAGTTTGTGGAACATATGGCCTTCCAGAAGGAACATACTCTGTATCTGAAGTGTCAGGACTTGAGTCATTACTCAACCTGAGCGCATTGACTCCCTCCAGCTCAGCTGAAAAGTCTTCAGAAACATATTCAACATTATCTCCAGCCTGCATCTCCTGAGCTTCATTTCTTGAGTTGTCAACAGGATACACAGATCCTGCTGCTCCCCAGGTGCTCTTGTGGGCAAGATAGTTAAACACTGGATAATGTATATTCCCTGGGTTTTGAGAGGATGTTGATGATTCCAACACTCTCTCCTCAGGATCTTCTTCTTCATCCTGGTTATCAACTGACATGGTATTTCTACTACTATTATTAGGGTTCATCCTTGCACCCATCCCACTAAATTGTCCTACATTCCTATTGGAACCATCTGTGGACATCTGATATTCGTGAGATCCATTATATGATCCCATTCTCCAACCATCTGAATTCTCAATAGGAAGTTCTGAGTCAGAACCATCCTCTGAGCCCTGTGGTACTGTATACCACATATCCATGGTAGGATCATGTGTAGGTTCAGGTCTTGGTGAATAAGGATATGGTATAAAGGATTCCGGATCTATAGGTATATCCTTAAAGATAGGTGTTGCACTACTACTTGCTTCTTTCTCTAACTGGAATGCTAACTGCTTCCTCCTTTCCGGATCAGTTAGATCCTCTAACATGTCATTTTTATCTTCAACAATCACTTGATGAGTCTTATAAAAAGACGCAACGAGTGTTCGATATCTATCCATAAACTTGGAAGCTAAGTTAGGATGCTTCTTAACCAAAGTAAGATGATCCGGTATAGGCTCCGAGTCTATAGAATCATGAGGTATCACAGAGAATGTGCTACCTTCTAACTCCTTGGTTTTATGTTCCCGGATATTAGCTATCGCCTCCACAATAGCAACATGATAGGCTGCTAAATGACTCCTACCTTCTCCTATAGGTAGATCGTGATAAAATCCAAGCTTCTCTGGAAGTTGGATACTCACACGATACTTGGATAACATTCGACCATCGAGGTAAGTGATGGTGTTTACTAGAATTCTAGTTGGACAACTAAAGAGCTTTAAAAGTTGACGAAGTTGGTCTGTAAATGATCCTTGATAATCATCAAGAGTCTCCTCTTTCCTTACCATAGTCTGTTTTGGAAACTTTGGTGCCATATATCTATATATCAGAAAAATAATTTTTGATTAGTATCCAATGATATATTGCATCATAACAAAGAATCATCGCACTAAAATATATAACGGAATATTCTCATTTGAATACCCATTAAATTACTTTTAGAGAATTCTTTATCGTTGCTAGCTTTCCTACAGGTAATACCCTTGACTAGGTTTCCAACCTAAGGTCAAAGCAATTTGCTCTAATACCAACTGCGGTGACCCATCATACCACTGCATGTGTAGTACACTATAGTCGTTGACATGACATCTACAGAACACCGTTCCATAAATATCACACCCCTCAGAGTGGTACAATAGAAACGTTGCGGGTCCATATTACATAAGTACACACATTATTATTATTACAATACCAGAAGTTCAAGACTTCCAAAAGATCCAACTTACAAACCAAAATATAAAGTGTTCAGCGTAAATTTAAAAGTAACAACTCCAACTAGGAGTTGAGCTCAACAGCTTATTCTATAGAGTTCAGGCTGCTCGGCTCCGTTAGTTACTACTAACTAGATACTTAATTGGACTCATTCTCATCGACACCGTAGCGGATTTCGTAATCCACTCCTTCAACTCCTCCGGACAGATCAGGTTCCTCGTAGAACACATCTTCTTGGCATTCCGCTGCATACATTGGCACGTCTTCGGGATCCTCAGAGTCTAAGCAAGGGATCAAAGGAAAGAATGAGTAACAGCGTTACCCAACAAGTTCATTATCTGCAAGGTGGGAAGTTTGATGCTCTAACTACCACCTCGGATTATAAATCCTTGGCACTATGTAGTTTTTGTAAACCTTTCTTCAACGATTTATTTTATTCCGAAAAAACTATGACAATCAGCCTTCATAGGTTGACCAGAACTTTCATGGAGTTCCTTTCCTGCCGCGTTCGTAGCTCCTTCCCGGAACAGGGAATTAACAAGTTACAGTTCTTACACTCTGCAGAGGTGCGTTACTTTACCCATGAGAGATCAACTCCTTATTGCACAACCGGGCGTACTTTCTCGTCCACAATTCCATGATGTGGGGCCTAATAGTTGGTCCAAGCTAATCACTGCCCCCTTCGCGACCCCGCATGCCTCCTTGGTGTACACCATGCCCACATAATGAATTACGGCAGTGGTTTGTACAAACCGTTAGATGCCAGAACTATCGTGGGACGATGAGGGTTCCCACTCATATGCTGCATATCCTCTACGAATTACCAATTAATATGTACGCTACGAGGATAACAACCACGACCTGCACATCCAGCTTCATGCGAGAGGAAGAAGATACTGCTGACTTCTCTGTCCTATTCCAAATCTCATGGCTAACGCGTAATATACAGCGCTAGAATCACTGATGTCAGGGTTTATTAAGTCCTAACTTGATCATTATTGTTGCAATTAGAACTCTAAGTTCTATTGCTCCATTATATCACTACTTAGGATGATATCTATGATTTCTTTATTTGTGAAAATAATATTTTCTTTCTTTTATACCATTTATGATAACACACAATTTGCAAATACTTTGATAAAGACTCTTCAAAGGACATGAGTAAGTGATGAACTTGCCTTGTGATGGCAAGGTAGTGAAGTCTGATGCTTGCATTGGACCTTGAGCTTCTAGTTCTACAAAAACATCATTATTGCCCGGTAAGGACAATATTGAGAGAAGCAAAATGATTATGCAAGTAATGTAATGCATGATTTAGTTCTATATGAATTTTCCCTATATAAGGTGCCTTCTAATCAAGGATTTATAAATATATTTTTTATATATATTTATTGCATATATTGAATTATTTAAGTTTATTTCCCTTTTTATTTGACTTTTATTGATTCAATAATTCTTTTAGGAATTATTAATTATACATTAAATTTTATTATTAAATATTTATTTAGTATTTTTCAAAAATACTATAATATTAATAAATAATGAAAGTGTTTTTTATTTATTTTTATCATCTTTCAATAATTTTGTAAAATTCCATAAGGAATATATAAATTACAAAATTCTTATAAAAATTTAAATGTCCAAAATTGTATATCTTATTTTATTTGGATAGAGTGGATTATTGTGAATCCAAAAATATTTTATTTATAATTTTTGGACTTTTATTTTATTTTCTAGAATTTTATTGAAGTTAGGGGCATTTTGGTCTTTTTCAATTGATTAAAACAGTTTTTTAAACAACTTGGGCTGGCCTTTTGGGCTTATTGGGCTAGTGTGGCCCAATAGGGCAAGGTCAAACTACCACCCCGAGGGGTTTTGGCCCACCCAGCCCATTCTATCTGCCTCCTCCTCGTTCTCACCCTTCTTCTTCCCCGACCCCGCGGCTCTGGCGCCGCCGCTGGCGATGGCCGCCGTTGTGGCTTCCCCTGGCCGCTGCCGTGGTGCAGGGCGAGGTTTGCGACTCTGCTTGTTCGTCTAGTCCAACTCGATTTGCCTCCGGGGCGTCCCCGTGGTTAGATTCACCCCGTTCCCAAACCCTAGGGTTAGGGAAAGGTGTTGTCGCTACCGCTACGGTCCCGCCTGCGATGGTGTGCTAGGCTCGTGTGCTGTTGTGGCCACCGTCGTGGCTGGTGCAGGTTGCAGCAACCTCTAAGGTGCTCCCTGTGCCACCGCGGTTCGTCGACCAATCTGCTTCCTCTTCGATTCATCAACGAGGACCTCGGGTAAGTTGCTTCGATGGTTCTTGTTCATGCTACTACCATGAATCTCTCTGTGTGTTTAGTGGCTTCTCGTGCCTCGTGATTATGTTATGATTAGGGTTCATCTCCTAATTAGAGTTCTTGTTCTGATTAGGGTTCATAACCCCCTGTTGATCATATCCATGATGCTTTAGATCTAGTGTTGATCATACTTGAGCATGAAGAATAATTGTTTGATGTGGATCATGATTTGTAGTGGCTTTGATGATGCTAGTGGCTTGTCAGATTTATTCCAGTGGTAATCAACTATGATCCCATGCTAGTGTTTCTATGGAATCCCTGATTGGATTATGTTGTTGATCTGAGACTTACTCTACTGTCAGTATGCTTATACTGACAGTAGTTTCTCTCAGTAGTTGCTTACTACAATTATAATGGTAGGCTTCTATGAGATTATACATACTGAATCTGATCATTACATGTAATGATTTTTATGTGGATGTATAGATGAATTTGATGTTGATTTCTGGAACTTGGCTTCAGGAAAATGATATTTATTGGTTTGTCCCTTTTATCTGTGGGAACTAAGCAAAGATTGGTTTTAGCTCCTGTAAAACTTGTCCTTGTGATACCACTATGATCTGGCACACAAGTGATTGGGTTTTATCTCTGGGCTTAGCCTTGACAATACTTGTGATTAATACTGGCAAGATAAAATGAAAGCTTTTCTTGATTCTCCTGCCTATGATGTTGGTCTGAGGCTCTAGGATTTAATTCCTAGTTAGTTGAGCAAATAGTTTGTTTGAAACTTGTAGGATTAGAGGTGCTACTCTCTCTAGGAGATGTGCCCTGATCTGATAAGATCAATTGAAGAATGATCTAAGTTGCAAAAATTAACACTAGACTCTGTGATGCTGGTCTGAGAGTTTAGTGCTTGTGGCTGAGTTTGATTTCTTATCTTTATACTTGAAATCTCTAGGATAGATTCACCTCCCTTGGGTGATTATTGAGAGATCATTTCATAAAGCAACACATGCTTTTTTTTAGATAATATGATGAAATCATGTGATGGTTTTATGATGCTCACCACAAAATCTGATGATGGTGTAGTAGCTTGATGATGAAGATCTTGATCTTGATCTTGATCTTCTGGATTCATGTGCTTGCTCTTGAGCTGGACTACTCCTCCTAGCTCCTGGGCTTGGCCTTGCTGTCCACCTGATTCTTTCCCCTCCTTATGTTACCATCCTGGTGATGTTTGGGTTGATCTGGGTGGTTTGGTTTGGCTGATGTTCTTGGTTTAGCTGCTATCTACACTGGCTATGCTGGTGTGCTGTGTAGTGGAGAGATGCACTGATGTGCTCCTCCATGGCTGTGTTGTGGTTTTATGAGATTGGCTATGCTTGTGAGCTTGACAACACACCACATGTATGCTGGTGTGTGTCCAGCTTGTGTGCCTGCTATGCACTTGTGGATAGGTTTAGAAATTTTGAACTTACTGCTACCAGATTACTTTCACCTGGCTGGTGAATTGGTCCCTCTTGGCTGTCATTTGACTTCTGGCTTTGAATTTATGAAAGATGAAATCTTTCATGTTGGTGAAACTTGTCCCTTTATAATATTTCTCAATGATGAATTTGTCCAGTGCATTTCACTGACATATCTGAGAGAAATAATACTAACACTAATCTTATTTTGTTTCTATTTAGTCTTTGTTTTGCAGGTACAAAGATAAAGATGAAACTTTAGTGTAAATTTAGATATTGGATAGTTAGTAGATATTCAAATGTAATTTTCTTATTCTTTTGTAATTTTTCTTTTATTATTCTTGTATTCTTTATTTTATTTAATTGTAATAAAGATTATATTATTATTAATAAAGAATATTCTTATTCTTTATCCTTTTGTAAATTGTGAAGTTTGGAATGACTTCAGTAGATTACATTCTTTGTAACTTGTTTATGTATTAATAATATGAAATGAATTTCATATTTAATATTGTTTTTGGATAAGATTTAAATTATAATACTTATCTTCTTAATTAATTTAAGATTCAAATCTTATATCTAAATCAATTAAATTATAATTCAAACACTCAAGTTTAAAATTCAAATTCATTTTGAACACACAACTCCTTAAGATCATCTCAAGGTTTATAACAATCACCCTTTAAGACTAAACCTAATCTCAAAGTATGAAAGAATCATTGATCACTTAGGTTGTTTTATTTGGCGAAAATTTTACCCACATTTTCACAAATGAATGATGCAACAATACATATTCCTAAACATACCCTTCGTTAGGTCCTAAATAATGGGATATTACACCGAGCATGATGCTCGGCGTAGTCCATCGAGGTCCATCTGAAGGGCCTTGACAATGATGAAAAAGTCTACGAGGCGTTCGAATCGGTGGAGGATTGTCAACACCCAGATTTTTCAATCCTAGATGCCTGTTATGCCATACATCGCAATCCCAGTATTACCATTTTTGTGAGACATAACAGAATTGGATACCATAGTACTTCATCTGTTACAATGATACATAAGTTCTTACACAAATAGGGATCTAATGATCCAGTTCTTAATACAACATCAAGCAGCAGAATACGTAATAATAACGGTAGCGTAGGCGAAGCTCCATCTTCGGGGTCACAGGCAATGCTGATGATGGGAGATGATCCTAGTTGTCGTAACCTTCCTGGGGTCCATCTTCCAGGTACTCCTCTTCATAGTCTAGCCATGGGAATAGCCAGGGACAAAGCCATGAGTACTCTTTAAGTACTCGCAAACTAATACTAACAGGTAAAGGGGTTTTTGGATAATGGGACACTAGGCTCTAAGGTTGTTTTGCAAAAGCCAGATTTATCTCTACTTAGTTACAAAGCTAGTCACAATTTTATAACTCCTAAGTGGGATCTTGTAATTCAGGTCACAACTCTGTTGTGGTCAAGTCAAAGTCTCAATTCATTTCACAAGTCATTTTTAAAAGTCTGACGGGGGAACAGTATGGCCACTCCAACCGTCCATAACCGCGGACGCGGCTATTCGAATAGTTTGACACTCTGCAGAGATTGTACACTTTCACCACAACATTTGATACATCCGTCAGGAACAATCCTGAATTCACCATACTCAGTATGCGGATAATCAATCCTAACCTTTCAATTACACGCCCTAGTATAAGCACCTCTCCTATGAGTTTGGCCTCCCAACCATGATCACTGTCATTTTGGGTACTGCACAGGTGGACAATCTTCACAAGGTAGCCTCAACTCAGACCTTGGCCGTGAGGGAACTAATACTAAGGAATATAAGTTTCCAGTCAAGCCCTACCCAATATTCGGGTATTGTGGTTGTATGCTAAGATTGGAATGGAATCGCATCCAGACAACCATCAGTTTTATAAAGGGCTAAGGCTCATGCCTCAACATTTTCATCACCAAAATCATCAAGTGTTTGGAAACACATGTCCAAAACATTTCAATAGAATGATCCATCATTCCAAGGTTTTCATAACCATTTTTCCACCAAGTATTCCCATCTAAAAGTTGATCAAGTTTTATGCTTAGCACTAGCATCTACAGGTGGGGTAGTACTAATGAGGGGTGGTAACTAGTGGAGTTTCACTAAGTCCAACCTTATATCTTAGGCTGATATCAAGG
Source organism: Avena sativa (assembly GCA_916181665.1). Taxonomy (NCBI): domain Eukaryota; kingdom Viridiplantae; phylum Streptophyta; class Magnoliopsida; order Poales; family Poaceae; genus Avena; species Avena sativa. The sequence continues at coordinate 23,034,150 of OV702298.1, forward strand.
TTTCTAGCTTAGGCCAAATTTTATGCTCTTTATGCAACCTTCAGCACAACTGTCTAGTATCTACCAAACTCTTAGGTAGACTCTAAGTAAGCTTTGATAAAGAAATAAAGTAAGAAGCTTGCATATAAAACTAGGATTGGTTTATCAAGTGAGTATAATCACATATGCTTAAGGCATATAGTAGTCATATCACAGGTATGGGTTTGTGGCATCAGTAGGGTATCTGGCAAGGGTTAGCTTGCACATTCACTAGTAGTATTAGGCTTGCATCAGTGTCAATATAAGCTTGCATAGTTACTAGCTTGCCTTGTGCAGAGCAGTGGTTGAAGTTCTCCTCGGCTTCTTCTTCGTAGTATCCTCCTTCCTCCTCGTATCCTTGGTCGGTACTAGCGTCTATGAATAAATACCTGGTACACAATCAACAAACAATACTTAACTACTTGCAATCATCACACACAAGGGTCCTATAGATGATCTAGCATCATCTCTAACATTACAAGGTTAAAGCTTGGTTTAAATCTTTTAATTTTTAGAAAAGTAATTTCTACTCATTGAAAAACTACTTAAGATTTAATATTCTCCAAACCAAATGGGATCATGTTGACACATGTCATCACCACATATTGTAGTCCATGGGAATGTGATTTAAAGTGGTGTCACAATTTAATAAGGTTTTACCCTTTTATTTTAATTAATTAAAGTGGCTAGAAATGCTTATGAAGCATTCTTTTATTACTTGAACATTATTTCTGCAAGTAAACCTATATATTTTATATATTCTGAATGGTATGGTTAAATGTGATTTTTGAGAGTTGGAAACAACTCAAAAGCTTTTATGGTTTAAATTTGAAAAATGTTTGAATGCAGAAAAACTTCTGCCTTGTTATTTTTACTATGGGTGATCTACAGATCCAAATGACATGAATCCAACGAGCTTGGATTAAGCATTCACAGACCTTTCCAAAAAAATTGGTTTCATTCAAATTGGTGCACTAAATCGATCTGGGTTGATTTTTGAAGTTGGGTACAGAAGTGTGTTTGAATTCAAAAATAAAAGGTTTAATTTGAATTGCTGGGCTGCGCGGGAAATTCTAACGGGTCGGCCTGCTAAGCGCAGTGCTCCCGCGGGCTGCTTAAGTGGGTGTCCCCACTCGTCAGTGACACGGGGCTGGGCGAAGCGGTATGGGGCAACGTGGATCGTTCGATCTAGTTCTAATCCAACGGCTGGGGGTCATCGTCGACGTGAGACATCTCCGGCGAGAACGAAACCTAGCGCGGCCAGTGGGGGGTGCTGGGGGATCACCGGGGTACGGGCGAGGGTCGGCGAGGCGGGCGAACGACGAAGTCGACGACGGCGAACCTCCTGGTACCGGTGACTTCTCCTGGGGCGGCTCCAATTGCTGGCTCCCTTCTTCTCCAGAGGCGGCGGGCTCCGGTGAAATTCCGGCGAGGTGGTGCTCGCCTTCCTCTGAGAACGGTGTGGCATGGTCAGTGAGGAGAGGGGAGTGAGATGGTGTGAAGAAATCGTGCCGGGGTGGCCTCTATTTATAGTCGAGCGAAGGGACCGTCGGGGCGCACGGTGAGCTCGTCGGGGGCGACGTTAAAGGCGGCTAATGGCATGGGCAAGGGTAGGGGGCGGTGCGGTGTCTCCTGGCGATGCTCAACGACATGGTCGCGAGGCATGGGGCGGTGTGGTTTGGTCTGGAACGGCCGGTGCTCTGCGCGGCAGAGGCGGCGTCTTCGACGGCGGGCGGAGGCTGTATGGCACGGGGCGGCAAACGGGGATGTCTGGCGGTCTCCTCGGTCGGTGGTGAACGTGCGTGCACGTGGTGAGGGCGGCGCGCGGTCTGTGGACGCTGGTCGAGGGTGGCGCTCTGGCGCACACTCGGCATGGTCTGGGCGCGGCTTGTGCGCGTGGTCCAGGGCTTGGCAACGCTCGCGGCTGGGACAGGGAGTGGCGATGGATGGTGGGTTGCCTCCCAAACAAGGTTGGCACGGCTAGTTCTTCCTCTAGCCTGCTGTCCACAATGGGGTGACATTGGGGTGCTCGGCTGTTCACCATTAATGGCAATGGCAAGCTCACAGTGGTGCTAGTGTTGGGCTAATCTTTCTAGATGATCTACTGAGTTGTGTGTGAGCTAACTAGGGAACAAGTTAGGCAAGAATCACTGCACACTATAGTATTTGTTGTTTTGTTTGATTTGTGTCTGCAACCTGTTTGATGAAATGGCCGCATGAAATCAAGTTTTGAATTTTGAAATGAATTTTGGTGGGTTTGCTAGATTGGTGCTGGAGAGTCTGCAGATGCTTGGGTTTTGAAAGTTGAGCTTGTTTGAGTGGGTTTTGAAAAAGTGGAATCTTCCCATATGAAGAAGATTTAATTTTGAATTGTCATTTAAACTATGTATTTGAAAGTTTCTGGATGATCACAAAGTGGGCGTTGATACCTTGTTATGAGTACATTCAAGGGGTACAAAGATCCAGAAAAGTTTCTGTTAGGTTTTGAAAGTTTGAGACAGCCAAAGTAGGCATGGGAGTTAAATTGGTCAAAATAACCATTCACTTAATATATTTGTTTTGATTTACTTGTCTTTAGAAAAAGTGTGGGAAATGTTTTAGATGATGTTCATTTCACCTAAGAAACATTTTACAAGCAATGGATCACACAAACAAGGTGGTTTTTAAAGAAATTCAAAATCCATGCATACACATATACATGCATTCATGAGTTTATTTAGAAAAGTTTTTGTTAACCCTAATCTTGATGATTAGTGTTTGATGATCTAAGTTTGGTATTTTTGGGATGTTACAAACCTTCCCCCCCGAAGGAAGAGCCACAGGTGGGAGTAGTCGAAGGAGTGGGTGGGGTGGGCATTCCCCATCGTAGAGCGCATGCAACCAAATTGGTCGTAGTACCGTGACACGGCCACACATGATGTGGACGCGCTGCCGCCGACGTCCACTACATCAAGGGCGAGCCAACTGAGGACCCTCCGGTGGACCGCAAGATGATGGAGGAGGAGCAGCTCCTTGCCTCCATCGAGCTCTCCCGCCAGGAGGAGGAGGCCAAGTGGAACGGCCTCGAAGAAGCTATCGAGCAGTCCGAGATGCAGGCGGCTTCACCATTGGCTGCCCCTCCTGATGTGCCACTGGCGCCCGCATCATCGGCTGAAGGAGTCTTCCCGCTACCGCAAGTCTATATCGTCATCTACGAGGACTAGGGCGTCTGAAATGCGGGGCACAGTTGATGTTGCCACATTTGTTTTTATAAAATTATAATGTAGGACATGGTGGCGCCTTGTATAACTCCTATTGAAATGTGCTCCCCATGGTTTAGCGAACAGAGAACCCACTGTCCTGGATCAGGCCCCCGTCCATTTCTTGACTTGTCCTCCCGCTGTCCCCCAGCTAGGGATGGGCAACATTTTCCTCTCGATGACAGCAACTGATTAGGCCTTTGCTTGTTATAGAGCTCTAATCTGAGTTTGATGTGCCCAGCTCAACGTTTGTCTACCTGAAAACCTTAGAGCATCTCCACTAGAATTCTTAGAACGCTGATCCGGACGCCGAAATTTGGTCCAGTCCCGTCCCCAGGAACTTGTTTTCGTCTGAATTTGAGCCAACTTTGGTCCAGACTTCCCAGGCCATTCTTAAGATCCCGGGAACGTCCTGGAAACGCCGGACGAATCGAACTCAGCGAAGAAAAAAAGAAGCGGCGTGTGGACCCGTCCAGTCAGCGACGGAAGCCGAGTCGTTATCGTCCTCGGAACCCCGGAAAGGCTACGCGTCGCCCATGTGTCGCCGCAACGCCGCGCCACCGCCGCCCCCTCGACTCCCGCGACGGACCGACGGACAATAACTTCTCGCTGTTTCCGGTTTTTCCGCCCTCGCCGCTATACCCCTCCCGCCCTCGCCGCCCGCCTCGGCCTATAAAAGCCGTACCCCTCACTGGAACTCTCCACACTCTCTCACAGCCCCCAACTCCGACGACATCCATACTCCGGCGAAGTCCGAGCTCCCCTCCCCACACTTCACCATGGGTGAAATGTACCCCGGCGACCCAGCGGCGGCGAACGGCTTCGGCCCCCGCACCCTCCACCTGTGGGAGGCCCGCATGTTGTACGAGGCGGGCTACATGGCGCCGCCAGACATCCGCCTCCCAACCGGCTGTAAGATTAGCGCCGGCGGGATCCCGATTCCACCGCCGCCGAAGCCCGAGGAGCTCTACGACGAGATACAGGCGGCCATCACCGCCATGGAGGACCCGGACCTCACCGAGGATCCGGGCAACCGCGTCTTCTGGGAGTAGCACCTCGCCCATCAGCGGCACCAGGAGTTCGCCCGCTATGAGGGGCCGCCGGGCTCGCCGCCAAAGAGGAACAACGCGGCTGGGCGCCGCCGCTGGTGGAGCGCTCCCGGGCGCACCCTCGACGCCATGATGGAGCACATCCACGCCGGCAACGAGCCCCGCCTCGGCTTCCCCTGCAACCCCACGCCGTCATCAAGGGCGAGGCGCCATCCTCCAGCCAACTGGCTACCGAGGAGGATGGTCAGCCTCTCCTCATCCTCCTCTGCCTCGGTGACACGCTCCTCCTGGTCCGTGCCGGTGATTTCGCCGCCGCTCCGGCCGGTTAAGCGGTAGCCAGAGACGCGGGTCCGGTCACCGCCGAGAACCAGGTCGCGCGGCATCGTCATCATGAGTCGCGCGCTCTGTCGCTACCTATCGGCCGTCTCCGCCTTCGCAAGCCGAAGCCGGAGCCGTAGGACTGGGCGGTGCCCGTCGACGAGGATGCATTCGCCGTCAAGATGGCGGTGGAACAGTCCCTCTGGGACTCGGTGCCGCAGCTGCCGGTGGAGCCGTCCTCGCCGGACATCCTTGCCTGGTCTAGGGCGGACTGGGAGGAGACGGAGCGGCGGCGTCCATCGCCTGCAGCGGGAGGCCGAACGCCAGGCCTGGTCTGGCCATGTTCTCGCCTACTAGGGCGCGCCGCTCGTCGTCCTCAACGACGACGACGAGGCCGGTCCCTCCTACCAGCCCTGGAGGTGCCGCGACGCCGGCCAGGGGAGCTCCCGCCCGCCACAGCCGCCGAGCGACGACGACTACTGCGGCAAAGACGATGGAACGGTCGATCCCGGCTACACGTCCTTCTACGGCAACCTCGGCATGTAGAAGTGGCGATGATATTGGCGAAGGCAACGGTGGCAGCCCTTTTTTAATGTTTTTAGTTTATTATATAGTAATGTAGTTTAAATTCAATGTAATCTGCCTATATTCGCCTAAGTTTAATGAAATCCGCCTAAACTTATTAAATTCGTCTGAATTTTTGTCGAACGCGAAAACTCGGCCTGAGAACGCGAGTGGAAAATTCTATGTTCCCAAGCCAAAATCAAATTTCATCCTGCCCAAAGTTGGTTTGAAATTCGGCCAGAAATCGTCCAAGCGAGTGGTATGCTCTTATCACACACATGTACAGTTGTGCACTGTTTTCCGGTCGCAAGTCGGAAGCTGTAGATATTTGGCCACGGAACCGCAAGCTGCTCGATCAGGGTTCCCTCCATCTATCATCAAGATGATGTTGTGTCGGGCACTTGGGACTAATCATTGGCACTCGTTACTTGGAGCATCTTCACTCCTTGGGCGAACCCTAGACTGAATATCGGATATTTTTCGGCCGGACGGAACTAGTTTTCGGCCTGGATACGCCCAGTTTCCCACTCGCGTACCCAGACCGAGTTTCCAAGTTCGGCTAAAATTCATTAAAGATGGACGAATTCATTAAGTTAGGCGAATATAGGCGGATTACATCAAATTTAAACTAAACTACTACATAATAAACTTAAAAAGGCCGCCGCCGTGGCCTCCACCGGTGTCTTCACTGTCCTACATGCCGAAGTTACTGTAGAACGCCGTGTAGCCAGGGTCAGCCCGACCGTCATCTTCGCCGCTGTCGTCGTCGCTCGGCGGCTGGTTCTGGCGGGAGCTCCCCTGGCCTGGGTTGCCTGTAACATCCCAGCATTAGAGCTTAGAAATAAGCTGGACCCATATGTGTGCATTGCATTCATGCATAGAAAATCCGAATAATTTTCGCGCTTTTAAACAAAACTGGTCAAAGTGATTGAAGCTTCTCTTAGCTTGATGGAATTGAAGTAGATCATCAAGTTGACTGCGATAAGTTTCAAAAAGAACTTTGTTAAGATCTCATTTTTGGGTAAGAGAGAGATTTGATCTAAGGGTAGATCAAATGTACTATAAGTTAAACCTTAATGCAATGTGAAATATATTTGATCATTTGGTGATCATATTATAGTATTCTTTATAATCACTCATAAGTACCAAGTTAAGGATATAACACAAATAATAAGAATGTAGCAACTATATCCTAATCTCATCTATATATACCATGCGTATCAAGGTGATACCTAACCCTACTTCTTATGGACTAAGAAAGGAACTAAGCTTAGATAATTCACCATATATCTTTCTTTCCATATCCATCTTTATGGAACCTATCTTAATATCTGTTGTTCATCAATGTTTCGGAATCAACTATTGATGCATCCATTCTTAACCTATCAAGTATTTGATCATAACACAACTTACAAATAAGTGTCTACAAAGAAACAACTAAGAATAGGTAAATAGTGATGCTAGTTTTAGATATCATTAGTTGATAAGAATGATTGAAAAGAATCCAATCAATAAGATAGTTGATGGAACTAAATTCTTCCTTGATAGAAAAGAAGATTGCAAGGATTAAGTCTGAAGATAGTTACTAGGAGTAATCCTATTGGATCAAGTAGGTATAGTTAATGAATTATATCTCTTAATCCAATAGAGCTAATCAGAAGATAATTTCAATACAACTACAAGGTTGTATTGATAATGGCCTTGATTAGTCAACTGGAAACCTAAGCCATGATGATCAAAGGATTCTAATGATCATGTCTTATTCACCAAGATTGAATGCTTATATCATGTATAAGTGACTTTGGTGGATAGAATATTATTCAACCCTAGTTTAGATATACTATCTTAGGTTAACCATTACAAATCACAATAATATTATGTAAGATTGGTGTATGAGTTGCTAGAATAAATATAGTACCATATGATTTAATTCAAACAAATATAGTATGGAGTTATAGAAGTAGTGTTATTCATCTTAAAGGATAGTCAACTTTAGAGAAAGGTAGTTGGATGCATACAACTAATCGAGATACATTATTAATGAATGATTAAGGAAGATTATAAGTGGAGTTTGAAGGAACTATATGTTGGATGGAAGGCTATCAACAGTAGAATAGTAGGTGCAATCATGCATGGATATGAAGAAGTTGTGAACTATTTTAGTATCAAACTCATTGGATTCATCCATGAGTTTAGAAGAATGATATATGTATAAGAAGATTTAAATGAGTAAAGCTCATCATGTTAATCATGATGATGGATAGGAAGAAGTATTATATCTAGGAAAGGAATTCCTTAATTAGAGATCCCAGATTGTGAAATATAATTCTATGTTATAAATCATTTTCCTATTCAATCTTGGTAAGCAATCCAATCTAAATCTCAAATCAAACATAATATCCATCTCATACTATTGATCCATCATCTGATGTCTATAACACTTTATAGAAATATCTCCTATAGCAAATCACATCAGTGCATCTCTATTAATTCCAACCATCATAACTATATGTGCTTAAGTATATCTTTATCAATTCATTTCCATAAAATATTCTAATTAAAACCTTCCTTTATGAAAGGTGATGTTATCAAAGATCACAAACAGAAAACAATATGCTTAGTTAATAATTCTTTACTCATATCCATAAAGTGATCTAAGTATATTAAAAAAAACCACACCCTAGGATAAATATTCATAAATCAAAATCTTAAACTTCTTTGTTTATCACCAGAGATTATATACATTGCCATTTTCCAAATTAATGGGAGTAGTAATAACTATATAAATGTCTTTTATATTTCATGCATCAAATAATGGTTTAGGATCATTACACATATAAAAGTTTCTATTCAAACTATGAAACAACTAGAGTTAAGATTATAAATTAATAAGAATATATCATTCAAGAAATCCCTAATCAAAATAGGAGAGAAAAATAATAAGAAGAAGTTTCTTCAAATTATTAAAAAGGAGTTCATATTAAGTAAATAAAAGCAATACAAAAAGATGATATAATAAAATTTCACAAATGAGACTAAGTATATTCTGGTATTGTTGTAAATATCCAGCAAATAAATCCTTCTAAGAAAATTACAAAATATATAAACCAAATTCAAATCTGAATAAGAAAATAGAAAATAGAAAAATGATAAAACAAATAAAAACCAAACCTGGCCGCAGCCCAACAACCCTACACCTATTTGACGCCCTGTGCAGCCCACAACAGCCCAGTAACCAGCCCAGGACCTTTTCTATATGTGACTGACAAGTGGGGTCAGGTGAGGACCGCGGATTGAGCTGAAGAAATTGCCAGGGGATTATCTGCAAAAGTTGCATCGTCGTCATCGTCACGCACACAGGCAGCTCGCTGGCGGAGCTCGCCGTCCCCCGATGCCGTCATCGTCGTCGTTGCGCCAAGATACTCGTCGTCGTTACCAGGAGGGGATAAGAAGGCCACCGCGACGCATTGCTTCCATCCCTATCTCCAATCCCTCCTTATCCTCTTAGATATGAACGAGACCAAAACCCTAGCTCACTGGAGCCACTCCTCGCCGTCGAACCACGTCACCCCACACCATTCTGAGCCGTCATGGAGAAGCTCCTTCCTTCGTAGATCCTCTGGGTAGAAGCTTGCATCAAGGGGAGCATTGGAGCGAGTGAATTTGGTCGTTTCCCTTTGCAGCAGCTCATCAGAATCCTCGTCGGGAAGCTCGATTCCGACCGCGCCTGTCCTCGCCGACCACTCAATCATCATCAGGGTGAGTTCCTGAACTTCCTAGTAACATTTAATCGTCGGATCTCGTTGTTAATCGCCGTTTCATCACATGCCACCGTCGGCCACCATCAGAGCTCGTCGGAGCTGAATCTCCAATGACTATTTCTGAGCGGCGCTGTCACTATTAGGTTCACTAGGTTGCGCTAATTCGAACTAGATCTATTTCTCTTTGCTGGGGTGCAGTAGATCGTCGCCGGCGACCAACCTCTGGCGGCGGTGGTGATGCTGACGCCATCGTGACATCATGATCACACCACGTCAGCTAGTTTGACTGGTCTTTGCTAACGTGGCTGATGACCTGGCCTAGGGCCCGTATGTCATTGATCGGGGGTAAGTGCGAGGTCAGTAACTAATGCATTTCTTTCATCTAAGAGATGAGGTGGACACGGGCCCGCTAGTCATTTATTGGGGCTAGCTCTAGGCGTGGTGTAAAAAGTATTTTTCTGTCAGGAAACAAATAAAATGTTATAATCAAATTAATAATATTCCAGAAATTTAATAAATGATTAAATCTTGTTTAATCAATAACTTTTGATTTATAATTTAGAAAAATATGTATAACATATGAAAATTTTCAGAAAAATAAAATCTACAACTTAAAACTATTATCAAATATTATTATGATGATTATTTAAATAAATGTTATTTAATAAAGGTTTATAAGTAATAAAACTTTGATAATTCATATTTTTAAAATGATAAATGTTAAGAATATAAATAAAATACCAAAAATCTTAGAAAAATAAGAATTCTAATTTAAAACTATAATCATGTATTATTATTAGTTCACTTAATTAAATATCTATTATTTATTAAGTAATTATAAAGTAATAAGAAATAATATAAAAAAATCATATCCTGTTATTTATAAATCACAAAAATGAATGTGATATACCAAAATAACCACAAAGATAATATCTAAATGTTAAAAAATGTAATATTCTATTTTTGAGTTAAATAAAAATTCAAATAATTTAATAACTCAAGTTTAAACTTATTTACTTCATTAACAATTCATATAAGAATGAATAAAATTTGTTCATATTTCTTAAAAGAGTCAATTAAATCTAATAAATTGTATTAGTCTTTAATATTAATAATATAATATCATAATGGTTTAATACATTATAAACACCTTTTTATCAAATTATCTTCAACCCTAAATGAAGATTTTATTCTAAAAAGATTCCCATCTATAATAAAACCTTCAAGAACAACTTATGAATACACCAAGCCTTTTCTATCTATATTAACTACCAAATTGCAAAAACTATCATAACATTATATAAACCCATAAGTAGTTAAGTAATAGTATGTTTTAGATTATAAACTATACTCACTTATCTATAAAAGATAAATGATATTACTTCATAATAAAATCAGGAAACCATTATCCAAGTAAAAAGAATGACCATTCTTAAGTAACTTAAAGAAAACATTTCAGATACACTAGATACAAATGCTATAAGTATTATACTCTCAAAATCATCTTTGTTTTAAAGTTAACTTTAGTCTACCTAATCTTAATACAACACTATAAGCATTACTATATGTTTTATAGTTAACTTTGGTCTGAAGTAGTTAAATTATAAAGCAACTCAAGCCAAACCATTTGATCAAACAAATAACATCAACCACCACTAACTACCCACAAAGTTTGTTTAGACCTTAAAAGAGAAACCTTTTCTTCGAAGGTTATCCTTTTTGCCACTTTAAATAAAAAGTCTTGTATAAGCAATCCTAACTAGTATGTCCTAAGTATGTAGAATTTACTCCTACATATGTGTTGTTCACAACCACTCATAAACTCTAATAAAAGTACAACTATGAAACTTATCTAAAAGGACCACACGTTCCAAAGTAACCACTTTCAGAATCCAAACCCTAGGACAACGTTATTTTCGGGATTTGTGCTTAGAACGTGCATCACATTACATATGCATAAAAGCATATTGCTTCTTTAAACATTAGTCCTTACCGGACCAATGATGCTGATTATAGATTTTGGATCTTATACTGTCTCGAAGACCATGAGTGCATAATCTTGCAATCACAAAAGGCAAGTTCACACTTGCTCATGTCTTTTGTTTATTTTCTGCAAAGTATTTTACAAATCCAGTGTTGTTATCACATGCATTTGAAAAGGGTCTTAAAACACTATTTTTGATAATAATGTGAACTATTGGTTACTGATCCAGGGTAATCAGTTAATCTATTAAATCTAACAGTTGGAATACCACTGTTTAGAACTATATCACATAGGACTTAACAACCCATGTCGCCAGTGATTCTTGTGCCGTATATTACGCGTTGACCATGAGATTTGGAATGGGACGGAGAAATCAGCTGTATCTTCTTCCTCTCGCATGAAGCCAGATGTGCAGGTCGTGGTTGTTATCCTCGTAGCATGCATATTAATTAGTAATTCGTAGAGGATATGCAGCATATGGGTGGGAACCCTCATCGTCCCACGATAGTTCTAGCACCTAACGGTTTGTATAAACCATTGCCGTAATTCTTTATGTGGGCATGGTGTACACCAAGGAGGCATGCGAGGTCACGAAAGGGGCAGTGATTGGCTTGGATCATCTTCTGGGCCCCACATCATGGAATTGTGGATGGGAATAATCTTCCCGGTTGTGTATCAAAGAGTTGATCTCTCATGGGTAAAGTAACGCACCTCTGCAGAGTGTAAGAACTGTAACTTGTTACTCCCTGTTTCGGGAAGGAGCTTCGAACGCGGCGGGAAAGGAACTCCATGAAAGTTCTGGTAAACCCGTGAAGGTTGACGGACATAGCTTTTCAGAATAAAAGCAACCTTTGAAGAAATGCTTATGAAAACTTGCATTGCCTACGACCTACGGTCTGTGGCTGTAGTTATAGTGCATCAAACACTCCTTTTCTAGTGAATTTGCTGAGTACGCTCATACTCAAAGTATCTTCTTAACCCTTGCTAGATTCTGAAGCCATTAAAACGATGTCTACAGAAAGATATGCTCCAGGACTTATCCAGACCAGCTAAAGCTCTTCAAAGAAGTGGCTAGCATAGTGCCTTCATTGCCCGAAAGATTTCCGATTGCGCCGTACAACGAAGTCGTGGACTCCGAGTCCGAGCTTCCGCCGGTGCAGTCGCCAACTCAGGATGCCCCCGAGGCAAGCGAGGGGCAGACCCGAAAGTGAGCGCCGAGCTCGAGCGAGTCTTCGGATGCGTCGACTCCGCCGACGCCTAGGGACCTCTCCTTCCTCGTGCGCCATGGCGAGGATGATGGTGCTTCATCCGCGCCATTCCTGGTTGTGCCTCTGCAGGCAGTGGCGCCGCAGCCGCCGGCGAAGAAGAAGAAGGAACAGAAGAAAGAGAAGAGGGCACGACCCGTCTTTGATTTGAGCAACATCGACTCGTAAATACTTTCGGATGCCATTCATTCTTGTTTTGTGCACTTTTCTTCTTATTTTGGTGATTGTTTTTCTTGCAGCCACTCCTCGGAGGGTTCTCTTAGTGAGGACTCCCAGGAGACCGTAGGGGAGTCAAAGCTGGTGGCCCCTCCCACTCAGACGGTGGCCACCTCTGGGGGCGATGCTCCGAACCCCTCTCCGCAGGGGGCTCGAGTGATTGTCGCCTAGAAGACTGCACCTGGACCTTCGGAGTCTCCGTCTGAGCATGTAAGTTATTTTTCTCTTGCTGTAGGGGGAGCCCCCGGAGCCCTATTTTCGGATGACCTGCTGGTCTTGTTTCCTTTCTGTGTGTCTCGGGGGGAGCCCCGAGCCTTTTTCATGTCGTGTTGTTTGATCTTTTACTCGTTTCTTGTGCGCAAACCCCGAGTTCTTTTGTGATACTTTTGTTTCCTCTCGCAGCCTTTTGTTCGCAGTGCCAACCTTCTTGTGCAGGAGCATCTGGCGTTGGAGGCCAGCATGCGGCAACTTCGAGGTACGTGTCAATTTGATCTTGTTCTTTTTCGTCTGCTCGCTTGTCTGTAGCTTGTTTTGCTCATATATATTCTTGGTGCTTTTGTAGATGAAAATAACACTGCCCTTCGCCAGCTTGATGCTCTCAAAAAGAGCCTTGGGCGAGCGGAGAAGAAGGCTGAGGATGCTATGGAGGCGAAGGAGCGCCTGCAGCAGGAGTTGGCTGCTGCCGCCGAGGCCAAGGAGCGCTTGCAACGGGAAGCTTCAGATCGCGAGGAGCAGCTTTCTAAGGTTGCGGCTACACATGAGAAGGAGGTGGCCAAGAAGCTAATGGCTGCTGCCAAAGCCTTTTCTGGTGAGTATCTTGTTTGTGAGTGATCTGCTTGATTTTTCACTGCATTTTTCTTCATGTACTTATTAGACTCCTGTTTGTTTTTGTTTCCGCCAGATGCTTCGGGCATTGCATTTGATCACACTGTCTTGGAGCATGGGAGCACCTTGGATGATGCCACCGCAGCGGTCGAAGATCACTGTGGCACTGCTGCTGGCTCCCTAGCCAAGGCCAAGGAGGTTCTCCAGCGTTTCTACAAGGAGATCATGCCCAAGGGTGGTGCCCTTGAGGATGTTGATTCTTTGGAGTATGTGCTGTCAGAGGATACCCTGCGGCCTACAAGCGCAAGCATAAGGGCATCGGCGCTTCCATGGGGCTGGCCATGGCCATGGCGTCTGGAGTGGAACTGGATCTTCATCAGGTCACCTCCCAGATGCCGACAACTCCTGACAGCTCCAAGGTAGCCTTTGCTCTCTTCGCTTCTCGTTGTAAGCGGTATGGTCCGAAGCTTATCGACCTGCTGGCGGACTATGTGGCGAGGCAGTAGGGAGAAACCAGGGGCAGGCATTCTGGCTCAAAGGTCACTCCGAACGCGGCTGCTTAGGCTTCGTTGTTGTAGCTCTAGGATAGTGTACCTTCCTTTTGTAATGTATGCTTTTGGTGGTGAACAATTTCTACTTGTGCCACGCAGTGGCTTTTGATGTATATAAATGATGCTTTGAGTTGTTGCCCAATCATGTGTTGTTCATATTCTTGCCTGTTTTCCTTTAGGGACCTTCGGGTGAGGCTCCCATGAATACTCCGACTGTTCCTCAGCCGCGACCATCTTTGGATGATGTGTCGCACCTTGTTTTTCTTCATGACCGCGTCCGTAGCCTTGAGAAGGAGATAATTGGGGTCCGAGGCCACGAAGATGTGTGGTATTCAAAGGCAGAGCGAGCTACCGCTAGGGAGGAGTATCTGATGGGGAGATGTGGTAGTTGGCCGAACAGCTGTAGTGTAAGTTTTCTTGAGCTGCTGATCATCTTCGGGTGCGCCTTTCTTGCGTGTCATCTTACTCTGTGTTTTCTGCAGGTGCCAACCTTGTTCCGAGGGAGGAGAAGGAACGCGTTGCAGTTCAGATCAACTGCTTTACCCAACAGGATATGGAAGCCGGAGGCTTTTTCTGGATGGACCGCGACCGGGCCACTGTCCTTGCGAATGTGCAGGATCGTGCTCATCAGGTGTCGCGGGTGCTGAGGCAGGTGAAGACTTCCCTGGTGTCAATTCTGTACGTCATGTTCCCCCTTGATGAGGCGCCTTCAACTCTATGGGGTTTGCTGGTGAAGTTTCGAGACGTGGGTCGCGTTAGGGAGTTTTTGCAGCACCAGTTGGTTGCGGGGGTGAAGGCCACCCTTTCCCTTGTCCGGCTGCATCGTCCAGATGTTGATCTTGCGGCGGTTGCGACTGGGCCGCCCATTCGACCGGATGGTGGCCTTTGGTATATGCGCCCGCATTACGCGGTTGTTAGGCAGTATGCCGAAGAGATTGTAGATCTTTTTTGAGCATCAGGCGCGTGTGATCCTTCAGAATAGGTAGGCCCTGCAAGAAAGATAGATGTAAAACTTGTATATATTTTGACTGGGCATGTTGTGCCCTTTGTTGTAAAGGTTATTTGTATTAGCACATGGTGCTTGGTTGTATGCATGCCCTTTTCGTTAGCCTGACGTGGTCAGCTACTCAGGTTTACATGCATTATACTTAGTCGACGAAGTCGTGAGGTGAGGCGAAGCCCCCGAGTGTGTTGTAACAGAAAGTAATGTAAGAAAAGGATAAATTTTCGGGAGAGACACTTAGCTTTTATTCATATTGTAATGAGGAGGTACATTGTTCGGCTAAGTAGCCTTTGCTGAGTAGCCTTATTGAAAGTAAAGAGTTATAGCTAGGGGTAGAAGCGTCGCAATTGTGCGACGTTCCATGGGTTGGAGTATGCGACTCCTGACTTGACGTCCTTGAGGCGGTAGGCGCCACCTGGCATGACTTAGGTGACGATGTAGGGTCCTTCCCAGGGTGACTCGATCTTATTCGGTCGCTCTTGCTTGAGTCGTAGGACAAGGTCTCCTTCTTCGAAGGACCTTGGGCGCAGCCGACGGCTGTGATAGTTGCGGAGGCTCTGCTAGTAGACTGCCGAGCGGGCCGCGGCGATGTCGCGTGCCTCGTCGAGTGTGTCGACGGCGTCTTCGAGTGCGGCCGTTGATTCGCCTTCGCTGTAGGTGATGACCTGTGGTGCCTTATGGCGTACTTCTGCAGGTAGCACGGCTTCGGCTCCATGTACCATGAAGAAAGGCGTGTAGACAGTTGAGCTATTTGGCGTTGTGCACAAGCTCTAGAGGACGGAGGGTAGCTCTTCTGTCCAAGCCCCCACGAGTCTTTCGAGTGGGCTGAGTAGGCGTTTCTTGATGCCAGCACCTACGAGGCCGTTGGCCTTTTCAACTTGCCCGTTGGTCTGCGGGTGGGCCACGGAGGCGTATGATATCTTGATTCCGAGGCCTTCGTAGAAGTCCTGGAATTCTATAAACTAAGGACTCGAAGAACTTCACTGCCGTCTTGCCCTTTTGATTGGTGACAGGCATGGCCTCAACCCACTTGGTAAATTTGTCGACTGCGACCAGGAGGTAGACGTGGCCTCCTTTTGAAGATTTGGGCAGTTTGCCAATCATGTCAAGGCCCCATTGGTCGAAGGGCCAGGCCAAGGGTATGGGCCTGAGCTATGACCCTGGTGCGTGGGGCTTGTCCGCAAACCGCTGGCAGTCGTTGCATCTCTGGACGATGTCCTTAGCGTCGATCATAGCAGTTGTCCAGTAGAATCCAGCTTGCAGAGTTTGGCAACGAGGGCGTGGTGCCTGCGTGATGGCCGCATATGCCCTCGTGGATGTCTTGGAGGATGGTTTTGCCGTCACCAATGGTGACGCACCTTTGGAGTACACCCGAAATGCTGCGCTTATATAGCTCGCCATTGATGATGGTGAAGGCCTTGGACCAGCGAGATATGCGTCGGGCATCTGTCGGGTCATCAGGCAGATCTCTGTTTATTAGGTACCGAAGGTACGGTTGCGTCCATGTTTCTTCGATTGCCATGACCTGCATCAGGTTGACCAACGCGATCTCCATGTCGAGCTTTTTGGGTCCTTCCTGTCCTTCGGGTAGCGCAGCCCCCGAGTGCTCTGCTTCTTCGGGTGATCCCTTGGGGAATTTCCGTTTGATGGAGGGGACGCAGATTTGCTCGAGGAACACGCCTGGTGGCACTCGTGCGCAGGTGGAGTCGATGTTGGCGAGTCTATCGGATTCCTCGTTGCTTTCCCTTCCAACGTGTCGAAACTCGCAGCCATCAAAGTCTCTTTCGAGTGAGTTGTAGAGCGTGTGGTACGCGATCATGTTAGCTGTGTGTGATGGACGATGAGGTTCGAGTCTCCGTAGATGACTAGGCGTGTTGCACCACAGATCTTGGCCATCGTCATGCCATGGATGAGGGCCTCGTATTCGGCGTCGTTGTTGGAGGCGCGAAATTTCATCTGAATGACATATTTCATCTTATCACCCTGCGGGGACATCAGTATGACGCCAGCTCCTGCTCCGGCCTTGCGTTTGGAGCCATCAAAGTGCATCGTCCATGACTATGTCATGTCCGGGGTATTCGGCAGCTGGAGATCCATCCAGTGGATGAAGAAGTCAGGGAGGACCTTTGATTTGATCGCATGGCGCCGCTCGTAGACGATGTCCAGAGGAGATAGCTCGATGCCCCACAGGGCTACGCGTCCCGTGGCTTCGGGGTTGTTCAGGATGTTGGATAGTGGCGCCTCATTGACGACCATTATATGATGCTCCTGGAAGTAGTGGCTCAGCCGACGAGCCGTCATGAACACGCCGTAGGCGAGTTTCTGGTAATGAGGGTACCTCTGTTTTGTTGACGTTAATACCTCGCTGTGGTAGTAGATTGGGCGTTGGACCCCGTGGGTCTTGCCTTCTTCGGGTAGTTCGACCACGAGTACGGTGCTTACCACCTGATGTGTGGCTGCTAAGTATAGCAGCAATGGCTCGCGTTCCTTTGGCGTGACCAAGACGGGCGAGGTGGAGAGCAGTCGCTTCAGATCTTCGAATGTGTTGTTTGCTTCAGGTGTCCACTCGAATTTGTCTGCTTTGCGTAGCAGCTCGTAAAAAGGCAGGGCCTTCTCGCCCATGCGGCTGATGAATCTGCTCAGCGCCGCGATGCGTCTAGCTAGTTGCTAGACACCCTTGAGGTTCTTCGGCTTCTCCATGGCCAGTATGGCCCGGATTTTCTTCGGGTTCGCCTTGATCCCTCGTTGGAAGATGAAGTAGCCAATTAGTTGGCCGGATGGGACGTCGAAGGCGCACTTTTCTGGGTTCAACTTGATCCTGTAGTGGTCGAGGTTGTCGAACGTCTCGCGGAGATCGTCAATCAATCTCTTGGCCTCTCTTGTCTTGATGACTATGTCGTCGACATAGACCTGTATGTTGCATCTGATCTGGCTTTCAGGCATGCTTGCATGCATCGCTGGTACGTGGCACCTACGTTCTTCAGCCCGAAGGGCATTGTGTTGTAGCAGAATACTCCGAACGGCGTGATTAACGTCGTTTTCTCCTGATCTTCGACCTTCAGCCGGATCTGATTGTAGCCTGAGTAGGCATCGAGGAAGGAGAGTTTATCGCATCCTGTAGTCGAATCAATGATCTGGTCGATCCGAGGGAAAGGGAAGTGGTCCTTCGGGCAGTGCTTGTTGAGCGACGTGAAGTCCACACACATTCGCAGGATGTTCGTGTATTTTTTGGGGACCAGCACAGTGTTGGCTAGCCACTCGCTCTCCTTGATTTCCCGGATGAATTCGGCATCAAGCAGTCTGTTGACCTCGACTCCAATGGCTTCGGCTCGTAGTTCGGACAATCGTCGGAGGGACTGTTTGACAGGCTTGGCGTCTGGAAACACATTGAGTCCATGCTCGGCGAATTCCCTAGGAACTCCTCGCATGTTCCTAGGACACCAGGCGAAGATTTCCCAGTGCGCTCACGGAGGAATTCGACGAGCGCGCTTTCCTATGCGGGGCTGAGATCGTTAGCGACCAGCGCTGTCTTGGAGTCATCCATCGGGTGGACCTGCACCTTTTTCGTGTTGACTGTTGAGTCAAACGACATGTCGGGTGCGTTTTGCCTGGAGACTAGGGGTGCCCCGTTGTCTGTCACCTTTCGAAGCCTTGTGAGCTCCTCCTGCATGCCGAACGACTAGGAGATTCTGTTAAGTCTCTATCGTAGTGGTCAGATCGGGTGAAGCTGCCTTCGACCGTAATGACGCCCCTAGGCCCTGGCATCTTGAGTAGTAGGTACACATAGTGCGGTACTGCCAGAAATCTTGCGAATGCCACGCGCCCGAGGATGGCATGGTATTGTGATGGCCAGTCCACCACTTCAAACTCGAGCCGCTCACACCAAAAGTTTTCGGGTTTGCCGAAGATGACGTCGAGCCATATCTTTCCCAGGGGATATGCCCTTCTCTGGGACTATGGTGTAGAATGTTGTGTCGGATTGTTCCAGGCTGCACAGCGGGATTCGCATTGCTGCTAGGGTGCTAGCGAACATCAGGTTGATGTTGCTGCCGCCGTCCATGAAGACGCGACTCATCTCAAACCCTCTGATATGCGCCTCAAGCACCAGGGCAGCATGACCTGGGCGAGGGATCTGGCGGGGGTGATCGGAATGACTGAATGTGATGCAGGACTCCGAACCACTGAGGTACTCAGGGATGGCGGGTGGAGCAGTCACGGCCAGGCTGACTTGGCGAGTGATCTTCTTTTGCACCCTGTTTGTTGGGCGCCCTTTTTGGATCATCGGGGACCCTTTCGGCATGGGGTACCCGTTTACGCCATTGTTTTGCACTGGTGCAATTGCTTGATTCGAAGGTCCCACGGGTGGTGGTGGAGGAGCTCCGTGGGCGATGTCACCTGGTGCAGGTGCAGGTCCGAATCCAGGGTTCATGATCTGTCGTCGCATCTGAGTGAAACCCTCGCTG
This sequence comes from Avena sativa, assembly GCA_916181665.1. NCBI lineage: Eukaryota > Viridiplantae > Streptophyta > Magnoliopsida > Poales > Poaceae > Avena > Avena sativa. The sequence goes on from OV702298.1 coordinate 23,053,406, forward strand.
AGTTTTTGGAACTCGCGGCAATCCTTCAGCATGTGGCTGGCCTTCTTTTTGCCATCCTGCTTATTGATGTAGAAGTGGATGGTGCAAGGGCCTGACAAATTGTCATATGCCGAGGGATCGTCCTCGCGGCCGCAACGCTGCCACGTTTGTGTTGGGCGTCCTCCATCGCGGAAGTTGCTTCGACGATATCCGCCATTTGCGTAGCCAGCCGTAACCATGTCGGGTCCTTCGCGATCATCGTAGACGCGCGACCTTCGCTTGCTACAGCGCTCGCGTCGGTGGCCGTAGTCATCTTACTCATCCGAATGTGCTCGGTGGACAGAGTCCTCGCCATCTGCCCACCTGTTGGTGATGTCCATGAGGTGGTCGAGTGTCTTGGGCTTGACGCGCCCAAGTTCTTCCTTGAAGTCCGAGCGTTTGACGCCATCCTTGAAGGCGTCGGTCTTTCTCTCCTCGGAGATGTGTGCCGCGGAGTTCTTGAGGACCAGCGTAGTATGTACGAGCGAATGGATTCGCCCGTTCGTTGGGTGCAGGCCCGTAGCTCCTCGATCGAGGCTGGCCTCTTGCTGGTGCCCTTAAAGTTTCAGATGAAACTGTACGTCAGTTCTTCCCAGCTTCGAATGGAACCCGAGGATAGGCTGCTGAGCCAGATCCGGGCCGCGCCTGTCAGCTGCAGCTGAAGGCATTGCAAGGCGGTGTTCTTGTTTCTGTCGTGCAGCTTGACGGACGACAGGTGGTCGCTGAGCCACGCCTTCGGGTCCTGCGTGCCATCGAACTTCGGAATGTCCGAAGGAAGCTTGAAATTTCTTGGCATCCGTGTTCGCCGAACAGATCTGCTAAAGCATCGAGCTCCGCAGAGTTCTCGATCGTCATCCTCTTCGGATTTGGATGAGCACGCACATTTGGCGCGTGCCTTATCGACCTTGCGCTGAGCGAGGTCGCTTCGAGCATCGTAGTCGCGGCTGCGACATCTCGGACTCTTGCGTCGTCGAGGTAGGTCATGCTCTTCCTCCTCCTCTTCGTCTGAGGGTGTGGGGCTGCGGTTGAATCTGACCACAGCTTTCTTTTTTGGCTCCGCATGAGCCTCATTGTGGAGCGCAGCTCCGATGAGTCCGAGTCCGGCTAGTGCGGACTTGTGCATAGCTCTCTTCGGGTCCCCCACCAGAGGTGGATGGGACGCGATATATGTGGTGGCTTCCATGATCGTAGCTTGCAGCGTTTTGGGTATGACGTTGCCGTTGACGTCCATCTCCATGAAGGACGTGTTGAGGGTTCGGGTGACCTTGCGACGTACAGCGGGGTCCATGTTATCCGTGCGAGAGCGATGCTTGTTGGCTTGATTGTCGTGCGAGCTGGATCCACCAGCGGTGTAGAGCAAAGCTTGCCGCACACTACACTCTAAGGATGCTTGCTTGCGTTTGTCGAGCTCCTCCTGCAGCTTCACCTGCCTGTTGTGCTCGCCGATGAGGAGGAGGTGGTATGCCATCAGCAGGTCCCATGAAGAATTCACGGGCGGGATCTTGTTGCCCGCCACGGCTTCGCGCGCCTGGCGTTAGCCGTCCTCGTTGAGGTTGATCCGATTGTAGGAGGCAGCGTCGCCCTCGTTGGGTGGGAGGGATCGTTGCCTCATGTTTCCTCCGTTTTCGCCCTCTGGGTTGGGCGACTGTACGTGGGTACCTGAACCTGGTGGGTGTTGTTCCATGTTGCTTTGGATGACCACGACACACTGATAGCACCCGAGGACTGGGTCGCTACTGCCGTAGCTTTCGGATCCGGAACCGTAGGTTCCTTCATTCGAAGGGGGGCCACACAGATCTGAGTTGCAGTTGTTGCTATCGTATGACTCGTCTGTCAGCGTTGACGTGCGTAGCACGCTGGGATGCGGGGCCCATGGGGCGGGCCTGATTGATGGCAGTGGCACCCGCTCTAGAAGGCGGAGAGTGCCTGTCTGTCCCACCTGGAAGCAGAAGCTCCCAAACAGAATCTCGAGCCCGTCGTCTACGGACTCGAAATCCTTCATGGTGGCTAGCGAGTGGGCGGTGAAGTCGAAAGCACAAAGAGGAGATGGCTCTCCGTCACCGAGGAGTTGTAGATCGCTTTGGTCGAGACCGTCGCGATCGTACAATCAGTGCCCCCAATTCCCATAGACGGCGCCAATTGACGAGGTTCGATCTCGTCAATACCCATTGTTATGAGCTTGGGTTTTGGAGAAGGTGGGGGTACTGGAGATCGCGGAACGGTTAACATACAAGCAACCAGGGGACACGAGATTTACCCAGGTTCATGCCCCCGGAGGGAAAACCCTACTCCTGCTTGTCTGCTCTTGATTACGGCGGAACTGAAAGTTACAGGGGTGCGCAGATGCAATCTGGCGTGGAGGTGTGTATGCGGTGAGTTGAGAGGTGCCCTCCTAGCCTTTATATAGAGATAGGCAGGTCCCAGGCATAGATCGAGTCAGTTACAAGTTTAGGGTTCCCCCTTTGAATATTCTATCTACTCTATTCTTGCTCTCCAAGGATCCGAAGACGTCATGGGCTTGGGCTACCCAAAAATCCTCACAAGCCGCGTATAATCTTGTGGGCCTTCCTTGGGCTGGACCAGGTATGCTAGTATAGTGTACCCGTAGGGTATAACCATGTCGCACACCGGAGCCGCGGCCCGCATGAGCCCATCTAGGCCCAGATGGGCCCCGCAACCTGAGTGCAACCACCAGAAGCCGAGAAGCCGAGAGCCCCGAGCGTCGCCATGACGCCCACACGCCGCCACGCACCACGCCGCCCACGCGAAGTGCCGCCGCCACGCTTCCTGTGATGCTCCCGCAAAGACGCGTCGGCCCGCGCCGCCACACCTCACGGAGGCAAGAAAACCTACGGCCTCGCCGCCGCCGACGCCACACGGGATTTTCCAGGCGGAGCGCTCTGGCAACGGCGAGGGTAGAGAGGCGGGAGGGGGTGCAAACTCCGACGGCTAGGGTTGTCTCCGAGGTCACCCGCGGACTTGTCCCAATCCAACAACGGATTGGCAACATTTTACTCTCGGTGACAACAACTGATGAGGCCTTTGCTTGTTAGAGAGCCAAAGCTCTAATCTGAGTTTGATGTGCCCAGCTCAACGTTGGTCTACCTAGAAACCTTATCACACACATGTACAGTTGTGCAGTGTCCTCCTCGAAATAGGCTTTCACCCCGCTTTGTAAATAAAGCCACATCGGCCGAACAAGATACATGGTGATGGGGAGACCCCTTACAACATATCAAAATAAGCAAGAAAAACAGGAAGGCCAACACTTGCCACCGGAGATAACGAGCAAAGACCCTGGAGAACCGGGACTCCACGGCGACGCCCCCAAGAGGGTAACGACACACCGCGCCGTCGTCGCCGAGACGAAAGGTCAAAGGTTTTCACTCGGAGTCCTATCGCGGAGAAGGTAGCCGCCACGGCGCCCCCAAGAGGGTAACGATACCCGCAGGCACCGCCGCCGTAGGTGCCGAAGCACTGAGCTTTCGCCCGGAAAAACCTTCGGTGCCGTTCCCGTCTTCCATCATGCCCGCTATCCCCAAGCGAGGCCTCCGCCACACGATCTGGGGGCTGCCGGAGCCAAAACGCCGTCAATACCAAGGTCCCCCAACAGCTGCTCCGCGCCATCCACATGACCGAGGAGAAGAGCCACCACCGCCGCCATGTCGCTCGCTGAAGAGCCGTCCACGCAGTCCACCTTCCGGAGCCGCCGCCCCAGCATCCATGAACTCGAGCCAAGACCCTGGCCAACGCCGCATCGCACAGTCGCTGAACAAGACGAGATAGGCCAAGCACGGGTCCGCAAGCAACGGGCCCGCAACCTAGGGGAGGGGGACTGCCCTCCCTCGCCTACGGTGAGTGCCGTGGTGAGTGTCATACGGGTGCAGCAGCAGTGCCACTCAGACCTAGATCAGGCCCAGATCAGGCCCGGCCAGGCCCAGATCGGGCCCAGGCGGCTCCACCGCTACACTGCTGCAGCCAGGCCACCAAACCACCGCTGCCAAGCGACCCGAGCCTCGCGCCACCGTCGCCATCCCGCCGGTCGTTCCGCCATGCCCTGCCACCGACAGATCTTGAGCCGCGCCGCCACCGTGGACCTTCCCCGAGGTAGCAGCCGCCACCGCCCGGAAGCTCCACAACCGCGCCGCCCGGGGACCAGCCGCGCCGCCGTCGAGCCCGTCGTCGTCTTCGAAGCACACCGCCGCCAGCCGCGCTCCCCCACGAAGAGGCGTCGACGCCGGGTAGAAGAGGACCCGCCGCTGCCGGCATCGCACATGCTTTGCTGGGCGGCACGCGCCGGCGGCGACGGGGGAGGAGGGGAGGGGGGAAGAGGTGGGGCGGCGCAGCTAGGGCAGCGCCTCGGTCACCCGCGCGGGGGAGGGGGGCGACATGAGACGCGAGTCCTACTATCCACTCCGTATCCCCCGCATAAGTTGTGCAGTGTCTTCCGATCGCAAGTGGGGAGCTGTATATATTTGGCCACGGAAACGCAAGTTGCTAGATCAGGGGTCCCTCCATCGATCATCACGATGACACTCATGTACTTAGTTGGCCATGTCTAATCATTGGCACTCATGTACTCTGCTAGCCAGCTTACCGACTCTGGTTGTCGCGTCATTCTTGATGCTGATTCTTGTGTTGTCCAGGACCGTCACACACAGGCCCTGGTTGGAGCTGGCCCTCGCAGACGTGACTCTTCAGAACTTTGGGAGTTAGACTGGCTTCGTGTTCCTACCGCTGCCACTTCATCTGCCAGTTCTTCTCCGGTCATCGCCTCTGCTACCAGCTCCTTTCAGTAGTGACATCATCGTCTTGGTCACCTTTGTGACTCTCGCCTGTCGTCATTAGTTCATCGTGGTCTTATGGGGTCTGTCTGAGGAGATGGGTCTTTACATTGTCAGGGCTATAGGTTGGGTAAACAGATTCAGCTTCCCTATCCTACTAGCGCGTCTGTATCTCAGCGACCTTTTAATTTAGTTCATTCCGATGTTTGGGGTCTGGCTCCTTTCGCTTTGAAAGGGGGCCATCGTTACTATATTTTATTCATCGATGATTTTTCTCGGTATACTTGGTTGTATTTTATGCGCTCTCACAGTGAAGTGCTCTCCATATATCAGCGTTTTGCAGCCATGGTCTGAACTCAATATTCTACCCCCATTCGTGTGTTTCGTGCTGATTCTGCTGGTGAGTATATCTCCCAGATGTTGCGAGGTGTTCTTGCTGAGCAGGGCACCCTTGATCAGTTCTCCTATCCTGGCGCACAGGCCCAGAATGGCGTTGCTGAGTGTAAGCATCGCCATCTTCTTGAGACCATTCGTGCCATGATGATTGCTTCTTCACTTCCGCCGCATTTCTGGGCTGAGGTTGTCGCTACGTCGGCTTACCTCATCAATATTCAGCCTTCTGCCGCTCTGCAGGGTGGTATCCCTCTTGAGCGCCTACATGGACAGTCTCCGGACTACTCCATGCTTCGCTTGTTTGGTTGTGTTTGCTATGTTCTCCTTGCTCCCCGGGAACGCACCAAACTGACCGCTCAGTTTGTTGAGTGTGTCTTCCTTGGATACAGTGATGAGCATAAGGGCTATCGTTGTTGGGACCCCGTTGGTCGTCGGATGTGTATCTCTCGTGATGTTACTTTTGATGAGACGTGTCCTTTCTATCCTCGTCCCACCGCTGGTACCTATCTGGTGGAAGATATCTCTTTTCTTCTCTTTCTTGACACACCTCCTTCTACTCCTATTGTATCTTCTTCAGGATCTCCTCCCCCTGATGTCTCTTCTTCGACACCGTCCTCCTCTGCTCCATCTAGTTCTCCTAGTTCTCCTCGTTCTCCGGAGTCTTCCTCTGCTATACCTTCTTCTTCCTCGTCGTCTCCTGAGTCGTCTTCCTCTGATGAGCTTCCCTCTACTCGTCATGTTCGTCAGCGTCGTGCCCCCAACTGTTACTCTCCTAGTCAGTATGGTCTTTCTGTTGCCTCCGAGCTGACTTCTTATCGGGATACTGAGCATCATCCTGAATGGCAGCTGGCCATGGCTGAGGAGATTGCTGCGCTTGAGCGCACTGGCACATGGGATCTTGTTTCTCCCCCTCCCGGTGTTCGTCCTATCATGTGTAAGTGGGTCTATAAGATTAAGACCCGCTCTGATGGATCTCTTGAGAGCTATAAAGCGCGCCTTGTGGCTCGTGGTTTTCAGCAGGAGCATAGTCATGACTATGATGAGACCTTTGCTCCTGTGGCTCATATGACCACTGTGCGTACTCTTCTTGTTGTTGCTTCTGTTCGTCACTGGTCTGTGTCCCAGCTTGATGTTCAGAACGCCTTTCTCAATGGTGAGTTGAATGAGGAAGTTTATATGCAGCCTCCTCCTGGGTATTCTGTTCCCGAGGGGATGGTTTGTCATCTTCGACGTTCTCTTTATGGCCTCAAACAGGCCCCTCGTGCCTGGTTTGAGCGCTTTGCTTCTGTAGTGACTGTTGCTGGTTTCTCCCCTAGTGCTCATGATCCAACGCTGTTTGTTCACACTTTTCCTCGTGGACGCACTCTTCTTCTTCTCTATGTTGATGATATGATCATTACTGGTGATGATTCTGAGTATATCGCCTTTGTTAAGGCTCGTTTTCGTGATCAGTTTCTTATGACTGATCTTGGTCCTCTTCGATACTTTCTTGGGATTGAGGTTTCCTCCACTTCTGATGGCTTTTACATCTCCCAGGAAAAGTATATTCAGGATCTTTTTGCTCGTGCTGCTTTTGGGGATGAGCGCACTGTTGAGACCCTATGGAGCTTAATGTTAATCTTCAACCTACTGATGGTGATCCTCTTCCTGATCCGACGCGTTATCATCATCTTTTTGGGAGTCTTGCTTATCTTGCTATCACTCGTCCTGACATCTCTTATCCTGTTCATATTTTGAGTCAGTTTGTTTCTGCTCCTACCACTGTTCACTATAGTCATCTTCTCCGTGTTCTTCGTTATCTTCGTGGTACGATCACTCGTCGCCTTTTATTTCCTCGTTCCAGCTCCCTCCAGCTCCAGTGCTATTCGGACGCTACGTGGGCGAGTGATCCTTTGGATCGCCGTTCACTTTCTGCTTACTGTGTGTTTCTTGGTGGTTCGCTCATTGCTTGGAAGACGAAGAAACAGACAGCGGTTTCCCGTTCGAGTGTTGAGACTGAGTTGCGTGCTATGGCCTTGTTGACTGCTAAGGTGACCTGGTTACGGTGGTTACTTGTGGATTTTGGGGTCTCTATTACCACACCCACTCTGGTTTTGTCTGACAGTACATGTGCTATTAGTGTTGCACGTGATCCGGTCAAGCATGAGCTTACCAAGCATATTGGTGTTGATGCTTTCTATACACGTGCTCAGGTGTAGGCTCAGGTTGTTGCGCTTCAGTATGTGCCTTCAGATTTACAGTTGGCGGATTTTTTTACGTAGGCACAGACCAGAGCGCAACATGATTTCTTACTCTCCAAACTCAGTGTTGTGGATCCATCATGAGTTTGAGGGGGGTGTGTTAAATGTATATATTTGTATATTGTAGTTTGCCCATATGTTAGGGGCCAAAGCCCCCCCCCCCTCTCTAGAGGAATACATGTTGCATATTCCTGACAACGGCGAGGGTAGAGAGGCGGGAGGGAGGGGGGGGGGGCTAACTCCGGCGGCTAGGGTTGTCTCCGAGGTCACCCACGGACTTGTCCCAATCCAACAAGGGATGGGCAACATTTTCCTCTCGGCGACAGCAACTGACGAGGCCTTTGCTTGTTAGAGAGCCAGAGCTCTAATCTGAGTTTGATGTGCCCAGCTCAACGTTTGTCTACCAAAAACCTTATCACACACATGTACAGTTGTGCAGTGTCTTCCGATCGCAAGTGGGGAGCTGTAGATATTTGGCCACGGAACCGCAAGTTGCTAGATCAGGGGTCCCTCCATCGATCATCACGATGACACTCATGTACTTAGTTGGCCATGTCTAATCATTGGCACTCTGAAGAGACAGTGCATATGCTGCCCACTAACACTAATCCTATGGCCTACATTGACATCCTAGTATGACGACATCCGTCCGTTCGTGGTCTCCGTGCCCCTGTTCTAGGTGCATTCGCATTCGCATCTGCCTGCACTGTTCCAGGTTGAAAAAAATACCGAGGTGATGTTGCTTTTACAGTGCTGATCCAGGCGTTCTTCTGAAACTCAACTGGCTCTCGTCGGTCACCTGAAAAAAGATGACGCCCGCTGGGTCGATCAGGACATGACACGGATCTGGCTTCAGTGTTGAACCAGCGTTTGTCCATTCTTCTAGAATACAGCTACTGTAAAAAGCTAGCTCGACGATCGAGGTAAGAGACATGGTACAACAGACTGACGCCCGCTGGGTCGATCAGGACATCACACGGATCTGGCTTCACACGGATCTTCCCGCACTGTTTCCAGGTTGAAGAAAAGAGTGAGGTGATGTTGCTTTTACAGTGCTGATCCAGGCGTTCTTCTGAAACTCAACTGGCTCTCGTCGGTCACCTGAAAAAAGATGACGCCCGCTGGGTCGATCAGGACATGACACGGATCTGGCTTCAGTGTTGAACCAGCGTTTGTCCATTCTTCTAGAATACAGCTACTGTAAAAAGCTAGCTCGACGATCGAGGTAAGAGACATGGTACAACAGACGGTAGAAACCGAAACTAAGCTACAAGGACACGTGATAAAGAAAAAAAAGGTTTACGTCCTCTGGGATCACTATCTTCAGGCGTTTGCATCTTGGCGTCTTGCAGCGTTTGATGTTAGCCAAGCTTGTTAGCTTGTGCGTGTTTGGTGTTCCGCCATTTATTCTCTACAGATGGAAAATATCGAGTTGCAAAAGGCAGATTTTGAATATATTGATTCAAATTTTAGTTTTCGCAATCAATGGTCTCTTCATTATTTCTGCTATTGTGTTTGTCGTCCTTGTGAAGTCGGTCCTCACTAGCACAGTTATCTACAGTACTTCATCTGCATGAGATCCCTTTGGAAGTTTTGCTCAAGAGCCTTCCTTTTGGCGGCTTGTGACAAGATCTCGGGAGGAAAATACAAAGTCAATTGAGATCTTATTTGTAGACCAATAAATAAAAAAGGATTTGGGATCCTTAATCTCAAAAAAATTGCCCCGCAGGCTCTTCGTCTTGGATGGCTTTGGTTGGAATGGACGAATGACATCAACCCATGTATTGGGCTTGAAAACCCTTGCAACTTGCATGATCATGACCTTTTTATGATGGCTACACTACTGGAAAAAGGGTCTTCGGTTCGATGTAAACAATGCCAGCAGTCCCGGCCTATCACGGTCCGCGACTAGTGCTAGCACTAGTCCCAGGCCGTGAGGCCTCTAACGGCTAGAAATGGCCGTAGACATTAGTCCCGGGTCGGACCAGATCTCTAGTCTCGGTCCGTAATTTGGCCCGGGACTAATAACCTGGAGCAGGCCAGCTGGTCTTTTCGTGGACTATTAGTTCCGGTTCATATCACGGCCCAGGACTGGTTGTCCACCAGTATATATTCTGCTTCCTGTCCAGCTGCCCTAAATCATATGGTGCCATTTTTTCTCAAAGAAGCAAGCCAGTTCATGCCATTTTTTTCTCAAGATTTAGTTTTCAACCCATAAATCCAAAGCTTTAAAAGGTTAGAACTTCATTCTTTCATCTCTTATTGCTACTTTAGCTCTATAATGCTCTAGAAGTATAGAGATATGGATCAATGCATGCATGTTCTAGAAGTAGAAGGATTTTGATATATATGTGTAACAAATTTTGATTAGGCACATAGTTACTGAAAATTGAAATGTGTAATTTTAGAGTTTCAAAGCTTAGAATGGAATGAGGTTTTCACCGATAGAACAATAATCAAAAACTCCACATTTATCATGTTAATTGTTTTATCCAATTCACAAATTGGTGCATGTAAATTTTTCAAAATTCAAAATTAATGCTCTAGAAACTCTCAATATAACTTGTAATAATTTTATCATGTTATGTAATGGTTTTTGATATACTTTTAATATAATGCAGATGGTCCGGGAATGGATATACGGTACTGACCGACGTCTGGCGAGTTCATTAATGGCGTGCATGAATTCATCCATGTTGCTGATGCAAACAAGCGCATTGGTTTTGTATTCTATCCATGTAGTGGATGTAAGAATCAGAAGGATTACTCTGACTCAAAAACCCTTCACAGTCACCTGTTGAAGTCCGGCTTCATGCCCAGTTATAATTGTTGGACCAAGCACGGAGAGAGAGGGGTTATAATGGAAGACAATGAAGAAAAGGAGGGGGATGACAACTATGATGGTTTCCCTGAGTACGGAGATACTTACATGGGGGATGCTGAAGGGGAGGATGAATAAGAGACACATGATGAACCCACCGATGATCTTGGTCGGACCATTGCCGATGCACGAAGAGACTGTGAAACTGAAAAGGAGAGGGAGAAGTTCAATCACATGTTAGAGGATCACAAAAAGTTATTGTATCCAAATTGCGAAAATGGTCTGAAAAAGCTGGGCAGCACATTGGAATTGCTGCGATGGAAGGCTGAGTGTGCTATACCTGACTCCTCATTTGAAAAGTTGCTAAAAATGATGAAGAATATGCTTCCAAAAGATAATATATTGCCCGCTATTACGTACAAAGCAAAGAAGGTTCTCTGCCCTCTAGGTTTAGAGGTTCAGAAGATACATGCATGCCCTAATGACTATATCCTCTACCGCGGTGAGGAGTACGAGAATTTGGATGCATGCCCATTATGCACTTCACTGGGCACCGATAGAACAAATTTTGATTAGGCACATAGTTACTGAAAATTGAAATGTGTAATTTTAGAGTTTTAAAGCTTAGAATGGAATGAGGTTTTCACCGATAGAACAATAATCAAAAACTCCACATTTATCATGTTAATTGTTTTATCCAATTCACAAATTGGTGCATGTAAATTTTTCAAAATTCAAAATTAATGCTCTAGAAGCTCTCAATATAACTTGTAATAATTTTATCATGTTGTGTAATGGTTTTTGATATACTTTTAATATAATGCAGATGGTGCGGGAATGGATATACGGTACTGACCGACGTCTGGCGAGTTCATTAATGGCGTGCATGAATTCATCCATGTTTGATCAACAGTGAAGCCAGATCCGTGTCATGTCCTGATCGACAGGCCCGGCCCTGAGCCGGTGCAACCAGTGCACACGCACAGGGCCCCGACGTACAAAGGGCCCCGACCAAGATTTGTTAGTCAACGTATAGGTATAGGTCTATTATTACTCAGAAAAAATACAGCGAACCTAATTAGTGCATCAGGCCAGGCCCCTGACCGAGGCGCCTCCTTCTCATCTCGCCTTCGCGGTCACGTCTCGCCTCCTCGTCTCCCATCCAATCATGGCGCCCCGCTCTCGATTTCTGGCCTTTTCCCCAAAATAAATGGAGGAGGCCAAGATCTGTTGATTCCCTATGCATTGACTCCGTCAATTTCCAACGGTAAGTAAATCTCTCAAGGTCATCTTATTTACTTCATCGTGTACGAGTTTCTATACTCTCCCAGTTCCCAAATTCTCCATATGCTTGTACTTGATCGCAAGAGAATGATAAGAGAATCGGCAGCCGATTGCCCGTAGACGTCGCCCATCGCCCGGGCGGGCTTTCAGGGCAGGTCGGCAAGGCGATTGCTGGTGCCCAGTGGTGGACACGACAAACTCATGGCAGGCAGCAAGCAACCAACTAGCTTCGGTACTCCTACAGGACTACCTCCAGGTGCTTTTGTTCAATCTAATGCCCTAATTTGTGTGTATTGTTTGTGTGCTAAAATGTCCCAAAAAGGATCATCGATAATTTTGCAAGGATGCATAGAAATTCTACCAGTACTTGTCCGAAGCCGGCTCTAGCAATTGTTAAAGATAGCTCGTTAATTTTGCGTTTGAGTTCGAGCATACATCATCCGCTGAGATGCACTTTTTCTTGAATTGAGCATTGTGACAAATAAAAATAAAAGTACTTTGTGTTATGTAATGTATCTACAGGCAAATATTTCTATTACGGTTTCAATTCTAAAATTACTGCACAAAGGGCCCATTTTGTCGTCTTGCACCGGGTCCTGATCATATCAGGGCCGACCCTGATGCAGTGTCAAATAGGAATCGCCAGCCCTGCAATCCATCTTGCGAGGTATCCCATCCTTTTTGGGCTTTCCTTCTCACTGAACCTAGTTTTAATTACGCTCCCTGGATCTAACTGTGGTCTCGTAGTTATTCTTCTGGAAAGCCCGTATAGAAACTGGACCTAGTAGCGGGCAGGGTCAGGTAATTATTCTCCGGGAGTACGGCCTAATTCTTACGAATTCTCTAGCGGCATTTGGTCCATCAAGCATAATGGTCACGACCGGCAGAGCCCAAGCCAGGACTCGAAGGCTGAAAGTGGCGTGGTAATTCCAAAAGAAAATAAAAATGGTCGTGGTGCACTGGACAAGCACCGACCGGCGGCGGAAAACGGCGGAGCATGCGAGGTCAGGGCTGGCCCTGGGGAGGGGCAGGTGTGCGGCTGCCCGGGCCCCAAAATTCCGGGGGGGGCCATCGTAGGTCTGTTATACTAGTACTCTCTTTGTTAGGGTCTATTGACCATTTTGATAGAATTAAAAAAAATCAATAATTTACCCTTTTATTACTACATGCATCAATAGTTACACATGTGTAAGATAAGATAAAGAAAAAGAAAAACATATATTAGAGAAGAGAGACTAATAAATAAAAAAAACTTATAATTTTTAATATTTTTAAAAAACTCTCGGGCCTTATAATCCCTAACGGAGGGAGTACTACTTGTCTACGTATATGTGCCAGACAGCAGAAAAAAAAGGCCAATGGGCCATGTGCCCATGTGAAGATTGTGTAGGAGGCAGAAGCCGGAAGGGCATGACCGGACCGTCGTAGGCTCTCTTCTTTTCAGCTTCTTGGCCAGCTTCTCCCAGAAGCTACCCTCGACCAGCTTCTTCCAGAATCTTATCTTCAAAATCATTCAAACTTCTTAACTAGTAGTTTTAATGTCAATTTAAAAGTATAAACGATTTTGGCAGATGAGATTCTGGAAAAAGCTGGTCAAGGGTAGCTTCTGAAAGAAGCTGGCCAAGAAGCTGAAAAGAAGGGGACTGTAGTCGTAGTACTAATCGATTGACTCATTTCACGTCTCCCCGACCGTTCGCTGACTAGACGACTACTATACCTTGCCCGCGCCATAACACCAGCAATCTGAGGTACACACATGCACATCGCTGGTTTAAGCAATCTGAGGTATATATTGAATATTGTAGTGCATGTCCCTAATCACTACATTCAGATATATGAAGCATATTACTTGACGCAAAAAAAAAGGTTAACAATGACTCAATACAGGTTAAATGGCTTGACAACATTATGCACCAAGAAGAAATTAGTGGATTGCAACGACATTGACCCCATCATAAGCAGTTTTGCATCGAGAAATTCTAGAAATCGACGACATGGCTGACGACGCTGGTGTTAACACGAACCTCAACGCCAACTTGAACGCGAACCCGAATCCTCCTCCGGCACGAGCACCGTATGCAATCTGCTCCTATCTAGTTCAGTTTCTGTTGCAATTCCTTATATTAGCTTTTAGAATAGATCCGATCTGCTTATTCTGGTTAACTATGATTTGTTCGTTTATTTTGCTAGTATACATAATTAGGTTAATTCCTGCAATTATAGTCATGTTTTATTATTGCTTATTTCTGATTAAATATTATGATAATTTACTTATATATTCAACACGGGCTAAAGCCTTGCCGATGAAGTCTGATCATCAAACAGGTGTACGGCTTGCTGATCTCCCGTGTGAATATTGCCACATCATGCGATGTTTACCCTTCAAACAGGTGTAAGTCTTCGCATGGAAGTATACCGGAACCGGGGCAAGCTAGGTCAGCGCGGTTGATCTCATCTGTCAGCATTTTTTCATATTCATGATTATGGTTACTACCGTGGATCCGTGGCACATTCACCAATAGCATTCATGTTGTCACCTGTCATGGACTCATGGGACAATATAAGCCTCACGGGCTTGATCAAATGGCTGACGGTACTAATCAATTGGTGCAGCATCACAGTAGGTATGTTGAAACACTAGAGCCTCAGGGGCACCGTTGCCTAGACTAATTTTTTTGATGTGATTGGATTAAGATGGTTGATTGCGCCCACCGAAACAAGCTACCACCACAAGCCCATCAATTCGCCCTATGTGCTATCTACGCCATTGCTCTTGAAAAATATATATGGCCCAACAGTCTTAGCCAAGAGGTTTGAACGAACACCTGTCGAAACCGGGATGAATGCTCGCAAAGGGAAGTTAGACCGTTATTTCAGGGGTCTGGCCTTGTTCTATAGCACTTCACCGACTGTTCTCTTCGTAGCATATACTACAGTTTTTTTCCTTGCTCGTGAAGGAAGCATATAGTGCTGAACTTAACAAGAAATTGCAAACACTAACCTGCCCAGATTGTTGTTCCATTACCAAAGTCTAAAATTATGTTTCGCTGAATTGGACTGCATATATTACCGTCTTGACAACACGAAGTGGTAAGGAATCGTCTCTAAAATATTTATCTGATTTCTACTTAAGACCTGATCAATGACGTAATTACTCTTTTTTGCATACTCATGTACAGTTCGCTCTCTAACTCGATCTTCCTATTGAAAAATCGGGGTGGTTGGATAGCAACGTCAATAGACATCAGATTAATTATACTGATGAAACTTGAGACCTAACTAGCTGAAATAAGGATACATTCTCCAAGCTTCTCTCTTGCTCTGCTTTACAAAATAATTAAGTACACCTCAGAAGCTTTGTTATGTTCGGAAAACAGTACTGAAAGATGACCATCAATTATAAAAATCAAATAGTTTATTAACTCCTAATGCTGGTAGGCAAGTATTTCGGCTGCATATATAGAAAAAAAAACCCAATACCAACTCTTGATCATCCTCACTCTTATGTGTTTTCTTTGTACAAATATTCCTATAATATAGTATTTGTGTTTATCGTATTTTACCATGTAAACCAAAGAGCCCTTATTTTTAATTCTCAAACCAGCATGAGTGACATGACCAGGTAGCATAATTAATTTAGTACTTCCTCCGTTCCAAGAAGGATATAGCGGATTTCTCTAGATTCACATGTATTTATGTACTAAAATACGTTTAAATACATGCGAATCTAGACATCAGTGAAATCAATTTTAGACAGAGAAAGTATATGTTAATTGATTTAAAAAATGGGACAAAATAAATAAATAATGGCATGATGGAAAAAAAATTGTATTTATGCGTTAATGGTGTTATAGTTTGTAATATACCTATATGTGGCTGTACTACACTGACACATTAGACGTGTTTGGTTGGGCCGATGCCCGTTTATCGCAGGACGCGAAAAGAATTAAGTCCGTTTGGAGAGTTGGGTTGCATGCAAGTGCTGCATCGCATGGTTCTTACACTACTAGGAAATAGGTCGTTTGTGGCGCACTTGTAAACAGCATCTGTGGCGCACTAGGTGTGCGCCACGAGCCTCGCGCTACGGCTATCTCCTAGTTGTGGCGCACTGCCTGGTGCGCCACGGTTGTGTCGAGATAGGCGTGACGCACATGCCAGTGCGCCACGGAAAGTAGTCAAGGTGCGCCACGCGTATGAAATGATAACCGTGGAGCACTACGTGATGTGCGCTACGGATACAAATTTCAAAATTTTAAAAAAGCAGCAGATCTGGATCTCGCCGCCAGTGCCATCGCTCGTCGGTGCAGGTCGTCGTTGTCGCCTCGTCGTCATCGTTGTCGTCGTCGCCTCGTCGTTGTTGCCTCGTCGTCGTCACCTCGTCGGAGAGGCCTCGTCGTTGTCGGAACTGCAAGAAGGGGGAGGAGAAGAAGAGGAGGAAGAGGAGAAGAAGAAAGAGCCCGCCATCATCGTCGTCACTAGAAGGAGGAGGTCGCCGTCACCATCTTGACTACAAGGAGGAGGAAGAGGAGGAGAAGGAGAAGGAGAAGGAGAAAGAGAAAGAGAAGGAGGAGGAGGAGGAGGAGGAAAATGAGGAGAAGGAGGAGGAGGAGGAGGAGGAGAAGAAGGAGGAAGGGAGAAGGGAGGAAAAGGAAAAGAGAGGAAAAGGGAGGAAAAGGAAAAGAAGAGAAGAGTAGGAAAAAGAAAAGGGATAGGTGGGCGGGGTGGGGATTCAAATTTTGAATCCTGCCCAACTTACTGGTAGCCCACTAGGTGGTGGTGCGCAATGGGTAAGTTGTCCTTTATTTTATTCTGTAGGAAAAAACGATCTTTTGACCGTAACTTTTTACTCTTTTTGAATTTTGAAAATCTAAATAATCGCTAAACGGCTAAAGGTAGTTGCGAACGGATGCGAAATCTCGTTCTGGTCATTTTGGTATATTATACGATTTTTTCGACAACGTATGTTACGGCCATTTTATCGTGGCATGACTTTTTTTGTAAAAAAATTGGAAACTCATGTTTGTTAATTTTTCTAGAAACTATACAACATTACCTACCTACATATGAAATGATTTTATTTTTGAAAGTGTTTATCATTTTCTTTTATTTTTTGCAAAGGCTAAAAAAGCGATCCAAGGGAGGTTGGAGTTGGTGCAGGCCAAACACAAATGCCCGTAGCGCACTAGGTCAGAGTGCCCTACGGCTAAGTTTCACGTCCGTAGCGCACCTTGACCAAGTGCGCTACTTGTATGTGTGCTGCGGTCACCTGTGCCTTGGCCCACACATAGGCGTGGCGCACCACACGCTTACGGCAGTTAGACGTAGGGCACCTATTGACATGGTTATACCCTACGGGTACGTAACTTCAGCATACCTAGTTCAGCCCAAGGAAGGCCCACGACAGACATACGCTGGCTCATGAAGATTTTCGGGTGGCCAAGGCCCATGACGTCTTCTGATCCTTGGAGAGCAAGACTAGAGGAGATAGGAAATTCAAAGGGGTAAAACCCTAGAACTTGTAACCGACTAGGACTACGCCCGGGACCTGCCTAAGTCTATATAAAGGCCAGGAGGACACGTCCTAGGGCAACTCGACTCATACTTTCACACACGCATCCACGCCAGATCGAATCTGTGCACCCTATAACCTTCGGTTCCGCCGTAATCAAAGAGCAGACAAGCAGGAGTAGGGTTTTCCCTCCGGGGGCCTGAACCTGGGTAAATCTCGTGTCCCCTGGTTGCTTGTCTGTTAACCGTGCCACGATCTCCAGCATCCTCATCTTCTCCAAAACTCAAGTCCATAACAATAGGCATTGACGAGATTAAACCTCGTCAATTGGCGCCGTCTGTGGGAATTGGGGCTGCTGATTGTGCGGTCGTGACGGTTCCGACCCGATCGATCTACAACTCCGCGGCGACGGAGAATCACCTCCTCTTCGGCGCTTTCGACTTCACCGCCCACTCGCCGGATACCATGAAGGATTTCGAGCCCGTAGGCGACGGACTCGAAATCTTGTTCGGGAGCTTCTGCTTCCAGGTGGGACAAACCGGCACCCTCCGCCTCCCTGAGCGGGTGCCCGTGCCGTCAATCAGGCCCGCTTCGTGGGCTCCACACCCCGTGCTACGCACGTCACCATCAACAGATGAGTTCTACAGCAGCAGCAGCTGCAACTCCGATCTGTGCGATCCACCTTCGGATGAAGGGACCTACGGTTCCGGATCCGAAAGCTGCGGCAGCAGCCAACCGATCTGCAGGCGCTATCTGTGCGCCGCAGTCATCCAAACCGACGAGGAAACGCCTAACCCGCCGCCCAATCGAAACGGCGAAAACGGCGAAAACGGCGAAAACAGAAGAAGCCAGTCCCCCCACCCAACATGGAAAGCAACGGCCACGTCATCCAACTTAGCAAAGAAGGATGGGTCCAAGCTCGCCGTGCCGTCGCAGGTGACATCGTCTTACCTGCAGACGCCTCACGTGACCTACTGATGGCATACCACTACCTCCTCATCGAGGAGCACAAGAAACAAGTCAAGATGCAGGAGACGCTAGACAAGCGCAAGCAAGCAGCCTCCGAGTCCAGCGCACGACGAGCTGCGCTCTCCGCCATCGCACCCGGCTCTAGCACAAACGGAAACCAGGGAAACAAGCACTGCTCACGGGTGGAAAACATGGATCCCAAGGAGTGGCGCGACGTGACCCGAACTCTCCACACATCGTTCATGGATATGGATGCCGACGGCAACATCATCCCGAAGACGCCACAAGCTGCGATCATGGCAGCCACTGCGTATCTCGCGGCTCACCCACCTCCGGAGGGGGACCCGAAAAGGGCCATGCATAGGTCCGCACTCATCGGACTAGGACTAATCGGAGCTGCGCTCCACGAAGACGCTCCTGCGGAGCCAAAGAAGAAAGCTCCGGCCAGGCGCGACCGGAGCCCCACTCCCTCATCGGAAGAGGAAGAGGCGCACGATCTCCCTTGAAGAAAGAAGAGCTCGCACCGCCATAAACGCGACTACGACGCTAGAGACAAGCTTACACAGCGCAAGATCGACAAAGCACGCGCTAAACGCGCATGCTCGTCCGAATCTGAGATGGATGAAGACGAAGGAGAACTCTGCGGAGCTCGATGCTTCAGCAGATCTGTTCGGCGAATGCAGATGCCACGCAACTTCAAGCTTCCTTCGGATACTCCGAAGTTCAACGGCACGCAAGATCCAAAGTCCTGGCTCAGTGACCATCTGTCATCCGTCAAGCTTCACGGAGGCAACAAAGAAACCGCCATGCAATGCCTTCAGCTGCAGCTAACAGGCGCAGCGCGGGTCTGGCTTAGCAGCCTATCATCAGGATCCATCCGAAGCTGGGAGGAGCTCGCTTACAGCTTCATCCGAAACTTCAAAGGCACCAGCAAGAGGCCCGCCTCAATCGAAGAGTTGCGAGCCTGCACCCAGAGAACGGGTGAATCTATTCGCTCATACATACTACGCTGGTCTACAACCAAGAACTCCGCAGCACACATCTCCGAAGAGCGGGCCATCAACGCCTTCAGGGACGGCGTCAAACGCCCAGACTTCAAGGAGGAACTTGGGCGTGTAAAGCCCAAGACACTCGACCACCTCATGGAAATTGCCAACAGTTGGGCAGACAGCGAAGATTGCATCCAGCGGGCGCAATCAGATGAAGAGGATGACTACGGCCGAAGACGCGAACGCCGCAGCAAGAGGAGATCGCGCATCTACGAGGACCGCGATGGACCCGACATGGTCGCCGCCGGCTACGCCGACCGCCGTAACGACAACAGCCGCAACAGCGGAGGATACCGCAGCGGAAACTTCCGCGACAACGGACGATCAACGCAGTCATGGCAACGCCGCGACCGCGACAACGGACCCTCAACATTCGACAAACTTTCGGGTCCATGCACCATCCACTTCTACATCGACAAACAGGATGGCAAAAAGAAAGCCAGCCACATGCTCAAGGATTGCCGCGAGTTCCAGAAACTCAGCGAAGGCATGGTGCAGATGAGGCAGCAAGCTCCAATCCCTGCGTTCGGAAACACACCTGTGCCAGGTGAAATAGCACACGGAGCTCCTCCACCGCCGCCTATTGGAGGCCCAAATCAACCAGTCGCACCAGCGCAAAACAACGCCGGGGTCGCATACCCCCCACCAAAAGGAGCACTCAATATGATACAGAAGGGACGCCCCACAAATAGGGTGCAGAAGAAAATCACCCGACAAATCAACTTGGCCGTGGCAACTCCGCCTGCAATCCCTGAGTACCTCAGCGGATCGGAGTCCTGCATCACATTCACTCGCGCGGATCACCCTTGCTAGATCCCTCGCCCAGGTCATGCTGCCCTGGTTCTGGAGGCGCAGATCGGAGGCTTCGAGATGAGTCGCGTCTTCATGGACGGCGGCAGCGGCATCAACCTAATGTTCGCAAGCACTCTAGCAACTATGCAGATCCTGCAATGCAGCCTGGAACAATCAGACACAACATTCCACGGCATTGTCCCAGGGAAGGGCATCTTCCCCTTGGGCAAAATAGGGCTCGACGTCATCTTCGGGAAGCCGGACAACTTTCGGCAGGAGCGCCTAGAATTTGAAGTGGTGGACTGGCCGTCGCAATACCATGCCATCCTGGGACGTGTAGCATTCGCAAGGTTCCTGGCCGTCCCACACTACGCATACCTACTACTCAAGATGCCAGGACCAAGGGGCGTCATCACAGTCCACGGGAGCTTCACCCGATCGGACCAATGCGACAGGGATGTCAACAAAATCTCCCAGTCCTTCGGCATGCAAGACGAGCTCGTAAGGCTCCGCGAGGTGACGGACAATGGGCTACCCCCAATCACAAAGCAGAACGCACCCGACATGTCCTTCGACTCCACCGTCAACACCAAGAAAGTGCAGGTCCATCCGACAGACGCCTCCAAGACGGCGCTGATCGCCAACGACCTCAGCACCGCATAGGAAGGCGCGCTCGTCGAATTCCTCCGTGAGCGCTGGGAAATATTCGCCTGGTGTCCTGCGGACATGCCAGGAGTTCCCAGGGAATTCGCCGAGCACGCACTCAATGTCTTACCAGACACCAAGCCAGTCAAGCAGTCTATCCGAAGACTGTCGGAGCCACGAGCCGAAGCTATCGGCAAGGAGATCAACAGATTACTCGCAGCAGACTTCATCCGGGAAATCAAGGAAAGTGAGTGGCTGGCAAATACGGTGATGGTCCTGAAGAAGGACACGGACATCCTGCGGATGTGCGTGGATTTCACGTCACTAAATAAACACTGCCCAAAGGACCACTTCCCCCTACCTCGGATCGACCAGATCATCGATTCGACTGCAGGTTGTGAGAAGCTCTCCTTCCTCGACGCCTACTCAGGCTATAACCAGATTCGACTCAAGGTCGAAGATCAAGAGAAAACGGCGTTCATCACACCATTCGGAGTATTCTGCTACAACACAATGCCCTTCGGGCTAAAGAACGCGGGTGCCACGTACCAGCGATGCATGCAGGCCTGCCTCAAGGACCAGATCGGTCGCAACGTCCAAGTCTATGTCGACGACATAGTCATAAAAACCAAGGAGGCAAGAACACTTATCGACGATCTCCGCGAGACGTTCGACAACCTTGATCGCTACAAGATCAAGCTCAATCCAGAAAAGTGCGCCTTCGGCGTCCCCTCGGGTCAGCTGCTCGGGTACTTCATCTCTCAACGAGGGATCAAAGCAAACCCGAAGAAAATCAAAGCTATCATGACAATGGAGAAGCCGAAAAACCTCAAGGGCGTTCAGCAGCTCGCAGGGCGAGTAGCGGCACTAAGCAGGTTCATCAGCCGCATGGGCGAGAAGGCCCTACCATTTTACCAGCTGCTGTGCAAGGCAGACAAGTTCGAGTGGACACCAGAAGCCAACGACGCATTCGAAAGCCTCAAGCGGCTCCTCTCCACCTCGCCCGTTTTGGTCACACCAAAAGAGCGCGAGCCCCTGTTGCTGTACATAGCAGCCACACACCAGGTGGTCAGCACAGTACTCGTGGTCGAACGAACCAAAGAAGGCAAGACCCACGGGATACAACGCCCAATTTACTACCTCAGCGAGGTTCTCACTCCAAGAAAACAGCGGTACCCGCACTACCAGAAGCTGGCCTACGGCGTGTTCATGACGGCTCGACGACTGAGCCACTACTTCCAGGAGCAGCAGGTGATGATCGTCAACGAGGCACCCCTAAACAGCATCCTGAATAACCCAGAGGCCACAGGACGCGTGGCCTTGTGGGGTATTGAACTATCACCCCTGGACATCATCTACGAGAAGCGACACGCAATCAAATCTCAAGTCCTTCCGGACTTCCTGGTGCACTGGATGGAGCTGCAGCTGCCTGACACCCCAGACATGTCGCGGTCCTGGACAATGCATTTTGACGGCTCCAAACGCGAAGCCGGAGCAGGGGCAGGAGTCATACTGACCTCCCCGCAAGGTGACAAGATGAAGTACGTCCTTCGGATGAAATTCAGAGCCTCCAACAACAAGGCCGAATACGAAGCCCTCATCCATGGCATGAAGATGGCAAAAATATGTGGCGCAACGCGTCTGGTCATCTACGGTGACTCCAACCTTGTCGTACTGCAGACGATGAATGAGTGTGATGCACACGCCGAAAACATGCTCGCGTACCGCGCGCTCTACAACGCACTCGAAGGAGAATTCGATGGCTGCGAACTTCAGCACGTCGGAAGAGAGAGCAACGAGGAAGCCGATAAACTCGCCAACATCGGCTCCACTTGCGCAAGGGTGCCACCAGGTGTGTTCCTCGAACAAATCTGCGTGCCATCCATCAAGCGGAAATTCCCCAAAGGATCACCCGAAGAAGCAGAACACTCGGGGGCTACGCTACCCGAAGGTCATGAAGGACCCGAAAAGTTGGATACCGAAGTTGCCATGGTCAACCTGATGCAGGTCATGGCAGTCGAAGAAACTTGGACACGTCCATACCTCCAGTTCCTGATAAACGGAGAATTGCCTGTAAGCCCGACAGATGCCCGGCGCATATCTCGTCGGTCAAAAGCCTTGACCATCATCAACGGCGAGCTGTACAAACGCAGCATTACGGGTGTACGACAACGGTGCGTCACCATCGACGACGGCAAGGCCATACTCCAAGATATCCATGAGGGCATCTGCGGCCACCACGCAGGCAGCCGCTCCCTTGTCGCCAAGGCTCTGCGAGCAGGATTCTATTGGCCAACGGCCATGAGCGACGCGAAGGACATCGTCCGAAGATGCAACGGGTGCCAACGGTTCGCCGACAAACCACACGCACCTGGGTCCGAACTTCGACCCATACCCATAGCCTGGCCTTTTGCCCAATGGGGCCTCGACATGATCGGCAAACTGCCAAAATCCTCGAAAGGGGGACATGTTTTCCTCCTGGTCGCAGTCGACAAATTCACCAAGTGGATCGAGGCAATGCCAGTCACCAACCAGAAGGGCAAAACCGCCGTCAAATTCTTTGAATCCATTGTCTACAGGTTTGGCGTACCGCACAACATCATCACCGACAACGGATCGAACTTCATCTCCGAAGAATTCCAGGACTTCTGCGAAGGCCTCGGGATCAATATCACGTACGCCTCAGTGGCACACCCGCAAACAAACGGGCAAGTGGAAAAGGCCAATGGCCTAATCGGCGCCGGCATCAAGAAGCGCCTCATGAGCTCACTCGAGCACAAAGCTGGAAACTGGACGAAAGAGCTACCGTCTGTCCTGTGGAGCTTACGGACTACGCCAAACAGCTCCACCGGCTACACACCGTTCTTCATGGTGCACGGAGCTGAGGCCGTGCTACCAGCCGAAGTACGCCACCAGGCTCCACGAGTCGTCGCTTACAGCGAAGCCGAATCCACAAACGCACTCGAAGATGCCGTCGACACACTCGACGAAGCACGGGATATAGCAGCAGCTAGATCAGCGGTGTACCAGCAAAGTCTCCGCAACTACCACAGCCGCCGGCTGCGCCCAAGGTCCTTCGTCGAAGGAGACCTCGTCTTATGACTCAAGCAAAAGCGATCGAATAAATTCGAGTCACCATGGGAAGGACCCTATGTCATCATCGAAGTCATCCCAGGTGGCGCCTATCGCCTCAAGCACGTGGAGTCTGGAGTCGCATACTCCAACCCATGGAACATCTCGCACCTGCGATGATTCTACCCGTAGCAACCTACCCTCTTTTACTTTCAATAAGGCTTTCAGCCAAGGCTACTCAGCCGAACCATGTACCTCCTCCATTACGATATAAATAAAGCTAAGTGTCTTTCCCCCAACCTTCGGTTGACTATTTTTCTGCAACTTTACTACATGCTACAAACGCACTCGGGGGCTTCCCCCACCTCACGATTTCATCGACTGAGGACCAAACGTGTACACCTGAGTAGCTGACTACGTCAGGCAAACGAAAAGGGCACGTACTCAATCAAAGCACTGCGTGCTCACAAACAAGCAAACCTTTACAACAAAGGGCACATAAACGCCCAGCCGCAATATACAAATTTTACATCTATCTGTTTATTTTCAGGTCCTACCTACTCTGAAGAATAACCTGAGCACGCTGCTCAAACAAGTCTACAATTTGTTCGGCATGCTGCCTTACAGCCGCGTAATGCGGACGCATGTTCCACTCGCCACCATCTGGTCGAGGAGGTGGCCCAGTTGCCACAGCAGCCAAATCTACGTCAGGGCGGTGCACCCTAACAAGAGACAAGGCAGCCTTCACCCCTACGACGAGCTGCTGCCGCACCAGCTCCTTGACATTGCTGGCACTCCGAAACCTCGACAGAAGACCTGCAAGGGTCGTCGGCACGGCATCCAAAGGAAACATGACGTGCAGCACCGAGGAAAGTGATGTCTGCACCTGACGGAGCACCCGCGAGACACGATCCTGCACCGTCGCCAGAACCATGGCACGATCGCGGTCCATCCAGAAGAAGCCGCCGGCCTCCATGTCCTGTTGAGTCAAGCAATTGACTCGAACAGCGATACGCTCTTTTTCTTCCCTCGGAGCATGATTGGCACCTGCGACAACCGCACAAAACAAGAGTAAGGCCAGCAAGCTCACCCGAAGAACTGAGCTACAGCCCGAAAGAAGGATCAACTTACATTGCAGCTGCTCGGACAGCCGACCCAGCTCCGCCATCAAATACTCCTCTCTGCCTGCACCACGGTCTGCTTTGGATTTCCAAACGTCAGCGCGACCGCGTAACCCAAGCAAATCCCTCTCCAAGCTGCGCACGCGATCTCGAAGAAAAGCGAGCTGCGAGGAATCATCCAATGATGCTCGCAAGGGCCTTTCGGATGAAGTGTCAACTGGGTCAGCACCCGAAGGAACCTATAGCAGCAGAAAAAAGAAGGCACACAGACATTCAGCCAAGGATAAAGCACAACTCGAAGGAATTCATTACAATATATAAGGCCACTACGTGGCACAAGGATGGTACTACAAAAGAGATTTACAACAAAAGAAGACTACAAACTACTCTACGTCTACTATGCCTAAGGTGCAGGACACTGAGTCGCCTCAGAACCAGACTGCCTAGCTTTGGCCTCGCCCTGCTGCCGCAATGCATACTCAGACAGTAAGTCAATGAGCTTGGGCCCATATCGTCTGCAGCGAGCGGAGTAGGCGGCGAAGGCTACCTCGGATCCATCCGCAACCGTCGGCATCCGAGAAGTGATCTGGGGCAGGTCTAGCTCCGCCCCAGCCGCCATGGACATCGCCAGCCCGACGGACGCGCCGATGCCCTTCTGCTTGCGCTTATACGCTGCAGGCGCTTCGGCTGACAGAGCCTCTGCCAGGGCATCCACATCTTCAAGGGGTGCGCCCTTCGGGAAGAGGTCCTGGTAGAAGCGACCAAGGACCTCTTTCGCCTTGGCAAGGGAGTTGACGACGGTGCTGCAGCGGTCTTCGACCGATACAGTGGCATCATCTAGAGCACTCCCGTGCTCCAGAGCACCGCGGTCGAACTCGATGCCTGCGGCATCTGAGACAAAAAAGAAGAAAACATGAAGAAAGTCAGCATAGAAGAAGATCCGTAGAAAAAGAAACAAGTGCAAAAGCTTGTACTCACCCGAAAAAGCCTTGGCAGCAGCCATGAGCTTATCCGCCACCCCTTTTTCACGAGCAGCCGCAACGGTGGCCAGCTGCTCCTCACGATCTGCGGCCTCCTGCTGCAGACGCTCTTTCGCTTCGGCTGCCTTCGTCAGCTCCAGCTCAAGGCGCTCTCTCGCACCAGCGGCAGCTTCGGTCCTCTGCTCCGATTGGCCAAGGCTCTTCTTTGGAGCATCGACCTCACGGAGAGAGTCGTTATGCTCCTCTGCATTTACAACAAGCAAGTGTCAAAAAACAGGACCAGGATAAGCAAGAGAAGTACTACAAGGCAGACGAATACCTTGAAGCTGCCGCAGTTTCGCCTCCAGCGTCAGGCGTTCCTCCACCAGCCGCCTGGCCTCTTGGACAAAAGGCTGCAGCAAAAGGCAATAGCAGTAAGAACAGGACTCGGGGGCTACGCCCAACACAAAGAAGCATAAACAACATCAGCATACGAAGACACTCGGGGGCTCCCCCCATAACATCAAGCAGAAAAACTTACGTGCTCCGAAGGCGAACCCGCAGGCCCGCCTGCGAAATTCTGGGGCGCAACCACCAGCCTCTCCTGCACAGGAGGAACTGGCGCAGCGTCACCAGAAGTAACCACCGTCTGAGGAGGAGGCGACAATGTTCGACTCCCCCATCATCTCGCGCGCACCATCACTAGAGCCGTCGGAGGATTGCCCGCATACGAACCAATCAACACAGGCGCAAAAATAACAAGGGAACAAAGGACAACAGTGGCAACAAGACAAATTACGAGCCCAACGCGCTCAGGTCGAAGATAGGAGAAGCCCTTCGGGCCCTCTTCCCCTCCTTATTTTCTTCCTTCTTCTCCTCCTTCTTTTCTTCCTTCTTCCGCTTTGCTGGCGGGTGCGGAGCAACAGCCCGCACAGGAATGGCAGGAAGGGGAGAGGAAGAACCCCCATGAACATCATCATGACGCTCAAGGCCCAGAGGATTTCTGGGAGTCGAAGGAGTCGAGGCATCCGAATACTCGCCGGAGCTCCGTGATTGCTTGCGCGAATGATCCTCACTCGACTCGTCGGCATCCTTCGCTGGGGATCGCGCTGACGGTAGCTCGGACACGGAATCCACCACTTCATTATCCGGGGCATGCGGATACCTTTCGGGCAACGGTGGTGCCATGCCCGGCACTTTGAAGCTCTTCAAAAGGAAAAGGAACTTTGTTAGCAAACAAAGGAAAAAGTACATAGCTGACAAAAACAAAAAGGGAGCACTACGTGCGCAAATCTACACCTTCGGTATGACCAACGTCGAAGAAAAGGGAGGAGTCTGCGACTTCCCCGGGATTTCTTCGTCGGCCTTGAACTTTAACAGCGCGCGAAGAGCCTTGTCAAGTTCCACCTCGGAGATTTTCTCACTCGAAACCCTCGTCGGATCACGGCGCCCAGAGTAAAGAAACATCGGATGCGCCCTCGCTTGGAGAGGCTGCACCCGACGCTCAAGAAACGTCCGGATGACGTTGACACCGTTCACCTCCTTCTCAGGAATCAGTTGGAGATCCTCCACCCGACGGTACAGGGCCTCTATCTCCGCCACCTCACCGTCTAAGATTTGGTTTTTCCAGGATCTTTTCTTCTCAATCAATTGGGAGGGGTCAAAAGGAACGAGACCAAAATCTTGCCCAGGCAGTACGGAGTCACGGATGTAAAACCATTTCCTCCGCCAGTACTGGACAGATTCGGACATGGAAAAGGAAAAGAATTGCACATTGGGACTAAGGGAGATGATGAAACCCCCAATGGGATACACACCATCCGAACCAGACTGCCTCTTCATGGAATAAAGCTTCCGGAAGAGGCCAAAGTGCGGCTCAATACCCAGCCAGCACTCGCAAAGGGTGATAAAACAAGCAATATGGAGAAGAGAATTGGGAGACAGATGATGCAACTGAACCCCATAGAAGAAGAGTAGTCCACGAAGGAAGTCATGGACTGGATATGAAAACCCACGCAAGACGAAGGCAAGAAACATAACCCGGTACCCAGATGGGGGACGGGGGATTACCTCATTGCCGGGGAGTTGGACGGTCGTCGTATCCTGCGGGATCAGGCCCCGCTCGCGCAGTTTGCGGAGATCGCTCTCCCGCGTCTCTGATCGCCGCCAGCCACCATCGGTGACGCGAGCAGCGGCGGTGCTCTTCTTGCCTCCGGCGGCGCTGGTCCCAACTGCAGATGAGGATTTCTTTGTCTTCCTCATGGCGCTACAGCGGTGGTGTCGTTGGCAACGCAGAAAGAACGAAGGAAATGTGGAAGGAAAGCTCAGCGCGCAGCAAGAATCGCTCAAGAACAAGGAGGCAGTGAACAGATGAACTGGTGCGGTGAAAAACAAACCACGATTTCACCCAGGATTATAACAGCGAAGACGACGCACGCTGGCCGTCCATCGAGAAGACCTAACGCCAACGGTAGATCTGGCCGTACACGTGTCAGCACCAAAACGAACCGTCGTTACCACGCCGTCCACTACGCGCGGAAATCGAGGAGACGCCGTAATCATCTCCACGCCGCGCGTGACCGGTCAATTCAAAGTCAGCAAGTGTGACCCACGCTTCGTCCAGTCAAGTCATCTCTGGCGTAGCAGACGCTTGAGGTCATCAATCGTAAGCACTGACATCATCAAAAGCTATACTAGCACCACTTCGGCTCCACAGCTAAGAGTACTCACTCGAATCGACGATTCAACTAAATACTCGAGGGCTACTCCTATCAGGAGCGCTGGCCGTGCACCCGACAGACAAATGAGGACAAAATTACTTCTCTGAGTCCTACGTCGAGTCTACGACTCCACTACGGACTCGGGGGCTACTCCCATAGGGAGGATGGATTTAAGCATCCGAAAAATTTCGAGTCCTGCGGACCTAATGACTAAAACAATGCTTGAACTAAAAGTCTCCGTTCGAGTCTACGACTCGAACAGACACTTGGGGGCTACTCTCATAGGGAGCGCTGGTCGCGCACCCTATGAATTCTTCGACTGCGATCTTCCGGATCCGCATGCAAAAACCTTTTTTGGCAACTCTGCCCCAGCAAAACGCTAAGTGAGCAACAATCTCCTTGGCCGCCCGAAACACCTCCGAGGTGATAAATGTTCGGATGTTGCGTCTGCGACGCAAAGATAAGACCTACAGATATCATCTGATGGCCTGGCAACGCACCTGACTGCGCTCTGCTAGTATGAATCCGTGCCAGCAGGTACGATGAAAAATTCCGACGGACGCGTTGGGTACACCAATTAAAATCACTGGAATTCCACTCCTATAAGTCCTCCGCGGCCTGAGTTGAATTACGTCAGCATATGTTCCAGGCCCGGGTTAAGGGATCCGAACCTGAAGAAGATCGTGTTGTTTCGTCCTAAGACAGTTAACTGACCCTGATCCGTCGGGTGAGTCAGGCACACGCATCAATAATCCCTACACACATATACTATTAACATATAGCTGCTCCCGAAGGATGGAAGAGTCCTCAGCCAAATCTACGATTCGACTGATCACTCGGGGGCTAGTGACATGGTTATACCCTACGGGTACGTAACTTCAGCATACCTAGTCCAGCCCAAGGAAGGCCCACGACAGATATATGCTGGCTCGTGAAGATTTTCGGGTGGCCAAGGCCCATGACGCCTTCGGATCCTTGGAGAGCAAGACTAGAGGAGATAGGAAATTCAAAGGGGTAAAACCCTAGAACTTGTAACCGACTAGGACTACGCCCGGGACCTGCCTAAGTCTATATAAAGGCCAGGAGGCACGTCCTAGGGCAACTCGACTCATACTTTCGCACACGCATCCACGCCAGATCGAATCTGCGCACCCTGTAACCTTCGGTTCCGCCGTAATCAAAGAGCAGACAAGCAGGAGTAGGGTTTTCACTCCGGGGGCCTGAACCTGGGTAAATCTCGTGTCCCCTGGTTGCTTGTCTGTTAACCGTGCCACGATCTCCAGCATCCCCATCTTCTCCAAAACCCAAGTCCATAACAATGAGCATTGACGAGATTAAACCTCGTCACCTATGGACAGTGTGTCACGCCTATTTTACCCGTCGGACACCACTAACACGTGCGTCACGGATGTGTGAATTACCTATAACCGTTTTCCTAGTAGTGTTAAACATGTCGTGACCCATGCGTGTTTACGCTTCAATAGACAATATGTGTAAGTCTTCACATAGAAGGATGCCAGGAACCGGGGCAAGCTAGGTCAGCGCTGCTGATCTCATCTAACAGCATATCATATTCATGTTTGTGGCCTTGTGGGTACTATCGTGGATCGGTGGCACAAACCGAGTGGCACATTCACCAATAACATTCACGTTGTCACTTGTCATGGAAAAAATATAAGCCTCACGGGTTTGATCAAACGGAGATGGACACATAGCCGTCATCACGGTATAATGACGCACTGATGGTATTAATTAATTGGTGCAACATCGTGGTAGGTATGCTGAAACACTAGAGCCTCAGGGGCACCGATCGATGCCTAGCCAAGTACGTACTAATTCTGACGTGATTGGATTAAGATGTTCGATTGCACTCACCAGAACACGTTACCACCACAAGCCCACTAATTCGCCCTATGTGTTACGCAATTGCTCTTGAAAAATATATGGTCAAGAGGTTTTGAATGCTTTCCCAGAGCCGGGACCAAGTCTGGCCTCATTTTAGGACACGTACAATGCGGTGACGTTAGCCTTCTCTTATACTTATCACGTTAGATTTTTGTTTAGTTGGAGGAGAGAGAATAAGAAAGAGAAAATTGTCTCCCCTAAGATAAGAGATGATCTTTTAAAAATAAGAGAAGACTATTTTCTCCATTGTACCTTGTGTCTTCTCTTAGCCAATCAATTTCTTACTAAAAATAGTAAATTCATATTAGTTGCTAGAGATATTAACAAAAGATAATACATTATACAAGTTATATATTATATCTTTTCTACTCCCTCCTTTTAGAAATATAAGATGTTTTAGGTTTATGAAGATGTATCTAGACACCTTTTAGTGTACATATTCAAATGAATCTAGACACTAAAAGGTGTTTAGATACATCTCATTCACAAACCTAAAACATCTTATATTTCCAAACGGAGGGAGTAGATGTTGTGAAGAGTTAAGAGAAGACATGTCTTCCCTAACATTATGCATTCCCTTACATCATTTGTTGGAGTGTCCTCTTCGTAGCATATAATGCAGTCTTTTTTTCCTTGCGTGTGAAGGAACACCTATGTAGTGCAGTTAATTTAACTAGAAATTGCAAAGACTAACAAAGTCGCTTTGCTCAGATTGTTGTTCCATTACCAAAGTAACATGAACAAAATCTAAAATTACGTTTCATTGACTATATTGCATCGCATAATTGTTACCGTCTTCACAACACGAACTAGAAGGAGTCGTACCTAAAATATTTATCAGATTTCTACTTCAGACCTGATCAATGACATAGGTACTCTTTTTTGCATACTCATGTACAGTTCACTCTCTAACTCGATCTTCCTATTGAAAATCGGGGTGGCTGCATAGCAACGTCAATAGACATAGACATCAGATTAATTGCTGATGAAACTTGAGACCTAACTAGCTGAAATAAGGATACATTCTCGAAGCTTCTCTTGCTCTGCTTTACAAAATAAGTACACCTCACAAGCTTTGTTATGTTCGAGAAACAATGAAAGATGACCATCAATTATAAAAGAACAAATAGATCATTAACTCCTAATGGTGGTTGGCAATTATTTTGGCTGCACATATAGAAAAACCGAACCAATACCAACTCTTCATCATCCTCACTCTTCTGTATTTTCTTTGTACACATATTCGTATAATATAGTATTTGTGTTTATCGTATTTCACCATGTAAATCGAAAATCACCTTTTCTAAATTCTCTAACCAGCATGAGTGACATGACCTGGTAGAATTATTAAGTACTTCCTCCGTCCCAAAAAGGATATAGCGGTTTTCTATAGATTCACATGCGTTTATGCGCTAAAATACAATCTAAATACATGCAAATCTAGATATTTGTGACATCTTCTTTAGGACAGAGGAAGTATATGTTAATTGATTTTCAAAAATGAGACAAAAGGGGAAATAATGGCATGATGCAAAAAACTGCATTTATGTGTTATTTGTGTTAGAGTTTATAACATACACTAGTGGAAAAAGGGTATATACCGGTTTGTAAGGGCCTTTAGTCCCGGTTTTGTACCCGGGACTACAAAATTCGGACTATCCTAAACTCTAAACCCTAAACCCCATGGCTGTTTGCAGCAGGGGGACGAAAGACCTTTACTCCTGGGTCGTAATACGACCCTCGACTAAGGAATTTTTTTATTATTTTATTTTATTTTTCGAATTTTGTTTTCGAACTTTTGAGTTGTTTGACTTATAATCCTCTCACTTGGAACATTTTTAGCACTAAATTTATTTAATTTTAGGTTAAATTACACTTGTGGTCAAACTTTTCGGTCGGTCACTCATCCTAGCACTACACCATCAGTACGCTTAACTTTCCTGTTCCATCAGGATGTCCTTGCGCGAAACCCATTTATATCTTGTTGTCAACACTACATATCAATCCTATTAGCCCATATCAATATGCCATACATCTTTATTTTTCGAAATTACAAACAACTATTTTAGTAAACAATAATAAATAAGTAATAATAATATTTTAATCCAATGAAAGTAAAATACTAAATAAAATAATATTTAATTCATTTTTTGCCATTTATTCAGTTAATATGGCATAAATAATATCTTTAAATCTATAAATCGAAATTCAACAAATAAATATATCCATTTATCAAAAAAATGTGAGGAATCCAAATATGGAATAAATAAAATTGCCAAAAAAAATCAAGTTTTTAAATAACTTTTTTCCTTTTCGAATTTAAAAATCTAAAATAATCCAAAAACGGCATAAGACTGTTGAAATCGAACTCACAATTTTTCTCCGCATATTTTGATAGGTTGTATATTTTTCCGACATTGTACGCAAAAGTTATAGCCAATTTAAGTTTTCTTGCCGCGATCCGCACCCCTTTAGTCCCGGCCCGTATCACGACCTGGGACTAAAGGGTGTTGCCCGTGCCCGAATCCCTTTAGTCCCGGGCCATATCACCACCTGGACTAAAGGTCCGAAACGACCCGGGACTAGAGTTTCCTCGGGCTCCTGTCCATCAAAACGGTACAAAACGGGACTAGTGCTCATACTAGTCTCGGTCCGTAACAAATCGGGACTAGTGTTAGACTCTGGACCGAACCGAAGACCCTTTTTCTACTAGTGATACATATACGCGTACTGCACCGACAGACTATACCCTTATATAAGGAGCGACCAGGGCTCTTCCCGTATAATACCTCTGTTTGGGATTATAAGAGCTTAGAGCTTTTCTATTTTGTTGGAGATTATAAGAGCTATCTTATTTATTAGTCTCTCTCCTCTCATGCATGTTCTTATTTCTCCCTCACTTGTCTCATGCATGTAAAACTATTGGTACATACATAAATTAATGAAGAGAGTTATGGAGTATCTTGGTTTTAGCAACTTGACTCTTAGAACTAATAATCCTAAACAGAGTTAGTACAATATAACACGTACACAAGGTCCTGAGACGGGCTATTGTTTCCGCCTAAACAAATATAGTATTAGAGCAATCCTCTTTTGTGACACAACCTAGCTGTCGAAACCGATCTACAGCAAAATCCCCTAAAACCACGACCTTTCCTCAGCTCCCATGGCGTCTTCCTCATCGTCGGCCGCCCTACCAGTAGCCCTCAGAACCCTCCCTCTCAGAAGCTTACATGGGACAACTTCCTTTTTGTAAGACTCGTGTTCCCGACTCTGCATGGCACACAGGTCATCGGGTTGCTTGATGACACCGACGTAGCCCCAGCTGAAACCATTGAGATTGATGATGAAGAGAGGGAGAAAATCACTCTAATCTAAAAATGCCTTTCTATACTGAGACTGTTTAATTCTCTTTTATAATATAAAGGGCAGCGTTTTTGTCGATTTCTCTAAAAAAATTAAAAAAGGAGAGGAAGAAAACCATCGTGCACTACCCAACTGATCAAGACGCTCCATCGCGCAAGCGCAGACACGCGTACGGGAACATACCACGTGACGTACCCCCGGACGGGCTAAGCGTTACGCCTTCCCGTGAAGGCAGGGATCGCTGGTAGCCTTGTCAATGAAGTCTGATTATGTACTATAAGACTAGTCATAGTGGGAGTAATTTAGATAATAATATATTCTTAGCTAGTTACAAGAAGTCTCTCATGCTTGTTTACGCTTCAACGGGCCTAGGTCTTTGCTTGGAAGGATACCGGGAACCAGGGCAAGCTAAGAGTCGGGCGCGGCTGATCACATCTGACAACATATCATGTTTCATGCTTGTGGTTACTATCATGGATCCGTGGCACATTCACCAATGACATTCATGTTGTCACGTCTCATGGAAAAAGGTTATGTGCATTCATTAGGTAGAGGCCAGGGTTTACCCCTATTTGGAAAAGGGGAAATTTTACTACAGGACATCGTTATTTTCAGACGTTTGCTAAAATACACCGCAAAATTATGTATTTGCTAAGTATTATTATAATTTTATGGCACATTTAGCCAGAACACATCGCACGGACTAAAAAAGGAAAGTTTGATTTTTTTTTCAAATACGGCCATAACATGGTCATATGGAAAAAAGTGTCAAAACTTTCTATTTTTTGTTCATATATGGTGTGTTATGGCAAATGTGCCACAAAATTATAATGGTAACTGACAAAGACACAATGCAACGATGTGTTTTAGCAAACGCCTAAAAATAACGGTGTCTTATAGCAAATTTTTCCTTGAAAGAAAAACGTCTCACGAAAAAAAATCATAAGACAGACACATTTAGCCTAATGGGCTTGATCAAACGAAGATGGTCGCATAGCTGCTGTCATTGTATAACGACATACTGATGGTATAAATTAGTGCAGCATCGTGTTAGGTATGCTGAAACACTAAGCCTCACAAGCCGGTGCCGGTGTCGTGCCTAGCAAAAGTGAAATTCGGAGCTGATGTGATTGGATTACCACCACAAGCCCATTAATTCGCCCTATGTTTTACGCCATTGTTTTTGAAAAAATATTTTATGACCGAGCAGTCTTGGCCAAGAGGATTTGAACACCTGTCAGAAGCTGGATGAAGTCTGACCTCATTTGATAGCATTTCTTTGAGTGTCCTCTTCGTAGCATATAATACAGTTTTTTTCCTTGTGTGTGAAGGAACACATATAGGGCTCTCTTGAGTCTTGGCCAAGAGGCTTGAACGGACACCTGTCAAAACCGGGATGAATGCTCTCAAAGGGAAGTTAGACTGTTACAGGCATATGGCCTCGTTCATAGCACTGGCTAAGGCCCTCCACAGCGTGGTGTTTTATCGGTGCCCAAAATGGTTTGGTGTCTTTGGGCACCGGTGCCCCCCACATTGCACAGGCGGTGCCACAAAAATACTGCAAGGAACCGGAGCACCTATGTGCTCCAATGCCCACTCCACTCCTTTCAATAAAATATTATATTTTTAATTGTATACAACCAACTTCAATTCAGATTCGACCGTTGCACTTGTGCATCAACAACAAAATATGGCCGTTTGAGGTAGCAATATCTATATATTGGATACATCTGCTCATACAAGCATTGCAAATTTCGTCCAGCAACAAGGTGAAAAAATTCTGTCCAACCACAAGCTCTCTAGAAAAATGGAGAACTCTTCTTCCCAAAGCTACACAAGCATGATGAACTCATCGCTTTCACCTTCAGATCCACAAAGCCCAAATTTTCTACAAAATACACAAAACCAAATGAGCCAGCAATATCCAAACTTCCATCCATATCATATGAACTATCCAACACCTCCATTCAATCCTACTTTCCAGCCTCATTACCCACATCATGGAAATTCATATGGTGCTCCAGGAAGCTATCAGCCAATAGCACCGATGCATCCCAGCTATCATGGTGCTCCTTACCATGGCAGCGGGGGGATGTATCCTCCAGGAGCATATGGAGCTGGTTCAAGCAACAATCCGTCATCACCGGTTGGATGCATGCCCTTTCTTGGAGCTGTTGGAGGCACTGGTTCACGAGGGGATGAGAGCAGCTCACCTGGAGTAAGTCACACAATGTCACCTCCCTACCCAGTGTCACCTGCATATCCAATGTCTCCTGTTTATCCCATGAGTCAAGATCCTGCTAGCAACAATGAAGAAGGCAGTGAGAATAGTCCTGATGAGACTGAAAAAAGGGAAAAAGCAAGAGTTGGAGTAAACATGAGGATGAACTGCTAATAGCTTCTTGGCTTCACAACTCATGTGACTCAATACATGGAAACTCCAAGAGGTCAGAAAACTATTGGAAAGAAGTAGCAGCAGAGTTAAACAAGTATGCAGCGAAAGGGGAGAAGAAAACCGTTATGCAATGCAAGAACCATTGGACAAAAAATAGAAACCCTTAGTGCGTGGTCTCCATACTTCACTCAAAGGAGTGATGCATTTGGCAAACCTGGCTTTTCTCCCTTGCACAAGTGCACTGCAGCTATCCGAATGTTGGCCTATGGCACACCTGCTGATTTGTTTGATGAGAACTTACAAATGGCTGAAAGCACAGTTATTGAGTGCATGATCACCTTCTGCAAAGGTGTGATAGCAAATTTTCTCCAAAATACCTAAGAAGGCCTACTAATGAAGACATAGAAAGGTTACTTGCTGTAGGAAATGCCCGTGGATTTCCTAGCATGTTGGGAAGTCTTGATTGCATGCATTGGACATGGAGGAATTGCCTTGTGGCTCATAAAGGAATGTTCACTCGTGGAGATCATGGAGTTGCAACAGTCATGCTCGAAGCTGTGGCCTCTGAGGACCTATGGATTTGGCATGCATTCTTCGGGGTTGCTGGATCAAGTAATGATTTGAATGTAAACGACCAGTCTACTTCGTTTACTCAAGTGGTGCAAGGTGTAGCTCTTGAGGTACATTTTGAAGTCAATGGCCATGAGTATAACTTAGGATACTACCTAGTAGATGGTATTTATCCAGAATGGGCAACATTTTTAAAATCAATCCCTATGCCTCTAAGTGACGGGGACAAGTTATATAAAGCACACCAAGAAGGAGCACAAAAAGATGTTGAGCGGACTTTTGGGGTTTTGCAAGCTCGTTTTGCTATAGTTCGTCATCCAGGGCGTATGCACCGCAGGGATACACTTGCTGAGATCATGTATGCTTGCATTATATTGCATAACATGATTGTAGAAGATGAAAGACACACATACAAATGCTATGACAAGTATGATTGTGATTATGAAGAGGCGGACTTCACCGTACCTTACATTGCAGCTGAACAAGGGCCAATGATGGGTTTGATCTGGTTCTTGAAAAAGAGACAGCTATTAGAGATCGAGCCACACATCGCCGTCTCAAGGCTGATTTGGTACAGAATATATGGGACAAGTTTGGCGGCAATGTAGTTTAGTTTTGATTGGATTTCAGAAGTAGTCATTAGTTCTACCCCTTATGTAATTTAAATTTCTATTCGAGCATATCTATTTTGTATTGTCTAAATCAAGTAAGAATGTCACTTTTTGATATTATATACTGCTGAGTTACGAGCCTCCTCGACCCTTTATAAATTCACAAAATTAACATGTACAACTGCATCTGATAACAACTAACGAGCTAGTACATTGGATGAAACCACCAAGCAACAATAGATCATTCTTTATTGAAAGAAACCATAAAATACTCCCTCATACCCATATTAATTGATTTGGATTTGTCAAAATTTAGATGAACCTATATACTAAATAGTATCTAGATTTATCTAAATCTAGACAAATTTAAGTCAATTAATATGGGTTAGAGGGAGTAGGAAATTTCTCTACGATTTGTGCTGGAACAAGAAAACATGAACAGAATCCTCACCTGCGTACGGCGCTGCTATGAAGCCAACGGAACCACCGGCCAGTACCTTGTCCAAGGGCATCGTAGACTTGGCCTGGACGAACTTTGCGCCAAGGATCTAGCCGTCCTTCGCTTTGATTCGCACTGGAAGCTGCCGCCGCGATTTGGGGCGCACGTGTCAACGCTGGATGATCCCGCTTCCGACCGGCCGGCGAACTTGATCGCTGCCAACAATATCTACCACAACTGGCAGAGCAGCTCACTGGGAGTGCAGAATCCCGACGGATCTAGGCGAGTATATGCACGAGAAGAGAAGGCAAAAGGGGATCGATAGAACTCGCGGGAAGAAACGGTGAAAGTTGGCTTGGTCAAGGTTTCTTTATCCATACGTGGGTCCCACTAGATATTTTTGGGCACCACCACACTGTGAGACCGGTGCCCGTAATATTTCTTGGGGCATCGCTGCCAAGCTAGCCCATATTTTACGATTTGGGCACCCCTCACGTTGTGGAAGGCCTAAGAGCAGTGTTCTCTTCGTAACATATAATACAGTTTTTTTCCTTGTTTGTGAAGGAATGCATATAACTTAACAAGAAATTGCAAAGACTAACAAAGTCGCCTGCTCAGATTGTTGTTCCATTATTACCAAAGTAACATGAACAAAGTCTAAAATTATGTTTCGTTGAATTGGATTGCGTATA
The DNA here is from genome assembly GCA_916181665.1 of Avena sativa. Lineage (NCBI taxonomy): Eukaryota > Viridiplantae > Streptophyta > Magnoliopsida > Poales > Poaceae > Avena > Avena sativa. The sequence goes on from OV702298.1 coordinate 23,091,760, forward strand.
TTACCGTCTTGACAACACGAATTGGTAAGGAGTCGTCACCAGCATATTTATCTGATTTCTACTTGAGACCTGACACACTCTAGGTACAGTTCCCTAACTCGATCTTCCTATTGAGAATCGTGGTAGTTGGATAGCAACGTCAATAGACATCAGATTAATTACTGATGAAACTTGAGACCTAACTAGCTGAAATAAGGATACATTCTGGAAGCTTCTCTTGCTCTGCTTTACAAAATAAGTACACCTCAGAAGCTTTGTGTGTTTATCGTAAAATTCACCACGCCCGATAACCATGCGAATCAAATGGCCGCATTTTAAAATTCTCAAACCAACATGAATGACAGGACCCGGTATCATTATTGAGTATGTTGATTGTATTTTATAAAATGGGACAAAACAGATTTTTTTGGAATAATGCAAAAACAAACTGCAACTATGTGTTATTATTACGATCCAAGTTTTATTTATGTTCGCCTCATCCATGTTCGGGCATCATGTGCAAAGGAAGAAAGGAACCAATACCTACTCTTGATCATCATCACTCTTCCGTATTTATTTTGTACATTTATTCTCATCATATTTTTGTGTTTATCATATTCCACCATGTTAAGTTAACCATGTGAATCAAAGAGTCACATATTTTGTTCTCAGACCAACATGAGGGTGCAACTATCTGTTATTGCTAAGACACAAATATCACTTACGTATGGATGTCATGTGCACTTTTCCAATGCAATGTTCTTTTTTTTTCTTAAAACACGAACAAAGGACTTGCCATTTTTATTAACAGAGAAGATTTTAGAGGTTACACACATGCCTACGGTTTGCATGGAGGTCTACTCTCCCATTATTACATAGCCCAAAATCTTTGCACCACACTCTTGCCTCTTCTTTTATTTTGGCAATGACTACAGCCGCGGTAGACGAATGGTGTTGAAATATTCTTTGCATTCATTCCTTTCATATTTCCCAAGAGACGGGCATGGTAATCGAGGTCATATCCTCCCCCACCCCTTGCCTAACCCCAAGAGGCTGGAGATGTTTTGAACGCCATGCCAAGAAAGTAGGAGTATTGCAAAGAAGCTTCAAACTCATATTATTCATGGGCCGAGAACGGGAGTTAAACTCTAGATGGTCGAATCCTCCCTATCCTTCCAGCTTGGAAGTGTGCACGTATTAAGTAATCGGTGGCGGAGCTAGCCCAACTAGATAGCCTGGGCAAACTACAAAGCGTTTTGGTCTATGATTCTTTGCCCACTATTTTTTTAATTAACTAGTATGTATGTAGTATTCTGAGCCTGGGCAACTGCCCGGCCTTGCCGGCCTGAAGCTCCGCCACTGTCAGTAATAATAACATAACTATGTTTGGTTCCGGAGCTTCGGATTAATATAACAATCAAGCAAGGAGGCAGAACTAGTAGTTGTTGAACTCTCTTTACACGGCAGCAAAGATCAACAGACAAACAAGTTCTTCTATGCATCATATCTAAGTTCAACATCTTGTCATCTTGATTATTTTCCATTTACCATTGAGGTTGGTGTGTGATGATACATATCATGATTCTGCAGGTAGTGCTGTTAATTGGAGCCAAGCTTGTTGTTATGACACATTGCACGTAGTTAACAGAGTAAAATCGTGTCTGATGTTTGCCAAAGAGCCGAAGGAAGGATTAAGTTAACAGTGTGGGGAAATATATTAACACGAATTGTTAAATCATATCCATTGCTAAGGCAGGACAAATTTAAATTTATCTATATATTAAATAGTGTCTAAATACATCTAAATTTAATAAATTTACGATATTTATTTTAAGACAAAGGGAGTAGTATATAACAATGAAAGCTTGCATGCACAACGTAGTCGGTTAAACATTGTCTCATAGTATATCTAGGTTTTCATCATTCTAAAAGTTGTCCTGGCTTGATTATTATTTTTATTTCAACTGCGGTTGGTGTGTGAAGACTACTCCGGAAATAAGAAAAATAAACTGTTGAATGGAACACCGCACCAAACATCGCGTACCTCGTGCACTGCTAGAAAAGTATACGCATGCTTCAAATTTGGCAAAAATAATGTTTGATCCGTTGATCTTGTGGAGTACTCCAGTTTTACAGTCGTTGTCAACTTTTCGAGTGAATGAAGAGGCTGAGCTGTGCTGCCCAGGGGAGGCAGCAGGGCCATGGATTGCTCAAGAAATATGTGCGCTCAACCAAACAAGGGGTCGTACGTACGTACGGGCACCCGATATCTTTCTGGAAGAACAATGGCTTGCCAGTCGCAATCAGACTTGGGTACACAGTCAGAAGGGTCCGTACATCAATTAATCTCCATATCTTTCTCGTTAAGAGATCCTCGAGATCGGATGATGAAGACGTTGCACGTCTTTCTCCTTCTTGGGGGCATCGTTTTCGGGATCGACTGGAGCTTCGAGACTCGTGGATGGCGGCTGGGCCGTCGTGTGGGTGCTGAGGCGGCTCCTCAAGGGCGCTGATGTGCAGTTTGGCAACGATGATGCGTCGAGCTGAGTTTGGGTCGTGGTTCGGGCTTGGTAGTCGGTCTATCCGGCGTGTCCGATGGGTTCTTTGTGCTCGTTGTGTTGCTGTGGAGTCGGAGCTGCGGTGGAGCGTCCATGCGGCGACGATGACCGGCAGCCAGTGGTCTTTGCAGAGGGCTCGGTCGGCGCAAGCCCAACATATTTCTCTCGGGAGGCTCGTCGTCAAAGTCGGAGCTGTCTGTCGTTGGTGTGTGTGGCCGACTGTTGGCATGTGCCGACATGGGTTCTGGCGTCGCTTGTTGCGAGGCTTTGTTTGGGTCGTTGAAGGTGAAGTCGGAGTCGCTGCCTCGTGGAGAAGTGATGACGATGACGCTAGGTTGCAACCCTGACGGTGGACTTTCTTCTTTGTGGTGTGTGTGCTCCGTGTGGGTGGCCAGGTCGGCTGATGGTGGTTGTGCCCAGTGTGGTCGTGTTCCATGACGATATTGGTGCATTTGTATCGGTTTTTGGCCGGTTCCCCGTAATGAACTGGTCAATTTTCTCCTACCTTTTTAAATAAAATGAGACAAATTGCCCGTTATGTTCAAAAAAGAGCGATCGGTCTGGCGGTGCTGGCGACAATCAAATTTCAGAAGCTTCTTCCAATTTATTAGTACAGCCTTCGTTGCACGGCATGCGTCCGATCCTTTTCCTTCTTTTGAAACGGCTACACGGGGTACCCCAACACGACTGGTGTGGTTCAAGTCCAAGGAGAGAGTGCCACTGCCGTAGCATGCCAAGTTGTCAACTCCACGATTTTCTTCTGCCTAGTCGTGAGTGTTCCGTGGATGGGCGCCGTGCGTAGTTGTTGATGGGCCTCCGGTGATAAATAGGTGGGCCACGCCGTTCGAATTTGCCAATCCCTTCATAATCAGTTCTCCTCTTTCTGAGAGATGGTTCCCATGGTCCTCTTCTCTTATAATCAGTTCGTTCATTCTTTGCTTGAATATGTCGCCTCCCACTTACCTGTACATGAGTCGAGAGGAAATCGTCACGTAAAGCTGCTCATAAACTCAAGGGTCACTACGTTTCTAGCAGCTTCCGTTCTTAGCTGAAATAGTTTTCCTGGAGACCTACTACCTACCTACTTTTGGGTCTTCAATTCCAAGATGATATTTTCCGACAATCGTACTGTGCCTTAAAAACTACATGTATCTGCTCTTGAGTTTTACTTAATTCATGGAATTGTTAAATGCATCACACCACGGATTCTCTTTAAACACCAACTAGCCTAATGGTGCTGTGGAGCCTTGAGATTGACTAATTCATACGTAGACGTCATGCTATCTATGTCTTCTACTCGAAAAATAATCCGCTTATATGAGTACGCTACCGTGTTAAATCTAGGATTCGATCTGTTAACTAAGAGTAGACCCACTCACGAGAAGATATCTAGTGATACCGGTCGTCTCTGTATGATGTCATGATACCATTTCTCAAAATACATTTCTAAGTTTTAGAAAAAATAAAAATAAAATTAATCAAAGTGCAATAAATATCAATATCAATACTACCTCCTTCACCGTTTGCAGGGCTTTTTTCAAAACTACAACGTTCCTAGGCGTATAAAAATTAATTATTAATTAATGTGACACCTTTTTTCTCAACTTCCTATGCATGCAACAGTCTCCCACCAATGCATGCGCCTTAACCGCTTACTAATAGGCCTAATTTTCAGCCAATACGTTCACGCCTAGGTCCGTGAGATTTTTGTAGAGCGCCCTACAAACCGTGAAAGAGGGAGTATCTACAACACCAATATCAATATTAATACCAATATCTACAACACCAAGTGCAATAAATAAAACATGAGCATGCATTTCATGATAAACTAGTATTCTGAATGTTGAGTTTTCATAAACTTTGTAAAAAATCTACAAAGTTTGACTTGGTAGAAAACTAATGCGCACTATGTTTTATTGTATAGAAAGTATAACGCGTATGAGCTCGAGGTAATCCATTTCAAAACAAGAGAGTATAGCTTTCACAAGTCAAACTATAATATACCCGCAAAAAAGTCAAACTATAATGTAACCATATAAATCAAGGGCGTAGATGCAGAGGAAATACCACCAATATTAGCATATGGTCATCATAGAATAACAAGGACAAGCAATCAACTGAGACATAATTATTACTCCCTCTGTTAGGGATTGCAAGGCCTATGGGACACTTTCCTAGGATTAAAAAAGTCAATAACCACCTCTCTTAATTACTTCATGCACCAATAGTTACACATGTATGAGAGAAGATAGAGAAAAAGAAGAACATGCATTGGAGAAGAGAGACTAATAAATAAGAAAGGACTTACAATTTTTAACATTTTTAAAAAGCTCCTGGGCCTTGTAATCCCTAACGGAGGAAGTACCATGGATCCACGTAATTTCCTACATATTAAGGCTGGAGTAGTAACTAAGAGCCTAACTCAGCATTTTTGTTTATGTGACAATGAGTTAATGAAGAAAAAGATACTTCCTCCGTTTCAGTTTATAAGACTTACACGTATTCCTAGATTAATAAATTAACCAACTTAGCATGAGATACATATGCTAAAAACTATATTATTAGAAACTTCAAATGTTATATTTTCTAATAGTATAATTTTTGTATTATATAATTCATATTATATAGCTCATACGGACGACCTAGGTATTCGCATAAGTCGTATAAACTAAGATAGAGGGAGTAGATAGAATAACTAGCTATGTTATTGTAACATCGCACATATCAAGACAAAATAAATCTACAACCTAATTAAGTGACATTGCATTTATCACACATAAGTTATTTTCTACTACTTCCTCCTTCACGGTTTGCAGGGCGCTTAATCAAATTTAGGTTTTTCCAAAACTACAACGTTCCTAGGCGTATAAGAATTAATTGTTGATTAATATGACAGCTTTCCTCCCAACTTCTTATGCATGCAACAACCTCCCACCACTGCATGCACCTTAACCGTCATTAATATGCCTAATTTTCAGCCAATACGTTCACGCCTAGGTTCGTGAGATTTTTATAGAGCGCCCTGCAAACCATGAATGAGGGAGTATAAAGATAGTAATCTAGACTAATACAATATGCACTATGACTAGCCTAATCATCTACCTTTGCAGGTAAGCAGCTTCAGCCACCCAAAGGCCACATGTCACCGGTCGCGTACTGTGAGTCTAAAGCCAGAAGTCCAGAAGTATGAACATGACAAACGCTTCACCGGTAATGCGTAAGAAGCACAAACCCTTGTAGCAACAACCAATATCTTCTCTCATCCTTGTCAGGTTAACGCCGAAACTGACAACAACACGTACATGGATACACTTTTTATCTTCCAAATAATGGAGTTGCTAGCTCAATCACCGATTCTGCAATTGGTTTATCAAGTTGACATAGCTGGCGTACGTTGCCAATGGGAATTCACATGGAAATTCACGTAGCAAGCGCTTTCGGTTATGTCTAGTAATAGTGTAATTTTTTTTAAGTAACAATATATTTTCTTAGCCAATCTGTTTATAGAGATTACACATAAGGTTATCACATGAGACAAACATACATGTCACACAATTTTCTTTAAAAATGTATATGTTGTTAGAAATCAACTGAACAATTGATAGGAAACAAATTAATTAACCTATTCCGTCCCATGTGACTATATATGGAGTGGAGATTTGGTGCACATGAAAACCAAATTGTGTTCTTAATAAAAAAATCGAAAACAAATCAGCATGTAGCTAGTGATGTATACCATAATCATGCAAACTATCGATTCAAAATAATGTATACTTTGATCTATACAAGATATGAGTATCACATTTTCGAATCACTAAAAAATAACAGATTTGGTTATTTTTGTGTAGCCCGTAATAAAAGGAATTTCAATTGTGATTGTGCATGCTTGTAGGATATATCATTAATAAAGTCCAAAATTGTTTTCATTTTTTCTTTAGTTATGATTTGTAATATAAAGGGATCACTAGAGCTTTTTTAAACAATCAATACAATAATATATATTTATAGTAGAGAATAATACGTGGTAGTGACAAAGTGTCTCTAGCGATTACAAAATATAGTCTAAAAGAAAATAGCAAATCTTTAAGGTCTTGAAACTCTTTTTTTTTCCACGACACAATCTTGTACTTGTCTCAAAGCGACCAAAGAAAAATGACACATATATCAAACCACAAACCTGTAAAAATATCAACGAGGTTTCTTCCATAATTAATTTTATTTGGAGCCGCAATGTCAAGTCTAAGTGTACGTGTGCAGCCATTAAAGTAATCAACCAACATAGGCAAGAGTAGGAACATTTTCATGTCCCTCGGCTTCCTAGAAAGCTGGGAAGAACCGGAACGAGAAAGAGATGGGTTTTTGCTTGCTGTCGCGTACTCGCAAAATTCTACGCATGTACGAAAGGAGGTACGGCTCATTAATCGATCGATTGGTGCTTGGTGACAGCGAATCCAGCTAGGATTAAAAAGATCCCTAGCTACATGTGTAAATCACCATCGGCCGTTTTACTGCGAAGAAAACGAAACTGGACCAAGAACTTGCCCCTATCCTGCTCGGCCTATCGGGGATTACCACGCCAGAGTGTTTGCATACGGTGATCATTTGGTGTGTACATGCGGCTCTTGGGAGGAATTTCGGTGGCTGGCAGCCTGGCAGTTATTGACAGGTATATCAATAGCTCTCTTTTTTTTTCGGTTCATTCGCATCTGCAAGATCTGAGCTTAGCGTCCAGAAAGTCAAAGGGGTTGGGAGATATAAATTTGGCCCAAGTGAATCTGACATGGCAGGCATCAACGTTGACAATTTTCAGATGAAAAAAATATTGATGGTCGTATAACATTTTGTATGTAGCTGCTGATGAGTAAATTGCAGATAGCTACTACATTTTGGGCTGTCAGAACGAGTCAGTACCAAAATTTTTAATTTTTGTTTGTCAGTACCATTTTTCGGACAGCCCATTGCGAATCACGCTGATCCATCTCTGATCCCATTTTTAACAGCGCGGCCCCACTGTCAGGGTCCACGTGGACAAACGGCCGTTGCCGCGCCGTTTGGACCGACCTCGTCGGCGCAGACACACCCTGGTCCATCGCTCGGTCGCACGGACACCAGTCCCAGCTTGCTCCCACTCCACTTGTTCTTGTCACCGCCGCCGCGCAGCTCCATTGCTGCCGCCGCCACCACCGTTGGGCCGTTGCCGCCGTCCGAGGCCGCTAGCCGTCGCCAGCATGCCTAGCTGGGACGATAGGGAGAGTTCTAGCTCGGACATTCTTGGGGTAAGCTCTAGGGTTAGGGTTGATTTTTGTCGATTTAGGAATTGTTCACCCCTCCCCATTTACCTAATTTGTCTTTGCAATTTCTGCTTCACTAGGACCTGACGGACCTAGATTATGCTCCTGCATATGTTGAGGATCCCAATTTCAGCGACATAGCCCCGGATTGCGCCTTGGTTTGTCGCAACCACAAGATGGCACCGCAACAGTGTGTGGCTTTTGAAGGGAGCAACACTGGCCGTAGATTTTATCTATGCCCTATGGAAAATGTGAGTTTTATTCCCAATTACAACAGTTTTAGTTGCTTTGCTCACTGTCTAGTTCTAGTTGATCTGCCTAGTTGCTTTGCTCACTGCCTAGTTCATCTTCCTAGGGGCTTTGCTCAATGCCTAGTTGCTCTACCTAGTTGAACCATAGTTTCTAATTTCAATAGATTTTATCTTTGTTGAATCCTAGTTGCTAGTTGCTCTTATATGAAATTGTAAACAGAAGCTTCTTACATATATTAGCCTAGTTGATTTGGTCACTAGCTTAGTTACATATATTAGTATTTGTTGTTAGTGTAATCCATCTCATATGGTTTTATTTATTTGTAATAGCAAGTGTTGAACTGTGGGTTTGTTGCATGGAAAGATGAAGAGTGGCCAGATCATTTGAGCAATGCAATAGTTAGTTTGTGGGCTATGTACCATGAAAGTAATGATGCCAGAATAGATGAGAAGGTGGAAAATGGTAAGGTGCTTGCTCTGCTTGTTGAAGAAAAAGCCAAGATAGAGAAGAAGCATGCCACCCTGCTTGCTGATGTCAAAAAATATATGGAGAGCACTGATAAGAAGGCCATGGTGGATAATTTGGCTAACATGAATGCTGAGAAGAATGGTGATAAGAAGACAGAGAAGGAGGTGATGGAAGAAAGTGAGAGTGAGATGAATTTGCTAAAGAAGAAGTTGAGAATTTAAAGACTAAAGCTGGCATGCTTAAACAGATTCAGATTACACAAGCTGATGTGCTTAGGGTTAGGCAGAAGGAATGGGAGGAAGAAAAGCAGGCTATGAAGGCAGAAAAGGAGGCTCTGCAGGAACAAAAAGATGTTCTCAAGGCAGAAAATAAAAAGCTGAAGTATTTTCTTTTTGATCTTTTTAAAGCAAATACTGACAACAAGGAGAAACTGAAGAAGATTGCTGCAATCTGTGCTGAGTGAGATGAAGAAAAAGCTGGAGTATCTGCAGTAGTGTTTTAGCTGTGTTGAACCATGTGTGTTACACCATTTGTGTATGTGAACCATTTGTCTATGTGGTGCATTTGTCTATGTTGAACCATTAGTGTATGTTGAACCATTTGTCTATGTGGTGCATTTGTATATGTTTGTATGTGGTGCCATTGTTTACAACAACATTTCACATGCCATTGTTGACCAAATTTCACATAACAACATCTCACAGAACACAACTGCCATCATATAACAACATTTCACAGAACAAATCCATTACATATCCATTTCATAGTAGTTTCATCATCAAAAGAGCAACTGGAGTAAGGCAACAAGTAGTACATGTCCATTACAACAGCTTTTGCAAACAGAAGATGACTAGTACATGTATCCATTACAACATTTCAATGGTTTGATGACCCAGCTCCTCCATCATCATCACCTCTAGCATAACCATAGTTGAAATATCCCCAGGTCTTGTTCTTCTTGTATCCAGGAACAAATCCAGCATCATCTTCTCTCTGTCTTGGTGTTCTTCTTGGAGCAACAAAGGAAGTACCTGCTGGGGGTGCCCTTGTAGTAGCTGCTGGGGGTGCCCTTCTAGTAGCCGCCCTTCTAGTAGCTGCTGGGGGTGCCCTTGTAGTAGCTGCTGGGGGTGCCCTTGTAGTAGCTGCTGGGGGTGCACTTCTAGTAGCTGCTGGGGTAGGTGCATCTGCTGCTGGAGGTGGTGTTGGCTGGACAACAAGAAACAACATAAGATGATCATGTTAAGGATAACATATAACAGAACACATAATAATGCTGGACAACAAGAAACTCACCACATGCTTGTTCTTTCTAATCACCAAATCAGGCCTTAAAGGCTGTGCACAGCTAGTGTATCTATGGCCCTGCAGTTTACAATTAGAGCATGTTATGGTTCCCATTCTTGATGTCTGTTTAGGTTTTTGCACCTCAAACTTCCCCTTTCTCCTCTTCTCTTGCTTTCTTCCTTTCTTAATATGGAAGATAGGTGGAATGATGTCAGCTGTCCCTGTCTTGGGCCAGCCATGCTGCCCAGGGACTGGGTAAATTATGGGCTTGAATGCTTTAACATACATCTCCTTTTTGAAAAAGTGGCTAACATAGTCCTCTGGTCTTTGCTTGGCCTTGATGATAGCACTACATGCATGACTGCAAGGCAGGCCTGTCACATCCCACTTTCTACATCCACATGTCCTGTCCACCAGGTTGATAGCATGGGTTGCATCACCCTTAGCATTAGTCACTTGCCACAAACCTACATATGCAATCCTTGGTGTGCAGAATCTGGAGTTCTTCTTGGACATTTCAAGTTGCTCACTGAAGTGGGGAGTGATTTCCCACCTAGCAATACCAGCACCTGTCCTCTTCTCATGATTCGTCACCATCATCTTGTCTTTTATTCCTTCTATCATTGTTCTTATTGGTTTCTTCCTAACATCAAGGATGTATCTGTTGAACACCTCAATCAGGTTGTTTACCACAAGGTCAGTCTTGCAGGTGGTGTCAAATGCATGCCTGGCCCATGTGTGCACAGGGATTTCACTTAGCCACTTCCAAGATGCCTCACTCTCCTTTCTCAGATTATCCATGGCAAGCTCATGGTGGTGCTTTTGGTAAGCATAGGCAGCAGAATCCATTATCTTTTTTAGATCTTCACCCCTAAACCCAGTACTTTGGAAGTTGGCATATATGTGCCTTAAGCAAAATCTTTGTGGGCTATTAGGGAAAACTATGTTGATGGCTGAAATGAGTCCCTATGTTGATAAGACAAACTAGTTAACTATGGCAATACAAACTAGATAAGCACAAGATAAGCACAAGATAAGACTAACCTTTTGTCTATCAGACATGAATGTGTATCTACCAAACTGCCCCTCTTCTCCACCAAGGGCATATTTAAGCTGAGTTAGAAACCAGCACCAATTGGCTTTGTACTCTTTGGGTACAACTGTAAAAGCAATAGGGTACATGTTGTTATTGCCATCCCTTCCTGTTGCAGCCAAAATTTGAGCACCAGTGCACAACTTCTCAAAGCAACCATCAAGGCCTGTAGAATAAGATAATTATTACACACAGGGAAAAGGAGGTGCACTATAAAAATTAATATGAGACTATAATCACCTATGAATGGCCTACAACCATTTAGAAAACCCTCTCTGGCTCCATTGACACAAAAGAAGAAACCATGGAATGTTGGGCCAGGACAGGGATTTTCTGCTGTAGGTGTTGGTGTCACAGTTGTCACAACCACCCTGCTACCAGGGTTATTATCAATGATAGCTTGAGAAAAATCTCTAAGCCTTACATACTACTCCCTGTGATCACCCAACACAGCATCTAGAGCCAATTTTTTTGCCCTGTAGGCCATATCCTTGCCGAATTCCACACCATATTGTTGCCTTGCTGCATCTATGAGTGACTGAATTCCTGTACTTGGATCTGACCTGAACATTCCTTCATATGTGTGAGCTAACCATTTAGCACTGACCCTGGTACTTTCATTTGTAGTATTACAAGTGTGTTGTAGTCTCATCTTCCTAATGACAAAGGTTTTCTCACCTTTTATCTTAGATGCCACCATCTTGAAGGGACAACCCTTCTTGATGCAATGAACAATGACTCTAACATTAGAGTTTCTCCAATACTGGAAATTCCTACTTTGAGCAATGTGCAAATCTATCAAAGCATCCCTGAATTGTTGAACATTGACAAAGCACATCTTCAAGCAAAGTTGCTCATGTGGCTGCAGCCTTCTATCATCATACCACTTCCTCTCTGGCCTTTTATTTGCTCTACTCTTTCTGCCTTTTGGTGGCACCATTAACAATGGCTTAAATTCATTGTCTGATTCATCCTCCTCCTCAAGGAAACCAGTGTCCTTGTCTTCATCTGATGATGGTATGTAATCTGGTTCCTCTTGTATCTCAACTTCTGAATGACACCTCAAAGTGGGGCCTCTTTTCACATGCAATTTCTTATTATTGACTGAACTAGGTGCTGGTTCCAACTCATGTGCAACTTCTTCTTCTTCTGCAGTCACAAACAAATCTTCAATATCTGTGTCCCCTTCACAGTGCAGCAGGGGATCCTCTCTCTTCCTCCTCCTCTCCTCAATCCTCTCAGCCAGTTCTTTCAGTTCCTTCTTCCTCGTTTCTTCCAAATGTGCAACATCAACTTGTCCTATGGCAATGTCCCACCACCTATCATCAAGCTCACTCTCTGAACCATTGTTGCCATCATCATCAGCATCACTGTCTTCATTTTGTATTGCTTTACCCTTATCCACATTCTGACTCTCTTGAGTTGGAACATGTACTCCTCTACTAGCAGGTGCATATTCATCACTCTGACTTGTAAAAATGAAACCTTCTCCATCAACAACATAGACATCAGCCTCACTCCAATCATAAGGAACGGGTTCTTCAAGCACCACAATAGAAGATGCAGTGGCTTCACTGGAATTGTATGAAGATTTATTATTCTTTCTAACTACAGCAGGCTTGCCCCTCTTCACAAAAAATGACAACACCCTACTTGATTCAAAATGATTCAGTAGTTCATAGACCTTGCAGTTGTTCTGAACCAATTCATGTACACCCAACATTGTGCAGTAAATGGAATCCTGAAAACTAAACCCTTTTTCCTCAATCACTGCAACTATATTCATATAAGTAATGTCTTCTCTGTCTATTCTCCTCTCTAGATTGTCTACACCATCCAACTGAATTCTGACTTCCCATATTTCAGGATCCAGACTACAGAAATCGAGTAAACAATGCAAAATTCAGCAAACCCTAACCCTAGACAAAAAAATCCAGATAGGAAATTGGGGGAAAAGTGAACACGTACTCTACTCCGCCGAGGCCGCTGCTCCACCGTTCTCTTTCCGCCGGACTGTCCACCCAGAGATGCGCCCGCATCGCCGCCACCCTCGATGGCCGAGACGGCCAGAGCTCATCCAATTCATCCTGCTCCGCCACTCTGCATCTGCCGTGTGTGCTGTCTCCGCCGACAGCACTGGAGCTCCCAATGCGGCCCTCGTCGCTGGCGCCGCCTCCAGGACTCACCGGCTCCTCCATCGCCTCCTGGTCGAGCGAGAACGGTGGTAGGACGAGTGGGAGCGAGCTGACTGACAGTGGTCCGTGCGACCGAGCGATGGACCAGGGTGTGTCTGCGCCGACGCGGTCGGTCCAAACGGCGTGGCAACGGCCGTTTGTCCACGTGGACCCTGACAGTGGGGCCTCGCTATCAAAACGGCATCAGACAGGGATCATCGTGATTCGCAATGGGCTGTCCGAAAAATGGTACTGACAAACAAAAATTAAAAATGTTGGTACTGACTCATTTTGACAGCCCGAAATGTGGTAGCTATCTGTAATTTACTCGCTGCTGATATATGGACTGCCTACAGAATATGTTTGGCTGTCGATTTATCATTAGCTTATGATCTGTTTTAGTTTAGAATAGCAAAGGACTATGTAAGAAAGTACGGAGTATAAGAAACTAGATTACCAGCAAAGAAAAGGTAGCAATTAGATTACATGTTGTGTTTGTGTTTGTGTTAGATGTTGATGACAGCCGTTTTATATTTGGACAGTGCATGGCATAGCCATGGCTGCTTGCTGAGTCCACTTGAATAAGAAAAAAAACTAGGGAAAGGCTAGATTAGGCTGAACCTTATGAGGTGTTGGAAGGGTCGTTTTGACGTAACCAGCGGCAATTATTTGCGCCCAGTAGATGCCAGATCTTGACTAGTGTAGGCGATCATAGATATATAAACATTCGCGGTTTTTTAGTGGTTATATTTTTATCAACTTAGAGTACTTTGGACTGAGCTATTGTTTAAGCCAACATTGAACATATCATGAGAAAAAACAGTACTCCCGCCAAAAAAGAAGAACACTCTCACCCCCGCATCTCTCTGAGAGGCGACACCGGGAAACCTTAATTCCGCCACTGGTAGGCCCTCCCAGCGTCTCTGTAACATCCCAAAAATACTAAACTTGGATCATCAAACTCTAATCATCAAAATTAGAGTTAACAAAAACTTTTCTAATTAAAAATATGAAAGCATTCATATGTGTGTATTGAAAATTGGATTCTTTTGAATTGCCATGATTATGTGTTTCTTTTCTTCTAAAATGATTCTTAGGTGAAATAAACATCATCTAAACAATCCCCACACATTTCCCAAAGACAAATAAATCAAAACAAACAAAATGAGTGAATGGCCATTTTGACCAATATAACTTCCATGCCTACTTTGGCTGTCTCTAACTTTCAGAACTTAACAGAAACTTGTTTGAATATTTACACCCCTTGATAGTACTCATAACAAAGTATCAAGGCCCACCTTGTGATCATCCAAAAACATTTGAATGCATAGTTTAAAGGATAGTTCAAAATTTAATCTATATCTGGGAAGATCCCACTTTTTCAAAAATCACTCAAATAAGCTCAACTTTCAAAACCCAAGCATATGCAGACTCACCAGCACCAACCTAGCACACACACCAAAAATCTTTTCAAAATTTAAAACTTGAATTCTTGCGGCCATTTCATCAAACACCTTGCAGATACAAATCTAACAAAATCAAAACACTATTGTGAGCAGTGATTTGAGCCTAACTGGTTCCCTCTCTAGCTCATAGCAACCTCAGTAGATCATCTAGCAAACTTAACTAATCACTAGCACCACTGTGAGCTTGGCAATGCCATCAATGGTGAACAGCCGAAGCTCACCATGTCACCCCAGTGTGGACAGCAAGCTAGGAGCAGCACTAGCCTCTCCAAACTTGTCTGGGAGCAAGCTAGCACCCCACCGCCACTCCCTGTCCAGCGCTCGAACCTTGCCAGCCCCTGGACCACACGCACAGACCATGCCCAGCTCGCCAACAACCATGCCGAGCGTGCGCCAAAGTGCCACCCTCGACCGAAGCCCACAGACCGCGCGCCGCCCTCGCCGCATGCATAAGTGATCACCACCGTCCCAGGAGACCGCCAGACATCCCCGTTCGCCGTCCCATGCCTCACAGCCACCGCTCGCCATCGAAGACCGCCAGACATCCCCGTTCGCCGCCCCATGCCTCACAGCCACCGCTCGCCATCGAAGACACCGCAGAACGTCGAGTGTTCTAGACCAATTGCCACCGCCCCTACACGCGCATTAAAGCCGTAGAGCATCGCCAGGAGACCACCAAGCAATCGCCACCGTCGGCCATGCCTCTAGCAGCCCGTAGCCATGTCGCCACCGTCACCTGCCCATGCCGTTCGGTCTCATCGTCGAGACTATAAATAGAGGCCTCCCCCGCTCAAACTCTTCACACCATCTCACTCCCCTCTACTCACTGATCGTCCCACCCCGTTCCCGAAGCAAGGCGAGCAGCGCATCACCGGAATTGCGCCGGAGCAGGCCGCCTCTAGAGAAGAAGGGCGCCGTCGATTTCGTCCACCCCAGGAGAAGCTGCCGGTACCAGGAGGTTCGCCGTCGTCGACTTTGTCGTTTGCCCGCCTTGCCGACCCTCGCCTGAGCCCCGGTGAGCCCCCGACGACCCCCACCTATCGCGTTAGGTTTCTGTCTCGCCGGCGTTGCCCAACGTCGACGATGACTTTCAGCCGTTAGATTAGAACAAGATCCCATGGCTCACATCGCCCCATACCGCTTCGCACCCCCTCGTCTCACTGACGCGTGGGGACAGCGACTTAACCATCCCGTGTAAGCGCTGTGCTTAGCAGGCTGGCCTAGTATCGTTTCCCGCGCAGCCCAGTCATTTGAAATAAACCTTTTCCATTTTATTTCAAACACACTTCTCCACCTAGATTCAAAAGTCAACCCAGATCGATTCAGTGAACCAAATTGAATGAAACAAATTTTTTTAGAAAGGTCTAGAAATGCTGAATCCAAGCCCGTTGGATTTAAATCATTTGGATATGTAGATCATCCCTGGTAAAAATAACAAGGCAGAAGCTTTTCTGCATTCAAACATTTTTCAAATTAAAACCATAATAGCTTTTGAGTTGATTCCAACTCTCAAAAATCACATTTAACCATACCTTTAAGAATATATAAAAACATATGGGTTTACTAACAGAAATAATGTTCAAGTAATAAAAGAATGCCACATAGGCATTTCTAATCACTTGATTTAATTAAAATAAAAGGTTAAACCTTATTAAATTGTGACACCACTTTAAATAACATTCCCATGTACTGAAATATGTGGTGATGACATGTGTCAACATGATCCCATGTTTGGTTTGGAGAATATTAAATCTTAAGTAGTTTTTCAATGAGTAGAAATTACTTTTATAAAAATAAAAGAAATTAAACCAAGCTTTAATCTTGAATGTTAGTGATGATGCTAGATCATCTATAGAACCCTTTTGTGTGATGTATTAAGACTGGATCATGAGATCCTTATTTGTGTAAGACCTTATGTATGGTTTGTAATGGATGATGTACTGTGGTATCCAATTATGTTATGTCTCGCAAAAATGGTAATCCTGGAATTGTGATGTATGGCATAACATGCATATGGGATTAAAAATCTGGGTGTTGACAAGTTGGTATCAGAGCCATCCTGGCCATAGGAGACCCTAGTTAGACTGGACGTTTGAACCAAAAACTTAGTTTCAAAACCAAAAGAAACAAATATTTACAAAAACTTATTCCCATTCTTATCACTTACTTCTTTGATGAAAATTCATGTTCCTCAAAAACTCTTGCAAAATACATAAAAATTTGACACACTTGATCACTCTACTAACTTACTCATCTTATATTCTTTTAGATGGACGTGAAGTACATCAAGTTTTACCAATTGGGAAATGGCGGAGACCTTATCTTTCAGAGGGATTTGGACCAGCTTTCGGAACTTCTGGAGCGTCCTCACCCCGAGTTCTTCGGAGCTCAGCTCAATGATCAAGGAGGAGAAGATCTGCAATGGCTAATTGTTGCAAGTCTCCAAGGAAAGATTGAACCTCCCACTACCGAAGGAATTCAGTTTACCTTAAGAGAGAACAACTGGCTCGATGGACTTGCCAGGGCCATGCAGAAAGCTCTTTCCCGTCTGTGTGGGCAGAGTATCAACCAGATCAAGGGTACCCGTTTGAGTTTTGTCCAAGGCGTGATGCTAACAGACAGCCACTGGAAGCCCCAACCACCCAAACCTAAGTGCGTGCATTTCTCGGATTAGCGGGATACTACCGCAAGTTCGTAGAAGGATTCTCGAGTATCGCCAGACCCATGGCCCAATTGCTGAAGAAGGACAAGAAGATTGAATGGACCGACAAATGTGAAGCAAGTTTTCAAGAACTCAAGAGGAGATTGATTTCAGCCCCAATCTTAATCATGCCGGATATCACGAAGCCCTTTGATGTGTATTGTGACGCATCCAAGATCGGTCTCATATGTGTGCTAATGCAGGAAGGCAAAGTTATATCTTATCTATCTCGACAATTGAAACAACATGAGCAAAATTACCCAACCCATGACCTTGAACTGGCAGCCGTAGTTCTAGCACTGAAGACATGGAGGCATTACCTGATGGGAAATCGTTGTGAGATTTACTCGGATCACAAGAGCCTGAAGTATATATTCACTCAGAAGGAGCTGAATATGAGGCAGAGAAGATGGATTGAGCTAATCAAGGATTACGACCTGGACATTCACTATTACCCCGGTAAAGCCAACGTGGTAGCAGATGCCCTTAGCAGATTGCCGTGCCGCTTGAACTTGTCAACACCCGGATTTTTAATCCTAGATGCCTGTTATGCCATACATCGCAATCCCAGGATTACCTTTTTTGTGAGACAAACAAAATTGGATACCATAGTACATCATCCATTACAAACCGTACATAAGTTCTTACACAAATAGGGATCTCATGATCCAGTTCTTAATACAACTTCAAGCAGCGGAATGCGTAATAATAATGGTAGCGTAGGCGAAGCTCCATCTTCGGGGTCACAGGCAATGCTGACGATGGGAGATGATCCTAGTTGTCGTAACCTTCCTGGGGTCCATCCTCCAGGTACTCCTCTTCATAGTCTGGCCATGGGAATAGCTAGGGACAAAGCCATGAGTACTCTTTAAGTACTCGCAAACTAATACTAACAAGTGAAGGGGTTTTTTGTAATAGGACACTAAGCTCTAGGGTTGTTTTGCAAAAAGCCAGATTTATCTCTACTAAGTTTAGAAGCAAGAGAAGCTAGTCACAATTCTATAACTCCTAAGTAGGAACTTGTATTTCATATCACAGCCCTGTTGCGGTCAAGTCAAGGTCTCAATTCATTTCACAAGTCTTTTGAAAACATATGACGGGGGAACAGTATGGCCACTCCAACTGTCCATAACCGCGAACGCGGCTATTCGAATAGATTGACACTCTGCAGAGATTTTACACTTTCACTGAGACAGATTAAGATTGGGGCTGAAATCAATCTCCTCTTGAGTTCTTGAAAACTCGCTTCATATTTGTCGGTCCATTCAAACTTCTTGTCCTTCTTCAGCAATTGGGTCATGGGTCGGGCGATACTCGAGAATCCTTCTGCGAATTTGCGGTAATATCCCGCCAATCCGAGAAATGCACGAACTTGGGTTTGGGTGGTTGGGGCTTGCCAATCCTCTACATCTTTCACTTTTGCAGGGTCAACGGCAATTCCTCCGGCTGATACAATGTGACCGAGGAATCCTACCTCCTGTAACTAGAATTCACATTTGCTAAACTTTGCATACAGGTGATGCTCTCTAAGGGTTCCAAGAATGGTCCTTAGGTGTAGCTCATGTTCTTCTTCTGATTTGGAATAAATCAGAATGTCATCGATGAAAACAACGACAAACTTATCCAGGAAGTCCATAAAAATCTTATTCATGAGATTCATGAAATAAGCGGGGGCATTAGTTAATCCAAAAGACATAACGATATACTCGTATAATCCATATCTGGTGGTAAAGGAAGTCTTTGGGATATCCTCTGCATGAATCTTGAGTTGATGATAGCCAGTTCTAAGATCAATCTTAGAAAACACTTTGTCACCGGTCAACTAATCAAACAAATCTTCTATCTTGGGCAAGGGGTACTTGTTTTTGATGGTGACATCATTCAACTTCTGATAATCCGTACACAAACGGTTACCTCCATCTTTCTTGTCCATAAACAAGACAGGTGATCGCCATGGTGACGCACTTGGTTGAACAATCCAATTTCCAACATGGAATCCAGTTGCTTCTTCAGTTCTGCTAACTCTGATGGGTTCATACTATAGGGTCTCTAGGCTATGGGTCCGGTTCCGGGGATTAGTTTGATGATAAACTCGATATCCCGATCTGGGGGCATACCGGGCAAAACATCTAGAAATACACCGGGGTATTCATAGACTATCCGGACTTGGTCAATGGTAGGTTGGGCTATACTCTTGTTGCACTTGAATTGGCGAGGTAAGGTTTCAGATATATGCTCGACTGATATTACGGCTGTACTGGTCATGGTTATGGCTTTCTTGGCACGGTCAATCAATCCTTTATGTTTGGACATCCAATCCATTCCTAGTACTACTTCCAAACCTTTAGTTTCGAGTACTATCAGGTTAGCATAAAAATATATGCCATGGATTCGGATAGGGACGGCTTTGCAAATTTGCCTAGCCTTGGTGGTTGATCCGGGAATTTGAACAATCATAACATGCTTCAGTTTGGTTGGTTGAATTTTACTAGTGCATGCAAATTCTTCGGTGACAAATGAGTGCGATGCACCAGGATCAAACAACACTCTTGCAAGTACTGAATTAACAGAAAACATACCCAGCACGACGTCTGGAGCTTCCTGAGCTTCTTCAGCATGCATGATTTAAAGACGGCCATTGCGGTTGAGCGAATTCCCTGGGGCAAACCTTCTTCCTGGATGAACACGACGATGTTGCTGCGCTGGGACTGCGGCATTCTTCTTGTTGGGGCACTCGTTGGAATAGTGGCCTTTATTTCCACAGTCATAACAAGTCACTTGCGACTTGTCCTTAGCTGCTACAGGCACAACATTGCTTCCAGTCCTCGGGGCAGTGTTAATGTTGGCGGTAGAATTGTTGTTGTTGAACTTGGGTGGGGCACGGTTGAAATTGTTAGAGTTGTTGGGGTTGTTGTGATTTCCTCCGGGCCTAGGGTTTCCACGGTTGGGATAGGTTGGACGGTTCATCGGGGGTCTGTTGGTTCTCGGGGCAAATCCTGGAGATGGGTTAGGGCGATACTTTGGGGTCTGATGGGTTCCTGGCTGATGCATCATGCGACGCTTGCGGTTCCCATTGGCTTGGTTGATCTTTCCTTCCATCTGGATAGCAGAGTCGACAAGGGCTTCAATATCCGCAAAGGGAATATTGACTAACACTGTCTGCATCTCATCATGCAGACCATTCAGGAATCTTTCTTTCTACTTTGCTTCGGTGTCGATCTCATCTGGGGCATACCTAGCTAATGACAAAAATTTGTCACGGTATTCCACTACGGTCATCCTTCCTTACTTCAGTTCTATGAATTCGTCTCTCATCCTCTTGATCAAACCCGGTGGCACATGGGTTCTGCTAAACTTGACCTTGAATTCTTCCCAGGTCATCATTTATCCTCCGGTCATGGCACGAACATTGTTCCACCATGCCCTGGCATCTCCGGCTAGATAGTGGGTGGCGAACAAAACTTTCTCGTTGGCTTCCACTCCAGCGACTTCTAGGTTATTTTCCATGGTTTGCAGTCAATCATCGACGTCTAGGGGTTCTTCTGACTTAGTGAAAACGGGTGGGTTGGTATTCTGGAAGTTCTTGAGCTTAGATCCATGGTTGTCCTGATTTCCGTGGCCTTGGTTGTTGTGGGCTAGCTGAGCTATCAGTTGCAGGGTGGCTTGGTTGGCTTGACGTTCCGCTCTTTCAGCTTCATGGTCAGAGGTCAATATTTGCAGGATCTGCAACATCGGGTCCGGGGATGAACCACTTCCTCCGCGTGGCATCTGAAGATTGAGATAGATCATGAGGAAAGAGGGAAATTTCTAAGGTTCTGGGATTTTGAAAAGTTTTCAAAGTTTGACTCAGATTCTCTAGTAACTTGTTTTTCATTCATTCATTCACACGATACAACACACACCACAACAAAGAAAAACAGATGGTTATAAGAACCATTCTGGAAACTACGATACAGTGGGACCGAATACTACTCACTACGTTTGGGCACTAGCGTAGTTGTGAGTTTTACTAAAAGTGATCTAGGGTGCAAAATTTGATATAAGCTTTGAAATAATTTTGGAGTAGCGTGAATTTTTATGAAAGAGTCCATGAGGTAAGAATAAGAATAAGTTTTTGTAAATATTTGCTTCCTTTGGTTTGGAAACTAAATTTTTGATTCAAACGTCCAGTCTAACTAGGGTCTCCTATGGTCAGGATGGCTCTGATACCAACTTGTCAACACCCGGATTTTTAATCCCAGATGCCTGTTATGCCATACATCGCAATCCTAGGATTACCATTTTTGCGAGACATAACAGAATTGGATACCATAGTACATCATCCATTACAAACCGTACATAAGTTCTTACAAAAATAGGGATCTCATGATCCAGTTCTTAATATAACTTCAAGCAGCGGAATACGTAATAATAACGGTAGCGTAGGCGCAGCTCCAGCTTCGGGGTCACAGGCAATGATGACGATGGGAGATGATCCTAGTTGTCGTAACCTTCCTGGGGTCCATCCTCCAGGTACTCCTCTTCATATTCTGGCCATGGGAATAGCCAGGGACAAAGCCATGAGTACTCTTTAAGTACTCGCAAACTAATACTAACAAGTGAAGGGTTTTTTTGTAATAGGACACTAAGCTCTAGGGTTGTTTTGCAAAAAGACAGATTTATCTCTACTAAGTTTAGAAGCAAGAGAAGCTAGTCACAATTCTTTAACTCCTAAGTACGAAATTGTATTTCATATCACAACCCTGTTGCAGTCAAGTCAAGGTCTCAATTCATTTCACAAGTCTTTTGAAAACATCTGACGGAGGAACAGTATGGCCACTCCAACTGTCCATAATCGCGGACGCGGCTATTTGAATAGTTTGACACTCGGCAGAGATTGTACACTTTTACCACAACATTCGATACATCCGTCAGGAACAAATCCTGAATTCACCATACTCAGTATGCGGATAATCAATCCTAACCTTTACATTACATGCCCTAGTATAAGCACCTCTCCTGTGAGTTTGTCCTCCCAACCATGACCAACTGTCATCTTGGGTACTGCACAGGTGGACAATCTTCACAAGGTAGCCTCATCTCAGACCTTGGCCGTGAGGGAACTAATACTAAGGTATATAAGTTTCCAGTCAAGCCCTACCAATCTTCAGGTATTGTGGTTGTACGATAAAATTGGAATGATATCGCATCCAGACAACCATCACTTTTATAAAGGGCTAAGGCTCATGCCTCAACATTTTCATCAACAAAATCATCAGGTATTCGGAAACACATGTCAAAACATCTTAGTAGAATGATCCATCATTCTAAGGTTTTCAGAACCATTTTCACCAAGTATTCCCATCTAATGTTGATCAAGTTTTATGCTTAGCACTAGCATCTACAGGTGGGGATTAGTACTAATGAGGGGTGGTAACTAAGTGGGGTTTTGACTAAGTTCAATCTCATGCCTTAGGATGACATCAAGATCATCTAGCTTAGGCCAAATTTTATGCTCTTTATGCAACCTTCAATTATCCTTCTAGTATCTACCACTTATTCCAGTAAACTCTAGGTACAAGATTTGATAAAGAAATAAAGTAAAAGCTGGCAAGTAAAACTAGGATTGGTTTATCAAGTGGGTAGGATCATCTATGCTTAAGGCATATAGTTGGCATGGTGACAAGCAAGTATTGGCTTGCATAGGTCAACTTGATTAATAAGGCTTGCTAAAGTAGTGTATCTTGCAAGTGTTAGCTTGCATTGGTCCACTTAGTTAGTAAAGCTTGCCTTGTGCAGAGCAGTGGTTGAAGTTCCCCTTGGCTTCTTCTTCGTAGTATCCTCCTTCCTCCTCATATTCTTGGTCGATACTAGCATCTATAAATAAATACGATGTACACAATCACGAAACAATACTTAACTACTTGCAATCATCACACAGAAGGGTCCTATAGATGATCTAGCATCATCACTAACATTACAAGATTAAATCTTGGTTTAATTCCTTTTATTTTTAGAAAAGTAATTTCTACTCATTGAAAAAACTACCTAAGATTTAATATTCTCCAAACCAAACATGGGATCATGTTATACACATGTCATCACCACATGTTTTAGTCCATGGGAATGTGATTTAAAGTGGTGTCACAATTTAATAAGGTTTAACCTTTTATTTTAATTAAACAAAGTGACTAGAAATGCTTATGTGGCATTCTTTTATTACTTGGTCATTATTTCTATAAGTAAACCTATATATTTTTATATATTCTGAAAGGTATGGTTAAATGTGATTTTTGAGAGTTGGAATCAACTCAAAAGCTATTATGGTTTTAATTTTAAAAATGTTTGAATGCAGAAAAGCTTCTGCCTTGTTATTTTTACCATGGATGATCTATAGATCCAAATGACTTGAATCCAACGGGCTTGGATTCAGCATTCCCAGACCTTTCTAGCAAAATTGGTTTCATTCAATTTGGTTCAGTGAATCGATCTGGGTTGATATTTGAAAATGGGTACAAAAGTGTTTTTGAAATAAAATGAAAAAGGTTAAGTTCAAATAACTGGGCTGCGCGGGAAGAGATACTGGGCCGGCCTGCTAAGCACATCGCTTACGCGGGCTGGTTAAGTGGCTGTCCCCACGCGTTAGTGAGACGAGGGGGTGCGAAGCGGTATGGGGCGATGTGGTGCGTTCGATCTGATTCTAATCCAACGGCTGAGGGTCATCGTCGACGTTGGGCAACACTGGCGAGAAACAAACCTAGCGCGGCTAGTGGGGGTCATTGGGGGTTCACCGGGGTTCAGGCGAGGGTCGGCGAGGCGGGCGAACGAGGAAGTCGATGACGGCGAACCTCCTGGTACTGGCAGCTTCTCCTGGGGTGGCTCCAATCGCTGGCCCCCTTCTTCTCCAGAGGCGGCAGGCTCCAGCAAAATTCCGGCAAAGTGCTGCTCGCCTTGCTTCGGGAACGGGGTTGCACGAACAGTGAAGAGAGGGGAGTGACATGGTGTGCTCAATTCGGCTGGGGGTGACCTCTATTTATAGTCGAGACGACGAGACCGAACGGCATGGGCAGGCGACGGTGGAGACATGGCTACGGGCTGCTAGAGGCATGGCCGGCGGTGGCGATCGCTTGGTGGTCTCCTGGCGATGCTCTACGGCTTTAATGCGCATGTAGGGGCGGTGGCAAATGGTCTGGAACGTGCGATGCTCTACGCGTCAGAGGCGGCGTCTTCGACAGCGAGCGGTGGCTGTGAGGCATGGGGCGGCAAACGGGAATGTCTGGCGGTCTCCTGGGTCGGTGGTGATCGTGTATGCACGCGGCGAGGGCGGCGCGCGGTCTGTGGGCTTCAGTCGAGGGTGGCGCTATGGCGCATGCTCGGCATGGTTGACAGAGGCACGAGCGCGGCGTTCCTGGGTGCTCTAGTCGGTGTCTTCGAGGCAGGGCTGGTCGAGAGGGGGCGGTGAGGCATGGGTGATCTTCTAGACAAGGTTGGCACGGCTAGTTTCTCTCCTAGCTTGATGTCTACACTGGGGTGGCATGGTGAGCTTCGGATGTTCACCATTGATGGCATTGCCAAGCTTACAGTGGGGCTAGTGTTTGGTTTAGTTAGCTAGATGATCTATTGAGGTTGCTGTGAGCTAGAGAGGGAACCGGTTAGGAAAGAATCACTGCTCACAACAGTGTTTGGATTTTGTTTGATTTGTATCTGCAAGGTGTTTGATAAAATGGCCGCAAGAATTCAAGTTTTGAATTTTGAAAAGATTTTTGGTGGGTGTGCTAGGTTGGTGCTAGTGAGTCTGCAGATGCTTGAGTTTTGAAAGTTGAGCTTGTTTGAGTGGTTTTTGAAAAAGTGGGATCTTCCCATATGATAAAGATTCAATTTTGAATTACCATTTAAACTATGCATTTGAAAGTTTTTGGATGATCACAAAGTGGGCCTTGATACTTTGTTATGAGTACAATCAAGGGGTGCAAAGATCCAGAAAAGTTTCTGTTAAGTTCTGAAAGTTTGAGACAACCGAAGTAGGCATGGGAGTTAAATTGGTCAAAATGACCATTCCCTTATTTTATTTGTTTTGATTTACTTGTCTTTGAGAAAAGTTTGGGAATTATTTATATGATGTATATTTCACCTAAGCATCCATTTACAAGCAAAGTAACACACAAACAAGTTGGTTCAAAAGAATTCCAAATGAAATGCATACACCATGCATGTTTTCATATTTTTATTTTAGAGAAGTTTTTGTTAACCCTAATTTTGATGATTAGAGTTTGATGATCCAAGTTTAGTATTTTTGGGATGTTCTAGAACTCCATGATTTTGTAGGAGCAACCAAGTTTGCACAAAGAGATGGAAGATTTTAGAATAGAATTACTAAGTGAAGGATTTTTGGGTAGCATAGAACTTCAACCCACTTTGATCAGCCAGATCAAAGAGGCGCAGAAAGGAAACGCTAGTATCGATGGAATCAAGAGTCGTATTGGTACAGGCAAAGTACCCGGATTCATCGAAGACGAAGAAGAAGTTCTGTGGTACAAAGGACGCCTTTGTGTACCAGCAGATTCTGAGTTGAAAGAAGTGATTCTCAAGGAAGCTCATGATACTCTTTATTCTATCCACCCTGGAGGAACTAAGATGTATCAAGATTTGAAGGAGCAATTTTGGTGGCATAAGATGAAGAGAGAAATCGGAAGCTATATCGCCAAGTGTGATATATGTCAGCGAGTCAAGGGCGGACATCAAAGACCCGCTGGATTGTTGCAACCCTTGCAGATTCCGGAATGGAAATGGGATTCCATTGGAATGGACTTTATCACTGGATTGCCTACCTCTAGTAAGGGAAATGATTCTATCTGGGTCATAGTGGACAGATTGTCCAAAGTCGCCCATTTCTTACCCGTTAAGACCACATATCAGAGTTCGAAGCTAGCGGAGTTATACATCGCTAGAATCGTCAGTTTGCATGGAGTCCCCAAGAGAATTGTATCGGATAGAGGAACTCAGTTTACCTCGAGATTCTGGAAGAAGGTCAAGAAGGTTTAGTAACCCGCCTAGATTTCAGTACCGCTTATCACCCTCAGACCGATGGACAAACGGAGTGAGTAAATCAAATACTCGAAGATATGCTGAGAGCATGTGTGTTAGAATATGGATCTAAGTGGGAAGACTGTCTGTCGTTTGCAGAATTTTCATACAACAACAGTTATCAAGCTAGTTTGCAAATGGCCCCATTTGAATTCATGTACGGAAGAAAGTGTCGCACTCCTTTGAACTGGTCGGAAGTAGGAGAGAGTCAGATTTTTGGACCCGGTATCCTACGAGAAGCCGAAGAGAAGGTTCACAAGATTCGTGAGCACCTCAAGACCGCCCAGTCAAGACAGAAGAGTTACGCCGACAAGAGACGTCGAGACCTCGCCTTCAACATAGGAGATTTTCTATATCTGAAGGTGTCGCCATTGAAGGGAATGCAACGTTTCCAACTCAAAGGAAAGTTAGCCCCCAGATATATCGGACCCTTCAAGATTCTGAACCGTCGTGGAGAAACGTCGTATCAATTGGAACTACCCGAAGAGATGTTAGCCGTGCACAATGTGTTCCATATCTCATTACTTCAGAAGTGTCTCGAAGTCCCGGAAAAGACGGAAGTGTTCAAGAATATCGATCACCGGACCATAGAGATCAACGAAGACCTGACCTATCTCGAAGTACCCATCCGTATTTTGGAAGAAGCTTTCCAAACTACCAGATCCCGAAGCATCAAGTTTCTCAAGATTCAATGGAGCAACCACACAGAAGAAGAAGCTACCTGGGAGCATGAAGATCACATCAGGACGGAGTTTCCCGATCTCTTCAAATCCTAGGTAATCTTTTCGCCCTTTTTCAAATCTCGGGACGAGATTTTGTTTAAGGGGGGAAGGTTTGTAACATCCCAAAAATACTAAACTTGGATCATCAAACTCTAATCATCAAAATTAGAGTTAACAAAAACTTTTCTAATTAAAAATATGAAAGCATTCATATGTGTGTGTATTGATAATTGGATTCTTTTGAATTGCCATGATTATGTGTTTCTTTGCTTGTAAAATGATTCTTAGGTGAAATAAACATCATCTAAACAATCCCCACACATTTCCCAAAGACAAATAAATCAAAACAAACAAAATGAGTGAATGGTCATTTTGACCAATATAACTCCCATGCCTACTTTGGCTGTCTCTAACTTTCAGAACTTAACAGAAACTTGTTTGGATCTTTACACCCCTTGATAGTACTCATAACAAAGTATCAAGGCCCACCTTGTGATCATCCAAAAACATTTGAACGCATAGTTTAAAGGACAGTTCAAAATTTAATCTATATCATATGGGAAGATCCCACTTTTTCAAAAACCACTCAAACAAGCTCAACTTTCAAAACTCAAGCATCTGCAGACTCACCAGCACCAACCTAGCACACACACCAAAAATCTTTTCAAAATTCAAAACTTGAATTCTTGCGGCCATTTCATCAAACACCTTGCAGATACAAATCTAACAAAATCAAAACACTATTGTGAGCAGTGATTTGAGCCTAACTGGTTCCCTCTCTAGCTCACAGCAACCTCAGTAGATCATCTAGCAAACTTAACTAATCACTATCACCACTGTGAGCTTGGCAATGCCATCAATGGTGAACAGCCGAAGCTCACCATGTCACCCTAGTGTGGACAACAAGCTAGGAGCAGCACTAGCCTCGCCAACCTTGTCTGGGAGCAAGCTAGCACCCCACCGCCACTCCCTGTCCAGCGCTTGAACCTTGCTAGCCCCTGGACCACACGCACAGACCGTGCCCAGCTCGCCAACAACCATGCCGAGCGTGCGCCAGAGCGCCACCCTCGACCGAAGCCCACAGACCGCACGTCGCCCTCGCCGCGTGCATAAGTGATCAACACCGTCCCAGGAGACCGCCAGACATCCCCGTTCGCTGCCCCATGCCTCACAGCCACCGCTCATCGTCGAAGACGCCGCCTCTTCTGCGTAGAATGTCGAGTGTTCCAGACCGTTTGCCACCGCCCCTACACGCGCATTAAAGCCGTAGAGCATCGCCAGGAGACCACCAAGCGATCGCCACCATCGTCCATGCCTCTAGCAGCCCGTAGCCATGTCGCCACCGTCGCCTGCCCATGCCGTTCGGTCTCGTCGTTGAGACTATAAATAGAGGCCTCCCTCGCTCAAACTCTTCACACCATCTCACTCCCCTCTACTCACTAATCGTTCCACCCCGTTCGCGTAGCAAGGCGAGCAGCGCATCACCGGAATTGCGCCGGAGCAGGACGCCTCTGGAGAAGAAGGGCACCGTCGATTTCGTCCACCCCAGGAGAAGCTGCCGGTACCAGGAGGTTCACCGTCGTCGACTTCGTCGTTTGCCCGCCTCGCCGACCCTCGCCTGAGCCCCGGTGTGCCCCTGACGACCCCCACCTGTCGCGTTAGGTTTCTGTCTCGCCAGCGTTGCCCAACGTCGACGATGACCCTCAGCCGTTAGATTAGAACCAGATCCCACGGCTCACATCGCCCCATACCGCTTCGCACCCCCTCGTCTCACTGACGCGTGGGGACAGCGACTTAACCAGCCCGCATAAGCGCTATGCTTAGCAGGCCGTACCAGTATCATTTCCCGTGCAGCCCAGTCATTTGAAATAAACCTTTTCCATTTTATTTCAAACACACTTCTGCACCTAGATTCAAAAATCGACCCAGATCGATTCATGAACCAAATTGAATGAAACCAATTTTGTTAGAAAGGTCTGGAAATGCTGAATCCAAGACCGTTGGATTCAAGTCATTTGGATCTATAGATCATCCATGGTAAAAATAACAAGGCAGAAGCTTTTCTGCATTCAAACATTTTTCAAATTAAAACCATAATAGCTTTTGAGTTGGTTCCAACTCTTAAAAATCACATTTAACCATACCTTTCAGAATATATAAAAATATATAGGTTTACTTACAGAAATAATGACCAATTAATAAAAGAATGCCACATAGGCATTTCTAGTCACTTTGTTTAATTAAAATAAAAGGTTAAACCTTATTAAATTGTGACACCACTTTAAATCACATTCCCATGGACTAAAATATGTGGTGATGACATGTGTCAACATGATCCCATGCTTGGTTTGGAGAATATTAAATCTTAAGTAGTTTTTCAATGAGTAGAAATTACTTTTCTAAAAATAAAAGAAATTAAACCAAGCTTTAATCTTGAATGTTAGTGATGATGCTAGATCATCTATAGAACCCTTTTGTGTGATGATTGAAAGTAGTTAAGTATTGCTTGGTGATTGTGTACCTCGTATTTATTGATAGACGCTAGTACCGACCAAGGATACGAGGAGGAAGGAGGATACTACGAAGAAGAAGCCAAGGAGAACTTCAACCACTGCTCTGCACAAGGCAAGCTAACACTTGCAATTTAGCAAACTTATACTGATACTGAAGCAAGCCTAATACTACTAGTTGAATGTGCAAGATAGCACTTGCAATTATGAAAGTTAGATAACCTATGCCATGCACTAAGCATGCTTGGTTGGACATATTTGATGATACCACATCCCAGTTTTACTTGCAAGCTTTATACTTTATTTCTTTATCAAAGTTATTACTTAGAGTTTACTTGAGTAAATTGTAGATTCTAGAAAGATAATTGAAGGTTGCATAAAGAGCATAAAATTTGGCCTAAGATAGATAATCTTTATGTCATCCTAAGGCATGAGATTGAACTTAGTTAAAACTACACTTAGTTACCACCCCTCATTAGTACTTACCCCCACTTGTAGATGCTAGTGCTAAGCATAAAACTTGATCAACTTTAGATGGGAATACTTGGTGGAAAAATGGTTATGAAAACCTTGGAATGATGGATCATTCTATTGAAATGTTTTGGACATGTGTTTCTGAACACCAGATGTTTTATGGTGATAAAAATGTTGAGTCATGAGCCTTAGCCCTTTATAAAACTGATGGTTGTCTGGATGCGATACCATTCCAATTTTACCGTACAACCACAATATCTGAGAATTGGGTAGGGCTTGACTGGAAACTTATATACCTTAGTATTGGTTCCCTCACGGCCAAGGTCTGAGCTGAGGCTACCTTGTGAAGATTTTCCACTTGTGTAGTACCCAAGATGACAGTTGGTCATGGTTGGGAGGCCAAACTCACAGGAGACGTGCTTATACTAGGGCGTGTAATTGAAAGGTTAGGATTGATTATCCACATACCGAGTATGGTGAATTTAGGATTTGTTCCTGACGGATGTGTCGAATGTTCTGGTGAAAGTGTACAATCTCTGCAGAGTGTCAAACTATTCGAATAGCCACGTCCGCGGTTATGGACAGCTGGAGTGGCCATACTGTTCCCCCGTCAGATGTTTTCAAAATGACTTGTGAAATGAATTGAGACTTTGACTTGACCACAACAGGGTTGTGATATGAAATACAAGTACCCACTTAGGTGTTATAAACTTCAACTAGCTCTCTTGATTCTGAACTTAGTAGAGGTAAATCTGGCTTTTTGCAAAACAACCCTAGAGCCTAGTGTCCTATTACAAAAAAACCCTTCACTTGTTAGTATTAGTTTGCGAGTACTTAAAGAGTACTCATGGCTTTGTCCCTGGCTATTCCCGTGGCCAGACTATGAAGAGGAGTACCAGGAGGATGGACCCCAGGAAGGTTATGACAACTAGGATCATCTCCCATCGTCAGCATTGCCTGTGACCCCGAAGATGGAGCTTAGCCTACGCTACCGTTATTATTACGTATTCCGCTGCTTGTGTTGTATTAAGACTGGATCATGAGATCCTTATTTGTGTAAGGCCTTATGTATGGTTTGTAATGGATGATGTACTGTGGTATCCAATTCTGTTATGTCTCGCAAAAATGGTAATCCTGGGATTGCGATGTATGGCATAACAGGCATCTGGGATTAAAAATCCGGGTGTTGACAGTCTCCCCCTCCTCGCTGCCGTCGTGAGGCTCCACCGGGCAAAGCATGGGTGGGCATGGCGGAGATAGGGTCTCTCTCCTAGGCGGTGGTTCCCCTGCAGGCCACAACACGCGGCTTAGTCAGGATCTGGTGGCGTGGGGCGGTGGGATACCAGCGGCTAGCGGTTCGACGGCGATGTGGATGAGGGCTTAGCTTCCGGTCGGTAGTGGTCCTCGGCCGCTATGCACGACATCTTCGGGCACGTTTATGGGACTTTTGGGCGGGTCGTCCTGAGGGGTTTGGGTCCATGGCGGCAAGACGTGGCTGCGCCTAGCAGTGCCAGCCTGACACTGTGGTGGTGCTAGTGGCCGGCTAGGTGATGTATATATTTGTATATTATAGTTTCCCCATATGTTAGGGGCCTTCCTGCATATTTGCAATTGTACCTGTACTATATATTGTGGACTTTGGCCCCTAGAGGAATACAAGTTGCCTATTCCTAACATGGTATCAGAGCCTAAGGTCTCGAGTTCGAGTCCTGGCTTTCGCAATTTATCCTAAAATTGTTGTTGACCCCTCTGTGTCCATGTATAGGCCTCTTGAGTCATACATGAGTTTCGTGCGCCGTCGCTCTCTTCCGGTTGCACGTGCTGACTTCTCCCCGTCACACGTGAGAGGGGGTGTTGAAGTGTATAAGTGGATTGCACTAGCCCTTTCCATCAGTTTGGACTTTTGGTTCCCGTCGTTTCAGATCGAGATCTGTGCCCTCTGCTCACGCCGTCGGGTCCCGTCTCGTCGATCCCGCCTACCAACTCGCCGACCAAGCCTGCCTCTCACCAGCCCCGCCTGCCAACTCTCGTCAGGTCCTGTCTCCCTGACCCCGCCTGCCAACGCGGGACCCCGCCTCTGCCTTTGCTTCAGCGGGAAACTGCCTCTCGCCAGCAATGCGTGACCCCGCCAAGCCTCGAGCCACGCGCCATCGCTCGCCATCGCCATGACTCGGACCCGCCTCTGCTTAACGCGCTGCTGGCCCGCCTGGCCCGCCGTCTCCCACCCAAGCCTGCCTCTCGCCAGAACCTGCTGGCCGCCTGCGTGCTGTCCGCCTCTTGCCCGTCTCAGTCGCGTTATCTTCCGGTCTCGATTTCCCCCAGAATAGTTTCGCGCCGCCCTGATCTACCTTGTTCCAGGGCTCAGATCACCGGTGGTGCCCTGTTCTAGGCGGAATTGGCCGGAGATTGCTGGTTTGCGAGCGTTGACTTCCAGTCAGATCTAGTCAAAAAAGTAAGAGAGATATGTCTTCTTCATCGGGTTATGTTGCGATTCCTCGCTGCCCGGTGATCTTTGATGGCGTGAATTATCCTGATTTCGCTGCCTTTATGCGTGTTCACATGCACGGTCTCCGTCTTTGGGGTGTGCTCTCCGGCGAGGTCTCCTGTCCGCCGTGCCCCCTGCTCCTGTGGCTCCTCTTCCGCCGACACCGATTGTTCTCGGTGCTGATGCTTCTCAGAAGGCCAAGGATGCTGCTCAGAGTGCTGATGATAGTGATGTTGCTGCTTATGACCTGAAGTTCAAGCAGTACTCTTCTGATCTTGAGACCTATCGCCACGCTCTGACTACCTACACTCAGTGGGTCGATGAGGATGCTCGTGTTGCTACTATTCTCACCTCCAGTGTTCTGCCCCAGTATGCTGCTGAGTTCATGAGTCTTCCTACTGTTGCCGCTCAGTGGGCACATCTTCGTCAGCGCTATCAGCCGTTTGGGGATGCTCTTTACCTGTCTATGGTTCGCCAGGAGCATGCTCTTCAGCAGGGTGATTCCACTATTGATGAGTTCTATACTCAGAGTGTTGCTATCTAGCGTCAGCTTGATTCTCTCTATACTGCTGTTTGTGGCACATGCTCGTGCTGCCAGATTGTGCGCTCGGATTTGGAGTTTCACCGCATCTATGAGTTTCTGTCTCGGCTCCGCCAGGAGTTTGAGCCCCGGCGTGCTCAGCTGAATGCTCGTGGTCGTGTTCCGCTCTCTGAGGTGTTGTCTAAGCTTCGGGTTGAGGAGACCCGTCTCCGTGGTGCTGGTCTTCTTGTGGTTCCATCTGTGCTTGCTACTCGTGGTCCTCCTATGCCGTCTGCTCCCTCGACTCAGCCGCAGTCCTCTGTGCCGCCGCTGATACTACCCACTCCTACAGGTCAGGGTCAGAGTCAGCACCAGCAGTCTCAGGGTCAGAGTCAGCACCAGCAAGCTCGTGGTCAGGGTCACCGTGGTTCTCTTCGTCACTGCTCTTACTGTAATAAGGATGGCCACACTTGGGCCACCTGTTATACACGGGATCCCAGTTTATGTCAGCAGCACCAGGCTCATGGGCAGTCAGCTTCTTCCGGATCTTCAACAGTTGCTCTCTCCGATCAGGACATTATCAGGAGTCTTCGCGGTCTGCTTGCTTCTACAGGCTCTTCTTCGACAGGCACTGCTGGTTCTGTGACTGATTCTTCAGGCACTGCGCGACCACCACCTTCTACACAGTCAGGTACGTCCCCATGGTATCTGGATTTTGGAGCTTCCTTTCATATGACCTCTGAGTCTTTTTTTTCGCTCTTCGTTCTCTCCCTTCTCCTGTCCGTGTTTTCACGGCTCATGGTACCTCTCTTCCTGTTTCTAGTCGGGGCACCATTTCTACTTCTTTTTCTGTTCCTGATATTTCTCATGTTCCTATTCTTAAGATGAATCTGTTCTCTGCTAGCCAGCTTACTAACTCTGGTTGTCGCGTCATTCTTGATGTTGATTCTTGTGTTATCCAGGACCGTCACACACATGCCTTGGTTGGAGCTGGCCCTCGCAGTCAGGACTCTTCAGGACTTTGGGAGTTAGACTAGCTTCGTGTTCCTTCCACTGCCACTTCATCTGCCAGTTCTTCTCCGGTCGTCGCCTCTGCTGCCAGCTCCTTTCAGCAGTGGCATCATCGTCTTGGACATCTTTGTGACTCTCGCCTGTCGTCATTAGTTCATCGTGGTATTTTGGGGTCTGTCTCAGGAGATGGGTCTTTGCATTGTCAGGGCTGTAGGTTGGGTAAACAGATTCAACTTCCCTATCCTACTAGCGCGTCTGTATCTCAGCGACCTTTTGATTTAGTTCATTCCGATGTTTGGGGTCCGGCTCCTTTCGCTTCGGAAGGGGGTCATCGCTACTATATTTTATTCATCGATGATTTTTCTCGGTACACTTGGTTGTTTTTTATGCGCTCTCGCAGTGAAATGCTCTCCATATATCAGCGTTTTGCGGACATGGTCCGCATTCAGTATTCTACTCCCATTCGTGTGTTTCGCGCTGATTCTGCTGGTGAGTATATCTCCTGGATGTTGCGAGATGTTCTTGCTGAGTAGGGCACCCTTGCTCAGTTCTCCTGTCCTGGCGCACATGCCCAGAATGGCGTTGCTGAGCGTAAGCATCGCCATCTTCTTGAGACCACTCGTGCCATGATGATTGTTTCTTCTCTCCCGCCGCATTTCTGGGCTGAGGCTGTCGCTACGTCAGATTACCTCATCAATATTCAGCCTCCTGCCGCCTTGCAGGGTGGTATCCCTCTTGAGCGCCTATCAGGACAGTCTCCAGACTACTCCATGCTTTGCTTGTTTGGTTGTGTTTGCTATGTTCTCCTTGCTCCTCGCGAACGCACCAAACTGACCGCTCAGTCCGTTGAGTGTGTCTTCCTTGGATACAGTGATGAGCATAAGGGCTATCGCTGTTGGGACCCTGTTGGTCGTCAGATGTGTATCTCTCATGATGTTATTTTTGATGAGACGCGTCCTTTCTATCCTCGTCCCACTGCTGGTACCTACCCGGTGGAAGATATCTCTTTTCTTCTCTTTCCGGACACACCTCCTTCTACTCCTATTGTGTCTTCTTCAGGATCTCCTCCCCCTGATGTCTCTTCTTCCACACCGTCCTCCTCTGGTCCGTCTAGTTATCCTCGTTCTCCGGAGTCTTCCTCTGCTATTCCTTCTTCTTCATCGTCATCTCATGAGTCGTCTTCCTCTGATGAGCTTCCCTCTGTAGGGGTTCGTAGCATGGAAAACAAAAAAATTCTACCGCATGCAAACAAACAAGCCAAGATCTATCTACTAGATTGTAGCAACGAGTCGATAGAAGAACTCACCCTCAAAGATTCCAAAGCGGTTAACGAGAGCAGATTCTCATGGGTGATGTAGTCGTACTCTTGCCGATCTCAAGATCGTGTAGACGATCCTTCCGGCGCTGCGTTCCGGCAGCGCTTCCGCAGTCGGTCACACATTCGGTACTCGATGAAGACCTTCCTCTCCCTTGTTCCAGCAGGCAATGGAGGTTGTAGCACTTTCCTCGCGATTCCGGCAGCACGACCGCGTGGTGTCGGAAGTAGAGGGAAGATCTCACAGGGCTTCGGCTTAAGTCGGAGCGAGTATGGTGGAGTATGAGAGAGGCGTTGGTGATCTAGGGTTTAGAGGGCACCAAGGGGAGGGCTTGGCCGGCGGCTAGGTTTTGGGGAAACCCCAACTCGCCGAGTTGGAGGTGCCCTAGGAGGCGGAGGCGACAGCACAAGGAGGTTTGTGGCGCCGGCGACTTGGGGCTAGGGTTTTGGGTGTGAGGGGTAGGGGGCGCCCTACCCCTCCTTATATAGGTGGAGGGTGGCCGGTTGGGAGGAGGGTGGCCGGTTGGAAGGAGGGAGTCCTCCCCCAACTCGGCCTCCTAGGACGGCGGGTGGAGGGAGGGGACTTCCTCCCCAAGTAGGTTTCCTACTCTCCCTCCACCAAGCAAACTTGCCGTTTGACTTTTTCAAATTGGCGTTTGACTTTCAAACTTGGATTTGATTTCTCTCTTTATTTTGCCCAGCCAAGTGACCTAGTACATGATGCAACCATTCCATATTGTCATGACACATTCATGTGCCCTTCCCCTCCGGAGTGCCAGACCTTCCGGACCCTTCTAGAACATTCCTGGTGAAAACACCGGAATCATTCCACAACTCTGAAACATGACTTTCCTTATATGAATCTTATTCTCCAGACCATTCCGGATCTCCTCGTGATATCCCGGATCCAATCTGAGACTCCGAACAACATTCGGTCTCTTACTCATCATTCCATAACTACTCAACAACATCGAATCCTTAAGTGTGTCTCCCTATGGTTCGTGATTATGCGGACATGATCGAGACATTTCTCCGATCAATAACCAATAGAGGAAACTGGAAATTCATATGGCTCCCACATATTTCTATGATTACTTTGCGATCGAATGAACCACTTACATATGATACCAATTTCCTTTTGTCTCACGATAGTTTACTTATCCGAGGTTTTGATCGTCGGTATCTCTGCATACCTAGTTCAACCTCGTTACCGATAAGTACTCTTTTCTCGCTCCCGTGGTATGTGATCCCTTGTGATCCAGTCACATGCTTGCAAGCTAATTGGATGACAGTCCATCGAGAGGGCCCAGAGTATATCTATCCGTCATATGGATGGACAAATCCCACTCTTGATCCATGTGTCTCAACCCATACTTTCCGAAAACTCAATGCCATCTTTATAGCCACCCAGTTACGGTGTGGTGTTTGATGTCATCAAAGCATCCTTCCGGTGATAGTGATTAGCATGATCTCATGGTCGAAGGAATTAGGTTACTATGTATCAGAAAGCTTATAGCAATTGAACTATTGAAAATGACTTGATCTTTATGCTATGCTTATCTATAGGAGTATGTCCATCATACCATTCTCCTAATGATATGACCTTGTTATTAACAATATCTCAAATGTTCATGATCAAGAAACCATGATCATCTATTAATCAACAAGTTAGTATTATGAAGAGGCTTTACTAGGGACTCTAAATTAGTTTACAAATCACACAAGTATTAATGTTTCCAGTTAATACTTTTATAGCATGAATGTAAACATTTATCATAAACACAAAGATATAATAATAACTACATTTATTATTGCCTCTAGGGCATATCTCCAACACCCTCTACTCATCATGTTCGTCAGCGTCGTGCTCCCAACCGTTACTCTCCTAGTCAGTATGGTATTTCTGTTGCCTTCGAGCCGACTTCTTATCGGGATGACGAGCATCATCCTGAATGGAAGCTGGCCATGGCTGAGGAGATTGCTGCGCTTGAGCGCATTGGCACCTGGGATCTTGTTTATCCCCCTCCCGGTGTTCGTCCTATCACGTGTAAGTGGGTCTATAAGGTTAAGACACGCTCTGATGGATCTCTTGAGCGCTATAAAGCGCGTCTTGTGGCTCGTGGTTTTCAGCAGGAGCATTGTCGTGACTATGATGAGACCTTTGCTCCTGTGGATCATATGACCACTGTGCGTACTCTTCTTGCTGCTGCTTCTGTTCGTCACTGGTCTGTGTCCCAGCTTGATGTTCAGAACGCCTTTCTCAATGGTGAGTTGCGTGAGGAGGTTTATATGAAGGGAATATGCCCGAGAGGCAATAATAAAGTGGTTATTATCGTATTCCTTATTTATGATAAATGTTTATTTCACATGCTATAATTATATTGATACGGAAACGTTAATACATGTGTGTTTAATAAACAAAAAGGAAGTTCCTAGTTATGCCTCTCTTATAAACTAGCTCGTTGATTAACATGATGATCAAAGTTTCCTGATCATGAACATTGGATGTTGTTAATAACAAGGTCACAACATTAGTGTAATGATGTGATGAACATTCATCCGAAGTATAGCATTACGATCAAAGTCATTGAGTTTATATTGCTATAACAACTTACGAAGTGATCCTAATCCTTAGACCATGAGATCATGTCAATCACTACCACCAGAAGAGTTTCTCGATGACATCAAACGTCACACCATAACTGGGTGATTATAAAGATGGCTTCAGAACTACTAAGGTGTTATGTTGAGACCCATGGATCATGAGTGGAATTTGTTCATCCCGATGACGGATAGATATGCTCTGGGCCCTCTCGGTGATATCACATTGATTAGCTTGCAAGCAAGTGATTTGATCACTAGGATGTTATATCACGGGAACGAGAAAAGAGTGCATGTTGGTAACGAGATCAAACTAGGTATGGAGATACCGATGATCGAATCTTGGACATGTAATATATCGTGAAACAAAGGGATTAAGATACTAGCGTAAAGGGTTCACACAATCACAGAAGTCATCGTTGAATGTGTGGGAGTCAGTATGGATCTCCAGGTCCCGCTACTGATTATTGATCTGAGAAGGGTCTCGATCATGTCCGCATTATTCGCGAACCATAGGGTGACACACTTAAGGGATGCCGACACCATTCGGAGCAAATAATATGCCAGAGAAAGAAAAAGGAAAGTGCAGGAATTTATTTCACTAGACACCGGAACTGTTTCGGTTGAAATTGCTGAAACTAGTTCTGCATGTGAAATAGAATACTAGCAAGGGGTTTTATGTGAATGTTTGTTAATTAAAGTAATTAACAAAATTATGAATAAATAAATAAAAGAGTTTTATTTAAATGAGAGTTTGCATTAATTTTGGTGGAAAATTAATGCATGTGAGTGGAATTGTGAGTGGAGAGGTTTTTATGTGAGTGGAGCTTCCACCACATGAATGAGGGAGAGGTGGGGGCACCCTCCATGGCCGGCGGCCATGCCCCCTTGGGCTGCCCCCCCCTCCCCTATAAAAGGACCCCCTCCTCTCACTTGTCTCACACACCTCCTCGCGAAGGATCTCTCTCCCCCCTTTAGAATTTCCCCATGGTATCGGATCAGCGAGATACATGTTCCCGGTGCCTTTTTCTGGAAGGATTTGTTGCTTCCGCTGCTTCGCTGGAGCGAGGGCGCGGAGGTTGTCGGGGTACCCGTACGTGTGTGCGATCACGGATGCGCCACTGCTTTGAGGTGCTGGACTTGATCGTGCTGGACTGGCTGGACCAGATGGATTTCATCACGATCTTGAGATCGGCAAGCGTTCATCTACATCATCCACGAGTACAACCTCGTTAACGCTATTAGGTCTTCGAGGGTATGTATTCTATGGATGTATATCCACCCGTTGCTTGTATCTAATAGATAGATCTTGGTACATAGATGTTCCCATCGTAGGAATTTTTTTGTTTTCTATGCTGCGAACCCTACAGTGGTATCAGAGCCGGATCTATGCGTAGATACTTTGCACGGGTAGTACACATATGAGTATGTGGGCGATGATGATCATTTTATTGCTTCTTAGTTGTACTTTGGATATTGGTGGCATAGTGGGATGAAGCGGCCAGGACAAACTTTACATGTCCTCGCACATGAGACCTGTTCCACGCTTGACATGCAACTAGTTTTGCATAAGTGGCTAGCGGGTGTCTGTCTCTCCTACTATAGTAAATATCTAATTTGCAACGAGTTGTCAACAATTTGGTTATCCTCGTTGTGGTTCATGTTCGTAGGTAAGAACGGTTCTATCTTCGAAAGCCCTAAGCCACGTAAAACTTGCAATGGATAAATTAGAGGCGTCTAGTTTAGATTGTTGCTGGGCTAGTGTTATGATATGGTGATGTTGTAATACAACACACATAACGTGTAAACTACATAGACCTTGGATTTACACATATAGGTATGATAGTGATCATACCACGGTGCACATGATAGAGATCATATGCGGGAACCATATCATTCCACTAATAAACATGTGATGTTTGATAGCATCTTATATTGCGTGTTTGGCGTTTTATTAGCATAATAAGATGACCCCTCATTTAAATATCAAGATAAAAATGTGTTCTTCCTTAAGTATGCACCGACAATGTTTCGTCGCTTCAAGACATCACGTGATGATCGGGTGTACTTGAATCCACGAGCACATCTCGGGTGTAAGACAGTTACACACGCGAATACTAAGGTTCTTACTTGGCGAGCCTAGCATGTACAGACATGGCCTCAGAACACGGACCGAAAGGTTAAGCATGAGTCATATAGTAGATATGATGCCCATTTGATGCTCGCCTTTGAAGCTACACCGACTCACGTGATGATCGGACTTGGTGTAGTGGATTTGGTTCATGTAATCACCAAAAAGACACGAGGGATGTCGTTTTTGAGTGGGAGTTTATTTCTAATTTGGATTAGTAGAACTCAATTTATCATAAATTAAATCAAAGTGAATTTGCATAATTTGTTGTAGTCATTGGCATTCGTTCACCACCTTATGCATAGTTGTAATTGAGATAATAGAACTATAGAATTCTGGATATATACTTTTCGAACTGGTATCGTATTGTGTTGAGTGTCAATCTAAAGTTTAAAGTACTATTGCAAACTTTCAAAAAAATTCTATTTACTCCGTGAAATTTAATAATTGGTATTAAATCGAGAGTAACAATTCCAATGTTAGTATCTTAAGTATCATGTTTGCCTCCATGATTCTTGATTGTTTTAATATCAAGTTTATCTAGGAGCTGAAAGAATTGTTTTAGAAACCATCATGTGTGGCAGATATAACGATATCTGAAACAATGTTTTGGTTGCAATATGATAGAGTATAATATGTGTTCTCATATAGGATGAGAATTTATAAAGGTTGGAGATGCTAGACATCCTAATCATCCAAAAGGGTTTTGGAAAGCAACATTATACTCACGATTCACCTTTATAAGCTGCAGTAGCTTGATCATGAAAGTCGTCATGATAAGGATGAATAGAAGATGTATGTAAAGTGTTTACTATACTAAAAGATTACTAAAGAATGGATTTTGAAAGAACGCTGATCATTTGATGATGGTGATCTACTTCAAAGTGCAAGTCCAAAGGTATTATTATTTGAATATACACGCTTTGGACTATGTGTCATGTATATGGCGCCACTTTTGATGTTGATAGATTCTTTTAAAAAGGAAAAGGAAATGCTGAAAGAGAATCTATAAAATATATTTGGCAGAAAAGAAAAGATTGGAAATATGCAATTTAGGTATATGGATGATATACATGTTATGGTTATATTCTTTGCTTGTTAAACAATGTGGTTCTTGGGTATTGGATACCGAATTGGTTGGTATGAAATTTCATACGGAACAACGCAATTCATAAACCACAATGGCCTAAATAACTAGCAAGAGAATATGTGATGATGTTCATCGAAAACAAACAAACCGTTGTTTGTATTTCTCGTTGACATCAAAGCTTGACTTCAAGATTTGTTTTAATAGTTGTTATTTAAATCAAGTATTATGAGAACAAAGGTTGTTCAAATAATTACCATATTCCATATTAGATGGATGATTTACAAATCTAGTTGGAGAGATCACATCCATAAAACCTAATGCTAAAATGTCGCAAGACAAATGATTGAAAGATCACTTACGAAGTGACATCGCCGTTTAAATTATATTGGAAAGAAAACATGAAGAATCTCCATATTCATGGATTTTTGGAGTCTTTGATTTGATCAAGTGACGCTTGTGAGACTTTCCTCGGGATAATTAAAACTTCATTTAAAGGCCAAAGAAGAACGAACGACTAAATTGTTGGAATTTATACATATCGATGTATGTAGTCCATTATGTGTAGTCGTAAGCGATGGGTTTCAACTTCATATACTTTCTCTGGAAATTTGAGTGAATATTCACTTAATGAGAAAGAAGTGTGAAATATTTGAAAATGTTCAAAGACTTTCAAGATGAAGTGAAAATCATTGTAACAAGAAAATAAATGGTTTATGATTTTATCATAAGGGATTTATTTGAGTTCCAAGTGTAACAAGAAAATAAATGAATTATGATTTTATCATAAAGGGATTTATTTGAGTTACAAGTTTAGCAAAACACCTAGATTTACATATCCCGAAACACCATAGGAATATGGAGTGTTTGAGATTTGTAATGAAACCTTGTTTGACATGGTTGGATCAAAGGTGTTATTTATAAAACTGCCATTATGTTTTAAAAAGATTAAAGCTTTAGAGACTACCACTTTTACACTGAAAAGAGCTCCATCTTGATCCGTTGAAATGACACCATATGAGTTATGGTTTGGGGTAAAACCCAAGTTGTCATTTCTTAAATTTTGGTATGCTAAACATAAGTAAGATGTTTACAACCGAAGTCGGATAAGCATGTCTTTGTAGGTTATTTTGAATAAAAATTGGGTATTCCTCCATAACACCAAGGACAAAAGGGTTTGTCGCTTGAAATGTGAAGTTTCTTGGAGAAGGAATTTTTCGTAAAAGTTAAGTGGGAGGACAATAGAACTTTGATAAGGTTAACGAACCTTAGCTAAATGTGCTGAGTTGCGCAGCGCCGGAAATCGTTCCGAAGGCTGCCATAATGCTCATAGCTTATGTGCCTCAAAGGTTGTGGTCACGGAGATCTAAGTTCCTATTGAACCAAGTAGGTCGGTTAAACAATCAAATGCTAAGATTTGAGGGTAAATCATTATTGTTTGACAATGATGAACCGAATACATACAAAGAAGCGATGATGGGCCCTGACTCCGTCAAATGGCTTGAAGCCATAAAATCCGTGATAAGTCCATACACGAGAAATCAAGTTTTGAACTTGAAAGACCCTCCGGAAAGGTGTAAAAACCTATCGGTCGTATTTGGATCTATAAAGAAACAGACATGGATGTTTCACATCTATGAAATAGTCGACATGTCGTAAAGTATTTTATGACAATGTTCAAGGAGTTGACTATGACAAGATTTGATCTTTCATAGCGATATTTAGTCTGGAGGATTAAAGTAGCAACCACTACATATAATTTGGTATATGGTAGATGAATAAACAAAACAAAGTTCTTCTAATAGAATGGTTACCTAGGACGTGTACATGACACGGTCCAAAGGGTTTTGTTAAATTCAAAGGATGCTAAAAAGGGCATGCAAACTTCAATGGTTGAAGTAAGCATCGCGGAGTTGGAATCTTCACCTTAATGAAAAGGAGTTTTCATCAGGAGACGATGAACATGCTTGCATTTGCAAGAAATTAAGTGGGAGCGCTAAGACATATTTCTAATACATTTTGTGGAGGACATCTTGTTGATTAGAAATGATGTATGTATCTTTTATTGACAAAGGTTAAGAATTTCATTTCGATGAAATACTTAGGCAAAACCCGAATATTTAGCGTGAATGTCTATAGTGGATAGACTGTGACGCCAATATGGTTGTGCCAAACGTACATATATGAGATACTGAAGGAGTTCAATATAGAAACGACAAGAAACAGTTCTTATTGCATGGAAAGGAATTGAATCAAGATTTAAGTGTATCGACACTTGATAAGTGAAACAAGATTCAAGTGCTTTGACACTTGATGAGTGAAATCACAAGAATGATTTGATCAATCATACCATGATATGTACACATCCAGATATGTCCTATGCTCTAAGTGTTATGAGCATATACTAGAATGAATCATAAAATGATCATTGGACGATAGTGAGGATATTCTTATGATCTTTTTGAAAGAACTAAGAATATATTTGTGTAGAGGTGACAAACAATTACAAATAGTTCATTGTAAAGCGTTACATTGATACTAGGTTTGTCACAAGATACAAATTAAGTTTATCTCAATTTAAACTATGGGTGGCACAATGTAATGGAAAGGAGATTCCATGATGGATTTGGATGAAATCCATAGTTAAAGACATTGTGACGAATACTACAACAAAAAGGCTAAGTATATGACTGCTATAGTAGCAACAAAGGACGGAATTTGTGTCAAGTAGTTTGTTATCAAACTAAGGTGTGGTTCGCAACGGGCTAACACTAAAGATATATTGTATGACAATAGTATTGACGTGTTCTAACCCCAAGGAACTAAAGGTCTCACCGAAAGACCAAATTTATACAATGCCATCTCATTGGAGAATGAGTGATGCGTGAAGACACAAAGACATGCAAATACACATGGACCTGAAAGTGTCAGATCCGTAGATTATGTTAACCACTTATAGTTGCGTATATGGAACACCAGAAAGCCATAGGAGTTCAATACGCAAAGGTTTCAAACTATATTATTGTCACTAGTGCAAGTGGGAGACTGAAGGGAATATGCCCAAGAGGCAATAATAAAGTGGTTATTATTGTATTCCTTATTTATGATAAATGTTTATTTTACATGTTATAATTGTATTAATACGGAAACGTTAATACATGTGTGTTTAATAAACAAAAAGGAAGTTCCTAGTTATGCCTCTCTTATAAACTAGCTCGTTGATTAACATGATGATCAAAGTTTCCTGATCATGAACATTGGATGTTGTTAATAACGAGGTCATAACATTAGTGTAATGATGTGATGAACATTCATCCGAAGTATAGCATTACGATCAAAGTCATTGAGTTTATATTGCTATAACAACTTACGAAGTGATCCTAATCCTTAGACCATGAGATCATGTCAATCACTAACACCGGAAGAGTTTCTCGATGACATCAAACGTCACACCGTAACTGGGTGATTATAAAGATGGCTTCAGAACTACTAAGGTGTTATGTTGAGACACATGGATCGAGAG
This sequence comes from Avena sativa, assembly GCA_916181665.1. NCBI lineage: Eukaryota > Viridiplantae > Streptophyta > Magnoliopsida > Poales > Poaceae > Avena > Avena sativa. The sequence goes on from OV702298.1 coordinate 23,136,468, forward strand.
TGGAATTTGTTTATCCCGATGAAGGATAGATATGCTCTGGGCCCTCTCGGTGATATCACATTGATTAGCTTGCAAGCAAGTGATTTGATCACTAGAATGTTATATCACGGGAACAAGAAAAGAGTGCATGTCGGTAACGAGATCAAACTAGGTATGGAGATACCGATGATCGAATCTCGGACATGTAATATATCGTGAAACAAAGGGATTAAGATACTAGCGTAAAAGGTTCACACGATCACAGAAGTCATCGTTGAATGTGTGGGAGTCAGTATGGATCTCCAGGTCCCGCTACTGATTATTGATCGGAGAAGGGTCTCGATCATGTCCGCATTATTCGCGAACCATAGGATGACACACTTAAGGGATGCCGACACCATTCGGAGCAAATGATATGCCAGAGAAAGAAAAAGGAAAGCACAGGAATTTATTTCACTAGACACCGGAACTGTTTCGGTTGAAATTGCTGAAACTGGTTCTGCATGTGAAATGAAATACTAGCAAGGGGTTTTATATGAATGTTTGTTAATTAAAGTAATTGACAAAATTCTGAATAAATAAATAAAAGAGTTTTATTTAAATGAGAGCTTGCATTAATTTTGGTGGAAAATTAATGCATGTGAGTGGAATTATGAGTGGAGAGGTTTTTATGTGAGTGGAGCTTCCACCACATGAATGAGGGAGAGGTGGGGGAACCCTCCATGGCCGGCGGCCATGCCCCCTTGGGCTGCCCCCCCTCCCCTATAAAAGGACCCCCTCCTATCACTTGTCTCACACACACCTCCTCGAGAAGGATCTCTCTCCCCCCTTTAAAATTTCCCCATGGTCTCGGATCAGCGAGATACATGTTCCTGGTGGCTTTTTTTGGAAGGATTTGTTGCTTCCACTGCTTCGCTGGAGCGAGGGCGCGGAGGTTGTCGGGGTACCCGTACGTGTGTGCGATCACGGATGCGCCACTGCTTTGAGGTGCTGGACTTGATCGTGCTGGACCGGCTGGACCAGATGGACTTCATCATGATCTTGAGATCGGCAAGCGTTCGTCTACATCATCCACGAGTACAACCTCGTTAACGCTATTCGGTCTTCGAGGGTATGTATTCTATGGATGTATATCCACCCGTTGCTTGTATCTAGTAGATAGATCTTGGTACATAGATGTTCCCATCGTAGGAAATTTTTTGTTTTCTATGCTGCGAATCCTACATTATATGCAACCTCCTTCTGGGTATTCTATTCCCGAGGGGATGGTTTGTCATCTTCGACGTTTCTTTATGGCCTCAAACAGGCTCCTCGTGCCTGGTTTGAGCGCTTTGCTTCTGTAGTGACTGCTGCTGGTTTCTCCCCTAGTGCTCATGATCCTGCGCTGTTTGTTCACACTTCTTCTCATGGACGCACTCTTCTTCTTCTCTATGTTGATGATATGATCATTACTGGTGATGATTCTGAGTATATCGCCTTTGTTAAGGCTCGTCTTCGTGATCAGTTTCTTATGACTGATCTTGGTCCTCTTCGATACTTTCTTGGGATTGAGGTTTCCTTCACTTCTGATGGCTTTTACATCTCTCAGGAAAAGTATATTCAGGATCTTCTTGCTCGTGCTGCTCTTGGGAATGAGCGCACTGTTGAGACCCCTATGGAGCTTAATGTTAAGCTTCAACCTACTGACGGTGATCCTCTTCCTGATCCGACATGTTATCGTCATCTTGTTGGGAGTCTTATTTATCTTGCTGTCAGTCGTCCTGACATATCTTATCCTGTTCATATTCTGGGTCAGTTTGTTTCTGCTCCTACCACTGTTCACTATAGTCATGTTCTCCGTGTTCTTCGTTATCTTCGTGGTACGATCACTCGTCGCCTTTTCTTTCCTTGTTCCAGCTCCCTCTAGCTCCAGTGCTATTCGGACACTACGTGGGTGAGTGATCCTTCGGATCGTCGTTCACTTTCTGCTTACTGTGTGTTTCTTGGTGGTTCGCTCATTGCTTGAAAGACGAAGAAACAGACAACGGTTTCCCGTTCGAGTGTTGAGGCTGAGTTGCGTGCTATGGCCTTATTGACTGCTGAGGTGACCTGGTTACGGTGGTTGCTTGCGGATTTTGGGGTCTCTATTACCACACCCACTCAGGTTTTGTCTGACAGTACATGTGCTATTAGTGTTGCACGTGATCCGGTCAAGCATGGGCTTACCAAGCATATTGGTGTTGATGTTTTCTATACACGTGCTCAGGTGCAGCCTCAGGTTGTTGCGCTTCAGTATGTGCTTTTAGATTTACAGTTGGCGAATTTATTTACGAAGGCACAGACCAGAGCGCGGCATGATTTCTTACTCTCCAAACTCAGTGTTGTGGATCCACCATGAGTTTGAGGGGGGGTGTTAGATGTATATATTTGTATATTGTAGTTTCCCCATATGTTAGGGGTCTTCCTGCATATTTGCACTTGTACCTGTACTATATATTGTGGCCTTTGGCCCCCAAAAGAATATAAGTTGCCTATTCCTAACAGCGACAACGGGCTGGACCTCCATTGTCTAGCTCGTTCGATGGTGGTGGAACAGTGGTCGGTGCATCTCCTTCGGTCGCATCGGAGTTCAACTCTTCTCTCGTTAGCGGTGCAACCAAGGGTTGGCTCAAGATTGCCCCTTTCCAGCAGACTTCTGGGCTTACAGATGGGTCGGGCGAAAGCCCTTCTCGATGCTGATGATGGCGACGCCTGCGGGCGTCGTCTCCTCCCTGGGGGATTCATCATGGCTCTGCCCGTGTTTCCCCACATTAAGCGTCAGAGGAAACCCTTGATTCGGCTCGCCTGATCAGATAGCGGCGGCACTGTAATGTCGTCCCCGCCTTGAAGGCGTTGTGTATATTGCTCGTGAAGTCCCCGGATCGGCAAGACGAAGTCCAGGTTGGTGACCGCTTTTGAGCATGGGCTTTCGGGGTGCGATGTACATCGTCATCGGCGCTTCTCGGTCGACATCCCCTCTCGAGCGGTTCAGTCCCGCCGCTCGCTTGCCACCTTAGCGTACATGGGCAGTTTTACAGTCATTGTCAACTTTTGGAGTGAATGAAGAAGGCTTAGCTGTCCTGGCCCAGGGGAGGCAGCAGGGTCATGGATTGCTCAAGAAATATGTGCGCTCAATCAAACAAGGGGCCGTACCGTACGGGCACCCGATATCTTTCTGGAAGAACAATGGCTTGCCAGTCGCAATCAAGGTTGGGTACAGAGTCAGAAGGGGCCGTACGCCCGTACATCAATTAATCTCCGATATCTTTCTCGTTAAGAGCGATCAGCCTGGCGGTGCTGGCCACAATCAAATTTCAGAAGCTTCTTCCACTTTATTAGTACAACCTTCGTTGCACGGCATGCGTCCGATCCTTTTCCTTCTCTTGAAACGGCTACGGGGTACCCTACACGCACTGGTGTGGTTCAAGTCCAAGAAGAGCGTGTCACTGGCAGTTTCCATCTAAACCAACCCGTATAAACCGCTAACTTTTTTGCAGTTTTCAGAAACCGGCCAAAATCAGCGAAACCGTCTATACACACACAGGCTTAGATCATCCCCACTCCTTGGGCGATCTCAGGCCGAAATTCGGACCAACTCTTGGCCGGACGAAACTTGATTTCGGCCCGGGAACACCGAGTTTTCCACTCGCGTTTTCAAGCCGAGTTCCCGCGTTCGGCTAAATTTTAGACGAGTTTAACAAATTCAGGCGGATTTCATAAACATGGGCAAATATAGGCGGATTACATCGAATTTAAACTACATTACTAGATAATAAACTAAAAACATTAAAAAAAAGTCCGTCGCCGTCGCCATTGCTGATGCCGTCGCCGCTTCTATATGCCGAAGTTGCCGTAGAAGGACGTGTAGCCGGAATCGGCCCTACCATCGTCCTCGCCGTCGTCGTCGTCGTCGCTCGGCGGCTGCGGCGCCGCCTCCCGGAGGAACTCCTCCATCGCCATCTTGACGGCGAACGCATCCTCGTCGACTGGCACCGTCTAGTCCTGCGGCTCTGGCTTCAGCCTGCGAAGGCGGAGACGGCCGATGGGTGGCGACGGAGCGCGCGGCTCGTTGATGACGATGCCGCGCGACCTGGTCCTCGCCGGCGAATGGACCGGTGTCTCCGGCTCTCGCTTAACGGGCCGGAGCGGCGGCAAAGCCACCGACACGAAGCTTGACGAGTGCAAGGCCGAAGCGGAGGACGAAGAGGAGAGGCTGGCCATCCTCCTCGGCAGCCAGTTGGCCGGAGGATGGCGCCTCGCCCTTGCCGACGGTGTGGGGTTGCGGGGGAAGCCGATGTGGGGCTCGTTGCCGGCGTGGATGTGCTCCAGCACGGCGGCAAGGGTGCACTGGTGAGCGCTCCACCAGCCGCGTTGTTCCTCTTCGGCGGCTAGCCCGGCGACCCCTCGTGTCGGGCGAGCGCATGCTGCTGCCTGTCCGCGAGGTACTGTTCCCAGAACACGCGGTTGCCCGGATCCTCGGCGATGACCGGGTCATCCATGGTGGCGATGACCGCCTGGATCTCGTCGTCGAGCTCCTCGGGATTCGGCTCCGGTGGAATAGGGATCCCACCGATGCTGAGCCTCCAGCCGGACAGGAGGCGGATGTCCGGCGGCGCCATGTAGCCCGCATCGTACAACATGCGGGCCTCCCACGGTTGGAGGGTGCGGCGGCCGAAGCCATTCGCCGCCGCGCCGTCGCCGGGGTACCTTTCGCCCATGGTGTGGGGGTGCCGGAGTTGGGGAGCTTGTGGAGGGGGAAGTGAGGAGCGTTGGAAGTGAGTGAAGTGAGCCGGTGAGGTCGCCGGATTATATAGGCCGAAGGGGCGGTGAGGGAGGGAGGGGTGTAGCGGCGAGGGCGAGAAAAGCGAAAACGACGGAAAGTCAGTGCCCGCCGGTCTGTCACGGGAGTCAAGGCGGCAGCGGTGGCACGGCATTACGGCGACGCGTCGCCGGCGCGACGGCAATTATTGCCCAGCGGTCGCGTGTGGTTCCTAGAAGGACGACGACTCGGCTTCCGTCGCTGACTGGACGGGTTCACACGTCGTTTCGCTTCGTCCGGAGTTCCAAGGGCGTTTTCGGAATCCTGAGAATAGCCTGGAAAGTCCGAACCAAAGTTAGCCCAAATCTAAACAAAAAGTTCCTAAAAACGTGACTAGGCCGATTTTCAATATCCGAACCTAAATTCGATGTTCGAATCAGCGTGCTAAAAATGCTAGTGGAGATGGTCTTGGTCACTGCGTAGCATGTACTACTGGACTAAACTACCCGTCATCCTTTCCCTGTTGCCGACGATGCATGCAAAGTTGCATAGTTGTGAGTGTTCTGTGGATGGGCCCCGTGCGTAGTTGTTGATGGGCCTCTGGTGATAAATAGGTGGGCCACGCCGTTCGAATTTGCCAATCCCTTCATAATCAGTTCTCCTCTTTCTAAGATGGTTCCCGTAACCAGTTCACTCATTCTTTGCTTGAATATGTCGCCACTTTCCTGTACATGAGTCCAGGGGAAATCGTCACGTAAGGCTGCTCATAAACTCAAGGGTCATTACGTTCTAGCAGCTTCCGTTCTAGCTGAAATAGTTCTCCTGGAGACCTACTACCTACTTTGGGTCTTCAATTTCAAGAGGATATTTTCCGACAATCGTACTGTGTCTTAAAAACTACATGTACCTGCTCTCGAGTTTTACTTAGGCCTGCTACGCGTCCTCCGGGAGAGCGGTCTGATCCTCCAGTCTCCCCCGTACGACACGTGTCCACCTGGACCAACCACTCACGCAAATAAAAAAAACCACGCTAGTAAATAAGACAGCCAACATCCCGTGTCCTCGCTCGATTACATGATGTCCCTGTCGCTGTAGGGCAGATTGGCTCTGAACGACATCCATCGCTGGCGAGCCCGTCCAGCTCCGGCAAGCGGCGGCGTCCAGCTCAGCGACGTCCGCACCCCCCTAGGAAGCACGTCGCTAGCAACACATCCACCTTTCTATGGCAGCACCGCCTCCCTTCCCTTGGCAGCACCCTGTGCGCCTCCCATGACGACAAATGCCATCGTCTCCGGTGAATAAGCCAGGGTGGTCGCTCGCTGCAACGCCGGTGGTCGGAGGCGGTGGCCTCACAACAACACTGTTGCCTCCCTTGTAGTAGCGGCACCTCGTCGATGTAGCAGCGGTGGCGCCCGCATGTAGCAAAGCCGGTGCAACGGCGCCTCGCCCATGTAGCAGCGCGGCCTTGCCCATGTAGCAGAGGCGCCTCGCCGATGTAGCAGCGGCACCTGCACCTCGCCGTTGTAGCAGCGACGACACCCGCATGTAGCAAAGCCGGTGCGCTGGTGCCTCGCCCATGTAGCAGCGTGACCTTGCCATGTAGCAGAGGCGCCTCGCCGGTGTAGCTGCATGGCCTCACCCATGTAGCAGAGACGCCTCGCCGATGTTGCTCCGCTAGTGCCACACCCATTGTAGCGGCCATGTAGCAGAGGCGTCTCACCGGTGTAGCAGCGAGACCTCGTCCATGTAGCAGAGATGCGTCGCGGAGTGTAGCAGCCGCTGTAGCGCATGCAGCAGCGGTCGCCACCGCCTGTGCAGCCGCCGCAGTGGCTGCGTGTAGCAAGCCATTGCCCCATCATGTAGCAGCCTCTGCCGCCGCGTATAGCAGCCTCCACCGCCGCATGTAGCAGCCTTTTCGCCGCCGCATGTACGAGCCGTCGCCGCCTTGCAGCAGATTAACGGGAGTTTGAAAGGACAGCGAGGGATTTCAGGCATCTTGGCGAGTGGCGTGCCGAGGAAGAAGCAGGACGGGGCGGGGTGGCGTGCAGAGGGAGGGGCAGGGCGGGGCAGCGAGGGAGGGGCAGAGGGCATCACGCAGGGGGGAATCAGCGCGAGCGCCATGGATTTTGGATTAGAAACACAAGGAAGAGAGACTCCATCGTGTGGATAAGATTGCAGTGGTGGACCCCACAAATGTCCGTGTCATGGGAGAGGCTAGACACGCGTTAGCATGCGTCCTCCGGGTGAACGGTATTATTTTCCTTTACTTAATGCGTGAAATGAAATGCGTCACAGCACAGGATTTTCTTTCAACACCGACTAGCCTAATGGTGTTGTGGAGCCTTGAGATTGACTAATTCATCGTAGACGTCATGCTATCTATGTCTTCTACTCGAAAAATAATCCGTTTATATGAGTACCCTACCGTGTTAAATCTAGGATTCGATCTCTGGTTAAATAAAAGTAGACCCACCCACCAGAAGATATCTAGTGATACCGGTGGTCTCTGTATGATGTCATTATACCATTTCTTAAAAATACTGTACATTTCTAATTTTCAGAAAAATTCGAAAAAATCTTAATTATGCACAATATGTACTATGTTCAAAATCCCTAAAACTTCCAGAACAGAATTTGGGACACACACGGAGAAACGAAAAAGACAAGACTTTTGTGATTTTGTCTTTTTATGCACTATCCATGTTGGATTTGTCATTTTTGTTTCTCTACGTGTTTTTTGAATTTGGTGCTGGAAATTTTAGGAACTGTGTACACATATATTATGAATAATCATAATGTATTTCAAACAAATTAAAACTTAAAATTTTGATTTTGAGGACAGGTATCATGGTATCATTCACAAGTGCAATAAATAAAATACCAATATCTACAACACCAAGTGCAATAAATAAAACATGAGCAAGCATTTCATGATAAATCTATATTAATCCAGTATTCTGAATGTTGATTTTTCATAAACTTTGTAAAAATCTATAAAGTTTGACTTGGTAGAAAACTAATGTGCACTACTCCCTCCGTCCCGGTTTAAAGGACACAATTTGCAAACCATGCAATCCACAAAATATTTAGACACAAAAGCATTTAATCTCTATAATTACTTCTGTGTGAAAAGAACAAAATGCTTGCATGCATATGTGTAAACAAATGTGAACGCTTTGCTGGCTCTTCTTCTCCTCATGCATGTTCTCCTTCACACTATTAACTGAACCAATTAGAGGACACTTAGGGCTCAGAAAATTGCAAATTGTGTCCCTTAAACCAGGACGGAGGAAGTATGTTTTATTGTATAGGAAGTATAACGCGTATGAGCTCAAGGTAATCCGTTTCAAAACAAGTATAGCTTTCACAAGTCGAACTATAATATACCCGCAAAAAAAAGTCAAACTATAATGTAACCATATAAATCAAGGGCGTAGAGGCAGAGGAAGACCACCAATATTAGCATATGGTCATCATAGAATAACAAGGACAAGTAATCAACCGAGACATAATTATTATCATGGATCCATGTAAGGCTAGAGGAACATGCGTTTTCTATACATTAAGCTGGAGTAGTAACTAAGACTGGAGTAGTAACTAAGAGTCTAACTCAGCATTTTTGCTTATGTGGCAATGAGTTAATAAAAAAAAGATAGATAGAATAACTAGCTATGTTACTGTAATATCACACATATCAAGACAAAACGAGTCTACAATATAATTAATGTGACATTGCTTATCACACACACTAAGTTATTTTCCATTATAAAAATAATAATCTAGACTAGTAACATATACATGTTACTGGACTAAGTTCTATGCACTATGACCAGGCTAATCATCTACCCTTGCAGGTAAGCAGCTTCAGCCACCCCAAGGGCCACATGTCACCAGTAGCGTACTGTGAGTCTAGAAACAGAAGTCCAGAAGTATGAACATCAAACGCTTCACCGGTAATGCGTAAGAAGCACAAACCCTTTTACCAACAACCAATATCTTCTTCCATCCTTGTCAGGTTAACGCCGAAACTGACAACAACACGTACATGGATACACTTTTTTATCTGCCCAATAATGGAGTTGCTGGGTCTCTTCTGCTAGCTCAATCACCGATTCTGCAATTGGTTTGTCAAGTTGACATGGCTGGCGTTTGCCAATGGGAACTGGTCAGCCCATTCCAAGTGACGCGCCTAAAAAGCAGATGGAGATTTGTCATCCGTTTTGGGCAGCAAGCACTTGTTTTGTGCAAAGGATTAGTAAAGGATATATGAGACTATTTATTCTACGTCCCACTTGGAGCACATGAATGGACCGAGGAAGATCTAACCTAGCCGCCGCCCTCGTCCCGCGTCGCCTCCCGCGCGGGCGACGGGGACGATCTCCAGTCGCTGCCGCCGGCCAGCCCCAATCCCTCTCCTTCCTCCTCCCCGCCGATGGCGTCGCCAGGCAAAGCTTGGGCCCTGGCGGCGGCGGGGGGGGGGGGGGGGGGGGGGGCTTCCCCCGCTCATGGAGGCGACGGCGCGGGCCGGGTGGTCATGGCGGGCGGCCTGCTCGGTGAGGGGCACGCCGGCGCGGCTTCTGCTGCACGGAGACCTTGCGCCGGAGTGTGGACGGCGGTGGTGACGGCCTGAGCTCTGCTATGGTTTTGGGAAACGTCGTTGGGATGGCGGAGACGACGTCGCGTCAGAATAAGGGTGCTGGAGCTCGATCCCCATCTTGGCAAGGCCACTTGTGGCAGCGCCGGCGAGCTGCTGGCCTGGTAACCTCTCAGATCTACGGATCTGGGGGGGGGAGGGGGGGTGGTCTCTCCGGGCGCGGTCATTTTTCGACTCTGCCGTGGAACTTCGGGAGTCGGAGGGCTGATGTTGCTATTGTCTTCCCCTCGGCCGACCGTGGTGGCGAGGGAGTGGAAGGGGATGGTACAAACGCCTTCCTTGTTAGGGTCTTGTATGGTCTTTTTTTGAGATGCGACTGTGGCGTCTTGAAGCTTCTTCTGGCCGGCCATGGTGTCGAGGGGAGGAGGCGGCTCGACGTGGCGTCGATGGTTGGGACCTTCTGCTCGGGGATCTTGGATTGGAGGTACTTCCTAGTCTTCACCATCTCCTGCCTGCCTGATGGTCTGGAAAAGTCTCTTAGCTCTCACTCCTCGGGGTAGGCACTCCTGCGGTGTTCAAAGCCCAATGTGGCGAAGGTGGCGGCGGTGATTCAATGGTGGCTGAAGATGTGCTGCTTCTGGATCCAGTCCCGGTACTTGGGTGGTGACGATGAGAACGATGGGCTTGATCGCGATTTGGAAGTACAGTGTGTGGTCTTCTACGTTCATGTTGTATTTTCTTTTTTTTTGAGTCGTTTATAATCGGTTTCGCCATTGCTGAAATTCCATCGGTTATTATCTCAAAAAAAAAAAGAATGGACCGAGGAGAATTTTTCTTATCGTCAACGGGAACATACAAACGGAGAAAAGGTCCGAAATGCCGAGTGGATTGCTACGAAGTACAGACCCCACCTGTACAGACCCCACCTCCAAAGTGATTTCGACACATGGAAATTCGCGTACCTAACGACTTTGGTTATACTATTGTTAGGAATCAACTCAACATACCTAACGACTTTGGTTATACTATTGTTAGGAATCAACTCAACACGCCATAGGAAACAAATTGACCTATTATGTCCCATGTGACTATATATGGAGCGAGGATTTGATGTACGGGGTACATAGACATCACTGACGTAACCTTTTTTAATAACAAGGGAACATACCCGTGCGCTGTTACAACGGGAGGACATAATTGGTATCCTTAAAAAAAATAAGAGAACACAACTGCTGGCCTTGCAAGAGTGAGAGGATAGTATCATGCTAGCAATTTCTACAAAATCCATGTCAATTTCTCGTGAATGAATAAGTTTCCTTTTTTACAAATTTCTCCATCCATTTTTTCTGTTCTCAATTTCTTCATCATTTTATATACTACTTAAAAAATAAATTTTCAAAATTTACGAAACGAAAGTTAGAATTTAGTGACCAGAAACAAACATATCTTAGACTGTAGATTTTACACTATACTATGCATGACAAATTGCTAGGCCCATGACCAAAAAATAGGTGGCAACATCTGTGTGTACCACTCCCTAACGCTACAATTTATGTTGAAATGCAATCAGAGCATGAAGAGATATCAATAAAGCACACACGCGCTAAGCATACCTGATCGTCAAATGCAAGTGTCCTATTACTGTCCGTATAATTGTTAAAGTATATAAGTGGATTGCACTAGCCCTTTCCATCAGTTCGAATTTTTGGTTGCGTTGGCTAGTGCATGAAGTTTGACATGGTATCAGAGCCTAAAATTGTTGTGGATTGCACTAGCCCTTTCCATCAGTTCGGACTTTTGGTTGCGTTGGCTAGTGCATGACAATAATCACTTTGTCTGATAGATCCCTAGCCCCGTGCTTCTTATATAAAGTGTATAAGTGGATTGCACTAGCTCTTTTCACCAGTTCAAACTCATTCAAGAGAGCCTGGATCGATCTTTGTCCGGCGTCCAGGTCTCGGCTCAAATCATGGAACCAGAGACCCATCCCGACTGTCAATCTCTTCCTTGCCCCAAGCGGCCTCCTCTCCTCTCATCGAACCAGTCTTCATATGGGAGTGGACGTTGATGTGCTATTTTTATGCCTCTGTTGCATGTCTACTATCCCATTAATCTCGACGGCCCAAGGCAGATTCCTTTGTGATCATTTAATTTCAATCTCTTGAGTGCTTGCTGTTCCCAAGTTGCCTTGTTGATATTTCGAGGAAGCTTGCCGATGTATATAAACTGGTAGGACTGGGTGAAAATAACCGAGGTGGGACTATATTCAGATTAGACGGGCAACTCAAGGCAATCCGGAGAGCCGTGCGCAGCTATACTTAATTTAGCCAGTGAAACAACGGGCCTTTGTTTTTTGATTAAGCCCCAAACAGATGGTATGAGCCAGCAATGATATTGGGCCAAATCCAGACATGGCTACGGAAGAAAAAAATTAGGATTTCTGTTTTTTCTTTGACTTAGCGGTGGCGGGAGGTAATACGTGGTTTTGTGGGAGGGCAAACCTGTCCAAAAAAATGTTGGATAGGGAGAAACACTTCGTGCTTTATTATTATATATACTAACACAATGCCCGTGCGTTTCTACGGGTTATTTTTATTTATTGTAGCTATTTTTAACTCTTTTTGAGAGATCGGAGACCCAACTATCCCGATACCGACCTGGCCGAACCCAGAAACCCTAAACTCTTGGTGCCTGGCCTGACTCAATCAAGCGACCGCACGAAAGAACTTTCGTGATGCACCACCCACCCTCCACCTTTCACCGGCACACAACTCCGCCCCTATTCATCTAGACTGTGATAGAACACATAGAATGTGGCAGAGACTTTGGCGAGCTGCCCAGATAGACTGAGGTAGCTCCATAGACCGTTCCGCCCGCCCGGTCGGAGCTGCTCATAACCCTGCAACTCCTTAGAGCTACCTAAGGCTTAATCTGCTAACGTGGATATAGGACTACCTGTTCTAAAATCCATGCCGTATAATTCTCAATAATTAGAAGGGCGGTCGGCAGAAATTAAGTCGAATATAGGAGGCGAGATGAGATCGGTTTCACCGATGGGGGCGTCGTGAGGAGGGCGGAGGCGATGATTAGGTATGTTTTTTCCTGCTTTTCTTTTCTTGTAGGACTACCGAAGGGTACGAAAGATGGAGTCCGCGTGGGTGGAAGAAACAGAATGGACAATATTATTGTTGTTGCATCATCGGTAGATCGGATGGATAAAATTTTCTGAGCTGCAGTCGACGTCGTGGTGGCATTGGTGGGGTTAATTTTAGCACTATCAGTTATCTTTTCGTACAAAATGAATGTACTGATATATTTTAGTTGTCTTGCTCGAGCCCACCTCTCCGACTATGATCCACATATAGTTGTCCTCGTGAGTACTCCCGTCTTAAGTTAATTGTCTCAATTTTATCTAAATAGTTAACGTGTCAGTGGCTTGCACCGGGAAAATAAATCATAGCACCGTCACCTGCACCCGACTTCTCCATTCTCTCTCCTTGCGCTGCTCATCCCCTTCCATTCATCTCTCTTCGTCCATGTCATCGCCACGAGGCTACGCCGAGGGTTGGTAAGTGGGGCTGGCCTGGCCCAGTCCTACGCCGACGGTTCCGACCTTTAGCCGTCGGCGTAGCGGCCGGCCGTCAGCGCATCTCGCCATTCCTGTAGTGCTCCCTAAATTCTAGTATTTTTTTTATGATAAAGTTATTAGCTGAATCTACATAAAAATTGCACCAATTTTATAGTCTATATATGATGTGACAGATAAAGTCAAGAAAATTCAGTAATTAAATGGAACCTACTGCCAAACTACTTTCAACACACATATCGCAGCCAAAAGAATACAATTAAACCTACATCTATTGAGTGCTGCTTGCTAGCTAGCTGATTCAACTGAACAATAGCTAATTCAATTCGGCGCATAAAGATCCATCGTTTGTAACAGGTGCCTGCTGCTTGTGCCGGTTAATTCATGAAAGTTCAGAAGGACGTCGATGCCTGCTTGTGCCTAACCATCGATGGGCAACAGCTTTTGTCATGTCCTGCACCAGGAGCACATCAGCGGCCCTGCCATCGTCAGCTGCCTCTCCTCCAAGGTCTTTGCACATGGCCGGCAGGAGTGTCGAGTTGCGCGGAAGAGGACGCCATGAGGAGATTGCGGGCGTGTTGTTTGTTCGTTTTAGATTTAGAAGTCGAATAGTATCATCTTCTTGAATTTCTCCATGTGCTCGGCCTACAGCTAGACGACCACTGGCAGGCTGCCGTCGCGGTTGACGTTGGGGGCACGAACGCGAGTCCCAAGTACGCGATGCCGCCATGTCCCATGAACACGGTTCGGTCCGGCCCCGGCTAAAGTGAGCGTTGTGGATCGGAATCGGCACGCGCACCACGCCTCCCATGGCAACACCGCTGCCGCTTGGAACATGGTTCTTGCTGTTGTCTCGCCACCCGAGGGGACAGGTGGCCGGATGGTGGCGATGATGAATAGTCACAATAGGCCTGAAGGCGGCGATGATGCATGAACTGTCAGACCAGACCGTAGGCGGCGATGATGAACTTCTGTCGACATCAGATGAGATCCCGTTAGGTTCTTGAAGAAGGTCTTCATCTTGACCAAACTCTTTCGATGGTCATGGGTTAGGGCACGTATATTATATATGCACCAGGGTGGGTGTTTAGAACGCTCCCTCTGCAAACGTGGTGTGACCAAACTCTTTCGATGGTCATGGGTTAGGGCAGGTATATTGGATATGCACCAGGGGTGGGTGTTTGGAACGCTCCCTCTGCAAACGTGGTGTTGACTTGTTGTTTCCGGAATCCAACCTCCGTACTACGATAGGACGGAATCGCATGATTTTCTCTCGTCTACGAGATCCTAAATTGACGACTTCGACTCGCCGTGCATCCTAAATCGAGGTGGTACTGGTGGCATCTATGGTAGGCATCTATGGTAATATATATTTTGGTGGAAGGATAAAATGGTCCAAAAAAATATTAGACCAGGAGAAACACTTCGTGCTTTATTATTAGGTATAGATATAGATATATACTAGGAAAAGTGCCCGTGTGTTGCGACAGGAAAGAAAATTAATTTTATCGGTTTGCCTTCGGCGCATCGATGGTGAAAGCCATCTCACCATCCTCTTTTGGGTAGACGACCAATTGCACATGTCTTGACGTCGGGAGAGCCATGTTCCATCACCTCTAGAAGATATACCGTTGGGGAATAGTCGGGATGTGAATTGACTTAATCATTATTGTAGTGTAATTTGATTCTTTTGGTCCCTTATGGGAGTATTAGAAAAGGGATTGTATTAATAATAGAAATAAATTCTACTCGATTCATCATCTATTTTGGGACGGAGGGAGTATGAGACTCCCAGACTTCAACATCATCTATTTTTTGACTTCAACATCATCTATTTTGGGAGGGAGGGAGTATGAGACTCCCAGACTTCAAGCTCAACAGCGCACACACATCTTTTATTCCACCATGCGCGCAGATAGGCCCTTTTTAATCTCAACTCAGGAACTATTTTTTCAGTATTATACATTCCCCGATTGATTATTTAGCTCAACAGCGCACACCTCTTTTATTCCACCATGCGCAGAGATAGGCCCTTTAATATCAAGGGTATTACTATTTAGCTCACAACGCACACCCCTTTATTCCTTGCACCATGCGCAAATAGGCACACCCCAATTAATCTTGCACCGCGCACAGACGACCCCACAACCGATTATTTTAGCACTCATCGCACATAGATTAGTTAGCCCACAATCTGCTTGTTGATTCACGGGTCAGCTTGCTGATACTCAGTCAACTTCGGAACGTATATAAACCGGTAGATCCCAATACAAAGAAGCAGTGTGGGACTAAACATGATATGTACCTGGTTTTAATTTCGATCGAAGCGTCCCAGTTTTATAGTTAGTGCACCACACCGTACCGTGGCCTGGCCCACGGCGCAATTGCTGTGGTGGTGGCCTGCAGCCGTTGTGTACGGCCAGCTAGGGGTACGACTGCCGTGAAGGAGACTCGGCTCGGCTGGCTGGATCAATCGCCACAGGAGGGATGATTTACGGAAAAAAGAACGAACCGGTATAATGGCAAAGTAACTAATATATGCTGTTTTTGTGGGAGGGTAAAATGGTTCGAAAAAGTGTTGGACCGGAAGAAACACTTTGTCCTTTATTATTATTATTATATATATATACTAGCAAAATGCCCGTGCGTTGCACCGGAGAGACAGATCAAATTACTCATTGAGAAATTTTTGTCTTGCCTCGTGACAGCAGTGTCGAGCTAACAGTTTTTACTTATCTTGGTTGAACTTGTTCACACCAATAATGGAGCTAGGTTGCAACTTAATTCTTAGTCATCCGTAAAAATATATAAACCGGTGAAACTCGTGTAAGGTGCAAGGTGGGACTATTCAATATAGTACATAATATCCATGCCCAGCCCGACATCTTTTTGCACTTTTTTTTACTTTTATAATTGTAAAAAGCCTAGTTAAAATTTTCTAAAAAAATAAAAATAAAATAATTTGAGAAGGCTTGGTTGATGCACATGAACAATCCAATAGAAACAATTGATTTCAACGGATAGCACGCACGCTCGCTCTTAGATCAAGATCACGTGCGTACCTTCAGCCTGATGCTAATTACCATGACCCCGACAGCAGGTTCAGTTGCATCTCTTAGTTTGCGCCTCTGAACCCACCCAATTGATCTCTAGCTAGGATAGATTGACTTCTCTTGAAACCGGTTCAGTTCCTTTTGTCATTTTATTGGTTAGAATCTAATTTTGCTATGCTTATGTAGCCAAGCTAGAGTAGACCGTTCGCAGTCCGATCTTAACAGCGAGGAAAGAGCGGTGGTCGTGTTGCACTTGCGCACTTGCACTTGCTCCATTCGGATGAGACCTGCATGAATGGAGAGGCATGCAGCATGGGCTGGAGCACACGAGAATAAACATATGGCCTGATTTGCTGATTTGTTGTAAGTAGCACCTGACGTGAGGTTGCATGATGGTTAGGAGTCAGCCGCCAGCTTCCCGGCCGTAGTGTTGTGTGATCATTGACGAGGTTTCAACTTGTTAATGCCCATTGTTATGGACTTGGGTTTTGGAGAAGATGGGGATGCTGGAGATCGTGGCACGGTTAACAGACAAGCAATCAGGGGACACGGGATTTACCCAGGTTCAGGCCCTCGGAGGGAAAACCCTACTCCTGCTTGTCTGCTCTTTTATTGCGGCGGAACCGAAAGTTACAGGGTGCGCAGATTCGATCTGGCGTAGAGGTGTGTATGTCGTAATCGCAGGGTGTAATCGTTGTTGGGTTTCCTCCTCGTTGGACCCTCCTAGCCTTTATATATGGGGAGGCTAGGTCTCGGGTACCGATACGAGTAGGTTACAAGTTGTATTGAAACTCTAGTCTTGTTCTTCAAGGATCCGAAGGCGTCATGGGCCTGGGCCACCCGAAAATCTTCATGGGCTGGCGTATATTGGCCGTGGGCCTTCCTTGGGCTGGACCAGGTATGCTGAAGTTACGTACCCGTAGGATATAACCATGTCAGTAGCCCCCGAGTGTTTAGTCGAATCATAGATTCGGTTGAGGACTCTTCAATCCTTCGGGTGTAACTCTGTCTTTTAAGAGAATGTGTAGGGATTGTTGATGCGTGTGCCTGACTCACCCGACGGATCAGGGTCAGTTAATCGTCTTAGGACAAAACAACACGATCTTCTTCAGGTGCGAGTCCCTCGACTCGAACCCGGAACATATGCTAGCGTAATTCGACTCAGGCCACGGAGGACTTACAGGAGTGGAATTTTAGTGTTTTTAAATGATGTACCCAACGCGTCCGTCGGGATTTTTCATCGTACCTGCTGGTACGGATTCATACTAGCAGAGCGCAGTCAGGTGCGTTGCCAGGCCATCAGATGATATCTGTAGGTCTTATCTTTGCGTCGCAGACGCAGCATCCGAATGTTTATCACCGCGGAGGTGTTTCGGGTGGCCAAGGAGGATGTTACTCACTTAGCATTAATTGGGGCAGAGTTGCCGAAAAGTTTTTGCATGCGGATCCGGAAGATCGCAGTCGAAGATTTCATAGGGTGCGCGACCAGCGCTCCCTATGGGAGTAGCCCCCGAGTGTCTGTTCGAGTCGTAGACTCGAGCGGAGACTTTTAGTGCAAGCATTGCTCAGTTGTTTAGTCCGTAGGACTCGAAAATTTTCGGATGCTGAAATCCTTCCTCCCTATGGGAGTAGCCCCCGAGTCCGTAGTGGAGTCGTGGACTCGACGTAGGACTCGAAGCTCTTGTGTGTGAACGGCCATCGCTCCAGTTTGGAGTAGCCCCCGAGTGTCTGGCGGAGTCGTAGACTCGGGCAGAGACTCGAGTCTTGTATCATGCAACGGTAGTAGGAAAATCTCGTGGGCGTACCGCTGACCCGGAAGTACATCGGGTGCGCGACCAGCGCTCCTGATAGGAGTAGCCCCAAGTATTTAGTCGAATCGTAGATTCGAGTGAGTACTTTTAGCTGTGGAGCCGAAGTTATTGCTAGTATAGCTGTTGATGACGTCAGTGCTGACGATCAATGACCTCAAGCGTCTGCTGCGCCAGAGATGACTTGACTGGACGATGCGTGGGTCCCACTTCCTGACTTTGAATTGACCGGTCACGCGCGGCGTGGAGATGATTACGGTGTTTCCTCGATTTCCGCGCGTAGTGGATGTCGTGGGAACGACGGTTCGTTTTGGTGCTGACACGTGTACGGCCAGATCTGCCGTTGGCGTTAGGTCTTCTTGATGGACGGTCAGCGTGCGTCGTCTTTGCTGTTATAATCCATGGTGAAAATCGTGGTTTGTTTTCACCGCACCAGTTCTTGCGTTTTACTGCCTCCTTGTGCTCGAGCGATTCTTGCTGCGTGCTGAGAGTTCCTTTCACATTTCCTTTGTCTTCGTCGTTGGCAACGACACCACCGCCGTAGCGCCATGGGGAAGCCAAAGAAGTCTTCGCCTGCAGTGGGAACCAGCGCCGCCGGAGGCAAGAAGGGCGCCGCCGCTGCTCGTGTCACCGATGGTGGCTGGCGGCGATCAGAGACGCGGGAGAGCGATCTCCGCAAGCTGCGCGAGCGGAGCCTGATTCCGCAGGACACGACGGCCGTGAGACTCCCCGGTAGTGAGGTAATCCCCCGTCCCCCATCTGGGTATCGGGTTATGTTTGTCGCCTTCGTTTTGCGTGGGTTTGCGTATCCAGTCCATGACTTTCTTCGTGGACTGCTCTTTTTCTATGGGGTTCAACTCCATCATCTGTCTCCCAACTCCCTTCTCCACATTGCGTGTTTTATCACGCTTTGCGAGTGTTGGCTTGGCATTGAGCCGCACTTTGGCCTCTTCCGGAAGCTGTATTCCGTGAGGAGGCAGTCTGGTTCGGATGGTGTGTATCCCATTGGGGGTTTCATCATCTCTCTTAGTCCCGATGTCCAATTCTTTTCCTTCTCCATGTCCGAATCTGTCCAGTACTAGTGGAGGAAATGGTTTTACATCCGTGACTCCGTGCTGCCTGGGCAAGATTTTGGTCTCGTTCCGTCGGGTGGAGGAGCTCCAATTGATTCCTGAGAAGGAGGTGAACGGTGTCGACATTATCCGGGTGTTTCTTGAGCGTCGGGTGCAGCCGCTCCAGGCTAGAGCGCACCCGATGTTCCTGTACTCTGGGCGCCGTGATCCGACGAGGGTTTTGAGTGAGAAGGTCTCCGAGGTGGACCTTGATAAGGATCTTCGCGTGCTGTTGAAGTTCAAGGCCGACGAAAAAATCCCGGGGAAGTCGCTGACTCCTCCCTTTTCGTCGACGTTGGCCGTGACAAAGGTATAGATTTGCGCACGTAGTGCTTCCCTTATGTTTTTGTCAGTTGTGTACTTGTGTCCTTTGTTTGCTAACAAAGTTTCTTCTCATCTTGTAGAGCTTCAAATTGCCAGGCATGGCGCCACCATTGCCCGAAAGGTATCCGAATGCCCCGGATAATGAAGTGGTGGATTCCGTGTCCGAGCTTCCTTCGGCGCGATCTCCGGCGGAGGATGCCGACGAATCGAGTGAAGACCATTCGAGTAAGCGATCACGGAGCTCGAGCGAGTCTTCGGATGCCTCGACTCCTCCGACTCCCAGGAATCCTCGGGGTCTTGAGCGTCATGATGATGTTCAGGGGGGTTCGTCTTCTCCTATTCCTGCCGTTCCTGTGCGAGCTGTTGCTCCGCACCCGCCAGCAAAGCGGAAGAAGGAAGAGAAGAAGGAGGAGAAGAAGGAGGAGAAGAGGGCCCGGAGGGCTTCTCCTATCTTTGACCTGAGCGCGTTGGGCTCGTAAGTGTGCTTGTTGCCTCTGTTGTCTTTTGCTCACTTGTTATTTTTGCGCCTGTGTTGATTGGTTCGTATGTAGGCAATCCTCCGACGACTCTAGTGATGGAGCGCGCGAGATGATGGGGGAGTCGAACATTGCGTCGCTGCCTCCGCAGACGGTGGCGACGTCGGGTGGTGCTGCACCAGTTCCTCTTGTGCAGGAGAGGCTGGTGGTTGCGCCTCAGAATTTCGCAGGCGGGCCTGCGGGTTCGCCTTCGGAGCACGTAAGTTTTTCTGCTTCATGTCACGGGGGGAGCCCCCGGGCGTCTTCGTGTGCTAATGTTGTGTTTGCTTCTTTGTTTTGGGCGGAGCCCCCAAGTCATGCTCTTACTGCTATTGCTTTTTCCTGCAGCCTTGTGTCCGAGAGGCCAAGCGGCCGGTGGAGGAGCACCTGACGCTGGAGGTGAAACTGCAGCAGCTGCAAGGTATTCGTCTGCCTTGTAGTACTTTTTTGTTTATCCTTGTCCTGTTTGTTGACACTGGCTTGTTGTGAATGCAGAGGAGCATAATGACTCTCTTCGTGAGGTTGATGCTCTGAAGAAGAGCCTTGGCCAATTGGAGCAGAAGGCTGAAGCTGCCGCTGAGGCGAAAGAGCGCCTTGAGCTGGAGCTGTCAAAGGTAGCCGAAGCGAAAGAGCGTCTGCAGCAGGAAGCCGCAGGTCGTGAGGTAGGAGTAGCGGAGAAGCTCATGGCTGCTGCCAAGGCTATTTCGGGTGAGTGCTAGCTTTTGTACTTGCTTCTTTTTCTTCGGGTCCTCTTCTATGTTGCTATTCTTCATGTTTTCTTCTGTTTTGTCTCAGATGCCGCAGGCATCGAGTTTGACCGTGGTGCTCTGGAGCACGGGAGTGCTCTGGATGATGCCACTGTGGCGGTCGAAGACCGCTGCAGCACCGTCGTCAACTCCCTTGCCAAGGCAAAGGAGGTCCTTGGTCGCTTCTACCAGGAGCTCTTCCCGAAGGGCGCAACCCTTGAAGATGTGGGTGCTCTGGCAGAGGCTCTGTCAGCCGAAGCGCCTGCAGCGTACAAGCGCAAGCAGAAGGGCATCGGCACGTCCGTCGGGCTGGCGATGGCCATGGCGGCTGGGGCGGAGCTGGACTTGCCCCAGATCACTTCTCGGATGCTGACGGCTGCGGATGGATCAGAGGTAGCCTTCGCTGCTTACTCCGCTCGCTGCAGACGATATGGGCCCAAGCTCATTGACTTGTTGTCTGAGTACGCGCTGCGGCAGCAGGGCGAGGCCAAAGCTAGGCAGTCTGGCTCTGAGGCGACTCGGTGTCCTACGCCTTAGGCATAGGAGATGTAGGGTAGTATGTAGTTTACTTTTGCTGTAAATATCTTTTGTAGCACCATTCTTGAGCCACGCAGTGGCCTTATTTAATGAATTCCTCCGAGTTGGGCTTTATCTTTGGCTGAGTGTTTGTGTGCCTTCTTTTTCTTCTGCTTTAGGTTCCTTCGGGTGTTGACCCAGTTGGTACTTCATCCGAAAGGCCCTTGCGAGCATCATTGGATGATTCCTCGCAGCTCGCTTTTCTGCGGGATCGCGTGCGCAGCTTGGAGAGGGATTTGCTTGGGCTACGCGGTCGTGCTGACGTTTGGAAGTCCAAAGCAGACCGTAGTGCAGCCAGAGAGGAATACTTGATGGCGGAGCTGGATCGGCTGTCCGAGCAGCTGCAGTGTAAGTTGATCCTTCTTTCGGGTCGTAGCTTAGTTCTTCGGGTGAGCCTGCTGGCCTTACTCTTGTTCTGTGCTGTTGTCGCAGGTGCGAATCTCGCTCCGAAGGAAGAAAAGGAGCGCATTGCTGTTCGAGTCAATTGTTTGACTCAACAGGACATGGAAGCCGGTGGCTTCTTTTGGGTGGATCGCGATCGTGCCATGGTTCTGGCGACGGTGCAGGATCGCGTCTTCCAGGTTTCGCGGGTGCTCCGCCAGGTGCAGACATCGCTGTCCTCGGTGTTGCACGTCATGTTTCCGTTGGATGGCGCGCCGACGACCCTTGCAGGTCTTCTGGCGAAGTTTCGGAGTGCCAGCAATGTCAAGGAGCTGGTGCGGCAGCAGCTTGTCGCAGGGGTGAAGGCTGCCTTGTCTCTTGTGAGGGTGCATCGCCCTGATGTAGATTTGGCTGCTGTGGCGACTGGGCCACCTCCTCGGCCAGATGGTGGCGAGTGGAATATGCGTCCGCATTACGCGGCTGTAAGGCAGTATGCCGAACAGATTGTAGATTTGTTTGAGCAGCGTGCTCAGGCTATTCTGCAGAATAGGTAGAACCTGAAAATAAACAGATAGATGTAAAATTTGTATATTGCGGCTGGGCGTGTATGTGCCCTTTGTTGTAAAGGTTTGCTTGTTAGCGAGCACGCAGTGCTTTGATTTAGTACGTGCCCTTTTCGTTAGCCTGACGTGGTCAGCTACTCAGGTGTACATGTGTTGTCCTCAGTCGATGAAATCGTGAGGTGGGGGGAGCCCCCGAGCGTGTTTTATCCTCAGTCGATGAAATCGTGAGGTGGGGGGAGCCCCCGAGCGCGTTTTGTCCTCAGTCGATGAAATCGTGAGGTGGGGGGAGCCCCCGAGTGCGTTAGTAGCATGTAACAAAGTTGCAGAGAAATAGTCAACCGAAGGTTGGGAGCGAGACACTTAGCTTTATTTGTAGCGTAATGCAGGAGGTACATGGTTCAGCTGAGTAGCCTTGGCCGTAAGCCTTATTGAAAGCAAAAGGGGTACATTGCCCATTGCTATGGGTAGAATCGTCGCAGGTGCGAGATGTTCCATGGGTTGGAGTATGCGACTCCAGACTCCAAGTGCTTGAGGCGATAGGCGCCACCTGGGATGACTTCGGTGATGACATAGGGTCCTTCCCATGGCGAATCGAGTTTGTTCGGTCGCTTTTGCTTGAGTCGCAAGACGAGGTCTCCTTCGACGAAGGACCTGGGGCGTAGCCGGCGGCTGTGATAGTTGCGGAGACTTTGCTGGTACACCGCGGATCTAGCTGCTGCTATATCCCGTGCTTCGTCGAGTGTGTCGACGGCGTCTTCGAGTGCAGCCGTGGATTCGGCCTCGCTGTAAGCGACGACTCGTGGAGCCTGGTGACGTACTTCGGCTGGTAGCACAGCCTCAGCTCCGTGTACCATGAAGAACGGTGTGTAGCCGGTGGAGCTGTTTGGCGTAGTTCGTAAGCTCCACAGGACAGACGGTAGCTCTTTCGTCTAGTTGCCAGCTTTGTGCTCGAGTGAGCTCATGAGGCGTTTCTTGATGCCAGCGCAGATTAGGCCGTTAGCCTTTTCCACTTGCCCGTTTGTTTGCGGGTGCGCCACTGAGGCGTACGTGATATTGATCCCGAGGCCTTCGCAGAAGTCCTGGAATTCTTCGGAGATGAAGTTTGATCCGTTATCGGTGATGATGTTGTGCGGTACGCCGAACCTGTAGACTATGGATTCGAAGAACTTGATGGCGGTTTTGCCCTTCTGGTTGGTGACTGGCATGGCCTCGATCCACTTGGTGAATTTGTCGACTGCGACCAAGAGGAAGACGTGTCCTCCCTTCGAGGATTTTGGCAGTTTGCCGATCATGTCAAGGCCCCATTGAGCAAAAGGCCAAGCTATGGGTATGGGTCGGAGTTCGGACCCAGGTGCGTGCGTTTTGTTGGCGAACCGTTGGCACCCGTTGCATCTTCGGACGATGTCCTTTGCGTCGCTCATGGCCGTTGGCCAATAGAATCCTGCTCATAGAGCTTTGGCGACAAGGGAGCGGCTGCCTGCGTGGTGGCCGCAGATGCCCTCGTGGATATCTTGGAGTATGGTCTTGCCATCGCTGATGGTGACGCACCGTTGTAGGACGCCTATAATGCTGCGTTTGTACAGTTCGCCGTTGATGATGGTGAAGGCTTTTGACCGACGAGATATGCGCCGGGCATCTGTCGGGTTGTCTGGTAAGTTTCCGTTTAGCAGGAACTGGAGGTATGGACGTGTCCAGGTTTCTTCGACTGCCATGACCTGCATCAGGTTGACCATGGCGACTTCGGTATCCAACTTTTCGGGTCCTTCTTGACCTTCGGGTAGCGTAGCCCCCGAGTGTTCTGCTTCTTCGGGTGATCCCTTGGGGAATTTCCGCTTGATGGATGG
Organism: Avena sativa; assembly: GCA_916181665.1. Classification (NCBI taxonomy): domain Eukaryota; kingdom Viridiplantae; phylum Streptophyta; class Magnoliopsida; order Poales; family Poaceae; genus Avena; species Avena sativa. Next base: position 23,160,326 of record OV702298.1, read on the forward strand.
CACGCAGATCTGTTCGAGGAACACACCTGGTGGTACTTTTGCACAAGTGGAGCCGATGTTGGCGAGTCTATCGGCCTCCTCGTTGCTCTCTCTTCCGACGTGCCGAAGTTCGCAGCCGTCGAATTCTCCTTCGAGTGCGTTGTATAGTGCGCGGTACGCGATCATGTTTTCGGCGTGTGCGTCGCACTCATTCATCGTCTGCTGGACAACAAGGTTGGAGTCACCGTAGATGACCAGGCGCGTTGCGCCGCATATTTTTGCCATCCGCATGCCATGGATGAGAGCCTCGTATTCGGCCTCGTTGTTGGAGGCTCTGAATTTCATCCGAAGGACGTACTTCATCTTGTCACCTTGCGGGGAGGTCAGTATGACTCCTGCCCCTGCTCCGGCTTCGCGTTTGGAGCCGTCAAAATGCATTGTCCAGGATTGCGACATGTCTAGGGTGTCAGGCAGCTGCAGCTCCATCCAGTGCACCAGGAAGTCCGGAAGGACTTGAGATTTGATTGCGTGTCGCTTCTCGTAGGTGATGTCCAGTGGTGATAGTTCGATGCCCCACAGGGCCACACGTCCTGTGGCCTCTGGATTGTTCAGGATGCTGTTTAGGGGTGCCTTGTTGACGACCATCACCTGATGCTCCTGGAAGTAGTGGCTCAGTCGTCGAGCCGTCATTAACACGCCGTAGGCCAGCTTCTGGTAGTGCGGGTACCGCTGTTTTGTTGGAGTGAGAACCTCGCTGAGGTAGTAAATTGGGCGTTGTACCCCATGGGTCTTGCCTTCTTCGGGTCGTTCGACCACGAGTACTATGCTGACCACCTGGCGTGTGGCTGCTATGTACAGCAACAGGGGCTCGCGCTCTTTTGGCGTGACCAAAACAGGCGAGGTGGAGAGGAGCCGCTTGAGGTTTTCGAATGCGTCGTTGGCTTCTGGTGTCCACTCGAACTTGTCTGCTTTGCGCAGCAGTTGGTAAAATGGTAGGGCCTTCTCGCCCATGCGGCTGATGAACCTGCTTAGTGCCGCTACTCGCCCTGCGAGCTGCTGAACGCCCTTGAGGTTTTTCGGCTTCTCCATTGTCATGATAGCTTTGATTTTCTTTGGGTTCGCTTCGATCCCTCGTTGAGAGATGAAGTATCCGAGCAGCTGACCTGAGGGGACGCCGAAGGCGCACTTTTCTGGATTGAGCTTGATCCTGTAGCGATCAAGGTTGTCGAACGTCTCGCGGAGATCATCGATAAGTGTTCTTGCCTCCTTGGTTTTGATGACTATGTCGTCGACATAGACTTGGACGTTGCGACCGATCTGGTCCTTGAGGCAGGCCTGCATGCATCGCTGGTACGTGGCACCCGCGTTCTTTAGCCCGAAGGGCATTGTGTTGTAGCAGTATACTCTGAACGGTGTGATGAACGCCGTTTTCTCTTGATCTTCGACCTTGAGTCGAATCTGGTTATAGCCTGAGTAGGCGTCGAGGAAGGAGAGTTTCTCACAACCTGCAGTCGAATCGATGATCTGGTTGATCCGAGGGAGAGGGAAGTGGTCCTTAGGGCAGTGTTTGTTCAGTGACGTGAAGTCTACGCACATCCGCAGGATGTCCGTGTCCTTCTTCGGGACCATCACTGTGTTTGCCAGCCACTCGCTTTCCTTGATTTCCCGGATGAAGTCTGCTGCGAGTAATCTGTTGATCTCTTTGCCGATAGCTTCGGCTCGTGGCTCCGACAGTCTTCAGATGGACTGTTTGACTGGCTTGGTGTCTGGGAAGACATTGAGTGCGTGCTCGGCGAATTCCCTGGGAACTCCTGGCATGTCCGCAGGACCCCAGGCGAAGATTTCCCAGTGCTCACGGAGGAATTCGACGAGCGCGCTTTCCTATGCGGTGTTGAGGTCGTTGGCGATTAGCGCCGTCTTGGAGGCATCCGTTGGATGGACCTGTACTTTTTTGGTGTTGATGGTGGAGTCGAAAGACATATCAGGTGTGTTTTTCTTGCTGACTGGGGGGTAGCCCATTGTCTGCCGCTTCGCGGAGCCTTACAAGCTCGTCTTGCATGCCGAAGGACTGGGAGATTTTGTTGAAATCCCTGTCGCATTGGTCCGATCGGGTGAAGCTCCTGTGGACTGTGATGACGCCCCTTGGTCCTAGCATCTTGAGTAGTAGGTATGCGTAGTGTGGGACGGCCAGGAACCTTGCGAATGCTACGCGTCCCAGGATGGCGTGGTATTGCGACGGCCAGTCCACCACTTCGAATTCTAGGCGCTCCTGCCGAAAGTTGTCCGGTGTCCCGAAGATGACGTCGAGCCCTATTTTGCCCAGGGGGAAGATGCCCTTCCCTAGGACAATGCCGTGGAACGTTGTGTCTGATTGTTCCAGGCTGCATTGCGGGATCCGCATAGCTGCTAGAGTGCTTGTGAATATTAGGTTGATGCCGCTGCCGCCGTCCATGAAGACGCGACTCATCTCGAAGCCTCCGATCTGCGCCTCCAGCACCAGGGCAGCATGACCTGGGCGAGGGATCTGGCAAGGGTGATCCGCGCGGGTGAATGTGATGCAGGACTCCGATCCGCTGAGGTACTCAGGGATTGCAGGCGGAGTTGTCACGGCCATGTTGATTTGTCGGGTGATTTTCTTCTGCACCCTGTTTGTGGGACGTCCCTTCTGTATCATATTGAGTGCTCCTTTTGGTGGGGGGGTAAGCGACCCCGGCGTTGTTTTGCGCTGGTGCGACTGGTTGATGTGGGCCTCCAATAGGCGGCGGTGGAGGAGCTCCGTGTGCTATTTCGCCTGGCGCAAGTGCGTTTCCGAACGCAAGAATTGGAGCTTGTTGCCTCATCTGTACCATGCTTTCGCTGAGTTTCTGGAACTCGCGGCAGTCCTTGAGCATGTGGCTAGCTTTCTTTTTGCCATCTTGTTTGTCGATGTAGAAGTGGATGGTGCATGGACCCGAAAGTTTGTCGAGTGCTGAAGGTCCGTTGTCGCGGTCGCGGCGTTGCCACGACTGCGTTGGTCGTCCGTTGTCACGGAAGTTTCCGCTGCGATATCCTCCGCTGCTGCGGCTGTTGTCGTTACGGCGGTCGGCGTAGCCGGCTGCGACCATGTCGGGTCCGTCGCGGTCCTCGTAGACGCGCGGTCTCCTCTTGCTGCGGCGTTCGCGTCTTCGGCCGTAGTCGTCTTCTTCATCTGATTGCGCCCGCTGGATGCAATCTTCGCCATCTGCCCAACTGTTGGCGATTTCCATGAGCTGGTCGAGTGTCTTGGGCTTTACGCGTCCAAGTTTCTCCTTGAAGTCTGGGCGTTTGACGCCGTCCCTGAAGGCGTCGATGGCCCGCTCTTCGGAGATGTGTGCTGCGGAGTTCTTGGTCGTAGACCAACGTAGTATGTACGAGCGAATAGATTCACCCGTTCTCTGAGTGCAGGCTCGCAGCTCTTCGACTGAGGTGGGCCTTTTGCTGGTGCCTTTGAAGTTTCGGATGAAGCTATAAGCGAGCTCCTCCCAGCTTCGGATGGATCCTGATGATAGGCTGCTGAGCCAGACCCGCGCCGCGCCTGTCAGCTGCAGCTGAAGGCATTGCATGGCGGTTTCTTTGTTGCCTCCGTGAAGCTTGACGGATGACAGATGGTCGATGAGCCAGGACTTTGGATCTTGCGTGCCGTTGAACTTCGGAGTATCCGAAGGAAGCTTAAAGTTGCGTGGCATCTGTGTTCGCCGGACGGATCTGCTGAAGCATCGAGCCCCGCAGAGTTCTCCTTCGTCTTCATCCATTTCAGATTCGGATGAGCATGCGCGTTTGGCGCGTGCTTTGTCGATCTTGCGCTGTGTAAGCTTGTCTCTGGCGTCATAGTCGTGTTTGTGGCGGTGCGAGCTCTTCTTCCTTCGAGGAAGGTCGTGTTCTTCTTCATCTTCGGATGAGGGAGTGGGGCTCCGGTCGCGCCTGGCCGGAGCTTTCTTCTTCGGCTCCGTAGGAGCATCTTCGTGGAGCGCAGCTCCGATTAGTCCTAGTCCGGTGAGTGCGGACCTATGCATGGCCCTTTTCGGGTCCCCCTCCGGAGGTGGGTGAGCCGCAAGATACGCAGTGGCTGCCATGATCGCGGCTTGTGGCGTCTTCAGGGTGATGTTGCCATCGGCGTCCATATCCATGAACGATGTGTGGAGGGTTCGGGTCACGTCACGCCGCTCCTTCGGGTCCATGTTTTCCACCCGAGAGTGGTGCTTGTTTCCCTGATTTCCGTTTGTGCTGGAGCCGGGTCCCATGGCGGAGAGCGCAGCTCGTCGCGCACTGGACTCAGAGGCTGCTTTCTTGTGTTTATCGAGCTTCTCCTGCATCTTGACTTGCTTCTTGTGCTCCTCGATGAGGAGGTAGTGGTATGCCATCAGCAGGTCACGTGGGGAGTCCAGAGGTAGGACTATTTCGCCTGTGACGGCGCGGCGTGCTTCGGCCCATCCTTCTTTGCTAAGTTGGATGAGGCGTGTCTTCGTCGGTTTGGATGATTGCGGCGCACAGATAGCGCCTGCAGATTGGTTGGCTGCTGCCGCAGCTTTCGGATTCGGAACCGTAGGTCCCTTCATCCGAAGGTGGATCGCACAGATCGGAGTTGCAGCAGCTGCTGCTGTAGAACTCATCTGTTGATGGTGACGTGCGTAGCACGGGGTGTGGAGCCCACAAAGCGGGCCTGATCGGCGGCACGGGCATCCGCTCGGGGAGGCGGAGGGTGCCATCTTGTCCCACCTGGAAGCAGAAGCTCCCGAACAGAATTTCGAGTCCGTCGCCTATGGGCTCGAAATCCTTCATGGTGGCCGGCGAGTGGGCGGTGAAGTCGAAAGCGCCGAAGAGGAGGTGATTCTCCGTCGCCGAGGAGTTGTAGATCGATCGGGTCGGAACCGTCACGACCGCACAATCAGCAGCCCCAATTCCCACAGACGGCGCCAATTGACGAGGTTTCAACTCGTCAATGCCCATTGTTATGGACTTGGGTTTTGGAGAAGATGGGGATGCTGGAGACCGTGGCACAGTTAACAGACAAGCAACCAGGGGACACGGGATTTACCCAGGTTCAGGCCCCCGGAGGGAAAACCCTACTCCTGCTTGTCTGCTCTTTTATTGCGGCGGAACCGAAAGTTACAGGGTGCGCAGATTCGATCTGGCGTGGAGGTGTGTATGTCGTAATCGCAGGGTGTAATCGTTGTTGGGTTTCCTCCTCGTTGGACCCTCCTAGCCTTTATATATGGGGAGGCTAGGTCTCGGGTACCGATACGAGTAGGTTACAAGTTGTATTGAAACTCTAGTCTTGTTCTTCAAGGATCCGAAGGCGTCACGGGCCTGGGCCACCCGAAAATCTTCATGGGCTGGCGTATATTGGCCGTGGGCCTTCCTTGGGCTGGACCAGGTATGCTGAAGTTACGTACCCGTAGGGTATAACCATGTCAATCATCGTCACTGACCGTCGTTGTGCGGTCGCTGCCGCCGGCTCCAACGTTGTTTTGATGTCGCTGAGTCGCTAACCGTCGCGTTGTGCACTGAAACTCGCAAATGTTCCACGTTTGATGCCATGCCCCAGGCCACGGCGTTGTGTGGACGCCGGCTCCCTGCGCGCCAGCCCCTGCCGCCGGAAGGCTCCCCAACACGCCTGCACCCGCCGGCTTTCTGGTCCTTCCATGTCGTTGGGTGTCTACATAAAAAAAACAATTAAACAATACATGACTTATGTGTGGCATGGTGGGTAATACACCTAAATTGTTAGGGGCAAAGTTGTCTAAAAAAGTATTGGACCGGGAGAAACACTTCGTGCTTTATTATTAGGTATAGATATAGATATATATATATATATATATATAGGTATAGATATAGAAGATATAGGTATAGATATAGGTATAGGTATAGATATAGATATAGATTATCAGAAATCATATTTCTTATTTTTAAAAACAGTATTCAGCCGGTGATGTATACCATAAACATCAAAACTATCAATTGTAAATAATGTGTATTTTGAGTTATACTTCCTTTCTCCCAAATTAGGTTGCGTATAAAATTTTATCAGAGTCAAACTGTACAATGTTTGACCAAGTAGTTTGATACAACTATAAACTTATACAATGCCAAATTAATATTATTAGAATTATCTTGAAATATATTTTCAAAATATATACATTTTATATCACATATATTTATATTATTTTGTATATTCATGGTCAAACTTTGCAAAGTTTGACTTGCACGCAAAATTATGCGCAACATAATATGAGATGGAGGGAGTACAATATCTGACTATCACATTTTCAAATCTCCAAAAAATATCATATTTTGTTATTTTTGTGTAGCCAGTAGTAAAATCAATTTCGCATTGCCATTGTGCACACTTGTATGATATATCGTTTTCAATTTTTTTGAAAAAATTTAAATATGATTTTTTAATATAGGGGCATCATATGAGCTTTTTTTGACAATCAATACCATGATATATTTATAGTAGAGAATAGTACATGGTAGAGATACATAAATTGTCTCCAAAAATTTCAAAATAAACCCAAAATGCACTAGCAAATCTTTGAGGTTTTTGAAACTCTTTCTTCTTCCATGATATAATCACGTACTTTTCTGAAGGAAGACGAAGAAAAATGACATATATATCAAATCACAAATTTTAAGAATATTAACGAGTATTTTTTCATATTTTTAATTTGAACCACAATGTCAAGATTTTGTGCCATTAATGTAATCAACCAATACTAGCCAGAGTACCAACACTAGCATTTTAGAAAAAATCAACTGAAGAGTCTATTCGACATCGATGGGGAACTAAGAGTATGAATCACCATTATCGAGCAAATAGGAGTCGAAACAAATATTGTGAGTACAATCCTCCTCGCAGAAACCATGAGGGAAAATCCAAAACTTGATCTAGCAAAGCAAGATCTGAAAGACTATACATAGAGAAATTTAACATAGGGAAGGAGATCTCGTCATCAAAAGAAGGACCGAAGATCGCATATGTAGACAATGCCGTCTTCATTAACGCGAAGATTATAAAGAAGACAACTGCGAAAACTCTAACATAATCTTTTGAACCCACTACTTTTGTTAAAAACTCAACACATAGTTCAGGTTCTTCGATCCTCTTAATGCCGGTGTGGCCCAACCGAAGTATGGAGGAGGAGGAAGTGGTGTCGACGACTAGTTTTCTTAGAGAGGTGTAGGCGGGGACAAGGTCTCTGTCGACTTCTAGACTTTGACGGATCACTGGAGCTCATCATATGCCGGAAGAACTTTCTCCTATATATGCCTTCTCGGTACTTTTCCAGCGCTTCTCTTGGATTTTCATGCATATCAGCTGCTTACTTTTCAAGGAGAAGACCAAAAAAGAGCACTGTCACCGGTGGAGACTAGCGGAAGAAAAAAATGGGAGAAAAGACAGCTCCATTGTATCTATCGACTACCGCCGTACCGCGACTGCTGTGGATAGAGTAGAGAGGACAGTACATTCAGAGAAGCAACAGCAACGCCTCATTGCCTCGGTGCCGTACTACATCGTCGATCTCCTCTATGGTTTTTTAGGGGATTCTTCAGGCGGCGTTTCCACATCTGGCAACAAGTTTTACGCGATTCTGTTACAAGGCATATCCGCATGTGTAACAATCCGCATAAACTGAACGGCCGATTAGTTTGACGGCTACGACTACAGTTTTCCGCCGATAAATTATCTCTAACCGAACCCTTAAAAGGAGCATTTTTTTTAAAATAACCGTTATTTTACAGGTTTACAGGCCAAAACGGCATCGTAAACAGACGGCCCGCAAAAAAATTAAGAAATCTGCTCGTCGACCCCTACATTCGAGGGTTGGGAGCCCGGCCTATACTATACGCGACCCGCACTCCACTGGTAGTTTTCGCGCGATGGACTTTCACGTCTTTCCCATTCCCGCCCACCTGCTGCTACCACCGCCGATCTTTGTGCCCCTACCGTTTCCTGCGACGACGCGACCGGATCTTGGTGCCATGAACCACGAGTCGGCCGCGCAGACCGCTGGGGGCATCACGCAGCCTCAACCGCCCTCTCCCGTTGTGACCATATCTCTCGGGGCGGGCGAAGGTCTTCCAATGTCTGACGATGTTGCCGAGATGGTCGCTGCCACGAGCATCAAGAAGAGGAAGCCAACACAGAAGAAGGCACCCCTGCCCAAAATCGCAATCGGCGGGGGCGAAGGGGACCAAGACGAAGAAGTCAAAGGAGGTGATGACAATAAATACGTTGGCAGGGCCGGCTCTATATTTTCCGGGGTCCTTGGGCGAAGTCATAAAAGGGCCCCTAAAAACAATATATGTATATACGTATAACTAGATATATAGATAATATATATGACAATTTCACTTGCAGAATATTTAAAAGCATATAACCACATGTTTATAGCCTAGATATCTATAAATAATTGTCAAGCACTAAAGCATTGTGATATTTAGATGGAAAGAATAAAAATGGTAGGAAAATATAACAAGTATTCCATGCTAGTGAATACCAAAAAATCCAGCCTCCAATTAGTTCATCGACAATTAAGCTTCAGTGCTTCGTAAAAAGCTTCTTCGTGCATTTCTAGATGCAAAATCATCGAGGACACTATCAAAATTAATGTTATCCAATATATCCTTCTTAATACAACACGTAGCCAAGCCATTCAATTCTTTTTCGCAGCACCCGGCAATTGTTTCCACATCGTAACACCTATCAAATATTAATGTGATAGAATTTACATCAAAGATCGTAACACCGAATCGAGGGATTAATTAGAAGGATTAAACCAGGAATTAATAAAAAGGGATTAGACATACAACTTACAGAGGGCAGGACAGCGCCACAGCCGTAGGGCAGCAGGGCGGCAGAGAGAGGCACAGCCGCGCAGGGGGGGGGGGGCTGGGCTGGGGCGCTGCCGGCCTGTCGCTGAGCATGGCCGCGTGGGCACCGGGCAGGGGCTGCGCGTTGGTGAGGGCATGCGCGTGCGGCACTACTGCAGGTCTGCGGGCAGCGGCGTGGCGAAGAGTCACGAGACCGAGGCAGAGAGAGGCGGGAGTTCCTGATCGCGAGTTTCAACGGCTGCGGCGTGGCGACGAGACCAAGACAGAGAGAGGCAGGAGTTCCCGATCGCGACGGTTCAGTTTCAGTTCGCGACTTTTCGTTTGCCGATCGATCTCCCCTCCTGGCTCTTTTTCCTAGACACTTGTTAGCGCTAAAAAAAATGGGCCTCTCCTTGGCCTGGGCCCTTGGCCATGGCACAACCCTGCCATGGGTTAGAGCCGGGGCTGTACGTTGGAGGCCAAGCTTGTCATGACCGTGAAGAAGAAAGAGGTAAATCTTGCAAAGGTGGAAGCCTCGCGAGAAGAAGCAAAGACTCAAGGCCGAGTTGGAGGAGAGAAAGATCAAACTAAAGGAAATCAAGGCAATGAAGGATCTCTTAACCGAAGAGAAAGAAATCATGATGACGTCTACAAAGGACATGAATGAGCAACAATTGGAGTGATGAAAAGAGACCACTGCGGAGATCATGGAGAGAAGAAGGCTAGCTCGTGGAGATGGCAACAGAGGTGGAAATGTTCAACATCGATTTGGGTTGAACTGCTCGCTCGCGGCGATTTGATGTAAAGCTATAAACTGTGTATCTATTCTTTGCGTTTTGATCTTGCATTTGCATATGAAAAAACTGCCTAGAAACCTATTTTACAGGTCGCGAGGCTGCTGGCGTGGAATGAAACCCTCAAACGCGACCTGTAAAACATATAGTTGCGTTTGAGAGCTCCGCCACGCTGGCACTTTCCTAACCCATAAACACTACCGTGGCATGTAAACAGGTTTTACGGGCTTCCTTCTAAGGATCCGGTTAGAGATACTCTTGCATACTCTTGCAAAGCATGACGTCTCCCCGCGCCCATGCGGTCCAGCGAGAAGACTTGGTGCATGCTAGCTCTCTAGCTCACCCAGCATCTTCATGGATAAGACTCTTTCCTGTCCGGTGTCCTTCGGCTTCCTAGAAAGCTGGGGATCAGAACGAGAAAGAGATGGGTTTGTGCTTGCTGTCCCTGTTCGCACAATTCTACGCATGTACGAAAGGAGGTACGGCTCATTAATCGATCGATTGGTGCCTGGTGAAAGCGAATCCAGCTAGGGTTAAAAAGGCCCCTAGCTACACGTGTAAATCACCATCGGCCGTTTTACTGCGGAGAAAACGAAACTGGAACAAGATCTTGCCGCGATCCTGCTCGGCCTATCGGGGATTACCATGCCCCTGAAAATGATCATCTGCCACCAGTGGAAACGAGGCCTTTGTTGAGATCGGAAATGGACTTTAACATCGGTTCTTCTACGAGCCGGTGTTAAAGGGGGTGCACGTACCGACGTGACCCGTGCAGCAAAAAGGAGCACACCCTTTAACACCGGTCTGTGCCACGAACCGGTGTCAAAGGCCCCTGCACCAGTGGCCCGTGCAGCCCCCCTTTAACACCGGTTCGTGGCTTGAACCGGTGTTAAAGGAGGGGGTTATATAACACACCGCAGCCCACACCCCTCTCTTCCATTTTTCACTCTCTCATTTTGGAGCCTAGCAAGAGGGTGAGAGGTATGCTAGTTTGTGTTTTTTCTATGCACAAGAGGTGTTCGGTGAAATGCCCGAGAGCTCGAAATAAGTTTTCTCGTTGCTCTTTCCTTCTCGGTCGAGGTCGGCAACTTTATCCTTTCATGTGTCATTGATGTACTATATATAAATGGTCATCTTCCTATTAATTTTTGATATACTATATATTAATGTAGATGAACCGACAATGGATGTTTGGTGACCGACTTACTTCCGAGTACATTACGGGCCTCCAAAATTTCATCGTTGTGGCTAATGCAAACTGTGGTCACAATGGTTTTATGTGTTGTCCGCGTGTTCACTGTCAGAACAAGAAAGACTACTCAAATATCAGAACCATTCACGCCCACCTGCTTCGATCCGGTTTCATGCCCAGCTATAATTGTTGGACCAAGCACGGAGAAAAAGGGGTTGTGATGGAAGACAACGAAGAAGAAGACGATGATGACAACTATCATAATATGTATCCTGAATATGATGATACTGCAATAGGGGTAGATAATGAAGATCAAGAGGCAGCAGATGGGCCCGCTGATGACGATCTTGGTCAGGCCATTACTGATGCAAAGGAAGAATGTGAAACTGAAAAGGAGAAGGAGAAGCTGGAGCAGATGTTAAAGGATCACAAAACATTATTGTACCCAACTTGCGAAGATGGGCACAAAAAGCTAGGTACCACACTGGATTTGCTGCAATGGAAGGCAGAGAACGGTGTGACTGACAGCGCCATTTTCAAAGTTGTTGGTAAAAATGAAGAATCTGCTTCCAAGAAATAATGAGTTGCCCGACAGTACATATCAAGCAAAAAAGGTTGTCTGCCCTCTAGGATTAGACGTGCAGAAGATACATGCCTGCATTAATGACTGCATCCTCTACCGCGGTGAGAAGTACGAGAATTTGGATGCATGCCCGGTATGCACCGCACTGCGGTATAAGATCAGACGAGACGATCCTGACGATGTTGAGGGCGAGACCCCTAGGAAGAAGGTTCCTGCCAAGGTTATGTGGTATGCTCCTATAATACCACGGTTAAAACGTCTCTTCAGAAATAAAGAGCATGCCAAGTTGTTGCGATGGCACATGGAAGACCGTAAGAAAGACGCGATGTTGAGACATCCCGCTGATGGGTCACAGTGGAGAAAAGTCAAGCGAGAGTACCCGGACTTCGCACATGAAGCAAAGAACTTAAGGTTTGGTCTAAGTACAGATGGCATGAATCCTTTTGGTGAGCAGAGCTGCAGTCACAGCACCTGGCATGTGACTCTATGTATCTATAACCTTCCTCCTTGGTTGTGCATGAAGAGGAAGTTCATTATGATGCCAGTGCTCATCCAAGGCCCGAGGCAACCCGGCAACAACATTGATGTGTACCTAAGGCCATTAGTTGAAGAACTTTTACAGTTGTGGGACAAACCAGGTGTACGTATGTGAGATGAGCACAAAGGGGAGCCATTTGACCTACGAGCGTTGCTTTTCGTAACCATCATGATACGGATCAAAGGGATGATCCTTTAGTTTTGTCCCGATCTTTCACAGCGAGTCAACCAGGTAGATAATCTCCCAATTACGCGATGAACGCAACCTGAAGAAGAGAATCAATCCAGCAAGCAACGTATTGATAAACAACACACCTCAAAACCACAGCTCGATAATCCTTGATGAACAAGAACCTCCGCAGCAATCTCTAGAATCTGATAAACGGTATCGCCGTCCCCGGAGGGATGATACACGGTGGAGCACAATATAGTTTTTAGACTAAACAACTGAACTCCCTAAACCCTAACTCGACCAGCTCCTTATATGAGGGCTGGGGCGCCCCACTAATGGGCCACGACTCGACTTGGTTGGACAAGCCCAAACCAAGCCCACACACATAATAAAACCTAATTGGATGATATGGGCATGACAGAGGAGGTGCAGCCCAATTTCAGGACTCCACCAAGCTAGGCGTGTCTTTGTAATTTAATAAATAGGTTTTATTATTCCTGGTCATGTTTTGGGCCAATTAAGTTTTATTATGTGTGTGGGCTTGGTTTGGGCTTCTCCAACCAAGTCGAGTCGTGGCCCATTAGTGGGGTGCCCCAGACCTCATATAAGGAGCTGGTCGAGTTAGGGTTTAGGGAGTTCAGTTGTTTAGTCTAAAAACTATATTGTGCTCCACCGTGTATCATCCCTCAGGGGACGGCGATACCGTTTATCAGATTCTAGAGATTGCTACGGAGGTTCTTGTTCATCAAGGATTATCGAGCTGTGGTTTTGAGGCGTGTTGTTTATCAATATGTTGCTTGCTGGATTGATTCCTCTTCTTCAGGTTGTGTTCATCGCGTAGTTGGGAGATTATCTACCTGGTTGACTCGCTGTGAAAGATCGGGACAAAACTAAAGGATCATCCCCTTGATCCGTATCACATCAATGATTGGCCTGCTCTTAGTAACATTTCAGGACAGACAAACAAGGGATACAATGCATGCACACACTGTTTAGATGAGACTGAAAGTGTATATTTGGAGAAATGTAAGAAGGTTGTGTACCTAGGGTATCGTCGATTTCTTCCGAACCTGCATCCAATAAGAAAGAAAGGCAAGCATTTCAAACGTCTGGCAGAACCCCGGAGGAAGCCTGTCCTCCGTACCGGTGAGGAGGTATTTGGTATGGTCAAGGACCTAGAAGTAATCTTTGGAAAAGGTCTTGGCAGTCTATCTATTCCGAATGACGATGCCGGACACGCGCCCATGTGGAAGAAGCAATCTATATTTTGGGACCTACCCTATTGGAAAGGCTTAGAGGTCCGCTCTTCAATCGACGTGATGCACGTGACGAAGAATGTTTGCGTGAACCTGCTAGGCTTCCTAGGAGTGTATGGGAAGACAAAAGATACACCAGAAGCACGGCAGGACCAGCAACGTATGAAAGACCCTGAAGAGCCTATGCATCCTGAAAACAAGAAGGGTAAACGATGCCACTTAACTCCTGCCAGCTACGCTCTTACCAAAGCAGAGAAGGAAATCTTTTTTGAATGCCTGAGCAGTATCAAGGTCCCGTCTAGCTTCTTGTCGAATATAAAGGGAATAATAAATATGACAGAGAAAAATTCCAAAACCTGAAGTCTCATGACTGCCACGTGATTATGACACAATTGCTAACGATTGCATTGAGGGGGCTTCTACCTGAAAATGTTCGAGTACCCATTGTGAAGCTATGTGCATTCCTCAATGCAATATCTCAGAAGGTAATCGATCCAGAAAGCCTACCAGGGTTACAGACAGATGTGGCCCAATGTCTTGTTAGCTTTGAGTTGGTGTTCCCACCATCCTTCTTCAATATTATGACGCATCTCCTGGTTCACCTAGTAGAAGAGATTGCCATTCTCGGTCCTGTATTTCTACACAATATGTTCCCCTTTGAGTGGTACATGGGAGTCTTAAAGAAATATGTTCATAACCGTGCTAGGCCAGAAGGAAGCATCTCCAAGGGCTATGTAAAAGAGGAGGTCATTGAGTTCTGTGTTGATTTTATTCCTGACCTTAAGGCGATTGGTGTTCCAGAATCACGACATGAGGGGAGATTGCATGGAAAAGGCACCCTAGGATGTAAAGCAATGATATGTAGGGACGGGCATTCTCTCAATCAAGCACACTACACGGTTTTACAAAGATCTATCTTGGTTGTCCCGTATATCAATGAACACAAGAATTTAATACGCCTCAAACACCCGGGGCAGTCTGATGAATGGATTATAAGTGAACACATGGCGAGTTTTGGCGGGTGGCTGCAAAGACTTCTCACGAATAACACCACTGTTGGGGATCAGTTGTACTTGTTGGCCAGGACACCATCTTCGACTGTATGTACTTTCCAAGGGTACGAGATAAATGGGAATACATTTTACACGATAGGCCAAGATAAAAAGAGCACCAACCAAAACAGTGGTGTCTGATTCAATGCAGTAGAAGACAATGAGCAAAAGACCATGTATTATGGGTTCATAGAGGAGATATGGGAACTTGACTATGGACCTAATTTTAAGGTCCCCTTGTTTCGATGCAAATGGGTCAAGCTAACAGGAGGAGGGGTTGAGGTAGACAAGAAGTACGGAATGACAACAGTGGATCTCAACAATCTTATGAAGGTAGACACGAACTTAGACGAACCATTCGTCTTAGCCAATGATGTGGCTCAGGTTTTCTATGTGAAGGACATGTCTACCAAACTGAAAAAAAAGAAAAAAATAAGCAAATAGATACATCACACGATGAGCCAAAGCGTCACATAGTTCTTTCAAGAAAAAGAAACATCGTGGGAGTGGAGGACAAGATAGACATGTAAGAAGATTATAATAAGTTTGATGAAATTCCTCCCTTCAGAGTGAAGACTGACCCAACCATCCTATTAAACGGTGCTGATACTCCATGGTTACGGCTGACGCGATCATAAGATTGACTATATGTATTAATTGAGCCATTTTTGGCACACATATGTATCTCAACATGGAAATCAATGTCATATTTCTTCTGTTAACAGTATATGTATTAAATGAGCCATTTTTCTTCATGTCATTTCTTCCCGCCATTTTTCTTCCCGCCATTTCTTCCCACCAGTTCTTCCCTCCAGTTATCTTCCTGCCATTTCTCACTATATATATATGTAGGGTTGGCCTCCATTGTCATTGCACATCTCTAGATTCATATCTGCAACCTCATCACTCTTTCCCATGGCTTCCACCGTAGCACTAACCCCCAGGGAGGTGGAGGCGCTTTGCGCCTCGAACTGCCCCTGCCCGCCGGGCTACTGTGTCCCCGTCGGCTGGATGCTGAGCGCCGGAGGCATGCCGGTTCCTCTTTTCCCTCTAGGTTTGGTGCGCCGGATGGCCATCACGAACCACTACTACTTCAAGGTCACGCCGGAGCAGCGGAGGAATCCCAGATGGCATCCCGACTATTTCCCTACTTGGGAAGCCTTCTTCGGGGATCGGCGTGAGAGGGCGCTCGCCGGGCACGAGGAGGACGGACCACCTCCTCCGAACTTCAACGAGGCCGGCCGGCGGCTATGGTGGCACGGTCGGACTCTCCAGAGCGTCATGTCCTACGACACTTCCGCCGACTCTAACCCCCGTCTGCGCTACCCTCAAGTCCAGCCCACGCGTACTTAGCCTTCAAGGTACAATTATGGCGACCCCGACGACGACAGCGATGACGGCCGCGGCGAGTACAACGACTACAGTGGCGAGTATTACAGGTGTAGGCAGGAGCATGACTGAATCACTCCAACATTCCAAAACAAGTTCGGCCGATTGTGACTTAATCTGGCCATGTATCTTAATTTTCAGTTCTTTTATGTATCTTAATTTTCAGTCGTGCTTTATGTAACTTACTGTTAGTTGCATTATGTACTTTAATTCCAGTTCTATCATAATTAAAATATCAAACTTGGTATATTGATTATGTCTCAAAAAATCTTCACAAAATGACCTATCTCATTCGAGGTTTCTTGGCTTTCGGGTCAAATGACCAATGTTATGGCTAGAATCAAGGCATAGTTTATGATAATGTGGCCATATTGTGCATACATGTGCATCATGGGATGGCAAACAATGTTGCAAGAGGAAGTTTTCCTTTTTGTCGCACCAAAAAGGCATTTTCCATTTTCCGAGCATAAAAAACAGACGGTTTTGTGAAGCAACCACCAAATCGATAATTCAAAAAACTACCACCACATTTAAAAAAAAATACTAGACCACCTTATATGGACAGTGTACCAACAGGGGGATCTGAAACCTTCCCGTCCACCTCTGGTGAAAAAGACAAATTCCTGCCGAATCGTTAGGAAGTGGGTCAGATATGAACTATAGGTACATGATACGATGCTCATGATTTTTTACAAAAATCATTTTTGGGTTCAAAATATGCTATTTTATCAAAAATCCAATGCAAGTTTAGCGAGGCTTGGCCCCGAGCTAAGAATCTTCATGCCCGTTGTTCGACAAAGTTTGACGATAGTTTAAAACGGGGATAAAAAATTAAAAAACGATCGAAACAATGCGAAACCTTCTCGTGGTGTTATATTATGTGACATAGTTAGAAGGAAAAATTATCAAACTTGGTATATTGATTATGTCTCAAAAAAACCTTCACAAACTGACCTATCTTATTCGAGGTTTCTTGGCTTTCGGGTCAAATGACCAATGTTATGGCTAGAATCAAGGCATAGTTTGTGATAATGTGGCCATATTGTGCATACATGTGCATCATGGGATGGCAAACAATGTTGCAAGAGGAAGTTTTCCTTTTTGTCGCACCAAAAAGGCATTTTCCTTTTTCCGAGCATAAAAACGGACGGTTTTGTGAAGCAACCACCAAATGGCTAATTCAAAAAACTACCACCACATTTTACAAAAATACTAGACCACCTTATATGGACAATGTACCAACAGGAGATCTGAAACCTTTCCTTCCACCTCCGGTGAAAAAGACAAATTCCTGCCGAATCGGTAGGAAGTGGGTCAGATATGATCTACAGGTACATGATACGATGCTCATGTTTTTTTACAAAAATCATTTTTAGGTTCACAATATGCTATTTTATCAAAAATCCAATGCAAGTTTAGCGAGGTTTTGTTAGATTCCAAAGTATACAAAAGATGCGGCATTTAAAATATCCAAACAATTCAAAAATGTTAATACAAAATAAAATATAATTTGCTCTAATAAAATAGTGTTAGATTCCTTTTTAGATGCTTAATATTTCTTATATTCAAAGTTTTAGGGTTTGACTATTTTATTTTTGTTTTAATTGAATAATCAAAATTTATATGTAAGTGTTTTAATCATTTTGAAAAATTTCATCTAAAGTAACTATAATTTTTTTATATGAATGGATAGATCTTATTTTTCTGAAAATTATGATATATTATTCATATTTTTCTAAGTTGAAATGAAAAAGATATGAATTTTCTAAATTCTATCCTATTTTTTGAATTAAAAATGCCCCCACCCCTTTAATGTACGAAATAAATGCCCCCCCTTTAACACCGGTTCCATCCACGAACCGGTGTTATAGGTGGTGCATTTATTTTGTTTTGCGTGCGCACCCCCCTTTAACATCGGTTCATGGCTAGAACCGGTGTTAAAGGGGGGGTGCGGGCGTGAAACGAATTCCCCCCCTTTAACACCGGTTCCAGCCACGAACCGGTGTTAAAGGGGGGGATTTATAACGCGCGCCACTTACTTCTTGCCCCCAGCCAGATCAAGCGCGCAGAGGAAGAACAACAGAGGCTGCCGCATCGCGTCGCCGTCCACGCCCTCGCCGTCGCCGTCCACGCCCTCGCCTTCACCTCGCTGTACTGAGCCTCCTCGCCGAAGGAATCGAGACGAGGAGCCCCCAGTCGACGCGAACAACCACCCCTTCCCGAGCTCCGGCCATTGCTGTCGCCTTTGATTCTGGCCGCCGTTCGCTTCGCCGACCCCCTCAATCGCCTCCTGGTGAGCAAATGGTGCCCAGGCGTCATCCCTCTCTCCCTCTCTCGCTCTGGTCCGCTTCCCCCATGTCCATCTGTGAGCGCCGCCGCCGCCGCTCGTCGGAGTCGCTGTTCCGATGACCTTAAGCCAGAAGCACCGCCAGTTTTAGGATCCCCACATCACGCCCGTTCGAACGAGCTCAGTCCCGCATGCTGGTGTGGCCTCTGTCGTCACCGGCAACCCCCGCCTGAGGTGGCAGTGACATGGCCAGCAGCACCCGCTTAGGTGGCAGTGACATGGCCCCTGGCCCACAGTCAGCCACAGTGGCTAGGACCAGTAGCGGTGTAAATAGGTTAAACCGCCCAGCTGACATCACAATGATGTAAGAATTCATTTTAAATTGATTAAACAATTTCAGAAAATGAATACAACTTGTAAATTCAATATCTAATGATTTATAAGTCATAAAAATATGTATAATATATCAAAATGTTCAAAAAAATGAGATCTAACTATTTAAGCTATAATCATGCATTGTTGAACAGCTTTCAAGACAAGTTTAATTAGAGAACATAGTAACCCCTCTCATATACATCCGGAGTTTCCCCGAATTAGGGTTTTCACCCCTCGGAACCCCGATTAAGTTGTCAAGCATGCTTTAGGGTTTTCATGTATATATTTTTGTATGTGTATGTGTATGTGTTTGTGTATGCTTTAGGTTATTTTGCTCGAGCATTTCAATAGATGTATTACTGATATTTGTGTGATAATATTATTGTTTTAGAAACTATGGATCCACTCAGTAGAAACCTTGAAGTGGAAGAAATAATGGAGAACATGATCCACGAGGACACCTCACAATATCTGAATTTGGAGGGACATGATGACAGCTCAAGTAGTCATGGAGAAGATGATGACTCTGGTGAACACACTTTAGTGATTACAAAGTCCGTCGAGGTATATGCATGGATTAAGCCTCTGCTTACTTGTACCGATTGATTTGTATATATGTACATGTATTAATTAACGCTTCTTTCTTCTTTTAGCCCTCTGGATCGACCAGCCATCAACAATCTTTTTCTAAAAAGAGCAAGCGAGGTGCGAGCCATCGGTTGAAAGATCGTGCAAAGTTCACGATCGAAGCAGTCCCTGTTGATGGCAGGCCGATGGAGCCCAAGAAGGCCGCAGACAAATTTGTACGCCAGGCTGGAGTTCTTGTTAGGGACCAAATCCCAATCATAATTGAATATTGGAATAAGCCAAAGAAGGGCAACGGTACCTTTGTCGATGAAAGATCCAAAGAAACGCTTTGGAATTCGCTGTTGGTAAATTTCACCCTTCCGCTAGAGGAGGATGAAAACACACCGGTTATAAAGGAAAAGGTCAAAGAGTGGACTCTAAAGAAGATGGTTGATGCTTTCCGCAACTAGAAGAAAAAATTGAACAAATTTGTCAAAGCTCGCGAGACTCCAGATTTCGAAGACGCATATTATGCGAAGATAAGACCTCACTGGCCATAATTTGTGGCATACAAGGAAGGTGCTATAGCTACAAAGAGGTCAGAAACCAATACACTAAATGCCCATAAGAAGGAATATCACCAGAGGACGGGTCAGGTTGTAATGCCCCTGAAAATATTCCAAAATAAAATTATGTGTTATTTTCTTTTTCACATCATCATGACATCATCATGCATATTTTGCCTCTAAATCTTTTCACTAAAAGCCTATTTTGTTTTCTAATTAGTCCCCTCTTTTAATTTCAAATCAAAACCCCGGAACCCCAAGATCTTCGGACCAATGTGTGACCCTTTTTTCCGATCCCTCGGACATGGGTTGAGTTGTGATATGATTTTGGTGGACTTCATGGCTTGCATTGCATAAAATCGGGATATCGTGCCGGAGGTGGGATGGAGCTCTACAAGTTATCTTTCGATCATCGCCCGGCCGTAGACTCAAACGCTGTGCCACCTAGAGAATCAGCTGTATCTCTTGTGTGGGTAAAACACAGTAGGTGATGCCTCTGGATATGCACATAGTTATGGGACAGTTCTTGTTGTGAGATTCGGATGGCACGCGTAATATGTTGCCTGAAGGGTTAAGCATGCGTTTGGGTACAGTAGTGCATCCCTGCAGGGTAAATATTCTCGAGAAGCCATGTGTCCACGGTTATGGACGCCTCAGGAGTACAGTGTCATGATCATAGACAACGCCACTAATGTTTTACCTCTAATAATATGATTAGTAATTAGCCTTATCAACTAAATACCTGCTTAACTAAAATTGCCACCCTGTGTGTTCCGCAAGGGGACTTCCTCGACTGGTCTTTGAGGGGGAAATCTTCGGATGGGTTATGTTTGGTGTTATATATAGTTATCACGTAGTGCTCTCTTATCTCGCTCTAATAGCCGAAGTTGTAGCGTGTCTCTATAAGTTAGATAGTGCAAGCTTTGCTGCCGCTGAGCCCACCATACCTATGTAGGCGAGGACCGCCGAATTCTAGTCTCGCCGTGTACTAGCCTCAGTACTGACCGCTCTCTTTCTGTTTTCCTTTACCCTTTGTCGGCACCCTTTTGGCTTCACAGGTATGTGATTGACGGTGTTAGCAAGGTTACCCTTCTGGCTTGGCCTGGGCAGGGTTGGACACCGCTTGGTTATTCTTCAGGACTCTTAGTCCCATTTGGATCTTGTCCGTACTTGGATACTATCTTGCTTTCTTCTTGAGTTGTATCTTTGTATTGTACCTTTTGTATTCTTGACTCGTTGAGTCGTTGTTGTATATATAAGTTCTTGTGGACTCTATTGTAAACTACCGTGATGTAACTACTTGTATTCAAATCCTACCCACACGAAAGTGTCTGGTGGGCGTCTTTGAATCGCTTCTATGCGGATTTTGGCGGGAATGCTGAGATCTTCATAGACCCGATTTGGGGGCGTTACACAGGTGGCTACATATCTCAGAGGCCTAAGTGGGAGGAAGCTGAGAAGGCCCTGTGCGATAGAGGGATCACACCCCAGACACATGGGTGGGACCTACGTGCAAAGACTTGGCTCTACGGAATCGGGGCAAGGTTGGACCCAGAGACGGGATTGTGTATCTTCCCAACCCTCCTTGCCAAAACCGTCACTGAACTCATCACGGCATACGAGGAAACAGCCGCCAGGACCTTCCATCCCGACAGAGAGAATGACCAGCTCACACGCACCATCGGTAAAAAAGAACACCCTGAACTTGCACGAGGCACAGGGAGTATGACATGGAAGGATGGGTTTGTTGAGTGGGGTGACTCTTACAGATGGCGTGGCAGAAAAGAAAAAGAGCTTACAGAGCGGTTGACACAGATAGAACATGCACTTGTGGCGCTGCAGGCGCAAGTGAATGCACAAAAGAGCCAGCAAGCTACCGGCCCATATCAGCGGCATGAAGAGCCTGCATTGTAAGCTGCCGGCGGCCTAGACTCTGCGCGGAAAAGCAGCGTGGCTTCCACGGAGAACGTGCAGCCCACGCTTGAAATGGCGGGTCCTCGATACCCCGTGGATGAGATCATGGAGAGCAAACACGCCGAGCTGCATGTGAGATTAATGGGCTTATCCATTAAGGTGGCGGTCGGCTATGCCTTACCTCCTATAGCTGGTGGAACTTACCACTGCCGACCGATTCTAGATGGCTATGCTATTTTCGTGGTGGATGAGGTTGTGAAGGAATATGAGGAAGCACAGCTTGACCATGCTACAGGTGAAGGGGAAACTCAACTCAAATTTGAAGTGAAAACAACCATTCTTTGGAAGAAGGAACACATCGTGCTTCCAAATTGGAGGCCACTGGCACCCCCGCCGTCTCCACAGCGTCAGCAGTCTGAGCCACCTCAGCTGTCTCCAAGTCATCAGAATAGTCCCCTGTCGTCTCCGGCGCTTCAGCCATCTCCTGCGCGGCAGCCATCTCTGGCGCGCCAGCCATCTCCTACGCATCAGCCATCTTCGGCGCGCCAGCCATCTCCTGCGCGTCTGCCATCTCCGGCGCTTCAGACATCTCCTAAGCGTAAGCGGAAGAGCACTGCCACGAAGAGCATCACTAGCACTGCCACGAAGAAATCCGCAAGAAACCGTACGCCAAAGAGTTCAAGAAACTACGTCTCGCGGCCTTCCACCAAGCCATTGCCGGTTTTACCGTGGAATCGCAACGACGAGGAGACCAATAGGATCTCGGAAGAAGAGGTCAAGAAATTCTTTGCACCTAGGCGGGCCGAGCCAAAGGAGAAACTAGATACCCCACTTGTGCCAGACTACGAGCGCCAGATTTTGAAGGGGGATGCAAGGCGGAGGGAGACTGAAAGTAGCAGTCGTGCGGCACCCTAGAAAACAGTTCCCATGCTCGGAGAGCAGGAAAACCAATCATGCGGCCCGCTCCAAGTGTTCGACACATGGAACGCTCCTCCTGTAAATGATTACGAGGCAAAGCTACAAAGAAAGGCCAATGAAATGGGGATGACTTACATTGCATACTTGAACATCATGGGAGACAACTTGCCCAAAGGAGATGCCAACCCCATACAGCCATGGAACTATGGGAAGAATCTCGTCAAGAAAGAGGAGCTCAAGAATCTACCAACAAAGATGCGAAGATTGCACAAGTGGTACCGTGATTTCTGCAAGACGAGAAAGGAAGAATGGATCACGTCGCATATAAGAGATCAGATTTTCTTGTGCGGAGACGATGATATCAGCTTCAACATTCAAGACTTGCATTTTCTATTCAATCAGAAGGAACGCAACAAAGCTGCCATCAGCCTTTATTGTGTGTAAGTACTATTTCTTTAATTTCTATCTCATCTCATTCAATTCATTAATTGCATGTATGTATATATGCTCACCATATATGTATATATATACTATTATGCAGGAAAAAGGTTATGGAATGCATGAAAGGAGGCCCTTTTGACATTGGGTTCGTTGACCCAAATAGAGTTCATGAACAAGTGGTAAAACTCAAACCCGGGCAAACAGAAGATTTCTTGCTAACGTCTTTACTGAGACAACAAACCAAAAGGGAAATACTATTGCCTTACAACTTCTCGTGAGTGTTACCCTCTCTTGTACACATTCTGTTTTGGCTTACTTGATGTTAAGTGTAACTGATGATGAGTTATGCGTGTGTAGGTTCCACTTTATTCTGCTAGTCATTCAACCTGACTCAGGGAAAGTCCTTGTCATGGACTCGTTACGAAAATACCAAGAGCTATGGGCAGACTTTAAAGAGATGCTCTAGAGGTAATTTCAATCATATTATCGCACTAGATCGGCAACTTTCGTGACAACAAGTAATTAATTACTCCTTTATCCATTTTCTTTGCCGGACAGGGTTTGGAAAAGGTTCACGGGCAGGGCCGTGGGTGAATGGTCAGAAGAACTAAAATTTGTAGACCAAAATGTAAGTAATACTAGCTAGCTAGGTCTGCATATCTCTTTGATTCTACTTCCAATTCCGTTATATCATGCTTTATTGATTATTATTTTGATTAAACTCTCTATTCTCGTAAAAGTGCGCGCATCAGGGACCTGACAATAACTTATGTGGATACTATGTTTGCGAGTTCATTCGCAACACGATATGTGCGATGGGCCAAGCCGCAGTAGAACAACTTAGAGTAAGTAAACAAAGTACACAACATTATTTTATTACCATCAATTGTGTTGAGTTTTATTCTTATATATATATTGACCCCATTCTTCATATATATTTAGATCGAACGGATGCGGGACCAACTCCTACCATTTGACCGCATACGAGCCATTCAAGAGGAATTGGCAGGGTTCATACTTGATGAGGTCGTCACGCCTGATGAAGAACTCCTTAGATATCCACCAAAATGAATGTTGTATATATGCTTGAACGTGTTTGTCTTGTACTTGATGCTTCAACATTTACGGAGAATACCACACAATGATGATGTTTGTGTATAATAATAGTTGCTTAATTATTCATGTACTCGTATATACCGACGATGATGTATGTGTATACCGCTCCCAATCGATTCCCCCTCCCCCCTCCCCGTCCCCGCCGCACCGCAGAAATACGCCCAGAACGGGGCGACGGCAGAACTCTGCCGCGGCAGAGATTTAGGCCGTTTTCCTGCCACGGCAGAACTCTGCCACGGCAGAGATTTATCTCTTTTTCCTGCCACGGCATAGAACCTTTAACACCGGTTCGTGTTACGAACCAGTGTTAAAGGGGGGGCTGAGCGCTGCGGCAGCCCCACGTGCACCACCCTTTAACATCGGTTCATATAAGAACCGCTGTTAAAGGGGGGGTCCTCTAACACCGAACCGCCAACAACGGTTCTACAACCGCTGTTAGAGGCTGGTCCGAACCGGTGTTAGAGGCCTGTGTGTGCACTAGTGTGGTGTGTACATGCGGCTTTTGGGAGGAATTTCAATGCCTGGCAGGCCTGGAAGCTATTGACAGATATATCAAATTTAGCTGATTTTTTAGTTCATTAAATTTAGTTCCTTTGGAGAATAAAATAGCACTAGCCCTAAATTTGCATCCGCCGGATCTGAGCTTACGACATCTTCACCAGACCGACCCAACCCGATCGAACCAAATGGTCCGTTTCTGTCCATTTAGGTCGGCCCACAGTCGCTTTTGGGTCATGGTCCGGTCAACCGCGCCCAGCAGCCCGAACCATCTGTATGTCTCCCCTCGCTGTCACCGCTTGACACCCTCACGATGGGACGTTAATGGTGACGCGACGTTGGCTATCAGAGTCGGTGGCTTCCCGTGCAGCCGGCGTTTCCCGTCATCGTTTCTCACGCGTGCCTTGCTTCCTGCGGTCAGAAAACTTCCCGTGCCTCCTCAGTCGTTTCCCGCCTTCGTCGCGATCTATAAAAAACATCTGCTGGTGCGACGGAGACAACAATGCCAAGCAAGAGCAAACCAGCAACCGAAAAAGCCCAACCTTCAAGGAGGAAGGCCGTGTAGACAAGGCGGCGCTAGAGCGGGTGGTGGAGACAGCCTCCAGGGTGGACGCCCAATGGGCAGTGCGCGACATACACCACGTCGCCGCCAAGGAGGCGGTTGTTGGAGATATGCCCAAGAGGTAATAATAAAGTGGTTATTATTATATCTTTGTGTTTATGATAAATATTTACATCCCATGCTATAATTGTATTAACTGGAAACATTAATACTTGTGTGTTTTGTAAACATAAAAGAGTCCCTAGTAAGTCTCTTGTTGAAACTAGCTTGTTGATTAGTAGATGATCATGGTTTACTGATCAAGGGCATTGGATGTTATTAATAACAAGATCATATCATTAGGATAATGATGTGATGGACACACACCTATAGTAAGCATAGCATAAGATCAAGTCATTAAGTTTGTTTTGCTACAAGATTTCAGATACGTAGTAACCTAATCCTTCGACCATAAGATCATGTTAATCACCATCACCGGATGAGTACTTTGATGACATCGAACACCACTTCCGTAATTGGGTGGTTATAAAGGTTGCATTGGGTATTCTAAAAGTATGTGTTGAAGCACATGGATCAAGAGTTAGATTTGTCTATCCATATGAAGAATAGATGTACTCTAGACCCTCTCGGTGGAATGCCATCCAATTGGCTTGCAAGCATATGACTAGGTCAAAAGGGATGTCATACCACGAAACGAGTAAAGAGTACTTATAGATAACGAGGTTAAACTAGGTATGGAGATACCGACGATCGAACCTCGGATAAGTAAAGTATTGCACGATAAAGGGAATCAGTATCGTATGTGAATGGTTCATTTGATCACGAAGTCATCATTGAATATGGGGGAGCCATTATGGATCTCCAGATCCTGCTATTGGGTATTGACCGGAGAGGTGTCTCGATCATGTCTGCATAGTTTGCAAACCGCGGGGTGACACACTTAAGGTTCGATGTTGTTTAAGTAGATATGGAATATGAGTTGGAGACTGAATGTTGTTCGAAGTCTCGGATTGTATCCAGGACATCACGAGGAGATCCGGAATGGTCCGAAGAATAAGATTCATATAAGGAAAGTCGATTCCAGGGTTCGGAAAAGTTTCCGATATTTTGATCGTAGCTTCTAGAATGTTCTAGAGGGACCACCAGTGGGTCCACCACCCCGGGGGGCACTTGGGCTGTGGCATGCCGTGGGGACCTAGGTCCAGACGCACCAAGACCAAGAGGTACCAACCGTCCAGCACAAGGAAAATGGGAAATCCTTAATTTGGTAAGGGGGAAACTTGGGGGGAGCAAGTTCGCACATCTCCCTCTTGGCTGCCGAATTGGGGAAGGACTCGGCCAGGGGTGGGAACCTTGGCCGCAACCCCCCTCTATATAAAGAGGGGTGAGGGGCGCACCCCTCCTTCCTCACCTCAACCCTAGCCGTCGGCCTCCTCCCTCCACCATCCTGCTCCGGCTTAGGCGAATCCCTACAGCATTCTTCTCCTCCACCACCACCACAACGCTGTCATGCTGCTGGGATTCCGAGGGGATCTACTACCTCTATTGCCCGCTGGAACGGGGAGAGGAAGGTCTTCATCGACTCCATACATGTGACCGAGTGCAGAAGCGCTGCCGGAATGCCGTGCCAGAAGGATCGTCTACGTGATCTTGAGATCAACAAGTGATCGACTACATCAACCACGAGATCCGATCTCGTTAAATGCTTTGGATCTACGAGGGTTAGTTCTCTTCAATATCGTTGCACCGATCTCTTATATTAGATCTTGGATTTGCCAAAGATTAGATCTTGGTTTTATGTGTTCTCGCGATAGAATTTTTTTGTTTTCCATGCAACGAAACCTACAACGGTGGCCATGGAGGCCGCATCAGCGGCCCTCAGTGAGATTTGCTTCGAGGCAGCCATGACCATGCTGGAGGAGTGATACGTCAGAAACGTATCTATAATTTTTTATGCTCCATGCTTGATTAGTATCTACTTTTCTTTGCTTTGTCTACACTTTGAGGTGTTTTTATATGTTTTCTGGAACTAACCTATTAATAAGTTGCAACAGTGCCAGTTGCCTATTTTCTTCTGTTTTTTGTTCCAGAAAGGCAGAA
This sequence comes from Avena sativa, assembly GCA_916181665.1. NCBI lineage: Eukaryota > Viridiplantae > Streptophyta > Magnoliopsida > Poales > Poaceae > Avena > Avena sativa. Next base: position 23,187,456 of record OV702298.1, read on the forward strand.
AATCAATATTCTCGGAATTGGAGATGGAGAAGGCTCACTAGGGGGCCACACCCCCTGGCCGTGAGGGTGGGCCCACCCCATGCCTGGGGGGTGCAGCCGCCCTGGTGGCCTCCCTGGATCGCCCCTTAGCCTATAAGAATCCCCCGATGCAGAAACGCTAGGACCAGATCAAAACTCCATGAAACCTTCTATAGCCGCCTCCACCATCATCCCTAGATCGAGGGGATCTGAAGTTCTTCCCGGCACCCTACCGGAGGGGAGATCATCTCGGAGGCCTTCTTCTCTGCTATGAAGCGTGATTAGTTCCACCTTGGACTATCGGTCCATGTAGTAGCTAGATGGTTGTATCTCCTCCTTTGTGCTTTCATGTATAGATCTTGTGAGCTCCGTCCATGATCAAGATCTAATCTATTTGTAATCATGCATGTTGTGTTTGCGGGGATCCGATGGATATTGAGATTACTATGTCAGATTGATTAATGGTTTTTTCTATTTGATTCTATCATGTTTGTGTTGTTTGTGATCTTGCATGCTCTCCGTTGTTAGTAGCTATCTTGACCAAGTAGTTGCTAGTGACTCCAAGAGGGGGTATTTATGCTCGATAGTGGGTTCATGCCTCTAGTTTCCAAGGGAAGTGATAGAAATCTCTTCAGTTGTAGATGTGTTGTTGCCACTAGGGAGAAAACAATGGTCTCATGTTCATGGAACAAGTGGATTGTTTACCTTACACACTTTTCTTAAAGCAGTTGTCTGTTGCTTGCAACTTAATACTGGAGGGGATTCGGATGATAACCTGAAGGTGGACTTCTAGTCATAGATGCAGTTGGATGGCGGTCTATGTAATATTGTTGTATTTCCCAATCAAATCTCATAGGATCTTTTTGTCTAGTATTGCATTGTTATGCCTTGCTCAGTTCCTGTCAATTGCCCTGCTGTAATTTGTTTACCCTTCATGCCATGTTTGTTTATCTAAGGAGAGCACCTCTAGTGAACTATGGACCCCGGTCTAATATTTTCCATTGATACATCTTCCACTGTTACTGTTTACTTGCTGCAAACCATCATCACCTTCCACACCATATAGTTAATCCTTTGTTACAGCAACCGGTGAGATTGACAACCTCACTGTTAGTTGGGGCAAAGTCTTGAGTTTGTGTTGTGCAGGTCTCCATGTTGCTTGCAGCACCTTTGTGACGTTTCCTTCCTCCTACTGGTTCGATAACCTCGGTTTCTTACTGAGGGAAACTTGCCTGATGTACTGCATCATACCTTCCACTTGGGGTCTCCCAACGAAGTGTTGCTCCACTCATCAAGGCTTTTTCTGGCGCCGTTGCCGGGGAGACTAAGGACGTCTTCACAAGGGGAGTCCTCCTCAACCTTTCTCTTTACTTTGTTTTTAGTTTGCTTAGTTTCTTTTGCTTGGTTTTTTTGCCTCTTTTTATCAAAAACTCCAAAAAAAAATAGTCTAGTCTGGTTTGCTTTCTCTTATCAAAAACACAAAAAAATTAGTTCCTGCCCTAGTTGCTACCATGTCTGGTTTTGGTCCTATCTCTCTGACACTTATGGAAGAGATCTTTGCTTTCAAGAAAAAAGGTGAAGAGAGTTTTAAAGAAGCTTGGTCTAGAATCTCTGCTTTACAAAGGGAAATTGAGCCTAAGATGAGTCTTAGCTTGGTTATCAATAGTTTCTACCGCGGTATTGCTCTTTGTTATAGATATGCTTTGGATGCTGTGGCTGGGAAAGATATTTTTCAATGTACCGAGGATGAAGCTTTTGATGCCATAAAGAAATTGATTATAATTTTTATAATACGCCTAGCAAGTCTGATTCCTCTTTCATAAATATTTTTGCTAGGTTGAACACTCTTGAGTCTAGTACTACTGCTTTGAACAGTTGCTATCACACACTTAGGGAGTACCATGATTATGTTCCAATAAATTATGAGCCTTCAAAGTGGTTTCCCATAATCAAAGTCACTATAAATAGTGCAACTTTTGATGCTCGTTGTGATATCATGTCTGAATTTTGCCTTATGCCTAAAGATATTTATGAGTCTTTGAGTCTTTGGGGGCTTTCTAAAGGAGGATAGGAAATCTCTCTTACTAATAATGCCACTTTATTACCAATTGGAATAGCTGAAGGTGTGTTTACAAAAATCTCAGGGAAAATGGTGTCTACTGATTATCTTGTTATTGAATGTGTAGACAAAGGACAGATCACACTTGGAAGATCCCTACTAAAACACCTTGGAGCAATAATAGATGTGGGAAAAGGCATTATTCATTTTGCTCCTCCAATAAGCAATCATATTTTCTCTAAAGTGAAGAAGAAAGGTAAGGTAAAAGGTACTCACATCCTCCGGTGTGAGTGCTCAAATTTATTTCCTTTAGATTCTGCAAATTTGTTTTTTTATTTCTTGTTTTCACTAGTTAGGCTTAATGGAAAATAACAAAAAAATTAGAGAGCTTTATAGTATTTATCTTGAGTTAGGACATGAAGTGTTTGAAGAGAAAATTAGAAAACCTATGGAACTTTCTTTGCATGCTAATAGCAATGTTATTAGTATGAATTTTTTGAACACCATTGTTGCTAATGCTATGGAAAAGTCTAAGCTTGGGGAAACTAGTTTTTATGAAAATGACCTTTTTAGTCCCCGGCTTTGGAAGATAGCTATTCTATTGCTTATGATGATACCAAACCTCCAATATATGACGATTACAATGATGAATATGACATTTTCAGTCCACCTACTATTGAGGAGAAAATGATTGTTATTACGACATGCCTCCTATTTTTTATGATTATGGTGATGAGAATAATAATGATAGCTATGTTGTTGAATTTGCTCCCACTACAATTAATAAGAATGACTATGCTTATGTGGAGAGTAATAATTATTTTATGCATGTGGCTCATGATAAGAATGTTTTATGTGATATTTATATTGTTAATTTTATTCATGTTGCTACTGAAAGTTATTATGAGAGAGGGCAATATGGTCTTATGTATGTCAACAATATTAAGTTCCCCCTCTTTATGTTGAAAATTTTGAAGTTGCACTTGTTTTGCTTTCCTATGCTTGTTGCTTTGTTCTTTCATGACTTGTTTCTTTACAATATTCCTATGCATAGGAAGTGGGTTAAACTTAAATGTGTTTTGAATTTTCTTCTTGATGCTCTCTTTTACTTCAATTCATATTTCTTATGTGAGCATGTTTTCAAACTATCAAGCCTAACTTAAAGGCATTAAATAAAAGTACTTGTTGGGAGATAACCCAAGAGTTTTCTTGAGTCTTGGAAGTTAGTACTTCAGTAATGACCTCTCTTTATCCTTTTTGTTTGCTTTTTGTGCCAAGAATAACCTCTACTGAGAGGGAAGTAAGATTTGGGGAGTTGCTGTCCCAAAACAAATTTTGTGCTCCACCATAAAAATTCGTGAGAAATCTCTGTAAGTCGGAATGATATGATAGTTTGTGAATAAATCCCCCAGTATGTTAGCTAACTTTCATAAGTTCAATACTTTTTGATTTGAGAAATTTAAGGTCTTCGGAAAAAATCGGTTTCTACCTGCTGGTATGTTTTGACAGATTTCTGCCATTATTTGCATTTGCTTCTTATTGATTCCTTTTTGGGTTCTTTTTGGGAAATTGAGCTTTTTGAGGAAATTGCTACAATATCTTGTGTTTTTAGTGAAATTGTTTATGTTCTAAAGCTAAACCCAAAGGTCTATTATCTTTTGAATACACTAATGTTGCTATGAAGATTGTGTGAAGTTTTGTATGAAGGAAAATTTTCAGGTGCAAAGAAAAGAATGATGTAATGAGATGAAGAATGGACAAAAGCTCAAGCTTGGGGATGCCACCCCGTGTCACCCCAAGATATATTCAAGAGGTAGAAGCGTCAAAGCTTGGGGATTCCCAAGGCATCCCCTTCTTCATCAATAAAAATCTCGGGTCTTTCCAGACACTTCGTTTTTATTGTTTCATGCATAGTTGTGTTGTTCTTGGAGCGTATTTGTTTTTAGTTTTATTTTGGTTTGCTTGCTGCAATAAGTTGGTTGATCACAGCACACTTCTTTTGGAGAGAGACACACTCTATTTTCATTGCCTGGAACACTCTAGTTTTCATTCTTATTGTCTTGTGAGTGTTCTCTTTTGCTAGCACTGTGTTTAGCTTTAGTTTTCTTGTGCTTTCAGCTTATAACTTTTTAGTTCTTCTTTGTGGATTTTTGAGACAAGATCACTGATCTTTATTGACTATTATCTTTGTGAGTTGTTTCAAATAAGTTGATTGGTGTTGGAAAAGAATAGAAAGTTTTATGCTTATAGTGGTACAAAAGGGAGCTTGTTTTGACTGTGGCTTAGACTTTATCATGTCATGTTGGATGTTTATTTGAACATATGCTTAGTGATTATTGCTGTAGCATGACTTGCTACAAACAATTGAGATTTCTTATTGTGCCTTGAAAGAATCATGCATTGTTTTAGCATACAAAAGCATAGTATTGTGGTATTCTCCATTGAAGCTTTGTTTGGGTTGACTTGGCACATGCTTACACCATGTTATGACTATGAACCAGTCACCTTAGCCTCTATGATCATTTATTTTTTGACTTGTGGTACCACTTTATGCTTTGATTAGTATGTTTTGTCGCTCTGCATGATTATGGCCATTATTGCTCTCTTAGTTGGTCGCTCCTAGTCTTTTGCTAGCCTCCACTTGTATGAGTAAGCTCTACTCATGCTTCCAACTACCAAGAAACCAAGTTATTCCAAAGTGTCCACTATAAATTCCTATGCATGGTGTGTTACACCATTCCAAGTATATTCTTGTTTTCATCTATCTTCCAATTAAAAAGTCTTTTTGTTATGTGAAAACTTAGTGATTAAAGCTCTCACGAACTTGATGGCACACTTTATTTTTCTTGCCCCTAATAAACTTGAACCACTGTGTCATCTATGTTGTATATGCTTGCACTTATACATTGGAATTAGCAGAACTGTGTTGTCACGAGGAACGCTTTCAACATTGCACTTGTACTTTGTACATAGTTGATATCATGCTCTTTTGTCTATGGATGTCGTCGGTGTGAAATGAAACGGAAGCTTGTAAGTCCATGGAGTTATGTATGTGTGTTAGAGAAACGCCTGGGCCGCTAGCCTAAGCCATGCCTAATCATGGTGGAAACTTGCAGCATTACCATAGTGACATCTATGAAGCATTCTTCTTATAAAAAAAGAGATTGAGAAAAAGAGACATATGAGAAAAGAGGAAAATTGAGAGAAAAGCACCATATTCCCATGGTAAATAAGAAGAATGCTGAGATGCTCATTGTCTGCTTGCCTTGTCATTTTGGTTATGGGATAGCTCCTGTACCATGTGCAAGGGGTACCCTGTTGGCGGTTCTCTATGATACACGTCTACTTACTATGAAAAGAACTTGAAAGTAACTAAACTTGAGTAGCATGAGGAGCGGCCCTCGTATTCAAGGGACATGAGATTGCCAACTTATACTTTGTCAAGAATATACTCCATAGTTTGTTCACTTTAACCTTAATCACTTCAAGATGCTTATGATAGGGGCAATGAGAGCTGAAAGCTAACAAGTAACATAATTTTTGGAAGCTCTTTATGAAACTTGAAATCCCTGCTTCCCTTTGAAGGGCCTTTCTTCCACTATTATATTGAGTCTCCACCTTCCATCCTTAGGCACCAATTGAGAGAGCATAGTTGCTGCGGTGACCTAGCATACCACTGCATGATGTAGTACACTATAGTCGTTGATATAACACCGATGAAACACCATTCACTAGTATTACATCCCTCAGAGTGGTACAACAGAAACACAGCAGGTCCAAGACATGACTATAGGTTACAACTCGACTCTTTACACAAGATCCATAGAACACTCTAAGTTAAAGAGGAAGAGATAAACTTATTACAAAGAAGAATCAAAGAATAACAACTCAAATTTATTATACTAATAAGACTAGTATCTGAACTATTGAGGCTTGCATTGCTGCTATTGCAATACTCTACAGAAATAGGTTCTATGGCGAGAGATTATATTTCTATCTAATCAGTAACTTCGTCTTCACTTTAACTGATATATATATATATATGTTGACTTCCTTGACTTCAGTGAAGAGCTTGAGTTGTTGATGAAGATTCCCTTGAGTATAAGTTGATGTAGACGTCGTATGCATTGTCTTAGAACCTAGCAAGGGTTAAGAAGATACATTGAGTACGAGTGTACTCAGCAAGTTCACTAATAAAGAGTGTTTGGTGCACTATATCTACAGCCATAGACCATAGGTCGTAGTCAATGCAGGTTTTCGTAAACATTTCTTCAAAGGTTGCTTTTATTCTAAAAAGCCATGTCCGTCAGCCTTCACAGGTTTACCAGAACTTTCGTGGAGTTCCTTTCCTACCGCGTTCATAGCTCCTTCCCAGAACAAGGAGTAACAAGTTACAGTTCTTACACTCTGCAGAGGTGCGTTACTTTACCCATGAGAGATCAAATCCTTGATGCATAACTGGGTGAATCTTTCCCGTCCACACTTCCTATGGTGTGAGGCCTAGTAGATGATCCAAGCCAATCAATGTCCTTCTCCGCGACCCCGCATACCCAACGGATTGCACATCAGGCCTAGGATAAAACTTCTTTCCATTATCAGCCTAAGGTGTACAACCCTCATAGATACCAGAAGCCGTGGGACGTTGAGGGATCCCACCCATAACCTGCCAACCCTCTACAAGAGGAGTTGCAACAACGGCCCGGTCATCCGTTGGCATGCGAAAGGTAGCCGATCCAGCTGACTTCTTCGTCCCATTCCAAATCTCATGGTTAAGGCGTAATATACGGCGCAAGAATCACTGGCGACATTGGTTGTTAAGTCCTAGGTAATATGTTCCTTTACCACTAGAACTTTCTAAAATAGTGTTTTTTGACCTTTTTGAAATGCAGGTGATGACAATACTGGATTTGCAAAATACTTTACAAAAAATAATCAAAGGACATGCGCAAGTGTGAACTTGCCTTTTGTGATTGCTAAATTATGCACTCACGGTCTTCGAGACAATATAAGATCCAATATCTGAAATTAGCATCATTGGTCCGATAAGGACTAATGTTTAAAGAAACAATATGTAATTATGCATAAGTAATGCTATGCATTTAGTAAAACTCCTAAAGTAGGTCCCCAATACTTTGAGTGAAGTGAGTTTAGGTGATTCTTTGAAGAGTTGATTTATCTTCAAGATTTACTTTACAAGTATTGGCATTTATAAAGAACTTAAGTGTCAACAATCCTAAGTATACAAGTAAAGTATAAATTAATGTGATTATGATTAATTTTAGTTTGATGGCTATGATAATAGTCCTTGGGTTGAGTTGTTAATAGTTGAAGGAACTATTATAGAGTTGTAGTTTGAAGTGGCAGAAAGAATAACATTTGAAGAAAAGATTTCTTTTCTAAGGTTTAAACAATCTTTGTTGTTAATAGAATATGATCAATGTCTTTTGAAGTTTGATTGATTAGTTTGGAATTGAGATGCTTTATGTTTTAATTGAAATAGACCAAAATTAACTATAAAAGCATGAGTAGTTTATTAGATAGGATGTTTATAAGCTTTGAGACTAAAGTTAACTTTAAAATGGTAAATAAACTTAAGGTGTAATTTGTTTTAATTATTCTCAAGTTTTGGATTTATGATAAGTATTATTTAGATATTAAGATCATTACCCCTTAATATCAGTGAGTGATGTATAATTTTTTTTAAGTTTGTGGTTTTGAATTTTGATTTTAAGGTTTCAAAAGGTTATTATTAAGTTAAAGATTTACACTTACGTTTTATTATAAATCTTAGTTATGGTTTAGAACTTTGGTAATTAGATTTTAAAGTTTTAATATTTATAAAGAAATATAATTATCTCTTACTTAAGAAATGTTTTAAAATAATTTTTAAAATAGGTTATAGATAAGGATTTATTATTTTAAAATATTAAAAACTTTTCTAATAATTTATTTAATATTTTTCTAGTGCAGTATATTTATTCAAGACCTTAAAAATGATTTTTATTTATGATTTGTATTTATTTTTAAGTATTATTTTTATGTTTATAAAATTCCATAAAGGATTAAATGTATTTAAATATTTACTTCAAATTTTATTTATAAAAGAGTCAAGTTAGCATTTTTATAAAATAGTAGATTTATTTTTATACACAAAATGATTTTTTATTAATTTTTTTTGTATATTTTATTATATTATTATAATTTATTGAGAACTCTAATGGCTTTAATATTTAGTGGTATTTTATTTAACTCAAACAGGTAGTTTTATATTTTTCTAAGGTAGATATTATTTTTATGAATATTTTTATATATTATACGTGTTTTTAGGAATTTTGTACATTTTTCTAGAGCCTAGAGAACTTAGAGGGCATTTTTTGGTAATTCCTTTATTTTATTTATTTTTTATTTTATTGTAATCCGGCCTATTGCGTTGGGCATCTGGGTCGGCTCGGCCTAGCTGAACCTGGCTTGGGGCCATCTTGACCCCCACCCACTCTCTCGCCCTCACCCAACACACGTTACACATACCCACAACAACTTGACCCAAGTCCCCTCGTCTCTTCTCTCTCTCGATTCCCCTTTGTCTATCTTCCCCGCTCACGACCAAGCCGTCGCCCGCCGCCCTGGCTAGCTACTAGCCATCTCCGATGCTGCCCCTGTGTGGATATGAACCGGCGGCCCCTTCTACCTCGAATCCCACCGGCATGGAGCTCTGGACCCACGTATCGAGCTCTTGTGGCCTCCTATTGATCCATCGCCACCGTTCTCGGTGCTGGTAGATGACGACCACCAGGGCGCTGCTATACACTGGTTAGCTTGCCTCCTGGATCCTCCAACATCACCCAATGATTGCCTTCCTTGCCTACTATAACTTTCACGCCTCTGTTCGGCCCAGCCAGAGCCCTAGGGTTCATTGGCCGGATTGGCCGTTGTCGGCCACCACTGCTTCCTCTTCCCGATTCTAAGCGAGGACCTCCGGTAAGTGGGTATCTCCCTTTTACGATGTAGTTCTATATACATCTAGATGGTGTTGAATTACCAAATTTCCCTAAATGATTCTGGATTCTTAGTTTTTATGTTGTGCTTACTGGAAAATTAGAGTAGTTGGCCTTTTTAGGTAATTCAATGGAAGATGATTTTGCTCGTGTTATGATATTGGTCATGCATGATTGTGTTTGTTGATCTGCTGGCTTACTTGTGGTGTTGTTTTAACTTGGATGATTATTTACCCTAGCAGTTATGGTTTAAACTGGATTATGGTAGTGCTAATTTGTTATCTATAGGAACTCTAACTGATGTTTGATTAAATTGTGGTGCCCTTTCAGGTTTCATATTCTAGTAGAAATATGCCCAGATGTTATTTATAAGTTATTTTATATCTTGGTTCACTTAATTTTAATTAAACAAAGTTCCTCTCTGAACCATGTTATCTTGATTGTGTGGTTAACTGAACCTTACTTGCTAAATCTAAAATGGAATTTTACTACTGGATTGGCTTGTTATAACCCATTATAAATCATGTATGATAACTGAACCTTTGGTTCAATGTTGTGCTTGGTTGAGTGTAGAGTTCAGTGATGATTCTGAATTTACATTGATAATGTGATACTTACTCTTCAATGATTCCTAGGTAATGGACTAGGGAAATGATTAAAGTTATTACCCTGCATTCTTGCAGAGATAATATGGTCCTTTTAAGTTGAAAGAAACTTGATGTACCATCTGTTGATAACTATATTAAGCTGACCTAGGTGCTGTGGAGCCTCCATCTTGGAGTGTGCACATCATCAGGTACAATATAACATGACTTGCTACGAGCAGATATGTGTTTGGGTGGTTCTAGTGACCTCTTCTGATCGCCTAGAAATCCTCTAGTTACAGGTCAGTGGAATTTGGTTGCTTATACCATTTTGCATAATTATGTCTATGTGTCTATCAATCCTTGTGGGATATGACTTGACAAAATCATATGGTGTATTGGTACATAGGCCCTGCCAATGATGCAAAGGCTGAGGCACTGGTTTGGATAGGTAAGGACAATTACTTTTATTTGGTTGATTTCCCTATGATGAGTTTTGCATAGTAGCTCTATGCAAGTCTGAGAGGAAATATTACCTCTCATCCTCCTAGACAAGATCTAGTTTAAGGGTAGTTGTAATAATTTATCTTGGATGCCTTTTCCCTTATCTACCCCAGGTCCTGATGGTGCAAACTATTAAGAACAGATCTTGAGTTTGATTTCTTGTGGTTGTGGTTGCGGTGTCTGCCACTGTGGTGCCTTCCTCAGAAGTGTGCATAGTGGTGAACACCACATCTATTGACATGCTACTTGATTGACTAACTAAAGATCCATAGTTGGCTGCCGATGATGCATAGGCTGAGGCCAAACACTATATAAGAACAGATGCTAAAGTGTGGCTACCAAATTCTCTATGATGCCTCAACATAGCATTTCTATGTGGATCTGAGAGAAGCACTTTTACCAATCTCATGTGTTTATTTTGTACTTTATATGCTAACAAAAACAGATACTATATGATGATCTTAATGTTGGGTAGCAACCTGATGCTGAACTTGATATTGCTATGCTAGCTGGTGCTGGTACTTGATCAGCTAGCCATCTTTGTCCTTGTGATGTTGTGGTTGCCTGCTCCTTGTCGTGGTAGTGGCACGATAAATGCCATGGGTAGGCTAAAGTATGGGACCAATGGATGCTAGTGGGATCTAGGGAGGGAAGATGTAGTGATTTCTACACACAACTAACTAGAACTTAGATCTTTATTTCTCCTCAATCGAATTACAAGTGCTCCTAGAGCTGTATCATGGAGAGGAGGAAGAAAACCACTATGGGAGCCCTAGGTGTAAAATGAATCCATATCCCCTTCAGGAACCCGTGCCCCTCCTTATAAAGGGGTCCCTTGGTTCCTCCTAGGGCTGACGTGGCAAGCATATTCTTGGAATATGCTTGTCCCAAAGTGGTAACTCGGCGGACTCCTTTCTGTGTCCCCCATCTATCGGCGGCAAAGATCCAAAGACCCCCACATGTGATCCTCGGGCATCCCCACTGTCACCTTTGTGACGCTTGTCTGCCCCTCTGTGGCTCTGCTCTTTGTCCTTAGCGCTTGGCCTTGTGTAGATTCCTCCTAGCCAGTAGCTAGGGTTTGACTCTGGGATCTTTCTCCTTCTCCTGCAAGTCTCCCTTTACTCGGCCTCGTCTCGCAAAACTCGGCTCGGCCTCCACCTGCATACGAACTGATTAATCTTATTCGGCCGACTTAGCTCACACGTCGGCCGAGTAAGGTGTTACTCACTCGATTCTTGCCAAGCCATGGCTCATTTGGCCAAGTCTTGGAAGACTCGGTCGACTTAGCTTATAATTTGGCCTATGGTAAGAAAGGTTCCTTCCTTCTTTCCGCTATCTTGACCCTACCTGGGGTCATCCCCCCAACATTAGTCCCCGAAGCTGGTGCGGTCCTGCCGAAAACTTCGGCCGGGCCACATCAGTTTCCAGACATTCATTCCTTCTAATTTCTTGTTCGAGGTATTTCTTAGCTGAATGCTCTTTTTTAGCTGTCCTCCTTCTCTTCATCCTCTTTTACCGAGGTATGAATTGTGCTTCGAGTTATTCTCTCTTTTCCGGGGTATCTACTTGGCTTCTAGAGTAAGCCTCGTCTTACGTGCACCAATCATCACTGCTGCCTAGTTTTTTGTTCCGCTACAGTGCTTGCTGACATGCTACAGTGATTACTCCGCCCGGCGCAGTGACGCTTCGATAAACTCAACGTCAGATGGCCTGATCTCCCCTTGCACCGTGTGGCCCTCGCTGTGGCTCCATTCTCTGTCTGCGGTTGGGTGATATACGCGATTATGCAGTTACCGCGGCACAGCCACGATCCCACTACCTCTTACCGTACGCGGTTATAAGGAGGGGACTGGGGGTGGGTTGATTCAATTTTCCCCTCCCCACTCCCTTCGTCTTCCTCCTCGTGTCGCCGCCATCGTTTGTGCTCCAGCAGCTGCGCCATCGCAGTTTCTCCTCGACGGACATGCTGCAGCTCTCTGGCTCTTGCGACCTCGCCGCTGCCCCCGCTTTCGTGTTTTCGCCAGCGAGATTCTCTACAGCGCTGCCGCTAGGTTTTTGCATTAGGTGTTCTTCTAGTTTTCTTCGATTTCCTGTGGTGGTTCTTTCTCTGTTCCGCCGCTGCGTCTGTCGCTGTCGTGACGGGTCCCTGCACTTCTAGGCCTCTCCCCACCGGCAGTTATTCTTCCGTCGATTCCTCCGACGAGCCCATGTCTAGCTCCACCAACGGCGCTCTCGTTGGGGAAGAAGATCTTACGGCGGGTCCAGAACGGGGTTTCCTGGCAAGTTTCCACGGTTACTCGCCGGGAGGTTGAGTGGCTGATCAAGACTCGCCGAATTCCTGCCGAGGTAAGTTGTCGCTTACCCAGCAAAGAATCCTCCCCATACTTGATGAGGGTGAGTTCGTAGTTTTCATGTCCCATTTTGCTCGTGGATTCGGCCTCCCTCTTAGTGATTTCGCTAGGAGCTTCTTAGATTACTTCGGCCTGCAGCCGCATCACCTACCGGCTAATGCCGTAGCTTCTCTGTCGGCCTTTATCTCGGCTTCGGAGGGGTACTTCATCCTTTGGCCTTCTATAGATGTATGGTCCAAATTATTTCAAATCCGAGCTAACGTGGTGCCGGATAAATATCTCCATCCTTCTGAGAAATCTCTCACCCAATGCGGGGCTGCCTCCATTACACCTCGAAAAAACTCCGTGTTCCCCCGTGTTGCGGGCCTCGAGTCTTGTAAGAAGTGGCATAGATCATTTTTCTATGTCAAGAATACCGGAGCGGAAGATAAGATTCGGCTCCCCGCTTTCTCTATCGGTACTCCTTCAAAGAAGAACTGGCTCTATAATCTAAGGAAAACTCATGCTCTTGCCGAGGCATTCGAGCTCCGACTTAAGGAGTTGATTCGTGCTGGGCTCCGAGGTGAAGATTTGATGACTGCGTTTGTTAGCAGCCGAATCTGCCCCTTCCAGCTTCGCTCCCACAAGCTCTGCTACATAAGTGGTCCTTTGGATCCCAGCCGAGTTTCTACGATTGAGCTTGACAATTACCAGATTTATAAACGTGTCTGGGCTATTTTCAAGACTGAGATGCCCGAGGAATGGATGTGGGGAATGAGGCCATTTTCTCGTAGGAATCCTCCTCCTCAGGTAAATTAAACATAGGTGGTTTCTTCCGAGTTATTCTTCCATTATTTTTTCGCTAACTCTCGTCCGCTTTTCTCGTAGAGGTTTGCGGAGCAGACCATAGAAGATGCCGAGGTTTTGGCTCTTCCTTGGACCGTTGACCGCAATACCCCGGACAACGGAGAACCTGATCCGGAGGAGTTCATTCCTAAGCTGGAAGCTGCTCCTGTTCACGCCCGGAGCAAGACCTCGGCCCTTGCTGATGAAGGTGATTCGGACGACGTCCAAATTCTCGAGGTAGTTGTCGCGGTGCCTATCTCTTATGCATTTCCGGCTCCTTCTTTCCCAGCTAATCAAGCTGGCCAGGTGCACGAGGTCGAGCCTCTCGCTTCCGAAGCTCTTGTTGCTTCGAAGAAGCGTACTGCTTCGACGGATCCTTCCAATGCTGCCCCCAGGAAGCGAACCAAGAAATCTTATCAGCACATTCCGAGGTGTAAAACCATGCCTGGAGTTACTGGGTAAGTTTCCCTTTATATTTTCATTTGTATTTTCTTGTTTCTCTCTTTCTATTTATGAATCAACTTCTACTTTTTTGCAGAAATCCACTTTCCGCAAAGCCAAGCGGTCCGAGTATGACATCTCATACTACTCGGCCGCCTTCTCCCTCACCTCCAGAGGATGTTCGGGTTCCCAGTACTCCTCATGTTGATTCTCCTCTAGCGCCGACTAACGCATCTCCTCGCCGAGATGGGCCCATTGCTCCCCCCATTGTCTCCGACGATACCCCTATGCCGGATCACCCGGCCGACTCTGTTGTCTCCCTCAATACTCCCGAGGTTTCCCCCAATGATCCTTTGACCACCGCAGTTCCAGCTCCTGCTCCAACTTCCACCAAGGTTAATACTGACTCGGCCCCTTTGGAGACTGTTGTTCCTCCTGCCGCCAAGGATGTGGCCCCCAGTGCTGAAGTTGTTTCTCCTGCCGAAGTTCCTGCCAAGAGCAAGAAAGTTGTTGCCGCTAAATCTTTGCCATATCAGAAGGGGCCAACAAGCGCTTCTCAGCCCAGCATTGCTGACATACTTCATAAGGGAGCTTCTACCGCTAAACCTGGTGTTTCCCTTGCCGCCGACACACAACTTATTCTTCATAAGAGTCCGACGGCGGCAGTTACACAATAGGCCCGAGGTAAAGTGTTGACACGCACTGAGAGCGGGAATAGCCTCGGCTCGTTGGTGGAGTATGCCAATAACTGGAATGCTGCCGATCAACTTGAAGGCAATCTGAGTAACCAAATGTTCCAGCTTTCCGACATCAGCGATCGCTTGCATATGGCTGCTAAGATTGTCCTCGAAAGTGATAAGATGAACGAGGTAAACGCCTCAATTGATACTTCATCTATTATTCATATGATATTATATACACCCTATTCCCCGAAGCTTGCAACCGGATGATTTGTTATTCAGTTGGAAGCTTTTACTTGTTTCAAATATACCTACTTGCCGAGTCAAATTTCCTTGTGACTCGGATCAACCGCGGCTTTGAATATCCCGCCATCTAGATCCGAGTCAAGTTTTACTTGATTCGGATCTGTTTTACCTTTGAATATCCAGCCATCTAGATTCGAGTTAAGTTTTACTTGATTCGGATATGTTTTACTTTCGAATATCCAGCCATCTAGATTCGAGTCAAGTTTTACTTGATTCAGATTTGTTTTACTTTTGAATATCCAGCCATCTACATTCGAGTCAAGTTTTACTTGATTCGGATCTGCTTTACTTTTGAATATCCAGCCATCTAGATTCGAGTCAAGTTTTACTTGATTCGGATCTGTTTTATTTATGAATATCCAGCAATCTAGATTCGAGTCAAGTTTTACTTGACTCGGATCTGTTTTTCCTTTGAATATCCAGCCATCTAAATTCGAGTCATGTTTTACTTGATTCGGATCTGTTTCTACCTTGTGTAACTTGTTGTCATCTTTAGGTTACTCACGATCGGCGGACGGCCAAATTTCAAAGGTTGCTCTTTGTGCACAAGAAACTTCAAGATAGATTTGAGCAAATTGTCCCCGTTGTGAAGAAAACTGGTGAACTACTCGGTTCGTTAGTTTGTTTTACCCTTGTAAAAAAATTAAGTTTTTGTACCAACTTCTATCGTGCTGTTGTGCAGCTAGTGTCAACAATCTGAATACCCGTCTTACCAAGAAAGTTGGCGCTCTTGAAGGTTAGTTACTCCTTTTTCCTTTTGATTTATCGACTTTTGTTCGAGGTAAATCTTGGGTATCATACGACCTCCGGCTTTGGTATAGCCGAGTTACAAACACTTGCAGCGTCGCATCAAGAATGCATATCTATGCCTGATATGATGCTGCATTTTTTAGAACAAGCTGCCGCTCACTCGGCACAACTTAAGGAAAAGGATGACGAGATAACCCGGTTACGCGCCGAGGTTGAATCTCTTAAGCTCTCACAGAAGTCCGAGTTAGAGAAGGTTGATCAAGAGTTCTCTGAGGAAAAGAACCAACTAAGTCTACAGCTTCAGAAGTACAAGGAACTTCTTGATGCTGCCGAGCTAAAGAACCAGGCGATGAGCGAAGAAATGACTCGTTTTGAGAAGAGTAAGGCCGACTGGTCCCGGGATCTCCAGAAAATGCTGAGTTACATCCATCGTAAGTTTTTGTTTCTTGTCGAGTTTTTATTTTCCCCTTGCTTGTCTTAACTTATGTGACTTCCTTTCCTATAGATCATTTTCCAGAAGCTAAACCTGTGAGCTCCAAGGCTATGATTTCTGCTCGCGAGCGCCGAGGTGTTCCCGTTGCTCCGAATCAAGAATATTCCATGGAAGATTTCTTGATTGCCGTTGCCGCTGCTATTGGGCCAATGAAAGTTATGGGAAAAGATCTGGTGCGAGCAGCTATTCGAGCCTACCATGTCCTCTGGCCGAATGAGCCGGAGATTGACGAAGTAGAAGTGCTTGTGGCGAGGTTGATGGAATCCCAAACTCAACTGAATCTTTGCAGCGAATATGTTGGACGGGCTAGTGCTGATATGGCGCTTACAGCTATTTTGTCATGGTACGAGGATCTCTCCCTCGATATTCTGATGAACTTGCGCACTGGCTCTCCTTGGATTGAGAATCTGGATTTCGTTGCTCGTCGCCAAGCCCGTGCCTTCCAGCTTATCGAGTATGCTGATGTGCATCATTGGATCGAGGGGCCGAGTTTTCTTCCTAACCCGGCCAAAGATGATGGTGAGGCTGAAGATGAATCTGGTGGTGATTCTGCTGATCAGGAAGGATTGGAGGAAGGTTCGGACAATGCTGATAGCTCAGATGGGGATGGAGAGGCTCGATCCTCCTCCAAAGGAACTTAAGCTTCTCGAGCCCAAGGTGATGTCTCCCAGCAGCCAGAGCCTGCCCAAGACGTTACTGCGGCCTCGATCGATGCCGAGGTAACCTCCGCAGAGGCCCAAACAACCTCGGAGCCCCCAGTTCCTAAGGATGCACCTTTTAGAGAAGCCGAGGTAGTCCCGACTGCGTCCGAGATACCCATGTCAGAAACTCCTAGTGCTACTACTGTTCCTTCCACAGGTGATTCAGCCACTGTCGATGTTTAGGTTCAACAACTCTTATTTGTTTAAGTCCCCGGTATGCCGGCTGTATGCTGTCTTAAAACAGTTATCTGCCTTTTGGTACAATGTGAACCATTTTGCCTTTGGCCTCTTATGCCATAGTAATTGTTGTTACTCTATCTAGTTGAGTTTATGTGATTCGTATCTTTGCTTTGCTAAACTTTAACTTCGTAAATCCGAATCATATTTTTCATATGTCTGATTTCTGTTTGGCATCCATCTTGTGTTTTTCATCTATTCTTAGTTGTAGAACTTTCGGTTTTGCAATTTCCTCTCAAGGACTATGAGTCCTAAGCCCATATATCTTTTAAACTGATGGACTTACTACCTTTTCCAAGTTATCTGTCGGTAAAATGATATAAATAGGGTACTTTCCTCGTTATATCTTGAATTGCTGATGTTATCATTCGTGTGACTATGATAGTACGAATTGTTGGTCGTTTCCTCCGTGTTATTGCAGCGGTTGCCAAAGGAATTTTATGTCGCATCTGTGATTGATGATAGATTAGTTGGGGCAGTCCCCGAGTTATTGCTTGGGCTCTCGAGGTTCCATCTATAACCAAGTGGATAAACAGTATGGGGTAGTCCCCGAGTTACTGCTTGAGTCACCGAATTTTCATACATACGCAAAAAATGACAAACAACATGAGGCAGTCCCTGATTTACTGCTCGGGTTGCCGAAGTTTCATACATAGTTAAAAAATGACAAACAACTAGGGGCAGTCTCCGAGTCACTGCTCGGGCTGCCGAAGTTTCATACATAGTTAAAAATGACGAACAACATGGGGCAGTCCGTGAGTCACTGCTCGGGCTGCTAAAGTTTCATACATAGTTAAAAATGACGAATAACATGGGATAGTCCCCGAGTTACTGTTGATACATTTCTGATACATCAATTTGGTACATCACGTCACTAGATGCAATACAGGCCTTCTAAGTGTAAAACAGACGAAGTAAGGCCATGTTCCACGGTCTTTTTGATTCATCTCCAGACTTTCTTGCCTTGTTCTTTTCTGGTGTCTGAGCGTCGATCAAGTAGTATGCATCGTTGTGTAATGCTTTACTCACGATAAATGGGCCTTCCCATGGAGGTGAGATCTTATGCATGCCAGCTGTGTGTTGCATTAGCCGAAGAACTAGATCTCCTTCTTTAAAAACTCTTGGACTGACCTTCTTGCTATGATATCGTCTGAGCTCTTGCTGATAAATAGCTGATCTTGAGAGTGCCAATTCTCTTGCTTCTTCTAGCAAGTCCACATCATCTTGCCGTGATATTTTGTTTACTTCGGCACTTGTGTATTGGGCCACTCTTGGCGAGTCATGCATTATGTCGGCTGGAAGTACAGCTTCTGCCCCATATACGAGAAAGAACAGGGTATACCCCGTCGATCTATTTGGGGTGGTCCTGAGGCTCCACAACACTGCTGGAAGTTCCTCAATCCAGCATCTTGCCGACCTCTGCAGCGGTTCAATCAGCCAAGGTTTTATCCCTGACAATACCAGTCCATTTGATCTTTCTACTTGCCCATTCGATGCCGGGTGAGCCACCGAGGCAACATCGAGTCTTATGTGTTTCTCTTGGCAGAATATAGCAAAGGCCCCTTCCACGAAGTTTGTGCCATTATCTGTGATGATACTGTGTGGGTATCCATACCTTAAGATAATATCTTTGAGGAATTTCATCGCTATGAGCCCGTCACATTTTCTTATTGGCTTTACTTCTATCCACTTTGTGAATTTGTCCACCATGACCAGAATGTGGGTCATTCCGCCGCGGGCCAGTTAAATGGACCTACCATATCTAGACACCACACAGAAAATGGCCAAGTGATTGGTATTGTTTTTAACTCGGATGAAGGCAGATGTATCTTGCTGGCATATCTCTGGCAGCCATTACATTTTGTTACCAATTCCTTTGCTGCCTTCACGCAGTTGGCCAATAAACTCCATGCCTAAATGCTTTGGCCACTAGGGCTCTGGACGAAGCTTGATTCCCACATTCTCCTTGATGTATATCCAAGAGGATTTCCTGCCCTTCTGCCGAGTCAACGCATCATTGCAGTATATTTGTCACACTTCTTTTATAAAGATCATTATTTATGATTGTGTAGGATTTTGCTCTTCTCACTATCTGCCTAGCCATAACCTCATCGTCCGGCAATATCTCTTCTTTGAGGAATGAGAA
This sequence comes from Avena sativa, assembly GCA_916181665.1. Taxonomy (NCBI): domain Eukaryota; kingdom Viridiplantae; phylum Streptophyta; class Magnoliopsida; order Poales; family Poaceae; genus Avena; species Avena sativa. The sequence continues at coordinate 23,206,546 of OV702298.1, forward strand.
TATGGATTGTGCCCATGTTGGTGCGACTTTTTCTGGAAAAATTACGTTGTCAATTTCCATTATTTCCACCGACATAATATCTGTGGGATTTTCCCGATCCATCCATTGGTCGGCCGAATTAATCCCCGAGTAATTCGGATCATGCTCTTTGTCAATTTCCATTGGGACACACCCTTCTATCTATTCTGCCGAGATACGAATTGACTCGGATTCTGACGAAGGCGTTATTGACGGTTTTCTCAGGTGTTCTAGAGCTATACCAGGGGGAATTGATTGTCTGGTCGATCCAAGCTTCGATAGTTTATCTGCAACATCATTTTCTGCCCGAGGTATGTGATGGAATTCACACCCATCAAAGTAGCCACTGATTTTCTGCACATGAAATCTATACAGGGCCATATTCACATCTAATGCATCCCAATTCCCCGATACTTGTTGTACTACGAGGTCTGAATCCCCGTAACACAAAATCCGACGTATGCCAATCTCTTTTGCCATTTTCAGGCCATGAACGAGCACTTCATATTCAGCTACATTGTTTGATGCAGCGAAATGTATTTGTAGCACATATTTCAGCTGATGTTTTTTCGGTGAGGTTAGCACTATTCCTGCTCCTAGTCCATTTCTTAACTTGGACCCGTCAAAGTGCGTCGTCCAATAGTTCGGATCTGGCAATGGGGGATCATATTGTACCTCGGCCCAATCTACGAAGAAGTTGGCTACTGCCTGAGACTTAACTGCATCTCGCCTATCGAACTATAGAGCATAAGGCGATAACTCAATTGCCCATTTTGCTATTTGGCCACTTGCATCTTTGTTGCTTAGTATCTCGGCTATGGGCGCCTCACAAATCACCTTTATTGGGTGTTCTTCGAAATAATGTTTGAGTTTCTTGGCCGACATGTATACTCCGTAAGCCGTTTTCTGGTAGTGTGGGTAGTTCTGCTTGGAGGCTGATAATACCTCACTTAGGTAATATACCGGCCTTTGTACCGACTTACCATCTTCATCTTGTTCCACAACACCTACTGCACTTATGACTCTGTTTGTGGCTGCCACATAGAGTAGCATAGGCTCTTTTGATAATGGAGAAGCCAGGATTGGTGCCGTGACCAGCATCTTTTTTAACTCATGAAAAGCAATGTCGGCCTGAGGTGTCCAGGTGAACTTGTCGGATTTTTTCATCAATTGATACAAAGGTAATGCTTTTTCACCTAGCCGACTCACAAACCAACTCAGGGAGGCAAGACACGCTGTAAACTTTTGTACATCATTTAGGCATTTTGGTAGTTCCATTCTTTCAACTGCTCTGCTCTTAGTCGGATTTGCCTCTATACCTCGGCTAGATAAGAGGAAACCGAGTAATTTTCCAGTCGGCACACCAAAGGTACATTTTTTGGGTTAAGATTCATTCGGAACCTTCTCAGGTTCGTGAATGTCTGCCGAATATCTTCTAGGAGTGTGTTGCTCTCTTTGGTTTTTATAACCACATCATCAAGATATACTTGTACATTTTTACCAATTTGGTCATGTAGACATTTTTGCATGCATCTTTGGTATGTGGCTCGTGCATTACGTAGGCCGAATGGCATGGTGCGATAGCAATAAGCCCCATACAGGGTGATAAACGCAGTCTTTATTTGATCAACCGGGTTTAACGGTATCTGGTGAAAACCAGAATACGCGTCTACAAATGATAACAGCTCATAGCCTGCGGTCGAATCAATGACTTGGTCTATCCTAGGTAAAGGAAAGGGATCTTTGGGACTCGCCTTGTTAAGGTTAGTGTAATCGATGCACATTCGCCATACGACGGCTACATTTGGGTCATCCTTTTTTCTTTTCTACCAACACCGGATTTGATAGCCAATCCGGATGAAGCACTTCCATGATAAACCCGGCTGCAAGGAGCCGAGCTATCTCATCCCCTATTATCTTTCTCCTATCTTCGGCGAAGCGGCGGAGAGGTTGCTTCACCGGCCTTGCTCCTGGCCTTACATGCAAAGAGTGCTCAGCCAACTCCCTCGGTACACCTTGCAGGTCCTATGTTGACCACGCAAAGATATCCCGATTCTCACGGAGAAAGTTGGTGAGCTCGCTTTCCTATTTGTCATCTAGGCCAGCACCAATTGTGATGGTGCGCTCTGGGAATTGATCATCGATCTGGATCTTTTTCGTCTCCTTAGTCGGCTGGAAAGATACACTTCCATGCGGGTTGGCTAGTGCCGGCATATTAAGCTGTGCCGACTGAGCCAGAGCTACCACCTCCTAAATTCTTCTTTTCTCTCTTGCAATTACCAATGATTCGGCCAGATTTGACCCGGCTGAAGCACATTCCATTGATTTTCTATAATCTCCAGCCACCGTTATTACCCCCTGAGGTCCTGGCATCTTCATTTTCAAGTAACTAATGTGACAACTGCTCATAAATTTAGCCAATGTTGGACGTCCGAGTAAAGCATGATAGCAACTTTCCAGATCGACCACTTCGAACTCCAGATTCTCCGCTCTACAATTCTCTCTTGTGCCAAATAATACATGTACTCGGACTTTTCCAATGGGTTCGCACGAGAGCCCCGGAACTATCTCATGGAATGTAGTCCTTGTTGGCTGCAGCATATTCGGAGTTATTCCGAGTTTGTGCATTGTGTCTTTGTACATGATGTTGATGCTACTCCCATTATCTATGAGTACATTTGAGAACTTCACATTGATGCTAGGTCCGACAAATGTCGGGTCCAGTACTAAGGCATATGATCCTGGGTTCGGCATTATCTTTGGATGATCCCTTATGCTCCAGGTTATCTCTTGATCGGACCATGGCACATATCTCGGCACTACCGGCATAACTGCATTCACTTCCATATGCCGGCGTTGTACGCTATGTTTGTCTTGTTGTTCTGTTGTGAACACACAGTATGATTGGTGATGCTCCCTGTAGTCATTGCGTCCATTGTTCCCGGGTTTTCCCCTTCCATCTTGGTTCTGATTTATCACCTGGTGCACTGCATCCCTCCGATCCGGGTTCTCATACCTCGGAGGAGGTGGTGGTAACATTAGCTGCTGCACGTTCCCCCCAGTTAACTGTGGCTACTGCTGGTGATGCGCTGATGCGGTGGTGCTTGCATGTCCGCCGGGTTTCCCATTGCACTTTTCATCCAGGGCATTGGCGAGTTGTGTGATTGGCTGGCTTGGCCAGGTTTGTTGGGAATATGCCCTAGAGGCAATCATGTATGATGATATTTCCCATTGTATTCATAAAGATATTAAGTAGTCCTTATATAAACATCTGATGTGTATCATTGAATATGTGATTCGGTTGTGGAACTATGCATTCATGTTGTTTGTACTAAATATCCTTGGTCATTGAAGTTGTGCTAGACACACAACTTAGACCAATGTGAAAGTTGGCTTGATGACTCGGTTCCACTTGTCATGGGCATGGAGATGCTATTCCAACTTACAAAGATTCGGCTAAAGAGTTTAGCGAGTCGGATTGGCCCATATTGGGGTACAACGAACAAGTTGTCATTTGTATATCTCAATCAATGTAATCCTTAGACCTGAGGTTATTGCATAGTCCGAGTTGAGGATCACCGACTTAGGTTCTGTCAAACATTGATCCGTAACTGGGCAGTGAAGGGAATATGCCCGAGAGGAAATAATAAAGTGGTTATTATCGTATTCCTTATTTATGATAAATGTTTATTTTACATGCTATAATTGTATTAATACGGAAACATTAATACATGTGTGTTTAATAAACAAAAAAGGAAGTTCCTAGTTATGCCTCTCTTATAAACTAGCTCGTTGATTAACAAGATGATCAAAGTTTCCTGATCATGGACATTGGATGTTGTTAATAACGAGGTCACAACATTAGTGTAATGATGTGATGAACATTCATCCAAAGTATAGCATTACGATCAAAGTCATTGAGTTTATATTGCTATAACAACTTACGAAGTGATCCTAATCCTTAGACCATGAGATCATGTCAATCACTAACACCGGAAGAGTTTCTTGGTGACATCAAACGTCACACCGTAACTGGGTGATTATAAAGATGGCTTCAGAACTACTAAAGTGTTATGTTGAGACCCATGGATCGAGAGTGGAATTTGTTCATCCCGATGACGGATAGATATGCTCTGGGCCCTCTCGGTGATATCACATTGATTAGCTTGCAAGCAAGTGATTTGATCACTAGAATGTTATATCACGGGAACGAGAAAAGAGTGCATGTCGGTAATGAGATAAAACTAGGTATGGAGATACCTATGATCGAATCTCGGACATGTAATATATCGTGAAACAAAGGGATTAAGATACTAGCGTAAAAGGTTCACATGATCACAGAAGTCATCGTTGAATGTGTGGGAGTCAGTATGGATCTCCAGGTCCCGCTGCTGATTATTGATCAGAGAGGGGTCTCGATCATGTCCGCATTATTCGCGAACCATAGGGTGACACACTTAAGGGACGCCGACACCATTCGGAGCAAATGATATGCCAGAAAAAGAAAAGGAAAGCGCAGGAATTTATTTCACTAGACACCGAAACTGTTTCGGTTGAAATTGCTGAAACTGGTTCTGCATGTGAATTTGAAATGTTGTAAGGGGTTTTATGTGAATGTTTATTAATTAAAGTAATTAACAAAATTCTGAACCAATAAATAAAAGAGTTTTATTTAAATGAGAGCTTGCATTAAATTTGGTGGAAATTTAACGCATGTGAGTGGATTTTTGAGTGGAGGCTTTTTAATGGGAGTGGAGGCTTTTCATTTTGAGTGGGAGCTCCACCCACATGAATGTGGAAGAGGTGGGGGAAGCCCCCATGGCTGGGCGCCATGCCCCTTGGGTGCCCCCTCTCCCCTATAAAAGGCCCCCTCTCCTCCTCTCAAAGCACACCTCCTCGCGAAGGATCTCTGTCCCCCCTTTAGAATTTCCCCATGGTCTCGGATCAGCAAGATACATGTTCCCGGTGGCTTTTTCTGGAAGGATTTGTTGCTTCCGCTGCTTCGCTGGAGCGAGGGTGCGGAGGTTGTCGGGGTACCCATACATGTGTGCGATCACGGATGCACCACTTCTTTGAGGTGCTGGACTTGATCGTGCTGGACCGGCTGGACCAGACGGACTTCATCACGGTCTTGAGATCGGCAAGCGTTCGTCTACATCATCCACGAGTACAACCTCGTTAACGCTATCCGGTCTTCGAGGGTATGTATTCTATGGATGTATATCAACCTGTTGCTTGTATCTAGTATATAGATCTTGGTACTTAGATGTTCCCATCGTAGGAATTTTTTTGTTTTCTATGCTGTGAACCCTACAGTCAGTTATAAAGGCAGAGTTCAGGTCGACTAAGAATCAAGCTGTGTGATGTGAATAACCAAGATGGGATTTTGCCCCTCCACTTGGAGAGATATTCTCTGGGCCCTCTCGTGAGATATGATTCGTAAAGCATGGCCATGCACGACTCGGTTAAGTGTTAACCGAGGCGATCGACTAAGAGTTAGTCGGGTGAATCACTTATCTCGGATCGAGAAGAGAGTCGGACTATTTAAGGGATGACATATATTCGCCTATAGTTTGACAAGGTATATCGTGAGGCAAAAGGGACTCGGACGTAAGTCGCATTGGAAAGGCAAGTCGTCATGACTCTTTGGTACTTGAGAGTCGGCACGTTCTTCTAGGAGCCGCTATCGACTGATCGATTGAGAGTCGGACTCCAATCATGTCCAAGTAGCCATGAGCCTGCGGGGTCACACACTTAAGAGCGGGAGCAAGTTCAGATTGGATCTGAACCTGTAATCTGGTTGGGTTGGACCTAAACCGGACTAGGACTGAGTTAGTGAGTTGGACTCACGGTGACTAGTGTTATATGGGCTTTAGTGAATGGGTCGCGCGAGCAGAGCCCACGTTCACTCCCTATATATAGTGGAGCACCGTAACCCAGAAAGGTTAATCGGTGTTCGGTTAGGTTATTCCATGTGTTGGAAACCCTAGCTCCACAGCAGTCCTGCCGTCGTAACGAACCTAGCAGTTCGCCGCCGGTGCTCCTCCTTGTACGTGTGGATACCAGCAGAGGTGTTGTGCGATCAGCACCAGGACGATCGGATCGTGAGGACTGCACTGCATCAACTGACGCGCTTCACCAGTAATCCGCAACCGCGCGTCTAGTGGTAAACCTCGTGGCCTTCTACCTCAGCTGGATCTTGGGATCACCACGTTAGAGGAAATTTTTTGTTTTATCTCCGTGTGGCCCAACAGGGTTTGGCGTGTGAAATTTACATGGCTGATCTAACATGGACTCAAATGTGTACTTCGGCCTTTCTTGCCATTGTTTCTTCTATTCGTGTGTCCACTGGTTCTTCCCTTCGTTCCTCGGCGTCCACTACAGAGGACCATTCTTCTGTCGTTGATTGTTCCCATGACTCGGCTGATCCTGCACAACTGCTGCCACTTGATTAGATCTGTATCTGTAATCCGGCCTCTCATCCCTTCTTCTTCCTCGGTAATCATTGTGTCGGGATGATCCGGCACCATCCCGAGCATAATGATCATGTTGCTCGTGATGTTCAGCCGACATTAGCTCTGGTTGAGTCGGATCACCCAAGGTGTATGAATCTGCTACTCTGATTGTCTCTGCCAATGTGGTTGGCATATCTCTCTGCAACCTCTGCCACAATACACTTCCGTACCTGCATCCCTGAGCGAACCAGGCAATTGCTTGAGATTCAATAACCCCCTCGCATGAGTTTCTGAGGTTACACCACCGAGTCAGGAACTCTCTATCCGTCTCATTTGGCTTCTGCTTGCACATAGCGAGCTGTTGTGGCCTGTTTGGCCTCTTATATGTGCTGGTGAAATTACTGACAAACATTTCCTCAAAATCTAACAAACAGTTGATACTTCCTGTTGGCAAATTATTCAGCCAGACTCTGGCCGGTCCTTCCAACATATGTGGCACGTATCTTACAACCCATCTTAAATTTCCTCCTGCTATTTTTACGGCCGTGGCATAATCAATTAGCCAATCTTGCGGCTTCGTACTCCCATTGTATGTTTTCGTGCCCCTTGCTAGCTGAAAGTTTGGCACGGGCGGTTCGCCCATAATCCGAGGTCTGAAACATGCCGGGCCGGGTGGACCTTGTTCCTCCAACAGCTCGGACCGATACAGCCTGTCCAACTTTAATCTTGCGTCAATCGACGGTAAATTTCTATAGATAGCTCTCTCCTGCACTCCATAGTGGTTTTGCCCACCATGCTCTGCATATTCCATATTCGAGTAACCATCATTGTATCTGTCATTCGCCTGATTATGTGGAGCTGGTCTTGCTTCTCGTTCTTGCCAAGGTTCGTGCCTGAGCTGATGATCATGCGGAGGGCACCTCTTTCCTTTCGTCGGGTTATTGTTCTCATGGTTTCCCCTTCCAAGGTTTCCGTGATCTCTGTTTGCACGGTCGGGGTTTCTATCACCACTGTTACCTCGGCTTCCATTGCCTCTATTCTCATTGATCTTCCCGGCCATCGTCGGGTCATATGGAACAATTTGTTTGTTTCTCTTTCCCGAAGTTATTGCTTTGTCTTTCCGTGCATTGTTTCCGGGTGAGGATGCCGCTGCCGCAGATAATGCGAGGGCGGCTCCTGTCGAATGAACCATGCGGGAAGCTCCTGGCTTCGCCGGGTTAGCCCTAAGCATTTCTTCATTCTGTTGGTTCGCAATGTGTACCAGCTCATTTACTCTTTCTTGATGCTTTTGCCGGGCTTCCCTGCTTAATCCCTCCAATTCCAGGGCTGCTGCATTTGCCGCCCCGAGATTCTTTGCCAGGGTACTATACCTCGGCAAACCTGGGTCAACCCAATCAACTGGTCGAGCTTCATGCTCTTTGTTAATATCATTCATGAGGTTCTTTCCTCTCAACCTTAGATCATCTACTCGGTCTGTGGCTGTATCTAGCTTGTTTGCTCTAGCATATTCTCGCAAGGTCCTGTTAAAGGATTTATGCAAAGCCGACACCTTTTTTTGCCTCCCTAACACTTTTAGTCTAGTTTCCTCTAACTCCGCCTGTGCGTTTTCCGGGTCAACTATCGGTGCTACAGGGGTATTCAAGTTAACTATAGTTGCCTGGAGGATATTCTCCGACCTCTCCAGAGGTGGCCACCTTACCCTTGCCGCTTTTGGATTTACCTCATGTTCCTCGGTAGCTCTGGTCACCTGAGGATCTGCAGCGGCTGGCTTTGGAGCTGCTTGCTTCGTCATTACTTGTCCTCCTACCGCTAGGTCCTTGCTTGCTCCTGCGCCTGCTCCTGCTGCTGGTACTGGAGCCGTCATCATCACCTCGATGCTGCCTGCGAGGCGAACGCCACGCTGACCGCTGGCAGCGCTGAGGGGAGGATCTCGAGCATGGATGACTCGGTGCGGGTAGACGTAGGAGGTGTCTATGCCGATGTAGATCTTGTGAGCTCCCAGGTTGATGAAGATGCCGTTGCGCGAGGGTGATCTGCTCCTGAAACTGCCAGCGTTGTCACTGACGTAGTCCCAGATATCAAATCTCTAGGCCAGAAACAACCCGCTCGCCGGTGTGGATGAAGTTTCCCATCCAGATCTTGACTCCAGCTAGCACCGCTGCTGGCCCCACAGTGGGCGCCAACTGTCGTGGTGGTGGCACGGCAGATGCCATGGGTAGGCTAAAGTATGGGGCCAATGGATGCTAGTGGGATCTGGGGAGGGAATATGTAGTGATTTCTACACACAATTGACTAGAACTTAGATCTTTATTTCTCCTCAATCGAGTTACAAGTGCTCCTAGAGCTGTATCATGGAGAGGAGGAAGAAAACCACTATGGGAGCCCTACGGTGTAAAATGAATCCATCTCCCCTCAAGAAACCCGTGCCCCTCCTTATAAAGGGGCCCCTTGGTTCCTCCTAGGGCTGACATGGCAAGCATATTCTTGGAATATGTTTGTCCCAAAGTGGTAACTCGGCGGACTCCTTTCTGTGTCCCCCCTCTATCGGCGGCAAAGATCTAGAGACCCCCACATGTGATCCTCGGGCATCCCCACTGTCACCTCCGTGACGCTTGTTTGCCCCTCTGCGGCTCTGCTCTTTGTCCTTAGCGCTTGGCCGTGTGTAGATTCCTCCTAGCCACTAGCTAGGGTTTGAATCTGGGGTCTTTCTCCTTATCCTGCAAGTCTCCCTTTACTCGGCCTCGTCTCGCATAACTCGGCTCGGCCTCCACCTGCATACGAACTGATTAATCTTATTCGGCCGACTTAGCTCACACGTCGGCCGAGTAAGGTGTTACTCACTCGATTCTTGCCAAGCCATGGCTCATTCGGCTGAGTCTTGGAAGACTCGGCCGAATTAGCTTATAATTCAGCCTATGGTAAGAAAGGTTCCTTCCTTCTTTCCGCTATCTTGACCCTACCTGGGTCATCCCCCCAACACTCCTCCAGATGTTGTTGGAAGATTCTAATGCTCTTAGACTTCTCCTTATGCTCCTGGCGATTGTGATGAGATGGGGTGATGTCCTTAGCTATGTGGTGGAACTGGATATGATATGGATTAGGGACAAAATAGTGGTGTTTCTTGGCTGCTAAAGTATAGAGGTGTCGATGGGATTTTGATAAGAACTGCTAGGTTTTCTCTTGATGTGGAAGTGTGGATATGGTGTGAAAGATCTGGTGGCAAGCTGATGCTACTCTTGGCGATGTAGAGAATTATGATCAACTAGCAGCTGAGCTGCTACGGCTGCTCCCCTTCTTATCTGATTTCCTGCTTGCTGTGGTGTTGACAGCATTCTATGCTGCATGTGTGTGTAAGTAGCTTGTGAGCTGCCTGTGTGCATGCCTCACCTGAATGGATTAGATCAAGTGAAAGCTTGATATTTCTTGATGTTCTACCTTTTTACCTTTTTATTTGGCTTTGGTGAAACTTGCCCCAGGCCAATGATGTTGTGCTGAGGCCCATTCTTATAATAATAACAAATTACTACTTTTCCCCTTTTGAATCACTCTATGATGATATTGGCAGTAACGGGTAGTATATGAATCACTCTCGATAGTTTTCCAGAAAGAGTTCCGCTCCTCCGCCGCCACCAGAAACCAAGATTCGGATCTAGAAACTCTGTTCTGGCACCCTGTCGAGACAGGGGATTTGGATAGGATCATCGCCATCGTCATCACCAACGCATCTCCATCAACCACCAATGTTTCCCTCATCCATGAGTGAGTAATCCCCTGCTGTAGGCTTGGGGATGGTAGGGATTGGATGAGTTCTATCATGTAATCGAATAAGATCTATTAGGGCATAGTGCCTAGTATCTATATTAGTGCTATTTGACTTTGTTGCAACTTGTTGTGCCTAATGCTTGTCACTAGGGCCCGAGTGCCATGATGTCAGATCTGAACTTATTATTGAATCATTATGATAGTATTTTTTGTGATCTTATCTGCAAGTTGTGTACACATATCATTGTCCGGCTCCAAAGGCCCCAAAGTGACAATAATTGGGACAACCGGAAGGGATGCTGTGGTGTGAGGATCACATGTGTTCATGGAGTGTTAATGCTTTGCTCCCGTGCTCTATTAAAAGGAGCACCTTAATTGTCAGTAGTTCCCTAGAGGCCCCGCTGCCACGGGCTGGCTGGACAGAAGATGTTGTGCAAGTTCTCATTGCGAGCATGTATGACTATATTTAGAGCACATGCCTAGGATTGTTTAGTACTTGGATGCTTGTTATTATTTATCTGCAATTCCCTAGATCTTGAAGTTACATGTTTAGACTTGTCCATGCAACACCCGTCCATCCATCCCTATGCCTACCTCACTCAAATCCCATTGTTACCGTTACTGTTACTATTGCTCCCGTTTCACTACTGCTGTTGCATTGTTGTTGCTACTACCAAACTGTTGCTACTAATAAACTTCTGTGAGCAAGAACTATTTCCAGGTGCAGCTGAACTGACAACTCAGTTATTAAGGCTTACAAGTATTCTTTGGCTCCCCTTGTGTCGAATCAATAAATTGGGTAATACTACCCGCGAAGACTATTGCGATCCCCTATACTTGTGGGTCATCAAGACTATTTTTTGGCGTCGTTGCCGGGGAGCATAGCTTTATTTGTAAGTTCACTTGGATCTAATATTGTTCACTGCTACTCCTTTCATCATGGGGAAGTCTCGTGATGGAAAGTTCCCTATTTTGCCATCCACTACAGAAGGAGGTACAGTCCTAAACACCTCTGCTACTCTTGATTCACCGTTTTTTATAAGTAAGCTTGTCACACCACCACCACATACACATGCTACACACACTACTACTACTGCTGAGTCTGAAACTGCTTTTGATGCTCATGATGTTACTTCTACTGTGCTTGATGCGAGTGGTTCATTAGGTCCTTTCCTAGATGCTACTATGGCTCTCCTAGGAAATACCGAAACTTCTAGTGAAGACACTGTTACACCTCTTAGCTCACCTGAGGCTAGTGAGAGTTATGATATTAATGATGGTTACATTGAGTTCACTGATGATTTTGTTGAAGAGTGCCGAAACACACATGGTACTAGTGCTATTAAGAGTCTCCTTGCTAGACATACTATTATGCCTAAGATGTCCTCTGATCCTAAGTTTGCCACTTCTTCCATAGATATTAAAGATGAACATTATGATTTCTCTCTTTATTTATCTTATTTAGATATTGTTGAGAAAGAACCTTTTTGTGGGACTGAAAATGAGAGTGTTGTGGCTCATATGAATGAGCTTTCTACTATGAGTGCTTTGTTCCCTAATGATTTTAAGATGCGCAAATACTTTGTTACTAAGATATTCCCTTTTTCACTAAATGGAGAAGCTAGGGATTGGCTTAATAGATTACCTCTTGGTTCCATTGATAGCCCTGATTGCTTGATTGCTTCTTTCTTCCAGAAATATTTTCCTCCCAGTGCTAGACATGCTGCTTTGTAGAGACTTTTTGATTTTAAACAGGGAAAAGAAGAGAAATTGCCTGAGCCATGGACAAGGTTATGTGACTTGATTCATGCACATCCTGGATGTCCATTACCTAAGAATGAACTTCTTGATATTTATTATAATGGACTAACTAATGATTCTAGGACATACCTAGATAGCTTTGCTGATTGTGTTTTTAGGAAAAGGACTCCTACATAAGCTGGAGAATTAATGACCAAGATAAGCAAGAATTATGATGATTGGACTTCAACTAAGCTAAATACACCTGAGCCTATTATTCCTGGACCAGTTGTTCCTGAACCAATTCTAGCACCAACAACAAAGAAGAGGGGAGTTATTGCATTAAATGATGAAGTGATGAAGGAAGCTAAGAAGTGTCTAAAGGAGAAAGGTATTAGAGCTGAAGATGTGAAGAATCTACCTCCTATAGAAGAATTATGTAAGCTACTTCCCCACTCATCTACTATTGAGGTACACTCTCTCCAACACTTTGATGAAGGTGATATTCCTTATGGTAAGCCTCCTGATCAATGTTTAGAGGAACTTGACATTTTTATTGTAAAACAAGGTCATTTTAATAAACAAGTTTAGGATCATTTATTGGAAAACTCTAGAGCTATCCATGAGTTGAAAGATATTGTGGAAAGAACTTCTAATGATATTAAAATGCTTTGTAAACACTTTCAAATGGTTCAAACTCAACTTGATCAACTTGCTAAGGTGCAAAAGGATATGCTAGTTAATGCTTCAGGAGATAAACATGCTTATGGAATTAGAACTAGGAGTGGTATAGCTACTCAAGATCCTTTATATCCTGAAGGACACCCTAAAAGAATAGAGTAGGATTCCCAAAAAGGTGAAGATAGTGGTAGTCCTCGTAAGAGAAAGAAAAATAAACATAAGTTAGTTGAGGAATCACTTGAACCTGCTGTAGATCCTAATAGTATATATGTCTCTGATGCTGAAACTGAGAGTGCTAATAATAATGATTCTCCTGATAAGGAGGAAGGTTAGGAAGAACCTGAGAAGCACACTAAGAACACTAGATACACAAAGGAAGATTTTATTGCTAATAAACATGATAAGGAGAGAGAACCTTGGGTGCAGAAACCTATGCCCTTTCTAGGTAAGAAACACAAGTCAAAAGAGGAAGAACACTATAACAAGTTTTGTGAGTGGATGAAATATTTATTCTTGCAAATTCCTTTGACCGATGCTATTAATTTGCCTCCTTATTCAAAGTATATGAAGGATATTGTCTCTAATAAAAGGAAGATTCCTAGTGAGGAGATTTCTACTTTGCTTGCTAATTACTCCTTCAATGGTAAGGTTCCAAAGAAACTTGGTGATTCAGGTATACCAACTATTCCTTGCTCCATTAAGAATAATTATGTTAGAAATGCTTTATGTTATTTGGGAGCTGGAGTTAGTGTTATGCCTTTTTCTCTCTACAAGAGACTCCAGCTAGAAAAGTTGATACCAACTGATATATCTTTGCAAATGGCTGATAAGTCAACTACTATTCTTGTTGGTATATGTGAGGATGTTCCTGTTCAAGTTGCTCATAATTGCATGGTTTTAACTAATTTTGTTGTGCTTGAAATGCCTGAAGATGACAATATGTCTATTATTCTTGGGAGACCTTTTCTTAATACTGCAGGTGATTTCATCAATTGCAATCAAGGAAAAGTAACATTCAATATTAATGACAAAGAGCACACTGTCTATTTCCCCAAGAAGGTTGTTAAGAGCTATTTCTTGACTTCCATTGAAAATATTGAGAGCATCAAGGTTGGAGAAATATATTGTCCCATTCCACAAGAAAATTTTGAAACTATTATGTTTGGGACCATTGCTATCAAGTATGAGGTAACATAATCACCTTGTGGAATGCAAAGTTTTGCTTCATATAAGATTGTTTTGGTAACAAGACTTGATCAACCTTGTTAACAAAAGGATTTTAATGAACAAAATAATGTTTTCACCGTGATTATACTTGCTTTCTTTTTCTGTTCTCCTTCCTAGTCTTTGCTTTAACTTTAGTTTTGCTAGTTGTTTGATTGTTTGAGTTTCTTAGACCTCCTGTAGTTTGGATTTTGGTTTGCTTTTGCTTCTTCTGAAAAAACTGTTTCTGCAAGAAAATCAATTTTCATACCCTGAAAATTGGCCAAAAATAAAGTTTCCCAAAAAATCCCAGAAAATTCAAAATAAATTTTTCCTCGAAAAAAGGGGCAGAGAGGCACCTGAAGTGAACCAGGGGGCCACCCCAGACCACCACACTTGTGGTAGGCGCGGCCTACCAGGTGGCGGCGCCTAGGGGGGGTCTGGCCCACCTGGGCCCCTCCAGTCTGCCTCCTCAAATCCATCTTCTTTCTCTCTCCCGAAAACACCGGAAAACTTGCTCAAGCTCGAGTTCTTGTTGTTCTTGCTCGCGATTTTTGATCTCCTTGTTCATCCCATCTCAAGTGCTGATTTTTTGAGGGATTGCTCCATGGTATGTGCCTCCTCCACTTGTCCAATTAGATTTGTGATTGGTAGATTGTATCTTGAGTATTTTGCTGCTATAGGTGTCAGGTTATTTGAGCTTGCATGCTTGTTCTATGCTTAGAAATTTTGTTTTGATGCATGTGTAGTCCTCTAGCAAGTTCCTATAGTAGTAGCTCATCATTTATCAACTTAGAAATTACTTGGTTTGATGGTTGCCTAAAAATTTCAGCAAGGAAGATGAGTGCTTATCCACTAAACCAATATGACTTGATGGTGCATGAGCCAAAGAAGGTTCATCGTGAGGAGGCAGTTTTTCCTTCCATATATCCATGCCATGAATTTATGAGAGCTGCGGAGATCCTCCAAGATTTCCAAACTATGGTTACAAATGTATGGTTGGAACGCTTTGTTGAAGTGAACCATTCCAATATGTTAAGCTAACCATGGCTTTTGTGCAGGACTTCCGGTTCACTTGGTCTACTTCTAATCCCATGGTCCATTACAAAATATATAATATACATGTCGACCTGCCTTTTGTTGATTTCTGTGCAGCAATTAGAGTACCTCAGTGGGGATCTTGTGAGAAGATCAAGGAGAGGCCCAAGTCACTTATTGATTTATATGCTGAGATTTGCCAAGGTTTCGATTTCTCAAAGGAAAGTGGTAAAATTCAGAACATTCAGCTCTCAGCTATTAGATACTTTTCCTATTCCATTACCAAGTGTGTTCTTGCTAGAAATATTGCTAGAAAGTTGTCTTCTTTTGATCTAGCTTTTATTGCAGCTTCTCTGAATAGGAATAGATCTTATAGCTTGGGTGCTTTGATAGCTCACCGTCTCACCACCAACCGTGAGAAGGGTGGAATTTGTGGAGGTATCATTGCTTCTAGGTTGCTAGCTTTCCATGGTTTAGAGCTTCATTGTTTCAATTTTAAGTTCCCCATAGAGAGGCTTGATATTGAATCCATGATTTAGCATGGTTTTGTTTCCTTGGTCGCTAATGTGAGAAGTTTACCATATGAATTATCTTTTGCCCAGCAAGGTCGAAGAAAGGGTAGGACTGAGAAAATAGTTTATTTGTCTGCACCTGTTTTGTTTAACTTTGATAACAGGCAAGGATGGTCGCTTACGGAGGAGTAGGTTGACACATATGTGGGGGAACTCTCCCAGCAAGAGGATAATGTTGAAGAGGATGCCGAAGACAATTCGGTTCAGCCCTCCAACTTGGGAGAGTCTTCATACTAGCAGCCCTCATTTGATTGGGGCGTGTCTTCTTCTTCATCGCAGGCGCCTGACTATGATCATTCCTATGATGACCCACCAGCATGGGGTTACTACCCACGCTATTGAGCCCCACTTAGGCTAAAAGCCTAAGCTTGGGGGGAGGTATACCAACATCACACTCATATATATGTCATGTTCGGTAGGTTCTTTGTATATCCATTGTTTTCGCTTTCTTTTTGGTTTTTGTTGCTTCTTTCTAAAAACCCAAAAATACCAAAAATATTTTCGTCGTTTCTCTTGGTTTGTTTCTTTGATTTGGTTTGCCTTAAAAGAAAAATCCAAAAAGATTTTGCTTTGTTTGGTTTGCTTTGTTTTTGTTTGGTTCTTCTTTGTTTCCTTGTTTCTAAAAAATTCGAAAACACCAAAATATTTGTTGTTCTTCTCTGGTTTTGTGAGTTCTTTGCAGGGTTCAGCCGTCCTTAGTGGATTTTTGGTTTCATGTTAATTATTCAAGTCACACAAGTGAAGAGAAATAATGAAGATTAAGACAACTTGAGGTGTGGTAAGAGGCCGGTAACGAACTCTATTTGTTTCATTTTTGTACATGTACTCATCATTGTGAGCATGCTTAGCCTGTTTGTGTAAGGTGTATGTCATTATGGATGCTTAGTAGTTCTTGCTTGTCTATGATTAGCTCCAGCTTGCTAATAGTTTGTAGCATGTCATATGAATGTTTGATTGCATTGTTTTATTCATACTTTGGTATGAAATTATGGTATCCTCCTCTAACTGTTCATGTGAATCGACTTGGCACATGCTCATGCATGCATATGACTAATCAATAGTCAGTAAGCCTCGATGATTTATTTTTCCTCAGAGTTCTTGTATCACTTTCATGCCATAATTAGTCATGTTTTGTTGCAAGCATGATTATGACAGCTATTGCTCTCTCGTTTGTTGCTCCCTCTCTATTGCTAGACTTCACTTGGACTAAGTATGTGCTCTACCTGTGCTTCCAACTCCCCAAAACCAATATTTCCATCTGTGTCCACCATACCTACCTATTAGCATCATTTGCTACTTCAGTGCATATTTTATATATGACGCGTTTTCTTCCAAAATAAAAATGTTTGTCTGTTTTGAGAAACTTAGTTAGTAAAGCTCTCACGAACTTGATGGCACACTTTATTCCTCCCGCTTAATAATTCTAAACCATTGTGACTAGTCCATGAAAGTTATATGCTTGCTTATTATATGCTAGGAGTCATCAGAACCGTGCTGTCACGGGGGACGCTTTCAACACTTTTTGGATATCTTATCCAGTTGATACTTTGCTCTTTTGCTTACGGATGTCGACGATGTGAAATAAAAGGGAAGCTTGTGAGTTCATGGAGTTTATACGTTGTGTTAGAGAAACGCCTGGGCCGCTAGCCTAAGCCATGCCTAATCATGGTGGAAACTTGCAGCATCACCATAATGAGCATCTATGAAGCATACTCAATAAAAAGCTATGCATATGGTGAATAAAAAGATTGCTGGGGATGCTCATTTTCTGCTTGCCTTGTCATTTTGGTTATAGAAAGCTCATGTACCATGTGCAAGGGGTATCCTGTTGGTGGTTCTCGATGATATGCATGTATTTACAATGACAAGAACTTTCAGGTGACCAAAGTTGAGTAGCATGCGGAGCTTCCCTCGTACTCAAGGGACTTGGGATTTCCATTCTATGGTCTGTCAAGCATATGATTCAGAGTGGACCTCACTTTCACCTTAACCACATGAAGATGCCTATGATAGGGGCAATGAGAGATCAAAGCTAATGAGTACCTTCCTTTCAGCACTGGAAAGCCTTTCAAACCTTTCAAAACCATTTTCACAATTTTGTTGAGTCACCACTTATTCTATGAGCACCTTCTTGAGAGCATAGTTGTCATTCTTGTGTTTGTTCCAAAACTTGGTTAATTATGTCATGAATTTGATGCTTGTACCTCCGATATCTTTACTTCTAGTCTTCACTTGAACTTAAGAGGTGCCTTGGCATTTATATTGTGCTCTTCAAACAAAGGCAAGCGATATACCACTCTATCATACCTTATTATGAGCATTGCAATGTTGCTTATGTTTATGTTTCATGCTACTTATTATTATTGAGTTGGTTTCTCTTCATAGTTTGCAATGACTACTGAGTAGACTAGTTGCATACTCCTTATTATGAATTTTCTAAGCATCTACTCCTGTGCTGAGAATATTTACATCATATGAAGCAAAGTGTTCATGAAAGTTCTTTTATCGCACTTAGTTTTCAACTGAATTGCTTGAGGATAGGCAATAAGCTAAGCTTGGGGGGAGTTGATACATCTAAAACGTATCTACTTTCTCGAACACTTTGCTATTATTTCTTCTCTAAACTTGTGTGATTTGGATACAACTAACACGGACTAACGCTGTTTTTAGCAGAATTACCTTGGTGTCTTGTTTTTGTGCAGAAAATGGACTATCAGGAAAAATCCCGGAAAATATGCCAAAAATTATATTTCACCAGAAGATCCACGCATCTAGAAGAAGAGACGGAGAGGAGACCTGGGGGTCCCAGACCCACCCCAGGCGTAGGCCCACCACTGGCCGCGCCTGGAGGGGGTATAGCCACCCCAGGCACCTCCTCGGCCTCCCTCTGCGCCTATAAGTTGCCTTTTGACCTAAAAACCAAGGCGGGTTCGCTAGTTTTCCAGAAAGAGTTCCGCTTCATTGCTGCCACCAGAAACCAAGATTCGGATCCAGAAACTCCGTTCTGGCACCCTGTAGGGACGGGGGATTTGGAGAGGATCATCGCCATCATCATCACCAACGCATCTCCATCAACCACCGATTTTTCCCTCATCCATGAGTGAGTAATCCCTCGCTGTAGGCTTGGGGATGGTAGGGATTGGATGAGTTCTATCATGTAATCTAATAAGATATGTTAGGGCATAGTGCCTAGTATCTCTATTAGTGCTATTTGACTTTGTTGCAACTTGTTGTGCTTAATGCTTGTCACTAGGGCCCGAGTGCCATGATCTCATATTTGAACTTATTATTGAATCATTATGATAGCATTGTTTGTGATCTTATCTGCAAGTTGTGTACACATATCATTGTCCGGATCCAAAGGCCCCAAAGTGAAAATAATTAGGAAAACCGGAGGGGATGGCTATGGTGTGAGGATCACATGTGTTCATGGAGTGTTAATGCTTTGCTCCGGTGCTCTATTAAAAGGAGCACCTTAATTTCCAGTAGTTCCCTAGAGGCCCCGCTGCCACGGGCTAGATGGACAGAAGATGTTGTGCAAGTTCTCATTGAGAGCACGTATGACTATATTTGGAGCACATGCCTAGGTTTGTTTAGTACTTGGATGCTTGTTATTATTTATCTGCAATGCCCTAGATCTTGAAGTTACATGTTTAGACTTGTCCATGCAACGCCCGTCCATCCATACCTATGCCTACCGCACTCGAATCCCATTGTTACCGTTACTGTTATTATTGCTCCTGTTTCACTGTTGTTGCTGCTTTGCTGTTGCTACTACCAAACTGTTGCTACTGATAAACTTCTGTGAGCAAGAACTATTTCCAGGTGCAGCTGAACTGACAACTCAGTTGTTAAGGCTTGCAAGTATTCTTTGGCTCCCCTTGTGTCGAATCAATCAATTGGGTAATACTACCCGTGATGACTATTGCGATCCCCTATACTTGTGGGTCATCAACATCTCAGCAATCTTTTTATTTACTATGTGCATAGAATTTTATTGAGTATGCTTCATAAATGCTCATTATGGTGATGCTGCAAGTTTGCACCATGATTAGGCATGGCTTAGGCTAGCGGCCCAGGTGTTTCTCTAACACAATGTATATACTCCATGAACTCACAAGCTCCCCTTTTATTTCACATCGTCGACATCCATAAACAAAAGAGCAAAGTATCAACTGGATAGGATATCCAAAGAGTGTTGAAAGCGTACCCCGTGACAACACGGTTCTGCTGACTCCCAGCATATAATTTGCAAGCATATAACTTTCATGGACAGGTCACAATGGTTCAAATTATTAAGTGCAAGTAATAAAGTGTGCCATCAAGTTCGTGAGAGCTTTACTAACTAACTTTCTCAAAACAGACAAACATTTTATTTGGAAGAAAACAAGGCATATTGAGTATGCACTGAAATAGCAAACGATGCTAATAGGTAGGTATGGTGGACACAGCTGGCAATATTGGTTTTGGGGAGTTGGAAGCACATGTAGAGCTCATACTCAGTGCAAGTGAAGGCTAGCAAAAGAGAGGGTGCGACAAACGAGAGAGCAATAACTGTCATAACCATGCTTGCAACAAAACAGGACTAATTATGGCATGAAAGTGATACAAGAACTCTGAGGCAAAATAAACCATCGAGGCTTACTGACTATGGATTAGTCATATGCATGCGTGAGCATGTGCCAATCGATTCACATGAACAGTCAGAGGAGGATACCACAATATCATACCAAAATATGAATAAAACAATGCAAGCAAACATTCATAGACATGCTATAAACTATTAGGAAGCCGGAGCTAATCATACAAGCAAGAACTACTAAGCATCCATAATGACATACACCTTACAAAAACAGGCTAAGCATGCTCACAATGATGAGTATATGCACAAAAATGAAACAAATAGAGTTTGTTACCAGCCTCTTACCACACCTCGAGTTGTCTTAATCTTCATTATTGCCCTTCACTTGTGTGATTTGAATACTAACATGAAACCAAACTCCACTGAGGACAGATGAACCCTGTAAAGAACTCACAAAACCAAAGAACAACAAATATTTTTGGTGTTTTTGAATTTTTTAGAAACAAGCCAACAAAGCAAAAACAGCAAAGCAAAAACAAACCAAGCAAAGCAAAATATTTTTGGATTTTTTTTTTAAGTCAAACCAAACAAGAAACAAACAAAGAAAGAGAAACAACGGAAATATTTTTGGTATTTTTGTGTTTTTGAGAAAGAAGCAACAAGAACCAAAAAGAAAGCCAAACGATGGATATACAAAGAACCGACCGAACATGATATATATATGAGTGTGATGTCGGTATACCTCCCCCAAGCTTAGGATTTTGGACTAAGTGGGGCTCAATCCCATGGTGCCCAAGTAGATGCACCTCCGTAGTATGACGAGGAGGCTCCGTCATCCTGGTACGAGCTCGAGGACTCCCCTGTGTAGTGTACCACGGGGTCGTAAGAGGGCGCTTCCTCCTGATAGTGCCCATGGAAGGAAAGAGAGCGCAGCATCTCATCCATCTCCTCCTTGGAGCGTGACAAAGGTCCCTGAGAAATACTGAACAAAGTGATTTGGGGGAGAGGGATCTCTCTCTTCCCCGTCAATAAACAACATTTTATAGACCAAGTTCTCAAGGGTAGAGCCATTAGTGACAATGTGGTGCGCCTTCATGGCGGCAAGATCAAGCCTCTGAGGAGGCAAAACTGTATCATTTGGATCAACAGCAATGTCCAAGGCAGCAGCAACATGCATAGCAATAATTCCCCATAAATGGGTCCCTTAGCTGTTAAGCAACGAGCAATAAGAGAACCAAGATTATACTTGGTATCATTGTTGAGCGCATCCGCTAAGAAAGCCAAATGATAACTGAAAATATTACTAGTGTTCTCCTTACCAAGAACACTAGTGGCAAGATAATAACTGGAGTACCTGATGGCTGGAAGCTGAATGTTTCTTATCTTTCCCCGTTGAGCTCTACGGTTATCATCATTGGTTATTCCACGATAGAGCTCCAACGAATCAACGGGTTGAGCTGGAATCTTCTTTGCTGACCCAGCTGTACCAAGTCCTAGAGCTTCACAAAATTTCTTCAATGTCATATGATAAGACCTGCCATAAACTTTGAAAGAAACATCTCGATGGAACAAGCTGTTAGTGAAGGAGAAGCTCTTCAGAAATGTTTTAGTGAGAGTAGCATATTGCACGCTCTCATCCTGCATAAGACTTGTTAGACCATCCCTCCGAACCAAGTTCATAAAATCATCAAGAATCCCAGCAGCCCGCAAGAAGGTTTGGCAAGGAAAGGCGGGGGGATGCGCATCCCCATCATCTCCCTCGTCACCAAATCGTAGCGTGATGAGATCCTCATTGTATGAGGGCCTGACACTGGTGGATGATCTTGGAAGCCTTGCCCTTCTAGGTGCATCACCCTCAAATATTTCACCAAATGTGTGGTGGTCTATGACTTCTCCTTTCTGAAATTTTAGACAAGCATCAAACCAAGTGATTTCTAAGTTGATAAATGATGAGAAACTACTATAGGAACTTGCTAGAGGGCTACACATGCATCAAAATAAAGTTTATAAGCATAGAACAAGCATGCAAGCTCAAACAACTTGTCACCTATAGCAGCAAAATACTCAAGATACAATCTACCAATCACAAATCTAATTGGACAAGTGGAGAGACACATACCAAGGAGCAATCTCTCCAAAAATCAGCAGCAAAGATGGGCTGAGCAAGGAGATCGAAAATCGCGAGCAAGAACAGCAAGAACATGAGCTTGAGCAAGTTTTTCGGTGTTTTTGGGAGAGAGAAAGAAGATGGCTGTGAGGGGCACCTTGAAGGGGCCCAGATGGGCCAGACCCCCCTAGGCGCCACCCAAGGGTACGTCGCGCCTACCATGGGTGTGGTGGCCTAGGATGGCCCCCTGGGTCACTTCAGGTGTCCCTCTGCCCCTTTTTTCAAGGAAAAATTTATTTTGAATTTTCTGGGATTTTTCGGGAAACTTTATTTTTGGCCAATTTTCAGGGTATGAAAACTGATTTTCACGCAGAAACAGTTTTTTCAGAAGAAGAAAAATCAAACCAAAAGCCAAACTACGGGATCTTTAAGACAAACTAACAAGCAAACAACTAACAAAACCAAAGCTAGCAAAAAAAGGCAAAGACTAGGAAGGAGAAAAGTAAAAGAAAGCAAGTATAATCACAGTGGAAACATTATTTTGTTCATTAAAATCCTTTTATTAACAAGGTTGATCAAGTCTTGCTACCAAAACAATCTTATATGAAACAAAACTTTGCATTCCACAAGGTGATTATGTTACCTCATACTTGATAGCAATGGTCCCAATCATAATAGTTTCAAAAATTTCTTGTGGAATGGGACAATATATTTCTCCAACCTTGATGCTCTCAATATTTTCAATGGAATTCAGGCAATAGCTTCTAACAACCTTCTTGGGGAATAAACAATATGTTCTTTGTCATCAATATTGAATGTTACCTTTCCTTGATTATAATTAATGATGGCACCTGCAGTATTAAGAAAAGGTCTCCCAAGAATAATAGACATATTATCATCTTCAGGCATTTCAAGCACCACAAAATCAGTTAAAACCAAGCAATTATGAGCCACTTGAACAGGAACATCCTCACATATACCAACAGGAATAGTAGTTGACTTATCAGCCATTTGTAATGATATATCAGCTGGTATCAACTTTTCTAGATGGATTCTCTTTTAGAGAGAGAAGGCATAACACTAACTCCAGCTCCCAAATCACATAAAGCAGTTCTAACATAATTGTTCTTAATAGAGCAAGGAATAGTTGGTATACCTGGATCACCAAGTTTCTTTAGAACCTTACCATTGAAGGAATAATTAGCAAGCAAAGTGGAAATCTCCACATTAGGAATCTTCCTTTTATTAGAGACAATATCCTTCATATACTTTGAATAAGGAGGCAATTTAATAGCATCAGTCAAAGGAATTTGCAAAAATAAAGGTTTCATCCACTCACAAAATTTGTTGTAGTGTTCTTCCTCCTTTGACTTGTGTTTTTTACCTGGAAAAGGCATAGGTTTCTGTTCCCAAGGTTCTCTCTCTTTACCATGCTTATTAGCAATAAAATCTTCCTTTGTGTACCTAGTGTTCTTAGTGTGCTTCTTAGGTTCTTCCTCACCTTCCTCCTTATCAGGAGCATCATTTTAATCATTACCACTCTCAGTTTCAGCATTAGAGACAGATATACTATTAGGATCTACAGAAGGTTCAAGGGGTTCCTCAACTATCTTATGTTTCTTTTTCTTTCTCTTACGAGGACTACCACTATTCTCACCTTGTTGAGAATCCTGCTCAATTCTTTTAGGGTACCCTTTAGGATATAAAGGATCTTGCGTAGCTATACCACTCCTAGTTCTAATTCCATAAGCATGTTTATCTCCTAAGGCATCACTTAGCATATCCTTTTGTATCTTAGCAAGTTGATCAACTTGGGTTTGAACCATTTGAAAGTGTTTACAAAGCATTTTAATATCATTAGAAGTTCTTTCCACAATATCTTTCAACTCATGGATAGCTCTAGAGTTTCCAATAAATGATTCTGAACTTGTTTATTAAAATTCCCTTGTTTAACAATAAAAATGTCAAGTTCCTCTAAGCATTGATCAGGAGGCTTACCATAGGGAATATCACCTTCATCAAAGTGTTGGAGAGAGTGTACCTCGATAGTAGATGAGTGAGGAATTGGCTTACATAATTCTTCTATAGGAGGTATATTCTTCACATCTTCAGCTCTAATACCTTTCTCCTTTAGACATTTCTTAGCTTCCTTCATCACTTCATTATTTAATGCAATAACTCCCCTCTTCTTTGGTGTTGGTGTTGGAACTGGTTCAGGCACAATTGGTTCAGGAGTAATAGGCTCAGGTGTATTTAGCTCAGTTGAAGTCCAATTTTCAGAATTCTTGCTTATCTTAGCCATTAATTCTTCAGCATCTGTAGGAGTTGCTTTCCTGAAAACACAATCAGCAAAGCTATGTAGGTATGTCCTAGAATCATCAGTTAGTCCATTATAATAAATATCAAGAAGTTCATTCTTAGGTAATGGACATCCAGGTGCATGAATCAAGGCACAAAACCTTGTCCATGACTCAAACAATTTCTCTTCTTCTCCCTGTTTAAAATCAAAAATTATCTGCAAAGCAGCATGTCTAGCACTAGGAGGAAAATATTTCTGGAAGAAAGAAGCAATCAAGCAATCAGGGCTATCAATGGAACCATGAGGCAGTCTATTAAACCAAGCCCTAGCTTCTCCTTTTAGTGAAAAAGGGAAGATCTTAGTAACAAAGTAATTGCGCATCATAAAATCATCAGAGAATAAAGCACTCATAGTAGAAAGCTCATTCATATGAGCCACAACACTCTCATTTTCAGTCCCACAAAAAGGTTCTTTCTCAACAATGTCCAAATAGGATAAATCAAGAGAGAAATCATAATCTTTATCTTTAGTATCTATGGGAGAGGTGGCAAACTTAGGATCAGAGGACAGTTTAGGCATAATAGTACGTCTAGCATGGAGTCTCTTAATAGCACTAGTACCATGTGTGTTTCAGCACTCTTCAACAAATTCATCAGTGAACTCAATATAACCATCATTAATATCATAATGCTCACTAGGCTCAGGTGAGATAACAGGTGTAATAGTGTCTTCACTAGGAGTTTCGGTATTTCCTAGACTAGCCATAGTAGCATCTAGAAAAGGACCTAATGAACCACTCGCATAAAGCACAGTAGAAGTAACATCATGAGCATCAAAAGCAGTTTCAGATTCAGCAGTAAGCAGTGTGTGTAACATGAGTATGTGGTGGTGGTGTGATAAGCTTACTTATAACAGACGGTAAATCAAGAGCAACATAGGTATTTAGGATTGTACCTCTTCTTGTAGTGGATGGTAAAATAGGGAACTTTCCATCACGAGACTTCCCCATGATGAAAGGAGTAGTAATCAACAATAGTAGATCCAAGTGAACTTACAAATAAAGCTATGCTCCCCGGCAACGGTGCCAGAAAATAGTCTTGATGACCCAGAAGTATAGGGGATCGCAACAGTCTTCGCGGGTAGTATTACCCAATTTATTGATTCGACACAAGGGGAGCCAAAGAATACTTGCAAGCCTTAACAACTGAGTTGTCAATTCAGCTGCACCTAGAAATAGTTCTTGATCCCAGAAGTTTATCAGTAGCAACAGTTCGGTAGTAGTAACAGCAAAGCAATAACAACAGTAAAACAGGAGCAATAGTAACAGTAACGGTAACAGTAGGATTCGAGTGTGGTAGACATAGGGATGGATGGACGGGCGTTGCTTGGACGAGTCTAAACATGTAACTTCAAGATCTAAGGCATTGCAGATAAATAATAACAAGCATCCAAGTATTAAACAATCCTAGGCATGTGCTCCATATATAGTCATACGTGGTCACAATGAGAACTTGCACAACATCTTCTGTCTAGTCAGCCCGTGGCAGCGGAGCCTCTAGGGAACTACTGGCAATTAAGGTGCTCTTTTTAAGAGAGCACCGGAGCAAAGCATTAACACTCCATGAATACATGGGATCCTCACACCACATCCATCCCTCCGGTTGTCCCAATTATTGTCACTTTGGGGCCTTTGGATCCAGACAATGATATGTGTACACAACTTGCAGATAAGATCACAAACAATACTATCATAATGATTCAATAATAAGTTCAGATCTGAGATCATGGAACTCGGGCCCTAGTGACAAGCATTAAGCACAACAAGTTGCAACAAAGTCAAATAGCACTAATAGAGATACTAGGCACTATGCCCTAACAAGTCTTATTCAATTACATGATAGAAATCATCCAATCCCTACCATCCCCAAGCCTATAGAGGGGGATTACTCACTCATGGATGAGGGAAACATCAATGGTTGATGGAGATGCGTTGGTGATGATGATGGCGATGATCCTCTCCAAATTCCTCGTCCCGGCAGGGTGCCAGAACGGAGTTTCTGGATCCGAATCTTGGTTTCTGGTGGCGGCGGCGGAGCGGGACTCTTTTTGGAAAACTATCACCCCCCCCCCCCCCCCGTTTTTAGGTCGAGAGGCAACTTATAGGTGCAAAGGGAACACGAGGGGGTGCCTAGGGTGGCTGCACCCCCTAGGCGCGGCTAGTGGTGGGCCCGCGCCTGGCAGGGGTGTGGCCCCCCTAGGCCCCTTCTCCGTCTCGTCTTCTGGCTCCATGGATCTTCTGGTGAAATATAATTTTGCCATATTTTCCAGGATTTTTCCTGATAGTTAATTTTCTACACAAAAACAAGACACCAAGGTAATTCTGCTGAAAAGAGCGTCAGTCCGTGTTAGTTGTATCCAAATCAGACAAGTTTAGAGGAGAAACAATAGCAGAAGTGTTCGGGAAAGTAGATACGTTTTGGACGTATCAATGTTATCTTAAACACAAGAATACAATAAAGGTTATGTCGAAATCTGGCCCTAAACCCTAAAGCCTTGTCCTGACGTTTCCATTAGAACATGAGGGATTTCGACCCGTCTATAGCTCTTTTAGTTTTGCGCGAAAATTCCCCGGATTTTCTGATGCATGAATGCAATGCTCAAACATGTGTCCTGTCTATTTAGAGGTGTTAATCCTAGGATGTTACAGTTGCCATTCTTAGTTCTATGTGCATTGTCCCAAAACTTATTGATTGATTCATATTATTGATATTGCTTTCTCATGAACTATTTGTATCTAGTCACTCTTATAAACTTTGAAGGTGTCCTATGCATTTACTTGCTACTCCATGAGGGACAAGATGAATGCCACTATGCTATGTTTTATATATGTGAAACAAATGTCTTTCAATGCATTATTATTCATGATCTTTGTTTATAGATTTTCATGTTGCAACATAGCTGCTTTGTGTTATTGTTAGAACTCCATCTTTCATGCTCATGTTTAGAATTCCTTGATCCTAGATTTTAATGCTTGCAAATGGTTTGATCATGATTGTGATGGTGCATGTCATCTCAAAATTTATTCTTTTTATCACTTACCTACTTGAGGACGAGCAGTAGTTAAGCTTGGGGATGCTTGATATGTCGTAAACGTATCTATAATTTTTAATGTTCCATGCTTGTTTAGTATCAACTTGGTTATGTTTTGTCTACACTTTGATGTATTTTTATACACTTTCTGGAACTAACCTATTGACAAGATGTCACAGTGCCAGTTGCCTGTTTTCTGTTGTTTTTGGTTTTAGAAAGCTAAAAAATGAATATTCTCGGAATTGGACGGGACAAAATACAAAGTTCATATTTTTCCGTGAATGATACGGAAAATCGAAGACGAGACAGAGGAGGACACCAGGGTGGACACACCCTAGGTGGGCGCGGGGCCCACCCTGGCCACGCCCATAGGGAGTGTGGGCCCCCTGGACCTCCACCGACCTTGCCTCCTTCACCTATAAGAAGCCCTCGACTCAAAAACCCTAAAGAATCGACCAGAAAGCCAAGAAAAGTTCCATTGCGCCGCCGCCACCGAAGGGGAGATTCGGGGTCCAGAAAGTCTCTGTTCCTGCACCCTGCCGGGACGGGGAAGTTCCCCCGGAGCCATTTCCGTCGATCTCCACCACCATCTCCATCGCCATTGCTGATTCCCATGATGAGGAGGGAGTAGTTCTTCCTCAAGGCTAAGGGCTCTACCGGTAGCTATGTGTTCATCTCTCTCTATGCATGATCATGTTGTGGTCATGAGCTTTGTAATCAAGTAGATCTACTCTGTTACTCAAGTGCTTCAATAGATCTCTTCTCTCCCCATGTGTGTGAAAGTGACAGCGTACACGCCATGGTGGCACTTAGGCTTGAGTCTACATAAATACTCATTGTGCTTTAATAGATCTATGTTTTTCCCCACGTGTGTGAAAGTGACAGTGTGTGCGCCGTGTGTGGCACTTAAGCTAGATTACATATATATTCACGAGTTATATTTAGAGTTGGATGTCTTTATGAAATTTGTGTGTTTGTTGGAACTGTCTAGCGCTCAAGGTGACAGTGTGGGGTTAACTAGATTGGGGAAGGCCCTACCGTGGATTAGAGTATCCAACCGGAGAGTAGTTAAGGGTAGTATCATGAAGAGAATATATTTATTGAGAGTGTTCACTAGTGAAAGTATGATTCCTAGGCCTTGTTTCTAAGCATTGAAACACCGTGTGCATCTAGATCTGTTGCATGTTTGCTTGCTTCCATCTTTATTTCAGTTTTCCTTTAGTCTCTCCCACGTCAACAACAAGTCAGAAGCTCTTTTCTGGCACCGTTACCACTTGTATTTCACTATCTCTTCGCCGAACTAGTGCACCTATACACCTGACAAGTGTATTGTGTGTGTTGGGGATACAAGAAACTTCTTGTATCTTGATTGCAGGGTTGCTTGAGAGGGATACCTTTGACCACTTCCTCCCTGAGTTCGATAACCCTTGGGTAATCCACTTAAGGTAAACTTGCTACTGTTCTACAAACCTCTGCACTTGGAGGCCCAAAAATTGTCTACAAGAATAGAAGTGCGTAGACATCAGCAGCACAGCGCGAGCATGCCACCAACACGGCGGCGGAGGAGCAACGTGTGGTTATAGCCGTTGAGGTGGCGGACGCGTGGGCTTTCGTCGAGGACGACGAGACGGAGGTGGAGGAGTACGACGAGGATGGGGGAGGTGGATCAGCCGAAGGTGGAGGAGGAGGAGGAGGAGGAGGTGATCGTTGTCCCCTTGCAGATCGCGCAGGCGTTGGGCTTCGGCCCCAACGGTGCTCCGGCTCCGGTGGGGTTAATCGCGATGAGGCAGAAGCCGCGCGTCGGGCGACGGAGCTCTCCGACCAGGAGGCAAGGGACCACTGGGCCGCCGAGATGGAGAAGGCCCTAGCGAACCGGGCGGCGGTGGACCGCAGGAAGGCGATGGGAAAGGCAGTGGTTTGTGGCCAGGCGCACGACCGTCACCGCAAATGCTTCCAGCAGCGGGCCATCTGGTACGCTAGGGCGACGATCGATGGGGTCGGCGGCAGTGGCAACGGTGGTCATGGCAACGGTGATCACAACAACGGCGGCGAGTAGTCATAGCGACGTCCTCCTCCACCAGCAGTAGTAGTACCAGCAACAGTCCCCCATTATTTTGCTTAGATGTGCTTATTATAACTGGCAGAGCTAATCTAATGAAAAACTATCTTTTAAGTACTAATGTTTTACTTACATATGGGTTCTGAGTGGCCGACTGGCAGGACACGCCCTCCGTCAGCGCGTGTCCGGGTCGACACAACCATTGCTCTGATTTGGTGCACAGATGAGTTAAGCCGGACACGTTAGTCCGAATGAGTCGTGCTGCTGGGACGCCTCGCACGTCCAGCGCATCCGCGCAAACGAGTTCGGACATGCTTGGACGGGTTGGGTCGATCCGGTGGAGATAAAAGTCTAGGGTTCCAGAGATATAAATTTGCCCCAAGTGGATCTGACATGGCATGCATCAAAGTTGACAATTTTTAGATGACAAAAATATTGATGAAAAAAATATTGATGATTGTATAACATTTGTATGTAGCTGCTGCCCAAGTCAATCTGACATGGCAGGCATCAACGTTGACAATTTTTATGAAAAAAATTTTGATGATCGTATAACATTTGTATGGACTACCTACAGAATATGTTTGGCTGTCAAATTATCATTAGCTTATGATCTTTTTTAGTTTAGAATAGCAAATGGACTAGGTAAGATAGTATCAATACCAGCAATGTTATAGAAAAAAACTAGAGTACTAGCAAGAGAAAAGGTAGCAATTAGATCACATATTGTGTTTGTGTTAGTCGTCGATGACTGCCGTTTTATATTTGGACAGTGCATGGCAATATATATATATATATATATATATAACCATTTGCGATTTTTGTAGTGGTTATCTATTTTTACCATCTATTTTTATAAGGGCAAAGAAAGATGGTCAAATAAGTGGACTAATACCATATTTAGTTGATGAGGGGTAACCTCGGTAATGCCCATTGTTATAGACTTATGGTTTTGCGGAAAAGAGAACGTTGGGGATTTCGTTGGCTGATCAGACAAACAAAGAAGTCGATAAAGTCTGATTATTGCGAAAGCTTGATTACAAAGTCGTCGGTTCGCTAGTTGCGTCTAGCTCACGGCGGATTGCTGGAAAACTAAGGTGTCCACTCCGTCCGGTCCTCCCAACCTTTATATGAGAGGCTGGGTCCTAGATCCGTAGCTGAAAAGGTTACAAGTTAATACAAACTCTATGTCGGTTTCTATATATTTCTTGCCGGTCAAGACAAAGTCTTTATTCTGTTGGGTGCTTTCTGGACTTCGTTGGGCCTTCATGGGCTAAGCTTTTATGCGCCTAGGGTGACTAAACACATAGGAACCCGATTAGTCATACCCATATCAGTTTATGTCTGATAATCCTGTTTTTTATGCTCGTACCAATCATATTGAGATTGACTTTCACTTTGTTTGGGAACGAGTTTCTAGTAAACAACTTTAGGTCAGGTTCATCTCCAACAAGGATCAGATTGCTAATGATTTTATCAAGACATTGTGCTCTAAGAAGCTGGATTAGTTTAAGCAAAATTTAAACCTTTCCAGGCTTTAGATTAAGAGGGGTGTTAGAGTTTGTAATTCCGTATGTTCACGGTATGGAGTAGTACTCCAACCGTTATGTACAATATCTGTTATGCCTATGAAAAAAATAGCGTGCTATTTCGGCGCTAATCACGCACTATAGCATATCTAGAGAGGTCACGCTAAATTTTAGCAATTTTGCTCGCTGTAGCGCTATTTGCGAAGCAGCATGCTATATCGCGCTAAAACATCATATCGTTAGTATGTGCTATTTTTTCTAGCTTGTTGAAATGTTTGTGTTATACTTCTAGACGTCAATGTTATGTTGTTACCTAATGGGATATTGAGGTCAGACTTCTATAAGATTAGAAAACTAATTTTGTATGTGGTTATGTATGTACTGTTCTAAATTTTTTAAAATATATCTTATTTTTGCCAATATCTTTTATTTTTAGGATATAATTTGTATTAATTTTAAAACGCTATTTTGAAATATAGCACGGTTTTAGCTGCGTGCATAGCGTTTGGAGGAGACCGGCGTTATTTCTTTTAGCGCGCTATTTTTTCATTGGTTATGCCACGCATGGAGGCTTTTCCCTGCCCGTATAACATGTAATCGATGCCCCCGAGCGGGTACCCATCATTTTACCACAACCTTATGAGGACCAACAAAAGGAAGTACATGTTAATTGATTTTAGAAAATTGGACAAAATAAATAAACAATGGCATGATGCAAAAAAAACTGCATTTATGCGGTATTGGTGCTATACTTTGTAATATACCTATACGTGGGTGTACTATACATCGACACATTGTATCCTTATATATGTATATATGCAGTAACGAGGGCTTTTCTCGTATACAATATAACATGTACATGTACAAGGTCCTGAGACGGGCTATTGTTTCCGCCTGAACTAATATATGGCATTAGAGCAATCCTCTTCCACGACAACCTAGCCGCCGAAATCAATATACAACGAAATCCCCAAAACCACGACCTTTCCCCGCGTTCCATGGCGTCTTCCTCGTCGTCGGCAGTCCTCGGGAACCCTCCCTTTCAGAAGCTCACATGAGACAACTTCCTTTTTGTAAGGCTCTCGTGTGTTGCCGACCCTGCGTGGCACGGGGGTCACCGGGTTGCTTGATGGCACCGACGTAGCCTCAGCTGAAACCATCCAGATCGAGGATGAAGAGAAGGAGAAAACCACCATGTTGAATCCTTCCTATGACATCAATACTACCCATCCGAACAAGATGCTCCACCGCGCGCGTGCACAGACATGCCTACGGGAACATACCATGTTCCCTACCCCGGACGGACTAAGCGTTACGCTTTTCTATGAAGGCAGCGATCGCTGGTAGCCTTGCTGATGAAGTCTGATTATGTAGGTGTAAGGTCCAACTTGCATGCATGGATCGATATCGGGCGTCACTGTCGGCTCGCTGATCTCACATGTTACCATTGCCGCGATCCATGCTTATTTACGCTTCAACAGGTCTAGGTCTCCGCTTGAAGGATACTGGGAACCGGCGCAAGCTAAGTCAGCGCGGCTGATCTCATCTGACAGCATATCATGTTCATGCTTCTGGTTACTACCGTGGATCCGTGGCATAGACCGAGTGGCCTGTTCACCAATAACATTCATGTTGTCACGTCTTAGGGAAAAAGGAGATGTGCATCAATTGATGACATCGGGGTTTACCTCCATTTCAGAAGAAAAAATGTCTCATGGAAATAATATAAGACGGCACATTTAGCCTAATGGGCTTGATCAAACGAAGATGGTCGCATAGCTATTGTCATTGTATAACGACGCACTGACGGTATAAATTAGTGCAACATCGTGGTAGGTATGCTGAAACACTAAGCCTAAAGAGCCGGTGCAAAGTGAAATTCGGATCTGATGTGATTGAATTAAGATGTTCGATTGCACCTACCAGAACATGCTACCACCACAAGCCCATTAAATTGCCCTACGTTTTACGCCATTTCTCTTGGAAAAATATATGTGGCCCAGCAGTCTTGGCCATGAGGATTTGCACACCTGTCAGAACGAGGATTAAGTCTGACCTCATTTGATAGCATTTCTTCGAGTGTCCTCTTCGCGGCATATAATACATCGTTTCTCCTTGTGTGTGAAGGAACACATATAGTGCTCTCTTGAGTCTTGGCAAAGAGGCTTGAACGAACACCTGTCAGAACCGGGATAAATGCTCTCACCGATCCCCTAAAATCGGTTAGAGGAGTAAAATTTGGTAGATGTCGCACCTAACCGATCTCAAAACGGTTAGAGAAGTAAATTCTTACTCATTGGAGGAGTAAAAGTGGTGGCCGACTCCTAAATTTACTCCTCCAAGGCCACTTCCGAGAAAACATCCCGCCTCCTGAACCGCCGCACCCATTCCCGCTGGCGACCCCCATACCCCGCTGCCCACACCCCGATCCCTCCACCGCCTTTCGGCCCACCCCTCCGTCGCTCTACCGCCTCTTGCCGTCGCCGGAATCGATGGGGAGAGCGAGCTTTCCCTGGCCACCGCCCCGATTTGGCGCAAATCGGGCTCCGTCAGCGTCGATTCGTCGCAAATCGGAGTCGGCGTCATCTCCGGTGACCATGGAAACACGGAGTCGGCTCCCAGTAGGGCGGCCACCATCAATGCCGCGACGAGGCTCGCCCCCTCCTCCTCTCCCACCACATATCCCGTGAGGCCCCAGGTTGGTACCGCCTCCCTTACCGCCCACGACGGGTTTGGTCTGCGTGCAGGACCTCTGGCCGGAGTTGGAGGATATAGGACCGCTCTCCGCGGATGCTGCTGCCGGGGATGGATTTCCAGCACCATTCGCCGCAACCAACACAAGAGGATTTTTCCTCTTTTTCTTAATGTAAAATCGGAGTAGAAGAAGTTGTGGCTATGATTTTTGTTACAAATATAGTACAAGAAATTTTACATGGACCGAGGACGAAGACAACGAGTTGTATTTTGCATGTCACCATCAAACTCTTGTAGATGATGCATTATACGAAGAGAGTGGTGTTCGTTCACCATTTCAACAATTTTGGAAAAAGATTCATGAGAATTTTAATGAAAAGACAAGAAGAGGTAGATCGATTAACTCGATCTTGAATAGATGGAACATTCTTGTTATGCGTTCTAATGCTGTCAAGATGGCATAACTCGAATAGTTTTGTTTATGTTGTTTTGTATCAGTAAGTATTCTCTATGAACCAATTGTATCGGGTTGTATCGGTATGTATTGTGTGCATTGGGTTGTATCGTTATGTATTTGACTATTAATCTATGATTATATATGCATATGTATGGACCTATTGCATTGCAAATAAGGAAAAAAATATTTGTACTCCTCTAAATATAGGGGTTTGGTTAGAAACCTCCAATCTTTAGAGGAGTATTTTTACTCCTCTAAGTTTTAGAAGTCGGCTCCTCTAAAGTTTTGGGAAACGAAGTTCCGTTTAGACTGTTACAGGCTGTTGAGATATGTGTTGTATTAGTTATAGGTCCCCGTGTATTTCTAGGGTTGCACATGTAACATTGTCAATATATATATGAGTAGCCGGACCTATTGGTGTTATGCATTCTCTCATTCCTTTCCACATGGTAGGGTTGTACATGTAACATTGTCAATATATATGAGCAGCCGGCCCTATTGGTGTTGTGCGTTCTTCCATACCTTTCCACATGGTATCAGCCTAACTACGATCTCCCTACCCTAGCCGTCACCCCTCCTCTCCCTGGGCGTCGTCGGCCTCCTCCCTCCAAACCCTAGCCACTGCCTCCCTCTCCTCCCAGGCACCGCCGGCCCTCCTCCTTCCCCAACTCCATCGCTTCCGCCCTATACCTACCTCCGCCATGGATGATTTCAACTCCCCCTCCTCCGAGAACCCCTTCAAATCCTCCGTCTCCAGGAGCAGCAACCCCTTCGCCGGCCCCTCCGTCGCCGTCATCCGCAACGTCCCCATCCTCGAGTGCGTGCCGGTGAAGCTCTCTCACACCGCTGCCAATTTTTTCCCATGGAAGACGTACTTCGGCCTTTCCTTCCACGAATATGATCTCCTTCATCATGTCAACGACACCATTGACCTCCTCGACATGCCGCACGACCCCGATTAGTTGGCAATCGACACGACCATCATCCGCTGGTTTTTCCAGACCATCTCCAACGAGATCTTCCGCACCGTCGTCCGCGACGGCGACTCCGCGCACACCATCTGGACCAAGATCACCGGCCTCTTCACCAACAATAAGATCCAGCGCGTCACGTTCCTCCAACAGGAGTTCTTCGGCACCCACCAAAACGACCTCTCCCTCGAGACTACTGCCTCCGTCTCAAAAGCCTCTCCGACGAGCTTCGCGACTTGGAGTTCCTGATCGTTGACAAGATCATGCTCTCCACGCTGTCGGCGACCTCGGCGAGGATCTTAGAAACGCCGCCGCCAACCTCACACTCCTCACCACGCCGACTTTTGAGCAGGCCGTGGCCTATCTCCGTCTCGAGGAGTGCCGGCTCAAGCACCTCCTGGCTCGGGTGGCCCACACCGCCTTCGTCGCCGGCTTCTCCCGGGGCGGCTCTGCCCTCGCGCCCCGGGCCCACCTCCGGGCTTCTACTCGCCCTGCCACTCATGCCCCTACCTCCCGCCAACGGTGGCGGCAATGGTGGTGGAAACGGAGGACGCCGTCGTTGTCGTTGCAACGGTGGTGGCAACGGCGGTGGTAACGCCGGTGAAACCGCCCCCCAGCCCCACCGCAGCAGATCTCCCCCACGCCGCCCATGGATCGTCGGCCATAACCCCTGGACCGGAGTCGTCCACGCCTACACCATGCCCGTGCCACATGCCCCATACCCAGGCACCATGGGGCCATGTCCGGGCCTGCACCAGGCCCTCTTCGCGGCGCCCCATCCCGCCGTCGCGACCGGCTACGCTGTGCCCCTAGCTCCTCCCGCCTACTACGCCGCGTCCGCGAGCATGGCCCAATGGGACCCGCCCTGTTGACCGCTCTACAGACCGCCCCCACGGCGGGCGCGTATGGCGATGGCGGCGATTGGTTCATGGACACTGGCGCCTCCGCGCACATGGCTGCTCATCCCGGTAATCTCTCTAATTCTACTCCCGCCTCCACTTCCTCCTGCATAATCGTCGGCAATGGTCATGCTCTTCCTATCACTCACACTGGCTCCGCCTCTTTTCCTTCCACCTCCACCCCTCTCTCTCTCTCAATAATGTCATTGTTTCTCCTCATTTAATCAAAAACCTTGTTTCCGTTCATTCCCTTGCTCGTGATAACTCCATGACTGTGGAATTTTACGCTTCTGGTTTTTCTGTTAAGGATGGTCGTACTCGGATGCTTCTCCACCGTAGTGACAGCCCCAACGATTTGTACCCTGTTTGGTCGTCCTCCACCACCGCCAGCAGCCCACTCGCCCTCTCCGCTGGTGTCGATCTATGGCACGCCCGCCTCGGCCATCCTAGCTCCACCACTCTTCGTCAAATACTACAAGGATTTGATTTCACTTGTAATAAAACGGATGCTCATTCTTGTGAAGCATGTCGTAGTGATGTTTGGACCTCGCCGGTTCCGATTAATTCTGTTTATACCTATTATCTTGTGATTTTAGACGATTACTCGTATTTTGTGTGGACTTTTCCCCTACGCCGTAAATCCGACGTCCCTTCTACTCTCATCGCCTTTTTTGCATACGTCTCCACCCAATTCGGCCGCCCCATCCACGCCTTGCAAACCGATAACGGCAAAGAGTTCGACAACATCACCATCCGCACACTTCCCGCCTCCCATGGCACCATCTTTCGTCTCACGTGTCCTTACACTTCCCAACAAAATGGTCGTGCTGAACGCATTCTTCGTACTCTCAATAACTGCGTGCACACCCTTTTTTCCATGCTTACATGCCCCCACGGTTTTGGCCGGATGCACTCGGCACGGCGACCCTTCTCGTCAACATCCGTCCCTGCCGCGTGCGTTGGAAATACACGCCGCACCATCTTCTCTTTGGTGTGCCACCCGCCTACGATGATCTTCGTATCTTCGGTTGCCGCTGCTATCCTAGCACCACCGCCACCGCCACGCACAAGCTTGCGTCGCGCTCTCTCTCTCTTATGTGTTTCTCGGCTACCCAGCCAACACCAAGGGCTACCGCTGCTACGACCCGGTCTCGCATCGCGTCTTCACCTCCCGGCACGTTTACTTTCACGAGTTGGTGTTTCCGTTTTAGCGGGAACCTTTGGCGACTCCATCGATGACGACCCCAGTGCCCGCTGGCCCTCCTACGGCCGGCCCTCCGCGCCGACAAGTGACCACGGCAGCCCCTTCTGTACCCGCCCTGCCTGGTCCCTCGGCGCCCGCGCCCGCATCGCCTTCTGGCTCGCCGGCCGTCGCGGCTCCGCCTTCGCCCGAGCCCGCGACTCCGCCGACGTGCGCAACACCGTCGTCTGTGTCGCCCCCGACCAGCGCGGCCTCCTCCTTGCCAGCCCCGTCATCGCCCGCCTCGTCGTCAGCTTCGTCGCTCTCTCCCGTCGCTGCCCCAGCGGCGGACGCTGCTTCCCCTGCGGGTGTGATCACCGCGTGTGTGCGGGCGTGCGTCGGTCGTCCACCCGCTACCCCGCCGATCAGTACGTCTGTACGGCGTCTACGTACGAGCTCTCGCCGGTGCCCACCTCTGCCAGGGTCGCCTTGCGTGACCCGCAGTGGCATGCTGCCATGCAGGAGGAGTACGACACGCTGCAGGACCTGGGAGCTGGTCCCCCGTCCTCCTCGCGCCAATGTCATCACCGGCAAGTGGGTCTTCAAGCTAGAGCACTATAAAGCGCGTTGGGTGGCCCGCGGATTTCGCCAACGCGCCGGTGTCGACTTCACGGATACGTTTTCCCCGGTTGTCAAGCCGGGCACAATCCGCACTGTTCTGCACCTCGCCGCCTCTCGCGCGTGGCCGGTGCATCAGATGGACGTCTCCAACGCTTTTCACCACGGTCATCTCTCCGAGCAGGTGTACTGCCAGCAGTCTATCAGCTTCGTCGACGCCGACCATCCAAATCATGTGTGCTTGCTCTCTCGGTCCTTGTACGGACTGAAGCAAGTGCCCCGTGCCTGGTACCAGTGCATCGCCGCGTTCCTGCATCAGCTCAGCTTTCGCTCCACGCGTTCTGATGCGTCGTTGTTTGTCTATCGACAAGGCACCGACACTGCCTACATGCTGCTATATGTCGACGACATCATCCTGATGGCATGCACTGATGGTCTCCTTCGACAGCTCACCGACCGCCTTCGCGCTGAGTTCGCCCTGAAGGACCTCGGCCCGCTCCACTACTTCCTCGGCATCGAGGTTGTCTGGCGCGCGGATGGGTTCTTTCTTCATCACCGGAAATACGCCCATGAGCTTCTCGAGCGCGCAGGGATGCTTAACTACCACCCCGCGCCCACACCTGTCGACACGAAGGCCAAGCTCTCGGCCAGCGATGGGTTGCTGGCCTCCAACACGCCGTTCTACTGCTCCATCGTTGGTGTCCTGCAGTATTTGACGCTAACACGTCCGGAGTTACAGTATGCCGTGCAGCAGGTGTGCTTGCACATGCATGCTCCCGGGATGCTCACTGGTCCGCGGTGAAGCGGATACTCCGCTATATTCGCAGCACCATGGACTTCGTACTATTGATGCATGCCTCGCCCTCGAACGACATCGTCGCCTACTCGGATATGGACTGGGCTGGCTGCCCCGACATGCGGCGATCCACCTCGGGCTATTGTGTCTATCTCGGCTCGTCGCTCGTCTCTTGGTCCTCCAAGAGGCAACCCACCATGTCTCGCTCCAGCACCGAGGCCGAGTACCGCGTCGTGGCTAACGCCGTGGCTGAGTGCATGTGGCTCAGCTTCTCTCCGAGCTCTCTTGTCCTGTCGACAAGGCCACAGTGGTCTTTTGTGATAATGTCTCGGCTGTCTACCTCTCCGCCAACCCCGTTCATCATCGGCGCACCAAGCACATTGAGCTAGATATTCACTTTGTCCGTGAGCAAGTTGCCCTCGGTCACGTTCGAGTTCTTCACGTGCCGACCTCTCAGCAATTTGCAGACATCATGACGAAGGGATTAGACTTTTCCTGAGTTCCGCTCCAGTCTATGTGTCGGTACCGACCTTCGACTGCGGGGGGTGTTGAGATATGTGTTGTATTAGTTATAGGTCCCCGTGTATTTCTAGGGTTGCACCTGTAACATTATCAATATATATATAAGCAATCGGTCCTATTGGTGTTGTGCGTTCTCCCGTACCTTTCCACACACAGGCGTATGGCCTTGTTCATAGCACTGGCTAAGAGCAGTGTTCTCTTCGTAACATATAATACAGTTTTTTTTCTTGTTTGTGAAGGAATGCATATAACTTAATAAGAAATTGCAAAGACTAACAAAGTCACCTGCTCAGATTGTTGTTCCATTATTACCAAAGAAACATGAACAAAGTCTAAAATTATGTTTAGTTGAATTGGATTCTGTATATTACCGTCTTGACAACACAAATTGGTAAGGAGTCGTCACCAGCATATTTATCTGATTTCTACTTGAGACCTGACACACTCTAGGTACAGTAGTTCTCTAACTCGATTTTCCTACTGAGAATCGTGGTAGTTGGATAGCAACGTCAATAGACATCAGATTAATTACTGATGAAACTTGAGACCTAACTAGCTAGCTGAAATGAGGATACATTCTCGAAGCTTCTCTTGCTCTGCTTTACAAAATAAGTACACCTCATAAGCTTTGCTATGTTCAAAAACAATGAGAGATAACTCTCAATTATAAAAAAGGAAATAGTTTATTAATTCCTAATGGTGGTAAGCAATTATTTTGGCTGCAAAGAAAAAAACCAATACCAACTCTTGACCATCCTCACTCTTCTGTATTCACTTTGTACTATATTTTTACTATCACTTTTGCTTCGGTGTCCCCTCTTCTCTTCAAACTTTACTAAAAAAACTCGATACCGATTCATTTCGAAGACCGTATAAACCCAACCAAAACCCGTATGGTCCACTTAGACGTATACTCACGTGCCCACGCGAGGCGGAAATCGGGAGTTATATAGCAACAACAAATGCATTTCAAAACATGGCATGCAAAAACGTAGATCGAGATAACGGGAGGTGGGATCCGCTGGTGAGAACATGGAGTATATCTAGCTCGGCTGAGTACACCTATACGGATGTATACATAGCCTGGATATGGGTTTCGACGGGTCAAAAGAAAACCGGCCCATGCAAACTAAGTTTTTTTTGGGGAGGGGGGGGACCGAAGCACACCTCACTTTTACTATAATACGAAGACCGATAAACATATGAATCAAATAGCCGCATTTTAAAATTCTCAAGCCAACATGAGTGACAGGACCCGATATCATTATTGAGTATGTTGATTGTATTTTATAAAATGGGACAAAAGCAGATTTTTTTTGGAATAATGCAAAAACAAACTGCAACTATGTGTTATTATTACGATCCAAGTTTTATTTACATTCGCCTCATCCATGTTCGGACATCATGTACAAAGGAAGAAAGGAACCAATACCAACTCTTGATCATCATCACTCTTCCTTATTTATTTTGTACATTTATTCTCAACATATTTTTGTGTTTATCATATTCCACCATGTTAAAATAACCATGTGAATAAAAGAGTCACATCTTTTGTTCTCAAACCAACATGAGGGTGCAACTATCTATTATTGGTAAGACACAAATATTACTTACGTATGAACGCCATGTGCAATTTTCCAGTGCAAAGTTCATTGTTTTTCTTGAAACACGACAAAGGACTTGGCATTTTCATTAATAGAGAAGAAAATTTTAGAGGTTACACACATGCCTACAATTTGCATGGAGGTCTACTCTCCCATTATTACATAGCCCAAAATCTTTGCACCGGCAGAACTCCACATCTTGCCTCTTCTTTTATTTTGGCAATGACTATAGCCGCGGTAGACGAATGGTGTTGAAAGATTCTTGCATTACGTTCCTTTCATATTTCCCAAGAGACGGGCATGGTAATCGAGGCCATATCCTCTCCCCACTCCTTGTCTAACCTCAAGAGGCTGGAGATGTTTTGAACGTCACGCCAAGAAAGTAGGAGTATTGCAAAGAAGCTTCAGACTCATATTGTTCATGGGTTGAGAACGGAAGTTAAACTCTAGGAGGTCGAATCTCCAGGGGCCTTCCAGCTTGAAAGTGTGCACGTCTTCTGTAATAATAACATAACTATGCTTGGTTCTGGAGCTCTGGATTAATATAACAATCAAGCAAGGAGGCAGAACTAGTAGTTGTTGAACTCTCTTTACATGGAAACAAAGATCAACAGACAAACAAGTTCTTCTATGCATCATATCTAAGTTCAACATCTTGTCGTCTTGATTATTTTCCATTTCCCATTGAGGTTGGTGTGTGATGATACATATCATGATTCTGCGGGTAGTGTTGTTAATTAGAGCCAAGCTTGTTGTTATGACACATTGCACATAGTTAACAGAGTAAAATCGTGTCTGATGTTTGCCAAAGAGCCGAAGGAAGGATTAAGTTAACAGTTAAATAATATCTATTATTTGCGGTTATCTAGAAATGCAGACTAAAACAACAATAAAAGCGTTTGCTGCATCAGACCCTTCGCAAACGGTTTGTATAACGGTGTGCAATGTGGAGGATCATCGTCATCCATGCATAGAGACGGTTTGTGGAAAGAGCCATTTTTATCCATGTGCAGTAGTTTGTATGTATTATTGATTATACTCCTTTCGGAGTAATAATTTAATACTTCTTTCGTCCCAGAATAGATGTCATGAAATTGTCAAAATTTAAATTTATCTATATGTTAAATAGTGTTTAGATACATCTAAATTTAACAAATTTGTGACATTTATTTTAAAACGGAGGGAGTAGTATATAACAATGAAAGCTTGCATGCAGAACTAGTAGTCGGTTAAACATTGTCTCAGAGTATATCTAGGTTCATCTTTCTAGAACTTGTCCTTCCTTGATTTTTTTTTTTTCAACTGCGGTTGGTGTGTGAAGACTACTCCGGAAACAAGAAAAATAAACTAGTATTGTTGAATGGAACACCACACCAAACATCTCGAACCTTGTGCACTAGAAGAGTATACGCATGTTTCAAATTTGGTAAAAATAATGTTTGGTCCGTTGATCTTGTGGAGTACTTCAGTTTTACCGTCATCGTCAACTTTTGGAGTAAATGAAGAGGCTGAGCTGTGCTGCCCAGAGGAGGCCGCAGGGCCATGGATTGCTCAAGAAAATATGTGCGCTCAACCAAACAAGGGGCCGTACGTACGTACGGACATCCGATATCTTTATGGAAGAACAATGGCTTGCCAGTCGCAATCAAAGTTTGGTACAAAGTCAGAAGGGGCCGTACATTAATTAATCTCCAAGATCTTTCTCGTTAAGAGCGGTTGGCCTGGCGGTGCTGGCCACAATCAAATTTCAGAAGCTTCTTCCAATTTATTAGTACCCCCTCCGTCCTATAATAGATGTCTTAGATTCGTTAAAACTTGAATAAACCTATATACTAAATAGTGTCTAGATTTATTTAAATTTTGACAATTCGAGACACTATTTTGAGACAAAAGGAGTACAATCTTCGTTGCACGGCATGTCACTACAAAAATAGGAAGCTACGCCGACGGTCAAAACGTCGGGGCCGTCGGCGTAGCCATCGTCCAGACCAGCCCCACCAAGCAGCCTTCGATTTATAATTGCCCTCGGTGTATCCTATGCTACGCCGACGGCTGCCCTCGGCGTAGCTATTTTTTCTTTTACCTCATTAAACTTTGAAAAATCATAACTAAATCATTATAATTCAGAAAAATACAAATAATATATCAAAATTTGTAGAAAAATAAGACCTATCTATCTACACTCAAATATTATACATTTATAAATAAAAATTAAGTGAAACATAAAATATTATATATAGTTTAAAACGGGCATAAAAAATTCAAAAACGATCGAAACAATGTGAAACCTTCGCATGGTGTCATATTACATGACATAGTTACAAGGAAAAATATCAAACTTGGTATATTGATTATGTCTGAAAAAACCTTTACAAAATGACCTATCTCATTCGAGGTTTCTTGGCTTTAGGATCAAATGACCAATGTTATGGCTAGAATCAAGGCATAGTTTGTGATAATATACTCATATTGTGCATACATGTGCATCATGGGAGGGCGAACAATGTTACAGGAGAAAGTTTTCCTTTTTGTCGCACCAAAATGCCATTTTCTATTTTCCGAGCACAAAAAACAGACGGTTTTGTGAAGCAACCACCAAATGGCTAATTCAAAATTCTACCACCATATTTTACAAAAATACTAGACCACCTTATATGGACAATGTCCCAACATGGGGATCTTAAACCTTTCCGTTCATCCCTGGTGAAAAAAGACAAATTCCTGTCGAATCGGTAGGAAGTGGGTCAGATATGAACTACAGGTACATGATCCGATGCTCATGTTTTTTTACAAAAATCATTTTTAGGTTCAAAATATGCTATTTTATCAAAGATCCGATGCAAGTTTAGCGAGGCTCGGCCCCAAACTAAGAATCTTCATACCTGTCGTTCGACAAAGTTTGACGACAGTTTAAAACGGGCATAAAAAATTCAAAAACGATCGAAACAATGTAAAACCTTTGCGTGGTGTCATATTATGTGACATAATTACACGGAAAAATATCAAACTTGGTATATTGATTATGTCTAAAAAAAACCTTCACAAAATGACCTATCTCATTCGAGGTTTCTTGGCTATCGGGTCAAATGACCAATGTTATGGCTAGAATCAAGGCATAATTTGTCATAATGTGCCCATATTGTGCATACATGTGCATCATGGGATGGCGAACAATGTTGCAGGAGAAAGTTTTCCTTTTCGTCGCACCAAAACGCCATTTTC
Source organism: Avena sativa (assembly GCA_916181665.1). Taxonomy (NCBI): domain Eukaryota; kingdom Viridiplantae; phylum Streptophyta; class Magnoliopsida; order Poales; family Poaceae; genus Avena; species Avena sativa. Next base: position 23,250,644 of record OV702298.1, read on the forward strand.
CATTTTCCGAGCACAAAAAACTGACGGTTTTGTGAAGCAACCACCAAATGGTTAATTCAAAATGCTACCACCACATTTTACAAAAATATTAGACCATCTTATATGGACAATGTCCCAACAGGAGGATCTTAAACCTTTCCTTCCATCCCTGGTGAAAAGGACAAATTCCTGCCAAATCGGAAGGAAGTGGGTTAGATATGAACTACAGGTACATGATCCGATGCTCATGTTTTAAAAAAAAATTATTTTTAGGTTCAAAATATGCTATTTTATCAAAGATCCAATGCAAGTTTAGCGAGGCTCGGCCCCGAGCTAAGAATTTTCATGCCCGTCGTTCGATAAAGTTTGACGATAGTTTAAAACGGGCATAAGAATTTCAAAAACGATCGAAACAATGCGAAACCTTCGTGTGGTGTCATATTATGTGTCATAGTTACAAGGAAAAATATCAAACCTGGTATATTGATTATGTCTGAAAAAACCTTCACAAAATGACCTATCTCATTCGAGGTTTCTTGGCTTTCGGGTCAAATGACCAATATTATGGCTAGAATCGAGGCATAGTTTATGATAATGTGCTCATATTGTGTATACATGTGCATCATGGGATGGCGAATAATGTTGCAGGAGAAAGTTTTCCTTTTCTCGCACCAAAATGCCATTTTCCATTTTCCGAGCACAAAAAACGGACGGTTTTGTGAAGCAACCACCAAATGGCTAATTCAAAATACTACCAACACATTTTACAAAAATACTAGACCACCTTATATGGACAATGTCCCAACAGGGGGATCTTAAACCTTTCCGTTCAACCCCTGGTGAAAAAGACAAATTCCTGCTAAATCGGTAGGAAGTGGGTCATATATGAACTACAAGTACATGATCCGATGCTCATGTTTTTTTACAAAAATCATTTCTAGGTTCACAATATGCTATTTTATCAAAGATCCAATGCAAGTTTTGTGAGGCTCGGCCCCGAGCTAAGAATCTTCATGCCCATCGTTCGACAAAGTTTGACGATAGTTTAAAACGGGCATAAAAATTCAAAAACGATCGAAACAATGCGAAACCTTCACGTGGCGTCATATTATGTGACATAGTTACAAGGAAAAATATCAAACCTGGTATATTGATTATGTCTGAAAAAACCCTTCACAAAATGACCTATCTCATTCGAGGTTTCTTGGCTTTCAGATCAAATGATCAATATTATGGCTAGAATCGAGGCATAGTTTGTGATAATGTGCCCATATTGTACATACATGTGTATCATGGGATGGCGAACAATATTGCATTAGGAAGTTTTCCTTTTCGTCGCACCAAAAAGTCATTTTCCATTTTCCGAGCACAAAAGACAGACGGTTTTGTGAAGCAACCACCAAATGGCTAATTCAAAATGCTACCACTACATTTAAAAAAAATACTAGACCACCTTGTATGGACAATTTCTCAACAGGGGGATCCAAATTCTTTCCGTCCACCTCTAGTGAAAAAGACAAATATTGCCGAATCGGTAGGAAGTGGGTCATATATGAACTACATGTACATGTTCCGATGCTCATGGTTTTTTAGAAAAATCATTTTTAGGTTTACAATATGCTATTTTATCAAAGATCCAATGCAAATTTTCCTTTTTATCGCACCAAAAAGTCATTTTTTATTTTCCAAGCGCAAAAAGGGGGATTTTCTGAAGCAACCACCAAATAGCTAATTAAAAAACGAAGGGTTAGTGTTTAGTTGATATGGATATCATATTTGGATTCCTCTCATTTTTTGATCAATTTAGACATATTATTTGTCGAATTCCGATTTACGGGTTTAAAGATATTAATTATTCCATATTAAATAGAAAAATACAAAAAAGTAAAATTATTATATTTTTATATGAATTCAATAATATTTTAACTTATTCATTAATGTTTACTTAAATAATTATTTGTAATTTCAAAAAATACAAACATGTGACATGATGATATAAGAGTTAATAGGATTGATATCATAGTATTGACAACAATATATAAATTACTTTACGAAAACGGATTTAATTTAATCAATACTAGTAAGTGTGCACGTGCAACGCACGCCTTATAAATCTATAATATAAACATGTCTTGTAGATCTTTTTTTCCTTTATAGAGTTTTTTTTTGCTGAAATCAGTTAAAATGTCCGATGAACAAGAGGAGTGGAATTAAAAATCCATTTATTCATTGATAATTCTGGTTTGAAGGTCCACCTATTTATGCGATCAATAGTGCTTCATTTCAGAAATGGTGTGTTAATAGTCTCATTTCCTTTGTACTTTAAATTATATACCAAAAATCGCTTTCGCAGCCGAAAACCAAATAACCCTATAGAGAATTGTATTGCATGGTGTAAAATTCTGACCATGGGTATTCATGTTACAAAGATTCACGTGCAAAGTTTATACAAATAAGCATCAGATAAATGCTCATTGTTGGTATTGCAAAATGTAGCGGTTCATCTTACCAATGACCAGGAGTGTATGAAACCAAACAACCCTAGGGAGCAATGTGTTGCATGTATGAATTGTTACACTGTGCGTTGAATGAATCTGATAAGATTGTAATATAACGACAAGGTCATACATGTGTGAGTTGGTCGGAGCAACGGTAGAAACATCGCAACCCCATTTAGGTATATTGCCATTCAATGGAGGTTTTGTAACTTGGAGCGCAACTATTACATTATTGGTCATAGTTTTAAATATATTCTACCCAATGTAGGTATTCAAAGCAAGTTTAAAATAGAGACAATTGTCCCAATTTTGTATTTGGGATCAAAGAAGAATCGATATGTGTAGCCCACAAACAAATTTGTTTCAGGAGTGTTAGAAAAATTGCTTCCATGAAATTTTACAAACATAGATCACATGAAACATGCTAAACAGTATTTTTCGATGCTACATATTTTAATTTATTCAATAAAAATATCAAAGATATTTCTTTATAAGTGATTAAAATTAATCAAATAACTAAAACATATTTTTAAGAGATTCAAATTCGTCAAATCATCATAACGTAACATTTTTAATGTCTTTGTTACTCGCACTCGATCGTGCCAAAATATTTTTCTTATTTTCCTTTGTTTTTTCCAAAGTGGCAACACACACCAGTGCCAGAACTTTACACAAAGGTCCCCAAAGAAAAAATTACCAACCGTCCCCCGAGCTCTATCTCAAGTGTAAGATCCCCCAAGAAAATTGCAAACCCATCCCTGATATCTCTCTCTCTCTCACCATCACACGGTCACAACTCACAAAGTCACACTCCACTCTGTATGCCAACCATAGGCCGTATCTCCCTCTCCATTTCCCTCACCTACCTATCCAGTATCCACCGCCCCGGTGACGTCCTAGGCCACCTCCCATGTCTTTCCGCCGCCGGAGCGGCCGCGAGGTACGGCACCTCTGCCTCTCCACTGCCCGGCGAGCTCCTGGTCCCATTCACTGTCTCCCCGCCGCTCCAACCTCACCTACCTTTCCACCTCCATGGCGAGGTCTGGCGCCCCTCCGCTTTCTCCTCGCCGCCCCCACTCGCCTAGTCCCCAGTTACCTCTCTTGATCTCGTCAAACTGTCCCTCGCTTGCATCCCCACGGACCTCACCACCAGCGCGAGGAATCGCGTGCCCCTCCTCTTCTCCGCCCATCCTCGTCGATTCCGGTTGCCGAAGAGCCCGAGGAGGGACTCGATCTGGGCTTGCTCTCGGGCGAAATAGAGCTAGGCACCAATAGAGGCGCAGGCGCAGGCGTGCACCAGGATTGCTTCGGATTCGCGCCCAGGACACCGCACGTTTGAGGGCTTCATGACGCCGGCCTCCTCTTGCTTTACAAACAGATGAACCGGAGCAATCGCTGAGGGACGCTGGCGAGGAAGCCCTTGATCCAGCGGATGGTCGACGCCCTTCCAAGTAGATGGTGTTGATCATTGTGCAGCTGACTGGTCGACGCTTTCTGCTACCTGACGCATGTATGTATTTTCTGACTTCCCCTTGACCAATTAATTGTGATTCTTTGTGATTTGTACTCTTGTCATTTACTTGGATAAATTGCTATATATCACACAATTTCTTTTGAGATTTGTGACAATTGGACAACGGGTACTTGAATCCTTCTAGAGCAAGCTTGCAACTGTAGCGAGAGATGCATGTGCAGTTTGTCGCACCTTCGTATTTTTGTGAGATTGTGGGGGTGAATTGACTTTGCTACAAATTTAGGATATGTTATGAATCTGTACAAATTTGGCTAGATTGTGGGGTGAATTGATTTTGAACAATACTTGGCAATTGGCATATATTTGGCTAGATTTAATGAAAGAAAGGATGTGGAGAAGCATCGCTAAGTATGGGTGTGGTGTGCTTGTTAACTTTTAACACTCTCTACTGTATGTATGCATGATTTTAATACGGAATACTTTGGTGTCAGCAATATTTCTTTGGCACTGACATGGTGTTCCTGTGTTTTCGTATGTGTTCAAATCTTGTAGTTGGTGTTCTCATCATCAGCTGTAATTTATGGATCACCCAAGGACTCACCCTGTAGAGAAGAGTTTCCTCTGACTCCAAACACTCTATATGAAAAAACCAAGGTCTTGGCGCATTCATTTTTATTTCTGTGTCTAAGTTTTGTAGGCTCACAAGATCTTTAAACTGACTGAAATTTTAAAAAACTATTGTAGCTTGTTGTTGAAAATATTTGCGGTGATATCTACAGTATAGGTCCTAAATGGAAGATCGTTCTATTTAGGAACTTCAATCCTGTTGGGGCTCATCTGAGTGGATACCTTGGTGAATACCCAGGGAGAATGCCCAATTATTTTATGTCATATGCTCAGCAAGTTGCTATTGGCAGGAGACCAGCTCTGATAGTATTGGAGAATGGTTATGCAACAATAGATGGAGTTGGGTAATTATTTTTATCATCCTATGTACAATTAATTGTCATTTAAACCTGCTGTAATTTTATTTATCCATTGTTGTGCTTTGTCAAGATCTTTTAGCATCCGCAATCTATTTTATTGTACACAAGTGTGCATGCCATAAAATATATTTATCTATGCCATGCCCAAAATTACCGAGTTCCAACCATTTAGTACATGTTTAATGTTTCTAATCCGTAAAACAACTTCAATTTTGCTAAAGCCTAAAACAACATTCTGTATTGATTTTGTTAAAGCCAAAAATGAATTTCTTTAAAAGGATTTGTGTAGCACCCGGGTAAATCCACTACTAGAAAATCGCCGTGTTTTTGTTTTGTGCATCATCATGACATCATCCTGCATGTTTTTCATAAAACTATTTTACCAAAAACCTATTTTTTTTTCTATTTATCGCTCCCCTTTATTTTAAATATAAAACCCTAGTCTTCTAGATATTTTGTATTCTCTACAAACTATTTATAAAGGCTTAATAAAAATAAAAGTTTAATCTAATATAATAAAAATATTTTATAAACCGGGAGGGGCAGGCCGACCGTTTAGGCCAGCCCACCTACTACCCTCAGTGGCCCAGCCCGTTTCAAACCCTAACACTAGACCAAACCCTAGAAACCCTAAACCTAATCCCAAACCCCCACCTACCCACCCTGCCGCACGCCACACCATCCCTCCACCCCGCTGCCGCTTGCACCCCGCACACTACCCCTTCCCCTGGACCAAACACTCACCCAGTACACAACACACCGCTAACCCGCCCCCCTCCTGCTCTCCTTGGCCCCACCTCCCGCACGCGTCGCACCACCCGGTCAACCCACGCACCAGGGGCACCCCGCATCGGGATCCCCCGCTCCCCCGTTCGTCGCCTTCCCCTCAACAACCGCCGCCACCACAGGAAAACCCGCCTCCCTCGTCTCCGGCAGTGGCCCCCGCCTTGACCCCGCCGCCCAGCGCTCTCCCCCGTCCTCGCCTGCGGCCGAGCACCCCTCCCCGTCGCGCGGCCCCTGCTTCTGGCCGCCAGCGAACCTCGCCGATCGACCCTGCGCGCCCGACCCCGCTCCCCTGGTCCTACTCCTACCGCGCGACATCACCCGCCCGTGACCGCCTTCCTCTCGCTCCCGACCCCATCGCAACCCCCCTCTCTCTCTCCTCGGTTCCCCACCCCTCCCTGGCTCACTGGTGTCGCCGCCAGCTAGCATCCAACCCAGCCCGGCTCTGCCGCGAGCCCCTCACCCTCCTCTTCCTCGCGGCCAGTGACCCCTGCCGCCGAAGCTCCACCTCGGCTGCCTCTCTTGCCTCCGCCCTATGCAGATTTGCCCAGGCCACCATGCATCCGCCCGTCGACCCCGCGCCCTCTGCCCCGCTGCAGCCCGGCCTGCGTCGGCCTCGTCTGCTTCCGGGTGCCGCGCCTCCCGCCTCTCCCTACCTCTCTGCCTCCTCTTTGGTCGGCCATGGCTCGGCCACGACCTCGCCGTGCGCCGCCTCGCTCGACTCGTCCTCAGCCCGCGTCGGCCGCGGCCCCTCGCCTCGTCCCCGTGAAGCCGCCCGGTGTTGTCCCTCTGGCCTCCACGCCTTCTGTCCCGAGAATCGCCGCCCATGTGGTCTTGTGCTTCGGTCGTGCCGCCTCAACTCCGCGCTCGTCTGCGCGTCCCCAACCTGGAGCTCGCCCTTGACACCTTCTCCAACATCTGAGATGATCACATCTGTAGCAGTTTGTCCGCGATGGCTCTGGCCGGTCCTCTGTCTCCTTGACCCGGCATCGCCTCATGATGTCCTTGTGTGTGTGGCTATAATTTAGGGATGTTGGATTGCTTGTTTGAGCCCTCGAGTTGGACCAGAGGGATAAGATGAAGCCGTGGCTCGACTACCCCGACTATGTTCGAGTGGTCGTCGGAGTCTAAAGCCGAAGAACCAAGAGAGGTCGACGACATGGAACCGAAGGCAATGACGCTGGATCCTCAAGTTCTCCTTCACGGATAGCAAGTTCACCGGCAAGAACCCGAAGACCGATCCAGAATGACTAGGCCTTCTACCCGGACGCCAAGATCGCCGATATCCCAATGTGTGACCTTTCTCCGAGCCCCTATTTTATAAATGATACATATTTGTTGCATATGAATTGAGCATACTCGCATACATCTCATGTGGCTTGGGGGATTTTGTCGACACACCTAATAACTAAATATGGAGGCCATATGCCGGCTAATCTAGTCTCATATTGGGCCCATTTAAATTTGTGTAGCGAACCGGCGCCATTATTTGACATGTTAATACCACATTTAAATTGCGGGGTATCTAAACAACATGAACCATCTAACTAATTGCCGGGACTCCGGTTCCGCTTAATATTGTCTATTTGCATCGCATCCTTGCCATGTCATGCATCATACATGCATCATGCCCGATTTTCTACCGTAGTATTAAATAGTCCATCCGGTGTTTCTTCTAGTGCTTTGCTTCTTCACGGATTAGGCCGATGAGTTGATGCGACTGTCGACCCGATCTTCGGATGAACCTTCGGCAATATTTCCAGGCGAGCACCTCCCCCTTTCTACCTATCTTACTTTTATAGTATTTATTCCCCCCTGTTGATCTATTGCTATCTGTGTTGTGATGCTCTAGTTTCCGTATCCGTGATATCCCTTGCAGCCTTATATTGCCTTGGACACATCCTATTACCTGTTGATTGGTAGATAGTTGGACTTGCGCGTCGTAGTCGCTTGCTCAAGTGCTGTTGCGTGTCGTCCAGTACCACAGCTGTTGGAAGGCTGCCATATGCTTTATGTTGGAGATGATCATGGCTTTAATTACTGTTTAATAACTAAAATTGAAATTAGGTAAATGCAGAGGCACCGGTGGGTAATAGACAATATTTGGATTTTAACCGCTCACTGGTGTCTCGTAGGACCCCGAGTTCTTGACACCTGTTCCGAGATCGAGCGCGCTAACCACAGGTGGGGTGTGTGGGCACCCCCATCGATTTAGTACCTGATTCCAAGTACTGTACTGGGGGCCACAAAGTAGTTTGGGGCTTTATTACTATCCTGTACTTATTCCATGTTTTACTGCTTTATTTATGATTGCGCGTGGAGCGCCTGTACTGTTTAGGAACCCCGTGACACGTTTTCGCTGTATCGACAAGCCCAGTCACACTTTCGGGTTCCCAGTCGTTTACAGCCGTCGACACAAACCCTGGGTCCGTCTCGGAGACCGGCCGACTTCGTTACGGGTAGCTTAGTGGGGTGGCCCCCCGTGCTTGCTTTGGGTCTGGGAAACGTCGTGTCCGAAACCCCGTCGACATACCGTTGGGTGTATGTTTTGTGATCTTGTACCTACCTGATCTGACAACAAGGGTGTAGGTGCGTGTGGGAACTTTGGTGCACCCCTGCAGGGTTTAATCTTTTCGAGAAGCCGTGTCCGTGGTTATGGACGACTTGGAGCACAGTTCTCGATCATAGACAACTATAACTAAAGTTTACTGTTATAAATTGACTTGTATCCGATATGACTAGTAATCAGCTCCTCTACAACGGAATGGCTAAATAAAAGTACCAACAACTGCTGGGTTTGGGATATCTCATGCTAATTGTATCTGACTAGTAAGTGTTGCAACCACAATGGAATGGTTAACTAAAAGTGCCCACTGCTCATTATATCAGGATGACTATCTATACCTGACTAGTAATTGCTGCAACGATAACTGAATAAATAAAACTGCCAACGGTGTGAGTTCCTCGGTTGACTTCCTCGTCTGGTCTCGAGGGGGAAATACCAGGATGGGTATGTTTGGTGGTAGTATCAGGTTGGTTCCGGATAGGTCTTTCTTATCCCTCTCTGATAGCCGACAGTTATATCGAGTCTCTATAGGTTGTTTAGTGCATGCTGCGTTGCCGCTTCAGTCCACGATACCTATGTAGGCGAGGACCACCGAATTCTAGTCTCGCCGTGTACTGGCCTCAGTACTGACGTTCCTCTTTTTCCTTTGCCCTTTGTCGGCACCCCTTTTGTTTTAGCAGGTTTGAGATCGCCGTCGTTAGCAGAGTTACCCTTCCGGCTTGGCCTGGGCAGGGTTATGGACGCCATTGGTTATTCTTCAGGGCTCTTAGCCCCATTTGCATCTTGTCCGTAGTCGGACGCTCTATCGTTTTTCAAGGTGATTGGATCTTTGTACTGTATATTTGTATTCTTGACTCATGGAGCTGTGTTGTATATATATATGTTTTGTGGGTTCCATCGAGGACTATTGTGTAATGATATTACTTCATTTTCCACCCGCACGCAAGTGCCTGGTGGGCACCTTTGAATCGTTTCTATGCGGGTTTGGCGGGAAGCGCTGAAACTTGCATAGAGCCGATTCTGAGGGTGTTACAGAGTGGTATCAGAGCCCAGCAGTTACGATACCCCACTGGTCCAGCCTGTAGGATAACCTAGCTAACGGACGTGGTAGAGTGTCAAAACTATTTTGGAAAATCGGTTGGATAGATCTGATTAGGTCTGCTTTTACTTCTTACTCCTCTGCTATTCTCCTCTTATCTCGACGTGTTTTGAATCTGCTCTCTTATCTTTTCTTCGAGTCCAGGATTTCTCGTGGTTGGGTTTCCATCGTACCTTTAGGGTTTCGTTTCCGTCCTCTTGTAACGGTTCTTCGACATTCGGCATTCACGCTATCTGATGAATCGTTCATCTGTTGTATCTTTAGGTGGACCCAAAAATCCACTAAATTTTTTTTTCTTTGTATCTTCCGGTGTTCTCCGACACGATGACATCATCTACATCAGATCTGATGAGCACCTGCATCCCTCCTTTGTTTCTGAACCTTGCTTGTCGAGATCTTCAGTCTGAATTCTGAGAGTTGGTTGCATAATTCTCCTATTCATGTGCAGAGTAATGCTTTGGGTGCGCGATGGACTGATCACCATCCGACTACTCTTATCATTCGCTCTTGTGCATTGAATCGGTGGATCAAGCAATTTCTCTCCTTCTATCGAAGTTAGAGGTGGCTTTATTTGTGGATACCTCTACCTTCGCCCTTTGTTCCCGGAGTGTTCTCTTGACGATCACGGACAACGACCTCTTGTTAGTGGTGTCGCGAGGATCTACGTGATGCGAGAAGATTCAGATCGTCGCCCTTCTTCCCGGTACCATGAGGCGGATCTCGAGGGCGAGATCCATTGTTAGTGGTGTCGAATTGTAGCACCCCGGGTAAATCCACTACTAGAAAATCACCGTGTTTTTGTTTTGTGCATCATCATGACATCATCCTGCATGTTTTTCATAAAACTATTTTACCAAAAACCTATTTTGTTTTCTATTTATCGCTCCCCTTTATTTCAAATATAAAACCCTAGTCTTCTAGATATTTTGTATTCTCTACAAACTATTTATAAAGGCTTAATAAAAATAAAAGTTTAATCTAATATAATAAAAATATTTTATAAACCGGGAGGGGCAGGCCGACCATTTAGGCCAGCCCACCTACTACCCTCAGTGGCCCAGCCCGTTTCAAACCCTAACACTAGACCAAACCCTAGAAACCCTAAACCTAATCCCAAACCCCCACCTACCCACCCTGCCGCACGCCACACCATCCCTCCACCCCGCCGCCGCTTGCACCCCGCACACTACCCCTTCCCCTGGACCAAACACTCACCCAGTACACAACACACCGCTAACCCGCCCCCCTCCTGCTCTCCTTGGCCCCACCTCCCGCACGCGTCGCACCACCCGGTCAACCCACGCACCAGGGGCACCCCGCATCGGGATCCCCCGCTCCCCCGTTCGTCGCCTTCCCCTCAACAACCACCGCCACCGCAGGAAAACCCGCCTCCCTCGTCTCCGGCAGTGGCCCCCGCCTTGACCCCGCCGCCCAGCGCTCTCCCCCGTCCTCGCCTGCGGCCGAGCACCCCTCCCCGTCGCGCGGCCCCTGCTTCTGGCCGCCAGCGAACCTCGCCGATCGACCATGCGCGCCCGACCCCGCTCCCCTGGTCCTACTCCTACCGCGCGACATCACCCGCCCGTGACCGCCTTCCTCTCGCTCCCGACCCCATCGCAACCCCCCTCTCTCTCCTCGGTTCCCCACCCCTCCCTGGCTCACTGGTGTCGCCGCCAGCTAGCATCCAACCCAGCCCGGCTCTGCCGTGAGCCCCTCACCCTCCTCTTCCTCGCGGCCAGTGACCCCTGCCGCCGAAGCTCCACCTCGGCTGCCTCTCTTGCCTCCGCCCTATGTGGATTCGCCCAGGCCACCATGCATCCGCTCGTCGACCCCGCGCCCTCTGCCCCGCTGCAGCCCGGCCTGCGTCGGCCTCGTCTGCTTCCCGGTGCCGCGCCTCCCGCCTCTCCCTACCTCTCTGCCTCCTCTTTGGTCGGCCATGGCTCGGCCACGACCTCGCCGTGCGCCGCCTCGCTCGACTCGTCCTCAGCCCGCGTCGGCCGCGGCCCCTCGCCTCGTCCCCGTGAAGCCGCCCGGTGTTGTCCCTCTGGCCTCCACGCCTTCTGTCCCGAGAATCGCCGCCCCTGTGGTCTTGTGCTTCGGTCGTGCCGCCTCAACTCCGCGCTCGTCTGCGCGTCCCCAACCTGGAGCTCGCCCTTGACACCTTCTCCAACATCTGAGATGATCACATCTGTAGCAGTTTGTCCACGATGGCTCTGGCCGGTCCTCTGTCTCCTTGACCCGGCATCGCCTCATGATGTCCTTGTGTGTGTGGCTATAATTTAGGGATGTTGGATTGCTTGTTTGAGCCCTCGAGTTGGACCAGAGGGATAAGATGAAGCCGTGGCTCGACTACCCCGACTATGTTCGAGTGGTCGTCGGAGTCTAAAGCCGAAGAACCAAGAGAGGTCGACGACATGGAACCGAAGGCAATGACGCTGGATCCTCAAGTTCTCCTTCACGGATAGCAAGTTCACCGGCAAGAACCCGAAGACCGATCCAGAATGACTAGGCCTTCTACCCGGACGCCAAGATCGCCGATACCCCAATGTGTGACCTTTCTCCGAGCCCCTATTTTATAAATGATACATATTTGTTGCATATGAATTGAGCATACTCGCATACATCTCATGTGGCTTGGGGGATTTTGTCGACACACCTAATAACTAAATATGGAGGCCATATGTCGGCTAATCTAGTCTCATATTGGGCCCATTTAAATTTGTGTAGCGAACCGGCGCCATTATTTGACATGTTAATACCACATTTAAATTGCGGGGTATCTAAACAACATGAACCATCTAACTAATTGCCGGGACTCCGGTTCCGCTTAATATTGTCTATTTGCATCGCATCCTTGCCATGTCATGCATCATACATGCATCATGCCCGATTTTCTACCGTAGTATTAAATAGTCCATCCGGTGTTCCTTCTAGTGCTTTGCTTCTTCACGGATTAGGCCGATGAGTTGATGCGAGTGTCGACCCGATCTTCGGATGAACCTTCGGCAATATTTTCAGGCGAGCACCTCCCCCTTTCTACCTATCTTACTTTTATAGTATTTATTCCCCCCTGTTGATCTATTGCTATCTGTGTTGCGATGCTCTAGTTTTCGTACCCGTGATATCCCTTGCAGCCTTATATTGCCTTGGACATATCCTATTACCTGTTGATTGGTAGATAGTTGGACTTGCGCGTCGTAGTCGCTTGCTCAAGTGCTGTTGCGTGTCGTCCAGTACCACAGCTGTTGAAAGGCTGCCATATGCTTTATGTTGGAGATGATCATGGCTTTAATTACTGTTTAATAACTAAAATTGAAATTAGGTAAATGCAGAGGCACCGGTGGGTAATAGACAATATTTGGATTTTAACCGCTCACTGGTGTCCCGTAGGACCCCGAGTTCTTGACACCTGTTCCGAGATCGAGCGCGCTAACCACAGGTGGGGTGTGTGGGCACCCCCATCGATTTAGTACCTGATTCCAAGTACTGTACTGGGGGCCACAAAGTAGTTTGGGGCTTTATTACTATCCTGTACTTATGTCATGTTTTACTGCTTTATTTATGATTGCGCGTGGAGCGCCTGTACTATTTAGGAACCCCGTGACACGTTTTCGCTGTATCGACAAGCCCAGTCACACTTTCGGGTTCCCAGTCATTTACAGCCATCGACACAAACCCTGGGTCCGTCTCGGAGACCGGCCGACTTCGTTACGGGTAGCTTAGTGGGGTGGCCCCCCGTGCTTGCTTTGGGTCTGGGAAACGTCGTGTCCAAAACCCCGTCGACATACCGTTGGGTGTATGTTTTGTGATCTTGTACCTACCTGATCTGACAACAAGGGTGTAGGTGCGTGTGGGAACTTTGGTGCACCCCTGCAGGGTTTAATCTTTTCGAGAAGCCGTGTCCGCGGTTATGGACGACTTGGAGCACAGTTCTCGATCATAGACAATTATAACTAAAGTTTACTGTTATAAATTGACTTGTATCCGATATGACTAGTAATCAGCTCCTCTACAACGGAATGGCTAAATAAAAGTACCAACAACTGCTGGGTTTGGGATATCTCATGCTAATTGTATCTGACTAGTAAGTGTTGCAACTACAATGGAATGGTTAACTAAAAGTGCCCACTGCTCATTATATCAGGATGACTATCTATACCTGACTAGTAATTGCTGCAACGATAACTGAATAAATAAAACTGCCAACGGTGTGAGTTCCTCGGTTGACTTCCTCGTCTGGTCTCGAGGGGGAAATACCAGGATGGGTATGTTTGGTGGTAGTATCAGGTTGGTTCCGGATAGGTCTTTCTTATCCCTCTCTGATAGCCGACAGTTATATCGAGTCTCTATAGGTTGTTTAGTGCATGCTGCGCTGCCGCTTCAGTCCACGATACCTATGTAGGCGAGGACCGCCGAATTCTAGTCTCGCCGTGTACTGGCCTCAGTACTGACGCTCCTCTTTTTCCTTTGCCCTTTGTCGGCACCCCTTTTGTTTTAGCAGGTTTGAGATCGCCGTCGTTAGCAGAGTTACCCTTCCGGCTTGGCCTTGGCAGGGTTATGGACGCCATTGGTTATTCTTCAGGGCTCTTAGCCCCATTTGCATCTTGTCCGTAGTCGGACGCTCTATCGTTTTTCAAGGTGATTGGATCTTTGTACTGTATATTTGTATTCTTGACTCATGGAGCCGTGTTGTATATATATATATGTTTTGTGGGTTCCATCGAGGACTATTGTGTAATGATATTACTTCGTTTTCCACCCGCACGCAAGTGTCTGGTGGGCACCTTTGAATCGTTTCTATGCGGGTTTGGCGGGAAGCGCTGAAACTTGCATAGGGCCGATTCTGAGGGTGTTACAATTTATTTGTTTTATTTTCTGAACTGAAATGAAAGAATGTATGTCTCTGTAGGAGAAGCCTGTCCGACAAATGCTTTTTTTATTGCACAACGAAGGATAGGAAAAATAAACTTTGTCTGTTTCTGACATTTGGTGATGAACTCAATCTACAGATGTTGGAAGCACTGTAAAGTTCAGGCGAAGCCAATGATCCAAGAAATTTCTTGGATATCTTGAAAGGAGCCTTGAAAAATTCAGTTATACTGGATGGTGGTTTTAGTTTTGGAACTTAGCAGGATGTGTTGGCGATGAAGTTATGCGGGATGTACGTTCCTTCACCATTTACTGAACTATCAAAGTATGAAAATAGTTTGCAAGGCTAAATTTGTTTCATGCATTTTAACTATTTAAATAGGTGTGTGATATCTCTGAATTCATGAAATCTAGTGGAATTGAAAGATCCAAGGTCAACACGTTTCTAAATGCTTATCAGTAGTTGTTAGAGTTATACGGAAAGCACTACACTGAATGAGTACACATAACTCTTGGCTACAGCAGCAGAACTACAAGGTAAGCTTCTTTCATCCATTTTATTTCTCACTCATGTTGTGGATGTTTTGCAAGATGCTAACATAGCATCTAGGGTCTTGGGCATCATTGAATATAATAGTATGTTTTGTTTCTACAACAAAGGAAGCCGTTGGATGATGGTATCTACCAGTTGGTTGTTCACTATCCTATGAATATGCATATCATGAAATTCAAAAAAACCATATATTGTGACATATATAAAGATGAACACTGCGTAGTGAAGCGGCATATTAGTTGCCAAGCAATAATAAATATACTCCGAGGTTCTCGACTACACATTACTTTTTTCAGTTCACTTGCTACACTGAAAAATATAATTAATCATGCTATGGTTGCTCTCAATACATAGAAATGGGATATTCTTGCCACATAGAAAAACACTGTCTACTATTTATTCTTTGATAATAATGATATCTATCTCTTGAAGGTCCATCTACTTATGCGCTCTATAATATTGCGCTCCATCTCTGGGATATTCTTCAGAGCCTCATTCCCTTCATACTTTAAAATATGAACCACAAAACGCCTCCTCAGTTCAATATCATCCTACATATCCATTATACAAACATTATTATAAAAAACCATGTGCATCGTATATGCAAATGAGCAGGTGTAAATACTCACCATGGGTATCGGAAAATGTAGCGCTCCATCGTTCCATGAGTGCATGAGATTAAAAACTAAATAACCCGATAAAGGACTGCATGTATGAAATGTTATATTATGCGTTGAATGGCTCATTCAAGATTGTAATGCATTAACAAGATTCATACCCGTATGAGTTTGTCGGAACAATAGGAGTTCTGCATCCCCATTTAAAAATATGGTGCTTGAATGCAGGGTTGGCATCTTGGAGCGTTAGGTTTAGATTGTTGGCCATAGCTTTAAGGATATTTTTTTCCTAAAGTAGGTATTGGAAGTGGTTCCAAAATAGAGACAAACTTTTTTTTATCCAAGACAAACAATAGAAATATCCCAAGAATATCCCAAGGCAATAAAATCTGTAATAATGCAGTCATTTACAAATTATCAATCATTAAGACCATATATAACACTCTTGTGGCCTTTATCGGAAAAACATATAACACTCTTATGGAGAAGAAAAATATTACCTCATTGCATTCTGAGATATGATACTCATTGCTATAAGGCCAGCTATCAAACAACTGTACCAACCTAGTAGCATCCAAATTTTCACGACGGCTTGGGTCTCGTGCACATTGGGATAACGACTAAAATAATAGTAAGAAAACATTAGTACTATGATTATTAAAAGTAAATTGTAATATGTGAGTATAGTAACTTACACAGAAGTTTAGATCCATGTAGTGAACTGGCGTATCTTTGACAAGCTGGATGTCATGGCACGCTAGTATCCGTACAGCCATGTTAAAACAATCAACATCCATGTATTCATCATTCTTTAATATTTTCTTTATTTGTCTCAAATTTATACTAATAGGATAAGGGTTGGTACTTTTCACCCATTCCCTCCTGTGAAAATCAGAATCCCATCAACTATAATAATTATGTAAGAGGAATTTTGTAGAACACAAAATGAATTAAAAGAACGTGGCTTACTCAAGTGAAGGGATATCATCAGCCAAGAGAATGCACAAGCAAAGTTCATCTATTAATTCATCGTCAGTTGGATTGGAAGATGGTGAAAGGATCCATGGTTGCGAGATGAACTCAACTTTCAATGATTTGTCGTTCAATGGTTTGAGTTTTTTAGCGGGTCTATCCACAATGTAACAATCTGTGCGATTTTCTGAGTTTTCCTTGCTTTTATCATCTTCCAATCCTCGATTTCTTACATTATCGTCATTCAACCCCGAATCCACCAAAATGACAGCAAGTTTTCTTCTAAAATGTGTCATATGAAGCTATCAAGTAGTAATAATTAGAGTTAGTTTTTAAATAGTGAAACACCACGAAATAAGTATCATGATACATAGTGAAATATACCTGTTCAGGAATGTCGGATAAAACATCTCCCGTAAAATACTCCATGAAATTTAACATCCAGAGACCACAAGATGACCTACATGATTATGAATTTTCATGATACAAAATTGAGAACAATTATAGAAAGACGTTACGCTACCTACTGAAAACTAAAGCAAATAGGATCATCCTCCTCACATTCTTGTTCTGGAAAGGACAAAAAAAGGAAATGTTCTGAAGTCGATGACCTCCTGATGTAAAGCAAATAGGATCATCCTCCTTATATTCTATCTAGGCATATTATACTATACCAAAAATCTTCATATCCTTAGAAATATATATATATACCATATACTACTACATGCATGCATGAATATATACTTATAAATTAGCGTATAAGAATGTATATTTTTAAAATCAGTGTCACCACGAACTCTAATTATAGCTGGATATTAAGCTTATATTAATAAAATGTTACAATCAAATGTACATAACTTTTCTTGAGAAGCAAATGTTTGAAGGAGAAGTATAATTGAACACATCATGTAACGATTGGAAACATCATATAATTCGTCATTGTGTATTTTTCGTTGTCATTAAATCTGCTCGCAAGGCTCTTGATGATCTATCATATTTCTGTTATAGGTGTATATTTTCTTTGAGACTCTGTTGGATCTATCGGTACTATTTCTAAGCTTTATTACATTATTTCATTCAGGATGAAAGTAGGCGCTCCAACTCAGCCAATGTTATTTACATTCTATTTGTGGCTTTCGGTAAGCCTCATCCATGGAAGAATCAAGCATATAGTATTAAACTTGTGTGCTTGTACTTACCTTACTCATATGCTTTTATTGCAGTTATAAATCATTCTCATGGAATTATGACCTAGGATGTAGAAAAAACTTAGAGCAGATTTTTTTCTCTGGTAATTTCCATTGATCAGATATCTCTAGCAATGTATTGCCATCAAGTATAGGTTGTGTATCACTTTGGCTGAGCATCATCAGGTGCGTAGACATGCTCTCTCTCTCCCACATACTATTATCAAAAAACTTCTTGTGACTAATGTGGTATACAAAAAATCTATTACTTTGAGTTCGAAGCGTACCCATCTGTCTGTAGGCTGCTATTAATACACTCTTCCCTTGGCCATGTTGTGATTTTTAGGTCCTTCCACTTATCAGACTTCAGTTCCGTGTGGAGCGATGCATATTTCAATACATTTTCAAGTCCTGCTAGTTGTTGCATGAATAATAAGGGATAAAGTATTAGCATCACAAGCGAAAAAATAGCAAAAATCATCATATGAAAATTTGGGGGAATGGGTCTAATTACTAACCATTGCAGCGAGATCATTACGGTTCATTCCTCTGCCTAGCGAGTCGAGCACTTGGATACATCGTTTTCTGGCATTTATAACTGCTACGTACCAATGAAAGTTTACAATATTTATTGGCATGAATATCTGAAAAAAAGGGATTGTTTTTAGTTTATTTAGGTCCCATCTATAAAAACATTAGTCCTTAATTGAATTGATAGTAATATGTACAAAAATGAGACTAACCATATCATGTTCCAAGTAAATTTTGGCTCTCCTTAATACCCATGCTGGTACTTCATCTTTCAGACAGCTACCACCTTTTATCGTTTTAGAGATACATGCATTCTCTAAGAACACACTTCCACCCGCCCTCACTTGTAGATGAGCTGTACCACTTATGCAATTTATGTATGCATTTATGATCTACAATTTTGAGTGCATACATTGGTTATAGGAGATAACAGATACTCATACTAAATAGCATCTTCCTCTCACAAAGCTATATGTACTTACTTCATCGCCAACGAATTCTTCGGGAGTTAAGAGATTTAGTAACTCACGCTTCTTTACATATGCGTCGTCGATGCTCACCAAATATCTTTCTTCGTTTGGTTCATTTATGATATTTTCAATCACGGACCAATCATCGTCGGTGCAGGTGTAATCTGTCATGAATGGAAGTAATAAAATTTACTAATAATGAAGAAATTAATTGTGGAAAAAGCAGGTCATAGAATGTTAAGTCTTGTGCCTTCTGGAGAAACCACATAGTCTTGTGTCTTCTTAGGCTTGTTATGCCGTCGCATATGTTTCTTTATCTGCACGGGCAATGCCAGCTCCTCCTCTATAGTTCCCGGTACTTCTATATCAGGCGTTTGTGCTAATTTATCTTCCCGAGCTGACAGCATTTGTTGACCTGTTTCTTTGTAGGATAATTCCTGAGAACACAAATAAAACCGAGTTATGGCTATGGAGACTTAGAATTATTGGGGAGATTTATAATAGGAAAAGAAAACTCACATTTGCCAATTTGGACTATGTTTCCTCTTTGCCGGTTATATTTTCTAGTTCACTGTTCTCAGATATTTCACTTGATTCTTGTTCACTCCATAACTGAAACCCACAATATAATATTTTAAAAGATAGTGAAAATCTTGAAGATATGATATGTGATATACCGTCAGAATTAGAATATAAGGATATTGGAAAACGAAAACTCACCTTCGTCAACTCTGCGTTTGGATCCTTGTTAATCGTCAGTGCCTCTTCAATTTGCGCATTTGTTTGACCCTCTATTATGATTTCATGTTGTAGCACTTGATTCTCAGGTTTCGTAGTTGGTAATGCTTGTTCCTTTTGTCCCTCATTGATGCTTTCCTGTAAACAAGCCATAGAAAACTATTCTTTTATTATCATAGTTGTTTTATATTAAAAAACTAAAGAGTGAAAATCTTCAAAATATATAATGCTTGTTCTTATTTTGCCTTTGTCGACTCAGGGTATGTGTCCTTGAGTTTGGTTATCACATCATCAATCTGCGTAGTCTCCGTGTCCTTGTCCTTTGACCCTGTGTCGATGTTTTCCTGAAAACACAAACACATGTCACTTTTAGATACAAAACTTTGCATAGGATGAAGTTACAGAGATATATCATTACCATTTTGATAGCATAGACAGTTGCACCAAATATGGTTGGAGATTTATTGGGAGAGGACATTGGGGATGGTGGCGCCGACATTGAGAACGATGCACAATATGCAGATTCGTGTGGTGAGTGGAGAGATCTGTTTTGGAGGAGGCCGACAAGGTGGAGGAGGGTAGGGAATGCGGCAGCGAGATCGCTGGGGAGGATAGATGGGAGGGATTTTATCAGGGCACAAAAACCCTAGGGCTATATCACAGTCGTAGGGATGTACGTCCGTGATTCTTATAGTAATTCCAAAGTGAGAGGATGGGAAATAAAAATCCCTACAATCGTGCGTCCATCATATTTTTATTGACCTAATAAATATCCCGCTGATTTATAGCAGGCCCCAAAGCATCAGGAAAGAAACAATCATATTTTTATTGACCTAATAAATATCCCGCTGATTTATAGCAGGCCCCAAAGCATCAGGAAGGAAACAATTATATTTTTATTGACCTAATAAATATCCCGCTGATTTATAGCAGGTTCCAAAGCATCAGGAAGGAAACAACTATCGCTAGGATCACGCCTCCATCATCCTTTATTGAGCTACTATATAATCCCATTGATGAACCTAAAAAAACCAATCCCGTTGATTTATCTCTGGCCCCACACATTATTTTTATTTTGGTTATATATAGCCCACATGCATGATTTATCTCTAGCCCCACACTTTATTTTTATTTTGGTTATATAGCCCACGTACACAGATGTTAAAGCTAATCCTGTTGATTTATCTCTGGTCTCACACTTTATTTTTATCTGTACCCTTTTCTTAGCGGTAGCTTTTTTCTTTAAAGTATACTGTTGAGTTGGTTTGGCTTGGCTATATAGTTGGGCTTGACTATTTAAGTGTATCAATCCTATCTGTTTAATTCTCACATGAATTAATACATTGGGCAATATAATTAGGTGACAATTATGTTGTAGAGCAGTGAAAGCTTGGCTAGTTGTTGACCAGTCTTTAGCCAATCCACAGTGTATTTTACCTGGTAATTTATGGTATCACGCAAGTAAGAGCCTATCTCTTGTAAGTGCTATGTATTGTTGATACATATGAAATATAGTCAAAAGAAGAGACGACTTGTTGACTAACAGTCTCACACTCTAACTAACTTAACATTAGGAAAAAAAGTTTTAATAAACTAAAGCAATCTTCGTATTGAAACTCAAGCATGTCTGAACAAAATAAGATACATGAGCACATGGACAAGTAATATCTGCAATGGACAATGACATTGACCTGAAACCGTAACAGATAGGATGAGAGTAACAAAAAGTAGAAGTAAACCCAGAGACAGAGAACTTTTAACATCTTATCTTACACACGCATACACCAGAGATCTGTCTTACAAATTTACATATATAATGTTGATCATCCAGAAAGCATCTCCTCCAAATATGAGTTCCAGTGCTACAGTCATAGAGCCTTTGGTATAGACCTATTGCCATCATACAGACCTATTGCCATCGCATCGACATCTTTCTTTTTTCATGCTTATTATATATCATGATCTTGAGCAAATCCTGCAAATAAAAAACAATTATGTTAGGTCTAAAAGTATAGTTATATAGATACAGAAACAAAGATGCCAAGAAAACACCAAAGCACGCACCTGCCTCATCCCTCTAAAACATCTCTATAAACAATGTTTTTGGTGCTTTTACCGGATTTATCTACCTTCTTGTTAGGCTTGGCCAAAATCCGTGTCGTCTTTCTTGACACACCCCTTGACAGTGCAACATATAGCTGGCCATGTGAAAATACAGGCCCGGGAAGGTAAATACCGACATTTGGTATGGTCTGACCCTGTGCCTTGTTAATGGTCATCGCAAAACTCAGACGGATGGGGAACTGTTTTCTCTTGAGTTTGAAGGGAAGTGAGATATCATCCGAGGGAGACATAGGGATCCTAGGTATGAACACTCTCTTTCCAGCATGCTGACCACCAACTATCTCCGCGTCGATTGCATTATCCTGGAAGGCTCTGATCATAAGTCGTGTTCCATTGCATAGGCCATTATGAGGGTCGAGGTTCCGGAGCAGAATAACTGGGCAATTCACCTTCAATCTCAAGACATGCGGGGGCAAGCCATTTGGTGTGATCGAGTTCAGAAAGTCAATAGTGTAATTATTCTGCAAGTCATCCTCGATTGAGTCAAAACTATGGTATAATCTTTCTTGGCCTGGAAACCTGGCGATCATTTTGTCATTCAGGTTATCGACATGATCATTCTTGGTTGAAAGAATTGCCCGTGTGCTCATGTATTCTCTTGACCTAGCATTGGCATGCAGCAATGGGAAGACATTATCGATGAGCATGTTAATAGAATTTTCATCCTCGGTGTAGCCGATCACAATGTCGTTAGGGAGACGCACATAGTCATCGCCAATTGTCTCTTCTGTTCCATTGCCTATCCTTAGGAGGTATTCGGAGAACCAAGGACCAGCTTGTGCCCGCATATTGCGTTTGAGGCGTATCTTGTGTGTCTTATCCCACAAATAGGATTTTAAAAGTGTAGCATCTATGATTTGTGCTCTTGTCCACGTGTCACAACGGGAATGACCTGCCTAAAATCCCCACCAAAGACGACAACCTTTCCCCCAAATGGCAAAGGACATTCCATTATATCTTGGAGTGATCTATCAAGCGTCTCAACTGCCTGCCTTTTTGTCATGGCTACTTCGTCCCAAATTATCAACAACGCATGTTTAAGCAACTCTGCAGTACCACTTTGCTTTGTGAAACTACACATGCTGTTGTCGGTGAGCTTGATTGGAATTTTGAACCTGGAGTGCGCAGTCCGGCCTCCAGGCATTATCGACGCTGCTATACCTGATGTAGCAGTTGCTATCGCTATTAGGCCCATGTCCCGCACCTTTACAAGCAATGCCTTGTACAAGTACGTCTTCCCAGTGCCTCCTGGACCATCAACAAAGAATACCTTGCTTTTTTGGTTCGTCACATGTTCCATTATATCATTGAAACCATCCAGCTGCTCATTGTTCAAAGTGCTGATTAAATCTAGATGTTCTTTGCCTGCGGTGACTTGCCTTTCCTCCACTACTTCTCTATACTTAGCATCATAAGATCCATCGGTCTCAACCAGATCCGTAAGTCCATAGCTTGTAATATCCTTTCCCATGGATTGCAACATATCCCTGATATCTCTAAGGACCATCTGCTCAAGTGTTGCCTCATTTGGCTGATTAAGACGGTAATCCTGAGACATTGATGCTAGATGTTTGTCCCACATTTGTCTGATTTCTGTTACCTCGCAGAATACCAGTATCGTGGCAAACAGCCGTCTTAGGGCACAAGGCATCTGAAATGTGGCCGCCTCCGTCATGCAATCATCAAGGCTCCTGTCGTGCTCAATGAGTCCTAAATGCTCACATGCCTCCCTGAAGGAACTGCATGGCATGCCATTTACCATTTTTAAATCATCAAACGAAGTGGCACCTCGGACATGACTTAGGAGCACTCGCAAATAGTACCTTTCTCCTTCAGCAGGGTGTGCATACATAAGTCTTCCAATTTGTGATCTCTTACTTCTTCTATTCTGCCACTTTTTTTCAGCAATCCATCTATAATGTTCAGGAAACTCTCTATACAACCATTTTCGTGCCTCCGGAAACTTCCGGTTCATATCAAAGTACTCGGTAAGCATGGACTTGGAAGAAGATGGCCGAGCGACAACATCTTCTAGATTTTCATTGGCTTTAAACGCGACTGTATGCATGTTAGGCAAATGAAGCTGGAGTTGCAGCACAGATGGGCTGACACCAAACATTTTAAAAATGTAAAGCCTGTACATAGCATCTGGAGGAGTTACATAGCGTGCATCCCTATATTGTCGTATTTCATTGATGATTCCACCATCATTGATAATATCCTGCTCGAATGCAAAGGATGTACGATCATGGCCCTTGTAGATGTACTTGAACAAGTACTTGACGGCCTTGATGCTTGAGCATGCTTCGATATTAATATGACAGTTGTATATCATAAGAAAAAAGGGGTTGTAAGGGACGACCCATCTATTGTCCAAATCTGCTCCTCTGATCTTTACTGCACGGCCATCATCCCTCCTCCTATAGATGGGATATGAGTCTTTCCCTTGCTGTGTGGCATTGCAAAATTCTCGTGGGTAACGAAATCGGCATTGTCCGTCAATCATGCATGGGCAACTTCTCCTCAGCTCACCACATGGTCCGTGCAGCATGTGTTTGACGACCAGTTCATGCAGGATAGGGTATTTATCTTTGTCAGGTATCTCTGCAGATATCATCTGATCATAGTCATCTGGGGTCGCTAACTTGCTTTTTGCTTTCATGATTAGAAGTATATGTTCATGCGGGAGACCTCGTTTTTGGAACTCTGTGACATGTACATAAGCTGCCACTTCTCTGAAATGCTTACCCTTAGTGAGTAACTCCATCATATCTCGCTGTTTTGCTTTGAATACTCTTGCCACCAGGTCAGGACGGTCTTGTGGCAGTTGTCCAGGCAACAATTTCTCAGTTATCTCTTCCCAATATGGATTGCAAGTCATCGTGATGAAATAGTCGGGTTTTCCCCAACGTTGAACTATTGCCATCGCATCCAAGAACCTCCGTTGCATGTTGCGGTCACCACCAGGAAATATACGTGGAAGCACAATTCTTTTGCCAATCCGATCACCACGTGACTCGCCAGCAATGACAGTGTCAACAAGACCCTATTAATAAATAAAAGTACACAAGATTATAGAAAAGCATGCAACACACATCTATAATAATGTATTACAGAATAGAAGCAAGCATGTTACCTGGTAGAGGTCAGCGCGTATAACCTTCTGATTTTCCGGCTTTGAGTACCAGTCAAGCCTCATAGTCTCAATCTTGATGTACATGTCAACAGCCCACTGTTGGAAAAGGCGCCCTCCGAACAAGATGATGTTAAAAAGCTTCTTCCTCACCTGCATCTTGAAACAGTAGTACTCTCTCACGCTAACAAATTTTTCGGATTGTGTTGCATTCACCTCATCATCACCAAAATCGTCATCTGGGTTATCCTCGTTGTCATGTATAAATAATTTGACAGCATAAATAGTTGTAGAATGGCTTCATTTACAACAAATATAAAATAGCAATGATGAGCAGTACCTTCGGGTAAATCAGTGGCTTGGTCTTCATGTACTGCATAATTACTGTCTGGTTCTTGCATTATGTTATTATCTAAAAGGTTGTTAAAAAACATTAATATAAGGATGATAACCAACGGTTGATCAATACCTGCTGGAAATTCGGTGGCATGGTCGCCACGTGGCAAAAATTCAGCAACTTGGTCTATGATGGAGATTTCATCTAAAAGATAGGTGAAAACATAATATTTCATTCATAAATAGTAAAAGATAAAACTAATAGTAAACATTATATTATACCAGTAAGTAAATCAGAGAACTGGGTCTGTTGTCGTGCGAATTTATCCGCTGAGCCTTGGGTCGTGTCGGTAGGGGGGTCGGCATATGGCATCCAACGGTTCCAACCAATTTCCCCACGAGGAAAGAATAGTGGATATGATAATGGGTCATAGCATTCGTAGTATGCTCTAATATACAAGGGCCGGTCTCCTTTTGCATGTACGACAACACTCCTATCAAAGCAATTTTGTGGGTCGCTCCCTTCAACCCATATTGCTGCCACCTGAAAAGTCGTTGGGACATTGTACCTTCGTTGATCTAGGTTGATATCAGTGTTCAGTGAGATCCTATATTCATCTAGATTTGGAACAGACCCAAGGATCTTGAAAACTTGCGCATAAGGGTTATGTTGTAGTATACCCAGGATCTTCCGTATGACATCTATATTAAGATCCGGAGACCTCTGCGCCCGATGAATCAAGTTTTCATCTGTATCATAAATATAAAGTTGTAGATGCCGAGGGACATTACCAGCTGACACCAGATTGTCAAGAGAATGGTACAAACCACCACAAGCCCGAAATGTATATACACTAGTTCTTGCAGCTGTGCTTACTCGGCGATCAAGGGTGACTCCTAGACTTATGAATGAGAAATGGGAGTTAAAATATCGTATATTATCTCTGAAGTATTTAGCATCATCATCCTCTTGACTTATAAACAACCGTTTCAGCTCTTCTGGAACAACAGGAGTAACTAAACTGACTTTTCCTTTCCTACAACAAAATACAGGTCCCTCGAATGGAAAACGCAATGCCCCACAGTGTCGGCAGTCCGAAACTTTTCTTAGGACATGATGCCTATTAGGTATGTTTTTGTAAACATTATCATAGATATCATCATTGGGAACTGCATTAGCTTGTTGTCGCTGAACTCGGTAGGATTGAAAATCAACATCTGGAACATAATCAACATTTTTTGCATAAGTGATAGTATTATATCATATCTTATTTATATTATCGATATAATATTCTTACCCTGTTCGGCAAAAAGCCTAGCTTCCTCATCAGGCTCAACATATGCAGCCTCTCGAAGGTTCTCGTCTCCCAAGCAATCTATTTATGTATAAATAATAAATAAGATAGTAAAACAAATTCATGTACTTTAAAATTATGGTTAGGAATCAGATGACATGATGCATACCATCAATGTTTGATGTGTTCCCATGAGGCTCAAGTATTCCGTAAGCATCTTCATCTTCGCCATGGTCGTTTCCTGATATTTTTAATTCCGCGATATGATGAGTAAGTAGTTGCGATTGAATGGAAGCTAACCTAGTGGTAGTCAATAAATATACCATTATATGAATCCATGGGTGCGTCTCCATGTGACGTAGGTATGGGTAAGTTTATCGGTCTCATCCGCCCTCCTATATACTGCATCTGGAGCCTATCATTTCTATGTAGCCAATCAGATTCTTCATCGACACATGTAGTTTCATTTGGTTGATTACTTCCACAACCATGACCCACATCTGAATGAATGAATAAGAATTACAGTCAAGCAAAAACTTGGCTAATACCCAGTCAGTAATAAATAATCAGAATATACTAACCATCCTTTTCAAGTATGCAACTTTGTGTAGGTAGGTTGAGGATATTACTGAGTTGGGATTCCATAACCCTTGACAGATGTGGGTTGGGCTCTGCAATATGGTTCCATTCACAGTAATCACAGTAAGATCCAAACTTCACCTCCTTATAGATTTGTTAATGTTTGGAATTTCATAGACATTACCTAGACATGTTATAGTTGGTAGTTGGGTGACAAAGGATATTCCTGTAGCTGGTGTGGGAGTCGCAGAGTCATCGTTACCGAGGAGGGCATTAGAAGCTTTTTTGAGTTCACGGTATTGGCGTTGTCGTTTTAATATTTCATCCCTATTTTGTGCATATCGTTCCCTATCTCTTTGTCTCCTTATTTCTTTAGGGTTAGGGTCTGCGCAGATGAACACGATATTATTAGATAAATATAAGTAGGGGCATATATGCATTAGTTGGACATCATTACCAATGGTTATGGACACCGGTGTTTGTGTTTCATTTCCCTGTCCGTTAATTTCAGTGGAAGCAGCTGTCATTTTTTTCTGACTGTAAGCTTGACGTTGTTTCTTTAATATTTCGTTCCTATTTTATGAATACCATTCCCTCTCTGATTGCCTCTTCAGTTCCTTAGGACCTGCATACATAATACAATTCACTTAGAATATATCCACATAAATCATGTGAGATCATATATTCATCCCATATTACCTGAGTTATGGGTGTTAGTGATGTCTCGAATTATGGTATGCTTCCCATTGGAAGCGGCAGCCGGGGTAGCATCATGAGCTTGAAGCATGTAAATCACGGAGTAGATCATTAAATTAAGCCATTAGCGCCCAGAAAATCTTAATCTTAAAAGCACGAAGGTGAAGTTCATTCTTACATATAGGTGTCATCAGGGGTGTATGTGGTACATCTTGTGCATCATTAAGCAGTGTAGCGGAAGCCTGTTTATTTTCACGGGCTTGGCGACGTCTTTTCAGAATATCATCTTTATTCCGGGCATAATATTCTCTGTTCCTTTGCCTCTTCAACTCTTTAGGGTCTATTACATACCGCAAGTTAGCACGTCATCAAAATAGTACCATGTTTTTAAAAAGTCAGATAGCTCATGCTTACCCAAAGAGTGGGTGTTGCTTATATCCTGAAACGGGGTGCGGGAATCATCGGGATTAGGAGATGACATACCGTCGCCGTCGTATGGCCTCCTGTGAATCTCCATATCATTATTAGTAGTACAAAAATCAATTGAGTTGTGGAATATAATATGCACACCATATTAGACTTATTATCATTGATAGTATTATGGTGCAGGGATGAGGCAGAGCTATATTTTTATACTCCACAATGTATCACCAATACTATATTGTCATTACATGATATATTGGATTACCTTTTTCTTATTATCTACTGTCTATTATTATCTACTGTCTATATACACATAGAATGTTGCCAATAGAATATTAGCAAGAGCTGATTCTGACCATTTGGGTTTATCGATTCCGTTTTATCAATAATTAGCCAATGTATATATACACATATCCAGTCAATAGAGAAAGAGGTAATGAAACAAGTGAAAGAGTAAAATCAATTTACCGAGATATTGTTTGCTGTTGTGCCCACACCTAATATTCTCAATTCATTCCCATATGCAGGTATTTTTGATGTATCATGGGAGCAGTATAGTAAACTGATTAAAACTGTGTCTTGAATCGATGCCCTGCAGGGAGGCGATAGCGTGGTGCAGGGAGGCGATGGCGTCAGGCAGGCGATGGCGTGGTGGTGCAGGGAGGCGATGGCGTGGTGGTGCAGGGAGGCAATGGCGTCTGGGAGGCGATCGTGGTGCAGGGAGGCGATGGCGAGGTGCAGGGAGGCGATAGTGTGGTGGTGCAGGGAGGCAATGGCATCTGGGAGGCGATGGTGTGGTGATGCCGGGAGGCAATGGATTTGGCGTGATTGTAGGGTGTATTTACTTTCAGTTTCCTCTTTTAGATAGCCTACTAGGTCAGACCTGGTGAATTAAAGGACACCGGCCCTGGCTTGGTCAGATGCGTGATGTACGTGAATTTATTGCTATCCTCTGCGGTGGAGTTTGGTCAGGCATAGAACATTGCTAAGTGCACACCAGCCCTGTGTAAAGCAATTGTGGCTGTTAGATTTAGATTGATTGGACGTATTGTGCGGTTCTGATTGTAAGTAGTATGTAAGTGGGGGTATGTAGGAAAGATATTGTTTGGTTGTTTAATAGTAGTAGTGATTAAGTATAATTAATGTTAAAAATGTTCAAAATGAGAGATTAACAATTCTAACAATTCAAAGATTAAAAAAATTAATAAATAAATAATTTTTAAAAAAATATTGTTTTTGCAACCTGCTGACAGGCTATGCCGACGGTCGCTACGCCGAGGGCAAGTTTGACCAAGACTGCAATTTAATCAAATATTAAATGTAATTAGTGTCAAAAATGTTCAAAGTGAGAGATTAACAATTCTAACAATTCAAAGATTAAAAAAATTGAGAAAACAAATAAAAATAAAAATAAAAAAAAGTTTTTTGCCCTCGGCGTAGCATATGCCGACGGCATTTCTATACGCCGACGGCCTGTATATGCTCCGCCGAAGAAGATCTTTGCCGAGGAGGCATACGCCGAGGACGCTGACGGTTTTTTGTTCTTGACGTAGCGCGTGCCTCTTGTAGTGTCTGTCCGATCTTTTCCTTCTCTTGAGACGGCTACGGGGTACCCAACACAACTGGTGTGGTTCAAGTCCAAGGAGAGAGTTTACTGATCGTAGCATGTATTTCCTCCATTTAGCATGTATTGCCAGTGGCAATCAGACTTGGGTACACAGTCAGAAGGGGCCGTACATCAATTAATCTCCATATCTTTCTTGTTAAGAGCGATGCGGTCTGGCGGTGCTGGCCACAATCAAATTTTAGAAGCTTCTTCCAATTTATTAGTACAACCTATTTGCACGGCATGCGATCCGATCCTATCTTTTTTTAAATCATAATACATTAGGCAAGCAAGCCGCTCTTATTAAAACCTTCTAGTCTCCTTAGATACTCTAGTAAGAAGAGTGCGTAAAAAACTTGCCGCCGAATTCAAACCAAGCTTACGTCGTTCATTATAGTAGGGATAATAAAGCTAGGGGATCACCATCCCAAGAATAAGAAAAACTAGAATTATGAGAAAACCTAGCTAGAGTATGCGCCACACGCCATTTGCTTCTCTTAGACAATGTTGAACCCACAATGTTGCCAATTCGTTGTGCCGTCAAATAGCAGTCTGAAAGAATAGTTGAATATGGACCCTGCACGCCAGGCAAAGACCTAGGGGCGTGGCGGCGGCGACGTCCCTGATCGCGATCTGGCGGGAAGGCGGCGGCGTCCGTCTCGGCTGGTTTGGCAGTGGTGCCGCGGCGAGCGGCGGCCGGTGATTCTCGGCCCAGATGGCAGCAGGCGGCGGAGGGGATCTGGGCCTAGCCGTGATCTGTCCCGTACGTTGGCCTCGACGCCGGCGCCCAGGCGACCTGGGCCTTGTCCGTGACACTGGGGCGCTTGGGGCATCTGCTCCCGGCATGGTGGTGGCCTCCTTCTCCGTCGAAATGGTCGGCCGGATGGTCTTGCCGTCTTGCGACGAAACCTGCTAGTTTCCGGCGAGTGGCGTGGGCGCTGCTGGCTCGGTTTCAATAAAAGAGGTGGTCCTGGATCCGTCTCAAGCCAAGACAATGATCTGCCGGATGTTAGTCTCCATTGATCTGGTTTCTGTGTCGTGTTTCGGAAGGCTCTGCCGGTGAACTCCATAAGGGCTATTATGCCGTGAGTTTGTTGAAAGGATTGAATTCGGTCGTACGCATCCATGTTTTACACTGACCGTTTGGTTTCAGAGGGTGTGCTTCGAATCTTTGTTGGTTGTTATTATCATGGGGCATGCTCTCGTTCAATGGTGCTGACGGAGAAAGCCATAGAGACCGAGATCTGAGGACAGACAATGGTGGTTCGAGTCTAGGTGGTGATGAGGAATTTGCTAGGTGACTTGTGAATTGGAGCAGTGGCATGCAAGTGGGGCCGATTGCACAGGAGAGGTTCATGGTCCTACCTCTCAGGATGAAAACCCAGGGTCTGGCTTTAATTGGTTGTGCCTGGCAATGGCCTTGTTGAAGGTATTGTTTTGAGAGCGCGGACTTTCTTCAGGGTGAAAACCTAGATCTTTAATCGGGCGATGACGGTGTTTGTGTATTGTTCCCTTCTTGGAGGCGTCATTTTTGGATAAGCTGGACTTCTGGTGCTGTCTTGGTGGTTGTATTACTGTTGTTCCAATGAATGAGTCGCTCTAGCGAGACTTCTTTTTTGTAATTCTTCTTTTTTTGGATATGTGCATCTGTGTGACCGCTAGGGCAATGCGTTATTGCACAGGCTGAGTGTAATAGGTACCATCTGATATTAATATATGCTTCTTTCCAAAAAAAGATATTAAATAACAATCGGAGTGCATCCCAGATCCTCCATCATTTGCATCTCTTAGAAGAGTGATCGCTTCTGCTGTGGATCCTTTCCTTCTCTTGAAACGGCTACGGGGTACCCAACATGACTGATGTGGTTCAAGTCCAAGGAGAGAGTATTCAGTTACGAACGATGTTCTAGCAGCATCCAACCGGTACATAGCCGTCGCCGGGAAAAGAGCTAGCTAAAACCCATCTAGGGTTCCATCCCCTCGCCGACGATGTCGTCGGTCCGCTTCGCCTCCGGTGGCCCTAGGGCCTTGGAGGTGTGGCGGACCACGGCCTCTCGTCGGCGAGAGGTTTTTCGATCTTAGTTTAGCCACTTTTTAGTGTCTTCTTTGGGATGTTGAGGCGACGGCTACGTCCTAAAGTCAGAATAAGGTCCTTCTCGCTCTATCCTTGCTCCGGTGGTGTTTCTAGCACCGACGGAGGACGCGTGAAGTTGTTTGTCCGGCGGATCTCCTGGGATCCGTCTTGTTTTCGTCTTTGTTTGTATGATTTCAGGTCAGTTTCTTCCGATCTATGGTTGTCATCATTGGCGATGGTTACTGCTCTGGTGCGCTAGTCCTTTGCCGTCAGTCTACTACAACAAGCTCTACTACGACAAGTTATGCCCGGCTCTGGTGATGGAGGGGCGAGGACGGTGACGCGTCTTCGGCTCGCATTAGTGTTTGTAGTCGTCGCTAGGTGGTCCAATGACCTATTTGTAATTTTTATTACTTTTAGATCTTTATACTGTTGTTGATGATTTTTAATAGATCGGTGGAATTTCTAAAAAAAAAAGTCCAAGGAGAGAGTGGCACTGCCGTAGCATGTACTACTAGACTAAACTGCCCGTCATCCTTGCCCTGTTGCCGATGATGCATGCCAAGTTGTCATTTCCACGATTTTCTTCTGCCTAGTTGTGAGTGTTCTGTGGATGGGCCCGTGCGTAGTTGTTGATGGGCTTCTGGTGATAAATAGGTGGGCCACGCCATTCGAATTTGTCAATCCCTTCATAATCAGTTCTCCTCTTTCTGCGATGGTTCCCGTAATCAGTTCACTCATTCTTTGCTTGAATATGTCGCCTCCCACTTACCTGAGTTCTAGAGGAAATCGTCATCTTTGGCTGCTCCTAAAACTCAAGGGTCATTACGTCTTCTAGCAGCTTCCGCTCTAGCTGAAATAGTTCCAGTGGAGACCTACTTTTGGGTCTTCAATTCCAATAAGTAGGATATTTTCCGACAATTGTACTGTGCCTTAAAAGCTACTACATGTACCTGCTCTTTTCTTAATGCGTGAAATGAAATGAAATGCGTCACAGCACAGGATTTTCTTTCAACACCGACTAGCCTAATGGTGTCGTGGAGCCTTAAGATTGACAAATTCACCAACCGCAAAAAAAAAAGATTGACAAATTCACCGTAGTCTTCACAACTTCTTCTACCAGAAAAATAATAATCCGCTTATATGAGTGCACTACCGTGTTTTTTTGCGGGGGTTACTACCGTGTTAAATCTAGGATCCGATCCCTGGTTAACTAAGAGTAGTGAATTTGTACTATGTTCAAAATCCCTAAAACTTCCAGAACTAAATTTGAAACACATGCGGAGAAACGAAAAGGACAAATTGACATGTGAATAGAGACTTTTGTGATTTTGTCTTTTTGTGCACTATCCATGTTGGATTCTTCATTTTCGTTTCTCTGCGTGTTTTTTGAATTTGATGCTAGAAATTTTAGGAACTGTGTACACATATCTTGTGGATACTCATAATGTTTTTCAGAAAAAATAAAACTTAAAATTTTGATTTTGAGGACAGGTATCATGGTATCATTCACAAGTGCAATAAATAAAATAACAATATCTACAACACCAAGTGCAGTAAATAAAACATGAGCATGCATTTCATGATAAATCATATATATCCAGTATTCTGAATGTTGATTTTTCATAAACTTTGTAAAAATCTACAAAGTTTGACTTGTTAGAAAACTAATGTGCACTATGTTTTATTGTATAGGAAGTATAACACTATGAACTCGAGGTAATCCGTTTCAAAACAAGAGAGTGTAGCTTTCACAAGTGGAACTATAATATACCCGCAAAAAAAAGGTCAAACTATAATGTAACCATATAAATCAAGGGTGCGGAGGCAGAGGAAGACCAACGATATTAGCATATGGTCATCATAGAATAACAAGGACAAGCAATCAACCGACTTAATTACCATGGATCCACGTAAGTCTGGAGGAACATACGTTTTCTATACATTAATCATCCACCTTTGTTACCCGCAAAACAAAAAAAAAAGCATCCACAATTGCAGGTAAGCAGCTTCAGGCACCCCCATAGGGGTCACGCTTCACCGGTCCGTACTGTGAATCTACACTTTTTTATCTGCCCAATAATGGAGTTGCTGGGTCTCTTCTGCTAGCTCAATCACCGATTTTGCAATTGGTTCGTCAAGTGGACATGGCTGGCGTACGTTGCCAATGGGAACTAGTCAGCCCATTCCAAGTGACTAAAAAGCAGATGGAGATTTGTCATCCGTTTTGGGCAGCAGGCACTTGTTTTGTGCAAAGGATTAGTAAAGGATATATGAGACTATTTATTCTACGTCCCACTTGGAGCACATGAATGGGCCGAGGCAAATTTTTGCTTATCGTCAACGGGAACATACAAACGGAGAAAAGGTCCGAAATGCCGAGTAGATTGCTACGAAGTATAGACCCCACCTCGAGAGTGATTTCGACACGTGGAAATTCGTGTAGCAACCGCTTTCGGTTATGTCTAGTAGTAGTGTAATTTTTTTTAAAGAAATGTAAATATATTTTCTTAGACAATCTGTTTATAGAGATTACACATAAGGTTATCACATGAGACAAACATACATGTCACACAATTTTCTTTAAAAGTGTATATGTTGTTAGAAATCAACTGAACAACTGATAGGAAACAAATTAATTAACCTATTCCTTCCCATGTGACTATATATGGAGTGGAGATTTGGTGCACATGAAAACTAGTTGTGTTCTTAATGAAAAATCGAAAACAAATCAGCATGTAGCCAGTGATGTATACCATAATCATGCAAACTACCGATTCAAAATAATGTATACTTTGAGCTATACAAGATATGAGTATCACATTTTCAAATCTCTAAAAAATAACAGATTTGGTTATTTTTGTGTAGCCCGTAATAAAAAGAATTTCGATTGTGATTGTGCATGCTTGTAGGATATATCAGTAATAAAGTCCAAAATTGTTTTCATTTTTTCCTTTAGTTATGATTTTTAATATAAAGAGATCACTAGAGATTTTTTAAACAATCAATCTGTACGTGGTAGAGACAAATTGTCTCTAGCGATTACAAGAAAAAAGTCTAAAAGAAATTAGCAAATCTTTGAGGTCTTTAAACTCTTTCTTTTTCCACGACACAATCTTGTACTTCTCTCAAAGCGACCAAAGAAAAATGACATATATATCAAACCACAAACCTGTAAAAATACCAACGAGGTTTCTTCCATAATTAATTTTATTTTGAGCCGCAATGTCAAGTCTAAGTCGATGTCGCCGAGGAGCAGAGAGTACGAATCACCATTATCGATGATGTAGCAGTCTGGATAAATATCACGAGGACAATCCTCCCTGCGTCAACCATGAGCAATAATCCCAAATTGATCTGGCGATGTCTAAAGGACCATACTTAGAGAAATTTAATCTTTCAACACCACCATTGATGTCGCGAAGGAGACCACATCGTCGAAATAAGGGCCGAAGATCACCTGTTGTAGACAATGCCGTCTTCGTTAACGCGAAGACCAAAAAGAAGACAACTGTGAAAACTCTAACATTATCTCTTGAAACCACTACTTTTATTAAAAACTCAACTCATAGTTCAGGTAATAAAAAGGGCTGTGTGCATCCTTTGGATGCAGAGGCCGGGGCTCACCCTATTTCGAAAAAAAAAAACTCATAGTTCAGGTTCCTCGAACCTCCTAATGCCGGTGTGGCCCAACCGAAGTATGGAGGAGGGAGTAAGTGGAGTCGGCAATTAGGTTTTGTAGAGAGGCGGAGGCAGCGGCTAGGTCTGTGTCGACTTTTAGACTTTGACAGATCACTGGAGCTCATCATATGCCGGAAGAACTTTCTCCCTTCTCACTTTTCCAGCGCTTCTCTTGGATTTTCATGCATATCAACTGCTTACTTTTCAAGGAGAAGACCAAGAAGAGCATTGTCACCGGTGGAGACTAGCAGAAGAAAAAATGGGAGAAAAGACAGCGCCATTGTATCTATCGGGTACTGCGACTGCTGTGGATAGAGTAGAGGGGACAATACATTCAGAGAAGCAACAGCAACGCCTCATTGCCTCGGTGCCGTACGATCCAGCAGCAATGGCATATACCGTCTCCTCTGTGGGTTTTTAGGGGATTCTTTAGGCGGCGTTTCCACATCGATCCGGTAATAAGTTTCACGCGATTCTGTTACCCGGCAGATATGTAACAATTAATCCGCATAAACTGAACGGCCGATTAGCTTCAGTTCGACGGCTATATGAATAAAGTTTTCCGACGATAAATCACACTTAGGTACTCCCCGCCAAAGCATGACGTCTCCCCGCCACTGGGGTTTTCGAGCGAGAAGACTTGGTGCATGCTAGCTCGCTAGCTCACCCAGCATCTTCATGGATAAGACTCTTTCCTGTCCCTCGGCTTCCTAGAAAGCTGGGGATCAGGACGAGAAAGAGATGGGTTTTTGCTTGCTGTCGCGTACTCGCGAAATTCTACGCACGTACGAAAGGAGGTACGGCTCATTAATCGATCGATTGGTGCCTGGTGACAGCGAATCCACCTAGGGTTAAAAAGATCCCTAGCTACACGTGTAATCACCATCGGCCGTTTTACTGCGGAGATAACGAAACTGGACCAAGAACTTGCCCCCACTACAGGAATAACAAGCAATGCTGACGGCCTTCCTTTACACCGACGGCTAAAGGACGGGTCCGTCGGCGCATCTGCGCGGCCTCGTCAGCTAGGCCAGGTGGCCGTTGGCGTAGGACCAAAACCCCCGACGGCCGTCGTCAGCGTAGAGTAAAACATGCTGACGGTGACCGTCGGCATAGGAGGCCACATGGCCCTGCCAACCGTGCCACCTGACGGGCGCGGTCGACGGCGTTAGGCACGTAGGGCAGGAAGTATACGCCGACGGTAATACCGTCAGCCTAGGTAGTCTACTGTTCCTTTTTTCTCCAAAGTATAAAATTCACATAGTTGATTAATTTATTTCCCACTATAATTTTAATATAGATATAATTTATAAATAACTTGGTGATTGTAAAATAACCACGCGAATCTTCTCGTATCCCGCCACTCGCATAGAATAACGACCCGGATTTTTCGAAACCTGATGCTAAAGCATAAATGTGAAATAGAAAAAATACACATATAATGCACAACTACAACACAAATATTAAAGATATATCTTTTTTTACGGACCACGAGGAACTGAAACCTCTCTACCGGGGAAACCCTAGAAACCCCTCTCTTTTGGGGACCCTTGGGCATCGAACCCACTTTTTGGAGAAACCTTACACCGTGTGAAGTTTATCGCATGAACGCTTGTAAATGCCTATCCTTGGTTTTCTATGTAGTTATGACGTAAACAAACCTAAACCACAAAAAAAGTACATCGGTCAACCCTCGTATGGAGAATGCTATGGGGGTAGACTTGCGGGGCCCTCGGATTAGGGTTTCGTCAGAAAAGGAGCACCCGAGGGACGAGATGCCATGAGAACATGCGTGTGTCCCTATCATACATGCACAAGGGTGGTGGATGGCTCCTATATGGAAAACCTAGCTCCCGGGTGTGACCGTCCGCTGTTGCATGCGATAACACTTAGAGAAGTGTGTTGGACATCTAGGAGGAAACTCCCTCCGCGGGTCAAACGTAGGTAAACCGGTAGAACCTTGGGCATATCCTTGGTTTTCCATGTATATATGACCTATACAAACCTAAACCACCAAAAAAGAACATTGGTCAACCCTCGTATGGAGAATGCTCTAGGGTAGACCCGCGGGACCCTCGGATTAGGGTTTCGTCAGAAAAGGAGCGCCCGAGGGCCGGGATGCCACGAGAACATGTGTGTGGCCCTAGCATACATGAACAAGGGTGGTGGATTGCTTCTAGATGGAAAATCTAGCTCCCGGGTGTGACCGTCCACTGTTGCATGCGATAACACTTAGAGAAGTGTGCTAGACATGTAGGTGAAAACTCCCGCTGCGGGTCAAACGTAGGTAAACCAATGGAACCTTGGGCCTATCCTTAGTTTTCCATGTAGTTATGATCTAAACAAACTTAAACCACCAAAAAGTACATTGGTCAACCCTCGTACGGAGAATGCTTCGGGGGTAGACCTGCGGGGCCCTCGAATTAGGGTTTCATCGAAAAAGGAGCGTCCAAGGGTCGGGATGCCACGATAACATGCGTGTGGCCCTATCATACATGCACAAGGGTGGTGGATTGCTCCTAGATGGAAAACCTACCTCCCGGGTGTGACCGTCCACTGTTGCATGTAATAACACTTAGAGAAGTGTGTTGGACATGTAGGAGGAAACTCCCGCCATGGGTCAAACGTAGGTAAACCGGTGGAACCTTGGGCCTATCCCGTGAACTCTTTCTTTGAGCCTCACGCGGATCAAGGCTACCCTCACCGCCGATGACCCCGCTATCTCGCCTCGACGGCCTTCCCGAGCGAACGACAATGTAAGTTTTTCTCATTTCTATCATCTTTCCGACAATCGTTCATGAGTGGATAAGATGACGAGATTCATTATTTTTGAAATTGTAGACTGCTTTGGACGCGGCCTACATGACATGGTTATACCTTGCGGGTACACGACCTCATCATACCTCGTCTAGCCCAAGGAAGGCCTGCAACAAATATACGCCGGCCCATGAAGATTTTCGGGTGGCCAGGGCCCATGACGCCTTCGGATCCTTGGAGAGCAAGACTAGAGTAGATAGAAAATTCAAAGGGGTAAACCCTAAAACCTGTAACCGACTCGATCTGTGCCTGGGACCTGCCTAACTCTATATAAAGGCTAGGAGGGCACAGCGAGGAAGGCACCTCATACCACCGCATACACACTTCCACGCCAGATTGCATCTGCGCACCCCTGTAACCTTCGGTTCCGCCGTAATCAAGAGCAGACAAGCAGGAGTAGAGTTTCCCTCCGGGGGCCTGAACCTGGGTAAACCTCATGTCCCTGTGTTGCTTGTTTGCTAACCGTTTCGCGATCTCTAGCATCCCCATCTTCTCCAAAACCTAAGTCCATAACAATGGGCATTGACGAGATTAAACCTCGTCACTACAAGGCCGCTCATGCGGAACACTTGGTTACGCTCGAGACGTGGTTCTAGACCAGAGCGGCCTACGAGGAGTGGGCAGAGTGTCGCGATGAGGTAAGTTTCAACCTTTATTTTTGCAAAATATGACAAGTCCCGTATTCCCTAGTTTGAATCTTTATTTCTGCAACGGTTCACATCTAAACTGTCTTGCAGGCTGACCAGAGGTTTTATTCCAGTGGAGTGCGGGATATACTACCGCCACGGCCACTGAGGCCTGGGCCACAACCAATCTTCCCATCGAAGGACGAATTTGCTTTGACCTTCTACTCAGGACCTGGTAAGTTATTTGCCAAACCAGTTGTTACAACAAACCCGTGCCTTGGTGGTTGCTAACTCTGCCTCAAACATGTAGGGACCAGGATGCTCCGGCAATGCACACTTTGGTCGTCCTGATGCCTCGCCGACTATCTCGCGTGCCATCACACCGGTTCATACTGGCCGTGCTTCTCCTGGTGCTTCCGTTGGTGGTGGTGGTGTCGATGCTTCTCCTTCTACCACAGGTGGTGGTGGTGTCGATGCTTCTCCTTCTACCGCAGGTGGTGGTGGTGATGATTCTCCTTCTTCCCATCGTGCCGAGGGTGGCGGTGCTTCTCCTTCTACCGGTGGTGGTGGTCATGGCGGTACTTCTCCTTCTTCTGGTGCTGGTTTGACGGCGGCTACTCGACGTCAACCTTCGCATTTCTTGACACGGGGATACATGGGTCTCTCGAGCAGCTCTCCGAAGGTGTAGGAATGTGCATGGGTTAGGATTCACTTAGAGATGTACCTATGTGTGGATGTACTAGCTATGTTGTTTGGATAATGATGTACCTATGTGTGGATGATCTAGTTATGTTTTTTTAATGATGATGATCTTATGTTTGTGTTGATGTGCATGTGTTGTATACTGTGCCTGGAATTTGGGAATTGTGGGAATTTAAAATTTGCAGGGAACGAACAAACAAAAACGCAAAAAAACAAAAACTGGCAGGGACCATATGGCACGGGTTCTAGCTAGGCCGACGGGTAAGCCGTTGGCATGATCTAGTTATGTTTTTTAATGATGATGATCTTATGTTTGTGTTGATGTGCATGTGTTGTATACTGTGTCTGGAATCTGGGAATTGCAGGAATTTAAAATTTGCAGGAAACGAACAAACAAAAACGCAAAAAAAATCAAAAACTGGACCATATGGCACGGGTTCTAGCTAGGCCGACGGGTAAGCCGTCGGCGTATATTTTTCTGCGGCCCAGCTACACAGTTGGGCCGAAGGCTTTGCCGTCAGTGCATGGATCTTCACAGAGCTGGACATGATGGCACGTGGCCCAGCTAACACAGTTGGGCCGGCGGCTTTGCTCTCGGCGTATAGGTCCTCATAGGGCAGCACAGGATGGCACGTGGCAGGTTAGGCTGACGGCATAGCCGTCGGCGTATAGCTTCCAAAGCTAAAGGCCGGTAGCTGCGCCAGGTGGGCCCCGTGGTGCCTAGGCCGACGGTATGTACGTCGACGGCTCCGTATAACCGTCGGACCAGTGTCTACGCCGATGAAAATTTATACGCCGACGGGTATGCCGCATATGCCTACGGCCTGATACACCGACGCGTATATGCCGACGGCCACCGTCGGGCTAGCTTACGCCGACGGGATCTGGGCCTACGCCGACGGGCCCTAGCCGTCGGCCCAGTGACCGTTTCCTGCAGTGCCCTATCCTGCTCGGCCTATCGGAGATTACCATGCTACAGTGTTTGCATAAAGTGATCATTTTGTGTGTACATGCGGTTCTTGGGAGAAATTTCATTGGCTGGCAGCCTGGCAGTTATTGACAGGTATATCAATATAGCTCATTTTTTTTGGTTCATTCGCATCTACAAGATTTGAGCTTAGCGACCAGAAAGTCAAGGGGCTGGGAGATATAAATTTGCCCCAAGTGAATCTGACATGGCAGGCATCAACGTTGACAATTTTCAGATGAAAAAAATATTCATGGTCGTATAACATTTTGTATGTAGCTGCTGATGGAATGCATGGCTGCAGAATATGTTTGGCTGTCAATTTATCATTAGCTTATGATCTGTTTTAGTTTAGAATAGCAAAGGGACTAGGTAAGAAAGTACGGAGTATCAACTAGATTACCAGCAATATTATAAGTATAAGAAACTAGATTACCAGCAAAAGAAAAGGTAGCAATTAGATTACATATTGTGTTTGTGTTTGTGTTAGATGTTGATGACTGCCGTTTTATATTTGGACAGTGCATGTCATAGCCATGGCTTCTTGCTGAGTCCACTTGAATAAGAAGAAAAAACTAGAGAAAGGCTAGATTAGGCTGAACCTTATGAAGTGTTGGAAGGGTCGTTTTGACGTAACCAGCGGCAATTCTTTGCGCCCAGTAAATGCCAGATCTTGACTAGTGTAGGTGACAATAGATTTCGCGATTTGTTTAGTGGTTATCTTTTTATCAACTTATTAAGTACGTCGGACTGAGCTATTGTTTAAGCCAACATTGAACATATCACGAGAAAGAAAAGAGCCACCTCCATTCTACTCCCGCCAAAAAAGAACACTCTCACCCCCGCGTCCCTCCTAGAGGCGACAGAGGGAAACCTTAATTGCGCCGTGGGCAGCCCCTCCCAACGTCTCCCCCCTCCTCGTTGCCGCTGTGAGGCTATGCCGGGAAAAGCATGGGCGGGGATGGTGGCGGCGAGGTCTCTCTCCTGGGCGGTGGTTCCCATGCAGGCCACGGCACGCGGCCTAGTCAGGATCTGGCGGCATGGGGCGGTGGGATACCGACTGCTAGCGGTTCGACAATGATGTGGGTGGGGGCTTAGCTTCCGCTCGGTGATGGTGCCTCAGCCACTATGCATGACATCTTCGGGCATGTTTGTGGGCCCTTTGGGCGGGTGGGTCTGAGGGGTTGTGTCCATGGCGGTGAGACGTGGGCACGCCTAGCAGCGGCGGCATGTAACTGTGGTGGTGCCAGTGACCGGCTAGATGGCGACAACGGGCTGGACCTCCACTGTCTAGCTCGTTCGATGGTGGTGGAACAGTGGTCGGTGCATCTCCTTCGCTTGCATCGGAGTTCAACTCTTCTCTCATCAGTGGTGCAACCAAGGGTTGGCTCAAGATTGCCCCTTTCCGACAGACTTTTGGGCCGGCGGATGGGTCGGCCGAAAGCCCTTCTTGATGCTGACGATGGCGATGCCTGCGGGCGCCGTCTCGTCCTTGGGGGATTCGTCATGGCTCTGCCCGTGTTTCCCCCACATTAAGCGTCAGAGGAAACCCTTGATTCGGCTCGCCTGATCAGATAGCGGTTGCAATGTAATGCCGTTCCCGCCTTGGAGGAGTTGTGTATGTTGCTCGTGAAGTCCCCGGATCGGAAGGTAGTCCAGGTTGGTGACCACTTTGAGCATAGGCTTTCGGGGTTCGATCAGTCCCGCCGCTCGCTTACCACCTTAGTGTACATGGGCGGGCGGTATGTTGGTTGTGCCATCTTTGAGGTAACGGTTTTCTGAAGTCTCCTTCGACCGTGAAGCGGCCCAGGTGTTCGGTGTTTCTCCTCCTCTCCATTCATGTCATCACGGGCACTACTCCACATGTCAGTGGGACACAGCTAGGCACTACTCCCAAAGGCTTCCATACTCCAGTCTCCGTAGGGACACGCGCTCCTCCGTACCGTATGCTATACTCTACGTAGTGTACCAAACGTTCAAACGTGACGGCACCATCACACGGAAAAAAGAAGGAAAAACTCGGCCGAGAAGGAATACAAAACACGAATGCAGCGCCGGCCGTCCCATCCAGGGCGACCGAGCAAGGAGTACTCTTTCGCCGACGTTCCAACGAAACGCCTTTTTGTCAGCTCGAACATGAAATTTCTCGAGTAAAAAAGGTCGGACAAACAAACACATACCACCCGGAGCCGGCCGGCCGGGGGCCATGGGACGGGTTCAGGCGACACGGCAAGCCTCGTCGCGCGCGTGACATCTCCCTCCCTCCCTCCCCGACGAGCGTACGCCTGCCCACTAGCACTAGCATCCATTATTGCACAGACACCACTTGCCTACTCATCACGACCCCGATCCCAATCCCAATCCTAATCCCCGCTTTAAAACGCCCGTGGCTTCTTCTTCAATCTTCAACCCTGTGTGTCCCGTTTCCTCCCGACCCCACCCTCACCTCCCCCTCCCCGGTCCTTCTCCTTCCCTCCGAATCTATACGCAGGCTTCTCAAATAAATAGCTGGAGCTTTGTCCGAGCATCAACAGGCACACACCAGACCAGAAGCAGAGCTTGGTCGATCCTCATGGGGACCTGTGCGTCTACGGAGCGGCTGGAGCAGGGGCAGGAGACAGATGAGAACATCGTGTACCTGATGGACGAGCAAGGAGGAGGAGGAGCGGCGGGAAGAGGAGGGGACGCCAGGAGGGTGGCATCCCTCTTCTCCCAGAAGGGCAAGAAAGGGCCCAACCAGGACTCCGTCATCCTCTGCCAGGTACATACTACTTCTTTCCTGTTTCTACACATCTATCTTCTTCGTCTGTTTCATGTTCTTGGGTTGAATTGCTCGGTCGTATTGTGTTCGACCTACTTCTGCTGCGGCTGCTGCTGCTGCTGTTGTTGTTTGACTCTGCTTGAGGCCAGCCAGGAGCTTCCATGACCATGAGCTTAATTACCAGCTGAATTCCTAGCTTTTGTTTGTTCTTCACTTATCTGGGAATCTGAGAGATTATTCAGTATATATCCTGGAATTTGTGCCCTGATTGGTTCGACTGCTGTGTCTGTGGTTGCGATCAGTACCTAGGCTATGATGGAATTTATTCTCTTATTGGCTCAATTACAACAGTTTCTTTTTCTTCAAGGATCTGTTAGCGCTGTACAGATTTTTTTTTTCAATGAACAGTAGAGCTCGCCCGACTTGTCTTAAGTTTCCGGGTCAACTTGCTCCGTCTAATTTTCTTTCTATCACATGTCTAGTCATGAATGTTGTTGCTACCGGACGCTTCAAGGAAGATGAGACGTAGTATTCGGAATTTAGGTGGTCTCTAGGCTAAAAAGACAAATTTCCTCTTCAGATTGTTTTGATTTACTAGTATTAATAACACAAACAAAATCTGTTGACGAACCGTTCCATCTCTACTTCTCGTTCGAGATATATATGGTGAAGGAAATGTGTTAAGGTGATGAAGGGTGCTAATTAGACTTGGGATGAGTAGCACTAGTATCTTTGTCGTGCAAATCATTGTTTCTTTACGCCAAACGTTGTGATCATTCAGATCTAGCAGCACCTAGTATTCTTTTCTGCAATTATTGAACCTGGTGCTGCCGAATCCTTATTCAGGCACAGCATGTGATCCTCCTAAAGGTTCCAAAATCTGCTCCCATGTGTTCTGTAGATTCCAAATTCTTCCCACCAACTAACCTCACCTACCATCTCAATTTGTATTTATCAACAATGTTCAATGATCGCGGTTTTCTCCTCCAAATCAACAATGTAACATGGGGGGTCTGTCTGTAATCAGTATGTATCTGGTCAGTTTGACTAATTTCATTTTGATTTCTGTCCACCAGGGATTCGGCATGGAGGACGGAGTGTTCTGCGGCGTGTTCGACGGCCACGGCAGGAACGGGCACCTGATCAGCAAGCTGGTGAGGGACTACCTCCCCTTCATGGTGCTGAGCCACCGGAACGCGCTGTTCCTGGCCGACGCGGACGCCGAGGACAACGCGTTCAGCGACGCCTCGCCGTCGTCCTCCACGGACAGCAGCGGCAACTCGTCCCCGCAGCCGTCGCAGATGCTGGACGAGTGGAGGGAGGCCTGCACCAACGCCTTCAAGGCCATGGACAACGAGCTCAAGGTGCAGCCCAACATGGACTGCTCCTTCAGCGGCACCACGGCGGTGTGCGCCATCAAGCAGGGGAAGGACCTCATCAT
This sequence comes from Avena sativa, assembly GCA_916181665.1. Classification (NCBI taxonomy): domain Eukaryota; kingdom Viridiplantae; phylum Streptophyta; class Magnoliopsida; order Poales; family Poaceae; genus Avena; species Avena sativa. Next base: position 23,295,224 of record OV702298.1, read on the forward strand.
CGCCAACCTCGGCGACTCCAGGGCGGTTCTCGCCACCATGTCCAACGCCGGCTACCTCAAGGCCGTGCAGCTCACCACTGACCAGAAGCCATGCCTGCCTGGTAAGCAGCCTTGCAAGTCTCAAGGACCAGCTGAATCCATTGTTATCAGTTTGCAGCGATCTAATAATTAAGCTTCGATCTTTTTTGCAGAGGAGGCCGCGAGGATCAAGAGCTGCGAGGGGCGGGTGTTCGCGCTCAAGGAAGAGCCGAGCGTGATGCGCGTGTGGCTTCCCGGGGAGAACTGCCCGGGGCTGGCCATGGCGCGCGCGCTGGGCGACTCGAGGCTGAAGCACCACGGCGTCATCTCCACGCCGCAGGTGACGGTCCACCGGATCACCGGCGCCGACCTGTTCATCATCCTGGCGAGCGACGGGGTGTGGGACGTGCTGAGCAACGAGGAGGTGGTGTCGATCGTGTGCGCCACGCCGCGCAAGCAGCACGCCTCCAAGGCGGTGGTGGAGGCGGCGGTGCAGAGGTGGAGGACCAAGTACCCGTCGTCGCGGGTGGACGACTGCACCGCGGTCTGCCTCTTCTTGCAGGACCAGCTGACGTGGAGCAGAGCCGCCGCAGCGGCAAACAAGGTCTAGCTGGCGCGCGCGGCGCTCAGGAGAGGACTCCTGATGATGAGTCAAAGAAACTTCGACTCCGGCAAAGCCTGCCGTTTGCTCGATCTTGTAGCATATGTTTTTCTTCTTCTGCCGGTTTTGTTGCAAATGTGCTGCAAATACAGTACCTTTCTAGGTTTGTAAGTCTGTAATATAGTCTTTTTTTCTGCATATAAGGAAAATGCTTTTGCGGACTCCTTCCTTATTCTCGGAGTGTGCAATTTCTCTAACGTAGTCGAGGTAACTTTGATTCGCTGACACGTTGGCACCATTGGTGGAGGGCCCACTAGTCAGAGACTCAACATCACCTCGGCTCGTTAGAGAATCTTTGTTTGATTTTGTGAGCCATAGAATTATTCTTTCATGATGCCCCCACTTTCTAAATCAACCAACTATTTCGGTTGGTGGTGCCACAACTTTCACCGGCTTTGTCGTCCAATATTTTGGTCTTTAGCAAATCTCATAACCCTAGCCACTAACTACTAATTGCTCTCGTGAGGTCTCATGCCTCAAATCCAGGGTTGCCGTCACCGCTTCTGCGCCGACGAGTACAAGGTCTCTGCGTAGTAGTGGCAATGGTGCCGTAGCCACTCTATTAAGGTCTCTCTCTTCCCACGGCTCCAACATTGGTGGCTCCACGTGAAATGCCTTTTAAATATCGTGCTCGGTTTTAACAAGTTGTGCTCAGCTTCAATCACTCGATTTACGAAACAAAATAAAACTTAATCATATGTCACGACGTGAATCTAAAAGCACGAGACCTACGAGAAAGGCATGCACGACTAAAATCGATGCTTTCGTGGCTCCACTTCTTGATCCTAACCGTTCTTCCATTGGCTCTATTGTCATTGTCATACAGTTTGTCCTTGACTATGTGTTGGAAAAGGAGATACAGGAAAAGTGATGCTATGTTGGTTGTATGGCTCAGTCCACCCCTCTCCCCTCTTTCACAAAGAAATTTCAATGGAAGAAGTTAGCATGGTTCACTTTGTAGCAATGGGGGAAGCAGAGCTTTTACTCAATTGCAATTTGAGAACAAAATGTGTCAATAGCAGCAAGAAATAAAAATATCGACTCAAAACCTGTTACAAGTATGTGATGAAGCCCACCTTCTAGAAAGAACTATTTTGAGGATAAAGAAGTTTTCAGCGGAGGTGCTTTCAGAACCGATACCAACATCATTAGGATATATATACCTTCTTTTATGATCTTTCCAATGAAACCATCATTTTTGAAAAGTTAGTTTATTTTTGAACTAAAAAGGGTATAAGGTACACTAAGTGTGACCCACTTGCATCTCTAAAGAGGGTATAGGGAACGGCAGAAAGAAGTGCTTCGGTGCTATGAGGATGAAAAAAAATCAGCATTTGTGTTCGTGGCATTCAATCTCCTACCAACTAGTGTCCGGAATATATTTGGTTGTTGGTTATCGAGAGCTAGTAGACAACATAAGTCTCAAATCTAGGTGGGACGTGTGCTTTAGGTTATGCTATATATGCAGGGACGGATCCACCTTTTTCTTTGGGGGTGCACAGCAGGGGAAATTATTTTTTCTTTGTAAAATAGCTATTTTCACCGTGTGTGATACCCCAAAAATAAGTATTTTGAGATCCGGTGCACCGTGTTCTAGAGCCTTGCACCCCGGCCACCATTTCTCTAGCTCCGCCACGGTATATATGGAACTGTCAGCTCGGCATCGGAATGACAACAAGTTCCTAATCTGTTGCAGGTTAATTATTGACATGCTGAATCCCTATGTGGTACTAACTGCAGCGTGTGGAGGCACAAGATTATCTGATCTCATAGGATGGTCTATATACATGCATTTGGAATGGCGGCCCAATAATATGGTTGATAATGCTTAAGTACAACATTTGCAATGTCTCTATTCCGGTTGTCCTAGTATTTTCACTTTCTTATATGGACTAATACTTTGCAACAAAGATTGGGAGTGTAAAGTGAGAACCAACATGTAGTTGGATTTTTATGAGGGCAGTCGTGCCCCAGCCCACTAGGGATCAAATCACAGTTTTGATGTTTTGGTGTATCGTAAAAAATGCGGAATATTTTTCAGTAGAAGACAACATTTCCGTCGAAAACGAGATGTTCAGTCATTTGGAGGTGCTCATAGGGTAACGTGTGTGTTCTTATATTCGTGGGGTGAGTGAATGTTCGTATTTGTGAGCGTCTGTCTGTACTAGGTTTCAAAAAAAAAGGTGTCAAAAATTAATTACAACACATAATACGATATTGGCCATTGATTTGGTGGAATTTTGGATCCGCCACTGGACTCCTCGGCTCTACCCCGTACAGAATTGTTTATGGACAATATCTTATATCTATACCGTTCCTCTCATCTTATACTACCTCCTTCACGGTTTGCAGGGCGCTCTATAAAAATCTCACGGACCTATGCGTATATGTATTGGCTGAAAATTAAGTCTATTAATGAGCGGTTAAGGCGCATGCATTGGTGGAAGACTAGTGCATGCATAGAAAGTTGGGAGAAAAGCTGTCACATTAATCAATAATTAATTCTTATGCGCCTAGAAACATTACAGTTTTGGAAATAATCAAATTTGATTAGACGCCCTGCAAACCGTGAAGGAGGGAGTAGTCAGTTCTTTTTCCATGTTTTGGTATATTCATTTCTTTGTTTGCTGTGGTTGTTCTACCAGCTCGAAATGTGTTCAAGGTCAAAGGGGGTATGCTACTAGTGTCAACCGTCAAAATCACGAGTGCAGGTTCTCTACCACCGCGCCGCGCGCGTCATGGTCAACATTGGTTATCGGGTCTCCAGATTCTGAAGTAAACCCTGACGCTCAGCTCACCTGCCGTACCACGTAACGTGCGCCGACTTGCATGGAGGTTCAGTTGAACAAAATGCTTCTGAACGTAGTAGATCCGTAGATGGTTGAAAAATATCTCCAAACAGGAAAGTTTCCAAGCTACATCTACCTCACGAGTAAGCAAAACTACACGCGTGGTAGAGATCCGTACCTTCCTCAGGTGAGAGCTCCTAAATGCAAAATATCAATGACGTGGTAGACATTGACAGATTTACCTACTCCCTCCGGCTCATATTAATTGACTTAAATTTGTCTAGATTTAAATGAATCTAGACACTATTTGGTATATAGGTTTATCTAAATTTTGACAAATCAAATCAATTAATATATATCGAAAGGAGTAAAGAAATTTGACTTCAATTAATCTCACAAGGGCCATAATATTTAGTGATGGTACAATTTACATGTGTACCGGCTAATCTTTGCTGTTAGATTATAAGGAATAACCTGAAAAAAAAAATACTCCCTCCGTCCTAAATAGATGTCTTAGCTTTTTTAAATTTTGGATGAATCTATAAACTACCTTCGTTCCTTAGAATAAGGCCTATAAATTTAGTCAAAAGTCAAAGAGTATAAACTTTGACCAAGTTTATAAAAAAACTAATAATAGATAGCGATAGTACGAATTATATATTTCATATTTGACCCTGTAGAGGTTTATAGTTATTTTTAATAATTTAGTTAAACTTTGCAATGTTTGACTTTTGACTAAATTTATAGGCCTTATTTTAAGGAAAGGAGGAGTACTAAATAGTGTCTAGATTCTTTCAATTTTTGACAAATTTGAGACATCTATTTTGGACGGAGAGAGTATAAGGAATAGACAATCCAAATCAATTTACAGATTCTATAAAAGAGCTTGAATCCTACCGCTGCTCCATGCGTCATGTTTCAAGAAGAAACACCCAAAGATATCAGAGCATGCCATCACAGACAACTTTTAGTGTGTAGGTTCAGAGTGAACCTCTTCGAACCTATACACTAAAAGCGTTTAGATACATTATCTTTACAAATCTAAAACATCTTATATGATTATGAAACGGAGGGAGTACTTAACAGGTGATCAGGCCAACCACATTTAGTTTAAGTGCAGTGCTCTTTTAGCATCCAAAAGATAAGATACATACAATTTACAAAGGAGAAGACAACACGAGCAAAATTCTCCAACGCAGAAAGGAGCCGAATCAGCCTGTCTCATCATGGAAGAGATGCGCACACGTATGTTGGCCATACTACAAACAGGACTGCAGATAATCATCGTGGACTTCTCTTAACATACCTGTCATGGATGATCAGCCCATGCAAGCACACTGTAATCACCGATCATAAAGCCATATGACCAAGATGTGCGTCCAAATCATCCTCCTGGTCGTCCTCATCACTGTCATCATAACCCCGGACAGGGCCAGTACCATGGTCGGGAAAAAGAAGTGGGACGGTGTTCAGCGAGAGTGTCTCGATATATGACTCATGCTCATAGTCACTGACTGAGTCCTTGGGTAGCTTCACGTCTCTGAGCCTTGCACACTTCGCTCGCAGTCCCGCGTCCATCTGGATGTTGAAACACTGACGCAAATCAAGGGTCTCGAGGTGGTGGCAGTTGTCAAGGATTGCAGCAAGTGCATTGCTGCGGAGCCGATTGGCGAAAAGCTGAAGGTGACGTAGCTCAGGCATGTTCCTAGCTATTTGCAAGGCACGGCGGTTGTCAAAACGTTCTTCACACTGAATATCGACCCACCGGTTGTTCAGCCGCAGTCGCTTCAGCTGGGGGAATGCTCGGCCAACAGCCTTCATTGAAATGTAGATGGAGCAGGTGGTAAGCTCTAGTTCCTCAAGATGTGGGGATCGATTGCCCACAGCAACCAAGCCTTTGGATGAGACTTTCATGCAGTTAACTAGCCGAAGGCTTTTCAAGCCGGTAGTTCTGCAAATTATAGTACTTCAGTTAGATAAAAGAGCATTGATCAACAACCTGACAGCAAGAACATCAGGTAAGATAACTTATAGGTTCCCTCAGGACACAGAAGGTACATTCTTCAAGGGAAAATGGCGGAACAGAGGCTATAACAATGATAAATTACATACATTGACACATCTTCAGACCAAAAAGATCAAATACCAAACAAAAAAAAAGCAAAATTAAAATAATTCTGAATTGTTTATAGAACTCATCAACTTCTCTTAACTCATCAATTCAGGAAAACGTTTCAGATCGGTGTATCCCTGTATGGATTGAGATTCCAATATACGAATTGCATACAAGTAGAGCTAAACCAACAAATAATGACGCAAGATATGTTTTGAGAATCTCATGCATAAGACATGAGCTCCTCCTCATATAAGATAGCTAGTTTCATCTAGTCACTTACTCACCTATATTGCCTAAGCTCCATATTGCTTTTCCCTTGTGCCTTACAAAGAAAATACAAGGTAGCTAGTCTTGTCTAGTCATCTTATATGCTTCCTCAAGCTGTATAGTGCAATTTCCCTTTTGTCTAACGAAAAAAATAGACTAGTGGAAAACTATGGGAGTACACTAGTACAACAAAAGAAATAAGTTTCAGTAATCACCCTTATTACACTGAGGCATAATCATGAGAAAATACATACAAGACCAGTAATTACTACATAATATTTTTTCTTTAAACATGCTACCATTCAATTCAACAAATCATGAAAATGAGCACTAACCCAAACTAATAAGCTATTTTGTGAATTTAGTTGCTGAAATCAATGACACACTCATTGATTTGAGAGCATGAATGAGAGAAAATACATATTCCTTGAAATCCTCACAGCAGGTGAGAAAAAAATATCTTGCATTCCTAAGATGCGCAATTAGAACAGTTAGGACACAACTGGATGAAAAAAATGTTGGTTGGTGGTACACTATTCCAATGTTTAAATAAACCTAGAGTTCCAGGCCATACATAATATGAATCGTAGCAGTTGCTCTTATGTCATATGTCAGGTGTTAGCCATGAAATAGTAGTAGATAATTTCATGAAATCTTCACTTTAAGAAATAAGCTTTCATTAACCATCAACCAAAACAGAGAAACACAACCCGACTGAAAACCAAAAAGGCCAAAGTGCAAAACGTAAATCCGATGTATCGTTCTCGCAAAAAAAGATATCACGATACTGAAAACCAGACAAGTCATAATACCACAACCCGACTATCTGGTTCCATGGCTATTCAGTTCACTGGTGAAGGTGTTAACAATATTCCGTCGGCCACCACTGCCGAGTGATTCATTTGTGTGCTATTGAACTTGATTGTGACTACATGCAGGTAATACAGATAACACGGTGTCCATTGATGTAATCTTGTACTCACAATGATTAAAAAAAACATTCTGGCATGACACCAACAAAACAAAACGATAGTCAGCAAAACTTACAGGAGCATATATCTCTATTTATTCGCCCCACACAAAATAATGATAAAAGTTACACTAAACAGAGCAAAAAAACAAGTCATGTCATATAAACAAAGAACACTTAACTACCTAGAGTTTCACAAAAAAATAGCTGTTTTGTATACACTAAATTATCATCCTTGAGATCCAAACATTCACAGAAGGCATAAACCACATTCACAAAAACAATATTTTACCCTTTTGGACTGGTGGGGTTTAGCAGCTCTTGCACGGGGTTGACTTGTCAGTGGGGGCGTTCTCAGATGGTCAATTTTTTCCACCAGGGCAACAGTCTCAAAAAGTGATGCTGCAACAGGCTCGATGAGGTGGGGTCGTGGTTCAGCATGGCAAGGGCAGCGATCTTTTGCTGGAGATGTAGGTGTTTTCAGGCTCAGTTCGCACAGCCCGATGGGGTCAGTCTTGTTGGTATGTCAGTGCAAAGCCCCGGCTGTTAGTGCAGTGGCCACGGACTGTGGGCAGTTTTCTTCTGCCACAAGCAGTGAAAGTAAGACTAGACAACCTTAGAACTGGGTGTGTTTGTGCTTTGCCGTGCGGCGTTGATCTCGTGTTCTGTGGGTGACAGGACTTCTGTTGCCATAGGGGTTGTATATGGTTTTTGGCCCAGTTTTGGTTATAAACAGAAATATTCTACTATTGTTCAGGAAATGCAAGAGGACACTTCCAGTTGAAAAAGAAAACAAAATTTCTATATAAAAAACAAGAATAAAGCCCCAGTAGTAAAATTAGAATGTTCCCCATTCCTCTGAAGTTGTCACATCGTAGCATCCCACAAGAATATAGCTCTTAGCCCATTTGATCCTAACAACAAGAGCAGGATCCACCCAAAAAGACCACGATCAGAAAGCACCGAGCACACGTATAAGTATCACGGGCTTAAGGCCTAAACTAAAACCTAAAACCCCCAAACAATTCTGACGGTGGGAACAATTCTCCGATACAAAGCTACTAATCTTAGAAAGAAGCAGAAGAGGGTCACAACCTGTTGGCGATGTGGAAGAGAAGCTGATCATTGACGAAACAATCGGCGCTGAAATGCTCGAGGCGGCCGTCGGCGCGGTCGACGGCAGCGCACGCCATGGCTACCATGTCAATGGTGGGGTCGAAGCAGTCGGAGAGGTCCACACGGCGCCAGAGGTCGGGCTCGCCGGTGGCGACGCGGAGCCAGTTGCGGCACACCACGGCGGTGCCCAGGAGAACCTCCGATGCGCCCAGCCGCTTGAACACTATAAGGAGAGCGTCGTCAGGGAGCCCGGCCCAGTCCGGCGGCGGCGCCGGCGCCGGCGCCGGCGCCGGGGTTGCCATATCGATCTGGCCTAGGGATTTCAGAAGCTTTCCTGTGCGGTGTGAGAGTGAGAGGCAAGTGGTTAGTGGCGTGTACAGGCCTCTTCTGTTCAGCTTCTGGTCCAGCTTCGAGGCCTAGAACCGCTGAAGCCCAGACGAATGGCAGCCTAGCAGGCCTCCAACCGTTGTCCCCGTCCGTTTTGCCCGTGCGTAGATCGGGCCTTCTTCATGTGCTTCAAACATATGGGAGCAGAGAAAAGACAAGTCTGTCTCATCAATCAAAAACAAAAAAGAGAAAAGGGTACCACATGGTATATGTGGTGAGCAATCTAAAAAAACAAAAAAGAGAAAAGGGTAGCGCTAGACGATTTCCCGGCATAATTATCATCCATCCTGGTCCCAATCCGCCACATGTCCTAAAAAAAGAGCTTTAATTCTGCTATTTTCTACAATATTCTGTTTTTGCTATATGTAGCAAAAACGGTTCGGTCACGGGATAAAAAATAAAAAAGATAGATCAGGGTGGGGTGGCCTGAGTTAGCCGGAGCTAGGAGCGGGCGCGGCGAAGTTCAGGGCTGTTCCATGGCCTGCGCGATTTGCGGTGGCGGCGTGAGGATGTGAGCTCCAGCGGCGATCGGGTGTGTGCTCCGACAGGCTTGGTTCGGCGGTGACGGGTCCTCTCCCGTAGGACAGTAGAGGCATGGGCAGCGTCGTGGTATGCGTAGAAAAAGTGGGTGGGCTTGACTACATACGCAAGCACAAAAAAGAACTAAAAGATGATTAGCGCCTATCCCCCACCCCTCCTCCCCTCTAGTCGCTCGCCCTTTCATACTCTCGTGATGCCATTTAGGAGAGGAGGAGTAAACATGGAGTGTCGCGTGGTTGTAGTCGGCATAATTAGGCGAGTATCATAGGTTGAAATAAGGAGAGGGAGAATCGAGAGAGGAGGAGTAGATTCGGAAGAGGGAGATGAGATTTGTTGGGATTTAAAAGTGCACGGACGGGATGACCCCAAACCTTCCCCAAAATTATGGAAGATTTGGGGAAGAAGAGCAAATATGGAGAAAAAAACAGATTGGGAGTGTTTAAGGTCAATTGGTTGGTCTTGTTTTTGCATCGATGAATTGGCATGGGTCTGAAGTTCTGTAGAATGGCTCCATAGAAGGTTATCGAAACTTTGGCGGGAAAGGTGCTTCTTGGATCTTTCTTAACAAAGGGTTATCAAAACTTTGGCGGGAAAGGTGCTCCATAGAAGGCCCATTGTCAACATCCGGATTTTTAATACCAGATGTCTGTTATGCCATACATCGCAATCTCAGGATTACCATTTTTTGCGAGACATAACAGATTGGTACTGATATGTCGGAAACGTATCTATAATTTTTTATGCTCCATGCTTGTTTACTATCTACTTTGATTTTCTTTGTCTACACTTTGAGGTGTTTTTATATCTTTTCTGGAAGTAACCTATTAACAATTTGTCACAGTGGCAGTTACCTGTTTTCTTCTGTTTTTGGTTCCAGAAAGGAAGAAAAACAATATTCTCGGAATTGGACGGGACAAAAGCCAAAGTCAATATTTTACCGTGGGCGACACGAAGTCCAGAGAAGAGATGGAGAAGCGAGCCAGGGCCGCCACAACCCCCCTAGGCGCGGGTGGGCCCACCCTGCGCCTAGGCAGGGTGTGGGCCCTCTAGCCGCCTCCCAGCCCCGCCTCTTCGGCTATAAGAAGCCCCCGATACAGAAACCCTAGGCACCTGATCAAAACTCCACGAAATCTTCTGTAGCCGCAGCCACCATCGTCCCTAGATCGGGGAGGATCTAAAGTTCTTCCCGGCACCCTGCCGGAGGGGAGATCATCCCGGATGCCTTCTTCTCCGGTATGAAGCGTGAGTAGTTCCACCTTGGACTACGGATCCCTGTAGTAGCTAGATGGTTGTATCTCCTCCTTGTGCTTTCATGTATAGATCTTGTGAGCTCCGTTCATGATCAAGATCTAATCTATTTGTAATCATGCATGTTGTGTTTACGGGGATCCGATGGATATTGAGATTACTATGTCAGATTGATTAATGGTTTTGTCTATTTGATACTATCATGTATGTGTTGTTTGTGATCTTGCGTGCTCTCTGTTGTTAGTAGCTATCTTGGCCAAGTAGTTGCTAGTGACTCCAAGAGGGGGTATTTATGCTCGATAGTGGGTTCATGCCTCTAGTTTTCAAGGGAAGTGACATAAATCTCTTCGGTTGTAGATGTGTTGTTTCCACTAGGGAGAAAACAACGGTCTCTTGTTCATGGAATAAGTTAATTGTTTACCTTACACACTTTGCTTAAAGCAGTTGTCTGTTGCTTGCAACTTAATATTGGAGGGGGTTCGGATGATAACCCAAAGGTGGACTTCTAGTCATAGATGCAATTGGATGGCGGTCTATGTATCTTGTTGTATTGCCCAATCGAATCACATAGGATCTTTTTGTCTAGTATTGCATTGTTATGCCTTGCCTAGTTCCTATCAATTGCCCTGCTGTAATCTGTTTACCCTTCATGCCATGTTGTTTATCTAAGGATAGCACCTCTAGTGAACTATGGAACCCGGTCCAATCTTTACCATTCATACATCCTCCATTGTTACCTGTTTACTTGCTGCAAACCATTCATTACCTTCCACACCATATGTTTAATCCTTTGTTACAACAACCGGTGAGATTGACAACCTCATTGTTTGTTGGGGCAAAGTCTTGAGTTTGTGTTGTGCAGGTTTCCATGTTGCTTGCAACACCTTTGAGACGTTTCCTTCTTCCTACTAGTTTGATAACCTTGGTTTCTTACTGAGGGAAAACTTGTTGTTGTGTTGCTTCATACCTTGCTCTTGGGGTTTCCCGACGAAGTGCTCAACATCAACACAGCACCATCAAGCTTTTCTGGCGCTGTTGCCGGGGAGGCTAAGGACGTCTTCACAAGGGGAGTCCTCCTCAACCTTTCTCTTTACTTGTTTTTGGTTTGCTTAGTTTCTTTTGCTTGGTTTTGTTTGCCTCTTTTTATCAAAAACTCCAAAAAAAATAGTTTAGTTTGGTTTGCTCTCTTTATTCAAAAACACAAAAAAAAAATTCCCACTCTGGTTGTTGGTCTGTTATTGCCTTGCTTGGTCATGCTTTCTATCAATGAATGGCTTCTTTGAAACTAGTTCTTATTGGCAAGGTGGGTTCACGGAAGAACAAAAGTATTATTATAAGGAGCACCATTTGTCACAAAAAGGGAAACACTTATGGGAACAAATTGATAAGTTGAATACTATTGCTAGAAACGTGTGCTCTACTTTTAATGTTACTTATTGCTTTGATAAATCTTGTTGCCATAGGAGGTATAAACACCTTCCTTTTTAGTGTGAGTATAATGATAATGTTACCATATCTTCTTATGTTAAAGGAAATTATGACTTTTATGATGTGGAACAAATTGAAGAATTCATTGCTTTCAAGGGTGCATTTGAACTTGCTAGTTTGCTTGAAAATACTGATGATGCACCTTATGAATATGAGGTTATGAGATACTTAAATTTTGCTTTGATAATTACAAGGAAGAAAATGGCTATATTCTTGAATATTTTAATAGATGCTTTCCACAAATGGAAGAGACTAATGCCTTGCAGGAGCCTATGGAAGAAGAAATTGTTGAAACTGGAAGTTCATTAAATGAAAAAGAGGAGGAGAGTGATGAACAAAAGGAGGAAGAATGGATTATCTACCCATGCCTACCTTCTAATGAGAGTAACTCTTTATATCTTACATTATTTGATTGTCCCCCATGCTTACCAAAGGAGGATGAATGTTATGTTCCTGTGGATCCTTTTGAAATATCTACTTTGGGTAAAACATGTGAAGGTTTTAATCCCACTATTTTTGAGCTTGATAGAAATTATGTGTTTATATATCATGAAAAGCATGCTTTATGTGATAGTTATATTGTTGAGTTTATTCATGAGACTACTGAAAATTATTATGAGAGAGGAAAATATGGTTGTAGAAGTTTTCATGGTATTAAAACACCTCTCTATGTGCTGAAAGTTTTGAAGTTACTCTTGTCTTATCTTCCTATGATTGTCACTTTGTTCTTCATGAATTTATTTGTGTACAAGATTCATATGCATAGGAAGTGAGTTAGACTTAAATGTGTTTTGAATTTGCTTCTTGATGTTCTCTTTTACTTCGATTCATATTTCTTATGTGAGCATCTTCTCAAACTATCAAGCCTAACTTAAAGGCGTTAAAGAAAAGTACTTGTTGGGAGATAACCTAAGAGTTTCCTTGAGTCTTGGACGTTATTACTTCAGTAATGACCTATCCTTATCCTTTTTGTTTGCTTTTTGTGCCAAGAATAACCTCTAATGAGAGGGAAGTAAGATTTGGGGAGTTGCTGTCCCGAAATAGATTTCTTTCCTCCACCATAAAAATTCGTGAGGAGTCTTTGTAAGTCGGATTGAGCTGAAAATTTACGAATAAATCCCCCAGTATGTTAGATAACTTTCTTTAGTTCAACACTTTTTGATTTGAGTAACAAAATATTTCGCAAAAATCGTTTTCTACCTTCTGGTCTGTTTTGACAGATTTCTGCCATTATTTGCATTTCCTTCTTATTGATTCCTTTTTGGGTTCTCTTTTGGGGAATTGAGATTTTTGAAGGAGTTGCTACAGTAGCATGAGGTTTTAGTGAAAAATTTTGCTATTCCAAATCTAGGCCCAAAGGTCTATTATCTTTTGAATACACTAATGTTGCTAATGAAGATTGTGTGAAGTTTTGTATGAAGGAAAAATTTCAGGTGTAGAGAAAGAATGATGTAATGAGATGAAGAATGGACAAAAGCTCAATCTTGGGGATGCCACCCCGGTGTCACCCCAAGAAATATCCAAGAGGTACAAGCGTCAAAGCTTGGGGATGCCCAAGGCATTCCCTTCTTCATCAATAAAAAACTCAGGTCTATCTAGACACTTCGTTTTTATTGTTTCATGCACTGTTGTGTTGTTCTTGGAGCGTCTTAGTTTTAGTTTGGTTTGATTAGTTTGTTTAGTTTGCTTAAATAAAGTAGTTTGGACCCCCGTTCTCGCTGTGTTGTTTCAAATAAGTTGCTTGGTGTTGGAAAGGAGTAGAAAGTTCTTGCCTTATAAGTGCAAGAGGAGCTTGCATTGACTGTGACTTAGACTTTAGCATGACATGCTAGGTGTCGTTTTAACCTTATGCTTAGTGATTATTGCTGTAGCATGTCTTGTTCCAAATAATTGGAATTTCTTAGTGTGCCTTGAAAGAATTATGCGTTATTTTAGCATGCAAAAGCATAGTATTGTGGTATTCTCCTTTGATGCTTTGTTTGGGTTGACTTGGCACATGCTCACACCATGTTATGACTATGAACAAGTCACCATAGCCTCTATGATCATTTAGTCCTTGACTTGTAGTACCACTCTATGCTTTGATTAGTAATGTTTTGTTGCTTTGCATGATTATGGCCATTATTGCTCTCTTAGTTGGTTGCTCCCAGTCTTTTGCTAGCCTCCACTTGTATGAGTAATCTCTACTCATGCTTTCAACTCCCAAGAAACCAAGTTATTCCAAAGTGTCCACTATAAACTCCTATGCATGGTGTGTTACACCATTCCAAGTATATTCTTGTTTTCAGCTATCTTCCAATTAAAAGTATTTTGTTATGTGAAAACTTAGTGATTAAATCCCTAACAAACTTGATGTCACACTTTATATTATTTGCCCCTAATAAACTTGAACCATTGTATCATCTATGTTGTATATGCTTGCACTTATACATTGGAATTAGCAGAACCATGCTCTCATCGGAAACATTTTCAACATTGCACTTGTACTTTGTACATAGTTGATATCATGCTCTTTTGTCTATGGATGTCACCGATGGGAAATAAAGAGGGAGCTTGTAAGTCCATGGAGTTACGTATTTTGTGTTATAGAAACGCCTGGCCGCTAGCCTAATCCATGCCTAATCATGGTGGAAACTTGCAGCATCACCATAATGAGCTATCTGTGAAGCATCCTCAATAAAAAGCTATGCACATAGTAAATAAAAAGATCGCTGAGATGCTCATTGTCTGCTTGCCTTGTCATTTTGGTTATGGGATAACTCATGTACCATGCGCAAGGGGTATCCCATTGGCGGTTCTTTATGATACGCATGTACTTACTATGACAAGAACTTACAGGTGACTGAAGTTGAGTAGCATGAGGTGTGACCCTCGTATTCAAGGGACTTGAGATTTCCAACTTATACTTTGTCAAGCATATACTCCATAGTTTGTTCACTTTAACCTTAATCACTTCAAGATACTTATGATAGGGGCAATGAGGGCTGAAAGCTAACAAGTACCATAATTTTTGGAAGCTCTTTTTGAAACTTGAAATCCCTGCTTCCCTTTATGAAGGGCATTTCTTCCACTATTTTATTGAGTCTCCACCTTCTACCTTTAGGCACCATTAAGAGAGCATAGTTGTCATTCTGTGTGCAGTGTCCCAAAACTTATTGATTGATGCATATTGTGATATTACTTATTCTTGTGCTACTTGTATCTAGTCACTCTTATAAACTTTGAAGGTGTCCTATGCATCTATTTGCTACTCCATGAGGGGCTAGCAGAATGCCACTATGCCATGTTTTCTGTATGTTAAACAAACAAATGTTTTTCAATGTATGTTATTCATGATCTTTGTTTGTAGCCTTTCATGTTGCATGCACAGTTACTATGTCCTATTGTTGGAACTCCATCTTTCATGCACATGTTTAGAGTTCTTTGATCCCAGCTTTCAATGCTTGCAAATGTTTTGATCTTAGTTTTGACGGTGCATGTCACCTCAAAAATTATTCTTTTATCACTTACCTACTTGAGGACGAGCAGGAGTTAAGCTTGGGGATGCTTGATACGTCGGAAACGTATCTATAATTTTTTATGCTCCATGCTTGTTTACTATCTACTTTGCTTTTCTTTGTCTACACTTTGAGGTGTTTTTATATCTTTTCTGGAACTAACCTATTAACAATTTGCCACAATGTCAGTTGCATGTTTTCTTCTGTTTTTGGTTCCAGAAAGGCACAAAAACAATATTCTCGGAATTGGACGAGACAAAAGCCAAAGTCAATATTTTACCATGGGCGACACGAAGTCCAGAGGAGAGACGGAGAGGCGAGCCAGGGCCGCCACACCCCCTAGGCGCGGGTGGGCCCACCTCGCGCCTGGGCAGGGTGTGGGCCCTTTGGCCGCCTCCCAGCCTTGCCTCTTCGCCTATAAGAAGCCCCCGATACAGAAATCCTAGGCACCCGATCAAAACTCCACGAAACCTTCTGCAGCCGTCGCCACCATCGTCCCTAGATCGGGGAGGATCTAAAGTTCTTCCCGGCACCCTGCTAGAGGGGAGATCATCCCGAAGGCCTTCTTCTCCGGTATGAAGCATGAGTATTTCCACCTTGGACTACGGGTCCATGTCATAGCTAGATGGTTGTATCTCCTCCTTGTGCTTTCATGTATAGATCTTGTGAGCTCCGTTCATGATCAAGATCTAATCTATTTGTAATCATGCATGTTGTGTTTGCGGGGATCCGATGGATATTGAGATTACTATGTCAGATTGATTAATGGTTTTGTCTATTTGATACTATCATGCATGTGTTGTTTGTGATCTTGCATGCTCTCCGTTGTTACTTGTTAGTAGCTATCTTGGCAAAATAGTTGCTAGTGACTCCAAGAGGGTGAATTTATGCTCGATAGTGGGTTCATGCCTCTAGTTTCCAAGGGAAGTGACAGAAATCTCTTCGGTTGTAGGTGTATTGTTGCCACTAGGGAGAAAACAACGGTCTCTTGTTCATGGAACAAGTGGATTGTTTACCTTGCACACTTTGCTTAAAGCAGTTGTCTATTGCTTGCAACTTAATACTAGAGGGGGTTCGGATGATAACCTGAAGGTGGACTTCTAGTCATAGATGCATTTGGATGGCGATCTATGTATATGTTGTATTGCCCAATCGAATCGCATAGGATCTTTTTGTCTAGTATTGCATTGTTATGTCTTGCTCAGTTCCTGTCAATTGCCCTGTTGTAATTTGTTTACCCTTCATGCCATGTTGTTTATCTAAGGAGAGCACCTCTAGTGAACTATGGACCCCGGTCCAATCTTTACCATTGATACATCCTCACTATTACCTGTTTACTTGTTGCAAACCATTCATTACCTTCCACACCATACGTTTAATCCTTTGTTACAACAACCGGTGAGATTGACAACCTCACTGTTTGTTGGGGCAAAGTCTTGAGTTTGTGTTGTGCATGTTTCCACGTTGCTTGCAACACCTTTGAGACGTTTCCTTCCTCCTATTGGTTCGATAACCTTGGTTTCTTACTGAGGGAAAACTTGTTGTTGTGCTGCTTCACACCTTGCTCTTGGGGTTTCCCGACGAAGTGCTCAACATCAACACAACACCATCAGGTACCATAGTTCATCATCCATTACAAACCATAATAAAGGTCTTACAAATAAAGGATCTCATGATCCAGTCTTAATACAATCAACGCAGCGAAATATATAATAACGGTAGCATGGTCGAAGCTCCATCTTCAGGGTCACAGGAAATGCTGACGATGGGAGATGATCCTAGTTGTCATAGAAGTCCTGCTGTCCATCATCCTTGTAGTCCTCCTCATAGTCTGGCCATAGGAATAGCCAGGGACAAAGCCATGAGTACTCTTTAAGTACTCGTAAACTATCACTGACAAGTAAAGTAGTTCGAGTAGGAATCCTAAGCTCTAGGTTTGTTTGCAACAAGCCAGGTTTATCTCTAACTGAGTTTAGAAGTAAAGAAAACTAGTTTAATGTTTTACAACACCTAAGTGGGAACTTAATTTTCCTATTCAAAACCTTGTTGTGGTCAAGTCAAAGTCATAGTTCATTTCACAAGTATTTTGAAAACATCTCATGACGTAACAGTATGGCCACTCCAACTGTCCATAACCGCGGACGCGGCTATTCGAATAGTTTGACACTCTGCAGAGATTGTACACTTTCACCACAACATTCGATACGTCTGTCA
Organism: Avena sativa; assembly: GCA_916181665.1. NCBI lineage: Eukaryota > Viridiplantae > Streptophyta > Magnoliopsida > Poales > Poaceae > Avena > Avena sativa. The sequence continues at coordinate 23,312,535 of OV702298.1, forward strand.
GGAACAATCCTGAATCATCATACTTAGTATGCGGATAATCAATCCTAACCTTTCGATTACACACCCTAGTATAGGCACCTCCCCTATGAGTTTGGCCTCCCAACCATGACCATCTGTCATCTTGGGAACTGCACAGACGGACATTTATCATGAGGTAGCCTCAGCTCAAACCTCTTCCGCAAGGGAACCCATACTAAGACATATAAACTTCTAGTCAAGCCCTACCCAAATTAGGGTATTGTGGTTGTACGGTAAAATTGGAATGGTATCGCTCCGAACCCAACCATCAATTTTTAATAAAAGGGCTAAGGCTCATGCCTCAACATTTTCATCATCAAATCATCTTGTGTTCACTAACACATGTCAAAACATTTCAATAGAATAAATCTTGATTCCAAGGTTTTCATAATCATTTTCACCAAGTATTCTCATCTAAAGTGATCAACTTTTATGCTTAGCACTAGCCACTAAAGTTGAGGGTATTCACTAATGAGGGGTGCTAATCAAGTGTGACTATCCAAATCTAGTCTCATGCCTCAGTATGACATCTAGTTCTAACTACTTAGGCCTAGTTTTATTCTCTTTATGCAATCTATAGTATTTTTTTCCAAAATTCACAAGTTACTAAGGGAAGGTAAAGAACTTTGATAAAGAAATAAAAGGATAAAGCTTGCAAGTAAAACTTGGGATTGGTATAATCAAGGTGGTATAACCAAAGCATGCCTAATGCATCTTGCATAGGTTAACTTGGAGTGTTAGGCTTACAAGTATTTGCTTGCATAATTAACGTGCAAGTGTTAGCTTGCCTTGATTGGTGCAGTGGTTGAAGTTTTCTTCTTCTTCATAGTACTCCTCCTCCTCGTAGCCTTGGTCGGTACTAGCGTCTATAAATGAATACGAGGTACACAATCACCAAACAATACTTAACTACCTCTATTTAGCACACAAAGGTTCACACTAGATGATCTAGAATCATCACAAACATCACATGAAATAAAGACCTAGTTTTATTTATTTTATTTTGGAAAAGTAATTTCTACTCATTGAAAACTACTTAAGATTTAATATTCTCCAATTAAAATATGGGATCATGTTGACACATGTCATCACCACATATTTCGATACTTGGGAATGTGATTTAAAGTGGTGGTCATATTTTATAGAGTTTAAAATTATTATTTGATATAATTAAAGTGACTAGAAATGCCTATATAGCATTCCTTTAGTACTAGTCCAAGATCGCTGCATGTAAACCTAAATATTTTTACATATTCAGTTAGATCTTGTCAAATGTGATTTTTGAGAGTTGGAATCAACTCAAAAGCATTTATGGTTGATTTTTGAAAAATGTTTGAATGTGGAAAAGTCTCTGTCTTGTTATTTTTGGTGTAGGTGATCTATAATTTCAAATAGTTTGAATCCAACAGGTTTCGATTGATAATTTGAATACCTTTCTAAAAAATGGAATCAGGTCATTTGGTTCAGTACATCTCTTTGAATTGATTTTCAAAGTCACTGACTGAACTAGGTTTGAATTAAAATGGAAAATATCTATTTGAATTACTAGGCTACGCGCGGGAAAAGAACTGGGCCGGCCCAGCTGCACAGCGCGCGCAGCGGGCTGTTGACAGGGGGGTCCCAAGGGTCAGCGGATCATTCTAAATGAAGCGGTATCTTTCAATCTGATCCCTATGATTAGAACAAGATCTACGGCTCACACTCATCGTCTCCGTCGAACAGCTCCGACGAGACCGAACCCTAACAGCGACGGTGGGGGTACGCGGTGGCTTACCAGGGCTCCATCTAGGGTTGGCAATGGGGTCGAACGACGTTGTCGACAATGGCGGTTTGAACGGTGGTCGCGGGGGCTCCTGGGTTGGCTCCAATCAACGGCTCCTCTCCTCTTCTGCAGCGGCGTACTTCGGCAAAATTCAGGCAGCCTGGTGCTCGCCTTGCTCCGGGAAAAGGTGTTGGGTGGTTTTGAGAGAGAGGGGAGTGAGGTGGTGTGAAGAATTGAGGCGAGGGTGGACACTATTTATACACCGGCGAGAGGGGAAGTGCGGCATGGTCAGGCTCCTCCGGCGACGTCAGTACATCGAGCTACGGGCATAGCTCCTGTACCATGCGCAAAGGGTATCCCGTTGGCGGTTCTCTATGATACGCATGTACTTACTATGACAAGAACTTACAGGGGACTGAAGTTGAGTAGCATGAGGTGTGGCCCTCGTATTCAAGGGACTTGAGATTTCCAACTTATACTTTGTCAAGCATATACTCCTTAGTTTGTTCACTTTAACCTTAATCACTTCAAGATGCTTATGATAGGGGCAATGAGGGCTGAAAGCTAACAAGTACCATAATTTTTGGAAGATTTTTTTGAAACTTGAAATCCCTGCTTCCCTTTATGAAGGGCCTTTCTTCCACTATTTTATTGAGTCTCCACCTTCTACCTTTAGGCACCATTAAGAGAGCATAGTTGCCATTCTGTGTGTAGTGTCCCTAAACTTATTGATTGATGCATATTGTGATATTACTTATTCTTGTGCTACTTGTATCTAGTCACTCTTATGAACTTTGAAGGTGTCCTATGCATCTATTTGCTACTCTATGAGGGACTAGCCGAATGCCACTAGGCCATGTTTTATGTATATGAAACAAACAATTGTTTTTCAATGCATGTTATTCATGATCTTTGTTTGTAGCCTTTCATGTTGCATGCATAGTTACTATGTCATATTGTTGGAACTCCATATTTCATGCACATGTTTAGAGTTCTTTGATCCCAGCTTTCAATGCTTGCAAATGGTTTGATCTTGGTTTTGACGGTGCATGTCACCTCAAAAATTATTCTTTTATCACTTACCTACTCGAGGACGAGCAGTAGTTAAGCTTGGGGATGCTTGATACATCGAAAACGTATCTATAATTTTTTATGCTCCATGCTTGTTTACTATCTACTTTGCTTTTCTTTGTCTACACTTTGAGGTGTTTTTATATCTTTTCTGGAACTAACCTATTAACAATTTGCCACAGTGTCAGTTGCATGTTTTCTTCTGTTTTTGGTTCCAGAAAGGCAGAAAAACAATATTCTCGGAATTGGACGGGACAAAAGCCAAAGTCAATATTTTACCGTGGACGACATGAAGTCCACAGGAGAGACGGAGAGGCGAGCCAGGGCCGCCACACCCCAATAGGCGCGGGTGGGCCCACCCCACGCCTGGGCAGGGTGTGGGCCCTTTGGATGCCTCCCAGCCTCACCTCTTCGCCTATAAGAAGCCCCCGATACAGAAATCCTAGGCACCCGATCAAAACTCCACGAAACATTCTGTAGCCGCCGCCACCATCGTCCCTGGATCGGGGAGGATCTGAAGTTCTTCCCGGCACCCTGCCAGAGGGGAGATCATCTCGGAGGCCTTCTTCTCCGGTATGAAGCGTGAGTAGTTCCACCTTGGACTATGTGTCCATGTAGTAGCTAGATTGTTGTATCTCCTCCTTGTGCTTTCATGTACAGATCTTGTGAGCTTCGTTCATGATCAAGATCTAATCTATTTGTAATCATGCATGTTGTGTTTGCGGGGATCCAATGGATATTGAGATTACTATGTCAGATTGATTAATGGTTTTGTCTATTTGATACTATCATGTATGTGTTGTTTGTGATCTTGCATGCTCTCCGTTGTTAGTAGCTATCTTGGCAAAGTAGTTGCTAGTGACTCCAAGAGGGGGTATTTATGCTCGCTAGCGGGTTCATGCCTCTAGTTTCCAAGGGAAGTGATAGAGATCTCTTCGGTTGTAGATGTGTTGTTGCCACTAGGGAGAAAACAACGGTCTCTTGTTCATGGAACAAGTGGATTGTTTACCTTACACACTTTGCTTAAAGCAGTTGTCTGTTGCTTGCAACTTAATACTGGAGGGGGTTCGGATGATAACCTGAAGGTGGACTTCTAGTCATAGATGCGGTTGGATGGCGGTCTATGTATATGTTGTATTGCCCAACCGAAACTCATAGGATCTTTTTGTCTAGTATTGCATTGTTATGCCTTGCTCAGTTCCTGTCAATTGCACTGCTATAATTTGTTTACACTTCATGCCATGTTGTTTATCTAAGGAGAGCACCTCTAGTGAACTATGGACCCCGGTCCAATCTTTACCATTGATACATCCTCCACTATTACCTGTTTACTTGCTGCAAACCATTCATTACCTTCCACACCATACATTTAATCCTTTGTTACAGCAACCGGTGAGATTGACAACCTCACTGTTTGTTGGGGCAAAGTCTTGAGTTTGTGTTGTGCAGGTTTCCACGTTGCTTGCAACACCTTTGAGACGTTTCCTTCCTCCTACTGGTTCGATAACCTTGGTTTCTTACTAAGGGAAAACTTGTTGCTGTGCTGCTTCACACCTTGCTCTTGGGGTTCCCCGACGAAGTACTCAACATCAACACAACACCATCAGGTACCATAGTTCATCATCCATTACAAACCATAATAAAGGTCTTACAAATAAAGGATCTCATGATCCAGTCTTAATACAATCAACGCTGCGGAATATATAATAACGGTAGCGTGGTCGAAGCTCCATCTTCAGGGTCATAGGAAATGTTGACGATGGGAGATGATCCTAGTTGTCATAGAACTCCTGTTGTCCATCATCCTGGATGGTCTCCTCCAAGTCTGACACTTTGTGACGAAGGTGGGCAATGATGCGATCCTTCTTGTCACGCAGACGGCAAAGTGACTTGCGCTTCTTCACAAGGATGACGAGGGTCTAGTACTTCTTGACTCCAATGGCATAGTTGTGGTTGGCGTAGGCGCGGGCGTTGTCCAACTCCTTCTGCTTGTCATACAGCATGAAGTCGAGATGATCCACTTGATGCTTCAGCTCCGGATGACTTGGTACCTCCAATGGCTGTCCCATAGCATCACGCCTTGTGTAGTACTCAAAGCGAGTGCCCTTGATCTGGTTAATGCTTTGCCCACACAAATGGGCAAGAGCCTCCTGCATAGCCCTGGCAAGTCCGTCTAGCCAGTTGTTCTCCCTCAAGCTGAATTGGATCTTCTCCGAGGTGGGTGCCTCCATCTTTCCTCTGAGATTGGCAACGATCAGCCATTGTATTTCTCCTCCTTGCTGATCATTGAGTTGTGCTCCAAAGAAATTGGGGTGCGGGTGCTCAAGAAGTTTTGAGAGTTGGTCTAAATCGTGCTCGAAGATGAGCTGTCCTCCATTGTCCAACTGATAGAACTTGCTATACTTGACTTCCATCTATAAGAATGTAGGATGAGTAAGTTAGTGAGGTGATAAAGTGTGTCAAATTTTATGTAGGATTGCAAGAATTTTTGAGGAACATGAAATTTCTCGAAGGAATCTAAGTGATAATAATGAGAATAGGTTTTCATAAATACGCGGTGGCTTACCAGGGCTCCAGCTAGGGTCGACAATGGGGGCGAACGACATTGTCGACAACGAAGGTTCGAACGATGGTCGCGGCGGATCCTGGGTTGGCTCCAATCAACGGCTCCTCTCCTCTTCTGCAGCGGTGGACTTCGGCAAAATTCAGGCGGCCTGGTGCTTGCCTTGCTCCAGGGAAAGGTGTGGGGTGGTTCTGAGAGAGAGGGGAGTGAGGTGGTGTGAAGAATTGAGGCTGGGGTGGCCACTATTTATACACCGGCGAGAGGGGCAGTGCAGCATGATGGTCAGGCTCCTCTGACGACGTCAGTACAGCGAACTACGGGCATGGCGAAGGGCGTAGGGACGGTGCGATGTCTCCTGGCGGTCGTCGCAGGCTTAATGGTGTAGCAAGGGGCGGTCGAGAACGGTAGGGCGCGGTTCATGCTCTGCACGGGAACGGCGGTGTTCGAGACGGCGTACAAGTGCTTCGTATCGTGCGGCGGCGAACGGTCATGTTGGGAATATCCCTAGAGGCAATCATGTATGATGATATTTCTCATTGTATTCATAAAGATATTAAGTTGTCCTTGTATAAACATCCGATGTATATCATTGAATATGTGATTCGGTTGTGGAACTATACATTCATGTTGTTTGTACTAAATATCCTTGGTCATCGAGGTTGTGCTGGACACACAACTTAGACCACGGCTTGATGACTCCGTTCCACTTGTCATGAGTATGGAGATGCTATTCCGACTTACACAGATTCGGCTAAAGAGTTTAGCGAGTCGGATTGACCCATATTGAGGTACAACAAACAAGTTGTCATTTGTATATCTCAATCAATGTAATCCTTAGACCTGAGGTTGTTGCATAGTCCAAGTTGAGGATCACCGACTTAGGTTCTGTCAAATGCTGATCCGTAACTGGGCAGTTATAAAGGTAGAGCTCGGGTCGACTGAGAATCAAGTTGCATGATGTGAATAACCAAGATGGGATTTTGCCCCTCCACTTGGAGAGATATTCTTTGGGCCCTCTCGAATGATTTGATTCGGAAAGCATGGCCATGCACGACTCCGTTAAGTGTTAACCGAGGCGATCGACTAAGAGTTGGTCGGGTGAATCACTTATCTCGGATCAAGAAGAGAGTCAGACTATTTAAGGGATGACAATTATTCGCCTATAGTCTGACAAGGTATATCATGAGGGAAAAGGGACTCGGACGTAAGTTGCATTGGAAAGGCAAGTCGTCATGACTCGTTGGTACTTGGAAGTTGGCACGTTCTGCTAGGAGCCACTACCGAATTGAGAGTCGGACTCTAATCGTGTCCAAGTAGCCATGAGCCTGCGGGGTCACACACTTAAGAGCGGGAGCAAGTTCGGATTAGATCTGAACCGAAAATCTGGTTGGGTTGGACCCAAGCCAGATTAGGGCTGAGTCAGTGAGTCGGACTCACGGTGACTAGTGTTATATGGGCTTTAGTGAATGGGCCACGAGAGTGGAGCCCACATTCACTCCCTATATATAGTGGAGCACAGTAACCCAGAAAGGTTAATCATTGATCGGTTAGGTCATTCCATGTGTTGGAAACCCTATCTCCACAACAGTCTTGCCGTCGTAACGAACCTAGCAGTTCGTCGCCGGTGCTCCTCCTTGCACGTGTGTATACCAGCAGAGGTGTTGTACAATCAGCACCAGGACGATTGGATCGCAAAGGACTGCACTGCATCAAGTGACGCGCTACATCAGTAATCCGCAACTGCGCGTCTAGTGGTAAACCTCGTGGCCTTCTACCTTAGCTAGATCTTGGGATCACCACGTTAGAAGAAAAGGTTTTGTTTTCTCTCTATGTGGCCCAATAGTGGTATCAGAGCGATAGCTTCTGGTTTTAGGCTCGAGATCTCGCATATGTGATATGCGGTTGGCTATAGATGAGAACTATGTGCTATTTTGGTGGTCGATCTATGAGATATATCGATTTTGTACGAGGTTGATTGGATCAACTGTACTCGGGGAATGGTAGATCTGATTTCCGTGATCATACTGCTGCGGTTGTGGAACGACATACCCCTATCGGTCGGCTTCTGCCATCGGGGTAGACTGTGACACGTAAATCAAGAGGCGGTGATCGAAGATCAAAAAGGTTGATCGAATCGGAAAAATGGTCGGAATCCATGTCCAGATCGTAGATGATATCTACGTTTTCAGAAAAATCGTCGGGCGCTGCCCCTTCGATCCCCGCCCGCTATCCAGCTAGCGGGACTGTCGGCTTCGCCCTGTCGTAGCGCCTTAGATGTCGTTGCGAGTTTCACAACGCCGGTAGATATTGTATCTATGCATAACTTGTTTTTACAGAAAGTTGTGAATGGTATGGTTCGTGTGCATGTGATATATGTGTGTAATCCATATGTGATCTGCGAATCACGGACTGGAGCCTAGATGTTGTCATATTATTATATAACGACCTGTTTCTCGGATTCTCCTTGTAATTTACTGTACTAAGCTAGTGTAGCTGTTTGGAGAACCCGGATGGCATGCAAGGCGTTGTACATGTCGGCGACATGGAGTAAGACGGCAAGTGACAAGAGTTGGCACGAGTCGGATTACAGGCTTTGTGAAGATGGAGATCGCCATGAAGGGAGCCATACCATTTCACATTATAATTGCTTTATTTTGTGTTATTGTTATGTCTTTGTTTTATCTCTATTAGATAGTCGTTAAAATTTAATCCCTCAAAGAAGGTCTAGTCGGTTTTCCCGCTAGTGTTTGCATCATCACAAGTTGGACATTTTTGGTAGTGGGCTCATAAAATTGAGGTGCTGCCAATTCTTTCCGACTAGGTGGTTTCGAGTCGGACTCTTACTGCGGAAACACTCGGTAAGCTAGACGGGTCTATCACAACGGTTGTGGGGCTCGGGGAAAAGCCGGACCGGAGCCAGGGCATGTGATGCCACCCGTCCAACAGGAGTCGTATGAGATGCGATTGACAAGGAGTTGTCTACCTAGATCACTTGGCGGCTAGCGGTGATGCTAAAGATCACTAGACGACTTGATTATTTAGGATCCTGAATCACTAAGTAACCATCGGAGGGGTGTTGGTTCTAGTGGGAGCATAAAATATTAAAGTGTTTAATATGCTTGCTCTTTTATGAATACATGTCTTAAGTGTTTTGCATTTTTTCTGTTGTAGATCATGGCACCAAGTAGCAGTCACTCTCAGATATCCGGTTTTGCGTTGAGAACTATCCTTGAGAAAGATAAACTAAATGACACTAATTTTACCAACTGGTATCGAAATCTGAGATTTGTTCTCAAACAAGAAAAGAAGGACCATGTCCTAGACAACCCACTTCCAGATGATCCGAATGAGAATGCGACTGTCACTGCCACCAATGCCTACCGTCGGGCTAAGGATGAGTCCACGGATATTAGCTGTCTTATGCTTCCTCACATGGAACCGGACTTGCAAAAGCAGTTCGAGAATGTTGAGGCCTACGATATGATCGAAAGCCTCAAAAATATGTTCCAGGCTCAGGCAAAGACTGAGAGGTATCAAGTCTCTCAGACTTTGCTGAGTTGCAAGCTTAGGGATGGTGATCCACTGAGTCTGCATGTGATCAAAATGGTTGGTTATGTGCAGTCTCTGGAGAGGCTTGGCTACCCCATTAGCGAAGAGTTCACTACGGATATAATTCTGAACTCTCTTCCCAATGCATATGGGCAGTTCATTTCGAACTACCACATGCATGGTATGGATAAGAAGCTCACTGAATTACATGGGATGCTCAAACAGGTAGAGGCGGATCTCAAGAAGGGTGCCAGTCAAGTGTTGATGGTGCAGAATAAGGGTAAGTTCAAGAAGAGTTCTTGGACTAAGAAGAAGGCTAAGTCGGGAGGAAAGCAGGCTCAGGACTCGGTCCCAAGCGCTTCCTCAGGGACTAAGCCATCTCCTTCAGCTGGATCCACTTGCTTCTACTGCAAGGCGGATGGCCACTGGAAGAGGAACTGCAGCAAGTACTTGGACGACAAAGCCAAGAGTGGAGGTATGACTTCCGACTCAGGTACACTTATTTGCAATGTTATAGACATATATCTTGCTGATGCACCTAATAGTTCTTGGGTATATGATACCGGATCAGTTATTCACATCCGCAACTCGTTGCAGGGACTGGTAAGAACTAGGAGCATAGCAGGAGGCGAGGTTGATATTCGATTCGGCAACAAAGCAAGAGTTGCTGCGTTGGAAGTCGACACGATGCAGCTTCATTTACCTTCCGGATTCATTATGGAACTGAATAATTGTTATTATGTTCCAGTGCTCAGTCAAAACATTATTTCTGCTTCATGTTTGATGAGGCAAGGCTATGTGTCGAATATCAAGAATAATGGTTGATATTTGTATTTGAATGATATGTTTCACGGATTTGCACCCGTACAGGATGGGTTATTTATTTTGATTCTTGATGGTGAGTCAGTTTATAACATAAATGTTAAAAGGTTGAAACCAAATGATCTGAATATGACTTACTTTTGGCACTGTCGGCTTGGTCATATAAGTTGGAAACGCATGAAGAAGCTCCATGATGATGGACTCCTAACTTTGTTCGACTTGGAGTCGTTTGAGACATGTGAATCTTGCCTACTCGGCAAAATGACCAAGACACCTTTTGCAAAGAGTTGCGAAAGGGCATCCGACTTGTTGGGACTAGTACATAGTGATGTATGTGAACCATTGAGCACGACAGCCAAAGGTGGTTATGAGTACTTCATTACCTTCACTGATGATTTGAGTAGGTATGGATATATCTATTTGATGAAACATAAGTCGAAAGCCTTTTAAAAGTTCAAAGAATTCCAGAATGAAGCACAAGAATCAACTCGGCAAGAAAATAAAGTTTCTTCGGTCAGACCGAGGAGGCGAGTACATGAGCCATGAGTTTGATGACCATCTAAAAAGTTGTGGAATAGTTCCTCAACTTACCCCGCCAGGAACACCGCAAAGGAACGGTGTTTCGGAAAGGCGGAATCGGACCTTGTTGGACATGGTACGATCAATGATGAGTCGGACAGATTTGCCTTTATCATTTTGGGGTTATTGTCTAGAAACAGCGGCGTCCATACTAAACAGAGTACCATCAAAGTCAGTAGAGAAGACACCGCATGAGATGTGGACAGGCAAAAAGACGAGTTTGAATTTCCTTAAGATTTGGGGTTGTGAAGCATTTGTCAAGCGACTTTAGTCGGACAAGCTTACGACCAAGTCTAATAAGTGTATTTTCATGGGGTATCCGAGGGAAACCTTGGGTTACTACTTCTACAACTGAGAAGAGAGCAAAGTGTTTGTCGCTCGGAATGGTGTCTTCCTTGATAAAGAGTTTCTCAGTTGAGGAGTCAGTGGGAGCACGGTGCAGCTCGAAGAAATTCGAGAGGAACCGACTAGTAGCGAGTCGGAAAAAACCTTGGAGGTCGAGCCGGTCGTGGTAGCTGAGCCGGCAACATCACCTGTACTACGAAGATCGGCGAGATTGCGAAGTGTTCGTGATGTATTACTGTTAGACAGTGATGAGCCAACAAATTATTCAAAAGCGATGGTGGGATCTGATTCCGAGTCATGGCTTGGAGCCATGAGATCCAAGTTAAAGTCCATGGATGAAAATCAAGTTTGGAACTTGGTTGATCTGCCAGACGGTGCAAGACCCGTTGAGTGCAAATGGGTCTTTAAGAAGAAAACTAATATGGATGGAAATGTTTCCGTCTATAAAGCACGTCTTGTCGCGAAGGGGTTCCGACAAGTTCAAGGAGTTGATTACGACAAGATTTTCTCTCCCGTAGCGATGCTTAAATCAGTTCAGATCATGTTAGCTATAGCAGCCTATTTCCACTATGAGATATGGCAGATGGATGTGAAAATGGCCTTCCTTAACGGAAATTTAACCGAGGACGTGTATATGATACAGCCTGAGGGTTTTGTTGATCCGGCTAATGCTGACAAAGTGTGCAAACTTCAGAAATCCATTTATAGGTTGAAGCAAGCATCTCGGAGTTGGAATATTTGCTTTGATGAGGTAGTCAAATCGTTTGGCTTCATCAAGAGTGATCATGATTATTGTTTATACAAGAAGTTTAGTGGGAGAAAAGTAAACTTTCTAATCTTATATGTGGATGACATATCATTGATTGGAAATGATGTCCAGATGTTGCAAGAAACCAAGGAATCATTGGAAAGGAGTTTCTCAATGAAAGACTTGGGTGAGGAAACATATATCCTCGGAATCCGGATCTATAGAGATAGATCAAGACGGCTCATTGGATTGAGTCTGAGTACTTATTTGGAAAAAGTGTTGAAGAAGTTCAACATGGAATCATCTAAGAAGGGGTTCTTACTGATGTCCCATGGTGTAAAACTTAGCAAGACTCAGTGTCCTTAGACAACTGATGAGCGAAGTCGGATGAGTGCGATTCCATATGCTTCTGTAGTCGGATCCATCATGTATGCCATGATTTGTACTAGGCCGGATGTTTCCTATGCTCTAAGTGTTGTGAGAAGATACCAGGTTGATCCTGGAGAAATCCACTAGACCGCGGCTAAAAATATCCTAAAGTACTTGAGAAGGACTAAGGATATGTTTTTGGTTTATGGTGGTGAAGATGAACTCAGTGTAAAGGGTTACACGGATGCGAGTTATCCTACCGACTCTAATGATTCTCGTTCGCAATCCGGATACGTGTTTATTATAAACGGAGGTGCTGTGAGCTGTAAGAGTTCCAAGCAAGAGATTGTGTCTGCATCTACAACAGAGGCTAAGTATATTGTTGCCTCGGAGGCAGCAAAGGAAGCTGTTTGGATGAGGAATTTCCTCATGGATCTTGGTGTGGTTCAGGGCTCGTCCAATCCATTAGACATGTATTGTGATAACAATGGTGCTATTGCACAAGCCAAGGAACCTAGACAACACCAGAAGAACAAGCACATACTCATGCGGTACCATCTGATTCGCCAGTTCATGGATCAGGGTGATATCAAGTTATGCAAAGTACACACGGATGCAAATATTGCGAATCCGTTGACAAATTCGTTACCCTAGCCGAAGCATGAGGCGCATCTGAGAGCCGTGGGCATTAGATGCTTAGACATGTGATGTCGGAAGATTGACTCTAGTGCAAGTGGGAGACTGTTGGGAATATGCCCTAGAGGCAATCATGTATGATAATATTTCCCATTGTATTCATAAAGATATTAAGTTGTCCTTGTATAAACATCTGATGTGTATCATTGGATATGTGATTTGGTTGTGGAACTATACATTCATGTTGTTTGTACTAAATATCCTTGGTCATCGAGGTTGTGCTGGACACACAACTTAGACCAATGTGAAAGTCGGCTTGATGACTCGGTTCCACTTGTCATGAGTATGGAGATGCTATTTCGACTTACACAGATTCGGCTAAAGAGTTTAGCGAGTCGGATTGACCCATATTGAGGTACAACGAATAAGTTTGTCATTTGTATATCTCAATCAATGTAATCCTTAGACCTGAGGTTGTTGCATAATCCAAGTTGAGGATCACCGACAGGTTATGTCAAACGCTGATCCGTAACTGGGCAGTTATAAAGGCAGAGTTCGGGTCGACTGGGAATCAAGCTGCGTGATGTGAATAACCAAGATGGGATTTTGCCCCTCCACTTGGAGAGATATTCTCTGGGCCCTCTCGAATGATATGATTCGGAAAGCATGGCCATGCATGGCTCGGTTAAGTGTTAACCGAGGCGATCGACTAAGAGTTAGTCGGGTGAATCACTTATCTCGGAACAAGAAGAGAGTCGGACTATTTAAGGGATGACAATTATTCGCCTATAGTCTGACAAGGTATATCATGAGGCAAAAGGGACTCGGGCGTAAGTTGCATTGGAAAGGCAAGTCGTCATGACTCTTTGGTACTTGGGAGTTGGCACGTTCTGCTAGGAGCCACTACCGACAGATCGATTGAGAGTCGGACTCTAATCGTGTCCAAGTAGCCATGAGCCTGCGGGGTCACACACTTAAGAGCGGGAGCAAGTTCGGATGGATCTGAACCGGAAATCTGGTTGGGTTGGACCCAAGCCAGATTAGGACTAAGTCAGTGAGTCGGACTCACGGTGACTAGTGTTATATGGGCTTTAGTGAATGGGCCACGAGAGTGGAGCCCACATTCACTCCCTATATATAGTGGAGCACAGTAACCCAAAAAGGTTAACCGTTGATCGGTTAGGTCATTCATGATTTGGAAACCTTAGCTCCATAGCAGTCCTGCCGTCGTAACGAACCTAGCAGTTCGCCACCGGTGCTCCTTCTTGCACGTGTGGATACCAGCAGAGGTGTTGTACGATCAACACCAGGACGATCGGATCGCAAAGGACTGAACTGCATGAACTGACGCGCTATATCAGTATTTCGCAATTGCGCGTCTAGTGGTAAACCTTGTGGCCTTCTACCTCAGCTAGATCTTGGGATCACCACGTTAGAAGAAAAAGTTTTGATTTATCTCTACATGGCCCAACAGGTCATGTCTGGGAGGTAGCTAGGGTCATGGTGAGTGTAGTTAAGCACGGCGAGGGCGAGGCGCGGTGTGTGCGCGCGTGTCGGCTGCGGCGCTCTGGCGTGCTCTTGGCATGGTTGCAGAGAAATGGGCACGGCGATTATCGAGTGGTCTAGGTCTTGGCTGCGCTCGAGGGTTGGACAAGGGGTGGCGGTGGATGGTGGTCTGTCTCCTAGATATCGTGGATGGGCGCGGCGTGTGCTCCTGCGAGCCTTCCACGGTCGGCCGGCGAGTGAGCTTCGGGCGGCATGGCACTAGTGCAAAGGGTAGAGGGGTAGCTTGTTCAATGTGTTGCTGGGTGCTGGGGGTGACAAGGGGAGTGAATTGGGGACAATGGTTTGATCAAACACTGCTCAAAATAGTAGAAGTTAGGCAAGGTTGATCTATGCTCACCAAGTGTTTGATGAAATGGCCGCATGAATTCTAAATTTAAATTTTTGGATGAATTTTGGTGAGTGATCTGATCACATTCTTGGTAGTCTGAGGTTTCTTGGGTTTGGCAAGGTGAAGTGGTTTGGTTGGGTTTTGAGAAATGGCTATCTTAGTACCTATTAAAGATTCAATTTTGAATTGTCTTTTGAATAGATTTGGAATTTGTTTCTGTTGGTTTGCAAAGTGGGCTTGGGTTCACTTTTACTTGGTCTGGAAAGGGGTGAAAAGAATTGGATTTGTTTCTGTTAGAAATCTTTGACTAGGAACACTCAAAGTGGTATAGTGGTTAACTTGGGTCAAAATGACCATTTGCTTATATTGCTTATTTTTTATTTTCTCTTCATTTGATTCTGCTTGGAAATGATCTAGATGATATTGTTTTCATCTTTAAACCAATCCTTGCCATTCATAGCAATCAAACATGGCATTTCAAGCATTCATGTATTAATCACACACACATGCATTCATATTAATTTTAATAACAAAAGTTTTTGTTAACCCTAAACTTGGGTGATTAAAACTTGATAATCTTGTTTAATATTTTTAAGCTGTTACAAACCTTCCCTCCTTAAACAAAATCTCGTCATGATATTTAAGAAAAATAAAACTAGGAAACTAGGAAGTAAAGAGATCTAGAAACTTAGTCCTAATGTAATCTTCTCGCTCCCAGGTAGCTTCTTCTTCAGTATGGTTACTCCATTGGATCTTGAGAAACTTGATACTCCGGGTTCTGGTGGTTCTGAAGGCTTCTTCCAAAATATGAATGGGTACTTCACGATAAGTTAGGTACTCGTTGATCTCTATGGTTTTGTGATTAATATTCTTAAAAACTTCGATCTTCTCCTGGACTTCTAGGCATTTGCGAAGTAATGAGATATGGAACACATCATGCACGGCTGACATCTCCTCCGGTAGTTCTAGTTGGTATGATACTTCTCCTCGGCGATTCAAAATCTTGAATGGTCCAATATATCTGGGGGCAAGCTTTCCTTTCAGTTGGAAACATTGCATTCCTTTTAAGGGTGATACTTTCAGATACACAAAATCTCTGATAGCGGAAGCTAGATTTTGACGTCTCTTGTCGGCATAACTCTTCTGTCTGGATTGGGCGGTCTTAAGGTGCTCATGGATCTTGTGAACTTTCTCTTCGGCTTCTCTTAGGATGTCGGGTCCGAAAATCTAACTCTCTCCTACTTCCGACCAATTCAACGGGGTACGACACTTCCTTCCATACATAAATTCAACTGGGCCATTTGCAAACTAGCTTGGTAACTGTTGTTGTATGAGAATTCTACGAAAGGCAGACAGTCTTCCCATTTAGATCCATATTCCAACACACAAGCTCTCAACATATCTTTGAGTATCTGGTTTACTCGCTCCATTTGTCCATCAGTCTGCGGGTGATAAGTTGTGCTAAAATCCAGTCTGGTTCCTAATCCTTCTTGGACTTTCTTCCAAAATCTCGAGGTAAATTGAGTTCCTCGATCTGACACAATGTTCTTGGGGACTCCATGCAAACTGACTGTCCTAGCAATGTACAACTCTGCTAGCTTCGAACTCTGGTAAGTGGTCTTGACCGGTAAGAAATGAGCGACTTTGGACAGTCTATCCACTATGACCCAAATAGAGTCATTTCCCCTACTAGATGTAGGCAAACCGGTGATAAAATCCATTCCAACTGAATCCCATTTCCATTCTGGAATCTGCAATGGTTGCAAAAGTCCTGTGGGTCTCTGATGCCCCGCTTTGACTCTCTGACAGATATCACATTTGACTATGTAGCTTCTGATTTCTCTCTTCATCTTGTGCCACCAAAATTGCTCCTTCAAATCCTGATACATCTTGGTTCCTCCAGGGTGGATGGAATAAAGAGTATCATGGGCTTCTTGTAAAATAGCTTGTTTCAACTCTGAATCTGCTGGTACACAGATATGTCCTTTGTACCACAAAACTCCTTCTTCATCTTCGGTGAATCTGGGTACCTTCCCTATACCGATACGGCATTTGATTTCGTCGATACTAGCATTTCCTTTCTGCGCCTCCTTGATCTTACTAATCAAAGTGGGTTGAAGTTCTATGCTAGCCAAAAATCCTTCACCAACTAGCTCCACTCTGAAATTTTCCATCTCCTCATACAAAATTGGCTGGGCTTCTTTTATCATGGTGTTCAATCGACACGGCAATCTGCTACCACATTGGCTTTGTCAGGGTGATAGTGAATGTCAAGGTCATAGTCGTTGATTAACTCTATCAATCTCCTTTGCCTCATATTTAGCTCCTTCTGGGTGAAAATATACTTCAGAATCTTGTGATACAAATAAATCTCATAGCGGTTACCCATGAGGTAATGCCGCCATGTCTTCAAGGCTAAAACTATGGTTGCTAGTTCAAGGTCATGGGTAGGGTAATTCTGCTCATGTTGCTTTAGTTGTCGGGATAGATAGGATATGACTTTGCCTTCTTGCATTAACACACATCCAAGACCAACCTTGGATGCGTCACAATACACATCAAAAGGCTTCTTGATATCTGGCATAATCAAGATTGGGGCTGAAATCAATCTCTTCTTGAGCTCTTGGAAACTTGCTTCACATTTGTCTGTCCATTCAAACTTCTTATCTTTCTTCAAAAATTGGGTCATGGGTCTTGCGATGCTCGAGAATCCTTCTATGAACTTGCGGTAATATCCCGCTAATCCGAGAAATGCACGAACTTGGGTTTGAGTGGTTGGGGCTTGGCATTCTTCAACATCCTTAATCTTGGCGGGATCGATAGCAATTCCTCCTGTCGACATGATATGTCCTAGGAATCCTAATTCCTTTAACCAGAACTCACATTTGCTAAACTTGGCATACAACTGATGTTCTCTAAGGGTTTCAAGGATGGTCCTCAGGTGTAGCTCATGGTCTTCTTCTGATTTGGAATAGATTAGAATATCGTCGATAAAAATAACGACAAACTTATCCAGGAAGTTCATAAAAATCTTATTCATGAGATTCATGAAATAAGCGGGGGCATTGGTTAATCCAAAAGACATGACATTGTACTCATACAATCCATATCTTGTGGTAAAGGCAGTCTTTGGAATATCCGTTGCGCGAATCTTGAGTTGATGATAACCAGTTCTAAGATTAATCTTAGAAAACACTTTGGCACCGGTCAATTGGTCAAACAGATCTTCTATCTTTGGCAGTGGGTACTTGTTCTTAATGGTGACATCATTCAGCTTCCGATAATCCGTGCACAAACGGTTACCTCCATCTTTCTTATCCACAAACAAAACAAGTGATATCCATGGCGATGCACTTGGTTGAATCAAACCTGTTTCTAGCATAGCATCTAGTTGCTTCTTTAGCTCCACTAATTCATACGGGTTCATACTATAAGGTCTCTGAGCTATGGGTCTAGTTCCAGGGATTAGTTCAATGATAAACTCGATATCCCGATCTAGGTGCATACCGAGCAATACACCTGGGAATACGTTGGGGTATTCACAGACTACTCTGAATTGGTCAATGGTTGGTTGGGCTAGACTCTTGTTGCTCATGAATGGACAGGGCAAGGTTTCAGATACATGCTCTACTGATACTTCAGTGGTACTAGTCATGTTTATGGCTTTCTTGGCACAGTCGATTAATCCTTTATGTTTCGACATCCAATCCATTCCTAGTACTACTTCCAAAC
This sequence comes from Avena sativa, assembly GCA_916181665.1. NCBI lineage: Eukaryota > Viridiplantae > Streptophyta > Magnoliopsida > Poales > Poaceae > Avena > Avena sativa. Next base: position 23,330,623 of record OV702298.1, read on the forward strand.
CTTTGGTTCCAAGTACTATTAGATTAGCATAAAAACTATTCCATGGATTCTGGTAGGTACGGCCTTGCAAATTTGTCTAGATTTGGTGGTTGAACCAGGTATTTGAACTATCATAACATGCTTCAATTTTGTTGGTTGAATCTTACTAGTGCATGCAAATTCTTCTATAACAAACGAGTGCGATGCTCTAGAATCAAACAACACTCTTTCAAGTACTGAGTTAACAGAAAACATACCCAGCACAACATCTGGCGCTTCCTGAGCTTCTTCAGCATTCATGTGAAACAGATGACCGTTGCGGTTGAGCGAATTCCCGGGGCAAATCTCCTTCCAGGCTGAACACGGTGTTGCTGCTGAGCTGATGCATTCACATTGGTGGCTGCTGTAAGCTTCTTGGGGCACTCGTTGGATTAGTGACCCTTGACTCCGCATTAAAAACAAGTAATCAGAGACTTGTCTTTTCCTGCAACAGGCACGACATTGCTTCCAGTCCTTGGGGAGTATTGTTGTTGTTGGTGTTGTTGTTGTTGTTGGATTTGGGCGGTGCACGGTTGAAATTGTTGGAGTTGCCGGGGTTGTTGTGGTTTCCTCCGGGCCTTGGGTTTCCTCCTCCACGGTTGGGATAGTTCGGACGGGACATAGGGGGTCTATTGTTTCTTGGGGCATATCCTACAGACGGGTTGGGGTGATACTTCGGGGTATGGTGGGATCCTGGTTGATGCATCATTCGACGTTTGCGGTTCTCATTGGCTTGGTTGATCTTGCCTTCCATCTGGATTGCAGAATCCACTAAGGATTCAAGGTCAGTGAAGGGAATGTTGACCAGCACTATCTGCATCTCATCATGCAGACCATTCAAGAATCTCTCCTTCTTGGCTTTAGTACCAATCTCATCAGGTGCATACCTATACAGAGACAAAAATCTGTCACTGTACTCTACCACAGTCATCCTTACCTGTTTCAGCTCCTTGAATTCACCCCTCATCCACAGAATCAAACACAGTGGCACATGGGTTCGACTGAACTTGAGTTTGAATTCATCCCAATCCATCATCTGTCCTCCATTCATGGTGCGAATGCTATTCCACCAAGCTCTTGCATCCCCTGCCAGATAATGGGTGGAAAATAGTACTTTCTTATTGGCTTCCACTCCTGCGACTTCTAAGTTGTTCTCCATGGTTTGCAGCCATTCATCAGCATCTAATGGCTCTTTAGACTTACTAAATATGGGGGGATTGGTGTTTTGAAAGTTCTTGAGCTTGGATCCATGGTTATCCCGGTTTCCATGGCCTTGATTATTATTGGCCATCTGAGCTATCTATTGAAGGGTGGCTAAGTTAGCTTGACGTTCAGCTCTTCCAGCTTCACGGTCAGCAACCATCATTTGCAAGATTTGGACCATCGGGTCTTGAGATGAGTTGTTCCCTCCGCGAGGCATCTGAAGATTGAGATAGATCATGAGACAAGAGGGAAATTTCTAAGGTTCATGGATTTGTTTTTTTGAAAAGCTTTTAAACTTTGAGTTTGACTCTACTTTTGCCAACTAACAACTTGCTTTTCATTCATTCATTCATTCATTCATTCATCCATTCATATCAGCCAATACAAACACACACCACACTAAGGTAACAGATGGTTTTAGGAACCATTCTGTGAATCTACAATATAGTGGGACCGGATACAACTCACACCTACGATAGTGCTCAAGTGCTACTACTCATCAGAACCGGTGGCTTCTTCATCATCAATGAAGGTGGAATCATCATCATCAGTGTGGAAGTCCATGTCGAGGTCCTCCAGGTAGTCATCATCATCATCACTGAGGTAGGAGTAGGGATCTCCACGGATATCTTCTCCTTCGTTCTCCCTCTCCTCAAGCTGCATGTCCCGCTCATGGATGGTCTCCTCCAAGTCTGACACTTTGTGACGAAGGTGGGCAATGATGCGATCCTTCTTGTCACGCAGACGGCAAAGTGACTTGCGCTCCTTCACAAGGATGACGAGGGTCTAGTACTTCTTGACTCCAATGGCATAGTTGTGGTTGGCGTAGGCGCGGGCGTTGTCCAACTCCTTCTGCTTGTCATACAGCATGAAGTCGAGATGATCCACTTGATGCTTCAGCTCCGGATGACCTGGTACCTCCAATGGCTGTCCCATAGCATCACGCCTTGCGTAGTACTCAAAGCGAGTGCCCTTGATCTGGTTGATGCTTTGCCCACACAAATGGGTAAGAGCCTCCTGCATAGCCCTGGCGAGTCCGTCTAGCCAGTTGTTCTCCCTCAAGCTGAATTGGATCTTCTCCGAGGTGGGTGCCTCCATCTTGCCTCTGAGATTGGCAACGATCAGCCATTGTATTTCTCCTCCTTGCTGATCATTGAGTTGTGCTCCAAAGAAATCGGGGTGCGGGTGCTCAAGAAGTTTTGAGAGTTGGTCTAAATCGTGCTCGAAGATGAGCTGTCCTCCATTGTCCAACTGATAGAACTTGCTATACTTGACTTCCATCTATAAGAATGTAGGATGAGTAAGTTAGTGAGGTGATAAAGTGTGTCAAATTTTATGTAGGATTGCAAGAATTTTTGAGGAACATGAAATTTCTCGAAGGAATCTAAGTGATAATAATGAGAATAGGTTTTCATAAATACTCACTTCTTTTGTTTTGAAACTAAGTTTTTGATTCAAGCGTCCATTCTAACTAGGGTCTCCTATGGTCAGCATGGCCATGATACCAACTTGTCAGCACCCGGATTTTTAATCCCAGATGCCTGTTATGCCATACATCGCAATCCCAAGATTACCATTTTTGCGAGACATAACAGATTGGTACCATAGTTCATCATCCATTACAAACCATAATAAAGGTCTTACAAATAAAGGATCTCATGATCTAGTCTTAATACAATCAACGCATCGAAACATACAATAACGGTAGCATGGTCGAAGCTCCATCTTCAGGGTCACAGGCAATGCTGACGATGGGAGATGATCCTATTTGTCATAGACTTCATGCTGTCCATCATCCTGGTAGTCCTCCTCATAGTCTGGCCATAGGAATAGCCAGGGACAAAGCCATGGGTACTCTTTAAGTACTCGCAAACTATCACTAACAAGTAAAGCAGTTAGAGTAGGAATCCTAAGCTCTAGGTTTGTTTGCAAAAAGCCAGGTTTATCTCTAACTGAGTTTAGAAGTAAAGAAAACTAGTTTAATGTTTTACAACACCTAAGTGGGAACTTAGTTTTCATGTTCACAACCCTGTTGTGGTCAAGTCAAATTCATAGTTCATTTCACAAGTCATTTTGAAAACATCTGAAGACGGAACAGTATGGCCACTCCAACTGTCCATAACCGTGGACACGGCTATTCGAATAGTTTGACACTCTGCAAAGATTGTACACTTTCACCACAACATTTGATACATCCATTAGGAACAATCCTGAATCATCATACTTAGTATGCGGATAATCAATCATAACCTTTCAATTACACACCCTAGTATAGGCACCTCCCCTATGAGTTTGGCCTCCCAACCATGACCATCTGTCATCTTGGGAACTGCATAGGTGGACATTCATCATGAGGTAGCCTCAGCTCAAACCTCTTCTGCAAGGGAACCCATACTAAGACATATAAACTTCCTGTCAAGCCCTACCCAAATTTGGGTATTGTGGTTGTACGGTAAAACTAGAATGGTATCGCATCCAAACCCAGCCATCAATTTTTAATAAAAGGGCTAAGGCTCATGCCTCAACATTTTCATCATCAAATCATCTTGTGTTCACTAACACATGTCAAAATATTTCAATAGAATGAATCTTCATTCCAAGGTTTTTATAATCATTTTCACCAAGTATTCTCATCTAAAGTGATCAACTTTTATGCTTAGCACTAGCCACTAAAGTTGAGGGTATTCACTAATGAGGGATGCTAATCAAGTTTGACTATCCAAATCTAGTCTCATCCTCAGTATGACATCTAGTTCTAACTACTTAGGCCTAGTTTTATGCTCTTTACAATCTATACTCCCTCCTTCCCATTTTAGGATGCCTATTAGTTTTGGTCAAAGTCAAATCTCATAAAGTTTGATCAACTATATAGATAAATAGATCAACATTAGCAACATGGTATGCATATAATAAGAAAATATATTTCATAATGATTCTAATAGCATTGAGGTGATATTGTAGAGATTGATACTTTATTCAATAAACTTGGTCAAAGGTTATGAAATTTGACTTTGATCAAAACTAATAGGCATCCTAATTTGGGAAGGAGGGAGTACTATTTTTTTCCAAAATTCACAAGTTACTAAGGGAAGGTAAAGAACTTTGATAAAGAAATAAAAGGATAAAGCTTGCAAGTAAAACTTGGGATTGGTATAATCCAGGCGGTATAACCAAAGCATGCCTAATGCATCTTGCATAGGTTAACTTGGAGTGTTAGGCTTGCAAGTATTTGCTTGCATAATTAACATGCAAGTGTTAGCTTGCCTTGATTGGTGAAGTGGTTGAAGTTTTCTTCTTCTTCTTCTTCCTCTTCTTCTTCTTGTTCTTCTTCTTCTTCTTCTTCTTCTTTGTAGTACTCCTCCTCGTAGCCTTGGTCGGTACTGGTGTCTATAAATGAATACGAGGTACACAATCACCAAACAATACTTAACTACCTCTATTTAGCACACAAAGGTTCACACTAGATGATCTAGCATCATCACAAACATCACATGAAATAAATACCTAGTTTTATTTATTTTATTTTGGAAATGTAATTTCTACTCACTGAAAACTACTTAAGATTTAATATTCTCCAATTAAAACATGGGATCATGTTGACACATGTCATCACCACATATTTCAATACTTGGGAATGTGATTTAAAGTGGAGGTCATATTTTATAAAGTTTGAAAATATTATTTGATATAAATAAAGTGACTAGAAATGCCTATATAGCATTCTTTTAGTACTAGTCCAAGATCACTGCATGTAAACCTAAATATTTTTACATATTAAGTTAGATCTTGTCAAATGTGATTTTTAAGAGTTGGAATCAACTCAAAAGCATTTATGGTTGATTTTTGAAAAATGTTTGAATGTGGAAAAGTCTCTGTCTTGTTATTTTTGGTGTAGGCGATCTATAATTTCAAATGGTTTGAATCCAACAGGCTTGGATTGATAATTTGAATACCTTTCTAAAAAATTGGAATCAGGTCATTTGGTTCAGTATATATCTTTGAATTGATTTTCAAAGTCACTGACTGAACTAGGTTTGAATTAAAATGGAAAATATCTATTTAAATTACTGGGCTACGCGTGGGAGAAGAAATGGGCCGGCCCAGCTGCACAACGCGCGCAGCGGGCTGCTGACAGGGGGGTCCCAAGCGTCAGCGGCTCATTCTAAACAAAGCGGTACCTTTCAATCTAAGCCCTACGATTAGAACAAGATCTACGGCTCACGCTCGTTGTCTCCGTCGAACAACTCCGACAAGACCGAACCCTAACAGCGATGGTGGGGGTACGTGATGGCTTACCAGGGCTCCAGCTAGGGTTGGCAATGGGGGCGAACGACGTTGTCGACGACGGTGGTTCGAACGGTGGTCGCAGCGGCTCCTGGGGTTGATCCAATCAACGACTCCTCTCCTCCTCTGCAGCGACGAACTCCGGAAAAATTCCGGTGGCCTGGTGCTTGCCTTGCTTCGGGGAAAGGTGTGGGGTGGTTCTGAGAGAGAGGGGAGTGAGGTGGTGTGAAGAATTGAGGCGGGGGTGGCCTCTATTTATACACCGGCGAGAGGGGCAGTGCAGCATGGTCAGGCTCCTCCGGCGACGTCAGTACAGCGAGCTACGAGCATGGCGAAGGGCGTAGGACGTTGCGGTGTCTCCTGACGGTCGTCGCAGGCTTAATGGAGCGACAAGGGGCAGTCGAGAACGGGCGGGTGCGGTCCGTGCTCTGCGCGGGATCGACGATGTTCGAGACGGCATACAGGTGCTTCGTGTTGCGTGGCGGCGAACGATCGTGTATGGGAGGTAGCTAGGGTCATGGAGAGTGTAGTTAAGCGTGACGAGGGCAAGGCGCGGCGTGTGCGCGCGTGTCGGCTGCGGCGCTCTGGCTCGCTCTCGACATGGTTGTAGAGAAATGGGCATGGCGATTATTGAGTGGTCTAGGGCTTGGCTGCGCTCGAGGGTTGGACTGGGGGTGGCGGTGGACGGTGGCCTGTCTCCTAGACATCGTGGACGGGCGCGTGTCCTCCTGTGAGCCTTCCACGGCCGGCCGGCGAGTGAGCTTTGGGCGGCATGGCACTAGTGCAAAGGGTAGAGTGGTAGCTTGTTCAATGCGTTGCTGGGTGCTGGGGTGACAAGGGGAGTGAATTGGGGACAATGGTTTGATTAAACACTGCTCAAAACAGTAGAAGTTAGGCAAGGTTGATCTGTGCTCACCAAGTGTTTGATGAAATGGCCGCCACATGAAATTTAAATTTAATTTTTTGGATGAATTTTGGTGAGTGCTCTGATCACATGCTTGGTAGTCTGAGGTTGCTTGGGTTTGGCAAGGTGAAGTGGTTTGGTTTGGTTTTGAGAAATGACTATCTTAGTACCTATCAAAGATTCAATTTTGAATTGTCTTTTAAATATATTTGAAATTTGTTTCTGTTGGTTTGCAAAGTGGGCTTGAGTTCATTTTTACTTGGTCTAGCAAGGGGTGAAAAGAATTGAATTTGTTTCTGTTAGAAATCTTTGACTAGGAACACTCAAAGTGGTCTAGTGGTTAACTTGGGTCAAAATGACCATTTGCTTATATTGCTTATTTTTTTATTTTCTCTTTATTTGATTCTGCTTGGAAATGATCTACTCCCTCTATTCCGGATTATAGGGCAAATTATGACTTAGTAGAAATTCCAAAATATTAGGCTAATTTATACATTTATTGCCCCAAATTACTCTTCTCTGAACTACTCCAATTGTTCCATCTTCACCCCCGGTGAAGTTTTCTCGTGTGAAAAGGGTGGAGTCCCATGCGTGGCGTGTGAAAAAAAGCATATGACCAGTATATACGCTGAAGGTCGCGTATGCAGAAGCTCATCGTCTGGGGTTCTGGTATTAATTACTGTTGCCACCAAGATTAAATTCTCGTGTCTCTTTTTTCACAGCCAATAGATAACCACCCAGGTCTCTGTATTTTGCTAATTTAGCCCTATAATCCGGAATGGAGGGAATAGATGATATTGTTTTCATCTTTAAACCAATTCTTGCCATTCATAGCAATCAAACATGGCATTGCAAGCATTCATGCATTAATCACATACACACATGCATTCATATTAATTTTAATAATAAGTTTTTGTTAACCTTAAATTTGGGTGATTAGAACTTGATAATCTTGTTTAATATTTTTGAGGTGTTACACCCATATGTATGGGATATGCATGCTTTATTCGTCGTGTCAAATCTCAAACCAAAAAAGGCTTGGAAAAACAGTGATCAGCTTTGTTTGTGCCCAAAGCCAGCGTTGTTCTTGACAATCAGCCCAGGTGGTTCATCCTCACTATATGTTCATTTGTCACGGGTGTCAAGGTTATGTCAAGAATATTCTGTTCCAGTGATGTGATGGACTGTTATTCTCCTCTTACTACGTACTAAATCTACTATGATCAAGATTCAGGAGGGTGTTCTTTCAGGCATAGTAATCGCCTCTTGAGATTGATGGATGTAGTAAATCCAGATTTTGAATGGTGCCTTCAGTCGTTTCAAATTATGTCTGATGTCAAAGAAGACAAGTCTTTGGCTTATCAACGTTGTTTATCTCATTGGAATTTTTCTTGACTGTTTAAATCAGTAGCCCAGGTGAGGATGCAATTCAGTTTAATTACGTATACAGACAATTTCCTGACAAAGAAGGATAAAAGGAACAAATTCTTCATTCTATAACTACAGGTCATGAACTAGGACATATTGCTAAGCTTGACACAATTCTGAGCCTATGCCAGAAAAACACATAAAAGATGCAGCAGTGAATGCATAACATGACTAGACGAACATCAGCTTAGCTAGTTAGGCATCCAACGTCAAACCAAAAATGCATTATCACCACGTCATGCTAAGGTATCAAGAATTCGAGATCAAAGTGTGCATGGTATATGTAGCCAGATAGCCAGATTACAGGATTGCAGTCATGCCTGGACCAGACAACCGTCGTTGTCGCTTGAGCGGCTAATTGACAAAATGCGCTCTTCTATTGCCACTTTGGTTCGATTAAGCTGTAGCAATTGTATGCGCTATTGTTAAGGTTCCGTGGCGGACATCCTACTAGTTGTATCAGAAAGATCATTGCCCTGAAAGAAAGTCACTATTCAAGAGATCACAAGGTACCTTGCAGTTGGTAGCATCCACATGGTAAACAGTATGTTACTGCTTCGCTCAAGCGGTAGATGTGGACGAGTTCAGTGGTAAGGCGAGTCATACAAGCAACAGTAGATGTCATTCTAAAGACAGTGGTAAGTTGATTCATACTAGTACTTCTGAACTTTATGACTGTTAAGCACGTTTCCAAGAGAGCCGGTCTGCTGGATGGTGGTATTTGCAGTTCATCTGAAACCTACAGGAGCCATGCCTTGTGTACTCCAAACACCTAGGCTCACCAGGCCTTTCAGGATACACAGTCTGTTCTTGTTTCTGCACAACATTCTCTGGCCTTGTGAAATTATCATTTGCCAAGTCAGTTTTGTGACATAATGCTCCCTGAAACAGCATAAGATCCATGAGCTCCACATGTAAATAATCACAAAAAAACTTGGAGAACAATTGAGCATCTATCTTGTTTCAATTGGGTGACATGACCTTAGTCTACTTCTTAGAAGTGAGCAATATTCAACCAGACCGTGATCACTATAGTACCAAAAAATGTCAAAGCATTGCATGAGGTTGTAGATAAAAAAGTGTTTGCTACTACACAGATAACCAATACTTTAGCATCCCTAGCAGATCCGTAGTCCATGGATAGTACACTCATTTTCTTCCATGTGAGCACTTTTTAGTAAATAGGAACAAAAAAGGTTCAAAATAGACTCCATTCATACATGAAGGTAGTATATTGCACAACAAAAGCATCTCATGTACACACAGGCACATCAATAGTAACATAATCACTGCAAACTGAACAAGAATTCTGAACACAAGGAAGTCATTGAGTTCCTATTTTGCATAAACATTAACGCTCGTAAACACATGAAGCTAAAAAATGCAACAGGGATCATCCAGGCAAAAGGGAACAAATGAAAACTAGCTATGATTTAGTCAATAGTGTTTACTTGAACATCAATGATGATAAAGACATACCTCTGTAGTTGAACATACATATTTGGGATGACGAAATTCACATGCTGACCCAAATTGACACTTCCCAGATTTCACATAGAATGGGCATTCTGGCATACCATGTAGCACAGGTCCAATCTGATCAGAGTGAGCTGGACCTGAGGGATTCCACCCAACTGGAAGTCTATCTCTTGGATGGTGAAACATACATGCAGACAGAAATTTACATTTCCCATACTGCAGGTAGTACCGGCAGTCTGGCTGACCAGGTCTCTCAGGATACTGCTGTTGCTGGGGCATATGGTCTAGTGTGATCTTTGAGTATGATGTGTTATCCAAGGTCACATAGCCAGAAGATTTCTTCAACTGTGATGTGTCATCTATTGTATGGTGGTCAGAAGATTTCTTCAAAGTGCTATCCTCCCACCCTGTTGGTGCATAGAACTGAGCATCACTGACATGATCTGGATGGTTATAATAACAACGTTTGCCATATCTGCAAGCACCATTCCTCATATAATAGGTGCAATTTTTTGCTCCCTGAAAATTAAATTTAGACTAAAATTCAGTTTCAGCATTTTCCAATATAAATCAACTATAATAGATGAAAAGAGATCATAAGCATACTTCTCGTATGTGGAGGCCAGTGCCGTTCAGTTCCAGAGTATCTGCAACGCCGTGATTTCCTTGTTCAGAAGGACACCATGAACCATCTGGCTTGGCTTTAAGCTGTAGCAATGACAACATCAACAAAAAGAAGGAAACAATTACTAAATATCTCATGAACAGACAAGTAAATGATATGTATAATCAGGCTTTCAAATGTCCACAACATTTATGGCAGATAATTTTTTTAAATTACTACATCCTCTCCTGTTTATTTGAGACTAGAAAGGGTGTGACAGACATCTTTATACAGAAAAAATCAGGCACATATACTTGGTTCATGGATTTTTGTTGCATTTCTTTTCATGACCATGTCTGACAATGAACCCCTGACCACAATCCTGTTGCATTCATGTGCTGGTGTAATGCCGGTGCAATTAAATCAGTAGGAGGATTGTGTAGTGCATAATGTACAAGTACAAGGTAACCTCTTATTTTCCGTATACATATAACAAGAAGGTGGATGTGTCATATAGTGAAAGCACGACTTGACGGAAGACCGTCTCTCAAAAATGAAAGAAACAAGTTAACATTGGTGATGCTGAAACCTATTGCCTATTAGTGCTTGTTACCCATGGATAATTTGCTAGAATCTCTGTGTCAATGATACGGCTGGGGAGATATTTTGTTTCCACTATCCCATGTGTAACCAAATAAATTATATCCCATTGGAATTATAAACTCTTTGATAAGAAATACTTATCTGGTGTGAGACATAAAATCATTTTATGAATGTGGTGTCTGTAATTTCATAATTCTGTGTTATTCTATCTTCGCCGAAGGCGTGGCAAGCTCTAACAAGCTCATTTTGGCCCTGTCCTGTAGGAAAAAGTAGATTAATATCTATCTATCAAGATTTTTAGCCCTCTCCTTACATGGAACGTTAAAGTTTTCTGCTAAAAGATAGACATGTGGAGTGGAAGACCTGTAGTTTAAAAATAATGCATAATAGTTGCAAATCAAAGTTAGCATTTCAATTTATTCTGTAGTTTTAAAAGTATTTGTGATATCTTACAACAACAACATCAAAACATTTTTCCCAAGCAAGTTAGGGTAGGCTAGATATGAAACCCAACAGAAACAAAGGAAATCCAAAAAATGACAGAAAAAAGAAAACGAGAAACAACCAAGACTCTGGCATATGGATTGCTGATTCCATGAAGTATTTGTGATATGTTAATCCCTAAGTACATATTATATGTTGGAAAATATGTGTGATCTTTCAAGTTGATGTACAAGTTCAAAAGTAAAGCATGGAGTCTAATCCCTGATTCTTTTTAATGTTCCTGTACCTACGGAAATCTTGCCTGGTATATACGAAATAGTCACGTTTTATATACTTGACTAGTCTAACTCAAGGCTTGTGCTCATTAGGGAAACCTGCTATTTACTTCACATTTTTCGCTGTGCTGAAAGAAAGGCTATGGAAACATATGATAGTTATTTTCTGCTTCACAGCTAGCCAGGAGAGGAATTCCTACAATGGTCAATTCTTTCTGAACAAGATGAAGGTACACATTGATCCTTTACACATTACACACCATGGATAGGAATTTGTGTATGAGTCTGTTCCTCATGTTTATGCAACAATCAAAGTTTCTCTATATCATACCAACCAACAAGGCTCACCTTCTAATACTGAACAATATCATTGGGATCAGCAAGCCTTCTAGGTAGTCTCATTTTAATGTACACAGACTTGCAAATTAGTATGACATGAATGACAGTTGCTAATGGAGGAATCACCTTCTTCAAGATTACATAACTCTTTCGGACCCCATGCTCAAGCAGGCTAGGCTACTTTATTTTTGGATTTAGTAGTACTTTACTAAAAGTAACTAAACATTATATGGAAACACGTAATGTGTATATATCAAGCATGCTGGCTAATGCATGATTACGTGACAGCACGTGGATTTAAGGACGACTTGGCTGCTTGAAAGAACAGAAAAAATAGTTAGTAGGAGCTATTTATGATAATCTAGGATTAGAAGTTCCATTTTATTCTCTGCATTGTCATTTGAATTAACATAACGAGTTATTTCGCTGCTAAAGTACCTACTAGTGTTAACGTTATCTCGAAGGTGTAAAGGTGTTACATTTTGCCTGCAACGGGTTAAGTTCTAAAAAGACTCACGTGCTGATCATTCTGCTTGCACGTTGCAGTAAAGGGTGACACGCAGGAAGAATGGAAGATGCATGGAAGTTGGTTCAGCATAGACTTTTGCTCACTGATACTAAATGTTATATTATTTAGCCTCTTTAGAAGTTAGCAGTGTACATTTTCTCTGTGTATTGATGTATCCATCTCCAATTTCTGCAGGAATCAGAAGTTATGTGTTCTGTTATTCTCTAAAATTTATTGGTCGACTCGAGAGTTCTGTTTATCGTCAGCGGATTCCACATTTATCTTTCTACCAGCGCAGCAAAGCGTGCCTTTTCTCCTAGTATATCATATATGTAGAACAAGCATACAGGGCGGTGTGTGCTTAATGTATTGAAATATAAATCACAGGACTAACTACCGAGCGGAAAGACAGATGGCACAGGTATGACAGGAATAATTTACACAACCTATTGTTCTAAGTAAAACTGCAGCATTCTACTAAGTAAATAAACAAACAGTGCTTTCTTTAAAAAAAATAAAGAATAGTACTTCCTCCGTCCCAAAATAGATGTCTCAGATTTGTTAAAATTTGGATGAATCTAGACACTATTTAGTATAACGGTTCATCCAAATTTTGACAAATCTAAGACATCTATTTTAGGACGGAGAGAGTATATGAAATGATTGTAGATTTTACCGGTGGGTGATGGAAGTGGCATGAGAGCCCGTTTGAGCAGCTCCCTTTTGCCATGTAAAAGGGGCAGTTTAGTTTCCCAGGCCTTTGTGGATATGGCAGCTTAACCTTCTCCTGTTTCCCTATACGCCTGTCACTGCCATTAACCGCGGCTGAAACTGCCTCAGAAGATAAAACCGTGGCGTCCGCTCGCTTGTGTTGATCCTGGACATGTATGGTAGAGTGCATTTCAATTCCAGCGATGACACTTTGCCCCACCACCTCGTGATCTTTGACAGCACTGTAATCATCCATGGCTGTGTCAATTACACCTTGCTCCGCGGCCTCCTGGTCATTACCCTCGGCATCATCACCCTCATTCTCAGCTGTTCCCAGTTCACGAGTGTCACATTGCTGCACTGTCTTCTCTTCTTGATCATCAATAGCAGCTCCAACTGCGCCTTCGCCCTCTCTGGCATCCACACCTCGCTCCACCGCTTCCTGATCTTCCACGGCATCGTCATCCTCATCATTCTCTGCTGATCCCAGCTCATCGGTAGCGCGCCCCTCCACCTTCTCTTGATCATCCTCAGCAGCAATGCCACAACACGTGGATCCATCCCTCGGGTGGATGGCATCTCGCTCCTGATCACCATCCCTGCCAGGTCTCAGCTGATCACCGGTGCACGCCTTCTCTTCTTGATCATCCCCAGCAGCAGCAACATCCTGGACCAATGCTGTGCCTTGTCCTTGGACTGCTCCTTGCTGCTCCCCCACATTTTCCTTGTCTCCCACAAGGTGACCACTTGCACAGAATTGGTCGTCCTGCCCATGCCCATCCACCAGGGCCAGGCCAGCCTCCTGGTCTTCTCGCACGGCAACGTCCGCTGCCGGCCTAAGGTGCTGGAGGAGATGGGGCGCCCTCTTGGAGGTCCACTTCCTGCTGTTGGTCAGAGCCGACGTGGGAGCAGCGTCAGCGAGCCTGTATCGGTTCACCGGCGAGGCGGCGGCGTGAGGCGGTGCCGCAGCAGCGTTTCCGTCCTCACCCTCCTCGCAAGCAGACACAGACAGAGACGCGGGCGGGGTTGGATGGAGGCGAGGATGGTCGGGCATGAGGTGGAGCAGCAAGCCGAGGCCGACCTTGGGGGCGGCGGCGGCGGCGGGTGGAGGCGCGGGGTGAGAGGCGAGAGCGCGGATAGAGCCGAGCAGCCTCCTCCCGAGGCTGGTCGGCTGAGCAGGCGAAGGGGGCGCGATCGGTGGCGCCGGTGAAGGCGGGGTGGTGGTGCGGGTGGAAGGTCGGACGTCCTCCGCGTCGTTCACGTCGGCGCCGCCGATCATGGTAATCGGGGGCCGCGGCGGCGTGAGCGAAACCCTAGCGAGATGAACCTGCATTCCCCAACCACCCCCTCCCCCACTGCGCCTCTCTCTCTCTCCTCTCTCTCTCTCTCTGCGCACTCACGCACGCACAGATGAGATGAGTGGGATGAACCACTCTCTCTCTCTCTCTGTCTGAACCTCTCTCAAACCGTACGGGAGGGAAGAGAAGACAGAGAGGGGGAAGCGTACCTCGTAAGCCAACTGGGATTTCGCACTGCGGCCCCTTCCGTTGTCCACTATTTGCACGTCCATTGCCGCTCGCTTGGCCGTACACACTCTTCCTCAACTTTTCTTATTCTCCGTGTTCACAATTCTTTTTTTAGCGTAATCGTGAGGAGCTCTGCTTTTTCTATTAGAAAGGAAAATAAAAAGTCACAATACAGATGGCACGTTTTAGATTAAAGTGTAAATGTGTCAAAACCACCGCAACCTCCAGCCCAAAATGGGAAAGAAACTAATCAGGTTCAGCTGGGATAGCCTGCCCCGACGCATAGGCCGCCAAACGTTGGTGAATGTCGTCTCTAGCAATCGAAGCCACCTTGACGTAGGTCATTCGCCGACCCGTAAAGATTCATCTATTGCGTTCTTTCCATGCACTCCACATCACATACAGCTTGCGACCGCTAAAGCGGTTTTGCTCGGTTTTAGGTTTCCCTCAATCAGGTCGTCCCACCACTCGGAGAAGGAGGGGAAGGATTGTCCGTGACTTCCCGTGGCATCATTATCCCATGATTGAGTTGTAGTCCACACCGCAGTCGTGAAGGGACAATCTTTGCAGAGATGTAGAGCCGTTTCAGGGGCCGAGCCACACAGATTGCAGGTAGGGTCATTGGGCCATCCTCTGATGGTCAACATGTCGGTAGTGAGGAGCTTCTCGTGGAGGGCCAGCCAGGAGAAGAGCTTGCATTTCGGCTCAGCATGGGCAGACCAAATTTTTTGCGCCTTGAATTTGGGGAAGCATCCATTGAACTGAGCGTGGTAGGCCGAGCTGGCAATGTAAACACTGTCGGTGGTCAGGGTCCACCTGATGGAATCTTAAAGGAGAGGGTCGAGCTGAATGTTCTGGACGGTGTCCCAGACTTTGAAGTATTGAGTCAGCTGGATGGGGTTGTGAAGCCTAGCAATCGATCGGATCCGGTTACCCTGGAAGAACTCCTTCGCCACCGATCTCGTTTTCCTGGACGGTGTTCACAATTCTGGATCTCTCTGTGCCAAACAAAAAATATTGTTTTTCTCGATGACTCGTGCCCAAACATAATGCGCCAAACTTCTTATTTTTAAAATAGGAGAAGGCCCCAAAGGGCTCATAAACTGTATTATTCTTTGGCTGCGGGAGTACAAGTTACATGACTCTAACGAAAATTCTTTGGCGATGAGAGTACAAGTTACATGACTCTAAAGAAAAAACAATTGCATCATAGACCTCAGAGGCTCAGACTTTACACACGAGACCCCAAAACAAAAATTCAATTTGTAGTGAAGTCCTTCTTTACCTGTAAAAAAAGTCCTCCTCCACCAAGATCGATTTGAGCATTACAGCACAGGTACTGACACTACATCCGACAACTATGCCACTTGGGGTGGTATAGGCGAGGATCCCCTCTTCGAAGGTGGTAAAGGGCCTCCATATTGCCACGACAACTAGGAGGTTGCGGGTGAGCTAGCATCGTGCAGCTACCGGTACTAGAGCTCAGTCGACATTCCGCCATAATAGTTAGTGGCCAATAAGTCCATGGATAGCGGAGGGCCACTAACGATGTGCTCCAGAAGATTGTCGTGGTCTACAAAGGACGACAACAGATTGGTGATCCTCTTCCTTCCTACCACCTCAATGACTTGAAAGAGGAAGAAAATTGACCGCACAACCTCGACCTAGAGAGCCCAAAACGAGCTTTATTGAGTGAGTTGTAGATGCAGCGCCACCCATCTTCGGCTCCTTCCACTGGAGCACCAAGAGCAGTCACATCACCACCACCCCCTGTACCATCCCAGGATTAGCACCTAGAAATGGTGAGGACAAATGTGTGTGAATTGCATTCATGCATAAGAAAATCCGTAGAAGTTTCGTGCAAAACTATAAGAGCTATAGAGGGATCGAGATCTTTCTTGTACTGATGAGAACATCAGAGCAGGTGCGATAGATTTCGACATGACCTTTGTAGAATTATTTGTTTTTAGGGGGGAAGTTATTCAAACATGTATTTGAATGTAGAAAATTCACAAATTTAATTAAAGAATATATAAATACTTAGAAGAAATGAAATACAATTAAGAATAAAGAATACTAGAGTTTCCACAAATAAATAAGAATTTAACTCTTATTAATAAATATCATATAATAGTTACACACTCAAGAACATAAAATAAGAAATTGCACTTTATTCTAACTATATAAAAAATATTCATTATCCTCACAATTACAAGTACAAATGAAATACAAGAGTAATTGACTTTACAAAAAGAGAAAGAATTTAAACTTATTAAAAGGGATATACAATATTACATTGTCGTTACATATATTCAAAGAAAAGAATTACATTGAATAAAAATAAAACAAATAGAAATCCTAAATTAAAAACCTAAACTACATTGCCTAAACTAAATATTCATGACTTCAAGATTTCCTCCTTTATCCTGATACCTGCAACAACAAAGGAAAAAAAGAAAACTAATAGTAAAGGAAAAGAGGGGGCTAGTTTAGTTTAGGACTCTCAGAAAATAATAGTGAAATGCACTATTTATGTTCCTCACTGAGCATAATTTTGAAGGGGCAGGTTAGTGGTCTCAGTACAACATCATAGGCTTAGGGGAAGTTTCACCAAAGCAGGATAAAAAGGTAAAACATCAGTAAATATCAAGCCTGTACTTGATCTGATCCACATGACACAACAAGTAGCTCACACACAGCTGCATGAAAGTGTGTTGTCAACACCAGAGAAGGGACAACAAATAGTAAACTAGGAGAAGCCAACCGAAGATAACTAGCTCAACACTAGTTTCTCAACAGCACATCATTAGACCTTACACAGCCACACCATCCTTTCTATCCCCACGCCATGAGAACATACCGTTCTTAGATCACCACCCATAGTTACATAGTTTAGCTCCAAAAACATTATAGTGCACCACCAGATCATCACCAAACACCCTGGTTGCTTAGATAAGCCATCCAGGAGTAGATCAAGGTCAAGCTAGGAGCAAGCCAACAGCTGGATCAAGGTGGAGAAGGCCACAGGACCAAGAAACACCACTATTTTGTACCCGATCCATCCATCTACACTACTAGCAAATGCTACATGGATTGTTAGATCAAGATCTAGTGCTAAAAGCATCAGGAAAGGCAGGACATGTTCATGAGCCACATCAAGAGGTGGAATCAAGATGCCAAGATCCACTATAGCTCAAGAAGGAGCAAATCAAATTACCTAGAGGAGATCAGCAATATCCAAGGGATCATATCCACATCAGCAGTTTCACAATATCAATAAGCAACCACAAGATATAGTCAAGCTGAGGGTAGGACTCCCGATACGCACGAGAAAATATCGCGGACGTCTCGGGTCGCCCCTGCGAGGGCGACCGAGGAGTTTCCTAGCCTGCCGCCTCCTCACCCTCCCTCCTCCCTTCCTCCCCTATCGTCGCCGGCGAGCACCGCCCGACAAAGACCACGCGGTGCCGGCGGCGGCAGGCCCACCATCACCCGGCGTTGGTGCTCCCTCGCGGACGGCGACATCTGGCGGCGGTGCAGACTGGCATGGCGACGAGCTCGTCCGGCAGGGCGGCGCCTCTATGGTGGGCTGTCCCCGGGCGACACGGAAGCGGCCCCTCCCACCGGCGGCGCATCTGGCTCGGCCGACGCTCGGCTCGGCGACGGGAGCTACTGCAGCAGCGCAGCAGAGTCCCTAGCGGCGCGACACGGCAGCTTAGCTTGCAAGGCGGCGGCGCTGGAAGAGAAGCACATGGCGTAGGAGGACGGCGGCGATGACGGCCTGGCTGCAGCAGCACGGTGGAGGCACCGACAGGGCCCGATCTAGGCTTGGCCAGGCCTGATCTAGGCCTGATCTAGGCCTAGTCGGTACTGCTGCTGCATCCGGACGACAATCACTGCGGGTGATGGAGGGTTGTTCCCCTCTCCTAGGCTGTCGGGTGGCTCGTTTCCGGCAGGTCTGTGCTTGTTCTTCCCCGTCCTTCTCAGTGGCGGTGCGATATGGCGTTGGTTGGAGACTTCGCTTGAGCTCGTGGACGCTGGGGCGGTGGCCCCGGAAGGTGGACTGCACGGGCGACTCTTCGGCAAGCGACGCGGCGGCGGTGGTGATTCTCTCTTCGGTCATGTGGGTGACGAGGAGAGGGCGTCGGGAGGCTTTGGTGTTGGCGGCGCTTCGGCTTCGACAGCTCCCAGATCGTGTGCTGGAGGCCTAACTTGGGGACAACGGGCATGACGGAAGACGGGGAGCGGTACAAAGGTTTTTCCGGGCGAAAGCTCAGTGCTTCGGCACCATCGGCGGCGATGCCTGCGGGTACCGTTACCCTCTTGGGAGCGCCGATGCGGCTACCTTCCTCGCTTCAGGGCTCTAGGTGAAAACCCTTGACCGTTGGTCTCGGCGGGGCGGCGCGGTGCATCGTTACCCTCTTGAGGGCGTCGTCGTGGAGCCCCGGTTCATCCCGGTCTCGGCCCTTTGTCTCCGGTGGCAAGTTTAGGTTTTCCGTGTTTTCCTGTTTATTCTGATCTACTTTGTATAAGGGGCCTCCCCTCCACCTTGTATCTGTTCGACCGATGTGGCTTTATTCTATAAAGCATGGCGAAATACTATTTCGAGATATAGTCGAGCTTCAGCAACAACAACAACAACAATAGGTTGCTATACCACTAATCATGCATAGTATCTATTCTTGTTTTATTTCACCATTAGAAACAAGGGGGTAAAGGGGGTTGTTGCAAATCAATATCTATTCAACTACTTTGCAACTTTAATCTGTCTAGGAGAGTTAGGAGAATAGTTTATCTCTCAGAATTGAATAGAGGTGCTATGCGAATTCGTCATAAAGAGTTAGAAGGCAACCAAGCAAGTATCTCTTCTTATGAATATTAGTTCCTTAGTCTTTTGCATCATTGGCAGGGCAAAAGCAGTAGATCATACCATCATGGGATCACCACTCTGCACACTCTAATGAGGCACCACAGTGGAATATTCCAAATAGTTGAAGCCACTAATTTTAAATGGCACAAGTAAAATCTTAATAATCAAAGCTACCATAGATCAGATATGCAAAAGGCCAAGCATCACACCAAGTTATCTGCAAGCCTTAAGAAATTATATAAATCATCTTTCTAGCTAATTAGCTAGAAATCATTTAATATACTACTATCATCACTAATTGCAAGTGCATCCACTTTCACTCACATATTTATCTCCAAAATCCTGACAGACTCACTTTCATGTCTGTAGTTAACCATCCAACTATTAACCATAACCAGTAGGGTATGGCACTATAACCAAAGTTCATACCTCAACTGAATTCAAAGACACATTTACACATCATTGATCTATCAGAAATGGATAACCATTTAAAATCATCTTTCTAGTTAAACAACTAGAAATCATGTAATTTCCAGCAATTAAACTGCTGATACATGATATTAATCATCATTAGAGTATAATTTCAGTAACCACCAAATTCAGAACATCACAGGTTCATTTTACAGATTTAATACTTTGGCCGAGAATGATTTAATCATCTAAGTTGAGGCATCAGATCTAACAAAGCATCACTAGTAGTATATCCTCAATGTCACAACACTTGTAGAAAATGGATCCATAAGGGCTATAAACCCAATCACCAACACTAGCAGATGAACCACTAACCAAATCAGTACCACCAGGGCACTTATCCAAATTAAGGAACCTCAGCTAGCAATAGATCAGCAGCACACAACCATAGCACAACTATGAATCAGAGCCATCAACACAAAGGTTGATCACGAGGAAATTGGAACTCACCAAGGGTGACGAGCACCTGGAGCATAGGCGTGACGAAGGCGTGTAGTAGCACGTCTATGAGGTTGCGGTGACGGCAGCATCACTATCCCATCGGCTGCAGCACTAACACAACACCATCACTCCATTACCACACCATTAACCACACCACCCCAATAAGAAGTCCAATGGAAATAGATCAAGGTCGTTGGGGTTGCAGGTACCCCTGCCGTCCCGCCAACACCTAGGCCAAAATTAGACAACATGAATAGACCAAGCATCAGTGGATGTTACAGGGATTCTAGGGTTTCCAGTAGAAAGGGGGAAAATAAACAGAGTAGAGAGGGAAGAAGGGGTACCTACCTGAGACAAGTCCAAGCACGCCGAAGAAGCAGTAGCAGTGGTGATGGCAGAGACGTGGCGCACAACACGGTGATGACCCACAAGTATATGGGGTGTATCGTAGTACTTCCGATAAATAGGAGTGTCCATCACAACGAGGAGCAGAAGGTGCTGAATAGTGGTATGGAGCAGGAAATCCCTGTGAATACTTAACAAACGTATTTTTAGTGGTTTTATGACAAGGCAATAAAACAAGGAGCAAGTAATAGAAGTAACGAACAAACGGAGCAAGTGGCCCAATCCTTTCTTAGCAAAGGACAACCCGGTGGAAATACTTATAAGGACCAAACGTTCTCGAGGACACATGGGAATTCTGTCAAGTGTTTTCGCTTCAAATAGCCGAGTACTCTTCTATGGTGTTTGTAAGTGTTGTGTGGGTGAACGTGTGCTAACATACCGCCCTTCCTAGGACTAATACATACTTGTGATTAAACCCCCTGCAAACATTCGTAACTACAGGAAAGTAATTAAGATATAAATCTAACCACAACCTTAAACTCTGAGATCCTGCGCTCCCTTGTGCAAAGGTGTCCTAACGAGGGTTCAGGTTTCTGTCACTCCGGCAACCCCGCGATTAGTATCCAAATACACAATGCATTCCCCTAGGCCCATAAATGGTGAAGTATCATGTAGTCGACGTTCACATGACACCACTAGAAGAATAGCACCACAACTTAAATACTAAACCATTGATTAATAACTCATCACAGATTCACTAGTAACAACATGACTTCTCCCATGTCCTCAAGAACTAAATGGACTACTCACAACACATCATATGGATCAAGATCAAAGATGATATGATAATGGATAACAATCTTAACATAAACAATAATCCAATGGTTCCACTCACAAGCATCAACTACAATAGTAATCAATACCGGGAAAGTTTCCCCTAAGAACTAAAGCAATATCCAACACAATTGTTACAACGGGACGGAGTGGTGATGATGGTGCTGGTGGAGATGATGGTGTGGATGATGATGATGATCCCGATGAAGCCTATCTTGATGACGGTGTTGATGGCGACGGTCTTCCCTCTCCGGGAAGGAATTCCTCCAACAGAAATCTGTCTACCAGAGAGATCTTTCTCTCTCGGTGTTTTCCGCCCCCTAGAGGCGGCAGAAATCTATCTGTGGTCGCTCCCCGAGCCTTAAGGTTTCGAAGGGAATATATAGGCAAAGGGGCGGAGTCAGAGGCCGGGCAGGTGGGCCACACTTTCCTAGGCGCGGGGTTAGGTGGGCTCGCGCCTAGGGGGTGTGGGCCCCCTGAGGCCCCACTTCGTCCCTCCTTCTGGCTTCCTTCGTCTTCTGGTAAAATAATATGTTTCCATATTTTTCTACTATTTTTTTATCTTCATGAAATTGCACCGAAACACCTTCTTTTCCATCAAAATCTAGACTCCGGCAGTCCATCCTCCAAGAATCATCCAACATGCATAAACAGATGAAAAGCCATAAGTAATACCTCATAATAAGACAAATATCAATGAATAGAGGTAAATTATGATATAGAATGGTGATGGAAATTGGGCGTATCAACTCCCCCAAGCTTAGACTTCGCTTGTCCCCAAGTGAATACTGAGCTTAGTAAACATGTCCACAGGTTTATGGAGTGAAGTGTCGATAGAAGAATACGAACAAGAAGCATCACACTTACCATTGCACAACTCATAGAAGAGAGTAACTCACCATTATATAACTTAGCTTGAAACCAAGTACGACAGTCACAATAGAGATGCATAAAGATAAATCATAATTGGAATTGGCAAACTTGTTCTTGGTCAGAGAACACCTGGCAAACAGTTTCACAAAAAGCTTTTTGTAGAAGTTTCAAAACAAGAACACTCTTTGCTCAAAAAGGTTTTTTCACAAGTGAAGGCTTTCAAAGTAATACTCAATAAATAAGAGTTTTGTGCAAACAAGGAAGATGAAGAACATGATTGAATAAATCACCATATGAATGCTTGAAACACAACAACTCAAAAGCTTGCTGGAGATAGAGAGGAAGTAGGTTTAGTAACTCAACTGGTAACTAGGATAAAGGTCCCTTCTTAGAGGGTAGCAGGGATTACAAGTCATAAAGAGCTTCCAAAATATTATGGTACTTACTAGCTTTGAGCCCTCATTGCCCCTATCATAAGCATCTTGAGATGATTAAGGTTAAAGTGAACAAAGATGGAGTATATGCTTGATGAAATATAAGTTGGCAATCTCATGTCCCTTGAATATGAGGGCCACTCCTCATGCATACTCAACTTTGGGCCTAGGTAAGTTCTTGTCATTGTAAGTATTTGCATATCATTGAGAACCACCAACGGGGTACCCCTTGCACATGGTACAAGAGCTTTCCCATAACCAAAGTGACAAGGCAAGCAGACAATGAGCATCTCAGCGATCTTTTTATTTACCATATGTATAGATTTTTATTGAGGATGCTTCATAGATGACTCACTATGGTAATGCTACAAGTTTCCACCATGATTAGGCATGGCTTAGGCTAGCGGCCCAGGCATTTCTCTAACACAGGATACATACTCCATGGACTTACAAGTTCCCTCTTTATTTCACATCGTTGACATCCATAGACAAAATAGCACGATATCAACTATGTACATAGTACAAGTGCAATGTTGAAAACGTTCCCCGTGACAGCACGGTTCTGCTAATTCTAATGTATAGATGCAAGCATATACAACTTCTGTAACATCCCTAAAATCACATTTCAAACTTATGCATATCATCCATGCATCCATAATCATTTAGGGCTTCATTTCAGAAAACCATTTCAAAACAGGAGCATATGAGCTCATTATTTTATGTGATCAGCATTTGAAACAAATGCTACTCTCTAATGAGAGATTGTTGTTCATGAAACCAAACTTTGTTGTCTTATTACTCTCAGGTTGTTTTGCTAGATTGCTAAGGTTTAAACCAAAAATTCCAAAGCAAATACAATTTGAAAACCAATTTCAAAACCAATATTAAACAAGTGCTATGACACTGTTTATTTTATTTTATTCCAAATGACCAAGCCAATTCAAAGTGACCACTTGATTTTATGCCCAGAAGTGTGAATGTTGAACCCTACAAAATCCTGGAAAAAGTTTGAATTCAAAAGCTTTTGAAATCATTTGAAAATCATTCCAGAAAAATCAAAACAGAAATAGAAAAGGAATAAGGAAATAGAAAAGGGCCAGCGCCAGGATTTGAGCCCAGCAACAGACGCAGCCCATTTAGCCCACCCGGGTCCCCTCTCTCTCCTTCTCACTCACAGACGAACCCGCAGAGAGACTGACGCCAGGACCCCACCCCCACTCTGTTTCTCTTGCAGACAACTGGGCCCCGTCCACGTCACCGTCGTCTTCCCCAAATCTCGCGAAGAACACGTCGCACTGGCCGTTGCTGGCGTTGATTCCGCGGCATAATTGCCATTGATTCTGCAGGCGTTTCTTGTCGAGCCCTTGCCTACTTAAACTCCTCTGCACCGTGGCCATTTCCCCTCACTCAATTTTCTCTCCACGCCACCAGACTGCTCACAACTCGCCAAACACCGCCGCAGCTCCGACGACCTCCGGCGTGCGATTCCGGTAAGACCCTGTCGCCCCTTGCTGTCTAAGTTGGCCAGAATGATCACAACATCCATGCGCATCTTCTCAACCTATTGGTGCATGCTAGGACCATCTGGAGACTCGCCAATGACGACGACTGCAAGCACCCGATGCCTTCTTCTTCTCCGGCGATCGATTGCGGTAAGCACTGCGCGCCCCTTGACCTCTCTCGCATATGACTAGGTTCGCCTTGTCCTGGCGCAGCTACTGATGCCTCTGGTTGGTGCTAGGAAGGCCCAGACATCGGCAACAACTTCGTCTGCAACCACCCAACGCCGTGCACAACTCCGACGAGCTCCCTCAGCCACTACAGCGCGCCCCTTGACCAGCCATCACCACCTTGAGCATCAGCATCGCACGACGAGCTCGCTAAGCCCCTTTCCCCTCTCCCGCACGACCTGGAACGCCGGTAGCAGTTCTGACAGAGGCGCCGCCGCTTGTCGCCGCCGCTAGCGCCGCCACTAGATGGTCAGGCTGCTCTGGATCGTTAGATCCAGATCGCGCGGATAGGATAGAACGCGAGCAAAGCGGTAAGATTAGATCTGAGCCGCGCGATTAAGTTAGATCCAGCGGCTCAGAAGCGTGATCCGACGCGAAACAGTACGCGCCAATCAGAGCGTGACGCGTGGCTAGGGTTTAGATTTAAAACTGGATTTGAATCTGATTGTTATTCAAATTTTATTTGGCTATAACTTT
Organism: Avena sativa; assembly: GCA_916181665.1. Lineage (NCBI taxonomy): Eukaryota > Viridiplantae > Streptophyta > Magnoliopsida > Poales > Poaceae > Avena > Avena sativa. The sequence goes on from OV702298.1 coordinate 23,355,424, forward strand.
TGATCCCCACGTTAGAATTTGACAAATTTTATACCGTTGGAATCAGGAGAGCAAGCTCTTTCTGATTATGCAATATGTTTAAAGATTTGCTTCTGTTAAAAAGGTTTTATTTGCAGAAACATGTGTAGGGCTTATTTGAGTATATGAAATGTTTAGGAATTGTTTTTAGTGTTAAATAAATTTGGTTTGACAAGTTCTTGACTTGTTTAGGATTCAGTACTATGCACTTGCTTGGTTGAGTTTTAAAAATCATCACTTAGCATTTTGCATGCATGCATATATTTTTGTTTGTATATGTTTTGTGTGTAATTTGTTGCTACCAATCTTTGTGTAGATTTTGGTGCTAGTGATTGTGATTGTGAGGAGTGCTACTCTCCCAACTACCAAGGCAAGTGGTACTTCATGAATATTTCTATCCCTATGTTTTATACTAAGCATTAGAAATATTTTGCTAAGTCTTGCATGTAAATATTTTTTGCCTATATGCCATGTTGGGAAATCCTAAGTAGTTGTAGAAATGCTAGGGAATTTCTAAGTTAAGTTACTATCTATGCCATGCTTAGCCTAGCTAGTAGCAAACAAGGGTTGGTGAAATATACATGCTATGATGAAAATATTTCTAAGTCTTTTGGACTTGTGTTTTGCCTAATAAAACAACTAAGTTAATGAAACACCTGGGTGGAATGGAAGGAAAGGTTTATGTTGAGTGGTTACACAAGGCCCATTTCTATGGTTTACCTTGTGTATCTCACTTGTGGTAAGCCACCCAGGAACAAAGAGATTTTAGAGGCCAAGTGTTAAGAAGCTTCTAGTGCAGCCACTTGGCAATATGGGCTCTGCCTGGATCACATAAGTTGCTAGAACTTAGCCATTTGGACAATTGGTGGTAGTGGGATGATAGGTTGGAACGCGTCCATTTGGTCTAAGGGAAGGCTTCTGAAAGGTCCTGTCTTGGTGAAACCAAGTCTGGTGGGGAAAGTGCACAACCTCTGCAGATGGAAAAATCTAAGTACTTAGCCAAGTCCATGGCAATGGACAACTTGAGCATCAAGACATGGAAGCTATCAAGAATCTCCTCATCCCAATTTCTAAGTAAAAATTTGTGGGTGAACAAGGGTGAAGGACCTCAATTTCTATTGGTGGTTCCTTGGGAAAAGTTTTGACAAAGAAAAACTTAGTGATTTCAACTAATAGGCAAAACCTATTTTGAGCAAAGCAAGCCAAGCTACACTTAGCCAAATTGCATATAGTATCTAGTCCACTTAAAATTTTACTAAGGTATCACTTGCCAATACTATTCCAAAGTATTGACCCACTGTGGCTGTAACTTGTGATGTTGCAGGTTACTCTGATGAGGATTAGGTGTCATGAGTCTACACTCAACATGTTTGCCTGTGGCACATGAAGATGAAGACTTTTGTTTATTTACTTAATCAAACTCTTGTATTAGGCCTGTGGCCTTGGAGTTGTAAAAGACTATGTTTATCTCTGGAATGGATGTAATAAATGACCTTTGTATCTGTGTACTTCATCTTAAACTGTGGATGCTAGCAATGATCCAGGGACTAGCATTGCAATCATAGGGATCCTTTTTCCTTTATAAAGGAGGGATCTTACAACTTCGATGTTCACAATAGTTCAAGTCTATTAGGGGCAAGGAAATAAGGTGTGCCATCAAGTTCGTGAGAGGTTTAATAACTAGTTTTCTCATAACAAAATACTTTTTAATTCGAAAGGTAGATGAAGCTTGAGAATTTGCTTGGAATAGCAAACGCTACTAGGTAGATTTGGTGGACACAAATGGCCAAAGTTTCAGGTTCAAAGGATTTTGGAAACATGAGAAGTATGCCTTCTCAAAACAGGTTTTTGGCTAGAAAGGCTAGGTAGCAAGCAAGAGAGTTGAAAGAAACAAGCAAACATACAATTAACAAAGCCAAACATGCAATCTTCCTTGAGGACACAAAAGATCTTAAATAAAGAATACCAAGCTTATGAGCCAACAAGAAAGAAAACAAATGATACCAAATACCTGTAAGCTTTTTCTTTCTTTCTTTTTCTTTCAAACTAATGCCACTGACCAGAACTCGGTTTGCCAAAACCAATTTAGATCCACTTGATGATCCCAGAGTGGTGCCAATACTGATCAACAAGATCCATCATATAATAGAGATTGCAAACTAAAATAAGAAGTGCAAAAAGTAAAAGATGAGACTTCTCATTAATATTTAATAAAGGCACTCACACCAAGGGATACATAGATAATTAACTAAAGGAGAGATACTTCCACATGCAAACCAAACTATAAGATAACCTCTACCACAGATATGAATCCACTAAAAATGTAAAAGATAAAAGATAAAGGTGGTGATACCACGACACTCCCCCAAGCTTGGAAAAAGCCAAGGGGATGCCAAACCTGATGACGAATTACTCCTTCGGTGGTGGTGTTGTTCTCTTGATAAGCTCCTCAATAAGTTTATTCAAATCCTCCATATCGAAGGTCAGAGTACGAATTAACTCCGAATTATGCTAAATGCACCCCATGATCAACTCGGACCGAGGATCCCAGTCCTTGTTATTCTTTCTCCATTCTTCCAAATTAGAGCGTTTCTTCCCTGGACGGTTAGAACAAGGGGTACTAGGAGGAAGTGTGCGCGGAGCGAGGATATGACGCGGAGTTCTCCCTCCTGTAGACATCCGTGCTGTCCTCCTAAGCTGGGTAGGTTGTGCCACCAAACCAATGCTTGCGACGGTAGCACGGGTGTCCGGTTGCTTGTCCTCCTCCCTGTCTCCTTCATAACCTACCGGAATCTCCCCCTCCTTGGGGACTTGAGGTTCTTCTTTCTCGGGCTCCTTTCCTTTGTCGTTGGCGGAGGCCATGGTGCTCTAAACTTGAGAAGATTTCCTAACAGAAACAGATCGAAACGAAAACACGACGAGAACATGATGCACAAACCTCGGGGGATCCGGGGGGTTATATATTACGAAGTTTCAATGCATAAGGAAGGTTTTGACACGGAAACAAGGCGGAGATGGAGTTCGAGGGGGAGACACCCCCCTCAGGCGCGGCCAGGCTAGGCCCGCGCCTGGGGTGGGTTTGTCCACCCCGGGCTCCATTTCCTCTTTAGTTTCGTCTCGTAACTTCCCTTATGTATTAAAAACATCAAAAATATAAAAAGATTGGGGTTTCACGAACCTTCTGTTTTCACCACTTTTACCTATTCAAAGACGAACTCTGCAAATTCCTTCTCACTTTCTCCTAAGAATTTCCTTTTTACAAAACCCTTGCACAAACTCAAAGACAACATTAGTGTAAGCAAAAACAATGAACTTTTGGTACACACTTCAACTGAAAACCCATCAAAACAAAAGCTTCAGTAAGAGGCAAATGCAAATGACGGCAGAAATCTGTCAAAACATACCAGCAGGTAAAGATTGATTTTTCCGAAGACCTTCTGTTGGTCAAATCAAAAAGTGCAGAACTGATGAAAGTTGGGTAACAACTTGGAGAACAAGCTTAGAAAAATGCAGCTCCATCCGAAGTACTGAGATTCCTGAAGAATTTTTACAATACATCACAAAAATTTGTCCCAAGACAACCACTTTTCACAACTCCTCTACTTCACAAAAGTAGTTGAACTTGACACAAAAACCAAAACAAAAAGGATAAGGAGCGGTTATTATAGAGGTAATAACTTCCAAGACTCGACAAAACTCTTGGGTTATCTCCCAACAAGTACTTTTCTTTAATGTCTTTAAGTTAGGCTTGAAACTTCCAAAGATGCTCACAAAGGAGATATATATCTGAAGTGAAAGAGAGCAACAAGAAGAAAATAACCAACACACTTGATCCTAACCCACTTCCTATGCATGGGGGTATCATGAGAAAATGAATTGTTGAAACAAAAATCCACTATCATAGGAAGACAAAACCGATGCAACTTTAAAGCTTTCAACATAAAACGGGGAAACTTAACATTATTGGGATGCATAAAACCGTGTTTCCCTCTCTCATAATAACTTTTAGTAGCACTTTGAATAAAGTTGACAATATAACTGTCACTGGAAACAAATTTATCATCATAATAAGCATACT